>OY728157.1:14067921-16467921 GCA_963277665.1 Viscum album | reverse complement strand
TAGTGGGTTATCAGAATCTATGAGGCCTCAACTACTAGAATTCATGACACACAGTTTGTTTATGGGTAGTCCATCTACGGGAACTACTGTCTTTTTTATAATAAGTTCTATACTAAAGAATGGGAGAGAAGCTATCTAAAATTATATTGAAAGTATATCTCTTATGTAATTATTTAAATCCAGACCTCATCACTTAAATTAAAAGTGGAAAAGGGATCAAGCAATGAGATAGGTTTTTTACAAACATAACAGTAAAAAAAGTTGTTTTCGTGTGGGTGGAATTATTCATTTTATAGGATGAACCGTTAATGATTAGAGCATATCAAAATCAACTAAAATAGAAGTTACATGAAATATAATGATTGAGAAATATATGATTTATTTATCAACTTAATTTTACTATATATATGTTGATTTATATATTTGGGTTCACTAATAGGTTACCAATTTCATGGTGAAGGGATACATTTAAAACCACACCTACTCTATCCTCAATGAAATGATAACTAAAAAAACCCAGGAAATCACATCATTAAATTCCTAAACTAGTCCTCATGTGGATAATAACTCAAAAATATATTCCTAAGACTTGAACCAATATAATTACACCATAGAATGACCTACCCCATGGAGACCAAAACTAGGATGATGATAAACTAAATGTTCCATCCAAATCCTTACTCCAATAGGAGAGGGAATGGTGAAAAAGACTCTGTAAGAATATCACATAATATAAGAGTCCATATCCTATATAAACCGAGGTCATATCCTATAATAACCTTCAATACATCTACATCCTCAATATGAAAACTAACCAAAAATACCTATAATATATATAATGGAACGATTAAAATGTATACAACACATAATTGAAAAAACAAATGATATTTACAACACCATAGGGGAAATCAAATAGGATCAATACATAAACAAAACACCACACCACAACACTAGGTACAATAAAATCAAGGTAAGGGAAGACACCTCCACATAAAAATGGAAAAAGGTATCACATATTTTAAAGTCATTACAATTAATATAATAGAAAAAACCACATAGATTGTGATTTGGTCACCTATGAATGCACAATACCTAGGGAGATTCCAATTAAACACCTTATGTTGTTGAAATAGTTGACATGGAGTAAACATAAATAGTAACAATGTGATAATAAGTTTTTCTATCAAGGATAACATTTTCAACATGGATTATGAGTATGTTTAACGAATCGAATGGAAAATCAACCATGAATCTTCATAATTCATAATATAAGGAGACAAGAATTGAGGTAAAATTACTAGAATTTAAACCTTAGGGATTGTATAGTTTGTCGGGGTCATGGGGGCTGGTGGAACCGAGGGTCGATGGGGTCGTGGGGTCGCCGGGGATGTGGGGGGTCGGGGTCGTCGCGTTCCTGGGGTTTCCTGGGATGTGGGGTCGTCTGGGTCATGGGGTCTCTGGGGTTGCAGGGTTGCTGGGGTCGCAGGGGGCCGTGATCATGGGGGAAGCAGGGGGTAGGGGAAGTGGGGTCACATGGTGAAAAGTGTGGTCGGGGTGGGGGGAAGGGTCAGCAGTGTGATTTTTTTTCTTTCACATCATTTTATTATAAACCGACTCGAAACCATTTCAATTAAGGGTTTAGCGGCGATTCCCAAAACCGCCGCTAAATTCAATTTCTATTGTAGTGATATTTTTATGGGTAGTGGTTGCTCCATCCCCTTAGACATCGCTCATTCCACATTCACATGTTGACATACCAATAAATCTTAAGTATATTCAACAATGTATTTGTTCATATTGTACCACTAAAAATTCTCTCAGAGATCACGATACATCATTGTGCTCCTTGGGTGGATAATGAAGGTTGAGCTATGTGAGTCATTCAAAAGCACCCTCTTTATCTCTAGATCAGATAGTACACATAATTGTGACCAAAATCTCAAAACTCCTTCTACATGAATTTGGAACTCTGAGGATTTTATATTTCTCACAGCTTCAACACTTTTTATAATTTCCACATCTTTTCATTGATTATCCTTTAATTTCTCAAAGGCATATTCTTGAGAAATAAATTGAGAATGTATTGATGATGTTAAACAATTAATTATTCCCATGTACAACCTCTATAAATATGAAAATATTTTATCCTTTTCAATTATCATCATTGATAAAGTTGTTGGATCCTTTCATCTTAGAGAATCTTCCACCTTGTTTGCCTTAATGAGATAATAGTGGATTTAAGAGCAATAATACTATAAAAGATCTATCCAACTTCACTGGTGCATATTAAGATATTTTTTATGAATATATATTGGAGACCATTTTGATCAGTATATATCTCAATCATCTCTACATATAGATAATTACAAAATATTTTTAACACATAGATCATAACTGCCAAATACAAATCATGCATTGGATATTTTTACTCATTAATTTTTAGTTTCCCTTATGAGTAAGTTGTAACTTTTTTATTTTGTATTATCACATAGCATAATCCTTTATTTTAAGGATTAAATATTTCAAAAATGTGTTCTCTACGTCATGGGAGTGTGAGTACCGGTGCAGTGATTAGAATCTCTTTCAAATCGTTAATAAAGCCTTCACATTCCTGAGTCCAGAAAAACAATACTCCCTTCATCTTAGCTTGGTCATTGGGTTTCAAAATCATCAAAAGTTTTTCAAAAATCATAAGTAATACCTACATAGATCCAGAAATCTATGGATAAATATTATAGATGTTTTACTGGGCCACTCTACAATCACTTTTGTCATGGAAGGGTCCACAAATATCCCATAACTAGTGATAACATGACCCAAGAATGATATTTCCTCCATCTAGAACTCATATTTATTGTACTTTTCATAAAAATTCTCCCTTATAAATAAATTTATCATATTATTAAAATTCTTTTCATGTTCCTGCATGGTCTTGGGGTATATTAGAATATCATGAAAAAAACACAACAACAATATTTTTATGGTAATCTCTAAACACTCTAATCATTAAATCCGTGACAATTACTGGAGCATTAGTGAGTCCAAAGAGAATCCATATGATCATACAATGTTCCTACCTATTTTGAAATGCATTATTGGGAATATTATCCTTTTGTACCATTAATTGGTGATATCACAACCGAAGTTCCACCTTAGAGAAATAACTGGTCCCACGAAGCTGATAAAAAATAGTTTTCTATCAATTTCATGGGATACTTGTTCTTTATCATGATTTTATTGTTCTTATGATAATCAATTAAGAGGTGTATTGATTCATCCTTATTCATGATGACCCTGAATGGAGAACCCCATGGTGAAGCAGTCGAGCATATAAAGCACTTATATTGATTCTTATATTACTCCTTCTTCAGCTCTTCCATATCTATGGTGGAAATTATATAAAATTTCCTAGATATAAGAAGAGATTCTGGAATAAGTTCAATTGAGAACTGAACGTCTTGATTAAGAGAAATAATAAGAAACTATTTAGGGAATTAATTTGTTTAATCCCTCATGACGATAATGTCTTAAATCATGATATTTACTTTGGTATCAATAATTTAAGATAGAAATGAATGCTCCTAAGGAATTAGTATCCACAAATGATACAATGAATTTAAAGAGATTCATCTTCTTATTTACACTTTTTAATAATTAATGGATTCTTCGAGATGTCAAGAGTTGTCTCAATGTTCTAATGGTTTATGTAGTAATTGTATAATGATATCCAATCCATTCCCATGATAGCATCAAAATCCACTAATGTATGATGACATTTTATGGGAGGTTTACTCCATAAATGTTAACTGGGGAGGAGTTATAGACCGTAGGTACAAAAAATTCTTAATTAGTTATTCTCACGGACAATATATCCTCCAGTTATTGAAGTAGTGTTTGAATAGTCACATTAAAATTCATGATATGAAAGAGTCCATAAAACTTGAATCAAATAGTACAATCTCTATTATTTAATGAATAGCTAGAATACATGTCACCAAATCATTTTCCAAATCCACATCAATAGTTTTGATATCATAAGCCCTTCCTTGTTTCCTTGGAAGTTGTTTTTTATTGCCTCTAACAACACACATATTATTGAAACTTCTCACATAATTACCATCTTCCTTACAGATTTAACACTTCACTATAGGCTGAGTGTTGATCGTAACCTTCCTTTAATCTTCCTCATTATTTGGATTATTTATATCCTATTAGCAGTTTTAAGCTAGATGTCCCAATATTCTATATTTGAAACAATTAATGGTTCACAATAGAGATATCCCAGGATTCTTCATCCAACTATTTTTACACGTGGGATGATCAATATTCTTTCCATTATGGATTATATTTGTTGGACTACCCACATTAGATTCCATTTTCCTCTTATTTTCACTGGTCCCACTATACCAATGAGATTTTATAATCTTCATTTCATCCTTGAGAGCACAATGGACAATTACCACATAACCGTCAATGTCTAAAATCGCCAACAATTTTCATAGACTATTCATTAATCATATAAAGAAGTGATCCACCTTTCTATCAGTGTTCAAGACAAATCTAATGGAATACCCTGAAAGCCTTTTGTTGTTTTCTTCATATGCCCAGATAGACTCACCTACCATCTGCATGAGTCTGAGGAACTCTCTTTCTATCTTGAGACCGAGGGATCATGGAAAATATTTATTAGAAAAAATTTGACTGAATTCCTCCCACTTCATGGAATCAATTTCTTCCTAGGTATTCATATTATTGATAGGTTTCCACCACTAACCAGCTTCCCCAACAAATTCATAGTCCTCCAGTATGCCTTTCTATTCTTCTGAGCATTGGAGGATAGAGAATATATTTTCAATGGAGTAAATCCACTATTCTATGAGGTGGAGATCAGAATATTAACTAAACATGGGAGGACATTTCCTCCCGTTGGATTCAACTGAAATTTGATCATTCATTAGAGGAGGATGGTGTACTCAATAATTTGAGTTATTATTAATAACTTGGGCCTACTGAGCAATTATTGTCATGATGTTTGAGATCCCAGTCTCATCGTATCAAAAATATCATTAGGTAAATCTTATCATTCCCTATCACATTTATTGTTGGAACGTGTTCTTCTATTTCTATCCATTAACTAGGAAAATTAATATAGAATTAGAGGGAATGAATACTCATCTATTGAGCATAAAAAGAAAACATTGATCATAAGAGGATAAAATTTTAAAGGAAGTATATCCTAACTTGGGATTCCATATATTATAATCTAGTTTATACATGATATATTTAATAACTTATATTTATATGAGATTTTTTATTCCTTTAATAATTGTTTTTACAAATATTATGAATTTTCCAAGGTATATCCTCCGGCAGTGTAAAACCGAGTGTGCCGTAAGTCCCATTGTCATGCACTAGTTCACTTTCGAGCCTAGCTAAAAGTAGTGTTTTTGAGTCATACCACTAGATATATCTATTCTAGAGCCCACTATACGTATTCATCTCTATACAGTAATGTACTTTTTTTCATAAACCACTTACTATATACTTACCATAATTTAGGCGTGTTTTCTTACAATTAGTCTCACCCTTAATGTTATTACTAAAGTGCTCTATTCCTAATCTCTAAAAAATAACTAATAAATCCTCTGATACCAACTATAGCGACCCAAGCTTCTTAGATATAACATTTCATGATTTGAAGCATTATTATACATCATTACACAAGACAATGTGCATAAAGCCAAGTGTCATAGAAGTCTATGTTTATAAAATAGAAAACCTGGAACTAAATAAAAAATTCCATTAATTAATCTTTAAATATATCTCCTAACTTCCATTGTGCTCAAAAATCTTCATAGGGTTCCTTGTGGAACACAGGAACAATGGGATGAGCTAAATATCCTAGTATGGGAATAACCTTAAGAAAAAAGCATTTGCACATTGGATAGAAGGCATGAAATAATGATATAAAAAATCATCTAACATATGGAATCATAAAATATAAACATGGAGTCTTATAAACATAGAGTCCTAATACTATGTCAGAAACATAAAACATGACTTTACCATGATTCAAGGATAACTACCATGACTGTTGGACATGGTTGCATAAGCCAAAGCTAAGCACCAATACCGTCACAAATGGTAGCACAAGCCAAGGCTATCTTCCAAGCCCGTTTCACATAACATATCATGAGAATAAACATTATCTAATTCAATGATTCACTATTTGGGAGAACCCATATTAAAGTTTCATGATTATTTTTTTCCTTATAATGAATCTTAAAATATAGTTCTTTCATAAACATAAGGGTTACCTATGGAAGCAATTATGTACCATAGTCTTGTCATAAAAGAAAAAAACGGAGTACCATAATAGGGTCCATGAAGGAGAGGATCTAAAATAATCATGTACATTAATATGTTAAAATTGTAATATATCATGGTAGTTTATTTCAAATAGACATTACTACATATAAGAATAATATTTATTAAATTCTTAGGATTGAAATATTTTAGTGCGATTTTTTGGAAAATACTAAAGAGTGTTTAAAATATGAAGTGATATAATTATTTATATAAAAATATATGTGATAAAAAAAGGTTTTCATAATAAAAAAATAAAATTTTAGAAATAAAATTTTTCTTAAAAAAACCGGTATAGTGCCCTTGAATATGGGTAAAAATTTGGGATGTTCCATTACAATGGGATTTCTTATTGGGACGTATCGAGGAGTGAATCACTTAACATCATGTTAATCCCGGAAGGATAATGAGGTATGGAACATGAAACATGAGTGTGTAGTATACACATATTATTTATAATTGTAACACAAAAATAAAATACAACTTCATTTGGGTAAAAATAATGGTAGATAAATTCGAATGAATAAAGGGAGTTCGGGTAGAATCCCTTATGAAATATCAACATCGAATCAGGTGTACATAAAAGTAATTATTTATAGGGGAATTGATGTATCATATTCTATTAATAATGAGGGAACTATGGGGAAAGTGATAAATCACACTCCATCATTAGTAAATACACATAAAAGGGAATACAATAGGGAAAAATATTGAATAACTGTGAGAAACATAGGATCCCTTACATTATGTCTCATTGTGTTTTCCACTAGATATTAATGATTGAATTATCAAAATAGTTTCATTTATTAGTAATTATAGAACCTCTTTTATATGAAAATTATTTATTATATACATTTTATGGTCATTCATGACCTTTTCGAAGGGTTATGTTGTTAAATTTTGTTGTTCGAATCCATTTGGTTTTCTTGGATTTTACGATCGGTTTACGTATATTTCATGAATTGATAATACTGTAAAATGTGGAAGGTTGTACAAAATTGGTATAATATTTTATTATTGAACATAAATAAGGTTACATGGTTGTGAATTTAAATTGGTTACTTGGAGTGAAGGATAAACTTTATATAAAACATTAATGATAAACACTAGGGGAAATTTTGTGATTTGGCTCTTAATTAACTTGTTTTGTATTATTATTTAACAAGTCGTCTGAAAAAGGACTTCATATCACCACATAAAATATAATAAATATTTAATGGTCTAGTTCAGTGATAAAAATACACCACTGAAAATATCACATATACCCATGGTTTAAAATCGTGGGTATAAGCCTTGAAATAGTTGGTATAGGATATAACCATGGTTTCAGAAATCGTGCGCTGTAGTGCTGTCTCAATAGGTCTACACCCACGATTTTCTGAAAACCGTGGGTATAGACCATGGAAAATTGATATTACCCACAGTTTGAAAACCGTTTGTATACTATTTTACCAAGCCCCATATTTACACACAGTTTACCGAACATTGGGTATATATAGGTTCCCTAGGCTGAGCAGCTACACCTCCCTACCATTTTGCACCTGACTTGCACATATACATGGCATGTCAAACTGGATGTTTGATAATATAACCTAATCCCCAAAATCTATACAGCTAAACTAGAAGTTGCAATACACTCTATGGATTGTTAAGTACATGATCATCTCTATATAAAAATATTATCCTTACCTCATACATATGAAAATGAATGAACAATACCCGAACAAGATGATTTACAAAGTTTAGTGAAAATCCTACTCCTTTCCATGTGGGTTATACAAGACAACATAGATACTCTAATAATATCAATACTAATTGGTCATACACCATGAATATAAACATCCATTAATTGGTTCTACACCCTAGAAATTATTCAAAAATTGGTTATACACCAAAATTTAAAACACTTTCAGTGATTCGTTAAATACCCCATCTAAAAGCCTCCTACAACTATTTATATTCGCACGTTCTCCATTTTTAGAGTTGATCACATGTAGAACAATAAACTTCCTCAAATGGAATTCCTCAACAAGAATGTTAGATCACCATATCTTGTGTCTAACTACTAAGAGATCTTTAACATCTTTTGATAAAGGTATACTTGTCTTGAAACTTTAGATGGATCTGGGATGATTTTGATATACTCAATTTTCAACATTATGGAACCTCATCCAAAAGTTTTTCCTTATAGTTATTCTTCTTAAAAAACTATATGCTTCTGGTTCTTCATTCTTCCATTGACCCAAATGCACTTTTGATGAAAGTAGATCATAAAATCCCATTATTCAACACTTTTTCATACTAACTATCAATATATCATTCTCAATATTCTCTATATTTCATATACTTAACTCATGTGATGTTCCCCCTTTATATATGATGTATTCCTCTTATAGATGTGGGAATGCATGGGATTCAATTTGAAATTCCGACTTCCCAAAGAATTGACTACTTTACTATCTTTCAATGATAGTGGTATTTGAATTTTTCAATGCTCCCACAAAATTCAGCATTGACTATATTCAACCCATCCTAAAATCTCATCTTGAATCATGAACATTCCTTCCTGGAATATTTATAGTTGAATGTTTAGATCAACATCATCATAGTGATTACATTTATAATAATGTAATGCCCTTTTGAAATCTTCCAAAAAGTGTTCTTCTGATGTAATAAATATGTTCATTATGGTTCTTCCATTTCCTCATCTCGAACATAAATACAGGCATTCTAAATATCCTTCTATGACAACCACTAATCAATTTATTAGAAACTATCCTAAAATGGCATCCTGAAGAGTCCCTTAGACCCACATCTGTAGTATAATAGTACCTGATAGTAACATCCATCAAAAGGAGTTATTCCTTCCAAAAGACTCCAATATATGTGGTCCCCATACTCAAGAGTTATACCTCAATATCTCTAATCTTGAGAAAACTATCCCAATACACAATGTAAATAAATGATATCCTCATAGAGACTACGTGATCTCTCCTACAATGATCCATCCAATTGAAGAGTAAACAACAATAGTTGGCATCCACAATCCATTTTTAAATAATAAGCTCACACCCTCACACAGGCTTTGCAGCTCACAAACCAACCCCAGGAATAATCTAAAACCAAAACATATAGAAATTATCCAACTAAACATTCAAAAATAACAACCCCATTTAAATGGACTCTAAAAGAGATAGGATCTGAAAAATATGATCTATGTGTAAAAATTCTCAGAAGGTGGTACTCACATGTCCAATTTTGAAACTAGGGTAAAAATAGGAAAGAGATATTTTGGGAGAAATTGTACACAATGTGTACAATGGGGTTAATGAGTTGTAACCTGAATGACCCTCATAGTCTACGTTCCTTTCTCCACATGTTTTGAACTTTTCCAAATTACATGGCATGTTCTTCTTAATATACAGTGTGAACCCCTTCATGGACACCATCCCATATACTCATCTCCACTAATGTGTAAGAGGTCCAAGTAAATTGGGCGTACTCCTCATACATAGTGGGTAAACCCATTGAAGGGCCCATATAAATTGTGTGTACTCACCCTGCCCTGCCCCTCCCCCTCCCTCCCCACTACCAAGCTCTTCCCCCTCCCCCTCCCCTCCCCCACCTCCCCATTACCCAACCCCTCCCCCCCTACCCACCCCTCCCCCTCCCTCCCCACTACCCATCCCATCCCTATCTCTACCTACATAGTCCCTCCCCCTCCCTCATCACTTCCCACCTCCTCCCCCACCCCTCCCCCCTGCCCTACCCCTGCCCCCGATTCAGACAAGTTGAATGGACTATTTAGAGAAACATTTGGGTAAAAAACACATGAAATAAAATACACAAACTTGTATTGTAATTTCAATCAACAATTGCTATATATGCAAAGTATACGCCATAAACAAAAAAATTTATCAATATTCAAGACATTCTCGTGTTAAAAGATTAAAAAATCATGAAAATTCATAAGGGTGCCTACCTCTAGAAAGTACACCGAGATCCATGATTTCTGAATAACATCTCAAGCCTTTTCAAATGTGATGGCAGTTCAATGTATCCAAAGAATACACAAATCTACAGGTAAAAATTAAAATTAATAAGTTGGAGTAAAACCAGAATTAGGATTCCACTCAACGGACCTTTTCTTTTGTGTTTGGAGTCTTCCTAAAACAAAAAATCCACATTAAAAAATTAGAGAAACGAAATATGATAACCACAAATAGTATATGAATCCTTTAAATCAGTTATTCAACTCTAAATATTCATATAACTCTCAGATCACATACCAATTATTAAAGTACAATGATATATTTAGAGAACATTTTGCATAAAAACACATGAAATGAAATACGCAAACATATATCGCGATGTCATTCAACAATTAATATAAATACAAAGTATCCACCATTAAGAGAAAATGTTACCAATATTCAAGGATTGTTCGCATTATCAAGATTAAAAAATCAACTCTTTCTCTCACCCCTACCAACAAATTCCCCTCCCCCTCCCCCCTCCCCCTCCCCCTCCCCCTACCCAGCCCCTCCCTCATGCCCAGCTCCCCTACCTAGCCCCTCCCCCCCTCCTCTTTCATGCCCAGCTCCCCCTATCGATCCCCTCCCCCTCCTCTCCCATGCCCAGCTTCCTCTCATGCCCATCCCCCTCCCACTCCCTCAAGCCCAGCTCCCACTGCCCAGCCCCTACCCCTCCCCCTCCCTTATGCCCATCTCCCCTGCCTATCCCCTCCCCTCCCCCTCTGTCATGCCCAGCTCCCCCTACCCAGCCCCTCCTCCGCCTCCCCCATGCCAATCCCCTCCCCCTCCCCAATATTTACTATATTCCAATCATAGATGAGATTCATTGACATCCCAAGGCAGAACAGTTTTCTAGGAAAAAAAATACAAATGGAAAGTGTTTTAGTTTTTGGTGTCATGATTGAATTGTGTAACAATATAATCATAAATCTTTGACTAGAAGAAGAAAGGATAAATGAGAACATGTTACTTGCCTTTATTTGTAGAGAAATCATAGTCCCGATCACATTAATAACATTATTTTGTGCCAAGGATCAAGGTATCTCTTCAAAATCAACTGCATTAGCTTCGTAAGGCCATTGTTTTGAAAGAAACTAAACACAAAGAATATGTATCACTCTATGAACTACAAATCAGTGCCTTTTCATTTAAAGAAAATGATTGGAAGGAACCAAACCCTCTAAAAGCCTTCAATAGATGAGCTCTTATTCTCCAAAGTGGAGGACATAGTCATAGTCGCCTGATGAACATCCTATACATGCCGAGTATATGAAAGAGAGGTTAAGTCAATACAGCCCCTCCCCTCCCAGCACTCAACTTCACCCCCCCAAACCTTCCCTTCCAAGCCCCCCCACCACCCAGCCCTCCACTGTAGCCCCCCCTGCAGCCCTCCACCGCAGCCCCCCAACCCAGGCCTCCCCTCCACTATTATGGAAAATATTAGATGGTGAGATAATAATAAACACACCAAACCAAATAAAATATATGTCATGTGAAAATTACCAAAAGAATTTCAAAATAACACCCCTGATGAAAACATAATCTAAAATGAATTTCATTGCATAAGGAATTTTTTCAAACATGAAGTCCACCAATACAAAAAAAAATTAATCTCTAACACAAGTCCCTCTACTAAGTCAAAAATGGAGGGGATTAATATCCCCCCAATCGACATCATTGTCATCCCTATTTCCATCATCATCATCATTAGTAGAAACATTGGAAACAACATCATCCGCAACATCATCATTAACCACACCATCAACAACATCATCAGCAATCTCATCACCATAAACAACATCAACAACATCCTCACAAGCTCAATCACCACTGCTGTCATCACCACTAGGACCTTCATGGGAATCACCTGAGGAATTATTTAAAGAGTGAATTGATGCCATAAATGAATGAAAAGTGGAAGAAATATCTTATGGTAGTGACTAACTCAAAAATGACATATCATTCATGAAATGTTCATTCATTGTTTTACTTTTTTCACACTCCTCTAATACTATTTTCTTTGTCGCAGCTAATTCAGCACACACACTTTCCAAATCAGAGGCCTTAGAGTCTTTAGAGGGGTCCGATGATGACCGATACCTAGTGGGGAAAATGTTTTTCCCTGGTCTACAATGTACTCTTCTTGGTTGATCCACACCTAACACCTTACTCAAATGATCATTTGGCCCAAATTATTTAGTTTCCTTCACATCCACGGCCTCCAAGGTAGACTGTTGAAATTATAAAAATAACAAATTATGAATTTTGTATAAATGTTTGAAATATAAATAAAGAAACATACAATTTTATCTTGTGTATGTTAATTAAATGTAGTTACATCATTTTTTCCTACTGGAGAAGAATAATTTGGCACGAGGTTCAGGACCTTCAATGCCCAATATAGCTTGTTGCATATGAGAAATGCACTAATTTGGATTACCACCATATATGATAAATGTAAAAAATTGGTTTGAATTGAGTTGAAAAAAAATACCTACAAACATTGAGGTAAATGATAGTCATAACTGATTGGTGGTTTTCAGAAATGGTTTTCTGAAGTGGGTATCAAGGAAATATACTACATGTTTAGGAAAAATAGACAAGACTTCCCCTAGTATAAGATGTGATTTCTAGGATACATAGACTAAACAAGGGAATGCATGAATAATTTATGATGACATGTTATAAATAAAGACATTATTTTAATTTTGATGAACATACCCACCGCTTCGCATGCTCGGGAATTTTAGTGCGCCCCAATGTGTGTAGATATTTATTTCATTTTTTTTTGTTTTTCTCTGACACTTCCTAAGAAACAAAAAAAAATTCATGTAATAAAAAATAAATTTTATATAAAAATGATTAAATATATGTAGTACCATATAATTTTCGGTCTTCCAATGTAAGATCATTTTATGATATTCTCTTTTTGGAAAGTGGGGTTTGTGGGTACACCCTCTAATTGAGTACCCACTCTTCCCCTCCAACCAATATGTAACACATGCTTGTATGACCTCAAATACACTGCAAGATCAATCTACCTAGCAGCTTTGTCAGCTTCACTGTTAGGAAAGTTAAATCGACTCGGTAATGAACATGTTGAGTCATATTAATACATTACTAATATAAATATAAATATATAATTTTTTTATACCGATATATGTGCCCATTCTCTATCCTTTATGTCAACACTGATACGTCTCCATTATACTTGTTCCACCGGAATTATATCATGATATTTGGCTAATGTTCCCATGAAACATCAACACTCGTTAGCATTTTTACTTACCATTTGATTTTGTGAATTGTAATTCCCCATAATCTGAGTTTCATGATTCCAGGCACCCCGCATTCATGTGTGCCCACATCACCCACTAGAAGATCCCACTAAATAAGATAAGAGGTGAAAAGAGAACAGTTAAGTGACATTATAATAGGGAAAAATTAAAATTCTATAATTTCAAACATTTATAATAAAAAACCTGATTCATGCTCTTGAATAGTCTCTGAGGCATCTGTGGACTGTGCTAGATTAGTATCCTCCCAAGGAAGTATCTGTTCCACATCATTCTCCGGCTGATCTTCATAAACAACATTGGAAACAAAATGAACAAACTAAATATGTATAATATGGATGGTAGGAAAAGGAGGTGGCATAGACAAGTCAGAATATGCACAGTAGGTCTAGGGATACAAGAATGGATATGGAAATTGTGTAGGTGAGAACATCGGTCGAGTTAGTGTGGACATGGAGTGGGAAATAGAGGGTAAATGGGATGATGATTATGGCATGTTTGAGAAAATACCAAGGGTCTCAAGTGGAGGGTGGAAATGTGTGGTAGATGGGATGTCCACTGATGGGTCAGTGTGGGGAGTGGTAAGATGGGAGCTCTGCCTAGGACTAGGTGGATACCTGCTCGTTCCCATACTGGGAAGAGGAAACATTAGAGTTATATATACCTAAATTTTTTTGATCAAAAATATGATCTTGATGTTATATGTAATGTAGATGATAAATATTAGAATTATTATTGTCACTAAAGAAAAATCATACTCGCATCTAAGAGGATCAACATCACATAATCTCTTTTTGCGAGCTTTTGTAGTTTTCATCATAATCTATATAAGAATGAAATAAACATTTTTTATCAAAAACTTTTACAAATCTTAAATACAAATAAAAATCCAAAGAAGACAAAAAATGTCATAACATCTTTCAGTAATGATAATTTACAACAAAGAGATACAATTTTTAAAAACACATTTTATTCCCTGTTTTCTTGAATTAAAATAAATAAAATTAAATGAAACGAATCCAAACAATACTAAAACAAATATATCATTCCAAAAAAACTAAATTAAAGTAATAACAGTAATACCAACCTTATAAAATCACATCCAGGAAAACTAAATGATCTCTCAATATATATGGTTTCTTTTATATATTAGCCTACAATACCTCAGGTTAAACATCATCTCTCAAAATTTGACAATTTGTGTCATCAAATTTAAAAAAAATTTTCACACTGATGGGGGCGTCAATGGAAAAACTTCCATCCCCATCATCATGACAAATATGTCCTAGGATTACTTCATTAATGGCGCCATAATGAGGTTTCAGATGATCTTTCACTTAAAACACTTGTTTTTCAATTGATACCAAAATGTATGGCTCATTGGTACGCATGAATTGAATTTTGTCAACAACTCTAAATCAAAAATCATTAACAAATTTACCATGATGATTAATTGAATAAATCTATTTACATTTCTTCATACTGACTCGAACTTGACAGTAGTAATCCAATAAAAATATTTTCTCAACCAGTCCATAATAATATACATCTTCATATCAAGGTTGACTATCTGATGCACTAGCATAACAATCTGTTCTAGAAGTTAACATAATTCCATCATGTTGTGTTCTCATTTTCACCACTCTATCAGTGGTAAAAAATTTATATCCATTGATTACTAAAGATTTGCAATCACACACCATAGAATTGGGACCAAAAGCCAACACTCTTAATTTTTAAGAAATGAAGTCAGTAGGTAAACTCAATACCTGGAATATGTATGAGTAATATAACTAAATATATATCTATATTTTAAGGTATTTAATGTAATTTTCATACCTTTGATTTCAACCAAGCTTGGAACTCTTGGCTATGCATATCCTCTCTCATTTTCAACGACAAAGACTGATTAACTCTACTTATAATTTGTTTATTTCTTAATATAAAATTGAAATAAAAGTATATGGTATATGTGATATGATATCGTTTGAGATAACATATATATATATATACATATTCATATTACTTACATGATGTAGGAATCGAACAAACCACAATTAAACAAGACTATACAATGTGCCATATTCCGCTCTTCAAATCTCTATGTAACCAATGTATATGACCTGACAATTCCACCTGTTTGGGGATGAGATGGAAACGAGGGCTGAATTTCCTCATTCAGATCATATTCGTTTCTCATTGTTTGATTATGTATTTTTCTCACAATAGACAAATACATTGAACAATAATCTATACATTCTTGGCCCAGATAACTCCTCATACTCGACCCTTCAATATACTTCTTATTTCGTACATATGATTTCATTATAAACATATTTCTTTCAGTGAGATACATCCACCAGAAAGTGAATGGTCCCCTAATATGTGTCTCAGTTGGAAGATGAACTGTTAAGTGCATCATGAAACTAAAAATGGATGGAGAAAATTATTTTCCAACTCACATAGAATGAACGATGCCTCCTGTTGGATTTTATCACCAATGATTTGGATAACCTTTTAGCAAAATGGTCTCTAAAAATATGACACACCCGAATCACTGCCACCCTTACATTATTGGATAGAAAATGAATAATTGCTATTGGAATCAATTCATGGTGAAGGATGTGAAAATCATGAGTTTTTAGGGATTTCAATTTCAAATGTCTTCTGTTGACACGTTTAGATATGTTGCTCGAATAGCCATATGGAACCTTGATATTCTACAATATTGCTAAAAATTGATCTTTCTCTACTAGTGTCATCACATAAGAAGCATAATTAACTTTACTTATGTTTTCACCAATACAAATAGGATGTAGTTCTTGTAGAATACCCCAATCCAATAAATCTTGATTCGATCGGAAGTCATCTTTGGTCTTCCCTTTATAATTCAAAATAATTGCAAGCAACATTTCTAATATATTTTTCTCAATATGCATTATGTCTAAACAATGACGTAACAAATTAGTAGTCCAATATTGAAAAAAAATATTCCTCTTTTTCCAATTGTATGTGATTTCAGTATTAGCATTCTTATTCTTTTGAGATTTCATCTAAACTTTACCTAATGAATATATAATATCATTCAATTCATTAAGCACATCACTTACTAACATACTTTGATGCAGTTCTTCAGTGTCCACATTATTATCAAACATCCAACTATTCTTCCTGTATTGAGGATCCATTGGCATGAATCAGTGATGCACCATATAACTGAAACTATGACAATATTTAAGCCTTCTCGATCATGTATTCTTCACATAAATAGGACATGATAGTTTTCCCTTCGTGATCCACCTAGACATCATTGCATAGGCAGGGAAATAATTTAGGTTCTATGGAAGGGCAGCATGCATGTGAAATGTATTCTTTGAAGAAGCATCAAATGTATGCACACCTAAATCACAAAGTTGTTTCAACTCTTTTATTAAAGGATGCAAGTAGAAATATATATCATTCCTAGGATATGAAGGTCCATTTATCAGCATACTCAATAAAGATAAAGGGATTTTCATCCACATCCACAGAGGAAGATTATAAAAATGAATTATAACTATCCATGTGCTATAAGCAGTAAGCATCAGACCAAACGGATTAAAACAATCCCATGATTGGCCCAATATAAGATTAGACACCTCAGCTGTAAAATAAGGATGTTGTGAATTAAATTTCATCCATGCTAATCCATCTATGTGATGGAACATCTCGTCATCACCTTTAATTCTCTCAATATTGTACCATCTCATATTGACTGAGATTTATGGAGACATGAATAGATTTTTGATGTCTGGGAATCAATTGAAATTTCCACATGAATTTATGTGGCACACGAGGTTGTGTTCTATCTGCATTTTTCTTCCATTGAGATGTACCACATTCTTTACAGTCATTCCCATCAGATGTTTCCTCCAAAAACTAAAATGCAATATTTTGCACAAGCGTGGAATTTATTAGTAGCAAATCTATTATTTTTTATTAATATCCATGCCATATAATGATTTAGGGAATATCTGCACCATCATGAAGAAAGTCCTTCAAAAATGTATGAATATAATCAATGGTTGTATTAAAAATCTCAAACATGTTTTTCCCCTGATATAACCACATTAAAAATTCTAACATGGTCATTTTAGTACATTTGTGTTATACTGGAGTTCTCGCATCATCCAATAAAATTTTCACTCTCTCAACATCATCATCTCAAATATTTTCCTCTGGTTTGCTGATATCATTGTCTTCTTTCACTAGTATGCTATCTATCTCTAAATGATGCACATTTGAAAACCGATCAAATATCAAATTCTCCATGACACTTTGTTCATTTCGTTTAGGAATAGTCGAACATTAACTCATCTCTCCCTGGTGAAACAAAACATTATAGTTTTCTTGAAATCCAAATTTCATTAAATGGAAACTAACTTTTCCTAGTCTTAACAAGTGTCTTCTAGCAAAATTAAATCATGGACATTGTATACAACCTCTATCTGACACATTGTTAAATGAACAATATAATAAATTCAACAAATTTTTTTCAAACTCGTTGGAAATCTAATCGGTATGATACATCCATACTCTATCCATTCTATTACAATAAAAAAATTATCATTCAATCAATAATGTAAATCATATTTAAAAAATTTAGTACAATAAATTTTATTATTAAATTTATCAAATAATATTAGTAGATAGAAAACAATATTTAATGACAAGAAGAGTCTGTGATTAAAGAAGTAAGAAAAAATGGAAAAAGGTCTACCTTCAGATGTAAACTAAAAAAAATTAAAACAAATACACTCTAATGTGGTCATTGATGGGGAATAAAAAAGAAAATTTCAATGTAAAATACTCCTTTATAGATATATAGGCATTATACAAATGGGAAGAAAATTTTATTTTAATAATATGAATTTATAATTTTATAGATTATTAGGAAGGGGTTATTTGATGGGGAATAAAACATTCAATGAAAATAGAGTAGTTTTAACTTTAATTTTTTGGAATTAATATTAAAAAAAAATTCAACCATGACAATAAATTTTTGAAAGGTGTTCGACTTCTGATTAGTACGCTAAAAAATGTCAAAAGAATTTACTTTCGCAAATAATTATGAATTTCAATGCTTGAAATTATCAAAAAATTATTGGTAAGGGGAAGGAGAGGGTATTAGTTATTGAAGTGGTACAAAATACATCTGAATAGAAGCATCCATGGATTCTAAATAGTAGAATAAATTCCTATATTAAAATAGATTTAATGTGTTGAGATATTGGGAATTTCATTGCAAACAATCCAAAATAAAAAATTGGAGAGGATAGTGACAAGGAAGAAGAAATTCCAGGAATATTATCTAAGAAGAAATCCTATAATTCAATAGTTTATTCTAATGAGAAGGTTAAAATTTAATATAAATTTAAAATAAGTAACATAACATATAAGGAGATTTATGGTTGTGATGATAATGATATTTATGTATTTTCTGGAGAAGAAGATGGTGAAAAATTACTTATTGCTATATTTAATGATTAAAATATTAGAAGTGATGAAAATAGTTATAAAAGTGAATAAGAAAATATTGAGATGGATTTCTTATTTAATAAAAAATTAAAATATTATAACATAAAGATCTTTAAACTGGAAAAATAGTTTACAAGGTTGAAGAAAGGATATCAATAATCCAATAATAATGAATTTGTTTTTACTAAAGGAAGATCTGTATTACTAAAGTATCTTGATGGTATTGATAATATTTTTAGTGATGATAAGACTCTTAACATAAATACAGAATAAAATTGTAAAAATAAAGTGAATGATTTGGATCATATTCAAAAGAATATGATTAAAAAATAAGAATAATTGAACAAATGAAGATCTATTTTATAGAGTTCTATTTCAAAAGATAGAAAATATTCAATGAAGAGTCACAATAAAGCCTAAAAAATATCTTTTGGATAATAAAATTATTTTAAAATATCATCTAATAGTAAAATAATAATTATCAAGTCTTGAAGGCTATGTTTATATCTAAATTCAGTGATAGTTATAAATCTTGAAATTATGGGAATTCCAGGATAAAATCAAAAACTACTAAAATTTATGAATCTAAAAAGGATTATAGGAAGTGTTATATGAAAAAGATTATGCTTCTAGTATTTCAAAATAATTACGATTTTACAAAAGTATCCAAGATTAGTGACTCAAACAAGGGATCATGCTATCCTACAAATTTTGTACAACATGATGCTTAAAAGATATATTTTTAGGGATTCTATTGGAACTTTGGAATATTTGTTCATACGTAAAAGAAATGTTTTTAAAATAGACATCATGATATACTTCAGAATATTCAGAATCAATTTTTGGGTGAAACAGCCCGACCACAGTTACCCAGAGCTGTGACATTATTTTAATACATTGGCATGATTACAAGAATCAAGTTCTTAAGGACCGATCAGTTTAGCATTCATGGAAAAATAGATTACATACATTAACATCACATTAAAATTTCAAACATAAAACACAACTTAAATAGTTCTTGGAGAACACCATTATTCCCTTTAGCTTAACACTACATATGAATCATAATATTCTTTTTGGAATCCTGGGAAAATGAAACATAAGAAAAGGGGTGAGTTCAAACGCTCAGTAAGGGTAAGAAACATAACAGAAGATAACATAAATATTAAGCATGGTGAATAATTGAAACCACATGCCCTTAACAATAATAAACATGAATAATTTTATGGAAGTAATATGAGATGATTAAATAATTTCATAATGAAACATATCTTGGGTATTATATTAGCTAAATGACCACATGAACCATCAATATTATTTTCATAATTAGGGAATGTATAATGTCGGACATTCTGAAACATTTTGTCAAGTCCTCGGCCAAGACATCTAAAAATGATTAAGGCCTCGTCCAAAGCCATATATCAAATTGGAAAAGGGCCTCATCCAATTCCACGTCTAGTTGTCTCATGGGACCAACCGTTGCAATCAAAGAGCTATAGTGGGCTCTACCCGTCACTTACTATGTCCAATACATTTCTCATATGAAAAGGTTGAAACAGAACATAAACATTCATATTAAAACTAGTATATGAAATGTCAATAGTTTATCCATAAACCATGAATGGTATAAAAATAACACATTTTCAGACACACATATCACAAAACCTTCAATTCAATATGGAAGATTTTTACCATAATAAATCATCTTCAAACAGGATTAAAATCTATTAAAGGATGTTGAAAAAGATGAAAATGATTTGTAAAACTCTTTGAGGGAAATATCCCTTTTTCATGAATACATATAAAAGCTACATAATTTAGAAATAAATACATTGAATGAAATTTTTGAATCAAATTTTCCCATTCCACTTTGTAACTTTTTAATGGAATTAACATTTTAAAAACATTCATGTTCATATTAATAAATCTTTAAAAACCATTTTGAAAACATGGACATTAATGAAAATAACATAGAGGAATAAATATTTAAAACATTTAAAATGATGTTTTAGTAAAAAAGGTCCCATAAAAGACTCTATTTGAAAACTATTTCATGAAACATGAACATGGATAAGAAATATTTCCCAGTAGATACTTACATAAAAACATCTCATATAACAAAGAGATTGTGAAATTAACCGTTTCCAATTTGGTAACATACGAAACGTACAACCCATGAAATAAGTATCATACAATGAATTTGTAAATATTGATAAATTATATTCTATTACACAAAGAATACAATTATGGGTAGCACGTACACCACATAAAGGTTAATAGTGGCAAAATGGCCTGAATCTCACAGGAATAAAGAGTGAGATGAAAATCCCTTACCTAGAGATTTCCTTTAGTCGAGGGTACGTTTAACCTCTGGTACAAAGATTTTAGTGTGTTATTAAATTATAACCAAACTATATTAACATTTATTATATCATACATGATTCCTTAATGTCTTTATACAACCCATTTAATAATAATTTCCATGTTAAATTAACATTTTGTGTTATAATTACTTTCTTTATCGTACGTGTTTTAACTTGTTAATCTTGATTGAATCACATAGATCTTGATTTAGATACTTCTATAATATAAAAAATGATTTATATATCATAAATATTTATAATATAAATATTTATAATAGACATATATATGATATGAAGAACACCGTTTATGGAAATGGTTGTCCGTACATACGCTTAAACACTGTATCTGTTTTCATACCTTATTGAACGGAACTAAGTGAATAAGATATATGTAAGTAAATATATATATATATATATATATCTCCAGTATAATTATTATTTCATATATTACATAATTATTAGAAATATATATTTTTATAATCGGCGATGAATGGTGAACGTGGAAATGAATGTCATCACGTTGTGGAGACCGAAATCCGTACATACGCACGGCCGACAATATCATTTCCTTAATGGTGTTGAATTGGATGGTATTTTAATTTTATAGAGACATTATCATGTTATTTTCATTATTTATATACATATCACTCAACATTATATCCATCCAAATAACATAATTTTGAATAACAAATTACACGACGACATGGAGACAGCAAGTCGTACGTATGCACGCATGGTGACATTATCATTCATAATATGGATAAGATAATGAATAAATTTGTGCCATATTTATAATAAAATCACAGTATATAGAAGATACTGGAGTTATTATTTTAGAATTGAAACAAAAAACAAAGAATAAATCAAAGAATAAGAGAACTTGAAAGAGGGTGGTGAAATCATTACCTCTTCTTCGGGTTCTTCCTTTTGATTTAAAAAAATGGCTCAATAGGTTGGTTTTCTGTCCAAAGGAAGGCCTCTAGAATGAATGTAAGATAGTTGGGAGGATATTTGGGTAGGGTTTGGCCATCCAAATGTATTTGACTATGTGAATTAGAGTGAAGGAGAAATTCCCTTTTAAAAGAGGGGTGAGGGGAACCTTAGAAAAAACATAAAATATTTTTTATAATAAAATCATTTTCTGTTTATAATGTCTCAAAAATGTATTATTTAAAGGATAATGTGGGTGTTGTATGAAAACCACTCAGCCAATAGGTCTTAGATAGGTTTAGGTCACCATATTGAAATTAACATTTAGATTAAACTCTAAGTTAAATAGTTTGACATTTACTATGTCTATTTGTATTTTTATATTGTATGGTAAATAAACATACTATACAATGACAATCGAACCTGAATTGGTTGATTAATGACATATATATTATTATATATGTCTTTTGGCTGAACCGTAGATTTTTAGGACTATTATATCAATTAATAATATAATCTTTATCTTAAAAACTATTTTATGTCAATTTTGACACTATTTTGTATTTTTTTTCTTGTTAAAATCATAACAGCATGATCACTCCTCAAAAAACTGATCTAACCAACCATAACATGTCATAATAACCAATAAAATTATAGGAACTTAAAAAAAGTCTCTAATTACATTTATTTGGATATTTATAATTTCAATTATTTTAAAACTTAATTAATACTGTAATTACTGAATCATCATTGTGTCATAAATAAATTCAATTATTTATTGTATAAAAATTATAAATAAAATTCCATTATGTATGAAATCTTTTATCTTTATAATTAGAATTTATAGTCTAATTTATCTTATGTATAACCCTATATTAAAATTTTTAGTTATTAAAGATTTATTTAAACTCTTTTAACCCTTCTTTGAATTAAATAATATTATGTTTCCTAATCTAATCCATGTGGACCTAAAGGATAATACTTTATTTCTAAGGTTTTTATTGGTCTAAATATGTTTATCCAATAGAATTTTTACAATTTTTACGGTAACTATAATATCATTTTTACCCTTAATTACCCTTTTTACATTTAACCGTCGTAAACAACAATCAAAAGTTACTATTCATCAAAAATTATTTTCAACATATTGAACCACATTTTTTATACTGATATCAACCGTGTCTCTCATATTTTTTAAATTCCACTCACAGAAGCAGAAATGTTATGTTTTATGTAAATTTTCAAATTCTCCTAGGAGGTGGGTAAAAGACGGTGAAAAGTTCAATAAAAATTATATATCTAATATTATTACAAAATTACTCCAATGAATTACATTGAACCTATATAGGTATTATGTATATATTTTGACCTAAAATAAATTTAAATAAAATAAATAATTATTTGAATAAATATTTGGTTTTAAATAATAACAGTGTTTTTCACTATTCATCAAAAATTGGACGTTTTTAGAAAAATACCAAAATTTCACACTATACTAATAGTGTTTTTAAGAAATAATAACTAATAAATATTTGGTTTTAAATAATAATAGTGTTTTTAAGAAATAATAACTAACAAAAGATTAATTCCTGTTTGTTTTCAATTTCAATGTGAAATTATTTCCAATGAATAACATCGGATTAATTGGTAAAAATATAATCTATTTATACATCCAAAACATTAAAATGTATAATTTAACACTACAAGTTATTTTTATCAAAAAAGTTGTTTTCAGTTAAAATATATTGTTTTTACTATTTACTAAAATATGAAAGTTATTAGAAAACACCCAAAAAATTTGAAACTAAATTCTTATGTCCCTATTTCAAATAAGAAGTTTATTTAGTAAAATTTAATATATAAAAGTATCAAATATTGGATTAAAAAGGGTTCTCCATTAAAAGGCGGTAAAATTTCTATTTTTTAAAAAATACATATCTTATCTGAAAGAAATGAATTTTTTTTCTTCATCATGTCTGTGAAACTCATAATATGGTTCTAAAATTATAAGTATTATATATAGTTCAAAACATAGTTAAAATTATTCAAAACCGCTTTTGAACGGCTAGTTTGGTATGTCGTGGTGCTCTTGAACACAATGTTGCCTATAGTGCATGTTATTGAGTTACTTTGATAAAATAATGTACTATGAAATCCTGTGATGTTAAATTCTTCCCTCCATCAATAAATTGTGTCCTCGCAATTTGAAGTTGTTCATCAAAAATAAAAGGTTTATAATAGTAAATATTTTAATGTATGACTCATATAGAAAACTGGGTTAAAAAAATTTAGTCTTAATAAGAGAGAATATATATATATATATACTTCAAAAGTAGAGTTATATGATTTAACTAATTCCTACCACAAACCCATCTTTAAAACCTAAAGAATTCAAAAAAATATTCTAATTATCTTAATAGTATAGGGTTCCAAAAAAATGAATTTATAATTAATCTACCTGACCATTTAAAAAAACTACATTATTCAATCCATTACATCGTGTGGGCCAGTTGTAGGTGATACACCATTGTTGCTCTTTGGTTGTGAGTTGAATTATTGCGGCCATACCGGACATGACGGGTTACCGCCCAACCTCTAGGATGTCCTTTTTTAGGGGCAATCCAAAAATAATCTCAAAATAGAATTATCCAAATTACAACTGTCCAAATTCACAGTCCAAAATTTATAAGGAAGGTAAACATAATGAAGATCCATTTTTCCATGTAATAACATGTGTACACCTTCATCATGTGTTCTTTTAAAACAAGGTATCACCTTGAATTACCATAAAACATATATTGATTGTTGTCATGCCCCGTTATCCTTTATAGAATGCTGGATATATTCCTTATATCCAAAAATTTTGTATATTCCAACAATCATGAAATAAAAAAACCATTAATCAGTTACAAGATAGTCATCAATATCAAATATAATTTATCCAAATCAACCATCTCTTATTCCAAAATTACTACCATAGTATCAAGACCATATAATCTCAAATTCCAAATGAAATAGTACTCTAGTACAATCCATATTTATTTCTATAATTCATATAACCAGTACATCGTTGATAAAACACACAAATGACATAATACTTTAATAACAATATAAGAACTCTTAATCATTCCTCTTCATCTTTGGTAGTATCATAACTTGATTCTTATCCAATAGAAGCATTTAGGGTATAATTTGTTGATTTGGACATTGATTCGCATAGTGTCCCAACACCCTGCAGATGAAGCATTGTACATTTCAATCTTTTTTCTTACCTTTGCAATCACGTACGTGGTATATTATTTCTCTGCACTTATAATAAACTCCCATTCCCTTTAATCATTTACCATGGTTATTATTTCCACATTTATCACATATGGGAAAATCCTTCTTTTCCCCCTCCCTTTATCCATCTTTCTCTCTTCCATCATTTTCTTCTATTGCTTCCCTTCAAAGCCATAGGACTCAAATAATTCATTACTTATCTTATTAACACATGATACTCTTTCTTCATATGTTGAGAATACATGGGAGACTATTACCCTCCTAAATCATGTCATAATACCGTGAATGATATGATCCTTTTTTCTCTTTGGATCATACGTATTCCTTGAGTTCAAATTCTTTCTACTGGGTGCCATTTCTATTCAATGGAATAAACTAGGTCAGCTTATGAATTGCAATGAATAATTCCTGACTTTTAAAATATTAAATGTAATTTGAACAGTTTATGGATATAATCCATAAAAATATTTTCTCTATGGAGGTATATACTCATAAATCCTTCATAATTATTTATAAATAAAATGATAATTATCCTAAGCATATCCCCCAGGAGTGTCGTAACCAAGAGTGCTGCAAGGCCTGTTGTCATGCACCAGTTCCTATTTGAGCCTACCTTAAAGCAGTGTTTTTGGGTTTTACCCCATGTAAATATATCCAAGAGCTGCCTCTACCTACTCGTATCTAGATAGTGTTGTATTTTCATGGAAAACTCGCGAAATATCTACATTACTATGATTCTAATAATTTCTTATATAATAATCCTCAAAGTCTATCTTAGGGTAATGTGCTCTAATCCTAGTTTATCTAAATCTAGTTCCCAAGGTTATTTATAAACTTCCTCTGATACCAACTTTAATTCCCCGACCCCAGTTGCCCTGATTTGTTGCATTATTTTAATACATTGGCATGATTACAAGGAATCAAGTCCCGAAGGACCGATTGGTTTAGCAGTTTGGAAAATAGATTACATACATTAACTTAACATTTCAATTTCAAACATAAAACACAACATAAATATTTCTTTTAGGACACCATTATTCTCTTCAGGTTAACCCTACATATTAATCATAATACACTTCTTAGAATCCTGGGAAAATGAAACATATGAAAGGGTTGATCTCAAACACTCAGTATGGGTAAGAAATACAACGGAAGATAACATAAATATTAAGCATGGTGATTAATTGAAACCACATGCCTTTACCAATAATAAACATGAATAATTTTATGGATAGAATATGTGCTGAGTAAATAATTCCATAATGAAAAATATCATGGGTATTCTACTAGTCGAATGACCACATGAACCGTGAATATTATTTTCATAATGAGGAAATGAATAATTCCGGACATTCTGAAATTTTTTGTCAAGGACTTGGCCAAGAAGTCTAAAAATGATTAAGGCCTCGACCCATAACATATATCAAATTAGGAAAGGGCCTTGGCCAATTCCACATCTAGTTGTCTCATGAGACCTAACGACGCATCGAGGAGCTATAGCGGGCTCCACCCATAACTAACTATGTCCAATGCATTCCTCATATGAAAATGTTGAAACATAACATAATCATTCGTATTAAAACTAGCATTTGAAATGACAATAATTTTTTCCATAAAAAATGAATTGTATAAAAAAACACATCCATAGTCAAACATATCACAAAACCTTCGATACAATATTGATGATTTTTATCATAACAAATCATCTTTAAATAGGATTAAAATCCATTAAAGGATGTTCACATAGATGAAAATGATTTGTAAAACTCTTTGAGAGAAATATCAATTTTTCAAGAAAACATTTAAAATCTCCAAAATTTAGAAAGGAAGTAATTTAACGAAATTTTTGAATCAAATTGTATCATACCACATTGAAACTTCTGAAGGGAATGTACATTTTAAAAACATTCATTTCCATATTAATAAATCCTTAAAAACCATTTTGAAAACATGGACATTAATGAGAATAATTTACCGGAATAAATATTTGAAACATTTAAAATGATATTTTAGTAAAAAAAGTACCTTTAAATATCCCTTTAAAAACTCTTTCATGAAACATGAACATGAATAATAAATATGTTCTAGTAGATACTTACATAAAAACATCTCGGATAATAATGAGATTTTGAAATTAACCCTTACCAATTTGGTATCTTACAAAACATTCACCCCATGAAAGAAGTATCATAAAATGAATATGTAAATGCAAATAAATTAATGTGTATTACCCAAAGAATATAATTATAGATAGTACATACACTACACAAAATGTAACAGTGGCAATATGGCATGAATCTCATGGGAATAAGGAGTGAGATGAAAACCCCTTTTCATGCACTTTCCTTTAGTCGAGGGTATGATTAACCTCATGTATGAAGATAATAGCATGTTATTAAAGTATACCAGAACTATATTAATATTTATGATATCGTACATGATTCATTAATGGCTTTATACTACCCATTTAATAATAATTTCCATGTTTAATTAACATTTTAGGTAATAATTTCTTTCTTTATCATACGTGTTTTAACTTGTTAATATCGATTATATCACATAGATCAAGATTTAAATACATCACGAATATAAAACATTATTTATATATCATATATATTCAGAATATAAATATGTATAATATACATTTATATGAAATGAATAACACCGTTTATGGAGGCGGTAGTCTGTATGTATGCATAATCGCAGTTTCTGTTTTCATATCATATTGAACAAAACTATGTGAATAAGTTATATGTAAGTAAATATATATTTATACATATATATCCAGTATAATTATAATTTAATATATAATATAGTTATTATTAAAAGATATTTTTATAGTCGTCGATAAATGGTGAATGTGGAAATGAATGTCATCGCGTCGTGGAGACGGTAATCCATACGTACGCACGAGCGACAATTTCATTTCAATAAAGGTGTTGAATTGGATGGTATATTCATTTTATAGAGACATTATCATGTTATTTGCATTATTTATATACATATTACTCATTATTATATCCAACCAAATAACATAGTGTTGAATAACAAATTAAACCACATCGTGGAGACGGTAATCCGTACTTACGCACGCATGGTGACATTATCATTCATAAGATGGATGGGATAATGAATATATTTGTTCAATATTTATAATTAAATAACAGTATATATAAGTTACTTGAGTTATATTTTTATAATTGAAACAAAAAATAAAGAGTAAGTTGAATAATAAGAGAAATTTAATGACTGTGGTGAAATCATTACCTCTTCTTCAGGTTCTTCCGTTTGATTTAATCAAAATGGATCTGTAGGTTGGATTTATGACCAAAGTAAAGCCTCTAGGATAAAGTTAGGATGGATGGAAGGATATTTGGGTAGGGTTGGGTTGATCAAAATTTCTTCTAATGTGTGAATTAGAGTGAATGGGAAGTCCCATTTTATAAGAGGGGTGAGGGGAACCTTAGGAAAAATTTAAATTTTTATTTTATGATAAAATATTTTTTGGTTATTAATGGCTCAAAAATGAATTATTTAAAGGATAAGGTGTGTATGGGTCTAAAACCACTCAACCAATAGGTTTCGGATCGGATTTGGTCAATATATTAAACATAAATTTTAGATTTAACTCTTAGTTAAGTAGTTTGACATTTTCCTTGTCTCTTTGTATTTTTATAATATATGGTTAATAAACATTCTATAAAATGCCAATAGAACCCCAATTAGTTCATTGATGACATATATATTATTTTATAAGTATTTTGGATGAACCATATATTTTTAGGACTATTATATCAATTAATAATATAATATTTGTTTTAAAAACTATTTTATTTCAATTTTGACACTATTTGATATTTTTTTTGTTAAAATCATTACAACATGATTAAATCGATAAAAAATTGATCTAACCGACCCTAAAATGTCATAATAACATATAAAATTAGTGGAACTTCTAAAAAGTCTCAAATTAATTTTATTTGGCTATTTATAATGACAATTATTTTAATCATTCATTAATACGGTAATTAATGCATCATTATTGTGTCGTAAAAAAATTTAATTAATTAATGACAAAAAATTATAAATAAAATAACATTATGTAAGAAATATTTTTATATTTATAATGAACAATTATAGTCAAATTTATCTTTTTTATCACCCTATATTAAAAATGTTTTACTTATTAAACATTGATTTTAACTCTTTTAAACATTCTTTGAATTAAATAATATGAAATGTCCTAATCTAATTCAATTATACCTAAAGGGTCATATTTTATTTATAAGGTTATTTTTGGTCGAAATAAACTTATCCAATATAATTAAAACATGTGTTAGGGTAATTATATTATCATTTTTACCCTTAATTACCCCTTTTACTTTTAACTGTATTAAAAAAAGTGAGAAGTTACTATTCATCAAAAATTATTTTCACCTTATTGAAAAAAATATTATACTAATATTAACCGTGCCTCTTGGATTTTTTAAATTCCATTCATAGAAGTGGTAAAATTAATTTTTATGTGAATTAGCAAATTCTCCTAGGAGGTGGGTAAAAGACGGTGAAAAGTTTAATAAAATATTATATATCTAATATTATTACAAAATTACTCTAATTAATTACATTGAATATATATCGGGATTATGTATCTATTTAGACCTAAAATAAATTTAAATAAAATAAATAATTAATTAAAAAATTGGTTTTAAACAATAACTTAGTGTTTTTCACTATTCATCAAAAAATGAATGTTTTTAGAAAAATACCAAAATTTCAAACTAAGATAATTCTGATATTATGAATTCAAAAATTAATTCTTTTTTATGAAATTAAAATCATAGAAGTTTTATTTATTAATTTATAATTAATTCCCATTGTCAAAACCAAAAAGGGTGTTTTTAAGAAATAATAACTATCAAACGATTGATACTTGTTTATGTTCAATTTCAATGTGAAAATATTGAAAATGAATAACATTGGATTAAATGGTAAAAATATAATCTATTTATACTTCCAACCCATTAAAATGTATAATTTAACAGTACAAATTATTCTGATCAAAAACGTTGTTTTCGGTTAAAATATATTATTTTCACTATTCACCAAAATATGAATGTTATTCGAAAAACATAACAAATATATTGAAACTAAATTAGTTTGTCCATATTCTAAAAAAGAAGTTTATTTTTTCAAATTTAATATATAAAATTTTCAAATATAGGATTTAAAAAAGGTACGCCATTAAAAAGCTTAAAAATTGCATTTTTTTAAAAAATACTTCTTTTATCTGAAAACTATTTGTTTTCTTTATTAGATCTATGAAACTCATAATATGGTTATCAAATTATAAGGATTATATATAGTTCAAAATTCAATTAAAACTATTCATAACCTCTTTTAATGGATAGTTTGGTAAGTAATGGTGTGCTTGAACTCGGTGTTGCATGAAGTGAAAGTTATTGAGTTACTTTGAAAAAATAATGTACTATGAAATCTGTGGATGCTACATTGGGGGTTTCAGAAACATTATATGAATAAAAGTTCTAAACATATTGTACATTCTATATAGAAATCACAGAACATGTTTGATATTTTTGAATAAGTCTATGGAAGGTGTGACCATCCTATTCATGATGAAAATGAATGCTTCTTCATTATACCATCCTGAAACAATTTGACTTTTAATGCTCAAAATACACAAAAGAAGAATAGAAAAGTGAAGGACTAAGATTTAGTTGTTGATTTTTCACCAAAAGTATCCTAAGGGGAAATTCCGTGGATCATGGATAGCGGATTTTTTTCTCACATGATAAAAGATTTAAAAACATTTAAATGTATTGAAAAAAGAAATTGATAAATGGAGAATATATAGAGATTGTTCCGTATATGGGAAACTTAGGGTGTTGGCATTAGAAACCTAGAGAAGAGTACACTTGGTGTTCCCCATGTTTTTTATAAATAAAATGGAGGAAATTGAAGAGCCCTTGATGAACAAAAACCATAACATGTCTTGGAGTCTAAAATCTTTCATTAAGTTAATTTTTTATGGGGGTGGTGATTTGATATAAATTAATACATTTCTAGTATAGTGTTGATCTTTACTCTGAGGGATAGATAATTAGGAAAACCATTATTCATTACAATAGTTCAGTGTTTAAAAAACATTTTTAGTGCTTGATTACTATGAAATTATTAATGAATAAAATACATTCAGGGATATTGAATGAAATTTATATGTTTTATTTACTGTAATCATACTAATTGATGGGTAATATGTGAATTCCAGATAAGTTTAAGAAAAATTATTATTGAAAATCCATCATATTCGATTTCTACATCATGGTTGTAATAACCCCTACTATTTATATGGTAATTTACAATTGAATAAATTATATGGGTGATATTTCATAAAATAGTCCACTAAAGATTATAAAAAATTCAGAACATTAGATGTCCATATTGTGATCATTCGCCATTATAGACATTAGAGATGTAGTTCTTAGAATGTGAAAATTAAAATTGGTGTATTTTAAGGATAATTATGAGAGATAATTTATATATAGGGGTATTTGATGGCCTCAACTAGTAGAAAATAACATTTTTGAAACACAGAAATCTGAGCATGGGAGTGAAGTTTCATAAATTTGGTTTTACCATGAAAAATTACAATAATAACATTATGAAGTGGGACTTGATCATAACAATATTGTGATGAGATGAAGGTGTTGGGAGTATACATGTTGGAGAAGAAGATTCACCAATTTCAAGTGATGAGTATAAGGCCCCATCCTTAAACCTTACTTAATCTTGAGTTATTACAAGATTACACATTTATGATCTTTTCGGGTTTAGAGTTTTAGAGAATTAGATCATAAAACTTGCATTAAATTCCACATATAAACAAAGTGGTTACATAAAGATATTATTCTTCTTTCCCATCAATGGAAACATATTTAAAAGAAATCATGGATTCTTTCTTGACACTTCCTTAACACTATCATAATATCATGTACCTTTCCCTTGACATGTGAAAAACATTTCAAAAAAAAAATGGGATGAGCATAAAAAGCTCCGCAAGGGATATAAAAATATGGAAAGGAAACATGGGTACATATATACATAAGAATTAAATCATACCTTACCCATAAAACATAACCACTTTAACATACCTCATCAAATAATGAATAAATCATAGAAATCATAAGACATAAGGGTAACTTGAGGCATTCAGAACATTCTTACGTAGGGAGTAACCCTCTAGGTTATGTTTAGAATACCCATCATAGTATATTCCCTAAATCCCATCAGAGAAACCTTAACGTTTCACTCCTCCGCGTTACCCAATGCATTGGAGAGCTATATCGGGCTCACCCGCCCTTAGTTTATCACGGAACCACCCGTCTTCATAATAATGCCCAAGAACCTCAACATAATCGTATCAATAAAACATGCATAAAGGAAACATAACATTTCCACCTTTCAATAAAAAGATATCAATACAGAACATTAATATAAAAACATTATGAAAACCATTTTCAATACCAAAATAAAAGAAAAGTAAAACATGGTATTTATTTTTCTTTAAAAAAAAGGAATGGCTGTTAGAGGAATCCGAAACTCAAATAACGGTCACGGCGGCGGAGAAGTCGTTGTCGCCGCATACGTACAAAAAAACATTCCCTTTTGTCATTTAGTAAACGCTTCATATAGAAAATATTCCTTTTGGATAAATGTAAAAGTCAAAGGGGTTTATACACCGTATAAAAGAAGGTTGTGTATAAAACAAAATATGCCTCAATGAAAGGAGATTGAGACGAAGTCCCATACCTCGGGTCCGACTTGACTCGGTCGTTCATTAATCTCCGGAATAATAAACTTGAGTTAATTTATACTTGTTTAAGAACCTTTTTCAAGTTCATTATTCCTTTTATATCACTTATTGCCATGTCATGAACACTATGTAATTATTTAAGTTAATAACGGTCGTTATAACGATCATTGGTACTTGAGTCAAAAATAAGCCCATTATAATTACGAGTTGTTCATGTATCCATTATATCCAAAATGGTATTCATGATGTAGATATCATATATGTCATATATATCCAGTACATTCATTCATTTATAATATTATATAATCATTTAGAGGTAAGAAATGAAATGCACCGTTCACGGAGATGGTAAGTCGTACGTACGCATGAACGCTACTTTCATTTCTATTTAGTATTTTATAGAATGGAATCATAATGATATAGAGGTATATTATAATTCCAGTATATTATCATATATAATATCATAGTTCCATCCTTTATACGTCCCACATACGGTATTTAACGAATCAAATCACTTTGAGGAGGTGGTAGTCCGCACTTCCTTAAATAAAGATATCGCGTTTACCCATAATGGAAACCATAAAGGTATGCCCAAAATAAAAAATACAGAATCTTAAGGAAAACATAAACATATTATATATCATATATAAATATAGTGACATCTTAATGGCCACCTTTGAAGGTATTAAAAGAATGTTGAACAATCATCGTTTCGGGAGGCATAAATTCACCATCCACGGAAACAGTATGTCCATTAACCATTAGATGTAGGTGTGTGTAAGTGTAGCTCTAATCCTTCTTATAACAACATCCTAGTATATTGAAGATACTGGAGTTGTTACAAAAGAAATTAATAAAAATAGTTTAGGGGGTTGGAGAAGCAAAATAAAACAAAATGACTCAAGTGACGACATTACCTTAAAATTGGGTAACTCCCTTTGGTTTGAGCTCAAAGGCTTCCTTGGGAAGTCTTCTGCCCAAAGTGAGGCATCAAGGAGTAAGATAGGGATGTGGAGAGACAAAATGGGCAGGGGTTGGCCGAGACAAAGGCTTTGGGAGTGTGGGAAAAGAGGTAGAGGCGGGGGCCTTTTATAAGAGGAGAGGAGGGGCAATCTTGGAAAGTAAAGAAACGTTACTTTATTTTAAAATGAGTTTCGGATTTAAAAGGTCCCAAATTCATATAATTCTAGGATATGGTGATTAGGGTTAGAAATACACCCATAAAATAGGTTTTGGACATGTGTAGTTCATAGATTTTACATTATCATTTCATTTTATTTCAATCCTTTATTAATGAGGTAATCGCTGCATCATCATGATGTCATAAATAATTTAATTTATTTAAAGTCCTAAAATAAAATAAAATACTATGATGTAGGAAATATTTTTATATCTCCAATGACAATTTATAAACAAGAATCTGACTTGTATAACCCCATGTAAAAATTGTTTTAGTAAAACATCTCTTGTTTGTGTCATTTTTACTTTAACATTAAATAAAAAGTTATTTATGCCATTTCCCAACCAAAGTGGCTCCATGGGGTCCCAAAGTTGACACATGGCTTGTCTTGGTCGGCAATGACACATCCAATAAGGGTAGTACATGTTTCAAGCTCATCTCTTATTATTAAAACGTTATTTTTACCTTAAACTACACTAATTATCTCTAATCGCGATTAAGAACTTAAATGTTACTATTCACCAAAAAATTAATTTAATATCATTGAACCACATTTTACTTCTTAATGACAACCATGTATGTCGGATTTTTGAAAATCAAATCACAGAAGTGGCAATGTTTCATTTAAACGAAAAATCAGTTTCTCTAACTACCACTTAGTGGTTTCACTATTCATCAAAAATTGATGTTTTTCAGAAAGATACCAAAACTTCACCCTAAGCTATATTTGATATTCCGAATTCAAAAATGATGTTTATTTTACAAAATTCAAAACATGTAAGTTTCATTAATTAATTTAATAACTAATTCCAGTTGTCATGACAAATAGCGTGTTTTTATGAAACAATCCGTATCAAAAGATTGACAGTAGTTTAAGTCCAATTTCAAAGTGAAATTGATTCCAATGACCACCATTGAATAAAATGGTAAAAATAAATTCTAATTTCACTTCAAAACCAATTCAAAATATAATCTAATAATATAAATAAATTATATTCAAAATCGGTTTTGAATTAAAATACAACATTTTTCACTATTCATTAAAAAATGCACTTTATCGGAAAAATACCAAAAATTCACAAAAAGTAAATTTTGATGTCCCACTCATAAATAATAAGTTTATTTTGACAAACATAGCTTATAAAATTGTTAAAAGATATATTTAAAATGGTTTTTCCATCAAAAGGCAGTAATCCAATATTTTAAGAATATTAGTGTATTCCATGCATAAGAATGTATTTATTTTCATTTTAAGCCTGTAAAACACTATCTTAATCATTAATAGACATAGATAAAAATATCTATTATTCATTACTTAGTTGGGATGTTACATCCTTCCCCCCTTTAGAAAATTGCGTCCCCGCAATTTATTTACTTATCGAATAAATGGGGGTACTTATCCCTCATTGCATTTTCAGATTCCCATGTTGCCTCTTCCATCATGTGGTTTTTCCACAAAACCTTTACCTGATTAATCACCTTATTTCATAACACTTTCTCCCTATGGTCAAGAATCTGGACCGGTTGTTCGTCATAAGATAGGTTCTCTTCCAGATGAACTACCTCTGGAATCAAAACATGAGATGGATCTGGCATGTACTTTCTCCGCATCGAAACATGAAAAACATTATGTACCTAAGATAAACTCGGAGGTAAAGCCAATCGGTAAGCAACAGATCCAACTCTCTCCAGAATTTCATATGGTCCAATGAACCTTGGACTCAGCTTTCCATTCTTACCAAATCACATCACACTTTTCCATGGTGATACTTTGAGAAAAACATGATCACCTACCTCAAAAGAGAGATCCTTCCTCCTGTTGTCCCCATAACTCCTCTGCCTACTCTGAGCTGTTCTCATGTGTTTATGTATCAGCTGAACTTTTTCTGCCATCTCTTCTAACAATTCTGGTCCCATCAACTTCCTTTCACCCACTTCATCCTAGAAAGCTGGAGTTCGACACCGCTTCCCATATAATTTCTGAAATGGTTCCATCTGTATACTAGAATGAAAACTGTTATTATATAAAAATTCAACCAAAGAAAGATGTTGGTCCCAAATTCCCTGATAATCCATCGAACAAGCTCGTAGCATATCCTCCAAGGTTTGAATTGTTCGTTCTGACTGCCCATCTGATTGAGGATGAAAAGATATACTAAAATTTAATTCAGTACCCAACGACTTCTGAAGGCCTTTCCAAAAGTTAGAAGTAAACCTGGGATCATGATCAGATTCAATGGACAGAGGAACTCCATGTAACCTGACTATCTCTTTAAGATACAAACGGTAAAGTTGATTTAGGGAAAAAGTATCTCGTATAGCAAGGAAATGAGCAGATTTTGTCAAGCGATCAACAATAACTCAGATTGCATTATTACCTCGAGATGTCTTCGGTATTCCCACAACAAAGCCCATGGATATATTCTCCTATTTCCACTCTGGCACTGGTAAATGCTGAAGCATCCCTTTCGGTAACTACCACTCTGCTTTAGCCTGTTGACATGTCAAACACTTCACAGTAAAATCAGAAATATCTCTTTTCATTCCATCCCACCAGTAATACTCCCGCGGATCTCTGTACATCTTATTACTGCCAGGATGAACTGAAAACGGAGAACTATGAGCTTCACATAACAACTATCTCCTCAACTGTGAATCACAAGGCACACACAATCTCTTCCCAAATCTCAAAACGCAATCATTATTAATGTTGAATTCAGGCAACTTACCTTTCTGAACCAGCTCTACCTTTTCCTGCAACTCACTGTCTTGCTTCTGTGCTTTCTTGATTCTATCTGATAGAGATGATCTCACTGATACCTGAAACAAAACAGAAGAACATCCTGTGCCAAAAACATCTATGCCAAAGTTCATAAAAGCCTTAACCAAAGGATCACGTTCCAAACACAACATTGTTAATAAAGCATTACTTTTTCGACTCAAAGCATCAGCCACTTTATTTGCTTTTCCCGGATGTTAATGAATTGTACAATAATAATCCTTAATTAATTCCATCCATCTCCTCTGTCTCATGTTTAACTTGTTCTGAGTGAATATATACTTTAAACTTTTTTGATCAGTATATATTTCACACTTTACTCCATAAAAATGATGTCTCCAAATTTTTTAAGTGAAAACAACAGCAGCTAATTCCAAATCATATGTAGGGTAATTTACCTCCTGAGTTTTCAACTGTCATGAAGCATAAGCAATTAACTGATCATTCTTCATTAGGATGCAACCAAGTCCTTTCAATGAAGCATCACTGTAGATTACAAACTCACCATTCCTGGAAGGTAGTGCCAAAACGGGAGCTTTTACCAATCTTCTTTTCTATTCCTGAAAACAATCATCACATTCTTTTGTCCAGATAAACTTACAACCCTTCCGAGTTAGCTTAGTCATTGGACTAGATAACCATGAAAAATTTCTAACAAACCTTCGGTAATAGCCTGCCAAACAAAGGAAGCTAAGAATCTCAGTTACATTTGTGGGTCTTGGCCAGTCTTCCACAACTTTTGTTTTTGCAGGATCAACAGTTATCCCATCTTTAGAAACAATGTGACCAAGGAAAGAAATTTGTTTCAACCAAAACTCACACATGCTGAATTTTCCATACAGATTCTTTTCTTTTATAGTTTGCAAGATAACCCTTAAATGTCTTTCATGCTCCTCTTTAGTTTTAGAAAACACCAAAATATCATCAATGAAAACCACCACAAACTTATCCAAGAACTTATGGAAAATTCTATTCATTAAGTCCATGAATACAACAGGTGCATTGGTTAGCCCAAAAGGCATTACTAAAAATTCATAATGGCCATATCTTGTACGAAACGCAGTCTTCGGAACGTATACTTCCTTTAACTTCAGCTGATGGTTCCCCGATCTTAAGTCAATCTTTGAAAGATACTGAGCTCCCTGGAGTTGATCAAACAAATCATCGATATGAGGCAACGAATATTGTTCTTAACAGTGATGTTATTCAAGGCTCTATAGTCAATGCAAAGTCTCATTGAACCATCTTTTTTTTAACAAATAAAACTGGAGCACCCCATGGTGATGTTCTAGGTCGAATGAAACCTTTCTATAATAAATCTTGCAATTGCTCCTTCAACTCTAAAAGTTCAATTTGATCCATTCGATAACGGGGTTTTGAAATTGGCTTAGCATCAGGAAGTAAGTCAACAGTAAATTCAACTTCCCGATCTGGTATTATTTCAGGAATCTCATCAGGAAAAACATCAGGATACTCATTTACCACTGGCACATCATTAATCTGAACAGTTCCTTTATTTTCAACGATGTGTGCAAGGTAACATTCATTTACATCTTTTACAAGTTTCTCGACCTCTTGATAAGTTATCAAAAGTAAAGGTTCATTCTTGTACACAAAATGATAATCTTTCTGAAAAGAAACTTCTTTAGCTCTACAGTCAATCTTAGCATGGTAAATAGAGAGCCAATCCATACCCAGGATAACATCAAACTCTACTAGAGGTAGAACAATAAGGTTTGCAAGTAGGTTCTTTCCACAGATAAGGATTGGAAGATTCTTATAAATTCTTTTTGCCTCAACATTTCCCCCAGTTGTTTTTACCAAAAGTTCAGGAGTGATTTCTTGAGATGGTATTCCCATTTTACTAGAAAAGTTTTCAGAGATGAAAGAATGTGTAGACCCCGAATCAAACAACACACTGGCATAATCTTAAAAAACAAACAAAGTACCTAATACAACTTCATTTGATGGCCCGACATCTGCTAAAGTAGTTGAAAAGGATTTCACCACCCCTTTCTGCTTGTAGTCTAACTGCTTCTCATCAATCAAGTTCTTTGTCGGACACTCGTTTGCATAGTGACCCATCTCATTAGACTTATAACATTTCACTAACTGTAAATCAAATTTGGTCTTACCTTCACCTTGATCCTTTTCAGTGCAATCACGAGCCTTATGTCCCATCTTACCACATCGGTAGCACTTTCCAGAATTCAGAAGACATTCCCAAGCATGCATTTTGCCACATTTATCACAAACTGGAAACTTATTTTTCTTACCATCAGACATTTTTGAAGAATTCTTAACTTTCTCCTGCCATCTCGGTCTCTTCTTCTGTTGGTTGTTATAGAACACTTGATAATCGGCAAACTACATTTCCACCTTCTCAGCACATCGAACAAGCTTTTCATAACTTTTAAACTCACGAGAAGCTAATGCACTTCGATATTTTGGCTTTAATCCTGAGTAAAAACTATTGATTTTACTATCAAGGTCTCAGATAAAATTTGGAGCATACCTTGCCAATCGAGTGAACCTTTCTTCATAGGTAGCCATTGAGTCTTCCTCTTGCCTCAATTCCTAGAATTTCTTTTCCATCCTAAGTCGAACAGCCTTTGGAAAATACTTCTCAAGAAACATACCTTTGAATTCATCCCAGTCCAGAGCATTAATATTATCGGCATCCTTGATATTTTTAACCATAGACCACCACTGATTTGCCTCACCCTCCAAACGGTAAATAGCAAGACTAACATTTTGATTGTCTGAACACCCCAGGACATCGAAAATCTTCTCCAGTGCTTTAATCCACCCTTCAGCTAACACAGGGTCAGATGATCCTCTGAATGATGGGGGATGTTGCCTCATGAAATTTTACACCACTGACATGTTCCTCTGCGGTTGATCTGGCTGATCTCGTGCATGGATACCACCACCATTTATCGCTTGAGTCAACTGCGCCATTACTGCAACAAACTGTTCAGTTCCAATTCCGACCATCTCAAGATGCTGATTTAGAAGGTTATTTCTTTTTGTATGCCTTCCTATCACTGCTTCCCTGTTTCCTCTACGGAAAACCATTCTGAACAAACATGTCTTAGATGAAGAAACATGGTAATATTCAAATACTATATCACTTCAATTTGACTATAAAAAAAATATTTTTGGATAATCATTTAATAGAATTCTAACTCCTAAAGTTATCTAAACCGACCTTTGATACCAACTATAAGGCCCCAGCCTTAAACTGTACTTAATCATGAGTTATTACAAGATTACACATTGAGGATCTTTTCGGGTTTAGAGTTTTAGAGAATTAGATCATAAAACTTGCATTACATTCCACATATAAACAAAGTGGTTACATAAATATATTATTCTTCTTTCCCATCAATGGAAACATATTTAAAATATAACATGGACTCTTTCTTGACACTTCCTTGACACTATCCTCATATCATGTACATTTCCCTTGACCTGTGAATAACATTTTAAAAAAACTTGGGATGAGCATAAAAAGCTCAGTAAGGGATATAAAAATATGGAAAGGAAACATGGGTACATATATACATAAGAATGAAATCATACTTTACACATAAAACATAAGCACATTAACATACCTCGTCAAATCATGAATAAATCATAGAAATCATAAGACATAAAGGTAACTTGAGGCATTCATAACATTCTTACGTAGGGAGTAACCCTCTTGGTTACGTTTGGAATACCCATCACAATATATTCCCTATACCTCTTCGGAGAAAACTTAACATTTCACTCCTTCACGTTACCCAATGCATTGGAGAGCTATATCGGGCTCACCTGCCCTTAGTTTATCACGGAACCACCTGTCTTCATAACAATTCCCATGAACCTCAACATAATCGTATCACATAAAACATGCATAAAGGAAACATATCATTTCCACCTTTCAATCACAAGATATCAATACAGCACATTGATATAAAAACATTATGAAAACCATTTTCAATACCAAAATAAAAGAAAAGTAAAACATGGTATTTATTTTTATTTTAAAAAAATGGTATGGCTTGTAGAGGAAGCCGAAACTAAAATAATGGTCACAGTGGCGGAGAAGTCGTTGTCGCAGCATACGTACGACAAAAACAGACCCTTTTGTAGTTTAGTAAATGCTTCGTATAGAAAAGATTCCTTTTGGATAAACGTAAAAGTCAAAGGGTTTTATACACCGTATAAAAGATGGTTGTGTATAAAACAAATTATGCCTCAATGAAAGGAGATTGAGACGAAGTCCCATACCTCAGGTCCGAATTGACTCGGTCGTTCTTTAATCTCCTGAATAATAAAATTGAGTTAATATCTACTTGATTAAGAACCATTTTCAAGTTCATTATTCCTTTTATATCACTTATTTCCATGTCATGAATACTATGTAATTATTTAAGTAAATAACGGTCGTTTTAACGATCATTGGTACTTGAGTCAAAAATAAGCCCTTTATAATTACAAGTTGTTCATGTATCCATTATATCCAGAATGGTATTAATGATGTAGATATCATATATGTCATATATATCTAGTACATTCATGCATTTATAATATTACATAATCATTTAGAGGTAAGAAATGAAATGCACCGTTTATGGAGACGGTAAGCCGTACGTACGCATGAACGCTACTTTCATTTCAATTTCGTATTTTATAGAATGGAATCATAATGATATAAAGGTATATTATAATTCCAGTATAATATCATATATAATATCATAGTTCCATCCTTTATATGTCCCACATATGGTATTTATCGAATCAAATCGCTTTGAGGGGGCGGTAGTCCGCACTTCCTTAAATGAAGATATCGCGTTTACCCATAATGGAAACCATAAAGGTATGCCAAAAATGAGAAATACATAAGCTTAAGAAAAACATAAACATATTATATATCATATATAAATATAGTGACATCGTAATGGCCACCATTGAAGGTGTTAAAAGAATGTGGAACAATCATCGTTTCGGGAGGCATAAATTCACCATCCACGGAAACAATATGTCCTTTAACCATTAGATATAGGTGTGTGTAAGTGTAGCTCGAATCCTTCTTATAAAAACATCCTAGTATATTTAATATACTGTATTTGTTACAAAAGAAATGAATAAATAGAGTTTATGGGGTTGGAGAAGCAAAATAAAACAAAAGGACTCAAGTAAAGACATTACCTTAAAATCGGGAAACTCCCATTGGTTTGAGCTCAAAGGCTTCCTTGGGAAGACGTCTTCCCAAAGTGAGGCTTCAAGGAGTAAGATAGGGATGTGGAGAGACAAAATGGTCAGGGTTTGGCCGAGCCAAAGACTTTGGCAGTGTGGGTAAGGAGGTAGAGGTGGGGGCCTTTTATAAGAGGAGAGGAGGGGCACTCTTGGAAAGTAAAGAAAGGTTACTTTATTTTAAAATGAGTTTCGGATCCAAAAGGTCCCAAATTGATATAATTCAACGATATGGTGATAAGGGTTCTAAATACAACCATAAAATAGGTTTCGTACATGTGTAGTTCATAAATTTTACATTATCATTTCATTTTATTTAAATCCTTTATTAATGAGGTAATCCCTGCATCATCATGATGTCATAAATAATATAATTTATTTAAAGTCTAAAAATTATAAAAAAATACTATGATGTAGGAAATATTTTTATATTTCCAATGACAATTTATAAACAAAAATCTGACTTTTATAACCTTATGTAAAAATTGTTTTAGTAAAACATCCCTTGTTTGTGTCATTTTTACTTTAACATTAAATAAAAAGTTATTTATGTCATTTCCCAACCAAAGTGGATCCATGGGGTCCCCAAGTTGACCCATGGCTTTTCTTGGTCGTCCATGACACATCGAATAAGGTTAGGAAATGTGTCAAGCTCATTTGATATTATTAAAACATTATTTTTACCTTAAACTACACTAATTATCTCTAATCGCGATTAAGAACTAAAAAGTTACTATTCACCAAAAAATTATTTTAATCTAATTGAACCAAATTTTACTTCTTAATGACAACCATGTATGTTGGATTTTTGAATATAAAATCATAGAAGTGGCAAAGATTAATATAAACGAAAAATTAGTTTCTTTAACCACCACTTAGTGGTTTCACTATTCACCAAAAATTGATGTTTTTCAGAAAGATACCAAAACTTCACCCTAAGATATATTTGATATTCCGAATTAAAAAATGATGTCTATTTTACAAAATTAAAAACATGTAAGTTTCATTAATTAATTTAATAACTAATTCCCGCTGTCATGACAAATAGCGTGTTTTTATGAAATAATACGTATCAAAAGATTGACACTAGTTTAAGTCCAATTTCAAAGTGAAATTGATTAAATGACCACCATTGGATAAAATGGTAAAAATATATTCTAATTTCAATTCAAAACCAATTAAAAAGATAATCTAATCATATAAATAAATTAGATTAAAAAAGGGTTTTGAATTAAAATACAACATTTTTCACTATTCATTAAAAAATGAACATTATCAGAAAAATACCAAAAATTCACAAAAAGTAAATTTTGATGTCACAATCATAAATAATAAGTTTATTTTGACAAAAATAGCTTATAAAATTGTCAAAAGATAGATTTAAAAAGGGTTTTCCATCAAAAGGTAGTAAAACAATCTTTTAAGAATATTAGTGTATTCCATGCATAAGATTGTATTTATTTTCATTTTAAGCCTCTAAAACACTATCTTAATCATTAATAGACATAGATAAAAATATCTATTATTCATTAATTACTTGGGATTTTACAATGAGGAACAATATCATTCATCGTATACAAGGATGATATCATATGTGAAGCTCCAAAATATCATTAAAGACCAAATAATATATGTAAAAATTAAGAGAAATTTATGGATATAAAATCATACATCATTATTTTCATAAGTATAACCTAAAAATACTGGAGAATCATTAAATAATCAGGAGTATTCTATTGCTATGAATTATTAATTATAAAATAATTAAAATAATAAGACTTGCGAGTTGGTACCCAATCATTAATAGAATAATTTCATTCCGATAGTGTAGGTGTTTTGAAACAAATTGAATGAAAAAGAATAAATTTTGAGAAATATATAAATATAAGTTTGTAAAGACTATTATCAAGTTGAAGGAGTTGAATTTGATGATACCCGGAGGAGTGGGAGCCTAATGGGGGGAGTGGGGACGTCGTCAGAGCTATGGGCAGCATGCCGAAGGCTGAGATGTTAAGGCGGAGGAGAAGCCCGGGAGGTCTAGGTTGGGTGAAGAGGTGGAGTCGGGAGGCGGAGGTCGAGGAGGGGATGAGATGGCCAAGAGGAGGAGGTCTGATGGCTGGGGGGGCGGAGGTCGGAGATGGGAGAAGAGGGCCGGGAGGCAGAGCCCGTATGGCTGGGAGGCGGTGGTCAGGGAGTGGAGGATAGGACTGATAGTCAGAGGTCAGGGGGTTAGGGTTGACGGGGGGAGGGCATTGGAAGAGTGAGGAGAAGCCCGATATAGAGGGTTTGAATACCCATATTTTTAATAAAATCATGGGTATAGAAAATTAATAACCATCTATCCCTGCGGTTCTTTAAATAGTTGGAATAGATGGATGGGGATAAACCCCATTTCCAGTAGTGATAGTTTCTTTACCCAAATTGATGATGGAAAAAAAAATTTAAAACCCATCGTCCTTGATGGTGTTAAATTAACACATCTCAAATCGTGTCCTTACTACTAGTATATAAGAATAGTAAAGGAGAGATAATAATAACTAATTATAGTATCACAAGAACATTCCAATATATGTATGTCACTATATTTTTCATATAGTCTGTATGAGGAGATGTCTCGATTGAAAATAAAACAAATCAACTTGAATAGAACGTAAAATAATTAAAAATTAAGATTTACTTCTTAAATCAGTCTTCCTTGAGATCCTTTTAATGAAAGTGGATTATGTCATTTGAAGAGACTAAGGGCTGTTAGAGTTGGTGGATGATCTTATGGAGAAATTTAGAAAGAATTTTGGTTAGAAAAATGGCTTGAGTGGAGTGAAGTGGATGGGGATAGTGGGTGGGATTCATAGTGGAGGGGAGAGGGGTTATCTCAATATTATATTCAACAATTTACTATTTCTACATAAGACAAGAAATATGGAAGATTTAGTGGCCAAGAATAGTAATAAGTTCATGTGAATTATAGATTTGGGTGATTAAATCACTCCTGAGGTCACAAATAGTGGATTGAAATTATAATGTTTTTATGCGGTAAATTAATGAATTTTAGTATTCACAAAAAATTCACATATTTGAGAAAAATCCAAATAAATAACTGCAACCATTTTTTGACATTTAAAATCAAATTTTTTTTAAAATTTCTAAAAAATAATATTCATAAAATAAATAATTTATTATTAAATTTAAAACTTAATTTAATTGAAAAAAAATAAAACTATAACTGAATTTATAATGCTTTAAAAAATAACATGATGTCTTATATAATTATCTTAAAAAAAGAAGACATAATATTTTTCATTTATGACCATCTTGTAGGAAAATATTATTTATTTTGATTTAATTAAATAATTTTTATTAATTATTTATTATTTATTAAATTATAAATACTTATTATATGGTCATATTTTCACTTATATGATTCTTAAATTGTATTTATGCATTCAAGGCTGATGTTAATATTATTTTCGAAAATTTACTATTCATAAGGGTTATGTTACTATTCATAAGGGATAGTTAATATTCAAAAGGGTACTTTACTATTCACCAAAATTTATATTCATTCCATTAGACTCCAAAAAAATTTACCTATCACAACTGCGTATGTCAGATCTTCAAAATTCAAATCACATAAGTCACAATATTATGTTTAAATGAAACATAGTATATAATAGTTCATTGTGTTGTGATTTTATGTGATTATATGACATAATTATTATAAGGGAATTTACATCGATAAAAATTGGGTTGGATTGTTGAATTTCAAGAATTCTTTAATTTAAATTAGTCTTTAAGGGTTATTAGGATATTATTTTAAAAAGTTTTTATTTTATTGGAATCCATATATTCTTTTAGTAATGATATGATTAGATCTTTATGAGAAATGGATTTTAGTAAAATTCAAATTACACTCTTCTTACTCCTTTATTTTTTTCCATTTATGGGTGGTTCCATATGTATGTATTAGTATGGTTTTGATGAAAAACAATTGTCTCAAGAGTGGCCTTTAGAGAGGAGATTTGAGTATTATTATAAATATGTAGAATTTAAATGATTCCTAATTCAGGTAATTAATCAATTTATCAAATCCTTCCATACTATTAAATGTTTACTTGGAAAATATTTTGTGATATGGATGAGTGCAGTTCCTAATATAGAAAGATGTTTTACTAGGATGTGTGGAATTTTAGATTGTGGTAGAAAGTGTATTTTATTATGGATGACAAGATTTAGTGAGCTAAAGGAAATCAATTTGGCCAATGGTAGAAGTTTTAACCATAGAGGTTCATCATTGAATATTTTTAATAGACAATGAATAGCTTATGTATTCATTAATTCTATCCTAGGTACTATGTCATCAGTTTGAATTTTTTTGCATGAGCCCGGAAAATATTCTCATGATATTAGGATTCATTTGAGGATCATTTTTGTGGATTTTTTTATTTTTTTTCCTTTATCCCATTTTGAATATGGAATTTCTGGAATCATTATTTATGGGTTTATAATATTTTCTTTCTAATTGATCACATGGTGCATGATTTCTAATTTTTTTCCACACCTCAAGTGTTTTTTGGTAATTGACTATACTATTTTGGAAATTTGTTTGTATAATGTGAAATATTGGAAATGAAATGTAGTTTCCTTCCATTAGCGGTTTTTAAATATATTACTGATAAAAAATATTTTTTTTATTTGAGAATATATGTCATTTGGGTTTTAAAAAATGTTTTAGGTATATTATTCATAGTTAAATTTTAAATATTCTTTTATTAATTTTTAGGAATTTTTTTTGAAATTGAGAACCACATTTCAGTTTTAAAAGTGTATTTTATATGGGGTTCTTTCATTGTAATTTTTTATGTGTAATTTTAATCAGTTGTTTAGTAAAATATTCTTTGTCCAAAGAAAATAGTTTTCTAAGTGATTATTTTAATTTAATAAAAATATAGTAATCTTTTAAAACAAATATGATGTGTTTTTTAATTTTAAACATTCCGTAGATTACTATATTTTTTATGTTCATTTAAAACAATCCCAGAGGGATCCCTAGTATAACATTAATAAATATTTAATCATTTTATATGAGTATTAAATACAAAGAAAATTATATTCAACCTATATATGTAGAGGTCTAGAATCAATAGAGATTGGAAATAGAAATATTTTATTTCCTAATAGGTATTCAACATATCTTAGAATGTTTTTCTATCATAGGTCATTTCATATACATACAATATATATTGAATTTCATGATAACCTAGGGATAATGTAAACATAAGTGTGAGCTCATATACTCATCAAAATTGAACATCTTATAAATCAATAAATTAAAATAACTAATAATAAGCATATTATAACATGATCAAAACATAATTAATTCATAACCAATCAATTAAATATCATTAATAATGGCTTACAACATAAGTATTATTGATTATTGAAAATAAATAAATAATAGTGAGGAATCATCAATAATTTATAATGACCTATGATAGAGTATAATAAGGTAACATGATACAATAACAAGCCTATAAAATTTTATAACATTAATAATATGTAATAGGTTCAGTAAGTCAATAATAAAAAGAAATCATGTCATCACATAAACATATAGAATTGAAACTATGTTCATGTATACACATTAAACAAAGATTATCTTCGATGAATAAACATGTTGAAATGAAACAAGGTCCACACATATTTTTTTATATGTGAAAACATGTATGTATATAAAATTATGACTATAAAACTAGATCCATGAAATTTTTTGTGAAATTGAATTTTTTTCACGCATGACATAGTTATCTCATATGTTTTACATTCTTACCCAATGAATTAGATGAATATAATGGACCCACCATTCACATAAATATAAACCATAAATTTATCATTAGAACCTAAAAATTTCATCAAATCATTATATCATAACTCATTTAACTTAAATTAGTTTCATTCCATCATAGCATATCCCATGGAAAATAAATAACATTCATAAATATTAAATTTTATCTTAATTTACATATTGAAATGGTACAAGTTTTCTATAATCATTAGTGGATCATCATAAACACAAGATAAAACAGTGAAATAATTAATATTTTTTTATATAAACATATCCCCAAAGAATCATTTAAATCCTTATAGGAAACTGAAATTCAAGAAAGGTACCTTCAAATATCATTTCTACCATACATTAAATACCTAATGAAAATATCCTTGTAGTGTGATATATTTTTTTCTAAATTCTTCTACAATAGTGAGAAAATTAATTTATTTGAAAATAACTGCAAAAACATTTACATTAAACCAAATTGAAAATTAAAATCTTGGCATGGGTATCCATCTATTTCACATATGGTAGAACAATGTTTTCTTAAAAAAATTAGAAAAAAGTCATAGACAAAAAAATTTGGAAAAATTGTCAAATATTTTAAGAATAAATTACAGATAATATAAAATATGATAGATAATATATTTAAAAAACATTAGAATATAAAAAAATATTATTCATTATATAATTTTATAAAACATGGAATAAGAATAAGTTGATCATTGACCATAGTTGGAATTAGGATAGTTTTTTATAATAAGTCTTTCATGAACATTTTATTTATCAATGAGTGGAAATTGGTACTTATAGTTGAAAATTAAAAGAAATAATAGAGGATGTAATAATAAATTTAGTTGAAATGGGAAGGATTATATAACTTTACAGAGTGAAAATATAACATAAAAAATCCTAAAAATAGATGAAATAGTAACATAAATCCCTTAACAATTTTGTAACTACAAAATCAAAACTCATTGGATGAAATTAAATGAGTTTTAACTTTTAATAACAATTTATAATTATACTTCAAGTTAAATATCGTTACATGGTATGTATATATACTTTATAAAATAATATATGTGAATTTCATTACATTTTTCCTAGAGATTACTTTTTATGTTGAAAACCCCTTACTTATTCGGTAATCTCTGAATGAAAATGTCATTGATGAGTGGAGATAAGATAGATTTATGAATCCCAATAATTACCATAAAAATAATAATAAGATAAATTCATGGTAAATATATACATAATGAAAATGAAATTTTTGATATATTAGGAAAATATATCATTGTAAAAAAGGTGACCTGAGAATCCCTTCCCAAAGTCTTATCATTATGTGTACAGAATTAAAATTAATATATAATAACTATATATTTATTAAACATATACTATGAAACCATATTAATAAACATCAAACCATATATTATTTAATTATAAAATCTTATTAACCATTTACTAATAAATAATTATTAAAATAAAAAATTTATATTATACACATTTCTTTTTTATGTTTTTAGGTTTTTATTTTTTTGATAAATTTATATAAATAAGGATTAAAAAAATATGGAATTATACTAATATCAAAATTATAATATTTTATAATTATATAAATTGCAACCACTATCCATAAAATGTGTTATTGAAAATTAAATAACCTATGTTCATGGAGATGTAATCTATACTCACACTTGAGTGATGTCTCCTCATATAGATAGATGACAGAAAATAAATAAAAATAATAAATCAACATTAATTAATCATCATTATATCATAATTATAATATTAATTCATTAAATATATACTTATTATGATCATTGTAAACATGATATAAATATTAAATAACATTTCTTCATAGAGGTGGTAGTATACACATACACACAAGTGTCATTATCATTTTCCAAGGAATTGGAATATAAGAAGGTATGTATGATATTATAATTAACAAAGAATTATTATATCATAAGTATCACATATAAATATTTAATGCAAACTTATTACCAGAAATATGTTATTGTGATAGAAAATAAATCATATTTTTATGCGGAGGTGGTAGTCCGTACATATGCATGAGTGTTACCATCATTTTAAATATGTTGGAAATAAGGTGGAAAATAGTTATACCATACACATAATGACATAATGGGTTATTTATGATATTAAATTGATATTTATAGTATGTGTACGACTGATTTATTGAATTATAACAAGATTTTTCATTGAAATATTCGACTAGGATGATTACATGTTAGTTTAGTGTCATCATTTTAAATAAATCTTAATCCACCATAGGATTGTCTTTGTGTGATAATAAAAGATATAGGTTGAATGGAAGGAGGAAAAGAATGTTTTTGAAATGGTATTTTTTTAATTTAGTGTTTAATCTCTGTGAATAAAATATAATATTAGATTCTACTTTATAAGTGAGGGAAAAGACATAATTGAAATTACATAAATGATTTATATACAATATATATTGTAATATTTTAAACTAATCACATGTAACCAACAATTGATTATTAATATGGGATAGGATTAATATAAATTAAACTAATATAATTTGGATAAATTTTTGGAGAAATTTTAAACTATATAACTTAGTTAAAATCATTAAACAAAATTAAACCACAACAATGATAACATAATATTTTTCAAGGATTATTTAATTATATAAATATAATAATAGGATAAATTAAAATATTACATGCAAATTATAATTTTGGTAATACTTTTATCAGAATAATATTATATAGTTGGTATAAATTAAATATAATATATGTAAACAAAATAAATGATTTTTAAGGAAAATACCTGATTAAAGAATAAAAAATCATTTATCATTGAATGCTAGTTAGAAGATTCGTTACAAAATTATGTTTGTTAAATAATTAAATTTATATGGTTTTAAAAATTTATAATCCTTAATCAAATATACCTTTCCAATGATACAATAATTATAATTACCCAAAATATATTTTTTAATTCTAATAATATATAATTTATGATCATAAAATTCAACCATGATATTAATAATTCTAAATAAATATTTTAATGTTCATTATTTTACTAATTAATCATATAATTGGTGGAAATAAAATTAAAAAAAATAGGATATTTGATCATTTTATTGTGATTTTGGAACCTTTACCCTTAAATATGAACCAGTTTTAGGAGGTATAAAGTTTGCGATATGAAATATAATTACCATGGTTAATATAAATAATGAATTAAATAATAATTATGGTCTATTTACAAAATTTCATCATCCCAATTCAAACTATGGAATCCAATTTTTAATTTTGAATTTAAAAATTTTTCAAAAATAAAATTTAATATAAATGCATAAAACAAAATGGGGTCAATGATCGTAGGAGGGATGTTATGACATTGGATGAATTGTGGTGGTCCTGCATGATGGTTAGGGGTGTTGATGCTTCGAAGAAGGGAAATGATACTAGAAATAGGAGGGGATGGACTGAATTATACGGAGTAATATGGTACTCTACCAAATAATAGTTGTGATATATCTAGGTGGGCAATGATCCCCAACAGGGAGCTATAGAGGCATGATTGGACACTTAAAATTTATTGTGGTGTCTAATGGATCCCCCTAGAATATATATATATATTCTATGGTTTTAATCATGTCCATGCCTATGGTGGCTATGGACTTGGTCACACCCTTAACATTTTTATTTGTGAATGTGTGTTTCACTATAAATTTTCCCCATATAACATAATATATATTAATATAATTATCTTAGACATAGACTATAAAAACAAATTTTGAAGAAATGTTTTAATAATAAGATAAATTTATAAAAAAATTATTACATTACTATTTGTAATTATCATGTACATTTTAATTATATAATAAAATTATACTTGTTATTAATAATTTGTTATTCGTATTCATTCTTCCAATTTAACATTTGAGTTATAATGGTTTGAATTATATTATATCCAATTATCTAAAGGGTCTCTAACTATTTTTTTGAAATGTATCGATAATAGTATTCTATAAAACTAAATTAGTAGTCTGGTATATCCCCCCCAAAAAATAACTATGAACTCTAAATTTTTTTCCTTTCATTCAAAGTTGTATTATCTAAAATTACTTTAATTATAAACTATCATAATTTAAAGGGACAATTAATCATTATTTAAAAAGTGGACTTTGAAAACGTGAATATTTCATGAAATAACACTGTAAAATTATCCTATGTAATGATAAAATTAATAAGATGTGAAAATATATCAATAGAGTAAAAATAATATATCCAAAGAGTAGTGGGGAGTGATAGATAACATGATCATAAGAATTTTAGTGACCACCAAACCATATGTTATTGAGGGTGAATATTACCATCAATTATTCAAAAATAATTTTAAGATGATTTTTTTTCATCTTATGGATCCATATTTATATATATTTAATTTCATTTACATAATAATATGTATAAATATACATAATTTTTTTCTTTCAGCTATATAAGATATTTTCATCATATATTCATGTGATTCAATTAGTTGCCTCCAATTTTCACTGAGTATTCCATTGATTTAATGACAAATATGAATTTATAACTCTTGAAGGACTAAATTAAACATCTTATTGATCATAAGACACATAAATTAATGACAGGATATTTCTCTTATGTCTCGTTAGTTTATACTACCTATAATATTTATTTCATTTTAAAGACTTCAATGGTCACCAATATTATCACATTAACATTAAACATATGTATGAAAAATTTATCCAAACCAACCATTATTAGCTCTTCATCAAAAAAATAATAAGACTATGAGATACTTATCCATTAATAATGTGTTCTTGTACCTCGAAAATATCACCATGCCAAAAATTCATTTTTTGAGGTTATCAATACTATTTAATATATGGAAGAAAATTTTAAATTAAAAAATACAATAAAATATTCCTCATATGGTTCAAATTTTTTAGAAATTTCAGAACATTCAATAATATAATTGTAAAATATTTTAAATCCCAAAACCCAATTCATTAAAAGTTCAATAATTAAAATTTATCCACATACCCTCAACCATGATTTATCAATTCGTATAATAATTATTCCATCATAAATTTTAAAGAATGAATCATTTTTAATTAATTATAATACTCAATTTAACCTTATTTATTTGTTAACATAATAAATACTAAAAATAATTTAAACTCATCAAATTTAATTCATAGTATCTTCAATGTGAAATGTAAAACATTTAATTGTACAACCATAATGATCATATTCTCTATAATAACCTTTTCTCATTGGACATTCATAATTCCCATAAAATAAAAATTTAATAAATTCGACCATATATTATAGTTTATGGAAATTATTATTCATATCCATTGTTGTAACAAGACTTTTAATTTTTATAATGTTAAATTATGAATATATCAACTTGTTTCCCACACATTAAATTTTTTTTGTTCCATTGAGACAATACCATGAGTTATCAAAAACCATTCCATGCATAATGTAAATTTATCATTCTTTCCACTATATTAGTTTTCAAACGAAATTTTTTAGAAATAACATTATCTATTAATATGTGTTCCATGGAAATCCCCTATATTTAGTTTGTTAAATAAAAATTGATATAACTTATTTTTCATAATAATAATATTTTTCTATTAGATTCATAAATCATTTGGTTTCTCATTAGTAATGTAAATGAATTAGCCATCACATTCATTCCCAACATGATTCAAAATATTCCTTAACATTTTACGAACCAAAAAGTATTGGATTGAGTATAAAATATAAATTATCAGATAATGAAATCATATGTTTTTAAGATTATTCTTATGATGTAAAAACATATGAAACATAATCTATTTTAATACATTATGATTAACATAGTTTACCAATGTAAATTATTTATTCAAATATTTCACAATGGTATTTATTGAAAATAACTAAACATATCACATATTATTGCCTTGAAAGTTTTTAAATCATTGGACACCTTATTATTCACGCATGATGATCATGATAAGGACCACTTCAATCTATTGAGTTTTGTTACCCTTAGGTGTATCTATACAACATAAACATCCAATTGTTAGTATCTAAATAGGATTTTATTTTCTTGGAAAAAAAATTCCCTTATTTAACCTGACCTAATATATTATCCTAGACATAGGATTACCTTAATGGTTCTCAATATTTTTATCTAGTATTAGTCTCAAACAATAAAAAACTATTCATTGATATAAACTGAGGTGAAGTGATCATAATATACATTTATGTGATATCATTTCCAATTAAAATTAAACTCATATAAAAATTATGCATTTCCAAAAACATAATGGTTCAGTTAATTATGATACTATAAACATAATCATAACATTTTATTATTGATTATCAAGATGTCTGATAAATTTAATCTATCATTTAATTATAACCATGGGAAAAATGAATGATAAAAAGGGAGGGACTAAATGACTAGAAAATATTAGATATAAAATTATGATTATGAGTAGGCATGAGGTCATGAGAAGAATACTATAAAACAAGATATTATTTCCCAATAAATTAGACATCATTGATATTGCTTCATGGAATATGGATTACCAACAATGAAACAAATGTTATAATATTGAGGAATAAAAAATAATTAATAACCAGACTATATTGAATGTAATAAACATATAAATGTGGTATAAGAATATTCTAATAATACTGTAAAAATGAATAAATAGTAACATGATTACTCATTAAATTTTGGACATGATATTAGGTACCCTATAAACCGATGGACATGAATTCTTTTCTATAAACAAAGTTATGTATATTAAATTATATCCACATATAAACATATTAACATGAAACCGATTTGACATATAATAATAAGTACGTAAAAATAAGTCTAGAAATATTCTTTAAAAGAGAAACTATGTCCACAAATGACATTATGATCATAACATCAAGTTCACACATAACATAGTTATCTATTATGTTATTCATCTTCAAATAAGTAATTAGAGGGATATTCAAGACCAAACCATCACATAAAATAAAACCAAAAATGGTACAAATGAACATAAAAACATTCACTATTTCATCATATCTAATCCCATGGAATAGAATCCATTTACATTAATCATATAAAAAAATAGAAAAAATGGGTTTTATAATGATATTCTCAATACTTAATTGATCCCTAAAAAAGAAACATATTTCACAGAATTATCCTTGTATCATTTTCATAATTAAATATCCTGTGAAATAAAACTTATTGTATCATAAGATAATATCACATTCGATTCAAAATAATCTTAATACCTTCTGAAGTCATCATTAATTCTAATAGGGGATACTGAAATTATGAAATTTATAAAGATAAAAAAAATGAAAAAATTGAAATTATGTATTATATGATATGAATTTCCAATGTTATGTCACATGAAGTAATGTTTTATAAAATAGATAATTTGAAAAAATAGATTTTAATTCTGTACGATAATGTGAATCAAATCGTAAACTAGTGATATTGATGATTTTTTAGATAGTGGGATGAGATAATAGAAATAAATCACACCATGTATAATATTTATAGCTTCATTTATTAATTTATATAATTTTCAATTAATATTTATTATTGTAAAAACAATATTTATTATTAAATTCCAATCATTATGTTCATTACTATATATATTTATCTATATATCTCTCTCTCTCATAAATTACCCTTTACTAATGTACATCTACACCATTTTATTTGTTATAGAGGTAACCTAAATAAATTTGTAAAAAATAAATTGACCTAATCAATGGTTATGGTTATAGCTTATTTTCATATATATTAACATATAGATATGCCTTAATTATCAATCAATGGTTATGCTAAGAAAATAAGAGAGAATGAGAGGGAATAAAATTTACATGAAAACTAACTACAATAATTAATGATAACAAAATAAATTATTTATTAAAATACACCTTTAATTAATATATTTTAATGACACCCACCCCTGCATTCTATCCATGGCAGGGTTGGATGATAAGGAAATTAAAACCCAAAATGAAATGGTGGAGTAGTCCTGATGGATGACTTTACATAGTAAAACTCCTCACCCCTAAACACCATTATCTTATCCCAAAAATATGCAGATCCTACCAATACATAAATTTATAGGTGTGAAGGCACAGTAAAGATTAAAAAATTTATAAATTAATACATTGAATTAATGTATGCCATCTTTTGGAGTTATGGGGAAGTAAAAAATTTGGACTAGTCAAAACTGTATGAAAATTAGAAGATCATATTTGTATTAGATGGGTTTATAGTAAAACAAAAGTCATTATGATATGAAAAATTGGGGTTTAATTAGGGTGATTGGTCCTCATGAAATCACTATTGGGATATCCCAAGGTGTTAATTCATATAAATTCATTAACTCAATGGGGTTACACCTAAAAAACGTTCTCTACCTATCCATGTTTTCTATGTTTTCACCACAAGAAAACACATTATGTATTAATATTTAACAACAAAAATCTACCAAAATTAATTTTTTTTTAATTTCATGATTCACTATCCTCGTAGAATAATTTTTTCAGATTTATTATTTGATATCCTTTGAATTAAATTAATAGAACTTTATATTCATGGACATGTATTATCAATTTAATTACATATTGATAGTGTTATAAATTAAATATATATGTATATTATATATCTATAAAATCAGCACACACATAAACTCATTCATCACCTCATTTATAAAATATAAAAAAATGATGTTCATTGTTCCATGATTTAATAGAAAATTTCAATATAAATTAACTTATTAAATGTATAATAAAATTTTCAGGTATCTCATAATAAAATTCCAATGAATCCAAAATTTTTAAATAATCTATTATTAAATATATTTTACCTCCTAAATTTTGGAATAACCATTCCATTTCACCCAATTATTAATATATATTAATTAATTTTCAATAATAATCTTAATTTCAATTTGGCTAACCACACAATTTTTTATCTCATCATTCAGGGTATAATTGTTAATGGTATATTTCATAAACCTCGAATCGTTCCCCTAAACAAAGGGTTTAAAAGTATCTATAACTTACACCGCATATATTAAAATTAAATCATAATGATTTAACATTAACCATTAATATATAATTACTATGATACATTAAGAATGGTTTATAAATGATTTGATGGTAATTAAATATTAAAATTTAGGTAATCATATATGAAGCATATCTTAATAGTTAATAAAATCCTTATGGACATATCCCATATTAAATACAAGAACAATTTAACCAAAAAAATAAATGTATCTTTATTAAATATTCAATTACAATGAATGATATTAACTATTGTACTTTTTTCAATGTTTCTCTTGGGAAATATCATAACTCCACCACCCAACACCTAATACTCTCCTAATAACACTATTTTTAATAGTTATAAAAATAGAAATGGTTATGAAATGATTATTTATTAATTTCACTATAAATAACCCATTTAAAAAATCGAGGGGTGTGAAATTAATTTCATGAAGGAAAATTTGGAACCATTCCATAAATCCCCAAAAAGCATCCAAAAAAGTTATCCATTTTAGAATGGGTGACCTCTAGACAATGTAAAGGTTTCCCTCATAACCATATTTTTTATATTTATAAACAATATATAATCTAGTGTAAGAATTAATGAGGTTGTCTTGTAAAAAAAATTTCTATAACATGGATATTCTTGAATTATATAGGCTAAAAAGGATTAATTTAAATTTGGGTCTCAAAAAAAGGGAATAAATATCTTAAGAATTTAAATTTTTACCTTGTAAAATAATAGCATAGAAATTATGAAATGATTCCCTAAATAAAAATATTATCTAAATCTTGAATTAATAACTCCATGAATAAAATGAAAAGTATTATGCTTAGGAAATTTATTATGAAATATAAAAAAATATTAGAGCAATCACTCATGGAAATAAAATAAATTGTTATATTCAATTTTAATAAATAATAAATTCATTGAAAGGGAAATATCTATTAAATATCATCTAAAAATATATAATTTCCTATATAAAATTATTTATTTAATCTATATCCCCATGTTTATCTATAATTCTTCGTTATACCCATTTGTATTTATCAATTTTATTAAAACTGATATTTAAAAACATGGATTTAAATTTTCTATAGGAAGTGTCTTCTAGATTAAAAAATAAATAATAAGTAAAGGATGAGGGCCTCATTTTTTATTAAAATATTATATAATGATCAAATATAGCTATTTAATAAGAAATGTTTCATTATAACTCACAATCTTCTTTTTATGGGATTTCATTAAATCATGGACCATCATTTTGGATTCCTACTTAGGGGTTGTTTTTGTAGACAAAAAGGTCCTTTCAAATAAAAACAAAAATAATAAGAGAAAATGAAACTTAAATTCATTATATAAAATAAAATTTATTGAATGTAGGGAATCTAGAGTCTTATTAGGTGATATAAAATATGATTTGAATCTTTGAATCGTCACATTATTGATGGTTCTATAGCTCAATTATACTTGGTCCACCAAATGGGAATATAGTTACATTATTACATTATTTTGTAAACCCATTATTGACATGAAATGACATTTTGGTCAAAAAATAGACTCCAGGTAGAAAATATAGTGAAATTTCATCTACCTATTCTTATTATTATTCATGTTGTTCTTATTCTTAGTAAGTTCATAGTATAGCATGTTCTTTTTTTCGTCTTCATCTTTATATGATCTCAGGTTATTTGGAATACTTAATAAAAAAAACACGTTCTTCCACTTCTTCTTCCTCCTCTTCCAAACCTACAGTTTTGAGGGTGTCATTTATTCAAAATATATATATTTGATACTTACCTCAACATAAAATTCAATTATTTAATACTGTTGATATGCCTCTTCACAATATACTCCTCGGTCGACCGTTGTTACAAATTCATTTCTATAGTACAGTTGTAAGAATATGTATCAATGACTATTCAACCCAATAAGGTCATCAATTTATTTTGTGTGATCTTTCAATATGATGTAGATTATTTCCATTATAGTTATAATTAATTGTAACCATTCCAAAAAAACCACAAATACCTAGTAGAATAAAATAAATATATGTAAATATACAATAAAACATTGAAAAAAAACAAGAAATAGAAATATACGAAAATATTGATTTGATAAACTATCATTACAAAATAATCTCTATACATATACCCGATAATATCATCATAAAATGGATACTACATGATGGTTTCATTAATTCATATGATCTTATCGAATATAATAATTTAATAAAGAGTATAAAACTATAATCATTAAATATATAATTACGTATTATTTATTTTTAATGTCTTGCAGACAATAACAAAAATAAAATTCTAGGAGAAAATATTTACTTTAATAAAATGGACCAAATTATGTTTTATTAAAGGAATTAAATAATAAATTATAGTGCATGGAGTTTTAGGATAAAGTGTGATAAAATGTAGAATCATTAAATACAAATAATATGATATCCATGTCAATGTATTAATGATTTTAATGTACATTTAATTATTCTTATTGTTATAAAAATTATGTCTATTGAATTCCAGATTTCATTATAACAACTCTATATTATAATTTCCACGTTTCATATGGTTAAGTATTTTTCTTTATTAACGAATGAGGTGAGCTCAATCCTTTTTACACATAAATTTTATCACACACTAATTTCATTGTGATGGACCAGTTATAAAAATATCATTATAGATATTCCCATTAATTACTATGCAATGGTTTTGAAATGAAAATAACAGAGAAATATTTGGAATTGAATGTGAATGTAAACACCAATCATGAATTTAAAATAAAAAAATAATTATGATAATAAGAACCCCATGTATATTATATTCTATAATGAAATAAATCTACCCTAATGTTAAGTAATATAGTGAGGAAAAATCATTTTATAATTAAAATTATAGAAATTGTAGTGTAGGTCTAGTGGGGGACTCTATAGAGCCTAACAGCTCGATCTGGTGATCGGGTCACAAACCCCTCACTTTTGTAACTCCACCCAAGCCTTATATTTAAAAACATAAAGAAAACCCCACCCCCAACAATATGAAAATTTTATTAAAATCCTAAAATTACTATATCCTGTTAAATAATTAGCGTTATAGGGAAATAATTCATAGAACGCATTCCAATGTCACATTAATTCATATGACTTAATATCCAAAAAAGAATCACAACATGATATATGTTATCATGAAATAAAAAATAATTCTCTAACATTAGTGATGGATCTTTATGACTTAGATAATAATATATTATAGAGAATTACCACATTCAGATTCATGGCATGATCATATTATAAAGCAATGATATAGCTCTACTCAGTTCTGTTTTTACCATTTTTTCCACCAACCATCACATCCTATCCTAATATCAACTAACGAGCATCTCAAATTTTGAGTTATGTTTTTGAAATGTGATTCATGGTCTTCTTGCCGTAATTTTTTATGTCGAACATGTATTTTATCCTACAACGATATGAATAATAAATAAAAGAATACAAAAAATTATAAATTTAATTAAAAAATTTATTTCTGATAAATTTAATATTATTAAATTAATAGTATTTATCAAATCAGTAAAATACTAATGATTTAAAGGAAAAATACCAATAATATATAATTTATCCATTTACTTGAAGACATATTGAAATTAACATTTTATATTGATGATATTTTAATTAATATTTATTAAATATTTTGAAAAACTGGTGATTTAAAATAAAAATGGAAATTATTAAACTAAAATTCATTAAAAAATATTAATGATGGTGAGAAAATATATTCATGTCTTATATGTTAAAATATATATCCTTTTTAACGGTTTTAAAAAAACAGAAATATATTTTTTTTTAAAATATTTCATGTAATAATTTATAATCCTATGAAGGAAAATTTAAATTTAGTGAAAAATAAATTTTAATAATCATTGTATCATAGGAAATTAATTCATTGAAATTGGATTAGATAACATGGATTTATCTAAAAATATTCTTTAAAATTATAGAAAATAAGTCTGATTAGTAGAATTTTTTTTCATGATCATTATAAGTTCACAAGAGATGAAAATAAAAATAGTAATTGAAATATATAGGAATAAATAGTGGAGAATTAAATATAATTGTTTACAAGGTTAAATAGTATGTACCATAACTTAGAATAAATTGATTATAATCAATAAAAAAATGAAATAAGATTGTAACATATATCTGTTATCATTTTAGATTCTTCTACATTAGTAACCATATAATTATATGAAATGAATTGTAAATTCAATCATTAAAAATGAGTAATGAAACAAACATTTAATGTTTAATTACATAATACTCATAAAAAACATAGTTTCATAACATTACATATTTCCCAAATAATAACATTTGAGAGGATAAGATCTTATAACATTGGATAAATATGAATATATACTCCATGTTAGATAAAAAACTAGATGAATTTATAAATCCAAATTAATACTATAATATAATAATAGACTGAATTCTTGTAAATTATAAACTCCACACAAAACAAATATATTTTGAATATGGAATATGTATCATATAAAGAAAAGTGAGATTGGAAACACTTTTCGTATGCCTTGTCCATCTTTACACATGAATTAACTTATTTTATAATATTGACTTATTATAAATTTATTCAATTATTATAATTATACATATAATACCATTTATTATTTACTTATAACATCTCATAACACAATTATTAATAGTTATATATTAAAAATCTATATTCCATGGGATACTTATTTTTTCATGTATATTTATATTCATCCGTAATGTTCATTTTACTTTGTTCATTTTTCATTATATAAAAAAAATTAATCATATAATATGTTCCATATTTAATTATTCATTACACATTTCTAACAATTCATTTACATTTTTTCAAAAAAAGGAATTACATCACATTGCTGATATGACCATCTGTTGATACGTGTGAGTGACATTACACCTTTTCAATGAAGGGAATGAAATTAATGTTAGTAAACATTTACCATTATATAATAATTATTATATAAAAATTATTAAATATATTTAATTAATCAATATCTATTACAATTCATGTAAAGGATAAATGAAAAATGAATCAGATCTCTTCGTAGATTTGGTAGTCCACACGTACAAATGTGAGATGTTATAATTTTGAAATTTATTATAAGGAAATGTTTTATATATGGTGTTATAATTCCAGAAGAAATATTATATCACATAAAAAATATATATATTATATACCCATCATAATAACCAACCATTAAATATAGTGATGGAAAATTGTTCATGTTTCTTTGTGGAGGCTGTAGTCTACACATAGACCTGAACAATACATTCATTTGTCATTTGATGAAAGCATGGTTTATATGGTTTTATCATAATTATAATAACATATAATTATATTGAAGAAATTATATTAATCATTTTATGAAATATAAAATATATTTATATTATTTTGAAGAATAAATAAACTTTCAAATCATTCGGTAAAATGATTACATGTTTGTTGGGAGACCACACATGTATTCACCTTACTCTTCTTAACATTGTACTCAGAGAGGAACATATTATCTAAGATGAATAAAAGATATTTAGACAGGTATTATGGATGTTAATTTTTTATATTTTGTGATAAAACATTGTGAGCGAAATATAATAGTAGGTTCCCTTTAAGATAGGGGAATGGTCTAATTCAGAAATACGTAAAATATTTAAAAATAATATGTATAATTAGAATGTCTTTTGGAAGAAAGGTACTAAATATTCATAAATAATATGCGATATGAACAAAATAGAATCATCAAGTAACATTAATTTGGTTTATATAGTCATCGTAAGCATTAACTCGTAGATAATCCACTTTGAACCCATTTTAACGTTATCAATTATAATTTACCATTTTACAAAGATACAATATTAATATGATAAAAAATAAAAAGTCTATTATATTAATATTTTTAGATAATTATTATACATAGTTAATACATTTTATCATATAAAAAATACAATTTATTTAGATCATACTTCTTTTAGAAATATGCAAAATGCAGTATAAATAATTTGGAGGAAAATAATCGGTTTTAGTATAAAAAATAATTTCACCATGTAATAATAATGTATTTTTACATAATTGAATTATATTTTAATAAATGAAAAATTATTTTATATATTTATATCAATCAAAAATTTAATGGAACATTCAAACCATACGAGTAAAAGTCCCAATAATTGATATAATATTGATAATATGTATTTTTTGTTAGTAAAAATAATGGATGGGTTCCCAAATTAAAACTAATGTATGAAAATCCAATATTTGACTCCATAGAAATATAATTAGTCCAAAAGTACTCATTATATAGAATAATTTTGAATGTCAGATCTATTTTAGATCTCAATCTCTTCATTAAACCATCTTTTACCTATTTTACACATTCTGATGTAGCACATATTAACCACTATTATTATTTACAATGAACCAAAATTAAAGGTATCTATATAAAATTTTATAACATAATTATTAAATATTTATAACATTATTTTAAACAATAAATTTATAAATGTTGAATATATCTATTTTAAAATAAATGTGTGAAATTTTAATGAAAAACAATTTAATAATGTATTTTAAGCCAAAATATTATCTTATACGAAAATAAAGAAAAATTATAATTAATATGTAATCAATTATATAATTTATAATGAATAAAGACTTCTTATACCTTACGATCAAATTCCAATCATCAAAATACATTAACATTAATTTATTTAATGATGAAAAAATAATTTATAAAATATCTTCTTTCTCACATTTCATAAAAAAAATTATAAAAAATTCAAAAAACAAATTCATAAAATTATGAAATAATGTATCATAAATTACATCCACATATATAAATAAAATTCTGAAATTCATATAAATTATTTTAAAATTATCAATTTTTAAAATAATATAAATACAATTTTAGAAAGAATAATATTTTTAATGTATAAATGACATTAATAACAAAAGTTGTACATAATTATTTTGAAGTGATTAGTATATATGTATTGGATAATATATTCCATATTTATTATAGTTTTTTATTCCAATTGATATAACCTAATAAATTGCTAGTTTATAATGGTCAAATTTGAAGTGTATCATATCTTTTTGAATGGATGGTGTTGTATATTAACAAAAAACCAGACATAGAATTGTATTATCTGAAATTTCAAGATGTTATAGGAATATATGTATTTTAATATGAAATAAACTACATGGACTCAATGGACGGTGACCTACTGGGCTATTTATCTCTGACATTCTTTTTACAGTTTCTAGGTTGTAGTAGGGTTTGGGTTTCATAGTTTGTATATTCTTGGTATTCTGATTGGGATGATGGGTATGAATGGTGATCTTGGGTCAAGATGAATCATTTCTGAGTGGTTTAGATATTTATTTTTAGCTCTAGGGATTTATAAATTTCACTTTGATATGATGTATTTGTACATCATGTTTTATATCTTTTTACACATTATGCTCATTATTTATTAGGTTCAATATTATCCATTTGATACTATTGAAGGAAATATAATTTTTGGTTAGTTAATTATTTGGATTATTTTTCATATTTATATAGATAAATATTGGAATAATATTTACCAATGTTGTCTTCCAAGATTCTTAGTAATTAGTTATTAGCCCATGGGGATTTGGAATTCCCTTTGAGTACTATGGTAATCCAATGGTCTCATGGACAGATGAAAACCATGTTCATTTCATTACACAAAAACACCATCACAAAAAACTTATCCTAATTTGATACATTCATGTGGGGGTTGTGATCAATCCCTCTTCTCTTTAAGTAAATCTTTCTCTAATTTTAGTCCCTCTTTGAAGTCCAATAATGAGGTTCTTGATAATTTCCATATAATTAATTATCACTCTCAAAATAAATGACTAAATATTAACATTAATTATTTTTTCCATTTTATTTATATAAACATATTTAGTAAAATTAAATTTAAAAATTATTTAATGACATTAAATATTTCATCTATGATCTTTCACTAAATAGACACCACTTGGAATGGATAATCAGATTCTATTCATGAAATTGGTGAAAACCGTTCCAAATCATTATCATTATCAATATCAATATACACATCATATACAAATTTCACTTCTTATAGACAATTATTATATGTTAATCTAGGTTTTCACGATGTTATATTTTTAACTAATCATATTTTGATATCATGGAATCTCTATATTTTCCCATGTTAAATACATTATAATATATTCTATATCTCTGTTCTTGACATTGAAATGTGATTTTTAATTCTTATTCTTCGACAAATGAAATTGGTTCCATCTATAATAATGGATACCATTTATTATTTCTATTACTTTATATGAATATTTTAATTAATATTCATATTAAATAATGTTCTTTAGTCATCATCAACCGTTTATATTCTTGATTGAATGATGGAATGAATCCCAAATATTATCAAAACATTACTCAAATTTGATATTATAATCAAAAACAATTAGTCGAATTTAAAATTCTCCAAAATACACAATATTATCATTTTATTCTTTAATAACCTATTTGGGGAATTTTTTATAAAATTATATTTCGCTTCATATTCAATTTATTAATCATCATTACATTAAAATATTATGTTTAGTATTTTGTTAAATAATTTATAGAAATTATTAGTTTATGTACAGTATAAAAGTATTTTTTTCATCTTTTTCAACACAATACATTATTGTATTTATTTACTTATGTTTAATTAAACATTTTTTATTGAATTCATGTATAAATTTCAGTTAGGGTTTGCTGATGAAAAGATGATACAGGGTGTTTTGCTATTGATAATGGATAGATAAATAAGTTATGTTGTTTTATGAATTATTTTTCAATTATATAAATACATTATCATATTTTTTGGATAAATACACTATTATATAATTTCTCATCTTCACCCTAATAATTGATGGAATAAGTACCATAGGGTTATAAATTATTTACCACTTTCATCATTAATAAGATAGAATAATATTTTAATTGATTGGTTGTATATCCAAGTCATAGATTTCCATTATATTGAAAATTGGTAACAATTTTAATTTTTAAAATACAATTTTATTATCTACATTGTCATAGAGTCACAATTTTCATCAAAGAGTCTCATGAGAACAAATAAAATCAAATTTCAATGACTAAAATTATTCAAATGACATAGAGTAAGATAAAAAAATCATGGTTTATTCTGAAACTATTGATGAGGATATTTATATTCAGGACATCTAGATTTAATGTAATATATGTTCTCACTTATTCAATAACATTGATACTTGAAAATAAGAATCAATATAGTGACTCCTACTCATTTAATTATAACATCAATAATATATTTTTCCTTCCCTAGACTAATTATTCTACCTCTTTCATTGATAATATCACCCATAAGCATGTAAAATAATTGGTTATAATGTTATAAATTATATAATAATTCATCCTTCTTTATTTCTCCAATTTATATTCATTTGTAATTATATGAGTATTTTTTCAATATTATTATTTTTTAAATCATCCATAATTACTAGTGATGTGATTTTTAATAATAAAATTCATATAAATTTTTATGATATATTATTTCCTCCTTAAAACTCATCTAATAAAAGTAAAATAATTCAATTTCAATCATGTAAATACATGTGTAATTTTATTCATTCAATAAGTTCAAAAAATAAATTACTCTTATCACATCACCCCACATAAGTATTCATGTTTAGAAGTTGGGTTTTAGGGTTCGATAGGTCAAATCATCAAATAAATATATTTTATTATAATATAGTTTATTTATTTCATTATACAAGTGAAGTTTGAATGAAAAATAAATTGGGTCATTCTAATTTTTTAATGATTTAATAATAGGTCTATAATAAAAAAATTAATTTCCATTTTAAAACATGTTTTATAATGATTAAATCCAGAAGTATTTATAATTTATAACCTAAGAAAAATCCTAATTTATATAAATTGTAGGAACAAGCTCTACACATTTGATGTCAATGAGGTAATTTTATAAGGATACATATAATTTTTTAAACCCCTCACTTACACTTCCCAATATTATATTTTTTTTAATGATGTCTTATTAACTCTAATAAATTTTAAGCATTCACTTTATATTATTGGGTTACTATTCCTAAGTCCTCTCTCACTCTTACAATATTTCATTTAATCATAATATTTCACGTTATACTCTTCTAAAGTTTTCTTTTGTAATTGTAAAAACCTATATTAATCTTATGATATCTTGTGTTACTCCCTTAAATTATATTATGTATTCTCCCATTCTCATATATTTATGGAAATGAATGATAATATTCTAATGTAATTCATATACAGATATTTTTCAAACACAAAATAGGTAATGAATCCACAAAATAATCACAATTACTTCTCAAACCATGTTTGAACATCATCAAAAAAATTATTAATGACAACAATTATTAAAGAAATCATTTTTCTTACACAAAAATAAAAAATAAATAAAAAACCATCATTGATTCAATTAGGTACCTTAATATACCCATTATGAATTTTTTCTCAATATCATTCAACTATTTATTATAAACAATTTCACTCATGAAACATATAATCCTTTTTTATCTAAAATGATTTATAAAATGATAGAATAATATAATATAATGTGGGTTTTTTAAAAATTTCATCCTTTGACGGGAAGAATTTTTTTGGGAAATAATTGAAATTTTATCCCCCTCAATTCAAATACACACATTTCATTTTTTTCTCCCTCTTTTAAAAAATATAACATATTAAATTCAATTAAATATAATATATACATTTCTACATAATATATGGGATCCATTTATCCCCAATTGATATTAATTACATGGGTATGTGAGGGAATCATATCTATACATCCTCTAGTGTGAGGGTATCGTTAATGATGGAGAACAAAAATAAATAAAAAAACCACTATCATGGATTTGATTTTGTGAGGATTTTGGTATCATTATTTTTGATTGACTATAATTCCAAAAAATATTTCCATTGGAAACTATTTTCGGGATTAATTAATACTTTACGTGAACCTGCATTCATCATTAATGATGATATATGTTCCTGGAAAAATCAATGGAACACAAATTTTAACATTAAATTTTTAGTTTCCTCTCTCTTTGAAAATTGATGTATCCATAGTGCACAGACACAAAATCATTTCAATGCAACTAGGAGTAGTGGAAAGAAACCGTATATCCTATTTATTATGTTTCCCAAAAAATTTATTCTTATTAAAAAATCATACCCACACCTCACTAAGAAATAACATACTACCTGATGTGGATTTTCTATTAGTACAATAACCTACCAAATCCATATCTGTCAGGCATTGAAAATTAAAATATACATGGTATCTAAAAAATCATTAATTCAATGTTTCATTCAGATATCATTGGATTCATCTGATATCCAACAACTATTATTCTTTTTATTCAATTTGAAACATTTAAGAAGGGTTAGTAGAGTAAGATATATATTACCTTGATATTATTATTTATAATAAGATTGAAATGATTATTTTGAATTTTTTTGAAAACATCTACCAAATAAATTCATTCGTATTTTCTACCCTGCTAAATTTAATGTTGATTCCTCTTATGAATTTTTCATGTAATAAAAAATTAAAATATTTCTAAAATATTACTCTTAAAACAAAATTAATTATTTTTTAACTGAATATCCATGAAAAATATAAGTCATCTTATCTGAAATACTTATCTGAAATATCATATTTATCTTGTCAAAAAATTCGTCTTAATGATACCATGTCTCTTTAAAATATGATATCAACTACATACACAATGACTATGAGAGTATAAATTTTTATTTTTGATAGATAACGGTTACTATCAACGTTATTTATAGTGAACATTATTTCCATTAGAAATTATTATTTAAACAACATACCATTATTTTGACACTATCACAGATGAAACTCATGGATTATTTAATGAATGATTCTTATCTAAGGTCACTAAAAATAAATATGTATTTTACATCCATTTTATACACCATGTAATGTTTTCGTGATGTCACATTTATGAAATTTCTGATTATTTAAAACAAAAATACTGTGGAAAATGTTTCTCCATGGCCAATGCCTCTAATTTGATAATAGACATTTCATACTAATAAATAATTATTTCTTAACATCTCATCTATATTTTTCATTAGTCTTATAAGACCCCGCTTTTATTTTTTCTATAATAATTTTTATTTAATGGAAAAAGATCTGATATATATATTTTTTCTCAATATGATCATTATCATCATTTATATCTCATATCCACTGTTCATAATTAATTGCATTAGATGCTATTTCAGGCTCAATATTTTAAAGTATTGAAATGTTATATTCAATCATAACCCTTATTCAAGATCTAATAGGACCCTATTTACCTAAATGTATATTTTCTCCATCAATATTTTTCATTATTTTTTGAGACTTTGTTGTCTAATTTCATGTGACATGATTATCAGTGGTTTGTTCATAACCAACATCAACTATGATAATGTTGATATCATTTTCATCATCACTCTACAACTATAAAATATGCATGTTTCCCCAATTATGTTTTTCTAAATCACCATTAAATATCAAAATTTATATTTTACAGAATTGATAATTTTAACATTATAAAATTCAACTAGTTTTTTATTTATATTATTCATAAATCTATAGCCAATATCATTTGATTACTATCCCATGAATATGAATTATTCTACATTAAAGAAAAAAAATTCCCATTTCATTTTTTTCATCTTTAACATGAAAGGACCACCAAATAAACTACAATAGATATTTATTGGATTAATCTTATTACACATTTTATATGGTGTTTTTTGTATCTCGTTTATTTATAGAAACCACCAATATATCCCATCAACATAATATATATCATATATGATGAAATATTATTAGTAGTTATATTTTTGTTTTTGGTAATAGTTTTTTTCAAGATGGGGGTGGTGAATTTTACATTAATAAATTAACATTGAATAAAGAGGATAATTTGAATCTATAATTAAATATATAAAATTATTTGGGATATCAAATTATGGATAGTTGATAAATTTTATTTGACTTAAAAAAGATAAAATATAGTTAATTTAAGAATGAAAATATTGAACTATATTTATGAAATGACACAGTTCATGTAAAATGATGTAATACATAAAATTAAATTAGAAAAAAAAGATTGATATACTTTTCAGCTAATCAATGATGTTAATAGTGATAAAAACCCCACAAATTATAATTGATTATTATGAGAACCCTCTTTATCATTACAGTGATCCATGTAACCCATGCCAATCATTTTTAGAGTTTTTAACATTATAAAATAGAGTCTAAGGGGAGATATATTTTCATTCATTAAAATAGTTACAAGACACTAAAAAATATCTTTGACAGATAAATTTAAATTGAGGATAATTGATTTGAGAGATTATTAGAGATCATTTGCAGGATTTGGAACATTACAGTGGTATCTCTGAAAAAAAATGAGATATCATAGAAATTAGAAAAAAATTAGATTTAGATAATTGTATGGGAGAAAGTTTAATCAATAAGGATCTAAGTGAAACATTTTATGGACTCCAAATATTTGGGATGATTTTGGAAATATTCGTGTACCTTGAATCCAATTTAGACTTCCATAAATGCAGTTATGATCCCATGCAATTCACCCATTATGGGGTTTTTTCTCCAAACCTAGTAACTGGTGGATAATACAAGATGGCCTATTGGATTCATATAATAATGTGATTGTGTATATACTCCACAAATGAAATTTTATAAAAATAATGATAGATTCTGTGATTTTGGAAGATTTCTAGATATCTGCTGGATCCACCAAAATGCCAATACTCCTCCATCCGGTATCATGTTTTCCTGGTGAACTAATGGGATGTTATCACCCTAGCGTAGTGAATCCGGTGTAGTACACATACTAATTATGGTATCATACTACTACCCAAATACATCAATTATATTTATTTAATTATGTAAAGGAAATATATGGATCAAATAACATCATTAAAATGTCTTTAAAATTGTAATGGAGTATTAAGAATTCAATAACATTTAATTATAGGATTTTATGAATCCATTTAATTCCAATAAAATATATTCAATACAAAAATAACAAATATTTATATTAATGTATTAGATACGTAAGTGACTATTTGTAATCATTAAAATACAGATGAGAGAGAAGGTACACAATATCATCCTTTCTATTATCAATATCATCTTTTTTTAATATTTTAAGTAGGTATACCAAAAGATATTATAAAATACATAATAGAATAATGAATTTAATTTATATAGCATGGTACTGATATTAAAATAAATAATTTATAAATATCACCATTTGTAATAAATTTAAGAACCATTCAATTGACTATTTAACTGAAAATAAAAATCTATTATACAACCGTGAATATAAAATAAGAAAATTTATCACCGTTATAAAAAATAACAAGTTTAGAAATTTTTTATTTATTTATTTTTTATTATAAAAAATATTATCAAAAAGATAAGTAATATTAAGAGTATGAATAAACATAGTAATCATTATGAAAAAATGATCAGGGATAATTGAAAAATGAGTTAAAAAAAGTTTTGAAAACAAAATTTTATATAAAAAACTCTCCAAAAAAATAATAAATTTAATGATAGATATATATTTTTGATAATAAACCATATTAAATAAAATAATGAAAACATATTGATTTTTTAAAACATATTTTGTTTTCCAAAATTCAAAAATAATATATTCATCTAAGAGGAAAGAAGATAATTAAATTAATATTTAATATTAATAAAATAAATTATGGTAAAATATAACAAATGAAGAATGGAAAAATTAATGAAATGTAATCTTGTGGGGACAATAAAGTCCCATTCCAAAGGGGACCATATCATGAGTACACCACACTTATGTTTAATAGGCCAGAAGCTGGTGACTAGTAGTGAGTATGCATATCCCCCAAATGGGAAGAATTATCCTAAATTACCGGTATACACAAACACATCTCCAAGGGAAAAATGATAAAATGTAAAAACACTATACAAAAAATACATAAAAACATTATAACCCACAGCTAGAGTACCATAGTGAATGTACTAAAAAGTAAATAGGCCCAAATACAATCCCTTCTAAAACAATTTGTAACTAAAAGACCATTATATAAGTATATGGTACTAGGATTGTTTTCTAAAAAGTCACTAGATCACACCTTTGTCACTTCAGCCACTCAAAGCACCATCTGGTCATTATCTTCCAATTACTCCATCAAAGTGTTGAACGACTATAGAATACACCACGCGTGAGTGAGAAGACCATGTAGGGGTGCGTATAACAATACTCCTTACGACACCCATAAACTAAAATTAAAAAAAAAGGAATACCATAATGTAATACCACAAATTTATATGACAAAAAAATACCCCAAAGGAATACTACGACGGAATTCCATGATGTAATACCAAAAATCTCTTCTACTAGAGAAAACCACAAATGAACTCTTTAATGGAATAAAATGAATTAATTCAACAAAAGAATACCACTAAGTAATACCACAATGGAATGAAATAGATTATAACCAAAAATTATTACTATAAAGGAAAAACACACAAGATTTTCATTAAGTAATACCACACAAGATAACAATACAATAATACCACATAAGAATGGGATAAACAAATACCACATTGGAATACCAACCAAGAATACTATAATGGTTTACCACACATGAATACCTAATAAGAATACCACATAGGAATACCACACAAGAATACCACATATGATTACCAAACATGACTAAACATATTAATACAACATAGAAATATCACAAATGATAGCAAAAAATGAATAATACACATGAATACCACAAAATAATACCACCCAGGAATTCCATAAATAAATACCACTTAAGAATCTAATATAACATTACAACACATGAATGCATTGTCATATATTTATAGAAATATTTAAAAAGTACACATAAAAAGGATATCTTAATATACTCAATCTATGAATCATATTATAGTGGGAAGACGCAACTAATTACAAGCCACATGATTCTGCTCAAATCATGCTCATTCCAAGAGAACCCACTCTTAATGCCATGATATCATCAGAGATCCTCATGTAATGGTCTATATAATTTGGTTCCCACCAAAAGAGAATGTATAGTTCAATGACAAAAACAATACACATACATATGATTCTTACTACACACACCTAAGAATATCACCAACCCTGCCATGATTAATTCTCAATGTTAAGGATCCTACCAAGACACACTGGTGATTACACTTACTATACTGATGTGTCCCGATAGATAGAGTACTAATTCCTAATTGTGTGTTGTTATATCGAATCCACAAAACTCCACTATGATTCATATAGGATCAACACACTAGTCCAATGTAGGGATACCATACTCTATAGGGGACCTGACCACTAAAGGGGACTACAATCTAGTATCGTGGTTGTAATTCACTACTGGTCTCTCAATGAAAGAGACTAAGGGAATTCCCTCATCCAATTTTGGTAAAAACAAATACACTACTATTCTAAAAGTTTTAGTCTCATTTCGAGGTTCCCAACTCCGTAGACGGTTTGTTAAACAGACACACTATTTGAATGATATAGCTGTGAAAAAAATTTATGTGGGGATGAATGTGTTTTTGGACCGTCTAGAGCAGTCGACCACCCCTAGTTATCACATCCACACTGTAGCTTGATATAACATGGATAATAGTTGACCATGGACCTTCTCTATCCTAGTCGACCCGGTTCAATCCTGGGCCTGACCCGATCGGACCATTCTACTTATCCCACTCCCGACGATGCCCTCCTCCGCAAGACCTGACGGCGCTGATCTCACATTACTAATTCCATCACATCTCCACCATGTCTACATCATTGTTCCGCTACCTGTCTCCGTCCCCGTCATTGTCGCTGGTCTATCGTTCCATTATTGTGAGCCCTTCTAAAGACCATTGTTCTTCTTCCGATGCCTAAAAATCAAAGAAGTTATATATATGATATCCTCATATCCAGTTCTAAATATATCTAACATCTTTTTTCAATTTACCACTAATATGTGGGTCTAATCTCTTTTTTAGGCACACAACAATGTTGGCCCATTTCCAAGGGGATCCAATGACATTGAATGTGAAGAATGGGGGTATAAAAGTATAATGAACACCTTTTAGAATGATCCTCACCCATTTTTTTGTCATCCCCAATTCATTTTCCATAGAATTAAGAATGATGTACCAAATTAAGAAACACCAAAAATAATCCCCATATTTATTAATTGTCCCGCAATGATTGAACCGTGGATCAATCTATTTGTGGATCAATCTATTTGTGGATTCACCCACATACATAAAAGAAATAATGTATGGGAAAACTACAAAGAAACAAATAAACTACATCGATTTTGTTCAATCATCGATAAAGAATAATCATTGTTTCCCTTTCATTGGAATGATTCGACAAATTTAAGGTTGTATTGATGGGTCTATCTAATATGTACAACTTCATTGTCATAAATTTGTGGTACTTTTTCTGGTTATCTCCAAAAAATCCTTAATGATTTCAATATTATACATCTAAACCTATAATTCTTACATAATCATTTTTTAAGAAACAAGTAATTGTGTCATTACGTCAATGAAATAAATAAACTATTTTATTCTTGTTATTACATATGACATATTTTTCAAAATCATACCACTTTGACTAAATTTATGTCATTCATAGGGAGAACTTTACATTTTGAACTTTATAGTGATCTCAAATTTCAAATCTGAGTCACCATTCATTAGTTATTATGATTTAAAAATAAATATATTTTTTTATGGTTTGGTACCTAGTGAATTTTTTTACAGATTACCCTTACCAAGAAATATTAGGTTGTTTCTAGTCAAAATATTTCATTCTATGCTAAATTGTGCCCTATTATTTTTGATCCAGGAACCCATTTAAAAGCTATTTCGATTTTTTAGAAAATATTATCAAGTCTGTTATAAAAAGATTAATTTTCTTCAAAATATAGTTTTGGGAACACCCGACCTCAAAATCACAATATTTATCAACTCCTGGTCTCGAAATCAATCCCTATAATATCTAAAAATGGTACATGTAAAATCTAAGATGTTAAAATCTCTACACCATGGGGATTCTCATCACAGGAAGCCAATGAACCGGATGGAAAATCCGATGAGGGTACTGAGTACAAATCTTGGCCTCCCACTCCCATGTGTTATCGTATATATTCTCATGTTGTTTGGAGACAAACACTAAAGGAATACCTCTCCCACAAAGGTTCCTCTACAAACAATCCACAATCTCTGTTGGGTAATCAACTATGTATTATTTTTTTAAATTTATATATCACCGCAGTAAATGATGTGTGATGGGTCATGCATGTATCTTAACATATGTGACACATTGAAGACATCGAAAACCCAATCTAGATGTTGTGGTTGACCCACGAAGTATTCCACCTCACCAAATCTACACAGAATAAAGAAATTTTCATTGAATCTTATAGAAATATATGAAGTGTTCGGACATGGTGGCTGGTTCAATAATCACCTATATGTAATCGTGAACCCTGGATGTACATTGCAAAGCCTTTACTCAATAGTGCCATTATATTTCATATCTGGGCACATTTTAATGAGTTATTAAAAGATTTTAGGAAAATTGTGTGGGAATTATATTAAAAGAATAATTTTCTTTAGAAATTTTTTTTGGTCCCACCAGCACTCCAAATCAAACATTTTCTCAGTTTCTGGTCTCAAAATCAATCAATATATTATCCAAAAAATTTCATTGAAAAATTGAGACACTATAGAGACAATGGATAAAATGATAATAAAGCATTACATATCGTTTAAATGGGATATTTTTACTCTCAATGATGAAATTTATATCTGAGATTGATTTCTTCACTGAAAAGATCTAATGGTTGGTCCCTATAATGCAAATTTATACACTGTTGTAAACAATTAAATTCCAATTGCTAAAATTCATGTCATGGAAAAACGATTAGAGAAAAAAGTATATAAAAATAAATTTTACTTATCATTAATCTTTTTTAATTGTGGTAAAATATATAATTTTAAAATGCATTATATAAAAAAATAATATTCATAGGTTTATAAAGATTTTTTGAAAATAAATTTTTACAATCAAAAATTAAAAAATATTTATTTTAAAATGTTTACAATTATCCTGAAATTTACTTATGGTTTTATAATTATTAAATTGAATGTTTCAAAATAAGTGATAACATTTTGAAATTAATTTAATAATTCAACTAATGCCTAATAATGATAATTAAAAAATAAATTATATATGAATCCCACATAAATTAATATATACCTTATATGAATTGATCATAGAAAATATAAAATAAAAATCAAATATATTACATGGATAAATTTTCATTCTAAAAAATAACAATTTTTAAAATGATTCTCCAATGAAATAGAGGTATTGATATGTCAAATAAACAATGCAAAAATGATACAATGATAATTAACTTTTTACTAATTCTAAATATTCCTGAAAAAAAGAATTGTTACAAATATTGGCTAGTCTATATTTGGTGGGGATAAAATTTATGTAGATATGTATTATTTGGATGTGATTTCTTATATAATATTGATGAGGATAAATGCGTTATTTTTCATGATATATGGATAAGTTATTTAGTGATATTTATTACACAATTATTATCTCACGTGATAGGGATATGGTTAAATGTTCCCCCTAAATATATGAGAGTGTGTTCGATTGATATAATTTGGATGCAAGAACCCCCACTACCTATATATTCTGCTTCATCTTTAGAAAGAAATATTGGTTTCTTCATCACACTACTCCATGAAATGTGGTTTTTCCATGTAGATTGAAAATTAAAATAAATCTATTTTTTATATAGTCTGCATCCACAGAAGTCAATATCAAAGAAATAATTTAAATCATAATGGTTTCCTTGGGGAAAAATTATTTTTTGATTACCTAATGAATTTTTTTTTTATCATATTTGAAATGAGAATCAACAGTATTTAATTAAAAAAGAAAATTGACAAAATCATTGATCATGTTATCAATTTGTGTAATGGTATGGTAATATAGGCAACCAATGAAACATATATAATTATTTTTTTCTAAAATTTTAACATCTTTTTGCAATATGAACATACAGATTGAAATCATGGGAAATATAATTTCGTTAGTGTTATATATTCCAAATATTTTTAATACTTAACTCGATAATTTACCATTTAATATAAATATTCCATCATATATTTGATAAATGGAAAAGGTGGTAATGAATTATATTTCACAGAAAATGATCATGTAGAATGTTTTTTCAATAAATTAGAAAATTCAATCCAATTATTCTCATTTTTAAAAATTAAAATGACATCATAAATATTAATTTGAATTGGTAAAAAAATTTAATTTTCAAAAAAGATATTTGAATAAAATTTTATTATACTATACCCATTTGAAAGAATATAATTTTATTAATGTACATACAATGCTCTATGTGATTTTTTAACCTATAAAGATATTTATTATATTCGAAAATATAATTTGTAAAATATGGATTTTAGAAAATGTGTGTTTTTTCTAGATTTTTTTGGGAAATAAAACCATTTTTAAATGTTTATTTTCTATTCAAAAGAATAATATTGAAATTATGATGAGAGTATAATTTCTACAATATTTTAATATATTTTAACTAAGAGATGGGCATAAAAGCTTCACCATAGTTGATTACCTCTAATTTTTTATAATAATTTTCAACAAAACGACCATTGATTATTATAATATTTCCAATTTTACCTAGTTCATTTGTGGAAACCCATTTAGATGATGTAAAATGATGATTGATTGTTATTCCCATTAGAATCTATACATCATTCCATGTGAAATGATTTAGTTCCAATTACATGGAATTTTTCTGGTTTTCATTATACCCATCTTTATTGTTTTTGGGTACAAGATAATTGAAAATGAATATTATTCAATTCTAGTTAAGGTGGATTTATGATTAGACATTCCCTCATGTAAATAACTAGATTCATGTTTTAGGGATTCACATTAGACTTTTAGAAATATTTTGGATGAAAATTTTAAAAAGATTATTATTCATAATCAAAATATTTTTTTAGACAATATCTATTTAATATTTTTTTTAAAAATAATTTTCATAGGATGATATTTGGAAAAATTAATGATAAATAATCATGGTTTACTTTTTAAACCTTTTAGTCCTATTCAACGGATGACATGATTTTCCTTTGTTAGAGTACCCAATAATAATACATTAATCATATATAAAATAAAAATTCCTATGATTATCATTTATGTGTAATATAAATCATTTTTATCTAATTTTTTTTTTCAAAATATGATGAAGGGTTTCTAATTAGGAAAGAGAATTTTAGGGGGCATATAAAAAAAATAAAACTTATATATACCATTAATGATATAAAATACTATATTAATAGAATCATAGAAAAAATATTTTGGAATAATAAATTAATTTACATATGTACAAGTGATTTATTTGATTGTTTGGTTTCACATCTCTCATATACCATTTTTTGGGATTATTGGTTCAAATAGAGACTTCATATATTCTTTAGAAGAAATAAATCATTAAATTTATTATTATATAATTCATATACAAGTTCAATATGAATTGAAATATTTTAAAAACATTTTTCAATATCATCCTTCATCAAAAACACGATTATGGATTTTTAAGCATTTATTTTATGAGCTATTAAATAATCCCTTAAAAATATTGTAATGAAGTTAAAATTAAAGAGAGTTCATGTTTTTCTTCTAAGACATTTGATTTGTGGTCAAAAAAGATAAAGATTTATTATTTCAATATATATTTTGTGGAAATAAATTTTTTTATTGAAAACATGATTGTTCTGTTTACATATTAGAAATATTCAAATCCAATATCATTTTTGAAATAAATGTTTTTTTAAAACATTCTAGTTTATACCGGTTTATTTTTAATACACAATTTGAGGTAAAATGAACAAAGAATATATAAAAATAATGTGATTGATTATCATATGCACTAATTCATTGAAATGTTTTACTAGAAAGAGAATTTAAAATAATTTTCTTAAAAAAATAATTTGAAATTCGGTAAATAAATGATTTTCTATATAATAAAAATTATGGTTAAATATTTTTTGAAATATTTTTTGAAACAATTATCAAACAACTCAATAAACTATAGTAATTTTTCAAGCCTATTAGAAATAATTTTTTTTTAATAATGTTGATTTAGAATGAGAAATAGAACCTTCAATGGTTATATTAACAATAGAATTATCACCAATGGTGATGTTAGATCCACTAAGATTATTGATTTTATTTCATTTAGATAGGTTTTCATAATATGTTCTCGATAAACCATAATCCATGTACAAAATTTCATATAGGTTTTTTTATAATAAGACACCATTCCTACAAAATTAAACATTTAATTTTTTGGTACCCAAAAAAATTGGTCATACTTACATTATCAAATAATCATTTATGAATATTAATTCAGATATAATTATTTTTTTGGATCAATATGTGAGATATGGATTAAAAATGGTTATCCCAATTTTGGGTTTTCGATCACAAAGATATATTAAATGACATATTTATTTCAATAATTGAAAATAATTGAAGCAACCTTTAAAAAATTATTTATTGACTGGATTATATAGGTGCTTACACAATCAGAGTAACAAAATATGACTCTTTATATTTCATTCTTTTGAGTTGAAATTTTTTTATATTATGATCACCCTGATTGAATTTGAAATGGAAATTTTTGAGCTTCTTAATGATATATTGAAGTTGATTTATATTTGGATGCTTCTTATTTTAAGGATGAGATATTACTTATCGATATATAGTTCATAACATTATTTTATTAATATTACAATTTTCTTGAATAACATCATTATATTTATTTTCAGATTATTGATATAAATAATAATTTATTAAAAATTCAATCATGATTTGACGGTCAGGATATTTTAGTTCCTTCTAATTTAGGCGACTAAAGGAAAATGAAGAAAAATAGAATAATAAATTTTCAGAAAATTATTGGAAGACAAAGAAATATTATGAGTTTTACTAATCACTTCATCTTTATAAACATGTTACATAATACATATTGGTCATGAGTAACATAAGGGAGATACTGATGTTGAATCTATGGAAAAATTGTGATCACTCCATGTTGTGACATTGAAGTCAAATTACCCATTTTTAATTTCATTTATATTATAATTTTATATGGGAAACTCTAGTTTAGTGTTATTATTTTTTTGAAATTATTAGCATGTTATGTATAGTAATGCATTATTAGTTTAACTTATGGAACTCTTATGGGGGAGCGTCCTAAGCTAGATGTTTTACTTGTTCATTTATGTAATATTATTGTCAAATACCTCCCATAATTATGGTATATGAATGGTATATTTAATGTGATGGTTTTCTTGTTTTCATTAGATTTATTAGCATCCTTATCCACTTTTTGTTTCATAATGATTTTTATTTCATTAAGGAGAAGTTTATTTCACTGAAAACTATATTTTACATGACCTAAAATACTTTTATGTTTATGAATTTAGGATTCATAGATAAAGCTATAATTTTTCATACTATTTATAGGATAGTTTTGGTAGGAAATTCTATATTGATGGAATTTATACCACTGAATGAGTTAGTAAATCTGATAAATATTATTTTCGATAGATACAATAGAAATAAAAGTTAAATATTCAAAATCTTGATGATAGGCAGGTATTCTAGTTTCCATCAATTTATTTAGAAATTCATGTATAATATATAATAACATAAAAACTTCATCTGATTTTCTCTAAGAAGAATCTTGATAGAAGTTATATAAGCAATGGAGAAATATAAAGGAATTGATTTCATTGTTGTTAAATTAAAATATATAAAATACTGGGGAGTCATATTTTCTTCATATTCATCTCCTGGAACATACTAATGAATTACCATTTTCTAGTTTGGATAAGATATACCAAAATGAATGATTCACACCAAATTTATCCAAAAAGATTAGTTAGTGTTATCCATAATAATAGTATAGGTATTAGTTATAGATTTTAGAATGAAATAGAATTTAAATATCAATTGATATTTGAAATTAAAAATAGAAAATATATTTATTTAAATAATATTTAAATAAATCCATTGATAATAATTGTTTCTTTGATATTTTGGACAACTTTTGGGGGTTAATTTCCATTTCAAATTGTAAATGGGGATAAAAATCAAAATTTTAAACAAAAGTTATAATGGAATTATAAATTGACATATAAATTGTGTGATAGTAGATAAATTCAATTAAATTTTATAAATATTAAATCAATATAAGATATGTATTGAAATTATTGAACCATATATATGAATTTTTGATACATTCTGTATAATTATCCAATATAGAAATGTAAATAGTTATCAATTTCAATTTTCAAGGATTTCAGCTCAAGCACAATACGTTCATCTATGTATCCACCCATTGAATCCTTAATTCCATTGTATAAATCCCCATATCTCAATAGTGTTCATGATACTAATTCCCTATAATTATGGTTTTTGATAACTCTCTTGATCTTTTTTGGTATCCATGTGACCAGTGCTACACTTTTTTGGAGTATTAACCCTTATAGAATAGATGATTAGTAAAAAGATACTATCGTTGGTGTCGAACATTTTATGAAACAAAAAAATATATTTAACTAAAGATTTATGATGGGTGATCTGATATTTGCTTCAATTTATGATAGATTATAATGTATTTGGATCATTGGATTTGTATTTATAATAAAAATTGAGATATCAATAAATTCATCTTTCATTTGGATAAAATTAGTTGTTAGAGTGGGAATTGAAAATTAAAATAGCAAGGGGATGCTTTTATAACCTCTATAGTCGAGTGAGAAAATTTTTTAATTCGTGCATTGAAATGATTTTTAAGTAGACAGTAATAAATTAATACATTACCACATAAAATCAACACTTTATTGGTGTGTTACAGTTCTATAGGGTACCTTTTAGCTTCTTTCAAGTAGCCGGAGGGAGCCTATAGATGAGACATAATGGGGATACTACACAAGTGAGATTCTATTGACTTGAAACTAGTTAGTGGACTTTCGGAATAGAGATGGAAGTCTGGTAGATAAAATTACATATCAGTGGTCCTCCAAAATTTAAAACATGGTCATAGTGTACTCCTATGATACTAAAACTAGGACACCAGGTATCCAATGCACTACACCGAATATATGGTGCATCTTGCAACTAACCATACACTTATATCATCTTCCATTATTAATTATATTGAATTTTCTGGATCCCATATCTTGATTCCAATTTCATTAATAGTGGAATAGAAAATATTTAATCCTCTAACAAGGCTTTAGAAAAAATTAAGGAATCATTGAATTCCATGAATATTTATTCAATGTTGACATGTAAAAACAGATATTTGAAAATTTTATATAATCAGGTTATAGTATGGGATCATGAAATTAACATAATAAAGAGATGTATAACATAACTATCATAGTCCGGACCATCTCCAATTTTCTTATCTTTTTCATTTCTATTACTCCATTTCACTACGGAAAAAATATTGTATTGTATTAATGCACCCATGTTTAGAATGATACAGCTTAGTAGAATCACCTCTATACTCTTTTCAATTTTTTTAATCAAATTATTTTTTTCGAGTCTACAATCTTTCTCAGGATGTATTTTAGTGAATGTAAAAATTTCATCAGCTTCTGAATTATTAATAGTGACTTTAAAATTATTCATCTAAGTATAATTATACATAAATGTAATAAGTAATATATAACATATTATAATGTATTTTATTATGGGTTCACATTAAATTAGTGTGTATTACCATAAGTTCTCCAGAAGATATAATCATTACATCATTGGGAGTTCGATTAGCTACCTACCTCTTTGGAATGTTCCAAAAAAAATAAACTTATATTTTTTTTGTTGGGGATATATATCACAAAATATTTTGTAAAAAGTTTACTCATAATTTTCTATCTTTGATTAGATTTCCTTTATTTACAAATCATTTTCATCTTTACTAATCGTATAACATGATTTGGTCGGGTCGACCATTAGAAGTATCATTAAATTTATCTTTCATCCATCACTAATAATTTTTCCTTCTATTGTAATTTCAATTATACATGATTTAATATTAAATAAATCCTCATGTCCATTATCATAGAGTTAATTAATCCTTAATAATTTAAAATAAAAAAGATGATAAATAATAAATCATTTGATATCAAATTATTATCTACGATTTCTCCAAAAAAACCTTTAAATTTAAAGGAGAAAACATTACCAAATGTTAGTATCTCTCTCTATAGTGACTCATGCTTCATATACATGGATATAACATCATTTTAGATGAATATGAATTACATTACAAAATTGCATTCCCTTAGACCATAATAATTTGGTTTCTTTATAAAACATGGAGTACATTATTATAATGTTGAGAAATACATTTAATATATCTTATATTGATTTTCCCCATTTGTATGAAAATATAAAACAATTATACATTACCGAGGAAAATGAAACAAAAGAATATTTGAAATCAGATGATCAGTATGGGTAAACAAGGGAGATATGTAAGCATAATATTATAATAAAGTTGTGAAACAATGAGAATAATATTTGGAGATCACACCCTATATACGAACGGTAACATACATGACTCATGAAATAAATATTTTTTAGTTTATTAGACATGAATGATAAGGAAATAAAGATAATATTCCAAGGAATCGTTAAATAGAATAAGTGATGGATAATAAGCATATATAAATAATTTATATTATTGAAATGGAATATTTCCAAGGATATCATAGTATAATGTGTTCACTCCCTATACTATATTAGTGGTAAATGTTCACTACCAAGATCATCTTATCAGAAAAAATCATTTGTATAATTCGTTTTCTCCACGTTCTCTCTATTTCTATCTTATGAGATATAAATCATTACCCAATGCATTGGAGGATGATATAGTTCCCACCCAAATCATTATGATATCATACTAATTATTTGTACAAGGCCATAAAAAATAACAATACCAAAACCCATGATATAAAAAATTGGAATCATATGTATGTCATCATATCAGAAACAATTGAAAACATAAATTTCTCATAATAATTTCATCATAGAATGAAATATTAGTAGAATTTGGTTTTATAATTTATTTGTCATCAAATTTCATATGAGTATAGCTGGTTTAAATAATTATGTATCATGATATAAATCATTGAAGATAAATTGTTGTCCTATAAAACATGTTATAAAAAGAAGTTTTTTATATAAAAATAATAATAATGGTATCCTTGGAACATAACCCTACTATGTTATAGCGAACATAAATAAATTTTATTTTAGATGGAAACTAAATTTGAAATTGGTTTTGAAAATCATTTCATTCAAAAAATATCTTTTTTCATTGGAATATTATTATTAAAACATGAAACATTTTGAAAATTCTTTTTCTTGAATATAACATTGAATAATTATGATGAAAAATTCGAAATCCATTTTAATCATTATTTCATGAGTTAAGAAAAAGTTAAAATCCATATTCATTGAAAATTTGATTAATAATTCCTTCAAAAAACATTTTTTAATTTTTTATATCATGGTTTTTGGATGAATATTATTTTTTATAGAAGTTAAAAATATGGTCATATTTTCAGAAAAATAAATTATTAATTATCATTAGAAAAAAAGAAGGGATTATGTTACCACAACAAGGGGATATCATTAGTAATATATAGGATAATAAACATCATGGTAATTGTTGATAAATGGATCATAATATTTCATCAATGAAAGAATCATCATAAACAATCCTTTTAATTAATGAGATTGTAGAAATAATCTCATACCATGTTGGTAACATCAGATCAAAATTCCCATGAAATAATTAAATTACACAAATCATAAAATATAATGAAAATAAAGAGGCTCAATATAAAACATGTAAAATGGATGTATATACACCACATATATTAATATAGGTGAATAACAAAACATGTGTTTCAATGAATGAAAATTGAGACAAAATTACTGTACTGATTTCGTAACTACTAAGCTTTTATTCTTCATTAAAAAGTGATCATTAACTTGATATTTTAATACACATAAATTTATGTATAACAATAAAATAATACATTCATTAAAATTATATACCCCATTAATATTAAATTATTGGTGAATATGATAAATATATTTCCAAAATAAAACAGAGAATATAAATCGCCAAACGACTTAAGTAATTTTTGAATCATGATATCCATGAAATAATAAAATCAATTTTAACATTAATATAATTAAATAAAATAAATTCATGACCTAAAAATTATTAATTCAGTATATAAACCACATAATAATAGTACGTGGTGAATATAGAATATATCTCAACTAAATATAAGTGATTGGAGATAACCAATACCTTATGTCTGGAATTTTATCAAACTTGTTCAAAATTATATTATAATAAAAATAAGTTTTTTAAAATATTAAAAAAATTATATATTTATTTATCATTAACTATATGATATAATTTTGAATACATATTAATTATTTCGTAACACTTTCATTATAAATTTACATTTTGGGTAAGATCCCCTTTGTTTTTCAAATATGTTCTCACCTATTATTTTTAGTCCTATTTCACTGATCATGATTTAAATAACTATAGAAGATAAAAAATTACATAAATATGATACATATTTATTATATATTTATTTATATAAATAGAATAAATATAATAATAGCAAATTATATATGCAATTTATGTAGATGGTAGTTTTTATGTACGCGTGAACAATTCCATATTTTCTTGTTGTATTGAATGAAATAATGTAAATGAAATATATATATATATATATATTATAGTAGAATTAATATTTCAAATATATCACTTATTTTTATTAAATGCATTATTAATACATTAAATTTAATATTTCAACGAATCACATTTTTTAGGAGGCTGTTTTCCAATGGTCCATATATTATGTAATCATATTATCACAAATTGGAAATCATTACGTCAATTTTTATATAATAATTAAATAATTATCAATAAATCCTAAATATTGTTTAAATTAATTAAAAATAGTATGTTAATCATTATCATGAACTATGACAGGTTCAAATGGATGAACAAACTACTTGGTTCATGAGACGATAGTCTGTTGGACACCCAAAAAGGTGAATCTGTATCCCAATTGATAGAAGTGTATACGAGTGTAAGACATAACTATTAAATAAAAATATTATTATATTTACATTTCTTTTATTATTTTATAATTCTGTAATAATAATTATTTTTGGGTGGAAGATGATGTAAAACAAAAGAGGTTTTGAACTAGATAACATCTTAATTGGGTAACTACTTTTTCTTCACCACTGGACATCCATTTTTGAATTATTTACAATGGGGGGATTATATAATAAAGTCATTAAATAGGTGATATTATTTTTAAATTGGTTGCATGATAAAAGTTGATTTATATCTGTGATAAAGTGTTGGGGGGTGGGGTTAGTTCTCATATATAGTAGTGGAGGAGTGGCAATAATCTAAATATAAATAGGTAAACACTATTGGTAGGTACCATATAAAAATTGATGCTAAGAAATTATAAATTTAAGATAAAAGGGATTATATCCTTATAAATTGGCTAGAAAATTAATTTTTTACATATATTTACACTATTTGTCACTTTAAGTTAATGTTTAATGACTATGTAAATTGGTTTCAGCCTTAATCGTTGTAATTAATTTTTATTACTTTCAATAAAAAAATCCATCAGAAAAATAAGTTGAACATAATATAAACAATTATTTTTTATAATGAATATTGAATCTATTTTTAAAAATTCCAATCACATAAGTGGTATAAATGAATTTAAAATAATCCCACAGAATTGATGAAGGAACATATTTTTTAAAAGAAAACTATTCAATAGATAGAAATCATTTTTATTCCATTTTAATGTAAAAATTATTCCAATAACTTCAACTGTAATAATATATGTATAATTCATCTAAATATAATTTAATTTATGTTTGAAATATAATTTAACTATATAAATATATTATATGTTAAATGTTGTTTTCAATTAAAATGCAGTGGTTTTCACTTTTTATTTTAAAATTAAACGTTTAATAAAAATACCAAAAAATCACCTAAAAAATTGTTTTTATTATTTCAAAATTTAGATTTACATTATCAAATAAAATTATAAATTATAAATTTATTATATATAAAATAGGTACCTCATTACATGGTATTGAAATTACCTTTTATAAAAACAATATATTCGTATACATATAATGGGATTTGTTCTTATCTCATTCATTGAAAAGACATAAGATTCACATTAAATTTTTGTTTGCATATAGTATATATATATATATCATTAATGTAATTTATCTAAAGTTTTTAAATAATTTAATGAGGAAAAATGTTTTTTGATTTCAAAAATATAATTTTCCAGTAAAAAATTTCGTATATTTTTAAAATGGTTTTAATTTTATTTTAGTTAAGTTGACTCCATTTAATTCATCTTAAATACATGTGTAAACCATATTTTCATAGTTTAATCAATCTAATTCATAACATTCATTCCAAAATTTTGGTTATTGCTATAATAATACTTTAATAAAAATATTTCTAGTATATTGTTGTTTATAAAAATAAGACTTTGGTTTAATGAATTTTATAGAATGTACTATACATTGTGTGTAATATAAAGAAAAATATTGTTTTGAGTTTACTACAAGATAATATAATTATATATTTTAGTAAAATATTGACATATTTTCACATATAAGGAAGAAATAATAATGTTCTTTTACAAAAATACAGCAATAATTTGTGTTTTGTGAAATAAAAAATATCAAAAAGATTAAAATAAATGAGAAAATAATAATTCATAAAAACTATGGGTGTTACATTTTTCCCTCATTGAAATTAATTTCAGCATTAAAATAAAATTATATTATAAATGTATTCATAATTGAATGTTAAATTCATAAAAAACCACATCTTAAAAATTAATACTAAAACTTCCTTAAATAAGGAAAGATGGAGACATAACAATCACACAAAGTAATGCTTATAGTTTTAAACATAGGATAAAATATATAATGATTTTGAAATTGTATAAAATAATAAATAATCAAAGGGCTGATAATGAACAATGATCATAAAAAAGTGGGTGATCTAGAGAACGTTAACCAACCCAATACAAAAAAACCATGTAAGTGTGAAAGAGTTCAGAGAGTAAAAAATAGTATATCAGTTTATTTCAAGATAAAATTGATAAAATTGATTATTTATCATGATAAAATTGAATTACTTGACATTATCGTTTTTCATAATCATAATCTCACCCATGGGTTAATTATTGATTAGTTTAAAATTCATCTTATATTTAGTAAAATATCAGTGATTCTTCTAATCTTGAGGCATTATTCAATCTTGATATCCACAAAAAATAACGATAGTTAATTCCATCCATCATTAGTAAAAACCAAAAAAAAAAATTTAGCATAGGTTATCCAGTATGCACAAATTCACATATGATGAGATAATACATTTATCTCTAAAACCTTATCTGAATATTTTCATAAACCATTCCATAAAATGTTTATCCGTATATCTCAAAAAATAATAAAATACAAAATACATTAAATAAATTGATGAATATTCTATGATATAGATTAATACTAATCCCCAACATATCATAATGTTTATCTTGATTGTCGTATACCGTACTTGTGAATAGCCTATTCATGTATTATCTTAAATCAAGGTAATAAGATGAATAATGTTAAATCATTCTAAAAAATCATGATTTATTATTCCAATGAATATTAGATATATTCCATAAATAAATAAATTTCAATAACTCAATATGTTATAGCATAAACCACTATCTCAGCTTATCGTTAATCTGTACCAATGTTATTAGTGATGTACAATTTACATTATTCATATCCTATATATCAGTTTAAAAACCTTATTATATAACCATTGTAGACATACCAAGGGTTATATATTCCTTAATGATGTGTTTCTCATGAATATCATACAATGAATTATATTTTTATTCATATTGTTAAATGAATTCAATCATCAATAACAATAATATAAAAACCAAGTATCGAAAAGTCTAGTTCCATTGGATGATTAGGTTCATAATTTAAAATAATGAATCCAAAATAAATAAATATTATATTTAACTACCATAAATACACACTAACTTAAATATAACTCTTATATCTTCATTGGACAACATTGGGAACACATGAAAAAGGGATGAGCTAACAAACCTAGTAAGGAAATAAGAATAGAAGTATAGAATATAACATTGGTTAGAAGTCATAACATGATGACATAAAAAATGAACATTAAAAAACAAAAGGAATCATAAACTAAAGAACATGGGATATAGTAAAAAATTAATAATAGGAATACAGAAGAATATAAAACATGACATAAGCTTGAGTCAAGGATAACATCCAAGACTAATTCACATGTTGGACAATGTCCCATACAGTAGTGGGGTTCACTCCTATCCCAACATGACATATCATGAGACTAAAAATTACCAAATGCTTTGGAGTGATATCTTTTTTCACCCATCACAACATGTTGTTGTAAACATTTTTCACTTGAATAATCTATCATAAGTGATAAATATAGGGTTTAGTCTTAAAAATAAATGGGTATCATAATCTTACCATAAAGTATAACCAAGAGAATATCATAACGGTGCCCTTGATAGAATTAATTTAGAACATAAATGGACATTAATAAGGAATAATGGGAATATATTATGATAAATTATTTCAAACATAAGATAAAACAAGTAAAATATAGTATAAGAAACTTTATAGATGACCAATAAAGGCATAGTTTAAGGAAAATATATGATTCTTTAAAGTAAAACAAAAGAATAATTGTTTTCATAAATGAAGAAATGAACGAATTTATATTTTTTTGCATAAAAAAGTATTATTTTAAAAAATGATATATGGATGAAAATATATTATGGAGTGTACTTTAATATATGTATTAAACTATGATGTTTCATTAAATCAATCTTACTGATCTAGAGGGATTGAAACTTGAACCTTAAAAAACATGTATTTCCCCATTAATGAAAGAATAATTGAGATAGTAAACTTGTTATGGAACATACACTGAGAATTTAGTAGGATTACATAAGATGACTTGTGAATTTTATTGGGGTAAATATAGGAAATGAATAACTAGAAAATAATGAATGTTGGTATATAATCCCATATATAATCTCTAAAACTTTTCTGTAATAGTATTTAATGTCATGTATAATCAAAATAGATCCATTAGTTTTTTAATTAGGAACCGAATATAAATTAATTTCTTTTAATAAATATTTATTATGATTTTTTATGGAATTTTTATGAGTTATAATAATCAATTTCATCCTAGTTGGAATGTTGGATTCATGACTTTAGGATTGGTTCGCTTGAGTAATATTAAGTGAGTTCATCCAAAATGGACAAAAAACACCAGAAGTTAAATTATGTGATATTAATTTTTCTCCAAAATTTTAAATGGTTCCATATATTATTTTTTATATTAATTATAATTATTCATTACATTAAATGTTAACGATTCACATTAGTTTATTTTGGTGAATTATCGATCATCACGAAAAAGTTTTACTTGTTATTTAATATTATGAATATATACTAGTTTAGGAATAGTAAATAATATGAAGTAGATAAATATATATATAATTCATTTCTGACCATAAAAATAGTTTTATGGCCATCCTTGAAGGTGGTAAAGGAATATGAAAACACATCATCCATGATGGTGGTAAATCAATATGTCATGAATAGTGTTCTCTTTTTAGAATTAAAGGAGGAACGAAGACGATTGATGATTGATTATTATAATAATGAAATAATAATGAAGTATCTAAAATATAATGCAGTTATCATGAGACCGTGTGATAGGGACGTTGGGAGATGATAAGAAAAGATAAGAATTTGAGAAAAAATTAATATAAAACAAAATTGGTATTTAAATCTTGAACATCTTCTCCTTGAGAGCCTCTATAGGGAAATTGGGATTTTTTGTTTGTTGAGACCAATTGATCCAGTACATGGGGGAGAAGCCTGAGAATATTATTGGGTAAAATATAGACTATATTCAAGGATTATTAAGTTTCAGAAAAGGTTGCGGTGAGATGTGGTATTTATAGTGTGAGCAGATGGGTATTTTTTATTATTTTATACATTTGTTTATTGTCATTGATCAAGACTATTAATAGTGTTTATTACTATGTCTATATATAGAAACTAGTGCATTTGATCTTGAACCAAAGGGTTATTACCTCATCAATAAATCATTCATTACTCAATAATTCATATATTTGTTAAATACTGTTTATTACCATATTTCATTATTCACAAAAATTAAAAAATTTAGAAAAATACCTGAAAATTCAACCAAATGGTTTTTGACTTTTAGAGTTTTAAAATGGGATCTATTTTATGAAAATAATTTTTTTAAATAATGGACTTTTAATTTTATATTATTATTATTATATATTCTAAAAATACCACATATAATATTATAGCATATTTTAGGACACAATGAATAAATACATATTTTTTAAAAAATTATATTATAATCATAATACAATAAAATATTAATTTAAAAATCTATTTTTTGGAATTATATTTTTTTTAAATCATTATAATGATTATAAAATTATAAATAAATAATTATGTTTTACACAAATAACAATACATAATTTATCATTTTTAAAACATTTATTTACTTATTTCATGACATAAATATATTATATTCTCATTCATTATACAACTAAATTTTTTTATAAATTAATATGTGAGGTTACTATTTTATTAGATGGTTTATTTTTTTTAATAGTCACATTACTATTCCAATGATTTAATTTTTAATTTTTAAAAACAATATTTCTGTATGATATCTATCTCCCATATGTTTCTTATAAAATATAACATATGCCCAGAAGGAAAATTTTATTGATAAAATTTGGGATGTCACCTTGTTCCCACTTTATGAAGATTCCCACTTGAAATTACATTTTAACAATCTATGGTTAGAATATTTGATGGTTTTTATCCATTATCACTTCATATGGTTTCCATTTTTCATCATTGTTCTTATGGTTCTGCCATAATTCTTTGGCCTGGCAAGTAGTCATTTTTTACAGAACATTATCTCTCTGGTCAAAAAAGTTCACCGACATTTCTACTAAAGATATTTCATTCTCCAGTTGTACCGCCTCTAAATTCAATACATGTGTGTGATATGGTATGTAATTTAACAATAGGGACAGGTGTAATGAATCATGATCATGAGACATTGTAGGTAAAAGTGGTAGTGGATAAAAAATAACTCTAACATGATGAAGAGTCTCATAGTTACCAATATACATGGGAAAATTATTTCATTTATTACAAAATATCATGATCCTATTACATTGATATATATAAATTAAAACCGTGGCTCTAAGATTAAACTCGAGGTCTCATCAATGATTATACAAATAGCTCTTCTATAAATTTTGGTTGCTATGGTGTGTTAATGAATAGTTTAGACATTTTTTCATTTAATTGATCATTTCAGTTCCCTAAATCTTATGTTCCCATACATTATCATATAATTATGGTGATATATATAATTTTCAAAAAACGATTCATATTGAAACATTCGGATGCTGGCATGGAAAATATAGTTTTTTAAGAACTCGACCTGAGAAGGATATTGGTCCCATCCCCTATTTAGTCCATATAAAATGTTATCAGCTTGTCATTTAATGTCTGAATAGTCAACTTATAATTTCTATAAGTTTGAGTATAATAGGTCATACAAAAACTCAGATCTTTTTTTAGATCTAGTTAGATACTTTTTAGAAATTAGTGGTATATCTTTGAACTCGATCAGATATAATAAACAGTGGTACTCTATTTATCCTTACCAATTCTATAAAGTATATATGTGATTTTTTTGGATTGAAGGTTCTATCAAATCCAGATAAAATGATCTATATTTGTAATATGATCCATAACTACTCATATATGAATCCTCAATATAGGTTTATTTGGATGTGGAGTGATAATTTCTATGGTGATGTTATTCTATTTCCATGTTGGTATGGGTAATTGTTGAATCAACCCCTTATACTTTTTCTTTATAGCATTAAATTAATTACATATTAGGAACATTGATGTATATTCATATTTATCCTTCTAAATACAGTCCCACTAATAGTTCTCTCAGAGGTCATAATACATATTTATTATCTATGGCTGAATAGAGATGGTTGAGTTGTGTGAAATATAAAAATTCTCTCTCATTTCTTAATGATTGATGGTACACATAATCGTAACCCCAATCATATAAATCAATCATGATAATTTTTGAACAATGAGGATTTATCCTTGTAGGTTTTTTCATCCTTTTTCATAATTTCAACATCATTTTTATCATACTTTTCATTATCCATAAGGGATTTTATATAAATCATTTGAGAATGTATTGATGATATTGATTCCTAAATTACCCCCATGTATAAACATAGAAAATATAAAAACATTAGAAACTTCTCAATTATAATCATTGATAATAGTGTATGATCGTTTCTACATAAAGATTCTGACACTTTATTTTCCATACCATGATGGTTTTGGATTGAGCAGTCATTATACGTAGTGATCAAAAACTATATTCTCTAAAAATTGTTGTGATCCTTCTATGTGAATATTCAATTTTGACTGTTATTATTTGTATATATCTCAAAATTTTCCCTATAGAGATAATGTCTCCAAATTTTTGGTGTATATATTACAAATGGAAATTCTATATCATGGATATGATGGTTTTTATCATGAATTTTTATCTACCTTGATGAATAATAGTTCAATTTATTATATTTACTTAGTATAGATCGTAATCAATTATTTTTTAGAATATATTTATACCAAAAAGAGTTACCTACTTGTTGGATATGTCAGGAAAGGTGCAGTGATAAACCTATTATTCCACTATTTGAAGTCGAAATCACATTCACTGGTCCAAAAAAACATTTATTTCTTTTCCATCATTAATGATAGTTGGTTTGAAAATAATGATAATATATTAACAAATCCTTAGTAACTACCATCTTGACTAAGTAACTACATACATCTATTAAATTTTTTGTCCTAGGACACTATTGGATTTCCTATGTCTTGGAAGGATCCACAAATATTTTTCTTCTTTGGATAAAATTCCCCAATGTTTAAACTTCCAACTTCTAGAAGAAGAATTTAATATACCATCCATAGAGATACTCCCTTCACAATTGTAAACATATTATTCAAGTGAAATTCAAGAATGTAAATTCTTATGGATTATATTAAAACATAATTACTAAATACTACCAAAAATTTAATTTGTAATTCCTAAAGCGAATAAAATGATTCTACAAAAATTAATCAATATTTAATGAGTATGAATGGAATCCCTAGGAACAAAAAGTGTCCATAACATGTTTGAAAGGATGTGTTATTAATATCTTCCTTCCCCACCATTAAATAGTGATATCCCAACAAAAGTTCAACCTTAGAGAAATAATTGGCCCGCATAGATGATCAAGCAATTTGTATATCTATATTAGGGGAAACATGTTCTTGATCATGATTTTATTTTTCTTGTGGTTACTAATGTATTGGTGCATAAATCAATCATTATTCTTGAAGAAGTAGACTGGAAACCCCCATGGGGAAGCAGTCACCCCTATAAAACCCTTTTCTAAATTTTCATGTTAATGCTTCATCAGTTACGCCAAATATATAGTGACCATTATTTATGTAATGTTATATATAATAAATATCTACAAATATGTTCAATCGATAAATCATCCTTTTGGTATGGATGAATACTAGGAAATTCTATAGAGAACACATCAATTTAATCCCTCCTAATAAAAATGTATTCAAGGGTGATTCTCCTCATTATCCAAATAATTTGATCAAGATATGCTAGATCATTTACATCTAATATACAGTATTGAGATGATGATACTAAAGGATATTCATCATCTTCATTAAACTTGTATAAAATTGGATGATCCCTAGGGATGTGAAATGTGATCACATTTTCTCAACATTTAATGTTCTCTCTTTATAAATATAGCCTATCAATAGAAAAAATTGTATCAAAATAAACTAGAAAATGTAATACAATACATAATGAGAGGTTAAATCCATTTAAATTAAGCAACAAAAGTTATAAAAATTGGATGAAATAATATCACCATTTTTAATTTTCATAAATAACTCAACCTACATATACTAAGGTGGTGTTTTAATATTTATTCTAAAAATTTGTGATAATAACGAATTAATAGAACTAGAATCTGATTGTATTTTCTAAATTAATGAATGAATAACAACTTTAACTATCACCAAATCCTTTTTTAGTTCCACATCTGAACTTGTGATTGCACACAACCTTCCTTTTTGACATGGTGGTTCTTGTTGACTTCTAATACTATCCTCAGTATGAAAAAATTATATTGAAATATTAATATGTTCATTGTAGTTGAAAAACATCACTATAGGTTTATTGTTCATTTAAAACATCCTTTCATCTTCCACTTTATATGGATTCTTCATATCCCATCAGAAACTATTCTCCAAATTCCCCTATATTGCACATTTGAAGCTTATCATGGTTCCCCTTAGAGTGATCAAAAGATGCATCTACAAACACATTTGAAACATTCGATGTTTTGTTTTACTTCCATAATTTGATATACATGTTGATCATCTCATATTAAACTCTATTATCATCTCTTAATATATGGGCCCATGATTCCACTAATAGTATCTGATCTCCATTTTATGGTTATAAAAACAAAAAAAAATCTTCTCATAAATAGAAAATATTCAGATATCCATGAATTTTCATTATCTCATATTTTTTCTAGAAAATAAAACATTGACATTGCATTCAAGGTTCATGAAAAGCCATAGGTGTATCATCAAATCCTTGTAATTTTTCCCTCATATAACTCAATATACTCATCGTATTTATTCCACTGTCTAAAGAACTCCCCTTAAATATTAAAATGGTGAGTGTAGGGAAAATATTTATTGAAATTGTTTTCATGAATCCTTCCAATTTCATTAAATAATTTTCTTCCATAGACATTTGATTTTTGATTAGTTTCCATCAATAATCAGCATCACCTGAAAAACAATGGACCTCTATTATGAATTTATCTTCTTTTGATAATTTAAAGATAGATAATATAGTATCCTTTGTATTACTACAATATTATATGATGATGGTATTGGATGATACACTATATATCTAAGGCCCCCATGAAAAAAATAATCAATTTTAAAATTATAAATTTCATGATAATGATGTATTTTTACATAATTATTATTATTATTCATAACTTGAGCCAATTAATAATGTATTATCACGATGTTTTGAGGGAGTGTTTCTATAATAATTCATTTTATATTAGAAAATTCATCATACTTCCTATAACATTGATTATTAGCACGTGTTATCTTATTTCCAACCATTAACTATGAAAAAGAAATAACAATATGTTGAGTGAGTAATTAACTATTAAAAAAATAAAATATAAACATTGAACATAAAAGGATAGAATTATTAATGGAATTAATATAATAACATGTTATTCTATATGTATAAATATAGGATATCCATGGTGATATAATTTTCACTATGGTCTATACTAATGTTTTCAAATCGTAATCTCCAAAAATAGAAAGATTGTTATTTAATACAAACTATGGTGACACAATCCTTCAACCATTTTTCAAACATTAGTTACATCATGATTTACATAATTTAAACTGAGACATAAATATAATTTTTATTCATTATATTTTTATTACAATAATCTATAGAATATAGAAGTATGAAATGGAATACAATGTTCATAGAGACGGTAAGTCTTATGTGCACATGAATGTTGTTTTGATTTTTTAGTCATATTAATCAAAATAATGTATATAAAATATATTAATTTATAAATTATAATTATATATGAATTATTATATCATAAATAACATATAATTTTACTAAAAATGTCGCTAATAAATTACATGAACTTTGTGAACGAATCAAATCCCATTGAGGGAGAAGTGGTCGACACTTCCTCAAATGAAAATATTATATTTACACAAAATGGAATGTATAATAATATTTGTTGTAAAATAACTATAGAAGGATAAAAATATAATAAATATAAAATATAACATATAAAAATAAGTTTCAAATCATAATTTCCACTATAATATAAGGAAAAATAAAAATGAACAATCATCATTTCGTTGGGCAGTAGTTCCCTAAACACGTAAACTGTATGTTCATTACCCATTATTTTGTGGTGTGTATAAGTGTAGGTAAAACACATAGCATAAATACCTTCTATTATATTTAGAAATATTATTTTTTTTATACAATAAGGGAATATAGGGAAAGTGGATATGTCTATAATGAAAATAAACGAACAGATCATTAGAGAAGACCATACATCTTAATCGAGTAATTCCTTTTGGTTTGTGATAAAAGGCTTCCTTCTATTTCATTATAATCAATGTTAGGTTTCAATGTATTTAGGTGGGATGTTGGAAAGTTTATTGGGTAGATATGGGCCAATGATATGTGGTCTTATATGTTTGAATAATAGGAATAGGTGGTGGCCTATTATAGAGAAGGGAAATGACAAAATTGGAATTTTTTAAAACTTATTATGTGTACCAAAAGTTTTTCACTAAAAAAGTCATAAAAACAATTAAAACACATAAAATAACGGTTAATTTCATAATAATAGATATTTTTTTAACACGTTCAAAGGCCTGTTTGGTTTAATAATATATACTTTATTACTTTATGATGTTAATTTTTTTCTCAACATTTTAACTAATTTTAATCCATTTCAAAAATAGTTTTAGTAAAAAGGATTTTAACCAAACTAAATATTATATATTATTAATATTAAAAATATTGAATCCATTATTAAAAATTATAATCAAATAATTGATAAAAATTAATTTACATTTAATCCCACTGATGGAAAGACAATGTAGGTTTTTAAAGTATAAATGTCTCTATATTTGCTATGTTTTACACCAAATTTCAATGTAAAATTAATTTCATTGAACTATATTGGATTAATTGAAACAATTATTATCCAATTTATATTATTAAAAAATTAAACTACAATTTATAATGATAAAAAAATTATATGAAAATATTTTTCGAATAATAACGGAATATTTTTAACTACTTATCTAGAAAACAATGTATCTAAGAAAAAACTCAAAATTCACCCCAATAAAAATGAATTTTATTTTATGTAATTAAATTTATAAATCATTGAATAATTTATTATGTTTTTTTTCTATTTATGTACATTAAAATATGTTTATTTGAGAACATAATATTATTAAACATATACAGACATTACCAAAAATTATATATTTCATAATCAATATCTATTATTTATATAAAACCACTGTGAAAAATAATTGAAAACTAGTTATCACTATTAATATTCCTATGTTTAATTTCTATATAATAATTATATCATTTAAATAATTATCACAATATATAAGAATTTTTTAGAAACTAAGTGTTCTGTATAACATACTCTAAGTCAATGTTGGGTGTTGTGTATGCAAAGGAAGTGTTGTGTGTAGTGAAGTTAATTTTATTTTCAGGTGTAGTGCATTATTAAATTTGTGTTAAGTATAATGAAATCCAAAAAAAGAGAATTAATAAAAAATAAACTATAATCAGTGTTATGTGAAATTAAAACTTTTAGAAAGGATAAATTGATTCGAAAAAAAAATTCCCAAAATTCCGTGGTGTTAGCATCTACCCCCCATAAAATGAATTTTTTCCTCAAAATTAATTGGGGTTAACAATGTATTGATAACTTATTTTTACATTAATAAATACTAACAATAAAAAATAGATATTAAAAATCCCTTAAAAATCATTGTTGGAACAAAAATGATTACCCAAAGTAACATATAACTAGGCTTCTACATAGGAGATCATAGGTTGGGATAAACATTGGGCATATTGGAATATTTTAAATATTCAAAGAGAGTGGCTGATGGCATCAATCAAAATCAATTGAATGTTTAACCAAAAGTTCAGTTCTTTAAAGTGGTAACTCTGTAATGATTTATAAGGTCATCGGTTGACCACAATTCAAGGTTTTATGAAATTATTATTTTTATTATTATCATATATTTTTGTAAATTTTTTATCCACTAAGAGGAAAATAAAATATACAAATTTGATGTATTTTTATAAAATAATATCATTATTTTCTTAAGCTTTTAACTAATTAAAATTCAACCATTACTTCATGAGATGGTTTTTCAATAAATTAACATTAATGCCTAAGTCGCTAAAATGAACAATTAGACTATATCATGGCCCATAAAAAAATTAAATATATTACTCTTAATTTATAACTATTGTTAAACATAATTATGGTAAATTTATTCATCTCTAATCATAAAAAGTAAAACTACTAATTCATCATAAATAATTATTCATCAATAATAAATATATATTAATAACATTATCTTTTAAGCCTACAGCAGGCTTGAATCCCTTATCATCCTTCAGTCATGGATTCAAGTCCCACAACCTTTACGGGATGAGTGGTTGTCACCTGACTTAAATGATTTCCTTTTCTGAATCCACAGTAACAAAATTTACAAAATAAATGGCCATCCTTGATATAAGGTTATTCTGTAAGTATCATTTTAACCATGGTTTTCAATTCAATATCCATATGTAAATACTTCATCTAATGTTTAATATAAAATATTCATGAATGATTAACCTTATACCACCTCATAATGTTGAAAATTCCAAAACATATAAATAATTTTATTAAATCATCTTAAACATATATCCCCCTTGTATAGAAAAATATTTCTTTGTTGCCAAATTCCAAACATGTGAATACCCTCATGGTAAATTCACATGGAACACGGTAAAAACCTAAGTTACCATAAATACTTTTGGAAAAAATTAATTATTCAATATTATTTATATTACTACATATTGTCCCTAAATCTGTGATGTTTTAAACTTCATTAAAGATAGAATGAACTACATTTCAAGAAGTCCTTAATCAGTTTAAAATAAATCTGTACCATCCAATTTGATTATTCATATCCAAAATATCTTTATCCAAACAACATTTTCATATCATTTGTAACATGTTGTGGGTTTTATTCCCCTTAGACATTTATTCCATGGATATAACCCTGACATTGTATCACATTTCTATTCCATCAGAACTATTCATAGTTTTCTTGTAAATCCATATCAAATAATAGCCACTGTAGAATAAATATATACTTCATCATTAATATATGATATTTCTTGAATTTAAATAAAAAACAATATTATTCCACTTCATAATTTTGAAATTAAAAAGGCTAACCCATCCTATTATATAACACCTCATTTCTTTCATATTTCATCTATAATCTCAACATCAGCAATATAAAAATTACTCTTACCACCATATTTATCCTCTTAATGAGAATTTTCAAAGACATTTAGTTTCATAATGACCATTTATTCCATATTAAAAACACTTAACATTCAATGATTTCTTATGGAGTCTAATACTCTCTTCCATTTAGTTAGTTAAAGACCACATTTTTTCCATTATATTAACATTGTTTGTGACCATGATTTCCAAATTCAAAACATCTTCTTGTTCCACTAATACATTATCATAGGTGAATCATTCAACATTATTGATAAAAGTTCGAAATATTTTTTCTTCTATGCTATCCATTACCCAAACTCTTAGAGATCTTATTATTTCACTTCATCGGTGTGTTTGATATTAAATTATGGAACATGTTGTTAATCATATTTTGTGAAAACTGATTATGAATGATCAAAGTATCATTCACTACAGTGATCATCCCACATGACTTCTCATAAAAAAACATTAATAAAATTCAATATTAATCCACTTTTTTGGATTCTTGCTTTTAATAAAAAATATGTGTATATTGTGAGAATTACTTATCATAGTAGAAACCCACATAATCACAAAAATATTTACATATAGGATGAATAAATCATGAAATAATTCCCAATATATTACACCAAAGTTTTATCATAGTTTATTCATATCCTACTTATATTGAAATCCTTCATGATTGTTCCTAAAGAGTTAGTGAATTGTCATAGAATATCACCTGGTAGTGTCATACTATGTGTGTGGTAGAGCCTGTTGTCATGTACCAGATTTATCTATTTCAGAAATGGAACATCATATATGAGTTTTTACTCTTATGGACATATATTACACATGTAATTATATTTATATTATTTAGATGGGGATGTATTACTAGGAAACCACTCACTCTATCCACTATAAAAATAGAAGAAATTTTCTCTTGAATTTTATTATCCATGTACTTATCCTTAGAAATTTAATATAGTTTCTCACTATGGTTTTTCCAACCAAGAATCCAAAGTATAAATAACCGTTTTATCTATTACAAAATAAATCCACCCTCTATTTTAATAAATATATGTTACATAATTTTTTTTGGAATACATAGAACATTATACAAATAGTGACACAGATACTGATTTTTTTTCATGCATTTGGAAATATGGAAACCCAAACACTGGTATGTTAATGAGCTATATAATCACTCATTGGGGTACTATTTACTATAACTCTAAGAAGACCCATTAAACATAAAAAAAATAACTTCATAATGAGGGTATGGGAAAATAAAAATTAGTGATTTAAAAAGCATAGTATGGGTAAATAAGAGAGATATATAAGCATAAAACCGAGCATAATTTTATGAAAACATTATCATTCAAATATAAGATCATACCCAACATATAAAAGATAATATACATGTATCATTGAATAAATCATGGATATTCATAATGTATTAATTATAAGGAATAAAGAACATAATCCATGATAGTAAAACATATGAATAAAACATGGAATTTTCCCAGACACACATGAATATAATATGATTTCCATAGTAGTAAAGGAATTTCTGCTGAGGTCATATTAGAGTTATTTTTTTACTGAACTGGGTTCAAACCTCTTTCCATCCATGTATTGCTGAACCGAGTTCACTCTTAATTCTATACCTATGTTTTTGAACTATGATTTCTCCTCATTCTTGCCCAGTAATACTGAAACGAGTTTCTTTCAAACTCCATCAATATAATACTAAACTGAGATCATTTCCCATTCTATCCTTGTACTAATGAACCGAGTTCATTTCTCATTTCATCCATGTCGATATCATTGGATATAAATATTTACATAATGAATTAGAGGGACAAATAGGTCTAACCCATAACATAATGAAATGAGACATACATGTATCAAAAATAAAATTTATTCATGTCAAAAACCATGAAATGATATTGGGTTCATAATCATATAATCATATCATAACATATGTAAAAGAATAGATTTTATAATTATTTCATCAATGAAAAACTCGTGATAGTAAAAGGGTTTAAAATCATATACTCCACGAAAGAGAAAATAATCCCATGAACATATATCTTGTGAAATTTAAATGGATTTCAAAAAAGGCCATGACATTAAGAATAACCCATTTGGGGAAATAAAATGAATGAATCCTTTATATGATTTCCTAGAATGGCAGGTGTGACATTAACATATGTCATCTTAGATGAAAATTAATTTTAAAATATCATTCATAATAATTTCATGAGGATATTATCATTTTTATTTGAAAATTAGTTTTTAATTTATATAACCATTTGAATATTATATTCTAATTAATTTCCCTGACAATATATAAACACGACTTGAAATCAATTTGAATTCATTTTTCCTTGAATAAATATAAAATAATCTAAAAAAATTGTACATAATTTTCCTAAAAAATATAGGAAATAATCATCAAAGGGTTTTAAAATTATGTCATTGAAAAAATTAAAAAATTATAATGAATGGTTAAAAATGTTTTGAAAACCATTTCAAATATAAATAATTTGAAAACTAATAAATAATACTTGAAAAAACATTGTAATCAAATTATTTGAAAATAAAATTGAAAAAATATATCATGGAAAAGATTTGAAAACTATATGTTCTGAACTAATTTTTAAATAATTTTCTTAAAAACTATCCTTTAAATATAAAAACAATGCTTAAATTAATTAATTACAGTAAAATATGTACATGTCGTATGAGGGAAATATGACATTATTTTTTTATTATAAAATGGATACAGAAATGAATTGTTAGGAAATAAAAAATACGAGTCATCAGAAAAAATTAGTAAAAGAAAAAAAATTAAAATGAAATTTAATGATCATTTTTGATTATTTTTTTATTCATGGAAATTATGTTTATAAATAATGGTTTTAAAGAAATGCATAATTTTTACAGAAGATATGAGAAATTTTGGCTTTCATTAGTACTAATTATTTTCAATCATATGTAAAAATACATTAAAAATGTTAAAAATAAATGAATATAACATGAATAACTGGAGGAAATGAAAATTCATGATTCCTTGAGATGTATGGATCACAATATTTCATTAGAGGAATCATAGACATAAATATTAGTGAAAATGACGAGATTGTTTCAATTAACTCTTAGAACATGGTTACATTGGACCCTAATCCCCATGTAAAAATTTGAAATTTAATGACACATAAATTTACATAAAATGATCAAAATTCATGATATATCATGTCAAATTGAGCATGTACACCTCATATGAAAACACAGGTGCATAACATTGCATGTGAATCAAACAAGGTAGACTGAGACAAAAATTTCATACATATTTGGTAGCTTTTAAAACATAATCCTAACGAATGAAATATCATAAAATGGATATGTATATATACATATATTTATTTATTGAATAATTTAATACATACATGGTAATTATTCATTCCACAAAAAAGGAATGGTGGTTAATTAGGCATGTATCTCACAGAAATAAAAAGTGAGTTTAAATCCCCATACATTGTGTCATGACTCACATCATACTCAAACAAAAACACCTATATAATAATTAAAAATTTATTATAAATAATTTAAAGAACAATATTTTAGTAATTAATATTGTTTATGGTTTCATTATGACCATATATTACCAGCTTTTCCGCAATCCTATATTAATGTTTCACTTCAGGTAATATTCCCTTTATTCTTTGCATGTGTCTTAATTTGTTATATATTTGGTCCAAGTACCGGTATCTTGATTTATATAATATAAAAATTATATAAATATGATTTATTTTTATTATTATTATTTTGATAATCCTTATAATATAAATTTATAAAATTGAAGATGCCATTCTTGTAGACGGTAATTCGTATATACACATGAATGTTGTTTCGATTTTTCTTGTCAGTTTAAATGAAATAAACAAATACAGATATTTGTATTTATAGTTTATAATTCTATAATAATAATTATTTCCTATATATCATATACTTTCACTACATTAATCCTTAATGAATTCCATGTTTTCTATGAATGAATCACATAACTATGAGGGGTGATATTCCAGACTTCCTCAAACAAAATTATTGTATTTACAAAAACTGGATAGTATAAAGACACGTGATGTAAAAAACTAAATAAGATTAAATAAGTATTAAATATAATATATAAAATATATAAATATATTTTCCAAATTAATTTACACTATGGGATGTGGACGAGTAAAGATGAATAATCATTCTTTCATGAGGTGGTTGTCCACAATACACGTAAATTGTATGTTTGTTACACATTAGATGGAGTTATGTGTATGTGTAGGTATACAAACTAAACTAAAAACATCATAGAATATTTAAGGTTCATATCCTTTTTATAAAAGAATTAAATAATGTCAATAAAGGGTTGGAGAAAAAATAAATGAAAGGATCTTGAGAGAAGATGTTACATCTTAATCGGGAAACTCTTTAAGTTTTCTTCTGAAATGATTCCTTGTATTTCTTTCTACCTAATGGGTTCATTCAAAGAGGAAGGGAGGTATGATTTAAAGTTTATTTTATTAATTTTTTCTGAACATTAGTCAGTTGATATGTGTGAATAAGTAGAAGAGTTTGTGGCCATTTATATGCAAGGGAAAGGACACACATGTCATTTTGGAAAACAAAATTGTGTACCAATTGATTTATGTTAAAAAAGTATTAAAAAAACAACACAACATGAATGAATATTTCATGGAATTATGGTGGTCATAAATGTGGTTTTGAATAGTTTATTGGTGGTTCTGGGTTATAAATTTATTGTTTAGTACATTGTTAAACGATTTTCCCATATCCTTTGATATTAATTTTAATCACATTAAGTAATTTTTTTAAAAAAACAATGATATATATATTTTATGTTACAAAAAATTATAACTACAAATATGGAATCCATTTTAAAATTTATTATCAATTAAAGGGAGTAAAATAATTTTAATGATATCTTGCTGATGGGATGACACTATGGGTTTTAATGTTATATCGTGCAAACTTTTGCTTTGTTTTTTATAAAAAATTAGAAGTGAAATTGAATACAATGAACTATATTGATCTAAATTATACAAATATTATAGGATTAATCATTAAAACCATTTTAAAATATAATTTATCATTATGAATAAATTATATTTAAAATATGTTTTGAATTAAGATTTAATATTCACCAATGACACAAAAATGTTCTTTCTTAGAAAAATTACCTAAAATGTCCACAATATAATTTTGATATTATATGTTCTAAAGTTAATGTAATTTTATCAATTCTAATATATAATTTTGTCTAAAAATAAGTTTATTGTTTTCATCATAACTTCATTAAAATATGCTAATTTGATAAAATATAATTTGTAAACATATAAGGACTTTTCAAAAAAAATATACTTATTAATCAATATGTGTTATTTATTTAAAACCATTATAAAAATATATTTTAAATTTAGTTATCACTATTCATATCAATATTTTTAATGGATTGATTATAATTATATCATTTAAATATTTATAACAATAAAAATATGTTTTGGAAAAACTCTCTTTTGCGTGTAATGTATGCCAAGTTGGTGTTGTATGTGGTATACACCAATTCTGTGTTCCATGTTGTGTATTCCCGGTCAGTGTTGTATGTAGTCAAGACAAAATTTATTTTGTATTCAGTGAATTGTTAGATTTTTTTTCACATAACACATGCCAAAAATATTTATTTAATATTAAATAAACTATTTTCAGTGTAACATGAAATTCCAAATATCACAAACATTATATTAATTTTGAAAAATATAATTCACATAATATTGGGGTGTTACATTATTGATCTAAATATAAATTTAAAACAATTACAAATATAATTTAACTATATAATAAAATTAGATAAAAATGAATCTTTGAAATAAAATTTACTGTTTATTATAATTCATCAAAAAATAATAATTTGAAATTTTTTTTAAAACCTCCCAGAATTTTTTTTACTTTATAAAATAATGTTTATTTAATAAAATAAAATTAATAAATGTTTCAAATAAAAATTAAATACACTTTTTCTAATAAAAGGTGACAGAATTACATCATAATATATATATATATATATATATTTTTGTTAAAATAATATTTATTCGTATCACTTCTCAAATAAACACCAATGATAATTGTTAAATAGTTTTCTAAACATAATCTACATATTAAATAAAAAAATTATCTAATATTTTTAAATTAATATAATGAGGTAATAATTATCATATTGAGTAAATGTAACTCTCCAAAAAAAATATTTCATAAATTTTCAAAAGGGTTTGATTTTCAATTATAGATAATTGGTCCCCAAATAAATATTCTAAAAAAAATTTGTAAAATATATTTTCAAAATTTAACAAATATTATTCACAAGAACCATTACAATGGTTATGTGGAAAATATAATAATATATTTATATTAATATTAATATAAACTTGTTGTCTGTATAAACCATGAATTCTAAGTAGCACAATTTATCGAAGGAACTCAAAATTACCTGTAAAACAAGAAGAATATAGTTTTTTTGTATGGAAAATATAATCTATTGGTTTAATATTGTGAAATATGAACGTGGGGTTGTGAAAAATATAAAAATATCATTGGTGAATTCATATAGAATAGATATATTTGGTGACATGTGAAATGAAAAATATTGAAATGATTAAATTAATCAAAATATTATAAAAACATAGGGGTTACACCCCCACTCACGATTCTCGTCATTTATAATAAGAAATATATCAACATTCATGTGTAAAAAATATGATTTATCAAGTAACCATGTACTGATTATTTTTTTCTCAATTAATGAAACATCAGTATTTAATGAATTTTATTCCTTCAGTTTAGAATTCCCAAACATTTTTCACTATATGGAATAAGTTCAGTTAGAATAGTTATGTACTCCTCATTTTTGTTCCTTTTTGAACATATATTCAAAAAAACATCTTCTATAATGTCAAATATATTATGTATTTTATAATTTCATGAATTTGTTGTCAAGAATTTCTTTCATTAAAATATTTGTTTTCAAATAATAGAACCCATTTAGTTCAGGAATATTATCTGGTCATAGCATATTGAACCATCACGAAAATTCAATTCTCATAAACAATAAACAACATTCATGATGTCCTCAAAACATATAACATCATTAATAATAATAGTAATATAGTAATGATTATTTCTATAATATTATAATGACATATCAATGACATTATTGATAAATATAATATATTGAAGCATTCCCCTGATCCATTGATATTGAAGAGTGATTGAAAATAGTTTCCATTGTTCAAAAAGGAAAATATTTATATTTTTAACATAAAATATTAGTAGTAATGTGTTTATAATAATATTTAGTCGCAAAAAATAACCTCAAACATATAACCCCAATCATTCAAAACCAAATGTGGATTTATTATTGAACTCACCTACATTTAAGAATTAATTAATGATATTCTTCAAATAAATCTGATATTCTATTACCATACTTTCTTTCTCAACCACTCCTTACATAAAATCTATTATGACATCATATTATTTTTATTATATCTTATCATAAACCTCTTTTTTCCTGATGATCGTTATATTTTTATTTTTTCATTATCATTTTTCACTTATTAATATTATTTATTTACACATGTAATGATTATAATTCATTATTTATAATGTATTATATCTATTTTTATTCACATTTATAGTTATAACTACAAGAAATATCAATATATATTTCCACATAATCTATAATATTACTTAACCTCTCAATAAGTCCATCTTTTATTTGATATTTAGATGTGGATCATGCTTACACTTCATTTCCCATAAAACTAAATCTCTGAAATTTTTATAAATTCATCTTTCTTCAATTAGATTTGGATATATAAATTGAGTATTTACCCAATTAATATCTCTTTAGCTTTACAATGTGTTCATCATATTCATATTTTGAAGACATCATCATTAGATAATTTATGTAAAAGTTACCAATCCCATTACAATTACAACATGTTATTTGTAGTATTAATTAACTCATAGTCTTTAATTTCTTTAATTTTATAGAAATAATATTATTAATTATATTATAATGGTTATTATATAGATTATTATCAGATTAAATTTACATAAAATCTATAGAATCTCCTTATTTAGGATTTCCTATATACCTAAATGTTATATCATCCTTGTTCAAATTTTTAATGATATAATTTTTCTCTTATCATAATTAATAATGATATCATGTAATTTTACCAAAATAAAATCCATTCTAAAATATATATTTAAAATCATAGTATTCAAATTGTTAGAAAATTTAATATATTTTCTTATAATCTTGGAATCATAAATATTTTTTTCAAATATTCTTATTATAATTTCACTGATTTTTTGAAACTAGTAATTATTGTTTTCATAATTAAACATATAATAACAGACATATAATTTATTATTAATTAATAATTTTGCATCAATGAATTTAGAAATTAAATTATAAGTACAAATCAAATGGTCTCAACTTTTATAAGCATTTAGGACTCCTATGAATATTGTGTAAAATATTTATAAAAGAGAAATATAATAGGAATTTTGAACCATTCCATAAGATTATAAATTTTAATTATTAGAAACAGACATAGGATAATTATTAGAAATTAGCAGAAATACCATTGATTTCATAGTACATAATTCTAGTAAAAGATATATATGTTATAAAATCATTATATTTATGAATATTTTATTTTATTTTTACCATCAAATATAGGGTCACACTATGTTTTAATAAGGTAATGATTATCTATCATATGAAATTAGTGGACATTACTGAGGGATCCTTACTCCATTTCACATTGAAATGAACAGAAGGGTTGGTTCACTAATAAGAAGGAGGTAAAATCATTAGTATTTTTTTATTTTTATTAAAATTATCCACTATTGGCTTATTATGGAAAATCCACTCTTGTAAAATTAATTTGCTTCATATGAAAGTAGAATGACATTAATAATAGACGAAATGGAAATCATTATAATCATCATACTTAATTATAGATCCTCTAATCCCTATAAATTATTTGACATCCCAACCATAAATTATCTAATGTAATCAATAGTTGTCACATGGAGAATCTAGAAAAAATATTCTTATAATATTGAACATCTTATAGTCTAATAAAATTCTATAGAGTCCAACTAGAATTATATCATCAAGTTATAATTAAAAAATAATTTAACTTATGTGAGAAATTTATTTATGCAGTTCATGAGGGATTCAATAATAGTTAACGAAGATCGTCATATTTAATTCAGGTAAATTAACAATACTACATAATTTCGCTTATTATATAAATTAAATTTCTAATTATTAATGTTAGATTAGGTTTTATTTTGAACATATTTATATATTGAAATATTTGGCTCCCTTACTTATTCTCCTTCTTCTAACTCAATTTTATTTAAAATTTATTTTCAATATAGTAAAATATATGGAAACATATTTTTAATTATTGAAATATTATAACATATGAATGTTTATTTTCTCATATTAAAAGTGATTTTTGATAATAATTATTCATTATTATGAATAAATTGTATTCAAGATGTCTTATCTAAGAGATATTATATAATTTCATTTGGGTAGAATAAATATAATATTTTCCCATATCCAAACTCATTAACTCCTAATAAAACATTTCAAATTAAATTAAAAAAATATATGGGATATTTTTATATTAATTATCAATAAGAAGAGTAAATGAATTTTATAAAATCAATTCTATCATGAATCTTCACATGTTGAGTTTTTTGGAGAGAGACCTGAGATTGGAACAAGATGAATCGTTCTTCCCGTTGTAGCCTATGTTGATTTACAATTATAATTCATAAAACCAAATTTCCTCTAACAAAATTGGATCATCAGTTACATATGATATATATTTCACCTCCCTCTAAAAGAGGTGTTACTGACTAATGTTAATTCCCCCAAATAGACATGGTGATACTATTCCCTCTACAACAATATTTGGGGTTCCTTCTTAAATCGAGAAAAACATTTCACATTCTTTTACTATGAAATAAATAACATCGATACATTTAAACGTTAAATAGATCCATGATGGACCATACAGTCTATAATTAATTTTATCAAACATATATACATAATTATTCAAACAAAAAATAGTAGAATTTGCTAAAAAATTCATATCAAGAATCATCATATTAATTATAAAAATCAAGGAGCCCAATACGTGATAAACTAAACATATAGATTACTATAATATTTCCCAACTCACACAATATCGAGATTGAAAACTAAATGTATGAAAATTCTAAAAATGTATAACATTTTGTGATATGATAAGTAACTATTACCTAAGATAATTCTAAAAGGCATGTCTATCTATATCAAAAATGATTTCTTAAAAGTAGATATTTATTTGAATAGTAACCCATTATAAATCCGTAATGACTCAACTATAATGATTTTTATATGGAATATTTGTATTTTCATGGAATACATTGAAAATAATTGTATTAAATATAATTCAATACACCCACATGGTATACTAAACATTCAATTTATATAGAACCACACACGATTGTTTTCAATATCTAAAAAGGTCACCATAACATCTGATTATTCCTTCTTCAGCACCATGTAAAAAGGATTATATCCACCACATACTAAAACTAAGCACATTTAAAAATCCCTAATGTAAGGATTTATTATAATCCTGACCCTTTTAAGAAGAATCTTGGTTTGATGTCTTACTAAATTTCAACCATTAATCAAATATATAGAGTAGGGTGTCCTCACATCCTGAACCATCCTAACACAAAAAAAGGTGGTCACATGATAAGATTACATGTTATTCCTTTTATCTCAAGTTATTTAACAGAATAATTTCAACATATATACCTTTAAACTCATAAAATACTATAGATCCCATATAAAGCAACACATTAACAGTCAATGTTATCTTAGTTATCAAAACCCTTTGATCAACTTATAACTCTCTGATAGTCACGCATCACATATATAATAACAACTAATCACTTGAGGTTAGTCAAGGAAAAATAGAAATATTGGACCCCATCACATTCACGAATATCGTTCATGTTATTTCTCACTCAAGGAATGTTCAGTCATTAAGATCTGCATCACCCACACAAATATCATTCTCCAATCACAATGTCACAGTTAACATACATAAGAATGAAAAAAGGATACACATATAGTATCAAAATAATTCTACCTTATTGATATGGCATTTTTATCTAGATACCTAAACCTATAAATATCATTGTCTAGCTCTCCATAAATGAAAAAGTTCTAAAAAATTCTTTCCCAAAAACAATTAATATGTCGATCCCCTCACCTTTGATGTCCTATATAATGACCCATGTTTCACTTATTAAATAACAACTACATTATATATATTTATCCATAAGAAACACCATACTAAAAAAATTGACATTTATAAGATATCCATATATTTGGTCTGAATAAATAGTGGTAATTGTAATCAATATATGTATATATATATACATATATATACAAAATAGGGTTTACCGTATATATCTACACAACATGGGTAGCAATGAAAATAAGAAAACTTAATTTCTAAAATATAGGTTATTTACACAATCATAAAACGTGTAACGCCCCGACCCTAATTACCTAGAGTCGGTGCATTATTACATAACATTGGCATGATCACGAGAAAGATCAAGTCTCGAAAGACCGATTAGTTTAGTAGCCTTGGAATAACTAGATACATCCATAAATTTTTACATTACATCATAAAAAAACATCTTGTCTACATATCCCCTCATACTATCCCTACAGGTCATTCATAAATTACTTCTTCATAATCCTGGGAAAAAGAAAACATTGAAAGGGGTGAGCTCGGATGCTCAGTAAGGATAACATTATAGCAGAAGATTTCATAAATAAGCATAAACACTTAAGGCAATTTATAACTAAAACAAAAGCCTTTTAAATTTGAACTTCAGCATAAAATGGCAAAGGTAAAATGAAATAATGCCATTTACTTACTCACATGGATATTCTACTAGTCGAATGATCACATGGAATATCAATAACCACTTTCATAATGATGGAATGCATAATGCCAGACTATCATAACCACATAGCCAAGGCCTCGTGCCAAGACTACAAATAAGATTTTGCCAAGGCCTTGTGCCAAGACACTAGTTTGTCTCATGAGACCTACCGATGCATCGAGGAGCTATAGCGGGCTCCACCCGTCACTTATTATGTCCAATGCATTCCTCATATAAACAGGTTTAAACATAACATAAAAAATCGTATTAAAACTAGCATACGAAATGTCAATACTTTAACCACAAACCATGAATGGTATAAAAATAGCACATCCACAGTCAAACATAACTCATTCGATACAATATGGAAGATTGTATTGTATCAGATTAACCTCAATCAAGAATAATGAAGGATGTTGACATAGATGAAAATAATCATCAAAACTATTTGAGAGAAATATCCCACTTTTTCTTGAAATCATTTAAAAGTCACACTATTTATCAAGAAGCCATTTAAAAATAGATTTTTGAATCAAAGTGTCCCATACCACTTTGAAACATTCTAAAAGGAGTTTTAATTTCTAAACTCTAATGTCCATATAAATAAATCCTTAAAACCATTTTTAAAACATGGACATTAATGAGAAAGATTTAGATGAATAAGTCTTTAAAACATTTAAAAATGTTATTTTAGTTAGAGATTCTAACCAAAAGATAGACACTTGAATACAAATAATTGTGGTAATCAAAACAATTTAATATCATGAGAATAAAGGGATTCACGATATACTATGTCAAAGTACATTATATACACCACATAAAAGTGATTTGGTGTATATCAACAAAGAAGTCTCAATGGAATGTAAATTGAGATGAAATCCCTCATAAAGGTCGTATCCTTAGGTTAAGGATAAATCAACGACATAATTATGTGTGAAAAATATAAATACACTAAATATGATTGAATATTCAGTGTAAAACAATAAAAGGATATTCACACATATTCTTGTAGAAACAACACCAACGAATTGGATGTTTAACTCAACAAATAGTGAAAGAGTTAAAATTACTCTTATCAAATTCATATCAATGACTTGAGAATTATCAATGGAGTGATTATGTGTATCAAAAGTATATCCACAAGAAGGGGAGTGGAAATTATGACTTAGTCAAATGAATAGTGATTACACACATAATCTTGGAGTAATATAATCAATGAAATATGCGTAAAGCCGAATGAGTGGAAATTGAAATCTCAAATTCCCTTATCGATTTGGTAACTTACAAAACATGCACCCATGAAAGAAGGATCATAAAATGATGATGTAAATACCCATAAATAAAAGTATATTACACAATGAATACAATCATGGGCAGTACACATACCCCACATGCAATAATTAAGTGGTGAATAATGGAAATCTCACGAAATTAAAAGTGAGATAAGAAACCCCTTACCACGTTAATCAACTGAGTCGTATGGCCAAAAGTTAATAACCACCAAATTATTTACAGAATAACATGAATATAAATAGAATCATGATAATATATATCAAATGGCAGTACACAATACACCACTTTCAATAATTTAGTGGCAAACAATGGAAATCTCACGGAATTGAAAGTGAGATAAGAAAATCCCTTAATTTGTACTTTTTCCTTGGTCGATGGTAGGTTTACCTCCTGTATAATGGTGAAATAATTGTTATTGAATAATACAAGAATCATTTACTTTAATATGATATCATATATGATCTTTTAACATTGATTTGTTAATAATATCTTAGAATTATCGTCATTTCGGGGGTTAACAGGTTCATTTTACTTTATATTATTTGTTATGTGAGCCATATTCGTTATTAATGGGATGTATATTATTCATATCCAGAATGATATCAAGTCTTTAGATACTATTTTTAAATCATAAAATTATAATTATACTTCAATGGATATGATGGACAATGAATCTCATCGTGTTCGTGGAGACGGTAGTCCGTACATACGCACGAGCGACAATATCATTATTTTGATATTAAAATGATATATAATTGGATTTTATATCATATATACAGAATAATTATCATGTTATATTTATTATTTACATGAGTTACACATCATTATTATACCCATCCAAATAATAATATATTGAATAACAATTACACCACGACGTGGAAACGGTAAGCCGTACGTACGCACGTATGGTGACATGTTATTCAAAGGATGGATAGAATACTGAATATGGTTGTACCATATTTATAATAACATCAAAGTATATATATGATACTGGAGTTATTATTTTATAATGGTAATAACAAAGAAAGAGAAAGTGGAAGAAGAAAGGAACTTAAAAAGGGGTGGTGAAAACATTACCTCTTCTTCGGGTTCTTCCTTTTGATTTGATCAAAAGGGCTCCTTAGGTTGGATTTCTGATCAAACTAAGGACTCTAGGTTTTAGTTAGGGGAGTTGGGAGAGTATTCGGGTAGAGTTGGGCCGAACCAAAAGGCTTTGAGGGTGTGAATAAATGAGGAGGAGTGCCCTTTTATAAGAGGGGTGAGGGGCACCTTTGGAAAAGCTAGAAATATTAATTTATAATAAATTCATATTCGGTTTCCAATGGCTCCAAAGTTTACTATTCAAAGGTCAAGGTGGGGATGGGTCGAAAACAACTCATCCAATATAATTTAGACAGGTTTGGGTACTTATATTAACCTTATCTTTAAGTATTAACTCTAAGTTAATTAGTTTCACTTTTACAATGTCTCTTTGTATTTTTATATAATATGGTTAATAAACTTACTATATACATCCAAGCGACCCCCAAGTGGTCCATTAATGATTAAACTATCATGATAAAAGTCTCTTGGCCGAACCTTAGATTTTTAGGAATTTAATATCAATTAATAATATAATATTTGTTTTAAGAACTCTTTTATGTCAATTTAGACACTATTCAATAGTTGATTTTTGTGAAAATCATAACAGATTGATTAATTCTAACAGAGTCAATTAAATCAATCCTAATATATCATATTATCCTAGAAAATTAGTTTAATTCATTAAAAGCTTCATATTATATTTATTTGGGTATTTATAATATCAATTATTTTAATTGTTCACTATTATAGTAATTATTGCATCATCATTGTGTCATAAATAAAATATATTATTTAATGTCTAAAAATTATAAATAAAATATCATTATGTAGGAAATCTTTTTATATTTCTAATTAATATTTATAATCTAAAATCCAACATATATAACCATATGTAACAATTGTTTTTCTAAAACATATATGCGTGTGTCATTTTTGTATTCATTTTAACTTAATTAAAATAAAGTGTCATTATCACTTACAAGTGGATCCATGGGGTCCCAAAATCGACTCAAAGATGCCCATGGTCGACCATGTATCAACCAATAGGGTTAAGACACGTTTTAGGGTAATTTAGTATTATTATAATATTATTTTTAACCCTTATTTACCGGATTTACCCTTAACCATGGTAAATAAAATATTTACCGCAGTAATTATTCAAAATGTCTAAAAATAAAAGTTACCTATTTACACAATTTGGACATCCTGATTCCAAATATGGAATCCATTTTTCTAAATTCAAAACACATAAGTGGCAGAAATTAATTTAAAATTAATTCCCGCTGTCAAAACAAAAAGCGTGTTTTTAAGAGATAATAACTATCAAATGATTGACACTTGTTTATGTTCGGTTTAATTGTAAAATTATGTCAAATGACCAACATTATATTAAATTGTAAAAATATATTCTAAATATACTTTAAAACCACTAAAATTCACAATTTATCACTATTAATTATTTTGATTAAAAAAGCTGTTTTTAATTAAAATTTAGTAATTTTCACTATTCATCAAAATATGAAAGTTATCCGAAAAGTACCAAAATTTCACCTTAGGCTAAATTCGATATTCCGAATACAAAAATGAAGTCCATTTTAAAATATAAAATATATATAATTTCAAAAGGTAGGTATTACTATTCATAACGGCTAGTTTGATTGGTTACGGTGTGTTAGAACTCGGTGTTGCGTACAACACACGCTAGCGTATCGTGGAAGCTTGGGATGTTTCATTTTAAATTTTTGATGTCCCCATTTAGTCAAAAAATTTAAAATATAGTATCTAAAAAGGGTTCACTATTAAAATTTGGTATATGTACAATACTGAAAATGAATTTATTCTTACATTATGTCTAAAAAAACTCATAATATGGATTCTAAAATTATAAGGATTATATAAAGTTTAAAATTTAGTTAACACTATTCATAACCTCTTTTGAATAGCTTGTTTGGTAAGTCATGGTGCGATTGAACTTGGTGTTACGTTTAGTGAACGTTATTGAATTATTTTGAAGAAATAAAACACTATAAAATCTTGGGGTGTTACATTCTCCCCTCCTTCAATAAATTGTGTCCTCGTAATTTGAAATTGTTCTTTGAAAATAAAAGGTTGAAAATAGAAAATATCTTTGTGGGAAAACCCACATCGGAAATTGGGTTACTAAAATTTAGTCTTAATATGAGGAAAAGAGAAATGAAAGGATCACCACCAAATTATGATCTCCATTATGAGAACAGTGGTGGTAATTAGAGACATATAATTGGAGGAAAAACGTAAATATTTATAGGTAGTGATTGAGGTCATCAATCACAGACAAGTATAAAATTGAGGTCCTTAAACTCATCAATCTATGATGATTTGAAATACCATCGGTCCAAGAAAACATATGGTATTGGCATAACACATTTTTGACGTTTCAAAATATCTTAGTTGAAATCCCACATCGAAAAATGAATTAATGAGGCCTCTATTTAAAATAAAGAGTGGAATGTATGAAGATTACCGAAAATAACACATACTAGGGTTCCATGTAGGAAAATATGGATATGGAAGAGAAATCTAACCATCAATTATCTGATGGAGAGTGGTAGAGAACATGGCTATGAAAAGGTCAACAATCCCAAAGCCATAAATTATCGATGATTTAATGTACCATCTAGGACAACATTTTTTTTAAAGTTACATTACATAAGGAAGAGGAATTAATTTATGATATTGACTAAGAACATTATGAGATATACTTAAATTTTAAGTAGATTTTCATTCTTTAATAAATTTCCACCACTAACTCAATTTTTTTGTAAATGATTAGTATTCAAGAAGACTTGGTCACACTGGAAGAGCTAGAATAAACTTCTATAGAATCACATGATCCATGTAGGATAAACCATATATTTACATTGTCTTTGAAGATTAATCAATACCAAAATGGTTAGTGAATGATCTAATGATCCCCCAAAAGGATATTCATTGAGATAAATATGCACTAATCTTAATTTCTGAAATTAAACCAACAATACCCCAAAGTTAAATAGATACCATTCAATAACGAATTGTCCTTAAATTTTTTTAATATAATCCAAACTAATATTGAAACCCAAAACATAGAAGAATTTGATTATGTAGTCTCCCATGTTACATTGTATCTCCAAATGACATCAAATACTATTAAAGTCACATACTTAAAAGTAATTAACATCATCATATATTCTCTATTATAGGTTAATCATTTCCATAAATAACCCAAATCACTATAAATCAACAATAAAAACGTAGATAAAAATCCACCATTACTCTATAAATGAAACCTCATTGTATTCTATTTTCCTTGGGCATATAGTGTTCCTAACAAAATGAACATCTTCTAAAATAACATTTACCACTTAATCACCAAATCATTTTCCTATACCAAGGGTATTCATTTGACAAGACATAAGAACCCAAATCATCTTATTATTGATCAATAAAATCATTTAACAATAAAAATAGTCACACTAACCAGGGACTTCACGTAGTCCAGTGGTAGGCGATAAATCCCAATCGCACTTTGGTTGTGGGTTTGATTCCCACAGCTTTTTCCGACACGACGGGTTGTCACACGGTCTACGTGTTGTCCTTTTTCAAAAACTATATTTTATAATATTACCAAAATGAGATAAATTCCTCAAAATAACATAATTTAACCACAAATGTTATATCATACTTTGCATTTTCATCCCAAATTATAATAACTTATCATTTTCTCAAACCCCAATGATCATATAAAACCAAATGGTTATTTATACCTATATCCACAAGAGAAGAGACAATTCTTCCTCAAATATCATTCTCACATGGCAAACAGCTGGGTTACAAATACAAGAGAAAATTATTCCAATGTAAACCCATCAACAAGGAGTGCTAATACTTTTTAAATTTTTCTCCAACCATTTATTTCCACGTAGCTTCTTCTTTGACCAAGAAAATATCCTATTGAATAGGACATTCACTCGGGTAATGGCCAGGTCCCCTACATTTACGGCAAATGACTGTAAATGGACTCTTGGGACCATTTTTATCTTCTTCCATAGTACTCTTCATTTTTCTTCGGCAATTCTTCACTTTATGTCCTTCCTTCCCGCACGTAAAACATTTCGTTGTCCCTTTGAGACACTTTCCTGGGTGTCTCTTTCCACATTTCCTGCATGATGAAAATTGAGGTTTCTTTTCTCCATGGTCTCCATTGCTGGAGATCTTATCATTTATCACCTTTCTCTTCCTTGTTGAGTCTGAGAGTTGGTTAATATATATGTTGTTGATCATATTTTTGGAAAACTGATTTGGCATAAAGACAATATCTTTTACGCCTATCAACATTCCATTTTTTTGCTCATCGCCACCACCGCTCCCACCTTGTACATCATTCTCAAAGTCACTATGACTTCCTTGGAATCCAGCCATTGACTAAAACCAGAAAGCATTGTGTGAGTAATAGTAGTCGTAAAATCATTTAGAGATTAAAATGTCACCATATTCTCAATTTGAAACATATTAGGATTAACCAAGGTCATTTACTCTCATCTTATGTATATATTACTTAAATCGGTTTGTAAAGAAAATATAAATTATCCTAAGCATATCCCCCGGGAGTGTCGTAACCAAGAGTGCAGCAAGGCCCGTTGTCGTGCACCAGTTCCCGTTCGAGTCTAGCTCAAAGCGGTGTTTTTGGGTTTTACCCCTAGGTACATCTGTGCCAGAGCCGCCTCTACCTGCTCGTATCCAGACAGGGATGTATTGCTCGGAAAACTCCCAAAATCTCTACAATACCAAAATTCTAGGAAGTTCTTTTATACTAATCCTCAAAGTTCATCTTAGGTCTACGTGCTCTAATCAGAGTTTATCTAAATCTAGTTACCAAGGTTTGTACTAAACTTCCTCTGATACCAACTGTAACGCCCCGACCCTAATTACCTAGAGTCGGTGCATTATTAGATAACATTGGCATGATCACGAGAAAGATCAAGTCTCGAAAGACCGATTAGTTTAGTAGCCATGGAATAACTAGATACATCCATAAATTTTTACATTACATCATAAAAAAACATCTTGTCTTCATATCCCCTCATACTATCCCTACAGGTCATTCATAAATTACTTCTTCATAATCCTAGGAAAAATAAAACATTGAAAGGGGTGAGCTCGGATGCTCAGTAAGGATAACATTATAGCAGAAGCTTTCATAAATAAGCATAAAAACATAAGGCAATTTATAACTAAAACAAAACCCTTTTAAATTTGAACTTCAGCATAAAATGACGAAGGTAAAATGAAATAATGCAATTTACTTACTCACATGGATATTATACTAGTCGAATGATCACATGAAATATCAATAACCACTTTCATAATGATGGAATGCATAATGCCAGACTATCATAACCACATAGCCAAGGCCTCGTGCCAAGACTACAAATAAGATTTTGCCAAGGCCTTGTGCCAAGACACTAGTTTGTCTCATGAGACCTACCGATGCATCGAGGAGCTATAGCGGGATCCACCCGTCACTTATTAAGTCCAATGCATTCCTCATATGAACAGGTTTAAACATAACATAAAAATTCGTATTAAAACTAGCATACGAAATGTCAATACTTTAACCACAAACCATGAATGGTATAAAAATAGCACATCCACAGTCAAACAAAACTCATTTGATATAATATGGAAGATTGTATTGTATCAGATTAACCTCAATCAAGAATATTTAAGGATGTTGACCTAGATGAAAATAATCATCAAAACTATTTGAGAGAAATATCCCACTTTTTCTTGAAATCATTTAAAAGTCACACTATTTGTCAAGAATCCATTTAAAAATAGATTTTTGAATCAAAGTGTCCCATACCACTTTGAAACTTTCTAAAAGGAGTTTTAATTTCTAAACTCTAATGTCCATATAAATAAATCCTTAAAACCATTTTTAAAACATGTACATTAATGAGAAAGATTTAGATGAATAAGTCTTTAAAACATTTAAAAATGGTATTTTAGTTAGAGATTCTAACCAAAAGATAGACACATGAATACAAATAATTGAGGTAATCAAAACTTTTTAATATCATGAGAATAAAGGGATTCAGGATATAGTATGTCAAAGTACATTATATACACCACATAAAAGGGATTTGGTGTATATCAACAAAGAAGTCTCAATGGAATGTAAATTGAGATGAAATCTCTCATAAAGGTTGTATCCTTAGGTTAAGGATAAATCAACGACATAATTATGTGTGAAAAAAATAAATACACTAAATATGATTGAATATTCAGTGTAAAACAATAAAAGGATATTCACACATATTCTTGTAGAAACAACACCAACGAATTGGATGTTTAACTCAACAAATGGTGAAAGAGTTAAAATTACTCTTATAAAATTCATATCAATGACATGAGAATTATCAATGGAGTGATTATGTGTATCAAAAGTATATCCATAGGAAGGGGAGTGGAAATTATGACATAATCAAATGAATAGTGATTCCACACATAATCTTGGAGTAATATAATCAATGAAATATGCGTAAAGCCGAATGAGTGGAAATTGAAATCTCAAATTCCCTTATCGATTTGGTAACTTACAAAACATGCACCCATGAAAGAAGGATCATACAATGATGATGTAAATACACATAAATAAAAGTATATTACACAATGAATACAATCATGGGCAGTACACATACCCCACATGCAATAATTAAGTGGTGAATAATGGAAATCTCACGAAATTAAAAGTGAGATAAGAAACCCCTTACCACGTTAATCAACTGAGTCGTATGGCCAAAAGTTAATAACCACCAAATGATTTACAGAATAACATGAATATAAATAGAATCATGATAATATATATCAAATGGCAGTACACAATACACCACTTTCAATAATTTAGCGGCGAACAATGGAAATCTCACGGAAATGAAAGTGAGATAAGAAAATCCCTTACTTTGTACTTTTTCCTTGGTCGATGGTAGGTTTAACTCCTTTATAATGGTGAAATAATTGTTATTGAATAATACAAGAATCATTTACTTTAATATGATATCATATATGATCTTTTAACATTGATTTGTTAATAATATCTTAGAATTATCGTCATTTCGGGTGTTAATGGGTTCATTTTACTTTATATTCATTGTTATGTGAGCCATATTAGTTATTAATGGGATGTATATTATTCATATCCAGAATGATATCAAGTCCTTAGATACTATTTTTAAATCATAAAATTATAATTATACTTGAATGGATATGATGGACAACGAATCTCATCGCGTTCGTGGAGACGGTAGTCCGTACATACGCACGAGCGACAATATCATTCTTTTGATATTAAAATGATATATAATTGGATTTTATATCATATATACAGAATCATTGTCATGTTATATTTATTATTTACATGAGTTACACATCATTATTATACCCATCCAAATAATAATATATTGAATAACAATTACACCACGACGTGGAGACGGTAAGCAGTACGTACGCACGTATGGTGACATGTTATTCAAAGGATGGATAGAATACTGAATATGGTTGTACCATATTTATAATAACATAAAAGTATATATATGATACTGGAGTTATTATTTTATAATGGTCATAACAAAGAAAGAGGAAGTGGAAGAAGAAAGGAACTTAAAAAGGGGTGGTGAAAACATTACCTCTTCTTCGGGTTCTTCCTTTTGATTTGATCAAAAGGGCTCAATAGGTTGGCTTTCTGATCAAACTAAGGACTCTAGGTTGTATTGAGGGGAGTTGGGAGAGTATTTGGGCAGAGTTTGGCCGAACCAAAAGGCTTTTAGGGTGTGAAAAAATGAGAAGGAGGAGTGCCCTTTTATAAGAGGGGTGAGGGGCACCTTTGGAAAAGCTAGGCATATTAATTTATAATAAATTCATATTCGGTTTCCAATGGATACAAAGTTTACTATTCAAAGGTTAAGGTGGGTATGGGTCGAAAAAAACTCATCCAATAGAATTTAGACAGGTTTGGGTACTTATATTAACCTTATCCTTAAGTATTAACTCTAAGTTAATTAGTTTCACTTTTACAATGTCTCTTTGTATTTTTATATAATATGGTTAATAAACTTACTATATACATCCAAGAGACCACCAAGTGGTCCATTAATGATGAACCTATCATGATAAAAGTCTCTTGGCCGAACCTTAGATTTTTATGAATTTAATATCAATTAATAATATAATATTTTTTTTTAAGAACTCTTTTATGTCAATTTAGAAACTATTCAATAGTTGATTTTTGTGAAACTCATAACAGATTGATTAATTCGAACAAAGTCAATTAAATCAATACTAATATATCATATTATCCTAGAAAATTAGTTTAATTCATTAAAAGCTTCATATTATATTTATTTGGGTATTTATAATATCAATTATTTTAATTGTTCACTATTATAGTAATTATTGCATCATCATTGTGTCATAAATAAAATAAATTATTTAATGTCTAAAAATTATAAATAAAATATCATTATGTGGGAAATATTTTTTTCTTTCTAATGAATATTTATAATCTAAAATCCAACATATATAACCCTATGTAACAATTGTTTTTCTAAAAGATATATGCTTGTGTCATTTTTGTATTCATTTTAACTTAATTAAAATAAAGTGTCATTATCACTTACAAGTGGATCCATGGGGTCCCAAAATCGACCCAAAGATGGCCATGGTCGACCATGTATCAACCAATAGGGTTAAGACCCGTTTTAGGGTAATTTAGTATTATTATAATATTATTTTTTAACCATTATTTACCGGATTTACCCTTAACCATGGTAAATAAAATATTTACCGCAGTAATTATTCAAAATGTCTAAAAATAAAAGTTACCTATTTACACAATTTGGACATCCTGATTCCAAATATTGAATCCATTTTTCTAAATTCAAAACACATAAGTGGCAGAAATTAATTTAAAATTAATTCCCGCTGTCAAAACAAAAAGCGTGTTTTTATGAGATAATAACTATCAAAAGATTGACACTTGTTTATGTTCGGTTTAATTGTAAAATTATGTCCAATGACCAACATTATATTAAATGGTAAAACTATATTCTAAATATACTTTAAAACCACTAAAATTCACAATTTATCACTATTAATTATTTTGATTAAAAAAGTTGTTTTTAATTAAAATTTAGTAATTTTGACTAATCATCAAAATATGAAAGTTATCCGAAAAGTACCAATATTTCACCTTAGGATAAATTCGAAATTCCAAATCCAAAAATGAAATCCATTTTAAAATATAAAATATATATAATTTCAAAAGGTTGGTATTACTATTCATAACGGCTAGTTTGATTGGTTACGGTGTGTTAGAACTCGGTGTTGCGTACAACACACCTTAGCGTATCGTGGAAGCTTGGGATGTTTCATTTTAAATTTTTGATGTCCCCATTTAGTCAAAAAATTTAAAATATAGTATCTAAAAAGGGTTCACTATTAAAATTTGGTAAATGTACAATACTGAAAATGAATTTGTTCTTACATTATGTCTAAGAAACTCATAATATGGATTCTAAAATTATAAGGATTATATAAAGTTTAAAATTTAGTTAACACTATTCATAACCTCTTTTGAACAGCTTGTTTGGTAAGTCATGGTGCGATTGAACTTGGTGTTACGTTTAGTGAAAGTTATTGAATTATTTTGAAGAAATAAAACACTATAAAATCTTGGGGTGTTACATTCTCCCCTCCTTCAATAAATTGTGTCCTCGCAATTTGAAATTGTTCTTTGAAAATAAAAGGTTGAAAATAGAAAATATCTTTGTGGGAAAACCCACATCGGAAATTGGGTTACTAAAATTTAGTCTTAATATGAGGAAAAGAGAAATGAAAGGATCACCACCAAATTATGATCTCTATTATGAGAACATTGGTGGTAATTAGAGACATATAATTGGAGGAAAACGTAAATATTTATAGGTATTTATTGAGGTCATCAATCACAAACAAGTATAAAATTGAGGTCCTTAAACTCATCTATCTATGATGATTTGAAATACCATCTGTCCAAGAAAACATAGGGTATTGGGATAACACATTTTTGACGTTTCAAAATATCTTAGTTGAAATCCCACATCGAAAAATGAATTAATGAGGCCTCTATTTAAAATAAAGAGTGGAAAGTATGAAGATTACCGAAAATAACACATACTAGGGTTCCATGTAGGAAAATATGGATATGGAAGAGAAATCTAACCATCAATTATCTGATGGAGAGTGGTAGAGAACATGGATATGAAAAGTCCAACAATCCCAAAGCCATAAATTATTGATGATTTAATGTACCATCTAGGACAACATTTTTTTTAATGTTACATTACATAAGGAAGAGGAATTAATTTATGATATTGACTAAGAACATTATGAGATATACTTAAATTTTAAGTAGATTTTCATTATTTAATAAATTTCCACCACTTACTCAATTTTTTTTAAATGATGAGTATTCAAGAAGAATTAGTCACACTGGAAGAGCTAGAATAAACTTTTATAGAATCACATGATCCATGTAGGATAAACCATATATTTACATTGTCATTGAAGATTAATCAATACCAAAATGGTTAGTGAATGATCTAATGATCCCCCAAAAGGATATTCATTGAGATAAATATGCACTAATCTTAATTTCTAAAATTAAACCAACAATACCCCAAAGTTAAATAGATAACATTCAATAACGAATTGTCCTTAAAATTTTTTAATATAATCCAAACTAATATTGAAACCCAAAACATACAAAAATTTGATTATGTAGTCTCCCATGTTACATTGTATCTCCAAATGACATCAAATACTATTAAAGTCACATACTTAAAAGTAATTAACATCATCATATATTCTCTGTTATAGGTTAATCATTTCCATAAATAACCCAAATCACTATAAATCAACAATAAAAACGTAGATAAAAATCCACCATTACTCTACAAATGAAACCTCATTGTATTCTATTTTCCTTGGGCATATAGTGTTCCTAACAAAATGAACATCTTCTAAAATAACATTTACCACTTAATCACCAAATCATTTTCCTATACCAAGGGTATTAATTTGATAAGACATAAGAACCCAAATCATCTTATTATTGATCAATAAAATCCTTTAACAAAAAAAAATAGTCACACTAACCAGGGACTTCACGTAGTCTAGTGGTAGGCGATAAATCCCAATCGCACTTTGGTTGTGGGTTTGATTCCCACAGCTTTTTCCGACACGACGGCTTGTCACACGGTCTACGTGTTGTCCTTTTTCAAAAACTATATTTTATAATATTACCAAAATGAGATAAATTCCTCAAAATAACATAATTTAACCACAAATGTTATATCATACTTTGCATTTTCATCCCAAATTATAATAACTTATCATTTTCTCAAACCCCAATGATCATATAAAACCAAATGGTTATTTATACCTATATCCACAAGAGAAGAGACAATTCTTCCTCAAATATCATTCTCACATGGCAAACTGCTGGGTTACAAATACAAGAGAAAATTATTCCAATGTAAACCCATCAACAAGGAGTGCTAATACTTTTTAAATTTTTCTCCAACCATTTATTTCCACATAGCTTCTTCTTTGACCAAGAAAATATCCTATAGAATAGGACATTCACTCGGGTAATGGCCAGGTCCCCTACATTTACGACAAATGACTGTAAATGGACTCTTGGGACCATTTTTATCTTCTTCCATAGTACTCTTCATTTTTCTTCGGCAATTCTTCACTTTATGTCCTTCCTTCTCGCACGTAAAACAATTCGTTGTCCCTTTGAGACACTTTCCTGGGTGTCTCTTTCCACATTTCCTGCATGATGAAAATTGAGGTTTCTTTTCTCCATGGTCTCCATTGCTGGATATCTTATCATTTATCACCTTTCTCTTCCTTGTTGAGTCTGGGAGTTAGTTAGTATATATGTTGTTGATCATATTTTTGGAAAACTGATTTGGCATAAAGACAGTATCTTTTACGCCTATCAACATTCCATTTTGTTGCTCACCGCCACCACTGCTCCCACCTTGTACATCATTCTCAAAGTCACAATGACTTCCTTGGAATCCATCCATTGACTAAAACTAGAAAGCATTGTGTGAGTAATAGTAGTCGTAAAATCATTTAGAGATTAAAATGTCACCATATTCTCAATTTGAAACATATTAGGATTAACCAAGGTCATTTACTCTCATATTATGTATATATTACTTAAATCGGTTTGTAAAGAAAATATAAATTATCCTAAGCATATCCCCCAGGAGTGTCGTAACCAAGAGTGCAGCAAGGCCTGTTGTCGTGCACCAGTTCCCGTTCGAGTCTAGCTCAAAGCGGTGTTTTCAGGTTTTACCCCTAGGTACATCTGTGCCAGAGCCGCCTCTACCTGCTCGTATCCAGACAGGGATGTATTGCTCGGAAAACTCCCAAAATCTCTACAATACCAAAATTCTAGGATGTTCTTTTATACTAATCCTCAAAGTTCATCTTAGGTCTACGTGCTCTAATCAGAGTTTATCTAAATCTAGCTACCAAGGTTTGTACTAAACTTCCTCTGATACCAACTGTAACGCCCCGACCCTAATTACCTAGAGTCGGTGCATTATTAGATAACATTGTCATGATCACGAGAAAGATCAAGTCTCGAAAGACAGATTAGTTTAGTAGCCTTGGAATAACTAGATACATCCATAAATTTTTACATTACATCATAAAAAAACATCTTGTCTTCATATCCCCTCATACTATCCCTACAGGTCATTCATAAATTACTTCTTCATAATCCTGGGAAAAATAAAACATTGAAAGGGGTGAGCTCGGATGCTCAGTAAGGATAACATTATTGCAGAAGCTTTCATAAATAAGCATAAACACTTAAGGCAATTTATAACTAAAACAAAAGCCTTTTAAATTTGAACTTCAGTATAAAATGGCGAAGGTAAAATGAAATAATGCCATTTACTTACTCACATGGATATTCTACTAGTCGAATGATCACATGCAATATCAATAACCACTTTCATAATGATGGAATGCATAATTCCAGACTATCATAACCACATAGCCAAGGCCTCGTGCCAAGACTACAAATAAGATTTTTCCAAGGCCTTGTGCCAAGACACTAGTTTGTCTCATGAGACCTACCGATGCATCGAGGAGCTATAGCGGGCTCCACCCGTCACTTATTAAGTCCAATGCATTCCTCATATGAACAGGTTTAAACATAACATAAAAATTCGTATTAAAACTAGCATACGAAATGTCAATACTTTAACCACAAACCATGAATGGTATAAAAATAGCACATCCACAGTCAAACATAACTCATTCCATACAATATGGAAGATTGTATTGTATCAGATTAACCTCAATCAAGAATAATGAAGGATGTTGACCTAGATGAAAATAATCATCAAAACTATTTGAGAGAAATATCCCACTTTTTCTTGAAATCATTTAAAAGTCACACTATTTGTCAAGAAGCCATTTAAAAATAGATTTTTGAATCAAAGTGTCCCATACCACTTTGAAACTTTCTAAAAGGAGTTTTAATTTCTAAACTCTAATGTCCATATAAATAAATCCTTAAAACCATTTTTAAAACATGGACATTAATGAGAAATATTTAGATGAATAAGTCTTTAAAACATTTAAAAATGTTATTTTAGTTAGAGATTCTAACCAAAAGATAGACACATGAATAAAAATAGTTGTGGTAATCAAAACTATTTAATATCATGATAATAAAGGGATTCATGATATACTATGTCAAAGTACATTATATACACCACATAAAAGTGATTTGGTGTATATCAACAAAGAAGTCTCAATGGAATGTAAATTGAGATGAAATCTCTCATAAAGGTCGTATCCTTAGGTTAAGGATAAATCAACGACATAATTATGTGTGAAAAATATAAATACACTAAATATGATTGAATATTCAGTGTAAAACAATAAAAGGATATTCACACATATTCTTGTAGAAACAACACCAACGAATTGGATGTTTAACTCAACAAATAGTGAAAGAGTTAAAATTACTCTTATCAAATTCATATCAATGACTTGAGAATTATCAATGGAGTGATTATGTGTATCGAAAGTATATCCACAAGAAGGGGAGTGGAAATTATGACTTAGTCAAATGAATAGTGATTACACACATAATCTTGGAGTAATATAATCAATGAAATATGCGTAAAGCCGAATGAGTGGAAATTGAAATCTCAAATTCCCTTATCGATTTGGTAACTTACAAAACATGAACCCATGAAAGAAGGATCATAAAATGATGATGTAAATACCCATAAATAAAAGTATATTACACAATGAATACAATCATGGGCAGTACACATACCCCACATGCAATAATTAAGTGGTGAATAATGGAAATCTCACGAAATTAAAAGTGAGATAAGAAACCCCTTACCACGTTAATCAACTGAGTCGTATGGCCAAAAGTTAATAACCACCAAATGATTTACAGAATAACATGAATATAAATAGAATCATGATAATATATATCAAATGGCAGTACACAATACACCACTTTCAATAATTTAGTGGCGAACAATGGAAATCTCACGGAATTGAAAGTGAGATAAGAAAATCCCTTACTTTGTACTTTTTCCTTGGTCGATGGTAGGTTTACCTCCTGTATAATGGTGAAATAATTGTTATTGAATAATACAAGAATCATTTACTTTAATATGATATCATATATGATCTTTTAACATTGATTTGTTAATAATATCTTAGAATTATCGTCATTTCGGGTGTTAACAGGTTCATTTTACTTTATATTATTTGTTATGTGAGCCATATTCGTTATTAATGGGATGTATATTATTCATATCCAGAATGATATAAAGTCTTTAGATACTATTTTTAAATCATAAAATTATAATTATACTTCAATGGATATGATGGACAATGAATCTCATCGCGTTCGTGGAGACGGTAGTCCGTACATATGCACGAGCGACAATATCATTCTTTTGATATTAAAATGATATATAATTGGATTTTATATCATATATACAGAATCATTATCATGTTATATTTATTATTTACATGAGTTACACATCATTATTATACCCATCCAAATAATAATATATTGAATAACAATTACACCACGACGTGGAGACGGTAAGCCGTACGTACGCACGTATGGTGACATGTTATTCAAAGGATGGATAGAATACTGAATATGGTTGTACCATATTTATAATAACATCAAAGTATATATATGATACTGGAGTTATTATTTTATAATGGTAATAACAAAGAAAGAGAATGTGGAAGAAGAAAGGAACTTAAAAAGGGGTGGTGAAAACATTACCTCTTTTTCGGGTTCTTCCTTTTGATTTGATCAAAAGGGCTCCTTAGGTTGGCTTTATGATCAAACTAAGGACTCTAGGTTTTAGTTAGGGGAGTTGGGAGAGTATTAGGGTAGAGTTTGTCCGAACCAAAAGGCTTTGAGGGTGTGAAGAAATGAGAAGGAGGAGTGCCCTTTTATAAGAGGGGTGAGGGGAATCTTTGGAAAAGCTAGAAATATTAATTTATAATAAATTCATATTCGGTTTCCAATGGCTCCAAAGTTTACTATTCAAATGTCAAGGTGGGGATGGGTCGAAAACAACTCATCCAATAGAATTTAGACAGGTTTGGGTACTTATATTAACCTTATCTTTAAGTATTAACTCTAAGTTAATTAGTTTCACTTTTACAATGTCTCTTTGTATTTTTATATAATATGGTTAATAAACTTACTATATACATCCAAGCGACCCCCAAGTAGTCCATTAATGATGAAACTATCATGATAAAAGTCTCTTGTCCGAACCTTAGATTTTTAGGAATTTAATATCAATTAATAATATAATATTTGTTTTAAGAACTCTTTTATGTCAATTTAGACACTATTCAATAGTTGATTTTTGTGAAACTCATAACAGATTGATTAATTCGAACAGAGTCAATTAAATCAATCCTAATATATCATATTATCCTAGAAAATTAGTTTAATTCATTAAAAGCTTCATATTATATTTATTTGGGTATTTATAATATCAATTATTTTAATTGTTCACTATTATAGTAATTATTGCATCATCATTATGTCATAAATAAAATATATTATTTAATGTCTAAAATTATAAATAAAATATCATTATGTAGGAACTCTTTTTATATTTCTAATGAATATTTATAATCTAAAATCCAACATATATAACCATATGTAACAATTGTTTTTCTAAAAGATATATGCTTGTGTCATTTTTGTATTCATTTTAACTTAATTAAAATAAAGTGTCATTATCACTTACAAGTGGATCCATGGGGTCCCAAAATCGACTCAAAGATGCCCATGGTCGACCATGTATCAACCAATAGGGTTAAGACACGTTTTAGGGTAATTTAGTATTATTATAATATTATTTTTAACCCTTATTTACCGGATTTACCCTTAACCATGGTAAATAAAATATTTACCGCAGTAATTATTCAAAATGTCTAAAAATAAAAGTTACATATTTACACAATTTGGACATCCTGATTCCAAATATGGAATCCATTTTTCTAAATTCAAAACACATAAGTGGCAGAAATTAATTTAAAATTAATTCCCGCTGTCAAAACAAAAAGCGTGTTTTTAAGAGATAATAACTATCAAAAGATTGACATTTGTTTATGTTCGGTTTAATTGTAAAATTATGTCCAATGACCAACATTATATTAAATTGTAAAAATATATTCTAAATATACTTTAAAACCACTAAAATTCACAATTTATCACTATTAAATATTTTGATTAAAAAAGTTGTTTTTAATTAAAATTTAGTAATTTTCACTATTCATCAAAATATGAAAGTTATCCGAAAAGTACCAAAATTTCACCTTAGGCTAAATTCGATATTCCGAATACAAAAATGAAGTCCATTTTAAAATATAAAATATATATAATTTCAAAAGGTAGGTATTACTATTCATAACGGCTAGTTTGATTGGTTACGGTGTGTTAGAACTCGGTGTTGCGTACAACACACGCTAGCGTATCGTGGAAGCTTGGGATGTTTCATTTTAAATTTTTGATGTCCCCATTTAGTCAAAAAATTTAAAATATAGTATCTAAAAAGGGTTCACTATTAAAATTTGGTATATGTACAATACTGAAAATGAATTTGTTCTTACATTATGTCTAAAAAAACTCATAATATGGATTCTAAAATTATAAGGATTATATAAAGTTTAAAATTTAGTTAACACTATTCATAACCTCTTTTGAATAGCTTGTTTGGTAAGTCATGGTGCGATTGAACTTGGTGTTACGTTTAGTGAAAGTTAATGAATTATTTTGAAGAAATAAAACACTATAAAATCTTGGGGTGTTACATTCTCCCCTCCTTCAATAAATTGCGTCCTCGTAATTTGAAATTGTTCTTTGAAAATAAAAGGTTGAAAATAGAAAATATCTTTGTGGGAAAACCCACATCGGAAATTGGGTTACTAAAATTTAGTCTTAATATGAGGAAAAGAGAAATGAAAGGATCACCACCAAATTATGATCTCTATTATGAAAACAGTGGTGGTAATTAGAGACATATAATTGGAGGGAAAACGTAAATATTTATAGGTAGTGATTGAGGTCATCAATCACAAACAAATATAAAATTGAGGTCCTTAAACTCATCAATCTATGATGATTTGAAATACCATCGGTCCAAGAAAACATAGGGTATTGGGATAACACATTTTTGACGTTTCAAAATATCTTAGTTGAAATCCCACATCGAAAAATGAATTAATGAGGCCTCTATTTAAAATAAAGAGTGGAAAGTATGAAGATTACTGAAAATAACACATACTAGGGTTCCATGTAGGAAAATATGGATATGGAAGAGAAATCTAACCATCAATTATCTGATGGAGAGTGGTAGAGAACATGGCTATGAAAAGGCCACCAATCCCAAAGCCATAAATTATTGATGATTTAATGTACCATCTAGGACAACATTTTTTTTAAAGTTACATTACATAAGGAAGAGGAATTCATTTATGATATTGACTAAGAACATTATGAGATATACTTAAATTTTATGTAGATTTTCATTCTTTAATAAATTTCCACCACTAACTCAATTTTTTTTAAATGATTAGTATTCAAGAAGACTTGGTCACACTGGAAGTGCTAGAATAAACTTCTATAGAATCACATGATCCATGTAGGATAAACCATATATTTACATTGTCTTTGAAGTTAATCAATACCAAAATGGTTAGTGAATGATCTAATGATCCCCCAAAAGGATATTCATTGAGATAAATATGCACTAATCTTAATTTCTAAAATTAAACCAACAATACCCCAATGTTAAATAGATACCATTCAATAACGAATTGTCCTTAAATTTTTTTAATATAATCCAAACTAATATTGAAACCCAAAACATAGAAGAATTTGATTATGTAGTCTCCCAGGTTACATTGTATCTCCAAATGACATCAAATACTATTAAAGTCACATACTTAAAAGTAATTAACATCATCATATATTCTCTATTATAGGTTAATCATTTCCATAAATAACCCAAATCACTATAAATCAACAATAAAAATGTAGATAAAAATCCACCATTACTCTATAAATGAAACCTCATTGTATTCTATTTTCCTTGGGCATATAGTGTTCCTAACAAAATGAACATCTTCTAAAATAACATTTACCACTTAATCACCAAATCATTTTCCTATACCAAGGGTATTCATTTGATAAGACATAAGAACCCAAATCATCTTATTATTGATCAATAAAATCATTTAACAAAAAAAATAGTCACACTAACCAGGGACTTCACGTAGTCCAGTGGTAGGCGATAAATCCCAATCGCACTTTGGTTGTGGGTTTGATTCCCACAGCTTTTTCCGACACGACGGGTTGTCACACGGTCTACGTGTTGTCCTTTTTCAAAAACTATATTTTATAATATTACCAAAATGAGATAAATTCCTCAAAATAACATAATTTTACCACAAATGTTATATCATACTTTGCATTTTCATCCCAAATTATAATAACTTATCATTTTCTCAAACCCCAATGATCATATAAAACCAAATGGTTATTTATACCTATATCCACAAGAGAAGAGACAATTCTTCCTCAAATATCATTCTCACATGGAAAACTGCTGGGTTACAAATACAAGAGAAAATTATTCCAATGTAAACCCATCAACAAGGAGTGCTAATACTTTTTAAATTTTTCTCCAACCATTTATTTCCACGTAGCTTCTTCTTTGACCAAGAAAATATCCTATAGAATAGGACATTCACTCGGGTAATGTCCAGGTCCCCTACATTTACGGCAAATGACTGTAAATGGACTCTTGGGACCATTTTTATCTTCTTCCATAGTACTCTTCATTTTTCTTCGGCAATTCTTCACTTTATGTCCTTCCTTCCCGCACGTAAAACATTTCGTTGTCCCTTTGAGACACTTTCCTGGGTGTCTCTTTCCACATTTCCTGCATGATGAAAATTGAGGTTTCTTTTCTCCATGGTCTCCATTGCTGGAGATCTTATCATTTATCACCTTTCTCTTCCTTGTTGAGTCTGAGAGTTGGTTAATATATATGTTGTTGATCATATTTTTGGAAAACTGATTTGGCATAAAGACAATATCTTTTACCCCTATCAACATTCCATTTTTTTGCTCATCGCCACCACCGCTCCCACCTTGTACATCATTCTCAAAGTCACTATGACTTCCTTGGAATCCAGCCATTGACTAAAACCAGAAAGCATTGTGTGAGTAATAGTAGTCGTAAAATCATTTAGAGATTAAAATGTCACCATATTCTCAATTTGAAACATATTAGGATTAACCAAGGTCATTTACTCTCATCTTATGTATATATTACTTAAATCGGTTTGTAAAGAAAATATAAATTATCCTAAGCATATCCCCCGGGAGTGTCGTAACCAAGAGTGCAGCAAGGCCCGTTGTCGTGCACCAGTTCCCGTTCGAGTCTAGCTCAAAGCGGTGTTTTCGGGTTTTACCCCTAGGTACATCTGTGCCAGAGCCGCCTCTACCTGCTCGTATCCAGACAGGGATGTATTGCTCGGAAAACTCCCAAAATATCTACAATACCAAAATTCTAGGAAGTTCTTTTATACTAATCCTCAATGTTCATCTTAGGTCTACGTGCTCTAATCAGAGTTTATCTAAATCTAGCTACCAAGGTTTGTACTAAACTTCCTCTGATACCAACTGTAATGCCCCGACCCTAATTACCTAGAGTCGGTGCATTATTAGATAACATTGGCATGATCACGAGAAAGATCAAGTCTCGAAAGACCGATTAGTTTAGTAGCCTTGGAATAACTAGATACATCCATAAATTTTTACATTACATCATAAAAAAACATCTTGTCTTCATATCCCCTCATACTATCCCTACAGGTCATTCATAAATTACTTCTTCATAATCCTGGGAAAAATAAAACATTGAAAGGGGTGAGCTCGGATGCTCAGTAAGGATAACAATATAGCAGAAGCTTTCATAAATAAGCATAAAAACATAAGGCAATTTATAACTAAAACAAAAGCCTTTTAAATTTGAACTTCAGCATAAAATGGCGAAGGTAAAATGAAATAATGCAATTTACTTACTCACATGGATATTCTACTAGTCGAATGATCACATGAAATATCAATAACCACTTTCATAATGATGGAATGCATAATGCCAGACTATCATAACCACATAGCCAAGGCCTCGTGCCAAGACTACAAATAAGATTTTGCCAAGGCCTTGTGCCAAGACACTAGTTTGTCTCATGAGACCTACCGATGCATCGAGGAGCTATAGCGGGCTCCACCCGTCACTTATTAAGTCCAATTCATTCCTCATATGAACAGGTTTAAACATAACATAAAAATTCGTATTAAAACTAGCATACGAAATGTCAATACTTTAACCACAAACCATGAATGGTATAAAAATAGCACATCCACAGTCAAACATAACTCATTCGATATAATATGGAAGATTGTATTGTATCAGATTAACCTCAATCAAGAATATTTAAGGATGTTGACCTAGATGAAAATAATCATCAAAACTATTTGAGAGAAATATCCCACTTTTTCTTGAAATCATTTAAAAGTCACACTATTTGTCAAGAAGCCATTTAAAAATAGATTTTTGAATCAAAGTGTCCCATACCACTTTGAAAATTTCTAAAAGGAGTTTTAATTTCTAAACTCTAATGTCCATATAAATAAATCCTTAAAACCATTTTTAAAACATGTACATTAATGAGAAAGATTTAGATGAATAAGTCTTTAAAACATTTAAAAATGGTATTTTAGTTAGAGATTCTAACCAAAAGATAGACACATGAATACAAATAATTGAGGTAATCAAAACTTTTTAATATCATGAGAATAAAGGGATTCATGATATACTATGTCAAAGTACATTATATACACCACATAAAAGTGATTTGGTGTATATCAACAAAGAAGTCTCAATGGAATGTAAATTGAGATGAAATCTCTCATAAAGGTCGTATCCTTAGGTTAAGGATAAATTAACGACATAATTATGTGTGAAAAAAATAAATACACTAAATATGATTGAATATTCAGTGTAAAACAATAAAAGGATATTCACACAAATTCTTGTAGAAACAACACCAACGAATTGGATGTTTAACTCAACAAATGGTGAAAGAGTTAAAATTACTCTTATCAAATTCATATCAATGACTTGAGAATTATCAATAGAGTGATTATGTGTATCAAAAGGATATCCACAGGAAGGGGAGTGGAAATTATGACATAATCAAATGAATAGTGATTCCACACATAATCTTGGAGTAATATAATCAATGAAATATGCGTAAAGCCGAATGAGTGGAAATTGAAATCTCAAATTCCCTTATCGATTTGGTAACTTACAAAACATGCACCCATGAAAGAAGGATCATACAATGATGATGTAAATACACATAAATAAAAGTATATTACACAATGAATACAATCATGGGCAGTACACATACCCCACATGCAATAATTAAGTGGTGAATAATGGAAATCTCACGAAATTAAAAGTGAGATAAGAAACCCCTTACCACGTTAATCAACTGAGTCGTATGGCCAAAAGTTAATAACCACCAAATGATTTACAGAATAACATGAATATAAATAGAATCATGATAATATATATCAAATGGCAGTACACAATACACCACTTTCAATAATTTAGCGGTGAACAATGGAAATCTAACGGAATTGAAAGTGAGATAAGAAAATCCCTTACTTTGTACTTTTTCCTTGGTCGATGGTAGGTTTAACACCTTTATAATGGTGAAATAATTGTTATTGAATAATACAAGAATCATTTACTTTAATATGATATCATATATGATCTTTTAACATTGATTTGTTAATAATATCTTATAATTATCGTCATTTCGGGTGTTAACGGGTTCATTTTACTTTATATTCATTGTTATGTGAGCCATATTCGTTATTAATGGGATGTATATTATTCATATCCAGAATGATATCAAGTCCTTAGATACTATTTTTAAATCATAAAATTATAATTATACTTGAATGGATATGATGGACAATGAATCTCATCGCGTTCGTGGAGACGGTAGTCCGTACATACGCACGAGCGACAATATCATTCTTTGGATATGAAAATGATATATAATTGGATTTTATATCATATATACAGAATAATTGTCATGTTATATTTATTATTTACATGAGTTACACATCATTATTATACCCATCCAAATAATAATATATTGAATAACAATTACACCACGACGTGGAGACGGTAAGCCGTACGTATGCACGTATGGTGACATGTTATTCAAAGGATGGATAGAATACTGAATATGGTTGTACCATATTTATAATAACATAAAATTATATATATGATACTGGAGTTATTATTTTATAATGGTCATAACAAAGAAAGAGGAAGTGGAAGAAGAAAGGAACTTAAAAAGGGGTGGTGAAAACATTACCTCTTCTTCGGGTTCTTCTTTTTGATTTGATCAAAAGGGCTCCATAGGTTGGCTTTATGATCAAACTAAGGACTCTAGGTTGTATTGAGGAGAGTTGGGAGAGTATTTGGGCCGATTTTGGCCGAACCAAAAGGCTTTGAGGGTGTGCAAAAATGAGAAGGAGGAGTTCCCTTTTATAAGAGGGGTGAGGGGCACCTTTGGAAAAGCTAGGCATATTAATTTATAATAAATTCATATTCGGTTTCCAATGGATACAAAGTTTACTATTCAAAGGTTAAGGTGGGGATGGGTAGAAAAAAACTCATCCAATAGAATTTAGACAGGTTTGGGTACTTATATTAACCTTATCCTTAATTATTAACTCTAAGTTAATTAGTTTCACTTTTACAATGTCTCTTTGTATTTTTATATAATATGGTTAATAAACTTACTATATACATCCAAGCGACCACCAAGTGGTCCATTAATGACGAACCTATCATGATAAAAGTCTCTTGGCCAAACCTTAGATTTTTATGAATTTAATATCAATTAATAATATAATATTATTTTAAGAACTCTTTTATGTCAATTTAGACACTATTCAATAGTTGATTTTTGTGAAACTCATAAAAGATTGATTAATTCGAACAAAGTCAATTAAATCAATACTAATATATCATATTATCCTAGAAAATTAGTTTATTTCATTAAAAGCTTCATATTATATTTATTTGGGTATTTATAATATCAATTATTTTAATTGTTCACTATTATAGTAATTATTGCATCATCATTGTGTCATAAATAAAATAAATTATTTAATGTCTAAAAATTATAAATAAAATATCATTATGTGGGAAATATTTTTGTCTTTCTAATGAATATTTATAATCTAAAATACAACATATATAACCCTATGTAACAATTGTTTTTCTAAAAGATATATGCTTGTGTCATTTTTGTATTCATTTTAACTTAATTAAAATAAAGTGTCATTATCACTTACAAGTGGATCCATGGGGTCCCAAAATCGACCCAAAGATGGTCATGGTCGACCATGTATCAACCAATAGGGTTAAGACCCATTTTAGGGTAATTTAGTATTATTATAATATTATTTTTAACCATTATTTACCGGATTTACCCTTAACCATGGTAAATAAAATATTTACCGTAGTAATTATTCAAAATGTCTAAAAATAAAAGTTACCTATTTACAAAATTTGGACATCCTGATTCCAAATATTGAATCCATTTTTCTAAATTCAAAACACATAAGTGGCAGAAATTAATTTAAAATTAATTCCCGCTGTCAAAACAAAAAGCGTGTTTTTTAGAGATAATAACTATCAAAAGATTGACACTTGTTTATGTTCGGTTTAAATGTAAAATTATGTCCAATGACCAACATTATATTAAATGGTAAAACTATATTCTAAATATACTTTAAAACCACTAAAATTTACAATTTATCACTATTAATTATTTTGATTAAAAAAGTTGTTTTTAATTAAAATTTAGTAATTTTGACTAATCATCAAAATATGAAAGTTATCCGAAAAGTACCAAAATTTCACCTTAGGATAAATTCGAAATTCCAAATCCAAAAATGAAGTCCATTTTAAAATATAAAATATATATAATTTCAAAAGGTTGGTATTACTATTCATAACGGCTAGTTTGATTGGTTACGGTGTGTTAGAACTCGGTGTTGCGTACAACACACCTTAGCGTATCGTGGAAGCTTGGAATGTTTCATTTTAAATTTTTGATGTCCCCATTTAGTCAAAAAATTTAAAATATAGTATCTAAAAAGGGTTCACTATTAAAATTTGGTAAATGTACAATACTGAAAATGAATTTGTTCTTACATTATGTCTAAGAAACTCATAATATGGATTCTAAAATTATAAGGATTATATAAAGTTTAAAATTTAGTTAACACTATTCATAACCTCTTTTGAACAGCTTGTTTGGTAAGTCATGGTGCGATTGAACTTGGTGTTACGTTTAGTGAAAGTTATTGAATTATTTTGAAGAAATAAAACACTATAAAATCTTGGGGTGTTACATTCTCCCCTCCTTCAATAAATTGCGTCCTCGCAATTTGAAATTGTTCTTTGAAAATAAAAGGTTGAAAATAGAAAATATCTTTGTGGGAAAACCCACATCGGAAATTGGGTTACAAAAATTTAGTCTTAATATGAGGAAAAGAGAAATGAAAGGATCACCACCAAATTATGATCTCTATTATGAGAACATTGGTGGTAATTAGAGACATATAATTGGAGGAAAACGTAAATATTTATAGGTAGTTATTGAGGTCATCAATCACAAACAAGTATAAAATTGAGGTCCTTAAACTCATCAATCTATGATGATTTGAAATACCATCTGTCCAAGAAAACATAGGGTATTGGGATAACACATTTTTGACGTTTCAAAATATCTTAGTTGAAATCCCACATCGAAAAATGAATTAATGAGGCCTCTATTTAAAATAAAGAGTGGAAAGTATGAAGATTACCGAAAATAACACATACTAGGGTTCCATGTAGGAAAATATGGATATGGAAGAGAAATCTAACGATCAATTACCTGATGGAGAGTGGTAGAGAACATGGATATGAAAAGGACAACAATCCCAAAGCCATAAATTATTGATGATTTAATGTACCATCTAGGACAACATTTTTTTTAAAGTTACATTACATAAGGAAGAGGAATTCATTTATGATATTGACTAAGAACATTATGAGATATACTTAAATTTTAAGTAGATTTTCATTCTTTAATAAATTTCCACCACTAACTCAATTTTTTTTTTAAATGATGAGTATTCAAGAAGACTTGGTCACACTGGAAGAGCTAGAATAAACTTTTATAGAATCACATGATCCATGTAGGATAAACCATATATTTACATTGTCATTGAAGATTAATCAATACCAAAATGGTTAGTGAATGATCTAATGATCCCCCAAAAGGATATTCATTGAGATAAATATGCACTAATCTTAATTTCTAAAATTAAACCAACAATACCCCAAAGTTAAATAGATAACATTCAATAACGAATTGTCCGTAAATTTTTTTAATATAATCCAAACTAATATTGAAACCCAAAACATACAAGAATTTGATTATGTAGTCTCCCATGTTACATTGTATCTCCAAATGACATCAAATACTATTAAAGTCACATACTTAAAAGTAATTAACATCATCATATATTCTCTGTTATAGGTTAATCATTTCCATAAATAACCCAAATCACTATAAATCAACAATAAAAACGTAGATAAAAATCCACCATTACTCTACAAATGAAACCTCATTGTATTCTATTTTCCTTGGGCATATAGTGTTCCTAACAAAATGAACATCTTCTAAAATAACATTTACCACTTAATCACCAAATCATTTTCCTATACCAAGGGTATTAATTTGATAAGACATAAGAACCCAAATCATCTTATTATTGATCAATAAAATCATTTAACAAAAAAAATAGTCACACTAACCAGGGACTTCACGTAGTCCAGTGTTAGGCGATAAATCCCAATCGCACTTTGGTTGTGGGTTTGATTCCCACAGCTTTTTCCGACACGACGGGTTGTCACACGGTCTACGTGTTGTCCTTTTTCAAAAACTATATTTTATAATATTACCAAAATGAGATAAATTCCTCAAAATAACATAATTTAACCACAAATGTTATATCATACTTTGCATTTTCATCCCAAATTATAATAACTTATCATTTTCTCAAACCCCAATGATCATATAAAACCAAATGGTTATTTATACCTATATCCACAAGAGAAGAGACAATTCTTCCTCAAATATCATTATCACATGGCAAACTGATGGGTTACAAATACAAGAGAAAATTATTCCAATGTAAACCCATCAACAAGGAGTGCTAATACTTTTTAAATTTTTCTCCAACCATTTATTTCAACATAGCTTCTTCTTTGACCAAGAAAATATCCTATAGAATAGGACATTCACTCGGGTAATGGCCAGGTCCCCTACATTTACGACAAATGACTGTAAATGGACTCTTGGGACCATTTTTATCTTCTTCCATAGTACTCTTCATTTTTCTTCGGCAATTCTTCACTTTATGTCCTTCCTTCCCGCACGTAAAACAATTCGTTGTCCCTTTGAGACACTTTCCTGGGTGTCTCTTTCCACATTTCCTGCATGATGAAAATTGAGGTTTCTTTTCTCCATGGTCTCCGTTGCTGGATATCTTATCATTTATCACCTTTCTCTTCCTTGTTGAGTCTGGGAGTTAGTTAATATATATGTTGTTGATCATATTTTTGGAAAACTGATTTGGCATAAAGACAATATCTTTTACGCCTATCAACATTCCATTTTGTTGCTCATCTCCACCACCGCTCCCACCTTGTACATCATTCTTAAAGTCACTATGACTTCCTTGGAATCCATCCATTGACTAAAACCAGAAAGCATTGTGTGAGTAATAGTAGTCGTAAAATCATTTAGAGATTAAAATGTCACCATATTCTCAATTTGAAACATATTAGGATTAACCAAGGTCATTTACTCTCATATTATGTATATATTACTTAAATCGGTTTGTAAAGAAAATATAAATTATCCTAAGCATATCCCCCGGGAGTGTCGTAACCAAGAGTGCAGCAAGGCCTTTTGTCGTGCACCAGTTCCCGTTCGAGTCTAGCTCAAAGCGGTGTTTTTGGGTTTTACCCCTAGGTACATCTGTGCCAGAGCCGCCTCTACCTGCTAGTATCCAGACAGGGATGTATTGCTCGGAAAACTCCCAAAATCTCTACAATACCAAAATTCTAGGAAGTTCTTTTATACTAATCCTCAAAGTTCATCTTAGGTCTACGTGCTCTAATCAGAGTTTATCTAAATCTAGCTACCAAGGTTTGTACTAAACTTCCTCTGATACCAACTGTAACGCCCCGACCCTAATTACCTAGAGTCGGTGCATTATTAGATAACATTGTCATGATCACGAGAAAGATCAAGTCTCGAAAGACAGAGTAGTTTAGTAGCCTTGGAATAACTAGATACATCGATAAATTTTTACATTACATCATAAAAAACATCTTGTCTTCATATCCCCTCATACTATCCCTACAGGTCATTCATAAATTACTTCTTCATAATCCTGGGAAAAATAAAACATTGAAAGGGGTGAGCTCGGATGCTCAGTAAGGATAACATTATAGCAGAAGCTTTTATAAATAAGCATAAACACTTAAGGCAATTTATAACTAAAACAAAAGCCTTTTAAATTTGAACTTCAGTATAAAATGGCGAAGGTAAAATGAAATAATGCCATTTACTTACTCACATGGATATTCTACTAGTCGAATGATCACATGAAATATCAATAACCACTTTCATAATGATGTAATGCATAATGCCAGACTATCATAACCACATAGCCAAGGCCTCGTGCCAAGACTACAAATAAGATTTTGCCAAGGCCTTGTGCCAAGACACTAGTTTGTCTCATGAGACCTACCGATGCATCGAGGAGCTATAGCGGGCTCCACCCGTCACTTATTAAGTCCAATGCATTCCTCATATGAACAGGTTTAAATATAACATAAAAATTCGTATTAAAACTAGCATACGAAATGTCAATACTTTAACCACAAACCATGAATGGTATAAAAATAGCACATCCACAGTCAAACATAACACATTCCATACAATATGGAAGATTGTATTGTATCAGATTAACCTCAATCAAGAATAATGAAGGATGTTGACCTAGATGAAAATAATCATCAAAACTATTTGAGAGAAATATCCCACTTTTACTTGAAATCATTTAAAAGTCACACTATTTGTCAAGAAGCCATTTAAAAATAGATTTTTGAATCAAAGTGTCCCATACCACTTTGAAACTTTCTAAAAGGAGTTTTAATTTCTAAACTCTAATGTCCATATAAATAAATCCTTAAAACCATTTTTAAAACATGGACATTAATGAGAAAGATTTAGATGAATAAGTCTTTAAAGCATTTAAAAATGGTATTTTAGTTAGAGATTCTAACCAAAAGATAGACACTTGAATACAAATAATTGAGGTAATCAAAACTTTTTAATATCATGAGAATAAAGGGATTCATGATATACTATGTCAAAGTACATTATATACACCACATAAAAGTGATTTGGTGTATATCAACAAAGAAGTCTCAATGGAATGTAAATTGAGATGAAATCTCTCATAAAGGTCGTATCCTTAGGTTAAGGATAAATCAACGACATAATTATGTGTGAAAAATATAAATACACTAAATATGATTGAATATTCAGTGTAAAACAATAAAAGGATATTCACACATATTCTTGTAGAAACAACACCAACGAATTGGATGTTTAACTCAACAAATGGTGAAAGAGTTAAAATTACTCTTATCAAATTCATATCAATGACTTGAGAATTATCAATGGAGTGATTATGTGTATCAAAATTATATCCATAGGAAGGGGAGTGGAAATTATGACATAATCAAATGAATAGTGATTCCATACATAATCTGGGAGTAATATAATCAATTAAATATGCGTAAAGCCGAATGAGTGGAAATTGAAATCTCAAATTCCCTTATCGATTTGGTAACTTACAAAACATGCACCAATGAAAGAAGGATCATACAATGATGATGTAAATACACATAAATAAAAGTATATTACACAATGAATACAATCATGGGCAGTACACATACCCCACATGCAATAATTAAGTGGTGAATAATGGAAATCTCACGAAATTAAAAGTGAGATAAGAAACCCCTTACCACGTTAATCAACTGAGTCGTATGGCCAAAAGTTAATAACCACCAAATGATTTAAAGAATAACATGAATATAAATAGAATCATGATAATATATATCAAATGGCAGTACACAATACACCACTTTCAATAATTTAGCGGCGAACAATGGAAATCTCACGGAATTGAAAGTGAGATAAGAAAATCCCTTACTTTGTACTTTTTCCTTGGTCGATGGTAGGTTTACCTCCTTTATAATGGTGAAATAATTGTTATTGAATAATACAAGAATCATTTACTTTAATATGATATCATATATGATCTTTTAACATTGATTTGTTAATAATATCTTAGAATTATCGTCATTTCAGGTGTTAACGGGTTCATTTTACTTTATATTCATTGTTTTGTGAGCCATATTCGTTATTAATGGGATGTATATTATTCATATCCAGAATTATATCAAGTCCTTAGATAATATTTTTAAATCATAAAATTATAATTTTACTTGAATGGATATGATGGACAATGAATCTCATCGCGTTCGTGGAGACGGTAGTCCGTACATACGCACGAGCGACAATATCATTCTTTTGATATTAAAATGATATATAATTGGATTTTATATCATATATACAGAATCATTATCATGTTATATTTATTATTTACATGAGTTACACGACATTATTATACCCATCCAAATAATAATATATTGAATAACAATTACACCACGAAGTGGAGACGGTAAGCCGTAAGTACGCACGTATGGTGACATGTTATTCAAAGGATGGATAGAATACTGAATATGGTTGTACCATATTTATAATAACATCAAAGTATATATATGATACTGGAGTTATTATTTTATAATGGTAATAACAAAGAAAGAGGAAGTGGAAGAAGAAAGGAACTTAAAAAAGGGTGGTGAAAACATTACCTCTTCTTCGGGTTCTTCCTTTTGATTTAATCAAAAGGGCACCATAGGTTGGCTTTCTGATCAAACTAAGGCCTCTAGGTTGTATTGAGGGGATTTGGGAGAGTATTTGGGCAGATTTTGGCCGAACCAAAAGGCTTTGAGGGTGTAAAGAAATGAGAAGGAGGAGTGCCCTTTTATAAGAGGGGTGAGGGGCACCTTTGGAAAAGCTAGACATATTAATTTATAATAAATTCATATTCGGTTTCCAATGGCTCCAAAGTTTACTATTCAAAGTTTAAGGTGGGTATGGGTCGAAAAAAACTCATCCAATAGAATTTAGACAGGTTTGGGTACTTATATTAACCTTATCTTTAAGTATTAACTCTAAGTTAATTAGTTTCACTTTTACAATGTCTCTTTGTATTTTTATATAATATGGTTAATAAACTTACTATATACATCCAAGCGACCACCAAGTGGTCCATTAATGATGAAACTATCATGATAAAAGTATCTTGGCCGAAACTTAGATATTTAGGAATTTAATATCAATTAATAATATAATATTTGTTTTAAGAACTCTTTTATGTCAATTTAGACACTATTCAATAGTTGATTTTTGTGAAACTCATAACAGATTGATTAATTCGAAAAAAGTCAATTAAATCAATACTAATATTTCATATTATCCTAGAAAATTATTTTAATTCATTAAAAGCTTCATATTATATTTATTTGGGTATTTATAATATCAATTATTTTAATTGTTCACTATTATAGTAATTATTGCATCATCATTGTGTCATAAATAAAATAAATTATTTAATGTCTAAAAATTATAAATAAAATATCATTATGTGTGAAATATTTTTATCTTTCTAATGAATATTTATAATCTAAAATCCAACATATATAACCCTATGTAACAATTGTTTTTCTAAAAGATATATGCTTGTGTCGTTTTTGTATTCATTTTAACTTAATTAAAATAAAGTGTCATTATCACTTACAAGTGGATCCATGGGGTCCCAAAATCGACCCAAAGATGCCCATGGTCGACCATGTATCAACCAATAGGGTTAAGACCCGTTTTAGGGTAATTTAGTATTATTATAATATTATTTTTTAACCGTTATTTACCGGATTTACCCTTAACCATGGTAAATAAAATATTTACCGCAGTAATTATTCAAAATGTCTAAAAATAAAAGTTACCTATTTACACAATTTGGACATCCTGATTCCAAATATGGAATCCATTTTTCTAAATTCAAAACACATAAGTGGCAGAAATTAATTTAAAATTAATTCCCGCTGTCAAAACAAAAAGCGTGTTTTTAAGAGATAATAACTATCAAAAGATTGACACTTGTTTATGTTCGGTTTAATTGTAAAATTATGTCCAATGACCAACATTATATTAAATGGTAAAAATATATTCTAAATATACTTTAAAACCACTAAAATTCACAATTTATCACTATTAATTATTTTGATTAAAAAAGTTGTTTTTAATTAAAATTTATTAATTTTCACTATTCATCAAAATATGAAAGTTATCCGAAAAGTACCAAAATTTTACCTTAGGCTAAATTCGATATTCCGAATCCAAAAATGAAGTCCATTTTAAAATATAATATATATATATATAATTTCAAAAGGTAGGTATTACTATTCATAACGGCTAGTTTGATTGGATATGGTGTGTTAGAACTCGCTGTTACGTACAACACACGCTAGCGTACCGTGGAAGCTTGGGATGTTTCATTTTAAATTTTCGATGTCCCCATTTAGTCAAAAAAATTTAAAATATAGTATCTAAAAAGGGTTCACTATTAAAATTTGGTAAAAGTGTAATACTGAAAATGAATTTGTTCTTACATTATGTCTAAGAAACTCATATTATGGATTCTAAAATTATAAGGATTATATAAAGTTTAAAATTTAGTTAACACTATTCATAACCTCTTTTGAACAGCTTGTTTGGTAAGTCATGGTGCGATTGAACTTGGTGTTGCATTTAGTGAAAGTTATTGAATTATTTTGAAGAAATAACACACTATAAAATCTTGGGGTGTTACAAAACGTTATATTAGTAAAAAATTAATACAATTTCGATTAATATTTAATAGGAAGCATGATAAATAACTAAAAGTATATCAAAAAGTAATTTTTTCTTAAAAACTATTTTTTCTATATTTTTTAAAAATTAATTTAATAAATTTTATTATGTGAAATTGTTATGAAATTAAATAATTTAAGGACTGATGAAATATATATTATTTAAATATGATTTTTTTAAAAAAAATTAATTTATTTTTTGTTGAGTTGTGAAAAATAATAATTTCAAATATAACATGAATTTTAAGAGTTTATTATAATATTTTTATATATTTTAAATTTATGAAATATATTGTATGAAAAAATATTTATATAATGATTAAAATTAAAATTATAATTTTTTTAATTTATGAACAATTATTTATAATTTTTTTATTTCTTTTATATTCATTAAAATAAGTTTAGAAGATTATAAATTTATAATTTTCATAATAATTTTGAAACATCAAAATTTATATCAACAGAAATAGATTTTAAAATTTAAATCATTATTTTTAAATTATATTATAGGGAATACATTATTGTTAGGAATAAATGAAAAAAAGTTCTCTATAAAATCGTGTTATAGTGGAATAATATGGCTGAAATCAATAACCTATTACGGTAAGGGATAAAAATTTTAAAACACATTTTAATTCCATTTTAGTAGGTTGAAAGAGCCATATCTGTTCTATATATTTATTATTTATCACATTTTGGAACAAAATTCAATTAAATTTATATTACAAATTTAAAATGTATTTTTTTATTTAGAAGAACATAATTTTTTCACTTATGAAACGTGCAATCCACACCTAAATTCCCATTACACCGAAACCAAATATTTTTGGGAAAAAATATTTTAACCCCTATCATAAACAAGCCTTTAAAACATAATTCTGATTTAAATTCTTAATATATAATCCACTAATGTACTACCCCCCTTCACAATGGAGATAATCCATTAAGTTAGCTACATATTTTTAACGTTTTCATCTAATTTTATGTTCCCTTATTTTTATTTATTCATTATAAATTTTATTTTCACTATCTCAAAATAATAATATGATTATTTATATTAAATTTAATTTTATTATTATTATATTAGAACAAATAACCCCATTTCCCTCATCAATTGAAAATGAAATTCATTAATTGTGAAATTTGTTAGACTACAGCTTCATGGAATAAATGGGTTTTCAATACAACTAACATCATAGGATTCATTATTTATTTAATAAATAAATCATATATATAAATATATAAGTAATATTTCTCATCAATATTTTTCATTATAGATGACATAAAATGTAATAATAATTATAATGTATTTTTTTGTAAAAAAATAACTATATAATCATTGTTTTTATCATTTTGAATCACATAAAAAACATATTTAATAGAATTATGATATTTTATGTTTCTTAAAAAATCAACTCCAATAACCTTATTTCAATGAAAATTATAATATTTGATATAAAAAATAAAATCCACAGTTCTTTTATAAAACTAGGTTAAACTGTTCATAATTATTAACACCATATGTTATAAAGGGATTGTAATAATCTGGTACATAAAAAATAATTATTACCAATATTGATTGTATATAAAAATTCAAATTTATAAAGATATAAAATAATGATTCCTGATAATAATCTTTAGGATATATTAATTAAATAATTTTCTATAGAATCATGGGAAAATATCAGGGAATCTGTAACTGAAAATTATTTTTTTGAGATATACAATATTTTATTGAAATTCCTAACTCAAAAAAATTACATTCTGAATAATTTTCCCTATTTAATTATATAGAATTTTTTTGAACTGACCAAATTTCCATGAGTGGATTCCTTTTAATAACTCTTAAAATATGATACGTTTGTAATATATACTCCGGACTATGAATTTTACAATGATGTCACATTTTTTTCAATTGTTCTTATAAAAATATTGTTTTCATTATCTAAAAATAATATATCTATAATTGAGTTTTGTTTTATGTTTAAATATATATATTGTTCTAATATAGGATTATTTTCGGTGATCATGTATTTTGTATCAAATTATCTAAATAATTGAGATATTTTATACCATTTTTATTTTTTCTAAAACACTTTTTCCCAATGTATTCCGTATGAAAAGAGAGTGTTTTCGATTGGGATGATTTATAAAACCTAATTTTGTTAATATGGGTAATTTATAAAATTAAATTGATTTAAATTTTTATTTTTTATAAAACCTATTTATATTTCTATCTATTTATTATGAAATATGGATTATTTTTTTCGTTGTTTTAGAAAACCAATTTTATTTAAAAGTTTTATTTTTTATATTATATATTAATAATTTTATTTTGGATGAAATATATATAAATGATGATAGCTGGGTGCTATATATTCCTATAATTCTTTGTATAAACGTTAATATGACATGATAAAGTATATTTTTAGTATATTTTAGTTGCTAATAAACATGAGAGTTGATGACGTTTCTCATATAAGTAATATTCCACGTAATAATGTATCACTTGTATTTTAAAGATGATATGAATTCTCATTTTTTTTAACATGGTGTGTCTCATGAAATTACTATTTTTATTTCAAAAAAAATCATAAAAATATAAGGATGTTATCACTATGATCGTATTCTCTTATTATATAGGGTTCTGTTAAGTTCTCTTTAGCAATGTTTTAGGTGTTATTTTTCCATATGGATACATTATTACATCATGTTATAAATCATGGTAATTTGAGGCTCATTTATGTTTTGTCGTTAAAATCATGATGTTATGATATGTCTCTAATACATATGTTTTTACATATTCTTACGAACACATCCTTGATGAAATGTTTATTACAAAGCATTTAAGAAAAAAATTATTATATGTTTTAATTCCCGGTGTCAAGAAAATATATATTAGTAATTATTTATCTAGAATATTGTCACGTAAAGTTCCATTATAGAGAAATGATCTCATATATTCTAAAATATGATGATTATTTTGATACCCTTTATTGAAATTGAACTTATCAAACCTCTGAAAATGTGTTCTTATAAACTGTGAAAATGATGTAAAATAATTGAATACTTAGCCTGATTCACTAATGTTAGTATATTAGAAAAAAATTAATTTTTTTAATATTATATAAGATGGTTTTTATAATAAATAATATATAGATTTAGTAAAAATAAACGAGATGATTCTTTGAATCAGTTGATAGCCCGGTATTTTGATAAAATCATGGGCATTTTTTTTTCATAGAAACTACATCACAATATGTATACTGGGTAAGAGATATAATTTTTTTCTAAATGAACCTAGATATAGTTTTCTATAAAAAGATGATTAATAAGTAACTCAATGATAAATATAGAGAATAATTAATGGCCCTATTATTTCACACCTAGAAATACAGTCTTAGAAGATATGATTTCGTTAATTCACATTCACTTTATGAACAATGATATCGGAATTGAATATTTTTTTATTTGAAAAACGATCATAAAATTACCATAAATAAACATGACGAAATACTAGTGGTTCATAGGTTAGGGTATGAAAATAATTTATTATTAAATTTATCCAAATTAATTGTTTAACATAGTACATTTAATAACAAAGTCTATAAATATTATTTTATTTCAAACATGTTTGATACAAATGTTGATTCACCACCTCATGATATATTTATTAGAAAATATATAAAACCCCTAGTTGAAAAACAATCACATGAATTATATATAAATAATAAATGACTAGAATTGGTGATAGGATAATCCATACATATCAAATTTATCTTACTTTGGTTTATTTTTACATACATATTTTAATTTATTGGATTTCATTATATAGAAACCAAATTAACAATCGGTTTGAAAAATATAGTTTCATATCCCAAATCATCATATTATCAATTATCATTGAAATTATGATTTTGAACTCCACTAAGAAGTATATTTTCTAAAATATGTCTTGTTTCCCAGTAACATGAAATTTTATGTAAAAATAAAATAAGAGGAAGTCAATGTTGATGACATTCCAATTTAAAGGGAATATACTAATGTATATCAAGATAGGATATCTCCCCTTCCCCCAGAGGATGAGGTTGAATTTTCTATAAAGATCAAACATGTATATATAAGAATATTAATGTGTACGTATAGAAATGTTATCATCTGATTTTATTAATAAATGAATTAGGTAAATAAGAATTTGGTAAAGGGTTTTATATACCACCGTTCATCCCCATGGTGAGCAACAATCCTCTTTATTAAAAATAATGATGGATAAATGAATTTTTATATTTATAATAATGTGTTTAATATGGTCATAATTGAGAATAAATATATTTTACCCCATATTTATTAAACATTAGATCACATCATTAGGTAATAGTACCTCATGATGATTTACCATATATTTGGATATCAACAGTTTGGAGTAAAAAGAGATGATATTTCATGTCCATATTATTGACTGGGGTAATGACAAGATGTGTTTATTTTAATTAAATTTAGATTAAAAACTCCCATAACACAATCATGGATCTAATGAATGTAGTTTTTTTGGACTACCTGTTTCATTTTCTAATTATATTTATATTCAATATTCTTATATACCCAATGATTATGGAAGGGAATGTAGACCATTTGTGGATTGTCTTGATAACCTTATAGAATATATTGTTTTCTAATATTGGAAATGTGAATTATGGAAATAAAATGTTTCATTCTTTTTCTATGTAATGAATAACAAGGGATTATACGTAGATCCTTCAAAAATAGATGTTATTAATCAACACACCAAGATGACCATAGTAACCAAGACCATTCTTTTTAATGTGTTAATTGGATACTATCAAATCATTATGAGAAATTTCCCACGACTATTGAATCCACTAATCATGCTAAAAAAGGTAGTTATGTTTATTTGGATGAGGATCATGAATAATGTTTTATAGAATGGATGAATATATTTTTCACACTAATTATACATAAATTAACACACGTTGGGTATGGTTTTGAAATATAAGGTGATGCCTTAAATAATGGATTGGGATCAGTCCCCATGAAATATGAAAATTTAATTTTTTATGACTTTTTAAAATGTTAAACACTTGATAAAAAATACTTAAGTCATGATTTTGATCTAATTTTGGTAATATATTCATAAAAAATTTAAGGAATTGTATTTTTAGTGAGAATTATAGAATTTATACAAACTAAAACTGTATGAAATATATATTAACAAAAATTGATTTTAATATACACAAAAATACATTGTTATAAATAATAATTGAATATGTATTATAAATACATTACAACCATGGAAAATAAAACAATAATGAACATTATTTAAAAATTAATCATTACACTCCCTTCTCTATGGTGAGGGTTTAACGAGACCCAATATTCATGGATTTGTAAGGATAAATCCTAATGTCACAAGGGAATGTCAGAAATCATGTCCCTCTAATTTGACCACCCAACCATCGATTCAACTGAATATCATGGACTCATAGAAATATGATGTAGAGTTATGGAGACTTGTAGGGAATATTCTGGAGTTCATATTCGACAAAGAAAAATTTATGTTTTTTGGTACATATAGCTTCATCATATAAAAACCAAAATTGATGGGATTTTTTATGATGTTTATTATTCATCATACTTTGTTTATCCAAGATATATAAATATGTATATGGATCTAAATAAATACTTATTTTAGGATAAAATACATATATATATATATATAAATATGTATCATGATTTTTTATATTCTATAATGTTATGGCCTAATGAAATAAATATGACTATATGATAAATTAATTAACAATAATACTATATAAATTAAAAATATTTATCATAAAAATCAATGTATGAATAGAAACAAAATGAGTGGAAATAATACTTTTTGGGTTTTAGTTGTTTAGTTATAATGATATAATATTTTATTTCTATGAATGAATGAATTTCTATTGAACAAATTTAGATGATATATTGGAGTGAAATGGTTAGGTTGTATGGAATACCACTATAAATTATATCTTATCAGGATATGAGGTTTACCTCAAGGTCCGAGTTATGTCTTTAGATATATTTATAGATAGATGTTAGTTTCAGTACTTTATTGTCATCCGTAGAAAGATAGTATGCCTGAGAAGATAGTTTACACTCTAGAGGATATACTGATATCTTGTTAGAGGGATTTACGATGTTGGATGGATAAAAAGATACACAGATAGGGATATCATAAAAAATTTCATTCTATCATTAAGATTGAACCATATTAGGATCATTATAGAAATGGTGGTAGACTCTAACATAGCGCGGTGATGTTTGAATGAGAAAGATGATAATTTATAATAATTTCTATGAAATGGCTGATAAAGGATAAAAACATTTAATATGTTATGAAATTGGTAAATATTTGAAGAATTGGTTATGTATATTATCATAAAAAGAAATAGTGTTTTAATTTGGTGACAATTTATTCATTTGAATGTCCATGTGGAAGCGGTTAATGAGGTTTGGGATGAAATGGAAGTTGATACCTAAAAATATCAGCCACTCCTAGATCCCTGATAATTTTACGGTGTTATAATTTATATTAAAACTATCATAAAACATTACCCAATTCCAAAAATTTATCAATTTATCATTTTTAATGAAGTATATATCAGATCTATGATATGTACTCAACTCTGTGATTTTATAAGTGGAATATGACCTTTTATTTGATTAAAAACCCATATTAGTCTTTCATTAAAATGAAATGGGTCTTAGAACGAATAACAATTATACAATCAATTTTCTTATGGTTAATTAATATGTTTGAGAAGGATATATGGGAACCTGATATTTTTTTAGAGAAACGAACTGAAACTAGTTTTATTCCTTGTAAAAAAATTTTAGGATGAAATTTATTTTATAGGGGTAGAACACTAATACCTTCTATTTTCATCCATAAATAAACACTACGTTCTATAGATATCAAAAAATCGAAAAACAAAACCAATAAATATATCGACCTTTCCATAGTGAATTCCTAAATTTTAGGTGGCTATATGGTATTCTATGGATCTATTGAGATAAATTAATGCACACTTGTAATCTTCCTATAAAAAAATTTTGTTGGATGAAATTATATTATGGTGGTATCTTGCAACAAACATAGATTCTATTCATGAAACTGTATGTCTGGCAGTTTTGTCTAATAAAACATCTAAATACATCAAATATTAACCATTTTAATGTTCTTGTAGAATAGGAAGGTATAAAAATTTGAAACAGAATTAAGAATATATACAAATATATAATAAATTTTCAATTATATACCATCTCTACTTGTGTAGCTATGAAACTACAAAAGATATATTTTATATCATATTCATATTTTAAAAAATAGTATATTTTATAATAAATATATTATTAACACTATATTAATTTATAATTTATACGAAATAAGAATTATAATTTATAATATACCAAATGTAGTCTTCCTATAGAAACATTTTTCTATATATTTTTTTAATAAAAAATAGAAAATTTATGAGTTAGGATATGAATTTTAAAAAAAATTCTTCTTTTATGAATTTTTCAATAAAATATAACCATCGGTTGTTGTTTTTATCTTTTCATAAAAATTTGTTATCATGGTGAATAGTGAAAATATAACTTTTAACATATAATATGAATTTCCTGATATTATTATATAATAATAATGAGTACTAAAAATATATACCCTTTGCTAAAGAAAAAATATATATTTTATAATGGAATTTTTAATTTTATTAAATTTTTTATAACAACATATTTGAAATTTTAGAATTTAGTTTATTAAAAAAAACAATTATTGCATTATAAATTTTGTACATTAAAATTTATTTTTATCACATTGAAATATTGATTTAAAAATATGTATTTATAATTTTTCATTAGTAGGTAAATTTTATATAATAATTACAATTTTTTTTTGTCAAAACTGACAAAATTCCGTGTGAAATTATAGTTACTATGGTGAAAATTCTAGAGGTATAAATGAGTAACATGTGAGTTAAAGGACCAAACATGATGATAAAAGTATTTAATGAGTGTTTAGATGTGTATCGATATCACATCTTCTTATATATATTATTTCTTAATTATGGAGAAATTATCATTTATATTTATTATTCATTAATTAACATAATTTTGAATTTAAAAACATTACAGCCATTTTAATTTATAAAAGGATCACCCATATCCTCGCATTAACCAACACCTATATCCCAAAATTTCAAACCAAACACTTACATAACCTATCCTCAATAAACACTTAAACAGAATATGGTTTTTTATAGTTAAACTTCCATCCCATCAATATTTAATCCCCTACAAAGAGGATATAATCCCAGTCAAAATATATAGATTTCAAACTATTTATTCCTATTTTCATTTCAATATATTCATTTCATAATTATTAAATTTAATTTCATAATATAAAAATAATAAAATAATTATCCTTATTATTTTTTAGGTCATTGTAATTCGTTACAGTATATATCACTCTTTAAAAATTCATTTATGAGAAAATAAGATGTTTATTGTTTACGTGTTCACCATCCACATCAATGAATATAAGAGTTTCATTCACTTACACCATCATAATTAATATGAATTTTTATTCAATTTTTATATAAGATACATATGATTAATATATATTAGTAACATGGTTCTTATGGACAATAAAAAAAGAAATGATTATTGTAAACTTGACCATCAATATCAGTATGTAACCCAAACAAACTTCAACAATGTATTCATCATAAAAAATGTAACTAAAATCCAATGTATTGGAAATATAAAATCATAGTAAATTATAAAACCTAAAATCTTGTAGGGTTGATCATTTTCAATGATTATAAATTAGATAAAAAAATTAACAAAATCTCTTTTACTATCCTTGTTCAGAACTGAAAGGATTATTTACACCTCACGTCAAAAAGATATTATTACTCTCTAATTCATGAAGGGAATTAGTATTAAGTAAATAATAATTCTAATGGACTTTTTATGTTTAAAAATTTGTTAATTGTTATTTTTTTAATTAATCAAGAGGTTATGTTACTTCCATGGAAATAATGGGTAACAGTATTCGACATTGTAACTGAATATCCATTCTTTTCTTTAAAAAATTTTAAATTGATCATTTTTGTTGTAAGAATTTTATTGAAATAATATTATATATATTTTATATGTAAATATATTGTCCAATAAAATTATAATATAATTTATGGATTCATTTTCAATATTCTAAAAAGGATACTTTTTTAATAGAGGATCATAACAACGACCTTCTCACGTTGAATTAAAAATGAATTCAAAATACTCTTTTCATGATTTGTTTTCATTGTCATCAAATTAACTATCTATAATTTAGTTATTTTACATGTTTTATAATATATCAACTTTTATTATGTGACTATTTTTTTGTTTTCATGTTTTTTGTATAAATTTATATAACACATGATGTTCTTTTAAACAGTTTGATTGGTTTATTAAACCCTTTTTTATGTGTTCTTTATGGAAAGTGAATGATTTGAATTTTTAAATTTTATGAATACCATTTTTATTTCCATAGTTTCTTTATAAAAATTTAATGATGTAAACTATCATGTTTTATGAATCACATTTTTATTTCCAAGGTTTCTTTATGAAATTTTATTTATTTAAATTTGGATGATTTATGTATCCCATTTTTATTTCCATGGGTTTTTGATAATGTGAAATGAATATTATTTTTCTGTGGAACTCGAAGTTATGTATGATTATGAATGGGATCTTATATAATCCTCTAATGAATTTTTTAAATGATTAATCTAATTCAATACATATCTTTTTGTAAGTTATACTTTATTGTATTCATGTGAATTGATAGTGTGGATCATGATATTATGGTTTTCCTATTCAATTTTATTTTTTCATTTATAGTTGATGTTACTCATTATTATATATATGTATTTAATGATTTAATTTTTCGGTAAAATTATTTGAATCCATGATTAAGATGTAATGTTTATTTGTTGATATTTTGTGTATTTGAGCTCTTATATCGAGATAAAATTATTTTTTATTGTTTTCTATAATGATTTTTTTATATATCTCCAATGATCATTATTTACTTATTCATATTCAGCGAACCATATTCACATGTTTATTAACCCCTTGATGAGAATTTTTTTTATCATTTCTTTCTTATTTATTCATTCCCCATTTTTTAGATGGGTATTATTATACCGATATCTTGATGATGTCTTATTTTGTATCTATTAAGGGATAAAGATCTCAATTACATTAAAATATTTATATAACTTATAATTATCATGAAGACACTAAGAGTATTGATCCTTAGGAAATTAGTCTAATGAAATGCATTGTTTTAATTCCTTCATAGGATATAAAATAAATGAATTTTTATCATAGGTCTCTAAATTAATAAAATAAGGGAATGAACTATAGTTATTCAAACCCATCTCTACAATATAACGTGGCATCCATAACCTCATTCCACATCTTATGCACTAATTACAACATCTCAGGATTTTAGTTTATATGTTTCTATAAATTCTATTTATATACCATAGTTTTTAGGATACACAACATAGAACATAAATAATATTGTGAAACATTTTAAAAATAACATTATTTAATTTTAATAATATATTATTGTTGTTAAATATTTGGAAAAATAGTTATTCGCCATATAAAAACTATAAAAAGCTATATAAATTGAAAAATAATTTAGAATTCTTAAAAATAAATTTGTTTTCCACATATATGATTTTATACTATTTTATGTAACATTTGAAAGACTAATATAGAAAAATAAAAAATCTTTTTGATTTTTAGTATAAATATAATCCAGAAATGGTTTTTTTAATTTTCGATGAAAATTTATAATTAGTTGAATTGTGAAAAAAATAGTTTTTACCAAAACAATACCTTTGATTAATTTATTATTATATAGGCCTGGCATACAAATATATTAAACATCCAAACTAATAAAAGTTCTATTTAAGGGGTAAATTTTTTAATTTTAAATAAATTTATGAACTCATAAAATGTATATTTAATTTTAAAATGTAAGTATCAATTTGTTCCAATTTAACACCACTTTTTAGTTCATTATTTTAATTAAAAAAATCATAGGGAAAAATTTCATTTTTGGTTATGAAGAAATAAGGAAAATTTTAATTTGTTTGACAATAAACCAATTTATTTTAATTAAAATGAATAACATTGATTAATTTACCATAGTTTTAAATATTTATCTTAATAGAAACAGTACACTAAAAAATTATTTTTCATTTTCATTAATTTCTGAACAAAAATATCTAAACCATCGATATTTTATTTGTTAAAATTAATTTCATATTTGATATCAGTATGATAAAATAAAGCAATAATGACAATTGATATTTCTCATGTTGAAATTAATTTCCAATGTTGAAAAACATAAATATTTGTGTAAAATATAAAGGGTAAAAACTGGTTTACTAAGTGTAGAAGGCATAAAACATTAAAAAACATGTCTCCATGTTTTTGAATGATTGGATACATTTCCAACCCTAGTCCACATGATTATTTTAAAATTTGGAGGTTTTTAACATCAAATATTTAAATATCATAATTTATGTGAAATGGGTACTTCAGAAAATGACATTACCCCTACTTATAATGGAGAGAAATTCCAACAATATAGACTACCCTTATCCCTTAAAATTTATTCTTGATAATATTCTATTTTTCATCACATAGACATCTCTAATTATACCCTAATATAATATTGTCAATTATTTTACCTAATGCCTCAATTTGTTTGGATATTTTCTTGGGATATCTCATGTTATTAACAAGATTCAAATTAAATAAAGGATGTTAGGATTGTATGGTTAATTTTCCCTATTTTCAAATCAATAAATAATTTTTTATATTTCACACAACAATTTTGTTTTTATGTTTTATCCACATCAATAGTTCCCTTATAAATAATGTATATCATTCAATTCATTATACATGAATGTTCGCATTATGATAATCCTCATATGTAATTGAGATTAATATGTTACCACAACTATAATGGTGTTTCATCTCAATTTACATTCTATAAGACATATTTTAATGCTCATAATTATATTCAAATGGTGTTTATATATTATATAGAATATATTAGGTCATGAATTTTCTATAATTTGTGGTATTTTATGTTCAATTTTAGGCCTTCCATTTTAGGGCATTTTATTGAAATTTTGTATAGGCCATAAAGTATGATTGTAACTAAAACATTAATTAGTTCATTTATTATATTTCATACTATACTAATTTCATAAATTCATTCATGCATAAATGAAAAAAACATTAAAATATTTTATATTCTATTTCTCTACAGTGATTTTTTTAAATTCAATATACTTCCATGACAAAATTAATCCTCATAAATGTATGAAATTTTAGTAAATAATTCTCATTATACCTAATGATGATTTTATTTAAATGTATTCATTTTCTCATTCATCCAATGTTATCTATTTTTAATATAATTAATTAGTTTGTATATGATGTTATCTTGATCATTACCATCTCTTATCTTTAAAATAACATTCTATTAACTATTTTTGTATTTCTGGTATTTAATTATGGTGTTTACAAATATTATAAAGGCTTTTCACAAAATCATGATCATTCAACTGATCAACCACACAAAATATTTACAATATTTTTTCCATTTTCATGATTCAGATACAGATTACTATATTTAATTTTAAATTTCTTAAAAATTATTCAATTTAGTTTTTTGTTAAAATGACATTAGTTTGTGACCCATATCTTTTTATCAAACATGTATTGTAAAACAATTCCTAAAAACATATTACTATTTATCTCACTATGAGATAAATATTTTTAATTAAACTTTATTTATATTTTCTCAAGTGGTTTTGAAAATTATTTTTAATCCCTATGATTTTCAAAATAATATCAAAGGTTCTTATATTTTTCTAAATAAGATTTTTTGTATTTAAAGAAATTATATATAATTTAAAAATAGAATTTAATAGATTTGGTTTTTATGAAATAATTCATTAGTAGTTTGAATGAAATTATCAATGATATTTTTTATAATTTGAAATATATATTTTAAAAGTAATAATTTATATTTGTTTACCATGTTTATTTTTTTATCTTAACAAAAACATTACGATGTGTTTTCTAGAACATATAACAAGGTTGTTTTATCGTCTTTTTCAAACATTGTTATATAATAAAATCTTAAAGGGTCTCTCAGCATTATCATCATCATTTTATTTTATTTATAGTAATATAGATATAGCATATATGAAAAAACACATATTATTTCCCTGTATGACATTTGAAATGTTCTAATAATAATTTTCAAGAAACACATATCTTTTCTATAAGCTGATTTAGTTTTATTTTTTTATAAATGATATATTTTTATAATGACAAACACATATATAGATTATTATTATTATTATGAATGTTGGGGCCCAATGTATCCCACCAAAGAATTGGGGAATTTTATATATCATGGGATACAAATGGAAAACTGAAGGATTATCGTAATCAAAAGTGTATATCAGATGATTATTATGAACCCAAGGGTACATAGAAGGATTTTTAAAATCACATTAAGTGTAAAAATGTTGTAAGCACCCAAGCTAGGTTCCAAACACTGGTTCCTGAGAATATTGCTAACATGAGCTCAGGAGAACCTCCCCATATGGTAAAGGCTACCGACTAAGAGAGATGGTCTTATATATATCATGGATAAATTTTACACTATATGTCAAAGGATAACAATAAAATAAATATAAAAAACCAAAAAATAGTGGATGATAACCCGCCCAATACCATAGTCAATGCATAACAATATTACATGACAAATCATAAGAAGAAGACAATATCTATAATGTAGTAGATATGTCATGCCATATATGTGGTAAGTGTCAAAAACAATCAAATATATATATAGTGAAAAACCCCATTTGAATCATGACAACAATACTCATTCCCTCATATATGATCCATCCCAACACAACCATATGACATAGGGATCATGAACGTATATTTTCCCGCAAATATGAACTCCAGTCGGGTACCGATCATACAACACGATTAGGGTTTTAGTAAAATTCAATAGGCTACCACTAATGGTGTTTAAACATTATCCAATCTATATTTGTAATTTATTTATTATTAATTATTATTTTAAATAATTTATTTCTTGTTACATTACTCTTTAATTAACCACCTAATTTATCAGGTTGAAGATAACACACGAACAATCAATACATGATTCATCTCATGCCAACGTATGAACAATACACCATAGGATATCACATTTCAATATATAATGGGTATCCAGTAATGAAAATTATTCAAATTTTTATTCAAACTATTGGTGTTTTGGGTAGTATTCTAGAACCCCTTGGGTATTTTGGGCAGGAGTCTATGTCTCACTACTTAGTGATGACTTGCCAAACATATATAAAATGATGGAATAGTGAGGATGTCTAACACTTCATGGGTATTTAGAGTATAATTATCTATATTAAAACCCATTAAAAAATATCACATCACATGGCTCAAAATATCCATCCATTTATCAATCATTGACAATAACAATTATTCAACCCATTTCCATGAATTCTTTTATTATGAAAACACCAATTACATATCATCATTTTTATCTTATAATCACACCAAAAGTGTGGATACCATATTCAAAATTCCATTATTCAAACCATTTCACTTACCCATTGTTCATCAATTTTATAATCACATTATCAGACAAATTTCTATAAAATACATTAATGAATTACATAATCATGTTTTGGAGAAGTAGATTAATTCAATTTTGAATGCACTTCCCAATGTAAAAAATCAGAATTTCACAAATATATACATGTATTTATTATCAATTATAATGGATTTTAACATTACAAAACAAACCAAGAGGATTTATATTGATGATCTCCAAACCAAAATCACCAAATTGGTATCGAACAATCAAGATCACAACATAATGAAAGAACGTGTTAAAATGCTATGATCAAGATAAAAGGGATTAAAATGTGTGAAAACCTAGATCTAAAAACAGTAAATATTGAAAAATTTCAATCATTCATCATGGAAGATAGACGAGAGATTTTGATAACAAATAAAGGATGAAAACAAAAATATTAGAGAGAATGTTCATTTGATTTGATCATTGATTATATAATTAAAGTATTTCAGGAGACCTGGAATCCTCCCTATAGCTTCCAAAATAAAATGAAATATGTTTTTCATGATTGGGGTGTATAGGGTATAAAACATTAGAGGGATGGGTGGGTTTTAATTTTAAATTATTTTTCATTGGAATAAAATTTTGAGTTCATGGTGTCCTGGGCAGGGATGCATGGTTTTCCAAACCATGAAACATAACCATATACTGCTCTGGGGGGGGGGGGGTCATGGTTTTTACTTTGTCGGCACATGATTTAAAAAACAAGGTTCCCAATTTGAAAATCCCATATTCATTGGGTTGAATTGTTCGGTTTGGGTGGTTATTTGGTTTCAAAAAACTGTTCCCCAACCATGTACCACCTCTTATCTCTCCATAATGGGGTGGATGGTTTCATGGGACAAACCACATGTTTTACGAAAACATTGTGCAGAATATTTAGAGCCCTTTTAGATTCCAAAATCCTCCAAATTCATTTGAAATAAATCATAATAAAAAATCATACATGGAATAACCAAAACAAAGAAAACTTGTACTTGAAAATGAGAATAATACATTTTCAAAAAGGTTAAAATTATATAGTTTCTCCACCTTATAATAGCTCATATACATGTTTTACTGCCAAGAATATATATGATCCTGAGTTCAGTATCTATATCCACAAATCCCATATGTCTATGTTAATCTTCCATGTATTATATTGGTCAAGACCTTGCTTTTACACCACTTATTCGATCATAATGGTCATCCCCCAGAAACATTTCACAATAGGATCATAACCTGAATCAGTTAATCCTCAAAAAATACATCAGTCTGATGCTCAAAATAATCACCATAAAACACATGATAATTTTCAAGTTTATACATATAAATCTATGGGACATGGAATTTTTTTATTGAAACATTCTTTTTTGGAAGATCCAATCAGTACACCACCATCTCAATTCACTCCAAACTCTCAAAATGGTCTGAAAAATGTGATTGAAAACATGCATTTCCTTCGAATCATGTGGTAAACTAATCTAGTATACACTTGAAGGAAACATGTTCACCCACAACAAACTCAAGGGGTTCCCTTTTTATATCCGTATACATCTTTCCCATACTCCAACTCATAACCATATGTTTCAAAATTAACATGACCTATTCTCATTTATCCTATATGATCCACATTTCAAAAAACACTGACTCACCTACCTCCATATATCCTAGAGATGATCATTTTTTCCTAAATTAATGTTACTCATTTGGTTCCATATGCTTAGTTTCCTTATAAGTATTTTTATACGTGAACCCATTGAGTTGTTGATTTTTCTCCCAAGAAACACCAATGTTGAGAAAAGACACCAATACAAGTATGGTACATTATAAATTCGAATATTTATATGGTTGCAATGTCTTACATATAAATTCTAATTTAAAATTATCCTTCTATAGGTATTTTAAACGTGTATATAATATGTGGATAATGGTCTGAAAGAATACTATAAATTACACCATGTAAAATAACTATCCTCATAACATACATGTCCTAAAATTAATTCAATATTAATTCTACCTAAATGGGAATTAAAAAGACGTAAATAGTTTAATCAAACAACAATTACCCATATAAAATTATTCTATAATGACGTCCATGTAAGGCCCACCATGGAGCCCATGGTAATGTCATCCAACTTCTACTCCCTAATATGAAATGGTTTTACTAAACCACCACATCATTGATCCTTAGCTATCACCTACAGACAAGTTTAATATCATTTCAGTAGACCTATATTATTATTTTCATAACCATAAACCAATAAATTCAATATAGGTCATGTCATGTATTGGTCATGCCAAGTTGCACCACCCATATCAGAGAAAAAAACTCATGAATTATCACCTCTTCAAACTCAGAGGCCCAACATCACTGTTCCTGACATATATGATATCATCTTCTTCTATAAACCATCAGTAAAGTGACTCCCCAATTTCAGGGATTTATATCACGTAGAAATAATAAATATCACCAAAATGGATCTCCCCAATCGATCATATATGTTTGGACTCAACGAAAATAAATAAGAGGGTCTACGACTCCTTGCACTCCTGAACAACAATATGAATCACTTCCAGCAAATTCACTGTATTTCAATGTGAAAAATATTCATGAAATACCTATGTCTATGTATTACTTCTTAAGGTACCAACAACACTATTCAATTAATGTGTGTATATTCATATAAAAATCAAGTGACTACATATAATCAACCATCCTCCTCGAATGGAGAATCAAATCATTAAGAGATAAGTAAAAATTTGTGATTTTGGAATTAGTATAGATAGTAAAATATACATCTAAAAGATATTGTATCAAAAACCTCATGGGATAAACCACAAAAACTAACATGAGATCATGTATAGTGTAATTCTTGTACTTATTTCCTCAACTTCCGTGAACCATTTTACAAAAACCTGACCCCCGCATCGACACATCCCCATGTCATATCCCAAATGTGTCAAAAAAACGTGGTAAACTCATCCACATGCATGGGTATGATCAAAATCATTGTGGTATTAAATTTTTTTAACTCCATGAATGAATTATGAAATTATACAGGCCTTTTAAACATAATTCCCTTCATGGTCAATCTTGATTACGGTACTACCAATCCTAAAAATTACATGACAAAGGTTTGATAAAAAACCTACAATGTGAAGTGTTTTATGGATCTCAGAAACATTATTGGGATTCTCCCATGAAACCACTAAATTCCACTTCTATGGGTATACAGAGAAAACATCCTCTAATATGACGCGATTCATTAAATGTACATTATCAATCCAAAATTGAAACATAGATCCCATGACCTATAATTGATTATATCTTTGTATACTCAAAATGATTTCATGAACATGGGAATGATATTCACTAGTTGTGGATGAAACTACTATATTATCCACATAAAAAACCAGAATATAATCTAGTTAAGGGTGAAAGATTCAATTCATCAAAGAAATAAACAGTCCCAATGCATTTGTCAACCCAAACAGTATCACGCCGAACTCATTTAGGATAAACCTTTTTACAGAATCCATATGTGGAATATCATAAGGTCTAACTTCCAAATGGTCATACATTAAACTTCAGTCAATCCTTAAGAAGGTAGATACTCCCCTCAACTATTCCAAGAGATCCAAGATATGAGAAAAAGGATAATAGATCTTCCCTATTATCTCGTTCAACATTTGTAAATATACTCATATGTGCATGCTGTCATTAGCCTTTTTAGAAAAAAAAACTAGGGGACCCAAGGGTGATGTAACCAAATGTATAAATTCCATATCCATCAACTCTTACATATAATTGTTGATTTCATAAATCTATTTGGGTTCATTTTATAGGCTGTAATTGAAATAGGTTCCACTTAATTAATGGGATCAACTGTAAACTCACAATCCTTTTCTACTAGAATATATTATATTTTCATAGGAAACATGTCTAGATGACAATCTACTATGAATATAAAGGCATCATTCATCACACCTCATCTTCTTAAAAAGACAGGATACTTGGGCTATGAGTTCCCCAAGTTGTTGACGAACTGGCCTTATATGTATAGACATGATATAATACTATCCATGATGTATATAACTATGACCCTCAATAAATTTAATAGTAACCCTCCTATGATAACATTCAATTTGGTATCATCATGATATCAACAAGTACATACCAATAATTAAATTTAAAAAATATTATTTAATGTTTTCAATTATGATAATTGAAATGATACTCCCTAATGTTGAGATAACTCCCCATAAATAAACATATTTACATTGAATGTAATCCTAACATTGTGTCTGTATTCATTACCACCCTCAAAACCCCACCTTTAGATTTTAACATTCCCAATCTCTATAGTTATAAATGAATGATAGGATAAATTATTGAATAAGAAAATAGAATGTGTAGAATCTAAAAGAATAATATCTCTATCTTTGTATGTCCTCCGATCACTATCCATATGTTTGAGATGAACATCATGCAACATTCATGCCCTCTTCCCAATGCTACATTCTGAGTCCCCTGAGCTACACCACTCTCCAATTTTAGATTCCTTTTTCGTAAAGTACCTCATCAACCTCCTCTATCTACACAACTAGTTAAACAATCATTGTTAGACAGATATGGGGGTAGAAAACCCCCTTCCATTATTTTTACTCTACCTACATCCACCTTCACCAGCCATCAATTTCAATTTCATAAAATACCTCTGCAAGTGACCGATCCTTCCGCATGCTTGGAACTCTAATAGTGGTCGACAACACTAGAAACGAATATTTCATAACCTACCACATTGGTGGTAGTATTTCTAGGTATTGATCAAGGTAATTAATCCATCCCTCTATCCACTTTGACTTCTATTTTCTTGATTGAAATTCTTAAAGAGGTTTTTGTTTCTCTAATATGATGTACATCGTGGTAATTGAGTAGAAACAACATGAATCCTCATGAATCCTTCCTTATTTTTCCATCCTAAATGAGATCTTTTTTGACCACCTTTGAAAACATCATTAGTGGAAAGATATTATCATGGAATATAACATGAAATTTAATCCCATCCAAAAAATCACCATTGAATCCTCATCCCGTAGCCATTCTAGGACAAAGATCATCAAATCAGCAATGTATCATGAAAATTCCACCATAAAAAATACAGTCCTAGGTCAAGTAGATTAAACCATATTCATACTCGATCTAAAAAATCTAATTGTAAAATTTCTCAAAAAAAATTTCTGAAAATTATTTTCAAACATTACTATATGGATTCTTTTCCTAAGTCTAAAAATACCACAATTGATTTTTTTGACCCTATACATATAACCCTCCAATTTTAATATCTCTATAGAAGGAGTCTCTAAATTTTCAAATATCATCTTGATAGATTCAATAATGACCCATGCTGTGTGAGTTAAACCCTCTCGTGTGAATGTCAGTGGGTGTTACAATGGGATCTTCCATGTCATTGCATAAAAATTCCGCACAACCCACCCCATCGTTCATTCCATAAATTGAAAAATATGAGAAAATTTTTCATTAAACATCTCTCTGGATCATTTACCATAAACTGTCAGAGTTTCTTTTTCCACTTCAAGTGGGCCATTGCTATAACATTACCCCTACCATTCTGTAAAACTATGTTATCATTGATGTATTTACCAAAATTTTGAAACAAACATTTTAGGTAACATAATACATTATAACAATAGGTATTAAAATGAATCCAAAATAATAACTCCCCATTTTCTTACCACTGTTTCAAGGAAACAACTTGTATTTTCCATGTTTTATTTGTTGATATTGTATGCATTAGTGTCGAGTCTATGAACAGAGACTGAATACGATTCTTATGCCAAGTGTTCTCAAAATAAAAGGTTGAAAATATTAAATATATTAAATATCACACGAATCTAATTTTATAGAAAATTTTTAATAAATTACAATTTCGGGAGGGGTACTGAATGAAAATGATGAGGGAACCATTGGGTTCTAAAAAAGGGTTATACCCTAGGAGAAACATAACATGGGATTGCATGGGGAAATTAGTGAAAATTCATAATGTACGTGAAATGAATGATGTAATTAATAAAATTATTTTCTTTTTATTTCACTAATGTAGTAACTCAGAAGTTTTTATGTTAATTATTAAACATAATTCTAGTGATAACCACATAACATAAGAGTTGTTTAACTGAGGATTGGATGATATATCTCATATAAACAAATACTATATATTTGATCTTTGATCCGTAGTAAAAATGATTCATGATCGATCTAATGAAAATGACCCAGAAATAGTTTTCATTAGAGATCAAACCATCTCATGGTAGGAAGTTTGTTTCATTTGGTTTTATATCCCCATTAATATTTCTATGATGAACACATATCAATCTACTAATATATTGACCCTTGGATCATGCATCTATCCAGATGGGTTTGATTAATTGGTATTTGGGATAATATTCACCATGGTTTAATTATTTTCCTTTAATTTTTCATTATAATGTATGTGAATCGATGTCGACAGAAATATTGTGCGTGGACAATTCCTTTGGAATTAACTTATTCTTTTCCCAGTCGATTCTTCTTTCATCCTAGGACAATATTAGTTTGGTATGTGGGTTGACATATCCTTATGAATCAGTAATTTTACTATTTTTTTGGTACAATGATATAATATTTTATCTCAAAGATTATAAAGTAATAATGGTGGTTCAATGACAAAATAAGCATCAAATCGGATTTTTTTGGATACCCAATTACATTTTCTTTAGTGTGAAATAAAGAACAACAACCAAGGAAATTGTCTGAAAAAATAGAAGGGTCAATTCTTGATGTTAGATTATTTAATGATATAAAGGGGATATATTTTTTAATTTCCAACAATATTCCATCTCGAATCGAGTGCTAGTGTAGTGGTTAGAGATACATTAAGTGGATTTGTGATTCTAGAAAATCTGAATCCACACGGAATGTAATCCATGAATATAAGGTGTGTGGGTTTCCCCAAGCAGATACTTTGGTTTTTGAGAATGATAAGGTTCACATAGAATGCGACCTCTCCCAGGTGGGTAGAGATGTACATCTGATGGTATACATATATGATATAGAGTGAAAAACCATGGGAACACCATGTACACCCACATGAATGTTCCCAGCCTTGAAAAAATTGGCTAAGACATGTACTGGGACATGTAGTGGAGTAATTGAGAAACAACACATCATGTACATTTAGAGAGACAAAGTCCATTAACATGGGTTGGACCCATGATCAAGGGGACACAGTGTGTCACCCAACTACACATCATGTATTACTTGAATGGTTTCTTAGATACTCAATCCTCTTTATCTATGAAATTATTATTTTTGTGTGTGTTCCCCATTTCCATTCCATGAGGCTTTAGTATTTAATTCTCTCATACACTATGGATAGTAAACCCTTCTACATGAAATATTGGATAGAGTTATTTTAATGAATCCATGAGATCTAGAGAAAGATCTTATATTCTTATTTGTTCCCAATGTGAAGTTCATGGTGCTTTCATGACCAACACTATATGGGAATAGATCCTCTATATAGTGAGTTAATCTCGAATGAGTTGTTTGTATACCCCAATTTCCCTAGGATTTAACCTCAAATGTGTATTCTATCTCTTCAATCATAGGGTGTGTACTTCATAAGTTGATACCTGATAATAATTACCTCTTGGATGGGTGTCTTCAAGGTTATCAGAATCATGGGTGTGTTCTCATGAAAGAGAGCCTTGCGAAACCATCAATTTAGAATCCTAGGATAAAATTATTTTTTTGAATTTCCTTTAGGCTGTGTGTTTTTCATGAATATGTCCACATATTCATGATACATGATCTGTAGATGTATGAATATGTGGAATCTAATATATTTTATATATGTAATGCATTGGGGTTTTGGGTGTCATGATGGGTATTTTTTTACTCACACCTACATTGAATTTTCCTATGCATTTCATGTCTGTAGTTGATGATTTACCTTATGATAGAGTACCTGATATACTTGGACCTAATGGTTCATTGTGAGATAGGATAGAATGAGAGGTGTTCTTGCAGTATCTTGATAGCACTTCCGAGTTCACATTAAAGTTCATATTTTATATGGGCATAATTAATTTCTATTACTTCCTATTGTACTCTCATTTTAAGATTTAGATTAATCCATTCATGATTTATAAATTATTTATATTTAATATACATATATTTATGGATATTTTTGTGTAATGGTATATATTATAAGGCCTCCCCTGTAAGTGTTATTTCAACTCGGTGATTGTCATAAACCCTTGGAAAATTGTTGAATTCTTAAGATTTTGTGACATGAGATGAATTGGGATGGGTTTTTAAATAGTGGTATAAGAGGATTCTAATAAACCCTTAGACTAGATTCTATAAGATTGGTTTGTGGAAACAATTTTATGCTTTTAATGGTGGTATTTTTGGACATGGACTCCAGTTTTAGTGCAGTTTCCAACATATCCATACACCAAGACATTGATCACATAATTTTCAACCCAATTCATGAGAGTATTAGTTTCATGGAATAAAATGGTACATGAAAAATATAGTAATGGGTTGTTCTTTCCATGTTCTTCTTGAGTCATATATGTAGATATAGTCATTTACTTTGATACTTCTCCATTATTTTCATGGTGCTTCTCTGATATATGTTAGATAAGGTTCAGTATCTAAAACACATTAATGATCATCATAGTGATGAGGAATATCTAAAAAACTAGTTCTAGAGACTCTACCTCCTTGTGGTGCACTATCTATACCACCACATATAGAGTAGAAAATGGTACCTACATTATCAATGGATTATATGGGTAGAATAAGATCATGTAATTAAAATTAGTGAAAAATATTCCTCATCTTTTTAGGAGATCCAAATCCATTGGTAGGTGAGGACATTCTTGGACCTGTGATATATGCTTTTTTACTGTCAGAAAACTAGTAGATCTCATGGTAATACTAGTAGTGAACCTACTTCATGGATTAGGAGAGTGATGGTGGGTTTAGTGACCCAGTCTTGTTGTGACGTGACTCCATCATGGTCAGATTTGTAGAAACATTTTAGAGATTAGTTCTCTCCATATATGCTGAGGATTGAACATAACCTGGTGTTTCCATGGCTCTATCATAGTATCCTGATAGGTGTGGAGTATTCATTTAGGATTACCAACCTTTATAGCTAGTCAATGGATACGGTTAATGACCAGTTAATCATGTCTTGAACCTTGATGTGAGGGGTGTGTGTATACACTAGAGACAATTTTATACCACTATGAATTCATTCTCATACTAAGGATCTAGAGAAATTTATAGTATATGAGAGTTTCATGGATTAGTGGACACATTCAATGGTTTCCTGTAATGGGAATACAAGAGTAGAGTCCTTGAAAATAGGGGGTATACATCAGTCTTAGAGACCTGTATATGTAATATTTTTAGGAGGAGGTCCCAGGATAGAGTATACATGGTTCATGGCTCATAGTGTGTGTCCATTCATCCCAGAGAGATATTGGTCTACTCTTTTGATGGCATGGGACATCATACATGATATTGAACAGCCTATTGTAAGGCCCATTGGGATACGATGTATGAGCCATCGAGGTAGAGTTAGTGGTAAGAAAAGATATATATATTCGGTGATGAACATGATAGAGGATATAGAAGGGAATATGGAGTGGTGAGACTCCTTAAATTTTTACCACCACAACCCACAGGTGGTCCAAACTAGACACTAGGATCTTGAGGGAATGGGAAGGGAAAACATCATGCCGATGAAGATTATGAACCATAGCCTTTATGATAGATTCCAGGAACCATATATTAATATATATTAAAATACCTATATGATGAATAGACAAGTTTCTAGTTATTTATTTCTTGACACATATCCTATTTGAGACATAGGGACTATAATTGAGACCTTATCTCGACACATACACATGGAGAATCATACAAGATATGTATCAATTATCACACACTTGTTCTGATTGTGTGACTTGAATAATGGAGGTTATAGTCATTATTGGGATATGATTTTAGTAGTTATGATTGCTTATTATGTCACCTTATGTTTTGATTTAATATCGACTGTTCATGATAAGATTGATTATTTTAGGCGGTGGATATAGTTTTTCCACAATGATGGAATCAGGTTCTCCATTATCTAAGAAAAGGAAACCCATGAAGCATAGGATGGACTAATGAATAGGCGGGTTCATACAATTACTCAATGTTTTTTTATCATGACCAACGGTGAAATGGATGTTATGAGTTTCCTGTTTCTAGTAGAGGTGGATGAGTACAATGATATATTTCCTATGCAGGTGCTATGCTTACCTATCCCCCACAAGATATAAAAATTCATTGATCTTCCCCTTTATATAACACCCATATATTTTACAACACATTAGATATCTCCCGAAATGAATAGTAATTTGAGGTTGTATTTGGAGGAGATTCATAGGATGGTCTTCATTAGACGCTGTGTTTAAACCTAGGCAGCCCTAGTGCGGTTCACCATAAAGGTGGACCGAAGAATTAGGTAATGTTTGGATTATTAACATTTGGACTAGTTGAATGTTATGAATATGTATCAAGAACCTAGTAATTATAAAATCATTGATTTGTTTAGATGGACATGATTTTTCTCGAAGGTTGAATTCAAGTCATACTATCACTAGTTGTGCCTTCAGGATGGGGTCTTATCAATGATGAAATTCAGATGACATTATGATAATTATGATTACACGTTGATTCCCATTGGCATGATAAAATATCTAATAGAGATCATTGGACTAATGAACCAAATATTTCATCATTTCTTAGAACAGTTCATTTTAGTCCTTTTCTACAATATCCTTGTATACGTAGCATATGTGGTGGAGCATGACAGACACATAAGGATGATTTTGGACGTTCTCTAAGATCACCATATTATTGAAAAGATCTATAGATGGTAGTTATGGATACTATTGGTCAACATTATTGGACATCTTTACTCAGTATATGGTGTGGTAGTGGACCTCTCTAAGGTGAAGGTAGTGTTTTTGTGGGATCCACCCAAAAGCGTGACAGATGTGAGGATCATCCTTGGGTTGGAAGACAATTACTAGAGATTTATACCTGAATTATCCAGTATATTGGCACCCATGAGATCATTGAACCAAAATAGTTACCCCTCCATGTGGACTGAAATTTACGAATAATAATTTCAGTAGTTGTGGTCGAAATTGATGTGTGATCCAATCATGATTTTTTTCAAAGGAGGGGTTTGAGTGCATAGTGTTCTACAATTCCTCAAGAACTAAAAATAATTGTGTTCTATGTAGAGTATGGATGTAATTTCCATTTTTTACATTAGTTTATTACAAATGAAAAAAAAATGCAAGACCCATGATCTTGAGTTAGTAGTGGTAGTCTTAACACTAATATGAGAAACACTACCTAATGCGACACTAGTTCATCTTCTATTTTATTCACAATATTAAAATGTGTATATTCTCCTAGAAGGACCATAATATGAGATATGGTTGATTGATAGAGTTCATCCATGACTATAAGTTCTTCATTGTCTATACTCTTAGGAAAAATAATGTGCTAGTAGATTCTCTCAACAAGAGATCTTATTCATAATACTTGAATGAAGCATCAATGTTGTTTCCCCCATTGTTGTTATCCATTATGAATGGAGAAGGAATTTATTACCTATAGTTGATAGTTTTTTTCCTCCAAATTATTAATGATTCAGGGAGTCACATCTGGAAGATATAATCTCTAATACCATATGTACTCATATATATAATGGACATGATCTAAATGGATTTTATTTTGGTGGGGAGAATTAATTTTCTTCAGAGGACACATGGAGATAGTAATGAATTTTTAAGATGTAGTTTTAATGGAATTTCATAAATCTATATTAGCGATATATTTAGGTGTGAAAAATATGTACCAGGACCTCCAATGTCTGTTTTACTATCTAGGGAGGATGAAATTATTCTCAATGTTTTTCTATTGGTTCCATAATTTTCAGCAAATAAATGGTGAGAACCATCTTTCCTATTTTTCATCTCAACCCTCTAAAGGATACATAATGTAAGTGGGATGTGATATCAATTGACTTTTTTAAATGATATCCAAGTATTTCCTCAGGGCATGACTCCATCTGGGTGACCGTAGACTGAGTTTCAATGTCATCCCACATCATAGGTATTTGAGAGAACATTTCATTAGAGAGTACGAGACAGCTCTATATGAGAGATATAGTATAAATATATGGATTCCCATTGAGTGTCATTTATGAACTTGATAATTTCTTCAAATCCTCGATTTGGAATGGATTTTAGAATATATTTTCTAATCATATATTCCTGAACATAGTTTTTCACCCCCCAATGATAGATATACTGAGTATACATTTCAGAATCAGGAGGAAATATTGTTGTCATTAATTTTGGTCATTCGTTATACTTTGGAGGAAAACCAACTAATGGTACTTTTTTCATTAAATAATAGCTATAATTATTCCATTGTTATGGAAAATTTTGGGGATTTATATGGGTGGACATATAGGTCACCACATTGCTAGACTGACCTAGTAGGGTCAGCACATAGGGGCCAATAGAAAGTATGATAAAATACTAAGATGTTTCAGATCATCTAGAAGTAGATCAAAACTATATAGAGCTATCAAAATTATCATATAGATAGATGAAATAGGACATTGAAATTCAAGGAATGATATCATGTGTCCCTATGAGAATCAACTTAATTTATATTATAGTTATATTTTTTAGTAAAATCTATCTTTGAGTGTCTTTGGACGTTTCAATGTATTATGTAGATCCTGTTAGGTGGTGTATAGTATAATAAAAAATCCACAACATGATCAGGTACACGGCGTATTCCATTTTTCACACCTATGCAGGTACATGCATTACACATCACACGTTATTGACTGTGGTGATATAGACATCGTGGATGGAGAAACCATTAATAATTCCCAATTAAGATCAAGGATCAGTAATAGATGATCTTTCACGCACATTTAATTCATTTATTTCTTGTTTAGTGGTAGCATGGAAATCTCCAAGCAAGAACATTAGAGTGGGTAGTGAATATTCATGCTCAATACACACATCTCTTTTTGTAGCCGTTGTTATGAATTTTTCTAACATAATTCCAAATTGTTTGGAGAATGTAATTATTTGAACATTCAATGTATTATTTTATGATTATAATTGGCTGATTTTTGAAAAAATTTACTATCATTGTGCATGATTCTGAGTCCTATGGTTCCTAGAATAAATCATTGAAATATATTAAATATATTAAATTACACAGACTTTCAATTTTTCTGAAAAAAGTGTAAAATAATACTAAATGGGTTCAATGTCAGAAATCATATGGCAACATTGAATTCAAAATATGATTTTTACCCCAGGGATGACATATCCTATGTTGGTGTGAGGAGTTTTCATAAATGTCATCACGGGTATGAAATGAATAAAATAATTAATTAAATTATTATTTTATTTTTTCCTTGATGGATCAACTAGAATGAATTAAAATAGATTGTATGGGATAAATTCTAGGTTTTGTCGCCTGACCCCGAAAACATTAGATATAAAATTGAAGTATATCTCTAAAATTAATGGAAGGAAGAAGATAGATCGATGATCAACATGGAACACAAATCAGGATCTCACTAATGATGATGACACCATAATATTTTTCATCATAGATTGATCTATAATGAGTTGGGATATTTTTTATTAGGTTTTCATTCCCTAGTTCTATCTTTATTATTAACATAGATAAATATAATAATAGATTGATCCATTGATCATGCATATTATAGGATGTAATATAATAATAAGAGTATGGGAGAAGTTTCTTCGGGATTTAATTGTTATCTATTTGTTAATCATTTAAATGGTAACTAACTGATATTGTAGAACTAGGATCATCATGACATAATGGTGATGTGGTGATGAATGCCAAAGTGAATATAAATTTTGTGGATACCTGATTTCATGTGCTTATTCAAGAAAATAACAAAAATTAACTATCACATTTTCTGAATGATTCAAATGTCCGTATATTGTTTTTTGGTGATATAATGACTTGACTAGGCTTAATTTTTAATTTTATGGTCAGGTGCACTACAGGATCGTGTGCCAAATGAACAGATGAATATTCAATAAGATGATATTTGAATTAGGAAAATATTGAACCACACGACAGGTAATCTAGGATAACATGATGTGTGGGTCCCACCAAGTGGAATCTTAGGATTTAGAGAATGTAAAGGATTACACAACATTTGACTTCATCAAATGGTGTGTGGCATCTCCTAGCTGGCTTGGTGTGTAACCTAGAGGGTAGAAGGACAAATGATTGGGTACACGACCATAAGAATGTTGTGTACTCCCACACAAAGATTACCATGATTGGGATATAGGAGAAAATCCTTGTACATGGACATGGGTTGGAGAACACACGTCGCAAAATGCTATGTACTTTAACATGGAGATGATTTGATTACACAAGAAGGACCTTGGGTCAACAGGACATGACATGAAACACTACTTCATGTCATTTACATCCTAACAGTTTCTTTATATCTCATATCCACTGTATCTTGAACATTTTTTATGGTTCACTACCTATATCTATTATTTGAGGGTTAGTATAGAGTATCCTCCTACTATTGTAATAGTGAATCCTTTAGTATGACTTCGTGGATACAGTTGTTGGAATTCATTAGTGATTCCTAGAGTTAGATTTGGAATTCATATTCGTTCTACGAGTTGTGTTCTTAGCATCATAATGACCAAAAATAAATGGGATTCAATCCATTATATAGCGGGTTAATCCAAATTGAGTTGTAGGTACACCCCATGGCCATAGTAGTGATCATCGTTTTTGTATCGTATCCTGTGGGATTTAAATTGTGTACTTCCTATGATAAGAACTAATGAGAACTAAGTCTTAAAAGGACATAAACAATGTTAATAAACTCATGAGTGTGTTATCATAGATTATTTTATTATGGACTGATTGAGAAAGAATCATGTGATGGAATTATATTTGTGACTTACCTTTATAAATGTTTCTTTATGGGGTATACCATGATATAACTTTTACATATGTTGTAGACATAAATAGAAGTAGATATGACTGTATATAATGATTGGTATTATTTGTGGTTATACAGTTTTATATTAGGTATTGATGTGTTGAATGTTTCATATGATTTTCCCACATGTGTCATGTATTGTGCAGATGATCGACCTTTGGACAAGGACCATAACAGACTGGGAACGGATGGTTTATAGTGTGCCCAGATTGGATGATTTGTGTTCATATGGATTCATGATAACATCCACCTTTTAACATTCATTTAATTCCAGTATTTTTCCCTTTTACATTCTTTTACTTCCATTAATACTATGGTTGGGGGATTTATATGTATTAATGCATGGTTGTTCCCTTTCTTTACATTTTATCGCTGTATACGCAAGGAGATGTTTTTTGAGTATAGATATATAGTCTATGTTCTCACATGTTATTTATATTCCAACATGGAGTTACTCACCACTGCCTATAATATTAGTGGTTGGATTGGGGAGTCATGGAATGGCCCCTATTAGGAAAACATATAATAATCCCAACTGAGGCACAGTCACAACCCTCAACTATCCATCATATGGGGTATGTCAAAAATAGGGTGAAACATTCTCATATTTCAATATTTCCAATTAGAGAGACATTTCCACAATTTTAAATTATTAAAATTTTCTTCAGTTTTTTTTCCAATTTCATATTAGGAATAGTTTTCTTTTAAATTTCAAGATAAAATAAGTAAATTTTTAATTTACACAACTAACCCCCAATCCTATGTCCTGTGTGTGCCAAAAATGTTTCATGTCATAATAAATCCTAGTTGTCTAGAATGATTAATGTATACATAACTCATGTGACATACTAGGTTATGAGGAGAATAACTGAAATCAATAACATCATAGAATAATTTGATTAAAAAATTTGGAAAAGGTGAAATTATAATAGTAAACATCATTTATACTAATCCAACAATTGGTACATTAGTTTCCCCCCACACCTAGGATAGAAATACCCATTAAATAGCTCATAACCAAAGATAGAATACTTATATAATCTTTTTTCCTTACACAAAAATTAAGAAAAAATAAAAGGAAATAACACTTATCAAATAACACTTAGTAATGTGTTGAATCGGGTTCCACACACGGGTTCCCTAGGTAGGTTGGTTTCATGACCTCATGCATGCCTCCCCTTATGCTTGAGGCTGCTGAATAGCAGTGGGGGTATAAAATATATCATAAAGAGACAATAAACGTTTTATAAAACCCAAACAATAGTTTGAATAAATAAATAGTAAGTAAATGATAATGAAAGATAACCATAATAATACCATAGTCAATATAGATTAATATCACATGATAAACTATAACAGAGAAATAATATCAAAAACCAATGTAGTAGATATGTCATTCTATATATGTGTTAACAATAAAATTCAATACTAAAATAAAGATATAATTAAAACTCCCAATTGAATCTTGGAATCATCTCAAGATCCCTATTATATGTTTAATCCCATGTAATATATCTTATATAGGTTGTTATCCATTATCCCCTTCTCTAAGCATGATATATATTCTTGCACTGATCAGGCATCATGGGTACAATATTAGTAAATCTTAGTTGGCCACCACGAGTTAGGTTTAAGAATATATCTACACTACCATATTTTATAATGTTTTTTGAATAATAATTTACAATACATAAAGTATACATTTTTCAAATTAATGTATTCATTAATTATCCAAATAATTTCTCAAGATTAGGATGACATCAGCACCATCAATAACCACCTCTGAATGTCCATGATTCTAAAATGTCACTAATGGAATATATAATTTCATTCCAACACATTATTTTATTTGGAAAATCATTCCATCTTCACATTCATACAATGGTGTCCTAGAGAAGCATTGTTTCACAACCTAGGTAATTAGGATCTGTTGTCCCTATCCCCAAAAAAGGTTATCAAAAGAAAAACATATATTTAATGGGGGACTAGAGTGAATGTTAGTATACTGGAGAATATTTGGAGAAGAATTCTACATCCTAATACTCAATCACATATATAACATTTCATGGTTCCATATTTCCATCCATTTTTAAATCATCACCAACAATAATTATTCAATTGATTTTAATAAATCCATTTATCAAGAAAGGATTAATATGAAATCATCATGTTCATATTATCGACAAAACAAAATGATGGAAACCCATTTCAAAATTCCAATAATCAACAAATTTCATTTATCCAATATTCCTCAAATTTATAATCACATTACACACTAATATAATAATCATTACACTCACCAATTTCTGGAGCACGTGTTGAATATATTGATAAACTCAATTTATAATGAAAATTCCTAATGATTCAGTTATAATTGCACAAATACATACAAATATTTATTATCAATAATATGGGATATTAATATTAGAATACCAAACTCAAGGTAATTGATGGATGATTTCCAAAAAAAATCCCCATATTAGTAAAGAAGGATAAAGATCAAGATTTCATTGAAGATCTAGATCCAAAACCAAAGATCAAGATGAAAAAGATTAATATCCATAGAAACATAAATATAATACATCATTAATGTAGAAAAAAATCATCAAATTAGATAAATATTGATTTTATATTGAGAGATAACCAATTATGGAAGAAAACACATACCATATGGGATACTATCCTTCAATCAGATCTTAGATTTGTTAGAAAAAGCATTTGATGGGAATTGGAATCAGCCCAAGTGATTCCAAAATAGAAGGATATAGATTAATAATAAAAGAGGGGTAATTTCTGTTAAAATATTTGGTTTATAAATTTAAATATAATTTTTGGGGAATTAAATATTCCATACATATTTTCATTGGAATGGGCACTCGACCATCCAAACAGAGCTCCACAAAAATGTTCCTCTCTTCAAGGGTGAAAATTCTCTCCATTGTGGTAACAAAACATGAATAAATATTCCCTAACAATTAAAATCATTTATGCCTCATTTTTCATAGTTTAGGGAGGATGAACGCTTGGTTTTTACTATTTGTCCACCACCACCTATATATTCAAAATGGGGCACATTGTTTACTATGAAAAAACATCTAGGTATTCCTAAATAGTACAACCACCATGAATATCCCCCATTAGATTCCATTATTCTACAATTTCACTGAAAATTTCCCTACGTAAAACCCTAACTATGTTATTACAAATATAATGAAGAGGAATACACAAAAATGAGAATAATTCATCTCCATGTACAATGAGATATTACACTAGTTGTAAGCCTAACAATAATAAGTGTACATGGGTAGTAAGAAAAATCCCATGAAAGATGACATGTTGTTCACCCAATACTAATATCGGATGAATTACATGGTTGTTATCCTTGACATAGGATTTCATTCTTTTTGTCTAACACACTATTATATCAATACAATGTTTCTATTTTCTTCTCTACTGATCATGTTTATTATCTTATGATTACAAACTCTTTTAGTATTTTTTATGTTGGTATATTTTAGATTAAATTTAATTATATACTAAACTATAGGAACATTTTTTTATCCCATATTTATTTTAATAAGTTATTAATCCTATGATATTATTTTATTCTTTACTTGTTATCTATCCCACAAAAAATGTTGATATTTTACCTTATTGATTATTTGATCTGAACCTTTTAAAATATTTCCAATATCTCTGTTATAGTGATGAGTATAAAATGTAGATTTTCTAAAATGGTGTATTTAGTGGTATAAATTTGTAGAAATAATCAGAATTTTGATTAAATCGTTTGAACGTGTTGTTGATCTCCAATGGATGTAAACCTACCACTCTTAAGATCCTGATATTATTGTGGGATGTAATGATTAATCCATTCAATAGATTTTATATTGTGATAGGTCATTCATGGTTATACTAAATTATATAAAATAATCTCTTTAAATAGGTTCTTTTTATCACTGGATTCAACGGTGTATATCAAGGGTGCATTGGTGGGTATTAGAGTATGGTTTAGTTATTTTTATTGAATAGTAATTTTGAGAATTATAATGAGAAATTTTTTGGTAACCCTTATAATGTTACTATGTATACGTAAAAATATATAATTTTGAATATATTTTTATTATGTTGTTTTTCATGTAATCAAATCCCTATTAGAACATTAAAAGGTTGATGTATCTTTTGAAATGATCCACCCAGGGGTAATCGCCCTATTGAAAATTCTTGTGTATTATCATTATATATACTTGATTATTGTTGAGTGTGAAAGTTATTGTACATATTTCAAGGAACTCCTTAGGGGAAATTTATTAGTAAATTCATATAATCATTACAAACAATTATGAAGGATTTAAATATATTGTAATTTGAGGATGAGTTATGACAACCTAGGAAAATCGTAAGAAATTATTTGTTCATCTAATGATATCATGGTTGAAATAAAAGTATCAGTAGTTAAAATGATGGTTCCATTGATGAAGACATTTTAATATTGATATTTAATTTTTTTATGTTCATTTTATAATATTTTACTGGATATAAACTTAATAATTTTTGTTTTAATATTTTCAAGGATGAAATATCTTGAAAATGAATATATGTAATATATGTGTTAATAAACATTGAATATGTAAATATCATGTTGTATTTAGGGTAAATGGATGATATTATTAATATATTCATATAATGTTTAAGAATACATTATTTTTACGCTTCCCAATGATATTAATGTGTTGATCATATTAAAATTAAAAAACATATTCTTTTAGAATATATTTTCCCTAGATTTATATTTTAAATGTTACCCTTCCTTATAAAGAATACAAAAATAATATGAAAACATAATCAAATTCATAAAATAAAATTAATATTTATTACTAATAAATCAGATCTACGAAATTGGTGGCTGTCAATATATGTATCCATAATATAAAAACTTTGTGAGAAAGAATATTAATACAAGAGTTTTTATTCATTAATTTTATTTTTCAAATATGAGTTCTTCTATTAATTCATGTCTAATTTAGAACATGAATTTGATAAAATTTATTATATTTTTTAATTAAGCATACCAAAAGCATCATATGAATGATTTTTAGGATTTATTATATGTAATTTATTTTTATTTGAGTAGTGAAAATTAAGTATTTTTTGAAACACTATATGTAATGTGACATTAATATTTAAAAATAAATACATATAATTTTATAAAATAAATTATTTATTCAAAGATGGATTTAAGGTGTAAAAGAAGTTATTATATTTATTAATCTTAAAATATAATATATGTGTTTCAATTTTTATCATATTTAACATTTTTTCCAATTTGAAAATATTTTTCATCCTTATATTTTAATAAAACAGTTTTATGGTTAAAATTATATTTTCAATTATTCTCAATGATAAAAAATGTATTTCATCTATAGTCAAACAATATATTTCATTTAAATTAACATAATTAATAATTTCAAAAAATATATAATTTTTTTAAATACAGACTTTTCATAAAATAAATTTGAGGTGTCATGTGCGATAATTATGAAGATAATTTTTTTTAAATGTTAAGTTATTTTGTAAAAAGATTTTCAAATTAAAAACTTTCATGTTAAAAATATTTGACTATGATAATTTTAATTTTAACATTAAAAATAATTACTAAGGTTGGAAAAGTAGTTTTCATTGAAAAGGTAAAATGATTAAAATGTGTTTTACTAAATGTAAAAAATTTTAAATGACTAAAAAACATGCTTGCATGTGTGTGGAAGATATTATCACTTTCCAACCCTTCTAAAAAAATATTTTAAATATTTTTATCATTGTTACTATTAATAATGAGATAATATTGTTGAAATGTTGTTTGTACATCCCAAATTAAACATCCTTATAATTTTGAATGTGGATCACTTTACAAACTTCATACTACCGCAATCACTTAAAATTTAATAATGAACATATAGATTTTCATTCCAATAAAAACCTCTCACATTTTAAAATTCTTTAAGTCACAATTAATTATCCAAGTTTCTAGATTAATAAATTTTTTAAAAAAAACATCTCAATTTCTCAATAATATTCAAGCATTATCATAGAAATCCTAAATTAAAATAATGGTTATTTGTCTCTATTTTCAATTAAAATACTCATGATTTATATTTAAAAATAGATTTTGTTTTATTTTTTTTATCTAAAACCATATTTCTCATATATGTGATTAATAAAATTCATTTCTTGATATTTTAATTTAAATTACATTGAATCCCACTTATATTTCATTAATTCCTATGTTACTACCTCTGTAAGGGTGTTCCATCTCAAATACTTATTTTTGGACATATTTTCATATTTTCATGATATCATTTTTATGGGGTGTATATATACAATTGGACATATTATAAAATTAATTATTTCTTTATTATGGTATTTGATTTTGAATTTCATGCATTCTCTTTCAAGTAGTTTTATTTAAAAAATTATTATATAACATATTATAATGAAAACTAAAAACATATTATTTCATAGAGATATGGTATTTCATTATGAACATATATATTTAATTATTAGGATTATTTAAAATATAATTGTACTATATAATATTCTACAAAATTATATAGAAAATTGATTTTTTAAATATCCAACAATTAGAAGTTTCTTCAATGTAAATGTAAGACATTGTTAAAAATAATTGACATTCTATTCCAAGTTATTTTTATTGCATGTCCATATTTTACATTCCATCCAATATTTTCATATATATTATTGGGAATAATTATTTTTTACATCATGTTAATTTTTTAATTTTTCTTATATTTTAAAAATATTTATTCAATAACCCTTTCAATGAGTCAAATTTTGGAAATAGGCATTTAAAAATAATAAAAAATATTTCCATCCTCTGAAAATAATTTTTTTTATATTTTAATCAAAATATCCACTAACAAAAAAAAATATTGTAAGGATTTATTATTGAATATTGATTTTTATTTTCAAAGCATTCTCCTCAAATTATTAATATTATGTTCGAATGTGATCACCAAATTCTTATTTTGAAGTATGATAAAATATTTTCCAAACTAACATTTATAGATTATATCACCAAATGATCATTATAATTAATTAATGTTCCATTCATTTTATTAACATTATGATTCCATATAATTTTAAAATTTTATGATTTGAAAAAATATATATTTTTAAAATTTATTCAATGTAAATAATTTATTTTCAACTAAATTGAGGGTTTTTATAAATGGATTTTAATGAATTTTGTCAATATGAATAAATTCCATGTTTTTTTGAAAATACCATTAATTTATAAAATCTATCCATGGAATTTTTTTTTTGAAATGATAATTTTTAATTTTTTTATCAAAATCAGATAATTTCATTTTGATGAAATAATTTAGTTGATATTTTATAAATTTCAATATAGTAATCAATTTGATTTATCAATTAAATTAAAAGGAGTGTTTTTATATTGGTAAAAATCCTTTGAAATTCATTATGTTATAGTAGACTTATTTTTTATGAAACAATAAATATTTCTTCCCTAGATGGATTCTGTAATTTTCTAGTAACGGGTATTTGGAAGACCTTATCTTTTCTATGGGCCACTGATGTTATTTTTGAAGAATTAATATTTTAAATTTCTAATGTCACTCATATGAATGGATGATTATTATCAAGAAGGTTATTGGTCAAATATATCCATATAATGTATTACTAATGTTTATATCTCATGGTATCCAATTGGTGGAGTGGTGGATTGTCCAATTCAGAAGAGTATATAAGAGTGTAATCCCATCACCAATATTATATGAGAGGGTTATAAGATGCCCAATATAATTTAATCGGTGGTATGACTATGACTAAAAACTATAGATGGTTTTCAGTACTGAGGCCATGATTCTATAAAGGTGTTTATCCCAAAGCTACAATGACATGATTTTTTTTGGTATCCTAAATACATGATTTATACACTTATGTTTGTGCCAAACTATTATTTTATAATATGATGATATGTTATTATCCATGAATCATTTATATTAACCAATTATTCTTGTCTATTATCTTATAATACCTTTTTGTTTAGTTTATGTTACATGAAATATTATAATAACTTTTATAGATCTATAATTTTTCTAAATAATATTTTAATACATTATTTATCATCTAATAATGATATTGTATATGATTATGATTTATCCCTTGATGATATGATGATAAATTTTCCTAGATTTTGATATGTCCCTATTCTTATATTTACATTCCCATATATATATATATATTTATAAAATATGAGATTAAGAAAAATGAGAATAGTGTGGCTCAATTTTAGAGACACATTTCTAGGTATGATAAAATATTATTTTTAGGTACTTAATCCTCATAGAAACTAAAAATTATTTCCAAAGTTTTGTTTGATTATTATGAGATCTAATGTTGTGGTTATGGTAAATTTTCTAAATAGATACACGTTTAAAATGTTTCTATACACATTATATCAAATATAGTGCTTGTAGAATGTTTTTTCATCCCCATAACTGATAATATAGATATCAGGAACCTCATTGATACACAAAACCAACAGCAATAACTAATTAATATAGTCATTTACCATCATTCAACCAAAAAAAACATGTTGAACCCAAATATGTATTACATCAAGAATACATGCATTATAAAACATTGTAGTGTACATAATAGGTTTAATAAAAAAATTCCAAATACATACCTTTTTATTTTCGTTTAAAACTACATCAAATTGTTTTTTAAAACCCTTTATTAAGGGAAATAGTTTTTCATAAAAAATCATGGGAACAAATCCCATCCTATACATTATTTTGATATCATATATTTAAAATAACATTTATTAAAAAATATTTCTATTTCAAATCCACTAATGCCACCAAGTAAACCATTAATAGAGCCATAGACAATCATTTACCAATTCTTCCCAAATCCATACAATTTCATATAAATTTATATTGTCATCAATATTATATCTCCATATTCCAATGTTTATTTATTGTTATTAACACATAATGAATTAATGTTGATTTTTTTAATAATGATGGAATGTAAGTATAAAATAACCATCATGTTAGGAGGATTAGTAATTTCATGGCCATCTTCCTTAACCTGTGATCCGAAAATCCATATAACACTTATACCATCCATAAATGAGTATAATACCAACAATACTATCAATAAAAACATTAATACTCTTTAAAAAATAATTAAAAACCTATATCCCAAATTGATATAACATATTCCAAATTCATTAGATATAATAATAATCATGAAACCATATAAAATGGGCTACATCCACTCCATCCATTCACCTAATCCACTGTATAAAAAATACCTAAATTAAAACTCTGAATCAATGGATCGTCCAATATATGTTGTGTTGTTACCAAATAAAAATATAGAATTTCACTCAAAAAATCCTGATAACCCACATTGGTTGTACTTACACAAAAATAACCCTCCTCAAATGATCAATAAACTTATTTAATCACGAAAAAAAATGATCAGGATCCAAAAAGTTAAATTCATTCTAATATTAACCAATATATAATTATGGATGTTGATAAAAACTATCCACTATAACAGATCTCATCCATAATAATTCATGATATTCCTTCAACCCAAAATTTCAAGCTACTTATTTATTTAAATTACTACTAACTTGTCAAGTTTCATTACTATGCTCCCAAAACTATTTTTTTGTATAAAAATCCATACACTAATCCAACATCAATTATCCCAACCATAAAATTCACGTTTTATACTTGTAGAAAACACATCGTACAATATTAAACACTCATTATGCATTTTCCACCCACCATATCAAATTTGAGGTAAAATAATAGTTAGTACTTATATAGTAATGTTACATAAAAAATGATCATCCACGTGTTCTAACATGATACCATACATTTCATTCAATATTCCTTAACTCTTGGATTCATTATTACGGCATACAAGATCCAAGATTAGATACTGATCCCAATATATTGTGTAATTGAATTTCTTGATACTCGACCAACTAAATCTACCATTATATTACACCCATGAGGAATACCACTTAGCCAATATGATTGTGGTAATGATTTAATCACATCCACTACCAGAAAATTATTCATAGTCATATATATTTGATAGATTTGATGCTATTGGCCATAATAGTATATCTAACATAGCCATACAAAACAAAACACTAGATATCTACAACTAAAACCCCACGCATATCCAAACCGAATGATTGGATGTGACCTCCTGATTAATAACCTAGTTCTAACATACATCTCATATCAATAAAAAACATAATGATACCCAAAACACCCACTAATACAATATATGAAAATGGTAACACTAAATTCATCTAACATTTTATAGTTATCCCAACATTATGATTCTAATAAAAATGGTTCATTCCTAACAGTAGTTCACCCCAAAAACAAATCACCCAATTAAACCAAAGTCAACATGTCAAAACCAATAATATATCAAAACACAAATCTTTAAACATTATCCAAGAATCATACACCCTATCACAAGCCCGAAAATAATATATATCACAAAACAATGATGAAGTACCCACATAATTCTTGGTTCAAACCCTCGGTTCACCTATAGTATACTAGTGAAAATATATAAAACTCTATCTATACCATGATTTGTTACTTATTTCCACCCAATCATTAAATCATATCCCTAATCCCCATCTTCACATGGTGTATCTTGGAAAACCTGAAAAATATGTCAAAATAGTATTTTGAACACATGTTTCACTCCATGTACAATTCAAAAAATATTTTATACTAGTTTACTTAGGCATCAATTACCTTTTTAAAAATCAAATTGAAATAATTTTACTCAAACTAATTCCATCCCAGGATTTTTTAAAACACCCCTTGTCATCCAAGTTTTTCATGAAAATTAAAATACATAAATTAAAATCCAACCACTAACACTTTCAAAACCATTAGGATTTCAAAAAAATGAATGTAAAATAAAATTATTAAACTCATTTCCCCAATAGTTTCCCAAACAAAACAGCTCAAAACATAAAAATTTATATTCATAAAATGTTTATTTAAAATAATGAATGAATAAAACTATTAAATATATCCCAATGGCCACTTAATGAGTTTTATTTACCAAAATAATCATTTATTAAAAATCACTCATTAAAAAATTCATCTCTCTATGGTGGAAAACGACCACAATCACAATAAATCAACCAAATAATAAAATATATATGAATTTTACAAAATAATTTAATATATTATAGCATAGATATAATATATTATTTATTTCATAAGTTAATAATCTATTCTAATAAAGAAAAAATAAAAAAATATATATCATATTTACGTATAACATTGTATAATAATTCCACTATCAAGATGATAAAATAAATCACAACCCCTCGATTGATCCCTATGACATAGCTAGAGTCAAATCAATCCCACATTGAGATTCCTAGTCCAACACTCAACTCGTCCTAGTGTTCATTGCGAAAAACTACATTTCCCCATGTAAATTTTTATTCAATAGATGTCATTCTGAAAAAAAATCCAACTTATAAATCATATAATTAATACTCTCCGAAATATACCTCTATCAAATTCAATCCAATCTTGAAACAATATCTGATATAATAATGTTATTCCCCATAAATCATTCCAAAATGTTACCCTAGAGAGGATTTTATGTGATATAAAACATATCTCTCACATGAAATTGGATAAAAATTAATATTGAGATTCAAATTTATTCACTGGGAGACTATTTCCTATATAAAAAGACCATAGGGGAATGATTAAATGTATCACAAGATTAGCATAACCATAAATATGATAGAAATTGAAAAAATACTTATTGACATAAATTGTATCCAATGTTTACTATATAATCTACCATAAAAAGTAGTAAAACTATCAACATGATGCCTCCAACATAAAATATAGTATCAAATATGCACGACATAACATGAATTATATTTTAATTAAGACAGGGGAACAAATACTAATAGATGCATAAGAAAACAAATCTTAAACTGGCATCCCTCTCAACTCACATAATCCCCATATTTGATACATTAACAAAAAAACCATCATGAATGGAACAATGTATCCAACACTAAAAAATACATATAATATAAAATAAAAAATTAATGGAAAAGATTATAAAAATAAAACTATGTGATTTACATTGGATGGAATGAGTCTAACCAACTGATATAAATCATTAATTCATTAACTATAGAAATTGCTATTATGGTAATGTGAGGGTATATTTACTATATATAAAAAGAGGGAAGTCTATGTGATGAATCATAACCACTGTAAATCCACAATTCATAATGAAAAAATACGCATACATCTCAGAATGGTGTGTTCTAACCATGAATCCATCACAACTCACCACACACGAATTCACACCATACCAAAAGAAATAGAGTTATGTAATATGTCATCCAAACCCATAGAAGAATATGAAAGGTTTCGTGTTTTATGAATCATATAACATAACCACATATGCATGGTAGAATGTTATTAAAAATCCTTACCACTTCATAATGATGTGGGTTAGGTTTTTTTTTCTCTAAAACCATCTACTCTCATTAATGTAAAGTAACACCAAAATAATTCTAGTTATCCAATCTATCTAAATGAATAAAACATAAGTAGTGCCCATGATATCCATTATCACTCATGTTACAAATTCAATTACCATATAATTCCCCAAAATATTACTCATTGTTGAGAAAAAAATAAATCTCTAACCTCATCAACTAACTCATTTATTTTCACCAATCATTTATAATGGAACACCATAAAACACATTGTTTTCCCAACATCACAGAAATGAAGAAATAAATATCAACCAAGGAAATCCTATCAGAACCATCTCATTAATGGTTGTTCCTATCCTCCAGATCTACATCACCAACACCATATTACATCATCAATCACAAACACATTATTCTCACATTCACGAAATAACAAATAGGGTATTCAACTTATCTCACGTGAAAACTAACACATTATCAAAGTGCTAGTAACTTTTAATCTAGGCTACTATATTTAATATAAACTTTCAAATTGTGGGTTAAAATAAAAATACACTTATGTTCCACATGTGAAACATGGAAATCCACTTGATATTCTGATCGTCATAACAAATGAATCAAATACAATTCTCTAGACCCGTATCTACACCCAATGTGGTCGATCATAAAAATGCAGACCAACATGGACATTGATACTAAATGATAAAATCATCATCCACATAAAATACTAATGTGTCGTTGATCAATAAAAATATCCATATGTAGGAGAAAAATAGGGTGTGTATATATTATAAAAATATTTGAAAATAATTCATTGTTTACAATAGAACATATGAACCAAAAGATTTCAAAACCATAAAATTGATGATTTACATTAGAAACATCATCCAATTATCCTTTTAAAGAATTTATAAAATGAACCAGATGTCCACATACATAATCTGGTCCCTATACATAAATCCAATATGAGGAAATCCTTATAAAGAACCCAATATTAAAATTTATATTTGGAAAAATAATGAACATTAATATCCACTCATACCATAAAAAAACCATAAAAATCTTCCTCAGAATTAATTTAACAAAGGAACATACATATATTTTTTTAAGGTTATGTTATCCATGATTAATATTAGGTTAACTGATTAACATCAAAAAAATTTGGAAGACAAAAAATGGCACTGCACATGTATAGAACAATAATAATAACAACGTCACACATGTATAAAATAACTATAAGGAGTAACGCCCTAGTGTAGTAAATAAAACATAACTTAACCGATAATCCATAAATATGATGTAATTTTCTAAAAAACACCTTTAACTCCAAGATAACCTTCATCATTGACAAAAATATTCAATTTAATAAGCCAACAAATTTTAAAAAAATCCCAAATCAAGAAAAATCCTTCATAAAATGAACATGTGTCTTAATGAAATAGAAACCACAAGAAATCGGGTGTAGTAAATTAATTACAACCACCTTAAACTAATGAATTTAGAAACAAAAATTTATACCCCTAATTAAATGGATAATTACACATATATACTACACATGAATTCCTCATCAATATAGATGATTTATATTTTCTATATTGAGATCATATATCTCATACCAAACATGGAAACAAATTAAGAATATGGGACAATATAGAAGAGATGTCAAGATTTCATAAAAATAACAAACATGGTGAAACCATTTGAAATGTTATAGGTCTACGGAATGGAGGGGAGAGAAAAGGGAAATAACCTCATCTCCTAATATTTTTGTTTAAACCCAAATATGAAAATGATAAATGTGTTTCCCATTTTGATGAACAAAAAAACCTTCCCACAGTCTTATTAAAAAATTCAGTATAGTTTGGTCATTTTGTGAACTCTATGTTTATAAAAATATTATCCACTGGATAGGGGCGGAAACCCCTAGTCGAACCTCGTCACACAGTAAACACCAAGGTCACTATTCAACAATCCCAATAAATATCATCTAATACCCAATCATGAAATATCATAGTGAAAACCCTTTAATCCATTATCTAAAAATCAAAAAAAAATCCCCAAAATATGCCAAATAACTATCTCTAGATATCCATACCCAAAATGACCATTCCTAAAACAAACTATACACCATATATTAAAAAATCTAAACACCCACTCCATAAGTAGAGTTTAAAAATATATATTCACCCTAATCTACACCAAACAATAGTGACACGTTTCATTACAAACATACATATTTTAAAAAGTATATATATTTGGTGTTGTCCCTAGATTTTTATATATGAATAAAATTTTTAGATTCAACTTGTTTAATTTTCCCCAGAATGTTCATTTTCAAACAAGTATTTCGATAAGAAATGAAAAATTTGGACATTAGAAAATTCACAGTTTTTATATATTTTGGGAAACATAATTACTCGTCCATTTTTAGTAGATTAGTTTCCCAAAGATCAAAAAAACACTTTTAATAACCTTATTCACACCTATATATTAATAATTTACTCATAATATCTCCACTGTACTCTTAAGAATATGGAATTTACAATTTTTAGGCTTATTTTATACTTCCGGAGTTCCTATGAAATTTTTTGAAGTCCCCAGAACTTGTAAGAAGTCACCATATACTATATGTAATTTTTAATATACAATGCCAGATTTATTTTTAACACTTTTGAACACATCTTTTACTCTTACAAACTTTTGTGTTACTCCCTAAATTGACAAAGAGTCTTTTTCTAATATCATAAATTTTTTATTTAAGAAATTAATATTCTATATTGATTCATAGAAACATTTATTTCCATAATATATATTCAATATTACACTAACTAATAAAAAATAATTATCAACAAATTATCTCCCATATATATAAAAATATAAATCACTTCCTTTATAATCAACACATTCTTATCAACACTAAACAAATGGATGAAAATAAATATAACACCTTCAGAAATTATATTAGTTACTTTATCATCCATTTAACAATTCATATGGTTTATTCTCCTCAACATAATTTAGAAATTCTCAATTCTATAATTAAATGGTTTTTTTCATAACCTAATTCTAGTAATGCTTAGATATTCCACATTTAATTAAAACATATGAAGCCAATTATTTTTTATATAATTCCTCCATTCTATAATTCCATTTTGTCATGGATTCCTTAACTCTCGAATGGCATAACTAATTTTTGGATTCTATAAAGAATTATTAATTCAATATATATATATATATATAATTTAATTTTAAAAGCATAGAATCTTAATTATCTTCCATTTTCAATTTACACTCTTCATTTAAAAATTGATGATATATAATACATCCCTATTAGACATGATAAACGTGATATTTCCTATTATACTATAGTAATCATTAAATAAAGTTAAATATTTATCACCATCAGGTTCATTGTTGTTTTTTAGACCACATGTAATACACTGACCGTAGTTACCTCGAGTCGGTGATTTATTACATAACATTGGCATGATCACAATAGATCAAATCTCGAAACACTGATTTGTTAATATCATCAGAAGTACTAGAAACATTAATTAGTTTTTTATTATATCCTGAAATTAAAAAAACATTGTGACCCATTTGAACACACTCATATTTTTTATCCTATCCCTACAGGTAAATAAAAATATATTTCATCACATAATAGGATAAAAAGATAATAAATTGTTGAGCACAGATTCTCAGTAAGGATAAGAATATAGAAGAAACATTCATAAATAAGCATAAACATTGGGGTCTAGGTTTACAAATATAAGCCGAGCCTTTTAAAATTATGTATCAGCATAATATTGAAAAGATAAATCCAATAATTCCATTTACTTATTCACATGGATATTCTACTAGTCGAATAATCACATGTAATATCAATATCTAATTTCATAATGATGGAATGCATAATGTCGGACATCATAACTACTTAATCATGGCCTCATACAAAGCCTACAAATAAGATTTTTTCAAGGACTTGTGTCAAGACACTAGTTTGTCTCATGATTCCTACCAATGCATCGGGGAGCTATAGCGGTCTCCATCTATCACATACTAATTCCAATGCATTCCTCATATTAAAAGGTTGGAACCTAACATAAATATTCATATTAATAAAATCATAATAAATTATAACAATTTAAACATAACCCATGAATGGTATAATAATAAAACATCTATAGTGAAACATATCAAAAAACCTTCAATACAATATGGAAGATTTTATCATAATAAATCAACTTCAAACAAGTGTAGAATCCATCAAAGGTTGTTGACATAGATGAAATCCAAACTATTTCAGAGAAATATATCTTTCTATTTTGGGATCATTTAAATGTCACATATTTATAAAAAAAATTATTTATAAAATATTCCTAAAATATTGAATGGGAATCTTCTAGGGCGTTATAACGGTGGAAAATAGCGACACCCACCGTATAAGTTAAAAAACATTCTTAACATAATTTTTAGAAATGTTCATAATATACCTTGTTTTTTAAACGGTAGAAAGATTACATTCAAAATATTTTCTTAAAATTCAAACAAGGGAATAAATTAAAATAACCCCAGTCAAAGAAATATATATTTTTTGAAATTCATTTTTAAGAAACACATATGTGGATGATAAAGAGGTCCCAGTAGATACATACTTATAAAAAACCATAGATAACGACGAGATTGTAGAATTAACTCTTACCTTGCACTTTTTCATTGGAAGATGGTACATTATCCTCCTGTAAAATAGATAAATAATTATTATTAAATTTCAAAATAACCACATGCATAAATATGTTATCATATATGATCTTTGAATATTTTTTTGTTAATAATATTTCAGAAGTGTCATTGTTTCAGGTGTAAACTGTTTGGTTTTCATTTATATTATTTTGTGTGAAGGTCATTTTTTTATGGATAAGATGTATTTTATTATAATATAGAATTATATTAAGTTACTAAATATTATTTTTAATCATAAAATGAACATTATTATTGAATGGTTACCATGGTGGATGAATCTATTCACGTTCGTGTAGAAGGTATTATGTACAAACGCCCGAGCGACTATATCATTCTATTGATGGTGAAATCATTTTTAATGGGATGAAATATCATATAAAATGAATCTTGAATATGTTATATTTATTATTTACATCATTTATACTAATTATTATACACATCTGAATAATGAATTGTTGGATAACAAACTATACCATGATGTGGATCTAGTAAGCCATACGTACAAATGTATTGTGACTCTTTCATTCATAGGTTGGATAGAATAATTAATGTGGTGGTATGATATATATAATAACATCACATTATTTACATGATAATTGAGTTATTACTTATGTATGGAAACAACAAAGAAAGAGGAAGTGGAAGAATAAATGAACTTTGAAAGAGGTGGTGAAATTATTACCTCTTCTTCAGTTTCTTCCTTTTGGTTTGATCAAAATGGTTCCTTAGGTTACTTTATGATCAAATTAAGTCCTATAAGTTTAACTTAGGGGATTTTGGAGGATATTTGATCATAGTTTGTCCGAGAAAAATTTCTTTGGAGTTTTCCTTTTGAGAGAATGGGAAGTACCCTTTTAGAAGATAGGTGCAGGTCACTTAAGGAAATGATTGAAATATTAGTTTATTTTACAATAATATTTTGTTGATAATGGATCCAAATAAAATTTATTTCTAGGATAAGATGGGGATGGGTCGAAAACATCTCCAATAATAGGTTTTAGATAGGTTTTGGTCACTATATTATCCTTATCATTTATATTTAACTCTTAGATAAATAGTTTAACTTTTACAATGTATTGTTATATTATTATAATAAATGGTTTAAATACATAATATAAAAAAGCCAATAGAACCCCAAGTAGTTAATTATTGACATATCTAACCTTATGGTTGACCATGGTTTGTTCATTTCAATCCCTTCCCTTTATACTTACTCCAAAACATTATACACTATATATTCATCATTGATTAATAATTTTTTTACTTATAACTAAATTTTATTTGTCCTGTATAAATGATTTTCTTCAAATGACTTAATATTCTATGATTTTTCCTTGATGTAAGTACTATATTATCAATGATGTTAGTGTGTTCCTCAATAATTAATCTATAGTTCTCTACATGATTAAGTTACAATTGTTCATTCTTAAATTCATCTATAATTTCTTAATGTCATAAATTTTTCTACATATTATAACTAATAAAACAATGTTATTCCTTTTTCAATACTCTAATAACGAAGTCCAACTTCATTCATAGGTCAATTTACATAAGATATGTAGAGACCCATATCTTGACGTACATAGACATTGAATTAGTTTTGCGGAATACATAATACATAACAAACACACACACACAAGGACCGTAATAGTCTAGTGTCTTTGGAAACTCGGAATATAATCTTCTAATCGTGGTGAAAGATCTTCAACATCTCCCATAATGATCTTCGTTTTTTTTACCTAAAACCTTTCTTTATATCCTAGGGAAAAGAAAACATAAAAGGGTGAGCTCAAATGCTCAGTAAAGGTAAACAAAAGAAATATCAATCACATCATATACATAAGAACATAACTTTTGGAAATCTTAACCTGCAAAAGAAATCATAATTTTATAACATGGGATAAATCATAGTAGTGAAATGTAATCCCAATAATCATAACATAAAACATGAAACTTTGTGGCATACACACATAATCATATATAATAATTTCTTATTATTCAAGACTCATTGCCAAGACCATCTTAGTGGACAAAGTCCATTTCTGAACCGAGTTCATTCCTCATTTTAGTCCTCCTTCACTGAACTGGTTTAACCTGCAGTTCCAGCCATGTCTATCTCATAAGATATAAAATCATTACCCAATGCATTGTAGGGAGATATAGGTCCCACCCATCTCAGAATTATACCATTCTTATGTGTGCCACAAAATCATAAATCATACATCATTGCATAACTCATGTAATAAAAATGGGAATCTTAAACACCGTGACATCATAAAACTATTCATATAAGATAAAGGAATTCATAAAAATAATTCCACCAAAACATAATCAAATAAATTTAATAATAGGGATAGAAACATAACCCTTTATTATCTTATATGGAAAATAATTTTGATAAAACACTTGAACTCCATTCTTGAGGAAAATATCCTTTCTACTTCAAAAACACTTTTCCTTTCATAACATGTCATAAAATTCTAAACTAAAAGAAGTTGATTAAAAATAAACTTGAAAACTTGTAAAGGAATCTTCTTGGAAATAATGTTTTAAAAATCCATTCATGTCTTATAAGTTAAAAAACATTCTTCTCATACTTTTGTCGGAAAAGTCAAAATGTACCTCGTACGAAAAATGACAAAATATTCCTTTCATGTCATTTACTAAAAACTCACTTAAAGGTAAAATTGGATTTAAAAAAAATTTAGGTGGATGGAAATAATATTACATATTGAGGAAACATGGATATGGATGATAAAATACACCCCAGTAAATTCCAAAGTTTAAACAATCTCAAATAAAAATGAGATTGTGATATTTCCCTTACCTTAGGTCCAATTTGCTTCATAAGTGTCCGAACCTCCTGTATAATGATTTAAATTATGTTATTGACTTTTTCCAGAATCATACTTATTTTTATGATATTGTATATGGTTCAGTTATGACTTTATATTACCCGTTCTTTTGTAAATTCCATGTTAAAGAGCGTTTTGGGTAAAATCTTTTCATTTGTCGTCCGTGTTTTGACTTGTAATTATTCATATGATTACTTAGATCATGATTACTTAATTCCATAATATAAAACAGTATTTATATATAATATATATTCATAATATACATATATATAATAGATTAGTAAATGGAAAGAAATACACCATTCATGGAGACGGTAGGCCATACGTACGTATGAACACTGTTTTCGTTTCCTTATTGAGTTGAATGGAATTAAGTAGATGACATACATATATATACACATAAATCCAGTATCATTATTATTTCATATATTTCAAGATTACTTATTATTATATATACTTTATAGTCATTCATGAATGGTTAACGTGGAGAATGAATCTCATCACGTTGTGGAAACGGTAGTCCGTACGTACGCACGAGCGATGATATCATTCTCATGATCGTGGAATTGTATTGGAGTGTATGAATGCTATTTTAGAATCAATATCACTTTACAATAATCATATATAGTTATTATGTACACAATTATATCCATCCAAGTAAGGTGGTGGTGGAAAATAGATTACACCACGGCGTGGAGACGGTATTCCGTACGTACGCACGCGCGGTGATTTCGTTTTTCGTAGGATGGATAGATGGTGAAATATGTTTGTTTCATACATATAATAACATATCAGTATATGACTGATACTGATGTTATTACTTCATAATGAAAAAACCTAAGAAGAAGAAGTGGAAGAAGAAATAAATTTGAAAGAATCGGTAATTGACATTACCTCTTTTTTTAAGCACCTCTTTGAGTCCTCCTCTTAGGGCACTAAAATTGGTCTTTGAAGAAGACCAGGACCTCTAAGATGTTACTAGGTAAGTGGAGAAGAGAATATTTCAGGGGTTGGCCGAGCTTGAAGGCTCAATGTGGTGTGAGTAAGAGAGGGAGGAGGTGCCCTTTTATAAGGGAGGAGAGGGGCACCTTTGGAATAACTAAAAAAATTATTTTATTATAATGTAATATTCGGTTTTTAATAGCTCCAAATTGAGTTATTTAAAATCTAAGGTGGGGATGGGTCGAAATAATCTCATCCAATATAATTTAGACAGGTTTAGGATCCTATTTTAACCTTATTATTTAGATTTAACTTTAAGTTAAATAATTTTACTTTAACCGTGTCTTCTTGTGTTCTTACACTATATGGTTAATAAACTTACAATGACAATCCAAACGAACCCCAAGTTATTTATTATTAATATATATAACCTTATCTAAGTCATTTGGCAGAAATATTAGATTTTTATAAATAAAATAACAATTAATAATATAATATTTGTTTTAAAAACTATTTTATGTCAATTTTGACAATATTCAATAGTTGATTTTTGTGAAACTCATTACAGAATGATTACTTCGACAAAAGTTATTTAAAGCCATACTAAAATTCAATATTAACCTTTAAAATTAGGGTAATTCATAAAAAGTCTCAAATTATATTTATTTGGGTATTTATAATATCAATTATTCTAATTTTTCACTATTATGTTAATTACTGCATCATCATTGTGTCATAAATAAATTAATTAATAAAATGTCTAAAAATTATAAATAAAATATAATTATGTAGGAAATATTATTATCTTTCTAATGAATATTTACAATCGAATTTATCTTATGTATAACTCTATATTAAATTTTTTTTAGTAAATAAACATTGATTTTAACTCTTTTTACTCTTCTTTGAATTAAATAATAATAAATGTCATAATCTAATCCAAGTGGACCTAAATGGTCATATTTTATTCCTAAAGTTGTTTTTGGTCAAATTACACTTATCCAATAGAATTAGGACATGTGTTAGGGTAATAATAATATCATTTTTACCCATAATTACCCTATTTACTTTTAACCGTGGTAAAAAAAGTAAAAAGTTACTATTCAACAAAAATTATTTTCATCTCATTGAACCAAATTTTATTTACTGACATCAACCTTGTCGCTCTGATTTTTTAAATTCCACTCATTGAAGCGGTAGAAATATGGTTTATGAAAAATTCATTTTTTTAACTACCACTTAGTGGTTTCACTATTCATCAAAAAACGATAGTTTCCAGAAAAATACCCATAATTAGGCCTAAGATATATTTGATATTATGAACTCAAAAATGATGACTATTTTACCAAATTCAAAACATATCAGTTGCATTAATTAATTTAAAAATTAATTCCCGTCGTCAAAACAAATATCGTGTTCTTAAGAGATAATAACTATGAAAAGATTGACACTTGTTTCTATCTGGTTTAAATGTGAAATAACATCCAATGACCAAAATTGTATTAAATTATAAAAATAAAATCTAAATATACTTTAAAACCACTAAAATTAATAATTTATCACTGTTAATTATTTTGATTAAAAAGGTTGTTTTTAATTAAAATTTAGTAATTTTCACTATTCAACATAAAATGAACATTATCTGAAAAGTACCAAAATTTCACACTATGCTAATTAGATATTCCGAATCCAAAAATGAAGTCCATTTTGAGAGATAAAATTTCTAAAATTTTAAAAGGTTTTATTACTATTCCTAACGGCTAGTTTTAATAATATTTTAATAGCATATCGTTGTTTAGAGAAACTCGGTATTGCGTACTACACACGCTATCGAGGAAGGACGCGATTGCGTGTAATGCAAGGCAAGTCAAGGATGCATTTTGTGGAAGATCCTTTTTTTCTATCATACAACAAAAGACATTAATGAAATTAAAAAGAATATTTTTTATAAAATCTCGGGGTGTTACATTCTACCCCCCTTAAAATGAATTTCGCCCTCGAAATTCATCGGGGATAGAAATGGTTTACTATTCGAATGTTTCGTTGATACAATCCCACATCATAAAAAGGAATACCAAAACCAATCTTTAAAAACAATAGTATGAAACGTAACGTTTACCCAAATAAACTAATCACTGGGTTTCCACATAGGTGAAAATATGGATATGGAAGAAAAATCTAACCACCATGTTCTGATGGAGAGTGGTAGAGAACATGGTTATGGAAAAGCCAGCAATCACAAGGCCATAAATTTGTGACGATCTAAGGTACCATCTGATTCATCAGATATTAGAGCACTAGGACAACATTTTTGGTTTTCAAGATCGTTTCCCTAAAGTTGAAGAAATTTGAATTAGAAGAAATACTTTCGTGATTTCGGTACAGTCTAACTGTTGGTCGTTCTTTGGACAATTTCCACTTCATCTCTTGACGAAATGAAGTTGAATTTGTCATTCGTGATGTGTTAGCAGATCATGTGATAGAATGATGGGTCATTCCATCAGTCTCAAACAAAAGGTTATAAAAGTTATCAAAAAATACATAAGTCCATCTATAGTGAGATTAATCATATATGGTTCCTAAAATGGACTTATACATCATATATCATTCTTCTTAATATAATAAAACTAGTTTCTACTAAACAGGTACTTCTTGTAGGCCAGTGGTAGGCGATAAAGGCCAGTCACACTTCGGTTGTGGGTTTGATTCCCACAGCCTTGTCTGACGCGATGGGCTGTCGCCCGTCCTGCAGGTTGTCCTTTTTCTAAAAATATATTACTATATCATCCCATCAATAATATCGAAAATGGTTCTATCCTTAAACAATACAAACTTATGTCCAACATAATCCATTCCAATATTTAGGCTTATCCATAATATTGCAGTCCATTGTCATATTATAGTGGAAACGATTACCATAGATTTCATATCAGAAGCATGTTAATACCATCCTTAATCCCCATATATCATAAGTTATGTCTTATTGGTCACATTACGAACGTTGGAAGGCCTTAATCATGTATTATCTTGAAAAAAATGAATACCCATTGAACCTTATTGAAAACATTAATGCTGTTAAAAGTTAACTCTTTCCACATATCAAAAGCCTCAAAATTCTATATACCTAAACCATGATATCACTTAGTCCTTTTATCAATCATGAGCTCATGAATACTATCAAACATTTCATTTTTTCCTTATCCCATCATTATGCGCATATCATCTTTTTTTCCAAAAATATCTCAATCACTTTCCATGGTTACCGGTACCATAAAATTATTGAAAACCACAATAGACCAATACATAAATATTCCAATATTCCACGTTATTATATACAACATTATTTTGTAATCCCATTAGATAAACACTTAAACATTCCACCACATCGTGGTCATATTCAACATCGCCAATGGTGATCGCATGTGACTTCCCTTTGTCCTTTTCCTTAAGTGGTTGCTCATTTCAATCATCACTAACCCTTGGATTAGGGAATTTATTAGCATAATGACCGATTTCCTTGCACTTAAAGCACTGAAGTGTAGTAGGTTCATTCTGTGTATCCCTTCCTTTGTTTGCATCATTAGACATCTCATTCCCATCATTACGGCATTCAAGATCCCGATGAACTTCCTTTCCATATTTGAAACATTTAGTTGTCCCTTTAATACAATCTCCAATATGATTCTTTCCACACTTTGAGCATAAGGAAACATTCATCTTCTTTTCGCCATTATTCTGAGATTTCTCCTTGAACTCCATCTTTCGTTTCTTGTCAAAACTATGAGATGGATAAGTTACACCAACATCCATTTCTACCTTGATAGCACAACACACAATTTCTTCATAGCTACTGAAGTCTCTTATAGCTAATTCCCTTCGAAAATTTGGTTTTAAGACACTAAAGAATCGATCAACATTACTTTCAGGTTGGATGATAAATCCAGATGAATACCTTGCAAGCCTTGTAAAATTCGCTTCATATATACCAACAGATTCGTCATCCTTTTGCTTTTGTTCAGGAAAATCCTTCTCCATCTTTGTTCTAAGAATACGAGGGAAGTACTTATTGAAAAATAAGTTCTTGAACTCATCCCATTCCATGGACTCAATTTCATCTCTTGGCCTCGTATTCTTGATAAGATTCCACAGTTGATCAGCTTCACCTTTCAAACGATATACTGCTAAGATGACTTCATCATGTTCAGAACATTGAAGAACTGAAAATATATTTTCATTGGTACTGATCCATTGTTCATCAACAAGTGGATCAGAAGACCCACTGAAAGAAGGTGGACGTTCCCTCATGAAAGACTAAATAGAATATTGTTCCCTTCTCTGCTCATTTGGAAGTCCAGAATGATTCATAGCTTGTGTAAGTATATCAATAAGATTTTCCACTCCATCTCCCATAACATTTGTTTGTTCAGGAGGACAATCATTGCATTGTCCATTGCATTGATCAACACGTTTCCTTCAAGTTCCATCCATCATCTAAAACCCAAAAAGAATAGTGTGAGAGGAAAAAATCATGCTAGGGAAAACAATATAATAAAGGGGGAGTACCTTCAATACCTAACATCTTAGGTTTAATTCTAAGATCGTTACAGTAATTCTAGGACAATAACCTATACGTATACTAATCCTTAGGGACATCCCTAGACATACCTTAGAAATATCTCTAGGGATTTCACTAAAGTTTTCACATCCTAGTTTCCAATGGTTGACTAAATCTTTCTCTGATACCAACTTTAGAGACCCGTAGCTTGACGTACATAGACATTACATTACTTTTGCAGTATACATAATACATAACAAACACACACACACAAGGACCGTAACAGTTTAGTGTCTTTGGAAGCTCGGAATATAATATTCTAATCGTGCTGAAAGATCTTCAACATCTCCCATAATGATATTCCTTTTTTTACCTAAAACATTTCCTTATATCCTGGGGAAAAGAAAACATAAAAGGGTGAGCTAAAATGCTCAGTAAGGGTAAACAAAAGAAATATCAATCACATCATATATATAATAACATAACTTTTGGAAATCATAACCTGCAAAAGAAATCATAATTTCATAACATGGGATAAATCATAACAGTGAAATGTAATCCCAATAATCATAACATAAAACATGAAACTTTGTGGCATACACACATAATCATAGAGAATCATTTCTTATTAGTCAAGACTAATTTACAAGACTATCTTAGTGGACAAAGTCCATTTCGTAACCGAGTTCATTCCTCGTTTCAGTCCTGCTTCACTGAACTGATTTAACCTGCCGTTCCAGCCATGTCTATCTCATGAGAAATAAAATCTTTACCCAATGCATTGGAGGGAGATATAGGTCCCACCCATCTCATAATGATACCATTCTTATGTGTGCCACAAAATCATAAATCATACATCATTTCCTAACTCATGTAATAAAAATGGGAATCTTAAACATCGTGACATCATAAAACAATTCATATAAGATAAAGGAATTCATTAAAATAATTCCATCACAACATAATCAAATCAATTTAATAATAGGGATAGAAACAGAACCCTTTATTATCTTATATGGAAAATAATTTTGATAAAACACCTGAACTCCATTCTTGAGGAAAATATCCTTCCTACTTCAAAAACACTTTTCCTTTCTTAACATTTCATACAATTTTAAACTACAAGAAGTTGATTAAAAATAAACATGAAAACTTGTAAAGGAAGCTTCTTGGAAATAATGTTTTAAAAATCCATTCATGTCGTATAAGTTAAAAAAACATTCTTCTCGTACTTTTGTTAGAAAAGTCAAAAAGTACCTCGTATGAAAAACGACAAAAGATTCCTTTCATATCTTTTACTAAAAACTCACCAAAGGATAAAATTGGATTTAAAAAAATTGTAGGTGAATGGAAATAATATTAAATATTTAAGAAACATAGATATGGATGATAAAATACACCCCAGTAAATTCCAAAGTATAAAAAATCTCGGATAAAATTGAGATTGTGATATTTCCCTTACCTTAGGTACAATTTGCTTTGTAAGTTTCTAAACCTACTATATAATGATTTAAATAATGTTATTGACTTATAACAGAATCTTACTTGTTTTTATGATATTATATATGGTTCTCTTATGACTTTATATTAGCAGTTCTTTTGTAAATTCCATGTTAAAGAGCGTTTTGGGTAAAATCGTTTCATTTGTCTTCCGTGTTTTGACTTGTAATTATTCATATGATTACTTAGATCATGATTAGTTAATTCCAGAATATAAATCATGATTTATATATAATATATATTCAGAATATACATATATATAATAGATCAGTAAATGGAAAGAAATACACCGTTCATGGAGACGGTAGGCCGTACGTACGCTTGAACGCTGTTTTCGTTTCCTTATTGAGTTGAATGGAATTAAGTAGATGACATACATATATATACACATAAATCCAGTATTATTATTATGTCATATATTTCATGATCACTTATTATTATATATACTTTATAATCATTCATGAATGGTTAACGTGGAGAATGAATCTCATCGCGTCGTGGAGACGGTACTCTATACGTACGCACGAGCGATGATATCGTTCTCATGATCGTGGAAATGTATTGGAGTGTATGTATACTATTTTAGAATCAATATAACTTTACAATAATCATATATAGTTATTATGTACACCATTATATCCATCCAAGTAAGGTGGTGGTGGAAAAGAGATTACACCACGGCGTGGAGACGGTATTCCGTACATACGCACGCGCGGTGATTTCGTTTTTTGTAGGATGGATAGATGGTGAAATAGTTGGGTTTCATAATTATAATAACATATCAGTATATTAGTTATACTGATGTTATTACATCATAATGAAACAACCTAATAAGAAGAAGTGGAAGAATATATAAAGTTGAAAGAATCGGTAACGAACATTACCTCTTTTTTGAAGCCCCTCTTTGAGTCCTCCTCTTAGGGCACTAAAATTGGTCTTTGAAGAAGACCAAGGACCTCTAGGATGTTACTAGGTATGTTTAGAAGAGAATATGGCAGGGGTTTTAAGAGAATGAATGCTCAATGTGGTGTGAGGAAGAGAGGGAGGAGGTGCCCTTTTATAAGGGAGGAGAGGGGCACCTTTGGAATAACTAAAAATATTATTTTATTATAAAGTCATATTCGGTTTTTAATAGCTCCAAATTGAGTTATTTAGAAGATAAAGTGGGGATGGATCAAAATCCTCTCATCCAATAGAATTTCGACAAGTTTAGGTTCCTATTTTAACCTTATCATTTATATTTAACTTTAAGTTAAATATGTTTACTTTTATAGAGTCTTTTAGTTTTCTTACACTATAAGGTTAATAAACTTACTATAACTTGCCAAACGAACCCCAAGATGTTTATTATTAACATATATAACTTTATCTAAGTCATTTGGCCAAACCTTAGATTTTTAGGAATAAAATAACAATTAATAATATAATATTTGTTTTAAAAACAATTTTATGTCAATTTTGACACTATTCAATAGTTGATTTTTGTGAAACTCATAAAAGAAGGATTATTTCGACAAAAGTTATTTAAAGCAATAATAACATGCCATATTAACCTTGAAAATTATTGTAATTCATAAAAAGTCTAAAATTATATTTATTTGGGTATTTATAATATCAATTATACTAATTTTTCACTATTATGGTAATTACTGCATCATCATTGTGTCATAAATAAATTAATTTATTTAATGTCTAAAAATTATAAATAAATTAGCGCGTTCTTAAGAGATAATAACTATCAAAAGATAGACACTTGTTTATGTCTGGTTTAAATGTGCAATTATATCCAATGACCAACATTGTATTAAATTGTAAAAATATATTCTAAATATACTTTAAAACCACTAAAATTAATAATTTATCACTATTAATTATTTCGATTAAAAATGTTGTTTTTAATTAAAGTTTAGTAATTTTCACTATTCATTAGAAAATGAAAGTTATCCAAAAAGTACCAAAATTTCACACTATGCTAATTTCGATATTCTGAATCCAAAAATGAAGTCCATTTTGAGAGATAAAATTTCTAAAATTTTAAAAAGTGTTATTACTATTCATAACAGCTAGTTTTAATAATATTTTAATAGCATATCGTTGTTTAGTGAAACTCGGTATTGCGTATTACAAACGCTATCGAGGAAGGTCGTGATTGTGTGTAATGCAAGGCAAGTCAAGGATTCGTTTTGTGCAAGCTCCTTTTGGTGTAGCGTACAACACAAGACATTAATGAAATTAAAAAGAATATTTTTTATAAAATCTCGGGGTGTTATAAGTTCCATATTGAATTCAAACATTAGAACAATAACATTATATGATCAAGAATTATATTATACTAAAAAATTTATTTTATATACTATTTAAAATAAAATGCATATTTTTACTTAAATAATGTATCTCCATGAAAATTTATTATATATTATTCTGGAATAATATTCTATGTTTACTAGTTTTCATCACATGTAACACTGAATGTAAATAAATTGTGGAACCTTATATGGACGATCCAAATAATTCATTGAAATAACGATATAAATTTGAGGTAACCAAGAAATGATATATATAAATATAGTTAATATATTACATTTTAAAAACTAATTCACTGACAGATTTAAATTTTTCTTTTTGAAAACTAATAATTTTATTTTTTGCTAAAAGTATAATGTTCTAAAATTTATTTTTATTATGAAATATTTATATAAAAAATATATTAATAATAAAATATATTGCATGTATTAATAATATACATACCCAAAAATAATTTTAATTTAATAACAATTATGAATAATAACAATTAGTTATTTTTAATAAATTAATATTTTACTAAAATATTTCATTATATTTTAATGTTTTTATTAAATGTTATATACTAGAATAACGTCATTCTAAATTTGAGATGTTATACTATTTGTCATATTTTGTAAATATATTTTTCCATGATTAATTTTTATTTATTTTTCTAAAATGTCCGAATGTTTGGGTGAATACTAAAAATACTATATTTTCTAATATTATCAATTTTAGTACATTTTTATGATAAAATAATGATTTAAATTTTTATAAAAAAATATTTAAAAAATATTTTATATTTATATGATATAATATAAAATAAAAAATGTAATGTTTAATTTATAAATCCCATTTATATCATATTGAAACATAAGTAATCTTTAATTCTAATAAAACAGTTATTTCATATTTATATTTTAATATTATTTTAAATGGATGATTTCTTTTTTGGATTATTATGTAATTAATATAAATATTTTATGTTTATTAATTGACCAGTTAATATCATATAATTTTTAAAAATTATAATTGTCTATTAATCATAATTATTATTTTTGGAGATAAATTTTTTTTAAATGAATTTTCTTCATTATCTGATATAAAATAGAAATTAAATTTTATCACCTTTATAAATTTTATTTCGAAAAATTTATTCCAAATTTGGAATCATTATGCCCAAATTAATTAATAATATTAATTTTAATTTTAGGTTTTTAAATAAAATTACAAACATTAATTTTTTAACATTGTATAAAAATGGAAGTTAGTGAAAATTTTATGTGTAAAAGATAAAGAATAATGTTTAGAATATCTATTTAAATATATTTTTGAGAAATTAATGAAATTAATCCATAAAATATCCACTATTATACATTATTGTATCCACATGAACATTGAATATTCAATTCTCCTAATATATTTAAAGAAAAATTTCACCCCTTTAATAATAAAAGGTTCCATCACCACCCCACTTCTCTTAATGCCCAATGCATGTTAGATTGTGTATAACTATTTGAAAAATATATCTAAAACAATCCAAGAAAACTAATATATTTTCTTATTCTTAAAACTCAACCTATAAAATTCTAGATCAATTTTTCAAAGTTATTTTTCTAGGGAATAAATTAGTTTTTTCAATTTTCTTTTTCATTTATATTCCTTTAATTTTTCTTATATATATTTCAAACATAATGTAACCATTTTTAAAAAATTAAAAATATATATATAATATAAAAAATCTCTATTATTTTTTGTGGGAACCCATTTTATTTATTTGACTATTCAATTAAAAAATAACATTTCTTTCTTAACGTGTTGACTACTACTTCCTTAGGCGACATTAATTTTTTTAATAACCATTTAATGGATGTTTTAATTTGTTATTTAAAAAACATATATAGTGTTAAAAAAGTTATATATTTTTTGAAAATATAAATGAATTTATATATTTATTTATATATTAATGGAGATTTAGAATGTTACCAGTGTGTACTTATTGAAAACATCCTCTATAAATCAATATAGTTCATTTTTTTATCATGCCATTTTTTTCTCATCCAACTCTATTAAAATTTGATTAGAAAAATTAAACAACCAAATAATACCATTTTTTAAATGATATAATTCTAAATAAAAAAATTTGCGACCTCAATCCTAGTATCCAAAAGAAGATTTATACATTATTTATTTGGTAACGGATAAAATGAACCACATCGTGAGGAACTAAATAGTTTACAGTTATTGGTAAACTAGATATATATGATTAGCCTTTCATATCTTTTAAAAAAGTAATTTTTATTTCAAGACTAAAATTATTACCTCAATCATATAATTTCATTTAAATCATAGTACACATCATGATTTCATAATTAAGAAAATAAAATACCACTAAGAATATTTTTTGTTGATAATATAGTCATCAAATATTTATCATAACAATAAAATAAATATAGGTAATTACTAAATTCTATTGACTAAGATAAATGAAGTGATGGCCCCAACAAGTGGGATTATTCATAATAGATCCCATATATTTTATATTATGAGGGATATAACATCTCATATATGTCCCCTTAACTAATACCAAGATGATATTTAACAACTTATGCTTGGTAGAAACTGTTTATGGGATAATTTCTAGCTCATCGAGATCACAACCCAAACCATGTTCATCAAACGACCGCACAAAAGTCTCACTATCACACACCATACTATTAGGGTGCACACTGAGGTAACAAAGGTATTTTCATAAAGATCATAATAACATCAATATGTATATTTTGTATAATCAGGAGTCTATTTACATTGCTACTGTAACTTTATAACTAATTTTGACTATGATTAAATTAAAAAAATTATATTTTTTAGTAATATTCAAATTTTATTAAGGGATATATTTTTATGAATTATTGTAATATTTTAATATATAGTATTTAATAAAAAATTGTTAAATAAGGATTATTAATTATAAATGGTCATGTACATTTTATGAAGGGAAATGTACTTTTTATTAGGGTTAAAAAAATTATTCCCAAAAATTCTTCTTTTTAAATAAATGGATGATATTATTTTTTAAAGTGAAAATTATAATATTTAAAAAATTATATACATAAAATGAATATTATTTTTGGAATAATAACTTTATAATTATATCTTGTTGAGTTTTTAATGATTTTTTGAGACAATCTAATTTTTGGATAAAAATTAAATATAATATAAATATATAGTGTGTTTTATGACATCATAATTACCCAAAATGATATAATTTACACTATAATGGGTATCCTCAAAAATATGTTCGCTTTCACCTTAAAATTATGTGAATTTATTTTTATTTGATTATTCTTATTAAGGCTTTAGGAATCCTCCAAAACATATACTATATTTAATGATTTTAAATTCATTTCATTAAAAATGTGAATCTCTTTCATATAAGAATGGGTAATCATATTAATACGTTATAACATTTTACAAGTAATATAATGAAAAAATAACAAATCGAGAAGAAAATTTGATAAAAATCAATGGTTTGGTTTTTTTGGAATATTTTATTATATAGATTCCAAAAACTAGGTTTCTGAAATGTTAAAGTTGACCACTCTCATTTCCTATATAATGAATCCAAATATCCCACATCTATAAACTCAAATTCCATTTATCTTGTCATTAGTATTCCTTACCCAATAAAGAATCATCCCAAGGAACTCAATGATCTCAAGAAGAACCTTTTAATGCTTTGGGAGCAACAATCTCAAGTAAGGGTTTTTTCCTTTATCGTCTTTATCCAAGAATGTTTATCATGTTATTCCCTATTATTATCAATTACTAATGATGATGTTTGTTTTTAACATCCACAATACAACTTGTATTATGTATAATTGTTTATATATACATTTAAATCTCATTAATTCCTCCCATGTACACCTATTACCATGCTAATGTTTCGTAAGGATCATTTCTATTCTATTTTTACTCATGATAAATTATTATAATATGCCTTATTTTTATAATTTAATATTGGTGGAAATGTTGTTGAATGTCCCTATTTTACAAAATTCATTTCCAAATTATTTGAGTACCATTCCTCTTTCATCAAAAAAATTTTATGAACTTTTTAGGTGAAATAATTATACTATAATATTTTAAATATGATTTTCTATGAAAAACATGTAGTGTATTTAATATTGTACCCATTTCTAATCAAGGGCGTTCAATATTATGCACATGTACCATTTAATTAGGGACTTAAATGTATGTATTACACACACCCAGATCGGGTAATGATTTATAAAAATGAATGAATCCACTTTTTATGACCTATGCAGAACACTTAATAATGGGAATGAAATGAATGTAATGGGTGCGCAAAAAAATTATATAGTGCTTGAATGAATTTGGCATTGTTTAGTATCATGATACAATATATCGGTAAAGGGGTGTACATGATTCCCTTATGGTAATGGTTCCACCATGATGCCTTTGTGGTTTATCGTTGACTTATGTTTATGATGTAGTGCTTTAAGTTGTTTCCACATTAACCGTATTATGATAATCATGATATATCATGCATTATTTTTCATGATCCTATATACCGCATTTATATTCCTTTTATAACATGTGTAGTAATCTTTATTTTATTCCATGATTATTCCCTTATTGGGATTTATCGCTCACCCATTTCTTATATATTTACCTTGGTCATCCAATGTAGTTTTAAGCTCAATCATGTAAAATAATTTTTCAATAAATATGTTGAAATTATGGTTTAATGTGGGAACGAAATATACATAGTTCCAAAAGAAACTTGACATAGAGATATGTTAGATTGTATAAGGTGTAATTTTAATAATTGAATTCATGTTTTAATGAGTAATATATATATTTGTTGTTATTGATAGTGTTGGAGGAAAAGATTAGTAATTTTGGGGATTAAGATTTTAAAACTCTATCTCAATTATTTTGGATATGACTATGTATATGTAAACAACTCTAAATTTTGGTTCGTTTAGAGTATGTGATTTATCAAAAATACATCCCTATGTGGATACTACAAGTGGATGTGGTTCAGGAATATATTTATGTGTGAGAAAGAACTCCAAAAAAGAGTTACCAGCCTGAGTCAGGGTAACTTATTACATAAAAATGGCCCTTTAATGAACAAGTGATTTAAAAATCATGGAAGATATGCTTTTATAATTAATAATCTAATTAGGAATAATTTTTAAGGGGCATCAAAAAAATTATGCCCATAATAGTATATTGTAGGAAACATATCATCGGTGAAATTGTTTTAAGCCTAATAATTAATAATCTAAGAAAATACATGTATGTTATCATTTATCACTTCAGTGTAATTAAGATCACATTTATCTTTAAATAAGATAAATATAATCTACTAAAATTTTTCTTTTTATTATAGATAAAGATAAAAGTAATAGGAATGGAGTAAACAATCAATATGAATAACATTGTGATGAATTCCCCAATGAGAGGCCCATCCCGATGGGAGATAGAATTACACACAACATGAAATTGATTTCTTAGATAACTCAGGTTTTATAAAGAATCCTCGATCTGAAGTAGAATCCCAGTCCTTCTAAGGGATAACAATACACAATCTAAAAAATTATTCAATGAAGGCCTCTGAATATGAATTTTTTATTTGACCCCTTAATCAAGGAATAGTGGATCAACTACATTTAATTAATCTTCTCCATCTTAAAATGTTCTAAACAAGAGAAGGTTGATGGAGTTGTTTATTGAATGTTAGGTTTATCTAATTAGTCATGTACATTGATTATAAATATACATTTTGAAGTATATATCAAATTAATGGGGTGGAAGGATTTCCAAAAAAAAATTGGATAAATTTTTTCCTCACACTCTCCATATTAAAATTGAATGCTCTTTTCATTCCCTCACGCTAAAAAGATGACAAATATACTGGTGCATACGAGGAAGTAATTAAAAGAAATGAATGTCACACTGCCAAATTTCTTTTTACCAAATAATTCATGGTTGAACGATATATTTTTGAGCTAAAACCTAGTCTGTGATAATACATGGTGATCCGTGACATTGATAGATATCAGGATATTCTAATTTTCTCCCTTAATGACGAAATGGAGATCAATGAATCTCAAGGGTATCATGGTGATAAGAAGTGGAAGGTGAAGTTAAATTCTGAAATTCTGATTGGGAGATTTGATGGTGTCATGAAATTATATCATACCACAAGCCAATGGTGTGTAAATGAGAAACCTCGAAATATCCTGATAGGGCTGAGAAAATGTTTTATAAGCATAAAGGAACGACCCCATGTCAGTGATTTCCATAAAGAAAAACCCATTAATATGATTTAATAAATAAATTCTCTAGGCAACCCTCAATATATTTTTCATTGCTACCACTATATAGATTCATGGAATTTTTAAAATCAAAAAACCTATATATGGGTTTTCAAAGACAACCATAATCCTCTGTGGTGGAAATGGTGAGATTTTTCCTTCACTACCACAAAATTGAATCCTCACAGTGGAGTGTTGATAGGTATGGTAGTGGTTCATTCCAGAATAGGAAACATACTTTTTGATTCTAGTTCTACGTATTCCTTCATGTCAAAAATGTTATGTATATCCTTAAAAACTCCATAAAAAGTCATTGAAATAGAGATATTAGTGAAAATTGAATGTTGGGAAATTATATCATCCCAAATATAAAACACCCCTTTCTCATAGATTGTGGGATGAATTTCCCAGTGATCATTTTCATAATCACTTTTCATAGAGTTTTATGTAATTATGGGAATGGATTGAATTTCCCTATATAAATCTAACTAAATTTTCCATGAGAATGAAATAAAACTCTGTATTATGAATAATCATCATATTCAGTATAAATTAAATGAGATGGATGAAACATATTTAGAACCATCATCTCATTAATGGATATTATTACCCTATGAGAAAGCATATCTTGCTCAAACGATTTATTATATGGAAGATACCATCCATGAATACGAGGACATTATCAGGGATCACATTATTTTAATTCTTGATGAATTTGTTGGTCTTCCTCAGAGTCATGAGGATAGTTTTAAATCAATCCTGTACATTGGGTGTTACAGTTATCCAAGACTCCATATAGAATTATTTTTGTGGAACATGAGGATCTGAAAAATCAACTACCAGGGAATTCAGATAAAGGCTTTATATGACCAAGTGATTCACCATTGGGTGAACTAGTCCTCTTTATTAAGATGATGGATGGGTAAATACACCTTTTCATTGATTATTATGAGCTCAAAAAGATAAAAAAAAGAACAAGTATCATCTGAACCAGATGGATTTATTATTCAATATACAATGTGTACCATAATAATTCCCCTATGTTGATCTATAGCCAATATATATCTATTTTAGTGTGAATAAAGAGGATATCCTCCAAACCAGTTTTCAAACAAGGTATGAGTACTATGAGTTCATTGATATCCCTTTATAACTCACTAATTCTCCAACAATCATCATGGAATTGATGAATAGAGTCTTATAAATTAACTAGAAAAATTTGGGGTTGTCTTTATAGATAATATTATAATATCATCCAATGTAAAGAAGTATAATGGGAAGCATCTGAGGAATCTACTAAAAACCTTTAGAAAGGATAAACCATATGTAATGTACTGAAAATGTGATTTCTGGATAAATGACATATATTTCATTTAGAACTATCATCACAAGCAATAGGAAATTTTTTAACCATAAAAGATAGATGCAATTGAAGGATCGTTGAGGCCAACATCAATAATATATATCTGTAGTTTTCTTAGGTTATCTGGCGATTATCTCCTATTTTTGATAAATTTATCTTCATTTTTAAACCCTCATACCAATACAACTCAAAATATAGAACAATTTTCAGAAAATTATTAATGTGAAAAGATATTTTAGAAGTTGAAAATTAGGTTTGTAAATAAACCTTTGATTAAAGTACCCTCATGTGGAGAATATTTCGTATTATTCCATTATGCATCAAGGGGTTGGGCTATGTGTTAATTCATAATTACAATTTCATAGACTATGATTCAATTCATTTGAAAGTACACGAACATAACAACCCAAAAAATAATCTATAGTTGGATATGGTGAAACTTTATTTGAAAAGTTAGTGTCATTATTTTTTGGGTTAGAACTATTAAATATATACAGATCACAAAATCTTGAAGTATAAATTCATATAGAAATATCTGAAAATTTTCTAATATAGATGGTTAGAGCAGATCAAAGAGTATGATTTACCAATCCACTACCACATAGGGAATGAAAATATAGTGGCATAATAATAAAGAAAAAAGCATCTGTAAATTCTATAATTAATGACAATTAAGAGGCATCTGATCTTCTTAGATTTGGAAATTATGATCATGGGAATCATAAAGGAAGGAAAATCATAAATCCTTTCACAAATTATTTCTCAACCATATCTCTGGGATAGGTTAATTGATAATTAATATAGTTAATGTGGGAATTCAATAGAAATGGTATGTCATTAAGAAAGGTAAATCATTGGAGTTCATTGTGAATTATAAAGGTGATGTAATATTCGGGTCAATTTTATGTAGATCATCTAATCAAGAGTTAAAGAAGTATTTGATGGATAATGCTCATTGATCAACCTTCTCCATCCATTCAGGATGTAAAAAGTTGTTTTGAGATCTATGAGAACAATATTTATAGGACAATATGATGAATTAGATCGCAAAATATACATCAATATTTTTTTCAGCGAGTAAAAGAAAAAAAGGCAACAATCCAAGGGGATGAGGTAATAATTAACCATACCTACCTTGAAATGGGAAACCTCACCTTGTACATTGTCCCTAATATTCTTAATACAACATGAGGGAATAATTATATATGGGTGTTGGTAGATTGTGTTATAAAGACTGCCGACATCATTGTGATACAAGATGATTTCTCATTGGATCACATATATAAATTACAATAGTGGTTATGCTACATGGATTACCAAGATCGATTGTATTTTATCGAGATCCATGATTTTTCTCTATGTTCAAGAAAAGTCTCAAGAATTATCTAAACATAGAATTGATCTTCATAAGGGTTTATCACACTCTAACTGATGATAAAACAGTGTGGAAAATCCAGACACTTGGGGGCATGTTGAGAGCAAGCTAAATTCACATCAAATGAGGATGAGACACACATATTTGTTTCATTGAGTTATCCTTCAACAACAGTTTCAACATGGTCATCCAAATGGATCCCAATAAAGACCTCTATTGGAATATTTTTTTGGAATCATTCACATTTTATGAGGTTGGTATTGAAGAAATCGTGGAAATTAAATTGTTGGAGAAATAGTTGAAAAGGATTCGACAATTCAGAAGCCCATTAGGGATGCTCAAAGTTGTGATGAAAATCAGAGATGAGACCTATAGTTTGAGGATGGAGACATTTTATTCAAACACATATCTCCATGGAATAATGTGATGTGATTTGGGATGAAGGGAAAGCATATTCCAAGATTCATCCGTCCCATTGATATCCTTGATTACATCAGAGTGGTGGCCTATCGACTTGTAGTCCCACCTAACATGTATCAGGTTAATGTAGTATTTTATGTATCACTCTTAAGGAACTAAATTATACACACCTCACATGTACTAAATCTAAATGTGGAACCATTAGAGAATAACCTTTCATATAATTAGCTTCTAGTGAAAATCATAAATCGTAGAGACAAAGTTTAGTGAAACAAGACAATAAACCTTGTCCAAGTGTTCTAGGAAATCTAAAATATTGAAGAAGAAATGTGGGAAATGGAGGAAATGATTAGAAATAATTACCCTCCTTTGTCTTAAAGGGGTGATATGAGAATTTCAAGGGATAAATTTCTTATGGGTGGAATATTTTAATGACATGAACCATTGTAAATGTAGTTTTCCATTTTGATTTAATTAATAGTTTTCTTATGAAATGCTGTTATAGAAAAAAATGTACTTCCTTTTTTATATCCAATTGGTAAGACCATTAATAATATTTTTGGTAGATATTATATCTGTTAATTAATGATCAAATCATTAGTATAAATATAGGTTTTTAACAATCTTGTTTGACTTATATAATTGAAGAGATGGAATTGTCCGATAGGAATGCACACTATAAAACCCATTTATAAGAGTTTATGATAGAGGTATAATATTATTTAATTTTCCTTGAAAAATACCAACATGAGATCCAAAAAAGTATACTTGAGTTCAAATGTTTATATGGGAGTTACAAGATCATCGAGATCACGACCCAAAACCTGTTCGTTGAATGACCCCATGAATGTCTCTCAACCGCACACCGTACTCATTGGGCATATTCTAGTCAAATAAAGGGATATGTATCAACAACATATCAATATGAATATGTATATTTTATAAAATATTGAATTTATTTAAATTTTTTTATATTATAAATGTCTTATATTTTATTCAATAAAATAGAAATTGTTTTTTGGTTAATATTCAAAATAAATTAATGGATTTATTTTGTTGAAATATTGAATTTATAGAATAAATAGTATTTTAATAATTTTATTATTAAATAATATTTATTAATTATAAATTGTTATAAAAATTTTAAATTGTTGAATGTTTTTTTATTGGGATTCTAAAATCCTTTGTCCAAAAAACCATCATTTTCAATAAATGTCAATTATTATTTTTATAAGTAAAAATGAACATACAAAAAAATTATTCAAATAAAATTAATATTATTTTTGGAGTCATAATGTTGGAATTATCTTATGATGAATTTTTCTTAATTTTATAAGATAGTCAAATTTTCGTGTTAAAATTAAGTACCTTATAAATATACAATGTATTTTATGAAATAATAATTACCCAAAATAGATGTAATAAATACAAAAATTGGTATTATATTCCAAATAAATGTTTAAGACTTTATATAATTTGATTTTATTATTATTTTATTATTTTCAATTAGCCTTTATAAATCCTCAATATCATTTAATATATTTTAGGATTTTAATTTAATTTATTTCAATGTGTGGTTAAATTCCCCCTAAATAACATAAATATATTATTATTTTATATCCTTTTCTTATTAAAAGAATAAAAAACATCCCAAATATGAAAAACCCATTTGAAACCCCAGGGGATGGTTTCCAGTTTTGAATATTATGTTATAAAGAGTCCAAAACATAGGTTTGTTAAAAAATAAAGATTTACCCTCTCATTTCCTATATAATCTCACCCAATATCACACTTATCTTTACTAAATATACTTTTAGAATGTACATACTCTTCTATGTACTCTCGGTAATCCTCCCAAGTCACCATATGCTCTCACGAATCACCTTTTCAAGCTTTTGGAGCCACACCCTAAAGTAAGGGTTCATTCCGTTCTCATTTTTATCCATGTATCTTTACCTTGTTATGAAATTTTGTTTTCAACTATTAATAATGAGCTATGTTTTATAACATTCCACATACTACCATTATTTTTACCAATGATTAAAGATTCTCTTCTCTCTCATTAATCTCTCCCATATACACTCGTTACCAGGTTGAAATTTTATAAGAATCACTTCATTTATTTTTTTTATGCAATATCACTTAATATCATATGACGTATTATTCTTATTAAATATTTTTTTGAAATTTCCATCCATGTCTGTATTAATGTCCAAATTATTTCCAAATTATTGTAGAACTATTTATCTATCATTAACCCATATGAAATTTTTGGGACGTTGTTCTACTGCTGAATCTTTACTGCTATTTTCCATGCCAAACCAATTGTGTAGTGAATAAAATACCCATTTGTTTCAAGGGTTTTCACATTTATACACATATACCTTTTTATTGGGTACATAAATGAATTTATTTCACACACCTTAATCATATAATAAATTAAAATGATGAATGAATTCATAATTGTGATTATCAATGTGTAATACATAAACATGGGGATGAAATTAATGTTATGCGTTTATCCAAAATTTTATAGCACTATAATGAATTGGGTAATGTTCAGTATCATGATTAGTCATTCTTTAAAATGTATGCACCAGATTATTTTATTGTACCTTTTTCACCATTAATTCATGGTTGTTTATCCTTGATCTATGTTTATGATTCATTGTTTTATGTTTTTTCCAAATTTCCTATATTATGATTATCATGTGATATCAGGCATTATTATTCATGATCCTTTATACATCATTATTATCCCTATATAAAGTGTATTTTTATCTTAATGTTTATTCAATGATTAATCATTTACTGGGAATTATGGATCACCGAATTCTAGTGTGTTTCCCAAGGTTATCAAATCTAGTTTCAGGATCAATAATGTTAATGATGTTTTCAATAAAGATGTTATAATTTAAATTCCAATTTTTTTTTGAAATTAACCTAATTCTATAATATAGTATAATTTTCTATTTTTCAAGTAGTATTATGTGTAATTTTATGTTTTTAAATAATTATGTATTTATATAAAATATATGGGCTGTTATAATATGTCAATGTAAATATCTAAAACCACATGATATTTTAATAATTTACTATCATAATAAATTTGATGGTAAATTACTATAAACTCACTCCATTTAATCCAAAACATGATAGTCAAAAGTCAGTGTGGAATAATTAATATTGTAAGATAAATAACTAAAAACAGACTCCTTTAAATCTATATATCAGTAATGAAATGAATATAGATATAATATAATTATAGAAATATCTTGGATACTAATAAATTAATTGTTAATGAATGAAATTATTAATTTTTTGATATAATGTCTCAGGAACATGATACATATACCATCATGATATATCATCATGACATTTTAAAACTAATTTGTGGAAAATTATTTAGGTAATATGAGACATGTTATTCATCACATTAGACCTATAAATACATCGAGGGGTTATCTATTACCATTTATAACCCTTGACATCATGTACCAAGAATTCTTTATATTTTCAATAATGTATTTTATTCATGAAAACTGATCCTTATCATCAATTATCCATATTGAAGACTTAATATTAGATATCAATATTTCCAAATTAAAACAAATAACCTTAAAATTAATACACCATATGTGTAAATGAGATATTCGTTAAGTAAAAATAGTATCCATGACAAATAATATGGATTCTTGAATGAAATTTAATTTCTAATGATCACATAAAAGTTAATATTTCAATGTATGGATGTTGACTATATAAATGAATCAAGAATGAAATTTTATTAAATCTATGATCAATTGATCATAAAAAATACATAGGAATAACATGGATGGAATTAATACAATATATAACCATTAAATTATGAAAAATGGGTTGTTTTCATTAATGTGATGAAATACCATTATACGGTACTAAAATCATTATTGAGAAAAATATACTTTTACTGAAAATCTCTTTTATAAATATAATGTGATCATAAAATTCTAAAAATACTTTACATTGAAAATAATTTTTTTTTCAATGTAATATTTGACACATATAAAATAATCATTATAATATTGTATTGAAATGATATTAGGAAATTGCATACATGTCGACTATATAAAAAAAATTAATCATTTAACATTTTTAGGTAAAATAAAAATATATTTTTTTTAAGTAAATTATTATTACATAAAAAAAATTACAAAAATAAAAAAACGTATTTAAAAATATTTTTGGAATGTTTAAAAAAAATATTTTTTAAAAATCATGGTTTCGGAATAAAATATATTTCTGAACGAATAGGGAAATGTATAAGGATTTTATTAAAAACATTTCCACTTTTCTGTTAAATATATAAGATTAAAAAAATAATATTACATAAAAATATCACGAATTAAAAGTTGAGGAGAAAATTATATGAGTTTATTATATAATAATCAAATTATTTTTCTAAACTAAGATCCAAAATTAATTAATTTTTATTACAATGAGATTATGAGACAAATACTTACAATGAGCATAATTTCTATGTGAGAATAATTAGATCTATACATTATGTACATCCAATGTAAATGAAAATAATAAATAATAAATATAAAAGAATAATATTAATATTCATTACAAAAAATATATAATATCATTGATGATGATGTAATATAACCTAACAAAAACAAACTGAGTTTTTAAATTGTTTACCACATGGTAATTATTTCCTCAGAACCCATTTGATGATATAATTAAAATTTAATCCTAATATACAAATAAATATTAATAATTCCTTGATATAGATTTCAATGATCTAGTATGTTCACTATAAAAACAATTATGTGTATTACATTACAATATAACTCAACGAAGGGAAATTTTGATAAAGTCTATTACATAAATGTTAATTTGAATGAATGTTATTTAACCTCAAATATTGATTTCATAAATTGGTAAAAACTTATTACAGGGCCAAAATAATATTTATAATATCATATATGTTCTATTTATATCTTCATATCACATATTTGTAAGTAATAGTTCTTTATTTTATTTTTTTGGGGGTCAATTGCCTTGTTTTCTCATTCCTTCATTAGCATGATTTTGTAATTTATTATTCATATAATATGGTTCTATCATCTCAATAATTATAATTATTTTATATTTTTTATATTTATAAATAAATTTTTTCATATAAAACAATTAATTAATTATTGTTTTTGAGAAATGATATATGTTTTTATGACAGAGATTGTAGACCGTATGTATGCATAGGTAATGTTTCTATTTTTCGGGGAGCATTATGGAGAAAAGGAACTTACTATTTCATATTTAAATCATGATATTGATAATATAAATACAATTTTATTTCTTTGAATGTCCATATATATAAAAAATCCATGGGCTTTGGTGATGAAAAGTGATTAATATTGTTGTGCGAAGGTGGTAGTCCACACATACACGAACGATGTTATCATTTTTCAACAAAAGAAGTAAAATTATATATTATCTTTTTAGAATGATAAATATATCATCAATATAAAAATTACATTATTTATATCACATATATTAAATTTGATTATCATTATAACATTCTATATAAATTGTTAGTGAAATAAAAATTATAATGCATCACGAGGGGTCGGTATGTCGTACACACAAGTGACATTATCACATCCCCAACATATTGGATATAAAAGTGTATATATGATATAATGATTATATATATATAATTATTTTATAGATATCATACACAAAAATTATAGATGGTAATGTTAGAAAAAATTAAATCGGTATACAGGGTGGTAGATCTAAATACACATGAATAATGACTTCATATGCCATTTTATAAAAGAGGGTATATTTTTTGTTCCTAAAATTAAGATCAAAACATAAAAGTATATATAATAAACTTATTATATTAATTTATAATTTTTTAATAATAATTGATGTATGTAGAAGAAAAAATTTAATACAATGGATTATAGAAGAATGATGCCTTATTTTCAGGTATCCTCTTTAGATTGAAACAATGACATACATAAATAGATTTATTCACAGCATATGTCTTATAATAGTAGGGTATTGGATTTGGGAAATTATTTTGTCAGTTATTTTCTGATAAAAATGGGGTTTTTTTAATAAGGGAGAAAATTTGGTGTAATTTTATGGTTGGGGTGAGTGGAATACTTGTATTATTTGAAATTAAGGAATTTCACATATGTTTTTTCATGTCAAAATCCTCCAATAATGAAACTTTATTGATACAAAACGTTTAAAGGTTGATATATAGACATCTAATAAACTATATACAATTTTATAAGTCATTTTAACACTTATCATTCTAGTATAATCCCTGGTAAAACAATTTGAACCTTAAATGCTAAATTAATTTTATCTATTTTATATTTTTTGGGGAAAAGCATAATAGAAAAATTTTGGACAACAAACATTATTATTATTCCAGATAAGGTAATTTTTTTATATATTTCACTCATGTATTTGGAAATATTAAATTGAAAATTAATCCAATAGATGTTATGTGATGGTATGTTTTCAAATAATACATGATCAAAATTTAAGTGTGTTTTCCTCCAAAATTCAATATGAAATTGATTAAAATGAGATAAATTAAATTAAATTTTATAAAATAGATATATTATTAGTTTTCAACAATTTTAAAATTTAATTTGACAATATAAATAATTTATATCAAAAATTAATTTCAATTAAATTTTCATACTTTTCACAATTCATAAATAATTATAAATTTCATTAAAATAAAAAACAAATCACCATAATTTTTTTGATATTATTATTAATGAAAGAAACATTATTTTAATAAGTATTTTTTGTAATAGTGAAAAATTAAATTTAAATTAGGATTTAAAAGCATGACTAAACCATCTTCTTGGAAAAAAGTATTATTTTTTAGAAATCGTTTTTCTCTTTTGTAATTATTATTAATTTATTTTTAATTAATAGATATGCATAATTTTAAAATTTTATTTTCTAATATTTATATAATCCAACATAAGAGATTGTTTTCAATATGATACTATATTATATTTCATATAATCTATGTATTTCATGTTTTGGGATCCGTTGAATAGATTATATTTACATCAAAACAACTATTTCACAAAATATTGGGTGTTATATTTTCTTAAATTCTTGGTGTCATGTGTCATTCATGTTATATTAGAAATTTTTCTATTTTAAAATATCATGGTGTCACATTCACCCCATATTATAAAAATTGTGTCATCGTAATTGAAACTTGACCTCGGTAAATCATGTGTTTAACAATTGAAAATACCATTATTGAAAACCCATATTGTAAAAGGGATAATAAAAACATTCAATTAATAATAGAGAAAATTATGTAAAAAGGCCATGTATCATAATACATAACTAGTTCTCAATATATGGGAACATGAGATGGAAAATAATATAATAACATGATAGAAAAGATTAAATAATTATGGAGGGTGATAAAGGTCATTTATCATAAGAATATGAATGATCAATGAAAATTCAAGGACATCAAAAATAATGATGATTTAAATGAACATATGAATCATTGGAAATTAAGATAACATGATAAAATTATTATATGAATATCATTTTCCAAATGATGAGGAATTATTTTACACTCTACAAAAATAGTGAGATATACTTACTATATATGTGTTTATTTCATGAGAACAACTTTATCTTTTGGTTTTGATTTGATCAATTTCCAAATAATCATTTACTATAAATAGTTAATATCAAAAAATGTTTTTTATGATATAATCAATAATATTTAATTTGTAGTGGATCATTATATCCATAATAGAAATATAATGCATTCCTTCAATATCTATTTATTATAATGATGAAATGGTTCACATTGGTTATCCAATATACATGAATCTCTATATACTGATTCAATACCTAAATATATAATAACTCATAAAAAGATAAACATGATCCATTTTATAGATGGTTTACCTTATAAATCTAACAAAAAATTAGTATCTATAAATTTTGAATTAATGTAACTAAATTTTCATAATCAAATTATCATTAATCCCCCAGACAATATGAAATAGCTCATAATTTTCACATGTCATACATGTGACTGACTTCATCATGTATTTTCATTACACATGATAATAATATAAATCATGATCTAAAAATAATTAGCACTATAATGATTCGTTATTCCTAAATAAAAACTATAATCAATTCAAATGTCATTAGTACTATAAATTTGACATTATCCATATCAATGATTTATTTAATTCAAAATCAATGTCGCAACATTAGTAAAATATTTAGTGTCGTGACTCTCTTAGACGTGTGTTTTCGATGAAGTTAAAATTCCACTGATTCTTTTCTCTTGGTCATTATGAATATTTAATATACACATTCAATTGCCTAATGAACATGTATTATAGTAAATTCATTATAAATCATATAATTATTATAACTGATATATCACTGGAAAAATAATAAATTAAATAATTCTATTATCTAAAACAAATGAAATTAATCATTCTATATAATATATGGTAATAACATTATATTTAACATTATCCCCTGACTTATTTTAAAGTATATTTGTTTTAATCATTATAATTAATCATCTTGGTACAACATCTCCTTAAAATTGAGGAATTGTACATTTGAAAAATATTTATTACCATAGAGATAACATGAATACTGACCATTATCTCCACATTTGTAACGAACTCCCATTTCATTTAATCATGTACCAGGGTATTTCCATCCAAAATTATCACATGTGGGATAATCATTCATTACCATCATCCATTTATCAATGTTTTTCTTTTATGTCATCTTCATATCTTTCACCCCTTTGAATCCATAATACGTAGATAAATATTTATATTTATTGGTAGAACATGATATTGAGTCTTCTTATAATGATAATGTTTGGGAGAATAGATCACTTTACAATATTGGCATAAGACTGTTAGAGAAAGAACCATTCTTACTCATTGGATTGCATGCATTGATACAGTTCCCATTCATTATTCTAGGTTCCATTTATAAATGATGTCATCCACTATATTAGATCATATAAATGTGAAACATGTTATATAACACAAAACAATATTGAAAAACATAACCAAAATTGGAAAATATATTCTTAGATAATACCATAATAATACATGTGCATTCTTTGGAGATTTCATTATATTGATTTCCATTATAATGTTATGTAACAAAAATGTGATTTTTTCGAATCATAATCATTGGGAGTGTCAAAGCAGGGGCATATTAGGGCCAATTTTTAGGAACCATGTGATGATCAGTGCATGATCAATATACCATTATCTAAGTTATTACTTGAAGGTATATTAAATCTAGAACTATTTCCACTTGTAGTATCCAGAAAGGGATTAAATTTCTAGAAAAATCTATATAATCTATTCATAACCTAATCATTAGGATATTATTCTATACATAAAAACAATTTATATCCTAGGGTTAGTTTCCCTAATTTATCTCTTCTTAAATCTAGTCTGTATGGTCTCTAATAAACTTCCTCTAATTTCTATTTTCTTGATCATGAACCCATAATCAATGAGTTAGTTGATTCTTTATTACATTGGAATAATATACAGGGAATCACATATCAAATTATGAAATAGTTTAGTAATACTAGTAAACTAGATAAAAATTTTAATATTACAATTAATTTGAAATCATAAATTACAACACAGTTTTTTCTCTTCATTATGATTATTATATATATAATATAATTGTATCTCACTGATAGTACACCTAATGGATTCGTAGTAATGGAAAAAAATAACGGTAAGTAAAAACACAATATAAGTTTTATGGACCAAAGAAACTGTCATGATTAGATGGAGAAAAATCTATGAGGAATAAACAATATGAAAATGTAGATATCTGAACACTCATTCCATTAAAATAATATTTGATTATAATAAATTGAACATTTAATAACTAAAAAACATCCAATTTAATCATTATAATGGATGTCATAAGCGAATATAGAATAATCAATATATAGATGTATATAAATTATATCTCAATGAATTCAATTAATAAATAGATAATATATTTAATCTAGATAAAATATCATTTTGAAATGTTCATGGATAACAAAAGAAAAATTCTCAATATATATTTCTAATTATTGGAAATCAGGTCTCAGGTAAAACATAGATCTATGGTCAATATCCATACTCATGGTAATATAAAAATTATAGATTCAAACACATTTTACTAAGGCTATCCAATAGATTTGTCCCATGAGACAAGTTGATGCATCTGGGGGATAACTTTAACAAGGACCCACCATTGTCTAAATGTTCAAATTATTCATCATATAATTAATAATTGTTATAATTCATGACAACATACCTTATCATAAAATATCTATACAAAATAAATATCATAGATTATCAATATTTTCGCCATCATTAAAATAATGATAAATGGAAAGAACCAAATGTAGAAATGAGATACAATTTAAAAAATAATAATACACAAGATAAATAATTTGGATATTTATAGGAGCTTTAATGTCTAATTATCTCAAGAAAGTGAATATTTCAATGTATTGTTAATAAATACAATAAGGAATCATGATATTCAATTTTAATACATTACTTAATAAAATTATTATAAAACATGAATGGAAAAAACTAAATATGATATCAACACAATTTATACACATTATAGTAATAATGAAATATTTTTTATTAATGAATTGATATAAAAAATAAATATCATTGAACACAATCTTCATTAATATATCCATTAAAATTTGTAAATAATTTCAGAAAACAAAATTTTAACCAAAAAATTGAGAATAATGTTATCATAGAATAATATTTTAAACTCATAAATTAATCATTAAAAAATAGAGTGGTCATAATGGCATGGAATTTCGTAAAATCCATGGACATTAAAAATGACAAATTTAAATTTTTTTATAAAAAATTGGGACTATATTGACCTTTGCATAACATAAATTATAATCACCTATTTTTTTAGAATAGTTAATATATTACTCAAATAGACCTCAAAAGACCATATTATATTTGTTCCGTTGGAATCATGGAATCATATAAACTAGTACATAAGTGAGATATATAATCACAAAAAAGGTATGCCATCCCTCTAAACCTTTTATGACACATCATACATAATAAAAATCATCAAAACCTTGAGAAAGGTAGATTAGTAGGGGTTATCTCATATTCTTAGTAAGGGTAATCAAGAGAGATATATTAGAATTATCATAAAAACAATGGTATTAGAACAAAATCATATCATTAAATGATCACACCTTACATATCAATGATCAGATATATGATGCATGACATTAATATTTGTTGTTTGTAATAAATAAATTATAATAAAATAAATGAATACGATTAATCATTGAATGAAGATGGCATAATACAAAGCCATTTGTAATACACATAATAACATTAAAAAATTATATATAAATCAAGTATCACAATGAAAACATATCAGGGTACTTCATGGAGACTACACCTAATATGATGAACAAACTACCATACCTAACCATATTCCTTTAATTATAAGGGATATGGATTCTCAATCATCCAATATTACATTAAGATTCCCTGTCATCGCATAGTGGATTGGGTTTCCCATTCTTCCCATAGTGCACTGTGTTTCACCATATTCCTATAGTGGATCAGGTTTCCCGAACATCCCATAGTAGATTAGGGTTCTCCGTCTTCCACAGTGGATTAAGAACATCGGCTTTATTCTAATCATTGTCTCATGATATATATATATATATATCTTTTCAATTCTTTGCATTGAGTTATAGGCCCATCCAATCTCAAAATTATATAATACATACATGTTCTAAAAGGTCATAAAAAGACATATAAAAACCCATGAATGGAAATGTGTGTCATAAACATGTAATTATATATTAAATCATGTAAAAAGAGATAGTTTTCATAATTACTTCACGAAATCAAAACCCATGAAACAAATTGGGTTTCATAATCATATAATGCATAATATAGAAATGTGGTTTCTAAACATTATATCATCAAAACATAAACCATTCATGGGAAATAATAATGATTGTTCCATTTATTCATTTCCATCAAAAGTAATATGTAATAACAATTAATGTTATAATATTAGGATAATATTTTGGGATGGTATTTTAAAAATATTTCTTTAATAAAATATACATTCAGTTTTTAAAAAAATGGTTTTAAAAGGATAAAACATTTGATTACATTTTTCATTATAAATTTATTGAAAACATATCTATGATTATATGAAAATAATAAAAAAAATTAAAATAAATTTCACATAAAATTCAATCAAATTATAATTTAAAAAAATTGAAAAAAATTGAAAATATGCATTATGAATAGAACATTTATTTGACCAAAGAGAAAATACAGTCATATTTTCCTAAAAACATCCTTACTTATAATTTGTAAAAAGGAGTGAAAATTAATAATTATACAGAACTAAATCATTTCAAACCATATAAGAATAAAATTCAATAAAATTCTTGAAATATGGATCATAATATTTAATCAATGAATCCAGGATCATAAAAAATACAGAAAATCATTGAGACTATTGTAATAAACACATACCACTTGGTGGCATGAATCTGAATCCCCATCTAATAACAATAGAATACATGATATATAAAATATCATGAAAACTATATTAATGATATAACATTTTAAATGGATTTATTTAGAACTCTTAAAATAATATTGGTGTGTATCATTCAATGTCTCTCAAAGAAGGTAAGTTTAGACGAAACCACTTTAGGGTTTGATAAAATTTGAAACATAAACACCATAAAGTGGACACAAATAAATGGATATTTAAATACATAATAATACTTATAATAGTCCTAGAATATATTAATTGGGATTATATACACCACATGAATGAAATGACAAGTGAATAATGTATAAATATCACAGAAATAAAAGTGAGTCTAGAAATCAGTGTACCATATGTCTTGAAATTCCTCATACTTGGTCAAAAATAATATTTAGTAAATATATGATAATTATAGATATAAGAAAAAAAATATTGTTTTATAAAATATCATATATGAATTTATATTACCATATAATTAGAAATTCCATTTAAATGATTTGATTCGGTTAATATCCACTTTTTTCGTACATATTTTGATTTATTATTCATGATCCTCATAATTAGATGATTATTAAATTAATAATTTAATGTAAAAGTTGATATATATATATATATATTTAGAATATAATTATTTATGTTAATGTATGAATTATTGAAATATTAAAGGAAATAAATTGATTTTGGTGATGGCAGGTCGTACGTACGCATGAATGCCTTTTCAATTTCACATTCATTATGAGAGAAATAATATTAATGATATGTATATATATATATATATATATATATATTTTCATTTATATCAAATATTTATACCAAAACTATCATTGATAAATTCCATGTAATTTGTAAATGATTTACATTGCTTTAAGGAAGTGGTAGTCTACATGTCTATAAATGAAGTAAGCATGTTTACAAAAATGGAAATCATTTCAGTTTTCTATAATAAGGAATTATAGAAGAATAAATTCATCATAAATATAATATATATAATATTAAAATATTTTTTCCATCATGATTCCGAAATATGATATATGCTAAATAAAAAATGAACAACATTTTTTTATGAGGCTAGAGTTCAACGTACACAAAATAGTAAGTTCATTAGCCATTAGACAGAAGTGTGAGTAATTGTAGGTGTAAAACATAAAATAAAAATGTATAATTATATATTTTATACCGAGGATTATATTTATCATTTTAATAAGTTGAATTCATCGTGTGGAGAAAGAAAATAAAATAGAAGATCATAGGGAAGGATGTTACCTCTTCTTTTGGAAACTCCATTTGATTTACACCAATGGGATTCCCCTGATATATTCTTGAACAAAGGTATCATTCTATGATTATGGTAGGGATTTTTATATATTTTTAGAAAATATATTGGATGGTATATATGTATTAAGAGTAATGACGAAATGGGAGGGGTGAGTTCCTTTTTATTGTGGAGGAGAACTGTCACGAACCAACCCAGGTCGACCCTGAACCGGACACCCAGGTCACCTGAGCCGGCCCACGACATGGCCTCAAGCGCGTCTCCCCTTACGCCAGAGGTTGCCGACTAGCGGCGAGGGTGTAAGGTAAGTCACGGGGAGAGACTATACCATCTTATCAAAGTGGAACAAAGGGACCAAAAATACAGCAACAGAAGTAGTGTAAATAATAAGGTTTGAATAAAATTGGCGAACGAAAGTTTATATAAGAGATGCATGCATGACATGGTAATGATACAATGGAAGCATTAAATCACGCAACAAACTCACACATCAATGCAGAAGTAAATGAACAAAAGCCTCAAGCCCCTAGGGCAATCTCCATGAGCATCCCGAGCCCCAACTCGGTCCTTTGCTCCTAACTCGAAGTACAAGAAAGAGAAACAACAAGGTCATGCAACCAAATAGAATCTACTTGGGTACCCCAGTGCAATGGCGGCCCGAGTAGGGTGTGAGATATATATCTCAGTAGGCCGGAACCATCGGGGTCTAGCCCACTCTAGACCATGAAAATATAATTAAACAAAGTGTTGGTAATTTTCAAAAAATAACCACACAATGCAAACAATAAACGCCCGTCCAGGTTCCAGAAAGGACACCTGGCGGCACTACCTGCTTCGGCCCATAGCCGGGATGAGACCCTGTTTAAAACAACATAATTAAATTTGGTTCAATCATAAAAACACTTTTTATCATTTTTCTCACCTACTCTATTTATTCACTTATCATTTCAACTCAGACTGGAAACCCACTCATTCTTACCTTTCTTTATTTGATCACAATTCACTCGGGTTTTACCCACATCTCTCATTCTTTTCATAAATCATTATCATCATTCGTTCGGTGTAGATCGCCATGTCTAACACCCCGTATCACATTTGGTGTAGATCACCATGTCTAACACCTCGAATCACATTTGGTGTAGATCGCCATGTTTAACACCTAGATAATCATTCGGTGTTGATCGTCATGTCTAACGCCCCGTATTACATTTGGTGTAGATCGCCATGTCTAACACCTTATATCACAAGCTTGGATAACCATTGGGAAGGAACGCCATGTATAAACCCAGATTTTAAGTCGATCTAGAACACCATGTCTAGGACCCAAAATCTCATTCATTTATCACTTAATTAATCAATCAACATAGTTCTCATTTCATAATTAATTCTTCACATTGAGTAATCCAAATCAGATCTCAACTTTTTATAATCAATTCTCATAATTAATTGTCCTTGTTCAACATTTTGGAACTTGCATGAGCAATAGAAGGTAAACAAAAGCGTATGGTATCAACATGTCTCTATGTTAGGTGATTAATGACATTAAATGGTACAAGTACAAGCATGTCATTTATCAAGTATAATTTCAAGCATAACGAGTCATAAGACTTTTAAGCAAGCAATCACAAAAAGAGGAAATCTACTACTACACGTTTATTTTGAAGGCAGCTCACCTCCATTGGAGGAGTTTTATTAGAAAACATGTCATTACTTTATCAAACAATTCGTTTAGTGATATTTAGCATTTACTTTAAAACTCATTCAACACTTAGAAAAGTTAAGAAGCCAAACAGTAAGGAAGGCAATCGTGTAATTCTATTGCTACATTTTTAGATTGAAGGTAGCGCACCTCGAAAGAGGGGTTTTATTATTAAATCGCTAGTTTAGTGACCAAACAAACTCTTTTATCTTATTCCTGCAATTCACATGATTTGCACAGAAGCATTTAATCGGAACAAAACATGCATAATTAAAATGCTAAGTGCAATATTAAACTCACTATTACTTTACTTAAATTTAAAGGGCAAGGAGAGGGACCCTACCTCAAGGTGGATCCATCCGTCCACTCTGGCTCTTGGCACTTTCTAACTAAAGTTGTCGTAGCAGCTCCCCCTCGAGGAATATGTGATTTCACATACGTATAAGGACACCTAACCTCTATGCAAACGCTCCGCATGGCCATGAGCATGCGCAAGAGGATCCTTACACATATTCTTATACACATAAGCCTATCTCTGCTCACCTGCACAGGCACTTTTTATATATGTACTGGGGACAACTAGCCTCGTACGTGTGTATATTCGTTGCCATGGACAAATATACGCACGTCGGGGGAACCCACGTACATATAAATACGTACCTATGCCTGCATAGGTGAGTCGCCTAAACTCCAGCAACCCGAAATCATACCGAAACCTCCAACGCACTATAAGACAACCACTACGAACCTTAGGACACAAAGATAAACCAATTAAAGTGAGGCAAGGCCAATCAACGGTATTAAATCCTTACCTAGGGTGTTAGAGACAACGCGAAATGAAGTGAAACCACCCAACACCCTACCAATTAAATATCAGGCAGTCAATAACACATGACGCCCTTAATTTGGAGGATGTGAAACTGACGACGGGTAGAAAACCTTACCTCACAATGTTGGCGACGAACCGAAACCACTCAAATCGCTTCGCCTTCAGCGGAGGTTGCCGGAACGCACCTCAAGGGACCCCAAGAGAACCTTCACACCGACCTAAAGCAAGAAGAAACTGAAAAAACGAATCACCTCTAAGCCCTAGGGTTCGGTCGTACCTCATCGGGCTCCGATTAGGTCAAAATGAAGCCGGAAACAGGGAGGAGAAGGGAGAGAAGTGATTACCTTGATGATTCAGAGAGAAGCCGAGAAGAAAAACCGGGAAGAACGGGGAAGGAGGTGGCGCCGTGGAGGGGGGGGGGGGTCGCGCGCGGCTCGCGGGGGAGAAGGGAGGGGGTGCGTTGCGGGTTGAGTGAGGGCGAGGGAGGTGTTTAGTTTAGGTTTTTTTTCTTTTCTTTTATTTTAATTTATTTTATTTTCATTTATTTTAATTTTAAACAAAATGTAAAACACACCCACCCGCACGGTTTTACCCACACTGCCTGAAACACCGCGTGTAGCCCGCGTGCCTGCTACCGGATGCCCGGGGTACCCCGCATGCCTAACCCGCACGGTTAAACCTACCGCGCGCGGTCCGATATCACCGCTTAAAACTGCTCCAGAACTCAGGAGCTCGTTACGAAGCTCGGTTTTAAAAGCGACCCGCTGATAAAATAAAAAGTTCAAAAACCTTCGAATTTTATCCGCTCAAAAACAAAACGGTTCGTTACAAACTACCCACCAAAAAAACTTCTCGTCCCCGAGAAGCCTTCAGAAAACAACGAAAACATCACCCGACTCACAAGGGTCGTGAAGTTTCATTCAATCGGTTGTATTGTGTTTCGAACGCCCTATGCACCTTTAAGAATTTTCTAAGAAAACTGCACTTAAGCCTTTACAACTCGAGCCAACACTCACGTTACAACTGAAACATCAAAGCAGAGCTTACATCCGAGGCCATTATAGGGACCTCAACCCAAGAAAACGGTTGAATCACGATCGACCAACTAAAATTGGTCACGCAAGATTTCCTCGAAAGACATCACCGACCCTAGATTCACACTCGCCCTTAAACCGATGGCATTCTTTTAAAACTGTTCCGTTATCAACTACGCGTACACCGAAGTCCTTACACGACCTTTGGTGAAATTCGCAAGTCAAGCCATCACGAGACTATTATAAAACTATCGTGCCTCAGCATGAAACATAATTCCAAGAAACCATGCATCCCACACACAACCAGAGAGAGATTACGAAACAAACCAACAACTTTTAAACTTTAGCACGTCGTATAACCGATACTATCTTAGTGCATCCAAGACGACGTCAAGATGGGGGACATTCTTGTCTCATCCAGCAGAGTAAACTAAGATTAAACCAAGGTCGCTGAGAAGATCAATCGGACCAAACTCTGATGCCTATACCACCCAAGGCAATCGTATTCATCGAAGCTTAACCACTGAATCTCTTCCCGCACTAACGGAGTTTCTAAAGTGTTGTTCATACAGCCAACCTTATCACAGTCGTGCTGCCAAGCAAGCACCAACATGAAAACCGAAACTCATGCGACACTACCCACCTTAGGAGGGTCCATGCCGTCGTAAGAACTAGCCGCTCACCAGCGCGCTATTTTTGAAACACTTTAACGCACGGGTGACGTTCCTCGAACTATGATCACCACATCATAAGCTCACACCGAAAACAAGGCAACTCAAGCTCTAAGGGTACTACCTAGCATGGCCTAGTCCTTTACGAAGCACACGCGTCGACCCTAACTCTTGGTCACGCAAAACAAGGATTAATAGGCTCAAAAACCTCTTTCCATTTTATCCATTTCATTAATTCATTCCAAACTTTAATCATTTGAATGAAGATCTTAACAAACCCACAAGTACTATTTCACAAAAAAGTACTTGGTTTTCAAACAATGCCCCACGGAAAAAACAGGCAAGTTGCAACAAACTTCCTCTTCAACATTTAACATTTAATGTTATCCAATCATAAACAGAAAATTTAGCATCTAAATTCCTTTTAACAAAAAGGCGACCTCATAAGGTCCCATTCATTCAAACTAGGTTCATCAAAAAGAAACCATATCACAGTTCATTCCAATAAAACATGCCCCAACTGACCCACTCAGTCCAGTTGAGCATGTTTAAAAGAACACCAAAATTTTAATAAAAACTCAATAGTTTTACATTTATAACCATTTTCCACATGCAATGGTTAAACAAGGTTCAATCACATGGGTGGCCACCTACCAATCGATAAGGTGCCCATACACCTTACCGCTAGAATTTGGTTCCCATTTATCAGATAAATTTTTCCATTTAACCTTTAAACTTCAGTAGCCGTCTTTTAAAAAGTTTGAAAACACGATTTACCCTTTTCCCAATTATAAGGCGCCCATACACCTTATAATGGAAAATTGGTTCCGTCGTAATCACAACCAACAATTTCAGCCAAAGCAACCAATCGATTGCCAGCAAGCTAACAAGCCACTACAAACAGCTAACACAAAGCAACATGCAGAAATCACTAAAACATGCTATAACACAGAGCATGACACACAAGCAAGATAGAAAACATGACATATTATCACCCAAACATGTTAACTATCACCGAAACATGATTTCTAAAGAGGCGTGCTAAATAACACCAGACTTGACATATTTCCAAGGCACACAATAAAAATCAGCAGGCATCCTACTAATGCAACTACATGGCGTGGAACATATGCATGACATGTGAATCTATAAGTGTCTAATATGATGCATGCAATGCAATTTCCTGGCCATATCGGGCCAAGGAAAATTTTCAAAACCTCTTCATAAACAAATAAGAAGTGTAAAGTACAACATTCACCCAAGGTGAAATCACATCAACTGTAACAGAAAACAACATGAACATCAATTCCCAGCCCTGGCCACATGGTCATTAACCGTACATGGGGTGATCAGTCCCAAGCACGACTATTAACCCAAGCGCCGACACATTCCTAGTCTCCTGTCTACCACCCCCGAAACAGTAAGACAAAGGAAAATAATGAAACCTCCTTTGATACCATTTTGTCACGAACCAACCCAGGTCGACCCTGAACAGGACATCCAGGTCACCTGAGCCGGCCCGCGACATGGCCTCAAGCGCATCTCCCCTTACGCCAGAGGTTGCCGACTAGCGGCGAGGGTGTAAGGTAAGTCAGGGGGGAGGCTATACCCTCTTATCAAAGTGGGACAAAGGGACCAAAAATACAGCAACGGAAGTACTGTAAATAATAAGGTTTGAATAAAATTGGTGAACGGCAGTTTATATAAGAGATGCATGCCTGACATGGTAATGATACAATGGAAGCATTAAATCATGCGACATACTCACACATCAATACAGAAGTAAATGAAAAAAAGTCTCATGCCCCGAGGGCGATCTCCATGAGCATCATGAGCCCCAACTTGGTCCTTTGCTCCTAACTCCAAGTACAAGAAACAACAACAACAAGGTCCTGCAACCAAATAGAATCGACTCGGGTATCTAAGTGCAATGGCGGACCGAGTAGGGTGTGAGAGATATATCTCAGTAGGTCGGAACCACCGGGGTCTAGCCCACTCTAGACCATGAAAATATAATTAAACAATGTGTTGGTAATTTTCGAACAATAACGACACAATGCAAACAATAAACGCCCGTCCAGGTTCCAGAAAGGACACCTGGCGGCACTACCTGCTTCGGCCCATATCCGGGATGAGAACCTGTTTAAAACAACATAAGTAAATTTGGTTCAAGCATAAAAACACTTTTTATCATTTTTCTCACCTACTCTATTTATTCACTTATCATTTCAACTCAGACTGGAAACCCACTCATTCTTACCTTTCTTTATTTGATCACAATTCACTCGGGTTTTACCCACATCTCTCATTATTTTCATAAATCATTTTCATCATTCGTTCGGTGTAGATCTCCATGTCTAACACCCCGTATCACATTTGGTGTAGATCGCCATGTCTAACACCTCGAATCACATTTGGTGTAGATCACCATGTCTAACACCTAGATAATCATTCAGTGTAGATCGTCATGTCTAACACCCTGTATTACATTTGGTGTAGATCGCCATGTCTAACACCTTATATCATAAGCTTGGATAACCATTGGGAAGGAACGCCATATCCAAACCCATATTTTAAGTCGATCTAGAACGCCATGTCTAGGACCCAAAATCTCATTCATTTATCACTTAATTAATCAATCGACACAGTTCTCATTTCATAATTAATTCTTCACATTGAGTTATCCAAATCAGATCTCAACTTTTTTATAATCAATTCTCATAATTAATTGTCCTTGTTCAACATTTTGGAACATGCACGAGCAATAAAAGGTAAACAAAAGCATATGGCATCAACATGTCTCTATGTTAGGTGATTAATGACATTTAATGGTACAAGTACAAGCATGTCATTTATCAAGTATAATGTCAATCATAAAGAGTCATAAGACTATTATGAAAGCAATCACAAAAAGAGGAAATCTACTACTACACGTTTATTTTGAAGGCAGCTCACCTCCATTGGAGGAGTTTTATTAGAAAACATGTCATTACTTTATCAAACAATTAGTTTAGTGATATTTACCATTTACTTTAAAACTCATTCAACACTTAGCAAAGTTATGAAGCCAAACAGTAAGGAAAAAAATCGTGAAATTCTATTGCTACATTTTTAGATTGAAGGCAGCGCACCTCGAAAGAGGGGTTTTATTATTAAATCGTTAGTTTAGTGACCAAACAAACTCTTTTGTCTTATTCCTGCAATTCACACAATTTGCACAAAAGCATTTAATCGGAACTAAACTTGCATAATTAAAATGATAAGTGCAATATTAAACTCACTATTACTTTACTTAAATTTAAAGCGCAAGGAGAGGGACCCTACCTCAAGGTGGATCCATCCGTCCAATCCGGATCTTGGTGCTTTCTAACTAAAGCTGTCACAGCTGCTCCCCCACGAGGCATATGTGATTTCACATACGTATAAGGACATCTAGCCTCTATGCACAGGCTCCGCATGGCCATGAGTGTGTGCAAGAGGATCCTTACACATATGCTTATACACATAAGCCTGTCTCCGCTCACCTAGCACAGGCAATTTTTATATATGTAATGGGGACAACTAGCCCCGTACGTGTGTATATTCGCTGCCATGTACAAATATACGCACGCCGGGGGAACCCACGTACATATAAATACGTACCTATGCATGTGCAGGTGAGTCGCCTAAACTCCGGCAACCCGAAATCATACCGAAACCTCCAACGCACTATAAGACAACCACTAAGAACCTTAGGACACAAAGATAAACCAATTTACATGAGGCAAGGCCAACCAACGGTATTAAATCCTTACCTCGGGTGTTAGCAACAACGCGAAACGAAGTGAAACCACCCAACGCCCTACCAATTAAATACCAGGCAGTCAATAACACATGACGCCCTTCATTTGGAGGATGCGAAACTGATGACGGGTAGAAAACCTTACCTCACAACTTTGGCGACGAATCGAAACCACTCGAACTGCTTCGCCTTCGGCGGCGGTTGCCGGAACGCACCTCAAGGGACCCGAAGAGAACCTTCGCACTGACCTAAAACAAGAAGAAATCGAAAAACCGAATCATCTCTAAGCCCTAGGGTTCGGCCATACCTCACCGGGCGCCGATTAGGTCAAAATGAAGCCGGAAACAGGGAGGAGAAGGGAGAGAAGTGATAACCTTGATGATTTGAAGAGAAGTCGAGAAGAAAAACCGGGAAGAACGGGGAAGGAGGCGGCGCCGTGGAGGGGGGGGGGGGGGGTCGCCCGCGGCTCGCGGGGGAGAAGGGAGGGGGTGCGTCACGGGTTGAGTGAGGGTGAGGGAGGTGTTTAGTTTAGGTTTTTTTTTCTTTTCTTTTATTTTAATTTATTTTATTTTCATTTATTTAAATTTTAAACAAAAACTAAAATGCACCCTCCCGCACGATTTTACCTGCACCTCCCGAAACACCGCGTGCAGCCCGCGCGCCTGCTACCGGATGCCCAGGGTACCTCGCACGCCTAACCCGCATGGTTAAACCTACCGCGCGCTGTCCAATATCACCGCTTAAAACATCTCCAGAACTCGGGAGCTCGTTCTGAAGCTCGGTTTTAAAACCGACCCGCTGATAAAAGAAAATTTTCAAAAACCTTCGAATTTTATCCGCTAAAAAAAACGGTTCATTACATGAACTGGCATTATTTGTAAATTTTTTAAAAGGGAATTCCACTTATGGGTTTCCCCCAAAAAATATATCCAATAATTGTTGAAACTAGTCCAATGAAATTATAGTTTCTATATGTGAACATCCAATGGATTTTGGACAAGAATATTGGTCATTTTTTTCTTAAGAGTATAGGTTAGTCCTTTATTATTATAATTTTTCTCTTAATCACTATAATTAATTTTAATAACATTCAACAATATTTATGGTAAAAAACATATTTGACCTTATGATAAATTATAAATTAATTTTATTCCAAAAATTTAATCCATTTTTACATATTAAAATCACAAAAGTGGAAAAAATTAATTCAAATATAGTCTAACATAATTGTCATCATAGTGGGTTTTTAAGGAAAAAATGTTTGAATGTTTGGAATGATATCATATCCAACATTGATGTAAAATTGGTTATAATAAACTAAATTTGATTTATGGATGTGAAAATATTATCATCCCACCATCAAGAAAGTATTAAATATTATTTGTATATATAAATAAATAAGTTGAAAAATTAGTTTTGAATCAAAATTCAATATTTTCATTATTCATATAAAAATGATGTTTTTTAGAAAAATAGAAAAAATTAGACGTAAGAAAATTTTGACCTTATTAATAATCAAATAATATATATTCTATGATATTAAATTTCTTAAAGTGTCTAAAATTATTTTTATTATTGTCACATAAGGATATAAAAAGTAGTTTTTATAGAAAATTGACTTTTCAAAAATATAAAGGCTTCACAATAAATTATATATATTATTATAAATATATTTTATTTATAAAATACATTTATAAATTTTATTTTAAATGTATATATTACTATTCATGTCACTATGTTTGATTTCGGTGTTATAAATATCTTAAATAAATAATTATAATAATAAAATATTGTTTCATAGAAACTCAATAACTTTTTAATGCAATCTAGGTTGGTGTTTTATATTGTGAAATCATAATTAATTTTATCTTATAATTAAAAATTAACATGATATAGTGTGAAAATAAATTGATAACATAATTTTAATTTAATAAAAACAATATACATAAAATATAGGGTATCAAATTCTCTAGTAATAAAAAAAATTATTTTTACCCTCAAAATTAATCATTATAATAAAAACAGTTGAGGATACTAAAACATAATTATATCCAAATTTTACCACATATCTCCCATTATCTGAAGGTTTCACCAAAATTCATTGAACAAGTGAGTGGTCTTATTTTAAAAATAATTTTATGTATGATACAAAATTTCAACTCGTTTTCCTCATCATAACGATCATCCTCTATTTGTATGACCATTATGTTCAATACATGTAGATAGTATGGTATTCACATCCTCAATGGGATGTAAATGAAACAATTTAGTGAATTTTAAGTGATTTAGATGATGTGAAAAGTGAGACTCTACCATCATAATATGATCCATATTTTTCAAATACATTGATAGATGTAGGATTTTATTCATTTCATCTTGAACCCGATAACATTATTCCATGGATAAATTCAATGAAAAGTCTTTGATATAAAAATAATTTCTTGATCAAACTGTTGGTTATAATTATAACTTTCTTCCAATTTTGTGCTACCGTAATATGATGTTGAATGTTTTTAACCTTCCTTACCATTTCCTCACATATATTCAGTCCCAATAATATTATTTTCCCAAAATAATACAAACCTATTAGAGCGCTAAATTTATTACCATTTTGGGGTTCATTAGGATCCATATGAAAGAATCTGGGAATGATATACTTGTAAGAAAACACAACATGAGAAATGTATTTATCTCAACATCCCTGAAAATCAAAAAAACAAGATATCATCATATCCTATACGGTTTTAATTATTCTCACATGAAGAACATCAATAATAGGATGATAAGTAATTCTAAAACTCAATTTCAATTCAGGTTATTGATTAATACTTCAACAAAACACTAAGGTAAACTCATTCCTCGATCAAATATAGTAGAATTTGGTACTCCATGAAACCATACAACTTATTTAATGTATAACCCATCAGGATGATCAATATATAAGTCTTCCATGATAGTGATAATTTGATGTATCTTTGAAAGGCCATAAACTACGAATAATATATAATTTAATAATTTTGAGGTTTTAAGTAGTCCATGAAAAAAATATATGGTCATGTTCTCCCTTTTCAATTCTGGTAAGGGTAAGGGATGAAAGATACCGTTATAATTTGGTCTTTCAATCTTAAAAATATGGCATAATAATAACCAAGATAAAAAGTTTTCTATATCCATATTATTTTTACCCCACGAGATGTATCGTTTCAAGAGTCTATAAATCTCCAATCATCCAAGACAAAAATATAATAATGATCTATGAGCTTCCTCAGAAAATATCATTCATCAAATATGTTATGGAATGAACACATACATGGTTCATAAAAAATATCATTCAAATCCAATCACGGTTAAACCCCAGAACTAATCTTACCTTCTTTTAAAACATTACATATTCCTTATACACCTCTTTGACCTTGACGTGGAAAGAGGGTTGAACATTCAAATCAGAAATATAATATTTTTCTCATTCCCATAGGATTTCTAAATAAAACAATGGAAGATCAATAAATGTTGAATATTTTGGGATCCTCATCATTGATAAGCTAGAATGGTCATGTTGGCTCAAAGCATCAGCCATCATCCTCACATTCCTAGTATGGTAATTTGTTGTGCAATCATAATAGTTTATCAACTCATTCATAATTATTTAGTGCCTATTCAACTATTTTTGTGGAGTAAATATTTCATAATTTTTTATTAGAATATATATCATATGTATCATCATAAAATATAATTCATCTATATCATTAATCCAAAATTATCACATATAACCCTAGATCATGTGTTGTGTAACTTACTTTATGGATATTCAATTTTCACATGGCATAACAGATAACCTGGTTATTCAGATTAATAACAGATCTTAATCCCAACATATATGCATCACTATTATTTTTAATCCCTTATCTATAATAGGTTGATGTATTCATATGTGCACTGACCCACATTTTATTTAATTTCATAAAATTTTCATCCCAATCATCTACGTAGAATAAATAATGCCATATCCAGTTAACATGATCATAATATTAAATATTTTTGATCATATCTATAAAAAAATTCAATAATATTTATTTAAACCATGGAAATTAAGGATCCCAATCACTATGGTTGGTCTAGGGAAATACTTAGTAGCATACATCATTGATGGATCAACTATTATACCATCTATTTATATAAATTGATTCAAAAATTAAACATTTTGCAACCAAAATTCACACATTAAAAATATTTCATACTGATTATCCTTATATAGGGTCATAATAATAATTATCGTGCGGTCTTCATTCTATTATTATTACTTTTAATAGATAATTTTGTCAACTATCAATACTAAAAAAACTGATTGAGGTAATATTTAACCAATATATTAATAAAATACATTAATATGGAGGGGAATTTGTAAGATTGAAATGATCCACTCAATATTTATAGTTTTTGTACATTGTAATGAATTTCAAATTGGGTATATATTCTACAATGACCATAAAATAAATATTTCTGGAGGGAAGATCAACCGTGGGAAATTTTTGAGCTCCACACAGGTAACGAAAAAAGTAATCAATACATGGATGAGGATACATGTTATTGATTCTGATTTTGTTCAACTCTTGATAATAAATGCAGAGTTATGTTGATCCATATTTTCTTTCATATAATATATTTTTTCACCTCATGTTGAAAAACATGTTCTAATCAATCCATTATCATTCTTTTCTTGTATTTCCATCATCAATTCCTACATCTCAATTTGTGAATGTAATTTGTGTGGAACCAGGTATTAGATATATTGAGAAGTCAATATTAGGTTTTCGCATAAGGATACGAATATCTTCTTGAAATACATCCATAAAATATTAAAAAATTAGATTAATATCGAGGTTGATCATCTCCCCAACAAATTTTGATAAACAAAACTTATTATTGGAAATTACGACCAATACATAAGACATAATATCCAATGGAAGTTCGTACATATTATCACATTCATAGGGATAATATGTTAGTTTGAAAAATAAAATGTCACTTACCATTAATGAAAATTTATGTTGTATTTATGCATAGAAATACAATCCCTGCATATGATGACATAAAATTCAACAAAAGAATGGAAAAAATATTTTTAGTAAATAAATTATAAAAAACAATAACTAGAGAGGAATTGTAGACTTGAGATTCATTCAATGTACAATTAGGGTTTTCACTAATAATTACATATATAATCATCCTTTTTTTAATGTTAATGACCATTGCTAATTCTTTATATTTTAATGAGTGGTTCGATCCAATATCTAATTAGATATTAGCATCTATAGAGTGTATGGTATGTGTACCTTTCACCATGGCATTACCACACCCCTCATTATAAATAGTTTTCATTTGATATTCCCTCTTATCCATTAGTTTATGAGGATTCCTACACTTATCATCATAAAAACCCCACTATTTTTGGAACTGGATATCAGAATGACCTTACACTTGAATCATTAAAGTATAAGAGGTTCATTTGTGTATCTTTCTTTCTATTAGGATAATTTGATAACATATTCCCATCAGTTCAGTGATCATTTTCTAGATGGAATTCACATTTACTCATAAATCATTAATTATATCTCATAAAAAAATTTCCTTTTTTTCTTCATTCCACACATATACCAAAATGGAAGAATCATCATCTTTTTTGCATTGTTTTAAAATTTTCCATTTATCTCTATATTCCATTTGTTGTTAAAATAATGAGATCTATACCTAAATCCATCCTTCATTTCAAAATTTATTTCCCAATACCCAAAATTTTCATAGCTACAAAATTATTTTATGGGAAATGTCATTCATTTAAATGGATTTATCCCACATGTGTGTCATTCAAACAAAAATTTTGGTTGGAAGATAATAATAAAAGAATAAATTTAATGTCTTGTAAAATTATCCATATAGTTATCGATAGATTCATCATCTTTTGGCTTTAACACAATAAATTATATTTCCATATTCATAATAATAACACTATGTATGTACTTATTTATGAATCAGTTCTTCAAGCCTATATCAATCCATAGATTAAATATCATATTTCTATCTCATATTCTTGTCTAGAGTCCACCACATTTTAGGTTTACAATATAATTGATAGAATCTCAGAATGAAATTCTAATAAACTAAAAAACATTTTAATAAATAATTTCATTTCTATGTTACTAAAATATTTATCAGTACAAATTGGATCATATAATTCATTGAAATATGGCAGATGTTGTCTGATAAATGACATAACAAATTGTTGTTACCTACTTTTATCATTTAGATGTCCCGTATGATACATAGAATGAGAAATATGTGTGAGTATAAAAAAATTACTATATCCACATAGCATTATGTTTCTAAGAAGAACAATCATTAAATTGTATGATTCAATCATTATTAACATAGTTATTATGATTATTTCCATTGAAAAAATCCAAGAAACATAGAGTGATAAATAATTTTCACCGTGATGAACCACATAATCATGAAAAAAAACTTATATGATGTTTAAACTGTGAAAACTAATTTAACATATGTTAAATTATTCTTATACAAAGTTATTCATACATATCATATATTAATATAATATAGGATGATTCAGAAATATTTTGTTAATTCTCCAAGCATATTCCCTTAGAGTGTCAAACTGCACTTGTAGCAAAGCCAATTGTAAAGAATCATCTCTTTATTGAGTTTAAGATAATACATCATTTTCAATGTTTTTACCCCCATGTACATCTATTATAGATCCACATCCACATGTACTATAAACAGCAGGAATCATTTTTATGAAATGAATAGCAATTCCCTTTAAAAATTATAAGGAAAAGTTTTATACTTTTCCTCATCCCTAGACATATTCATGGACATTTCTTTTGGGTTGGCACTGATGTTTTCTAATAATATTTTTCAAAAATTATCTATATTTTTTCTCTAAAACGATATATATAGAACCTCTAATAACATACAATAAAATCACATCATTATTACATAACACTAAATAAATTACCCAATCATACACCCAATGACCGTATTAGTTTAGTGCCTTTGGAATCTTGAAAATATAAACACAAGTATATAAGTGAGATAAATTATCTTCATCAAGAGATATCATTACAAGAATCCTTATTACCCACATAGTAGAAAATACATATAGTCTTAACATGGGGAATAAAAACATAAAACATGGTGATATCATATGTTCACAAAGTGTATACTAGCCTCATACATAATCATAATCATGAAAATAGTTGTATTAGAGCATGAGAATATATTTATAAGATCATACCCTACATATCAATGAGAATATATGTGAGAAATTTATAAAATATTTTTATTTCATATGAAATTAATTGTAACACCCTAAGATTTCATAGTAAGTCATTTTCATTTAATATAATTCAATAGCTTGTGCTACATGCAATACTGAGTTCGAGCGCACAACAACATACCAAACAATTTCTTCAACAAAAGTTATGAATAGTATTAACTTAATTTTGAATTTTATATACTCCAAATAATTTTAGAATATATATTATGTGTTTCATAGACAAAATATAAGAACAAATTCAATTTTTCAGATGAAACAAATATTTACCAAAAAATACAATTTTACATCCTTTTAATGGAAAATTTACTTTTAAATCCAATATTTGACAATTTTATATATATTAAATATAATGAAATAATATGATTTTTTATAATGGGGACCTAAAAATTTATTTTCGATAAATTGTTTGTTCTTTTCTGATAACATTCATATTTTTATGAATAGAGAAAATTAATAAATTTTAATTGAAAAAAAAAATTTAATCAAAATAATTTACAGTGTTAAATTATGCATTTGAATATTTTTTAGGAATAAGAAAATTATATTTTTATCATTTAATAAAATTTAGGACATTAAAAGTAATTTACTATTTAAATTTGACATATACACATGTTAATCTTTTGATTGTTTTTACTTCTTAAAAAACCCCCTTTTGGTTTTGACAACGAGAATTAACTTTAAAATAAATAATTATATATATATTTTTTGAATTTAGTAAAATATAATTCATTTTTTAATTATTTATATCAAAATAAACATATGGTTAATTTCTGTTATTTTTCTAAAAACGTTCAATTTTTTGATTAATATTGAAAAACACTGCGTTATTTTTTTAAAACCGACATTTTATTAAAATAATTATATATTTTATTTATTTAAGTATATATATATACATAAAACATATATTAGTTCGATGGGATTCACTAGAGTAATTTTTATAATAATATTAGATCTATAAAATTTTATTAAACTTTTTACCGTCTTTTTCCCACCTTCTAGGAGCATTTGAAAATTTGCATAAAACATAATTTTACCGCTTATGTGAGTGGAATTTCAAAAATCTGAAAGACACGGTTGACGTCAATAAATAAAAATGGCGATCAATATGATGAATATAATTTTTTGTGAATAATATCTTTTCACTTTTATTTACCATTGTTAAAAGTAACTAGGTAAATTAAAGATAAAAATGATATTATAATTACCCTAAGATGTTTTCTAATTCTATTTGATAAGTATAATTCGACAAAAAACCTTAGGAATAAAATATGATCCTTTTGGTCCACTTGGATTAGATTAGGACATTTATTATTGTTTTATTTAAAGAAGAGTTACAAGTGTTAAATTAAATGCATAATAACTAAACCATTTTTTATAGGGTTATACATAAGATAAATTCGACTATAAATATTAATTAGAAAGATAAAAATATATCCTATATAATGGGATTTCATTTATAAATTTTAGACATTAAATAATTAAATTTTTTATGACACAATGATGATGCAGTAATTACCTTATTAATGAATGATTAAAGTAATCTATATTATAAATATCCAAATAAAAAAATTTGAGACTTTTGATGGATTTGACAAATTTGTATGTTAATATTAAATGTTAGTATTGTTAAAATAAATTTTATTTTATGTGATAATGTTTTTATGTCTTTCAAAAAAAATACTAAAGAGTGTCAAAATTGACATAAGTGAGTTTTTAAAAAAAAATACTAAATTATTAATTGATATAATATTCTAAAAAATCTAAAGATAGTCCAAGGGACTTATTTAAGGATATATATATTAATAATGAACCACTTGGGGTTCTCTTGGCTATTTATAGTATGTTTAATAACCATATAATATAAAAATACAAAGAGGCATTGTAAATGTCATACTATTTAAATAAGAGTTAAATCTACAAGATATGATTAATATGTTGAAATAAACTTCTATAAAACCTATTAGTTGAAAGTTTATTGACCCATCCCCACCTTATCCTCAATATAAATAATTTTTTATCCATTAAAAACCGAAAATAAGTATATTATTAAATAACATTTCAAACATTTTCTAATGTGGCCCTCACCTCTCTTATAAAAGGGTACTTCCCCTTATCTTAATTTCACACCATTAAATCCATTTTTCCTCTTCCAAAACCTACCCAAATATCCTTAAAACTTCTCTCATTTCATCCTAGAGTCCTTACATAGATTATAATTCCAACCTACAGAGCACTTTTGATCGTCTCAAAAGGGGATACCCGAAGAAGAGGTAATAATTTCACCACCCTCTATCAAGTTCTTTTCTTCTTCCACCTACTCTTTATTTTTTGTTTCCATAACAAAATAATAACTTCAGTGCCTCCTAAATAATGTGATATTATTATAAATTTATTACAACCATATTCTTTTTTATACCCATCCTATAAATGACAAAGTCACCGATAGTGCATATGTATGGCTTACCGCCTCCACGTCGTGGTGTAGTATGTTATTCAAAACATCATTATATGGATGTGTATAATAATGAGTAGAACTTATTTAAATAATATATACAAAATTTCAATAATTCTTTATATATTATATGCCATCCAATTATATACGATTTCACCCTCAAAATAATGATATCGTCGCTCGTGCGTACATATGTTTTACTGTCTCCACGAATGCGATGAGATTTATTCCCCATAATAATCATTCAAAAATAATATCCATTTTATGGTTAAAAATATTTTTTATGAACTTAATATATTTTTGTATATTAATCAAATACAACCTATACATAACAAACAAGACTTACAAAACAAAAGATATCATGGAAAACAAATAAGTTAACGACCAAAACTATGACACTATTGAAATATCATTAACAAATAAATATTAGAAGATCGTAAATGATATCATATCTATGAATTAGGTTAATTTATAATTTAATAATAATGTATTCACCATTATAAAGTAGTTCATCCTACCCCATACTATAGAAATGTAGAAGGTAAGGGGTTTCTTATCAAACATTTAATTCCATGAGATTTCTATTGTTCGCCACTTATTTATTGCATGTGGTGTATTTTGTACTTCCATTTGATATATATTATTGTGATTCACTTTAAATTTTTGGTATTATGTGATTAATTTTGTGTTTATTAACTTTTTTTTCATACGACTCGATTGATTAAAACATGGTAATGAGGTTTTCATCTCAATTTTTATTCCCTTGAGATTCATGGTATATTTGCAACAATTGTTTTGGTGTGGTGTATGTACTACCCTTGATTGTATTATTTTTTTAATATAAATTAATTTATGGGTATTTAAATATTCATTATATTATCCTTATTTAATGAGTTGTATGTTTCTTATGTTACCAAATCGTTAAGGGAACCTTTCACCCTCCTTTTATTAAAAGAATAATTTTTGTTGTGTCTTTAAATTTACATTTTCATATGTTGTGATATGGTATTATAAATGATTAATTTTGTAAATTTTATGTCCAAGTGATGAGATACCTATTTTTTCTCATGATCTCATTTTATATATTTTAAATTGGCACTGTTAGGCTTTTGAATTTTTCTAAGAGACCATCTTAACCCAATTTCTATTCTTTTGATTCAACTTCTACTTGTTGATTTTTTCGTGCAATGAATATGTGTGAGTGACCTCTGATTGTTTTCCACTGAATATCCAATCATATAGTGTGTATTTTTTTTACACATTATTATTTAATTGATATATCCTTAATCTGAGGATAAAAATTTTATAATGGATTTTGTCTCAATTTACATTCCATTGAGGCTTTATTGTTGTTGTCCACTAATTCACTCTTTTATGGTGTATATATTATCCTTTGGAATATTATATCATGAATACATGTATTATAATGATATTATAAAGTTATTATTAAATGTTATTTCTCAATTACTTGTATTCAAGCATCTTTTATTTGGTGAGGAACTGTTTAACTAAAGTATTGTTTTAATTGTTTTAAATATTTATTGTTCTAAATCATTCTCATTAATGTACATGTATTAAAAATGTTTTTAAGTAATTATTTATATGGAAATTAATGATCTGAAATAAAAATACCTTTTAAAAGATTAAAATTGTTATGGTATAGTTTGATTTAAAATCCCATTTTAACTTCTTCTTTGATAAGTTATGAAACTTTTAAAAGGTATCAAAAAAGGTGATATTTCTCTAAAATAGTTTTAATGGATATTTTCATCTATGTCAATATACTTCAATTTTTTTTATCTTTATTGAGGATAATTTATAATAATACAATCATCTTTATTTTCTTAAATGATTTATGTTTGGTTATGGATGTGCTATTTTATGCCATTTATGGTTTTTGGTTTTAATATTGACATTTCGTATGCTAGTTTCAATATAAATGTTTAGATTATGTTTCAACCTTTCATATGAGGTGTGAAATAGAATTATTATGTGATAGGTGGATCCCTCTATAGCTCCTTGGTGCATTTGTATGACTCATTAGACAGACTAGTGTCTTGGCACAAGGCCTTGACAAAAAATGTATTTGTAGTCTTGGCACAAGTCCTTGACTAGGTGGTTATGATGTCCAATATTAAGCATTCTATCATTATGAATTTGTCTATTGGTATTAAAATTGATTATTAAACTAGTATAATATCTATGTGAATAAGTAAATGGCATTATTTGATTAATCTTTTCAATATTATGCTGAAGTTTATGTTTTAAAGTCTTGTGTTCTAGTCTTATACATTGCCTTAAATGTCTGTACCTATTTTTGACAGTTTCCGCTATATTTTTATCCTTACTGAGTATCTGAGCTCATCCCTTAATTATGTTTTATTTTTCCTAGGATGAAAAGAAGTATATTATGATTAACCTATTGGAATAGGTTAAAAGATAAAAGAGTGTTCAAAGGGGACACAATGTTTTTCATATTTCATGATGTTTTATAAAACTTATGTATGTATCTAGTACTTACAAGGATACTAAAAAGATTAGTCATTCAAGACATGATTCCTTGTATCATGACAATGTTATGTAATAGTACACTGATTCTTGGTAACTAGGGTCGGGGCATTACAGTTGGTATCAGAGAATTTTTACTACAATCCTTGGAAGCAAGATTTATTAAAAAAACGATGATTATGAAACACTACCCTAAGATAGACTTAGAGGATTAGTACATATGAACATCCAAAAATTAGTAATGTAAATATTATGTGGGTTTTCCAAGAAATAGATCCATGTTTGAATATGTGAATGTAAAGCTGGTTTTGGCACAGATGTACCTAGGAGTGGAAACTACGACATGGACATTCAAGCTTGACCTAGGGTATCCTGGTACATGACAATGGGCCTTGCTTCATTCAGGGATATGAGACTCCCAGAAGATATGCTTAGGATAATTCACATTTTCATTACCACCAATTTCAATGATTTTAATATAAGATGAGAATAAATAACCTTGGTTAATCCTTAGGTGTTTTAGATTGAAAATAAGGTGTTATGATATTCTTTATTGAATTACATATTATATCGGATAACCTCTTGGTCAAGGAAGAACCTATGTTGAAATAAATAGATGTAGAAATGTTTAAAAGTATTAGTTGTTTTTGTTGATGGGATGAATTTTGAAAACATTTCTCTTGTATGTGTAACCCCGTAGTTTGTTAGGATAAAAATATATTTTAAGAAGATTATTATTTTCTATTGATTATATAGTTATAAAAAACTATTTGGGTTTATATGATCCTTAAATTTGAGGCAATTAAAAGTTATTAAATTTTGGGATGAAAATGAAAAGTATGAGATAACATTTGTGGTGAAATTATGATATGGTAATTTATCTCATTTTGGGAATGTTATAAAATATAGTTTTTGAAAAAGGAAAACACACAGACCATGTGAAAACCCGTCACGTTAGACAAACTTGTGGGAATCAAACCCACAACCAGGGTGTGATTGGGATTTATCATCTACAACTTAACAATGTGAAGTCCCTCGTTAGCATGGCTAATTATTTTTTAGTTAATTTAATTTATTGATCAATAATAAGTTTATTTGGGATATTAAGTCTTTTCAAAAGGGATATCCTTTGTATAGGAATATTATTTTATGATTAAGCGATAAATGTTATTTTGGAAGACGTTCACTCTATTGGGAACACTATATGCCAAAAGATAATAGAATACTATGGGATTTCATTTTAGGATAATGGCGGATTTTTTTATGTTTTTATTGTGTATTTATAGCAATTAGGGTTTTTTATGGAAATGATTAACCTATCATAGAGAATATGTGATTACTTTAATTAATTTTAAGTAGGAGACTTTAAGAGTAGTCGACGTTATTTGGAGATTCAATTTAATATGGAAGACTATGTAATCAAATTCTTCTAGGTTTTGGGTTTCAATATTAGTTTTAATTATATTGAAATATTTAAAAAAATACTTTATTAAAATGTATTTATTGAACTTTGGGTATTGTTGGTTAAAATTTAGAAATTAATAATAGTATTTATTTCTCTAAAAGATTATCTTTTTTAGGGATCATCTGATCTTGTACTAACCATTTTGGTTTCGGTAAATCTCTATAGACAAGGAAAATATATTCTATATCCTTCTTGGATCACATAATTCTCTATAAGTTGATTCTAGCGCTTTATGGGATACCTAGTCATCTATAATACTCATTGTTTTAAAAATAGTGTTACTTGTTGAATTTTATTAATGGATGAGACTCTAATTAAAAAGTAAGTTTATATCATTATATTTCTATTAAATCTCAAAAATAAATTCCTCAACATTATGGAATGAAACTTAAAACAGAAAAAAAATTTCTGTTTACTTTTCAAACTGTGAAACTAATGAATATTTATTCCATCACATGTTTGTGGTTTTCTAGTTTTAAACATTTTACTGATCGATTTTTCAATAACTCTGAATCAGAACAAGACACATAGTTTATCTTTCATATCCAAGTTTTCCTACATGTAATCCTAGTATGTGTTATCTCAGGTGACGTTTCTACTTCTCTTTCTTTATTTTAAAGTGATAGTTTTATTGACACTTTTTCATATGTAGGACTATCATTGATTTTACCAGGACAAATTTTAAAATATAAAGGAAGAAATTTCCAAAAGGGGGGAACAATATAACAACCCAGGATTTCATAATAAGTTTTTTTCTTTAATTTAATTCAATGGCTTGCGCTACATGCAACAACGAGTTCGAGTGCACCACGACTTAACAAACTATTCATTAATAAAGCATTTATGAACCTTATTAATTGAATTTTGAATTTTATATAATCTATATAATATTATAATCCATATTATGTGCTTCTTTGACATAATATAATAACAAAATCATTTTTTCAGATAAAATAAGTATTTTTCAAATAAACAATTTACAACATTTTAATGGAAAACCATTTTTAAAACCATTTTTGGAACCATTTATATATTAAATTTAATGAAACTAAATTATTATTTATAATCGGGACATTAAATTTTATTTTGAATAAAATTTCGGTACTTTTCTGATAACATTAATAGTTTGATGAATAGTGAAAATACTAAATTTTAATTTAAAACAACTTTCTTGATCGAAATAATTTATACTGTTAAATCATTCATTTGAATGGTTTGGAAGTAAAATAATATTATATATTTATCATTTAATATAGTGTAGGTCATTAAAAGTAATTTCACATTTAAATTTGACATATAATCATGTTAATATTTTTATAGTTTTTTCTTCATAATAACCTGCATTTTGGTTTTGACAACGAGAATTAATTTTAAATTAATTGCTGATAAAAAATATGTTTTGAGTTTTTTAAAATAACATTCATTTTTTAATTTGAAATATCAAAATTATATTTGGGTGAATTTCTAGTATTTTTTTGAAAACATTCAATTTTTTATGAATGGGGAAAAATACTACGTTGTTGTCTAAAAATTGACTTTTTTTAATTAATATTTTTTTATTTATTAATAACCATATATATGCGTAATACGTATATTAGTTCAATTTGATTTTTTGGAATAAATTTTATTATAATATTAGATTTAAAAAATTTTATTAAACAGTTTACCGTCTTTTACCCACCATCTAAAAACATTTGCAAATTTTCACAAAACATAATTTTACCGCATCTATGAAATTAATTTCAAAAATATGAGAGACATAATTTACTTCATTATTCATAATGTTTTCTAATAAGATAAAAATAGTTTTCTATGAATAGTATCTTTTGACTTTTATTTACCATAGTTAAAAGTAAATTGGGTAATTAAAGGTAAAAATGATATTATAATTACCCTAACACATTTCATAACTCTATCGGATAAGTATTATTAGAAAAATGAAATCCTTTGGAATAAAATATGATTCTTTTGATCCACTTGGATTAGATTATGACATTTATTATTATTTTATTTAAAGAACTGTTAAATGTATTAAATTCGATGTTAAATTGCTAATCCCTTTTTAATATAGGGATATAAATTATATAAATTAGACTATAAATATTAATTAGATAGAAAAAAATATTTCCTAATTAATGGTATTTTATTTATAAATTTTAGACATTAAATATTTTAATTTATTTATGATAGAATGATGATGCAGTAATTACCTTATTAATAAATGATTAAAATAATTGATATTATAAATATCCAAATAAATGTAATTTGAGACTTTTAATGCATTAAACTAATTTTATAGGTTAATATGACATTTTAGTTTATATTAAATAAATTTTATTTTAAGTGATAATGTATTTATGGATTTCAAAAAATTCAAATACTAAATAGTGTCACAATTGACATAATTGAGTTTTAAAAAAAAATTACTATATTATTAATTGATATAATATTTTTAAAAATATATGGTTCGGAAAAAGAACTTAAATAAAGTTATATATATTAATTATGAAACACATGTGGTTATCTCACCTGTTTATAGTATGTTTATTAACTATATAATAATAAAATTCAAAGAGATTTGGTAAATGTCAAACTATTTTTCTACGAGCTAAATATAAATGATAAAGTTAATATGGTTATCTAAACCACTCTAAAACCTATTGGATGAAAGGTTTTCGAACCATCCACACCTTATCTTCGAATGAAATTATTTTGGAGCCATTAGAAATCAAAAATGAATTTATTATAAAATGATATTTCTAGCTATTCTAAAATGACCCTTAGCTCTCTTATAAAAGGGTACTTACCCTTCTCATAATTTCACACCTCCACAACCATTTGGCTCGGACATCCCCTACCAAAATATCTATCCAAAATCCCAAAAATAAACCTAGATTCCTTAATTTTATCAGAAATACAACCTAACGAGCACTTTTGAACAACTCAAAAGGAAACACCAGAAGTAGAGGTAATAATTTCACCACCCTCTTTCGAGTTATTTTCATTTCCACTTCCTCTTTATTTGTTGTTTAAATACCAATATAATAACTACAGTAACTCCTAAAGACTATGATGTTATTATAACTATTGTACCACCATATTTTTTATTCTACACACACTATAAATTACATTTTCCCCATACGTGCATACGTACAACTTACCGTCTCCACATCATGGTGTAGTTTGTTATTCAAAAACATCAGAATTTGGATGGGTATAATAATGAGTATAACTTATTGAAGTAATAAATATAAAATTTTATTTATTATTTATATATGATATAACATCCTATAATATACGATTTCACCATCTTAAGAATGATATTTTCTCTCGTGCGTACGTACGGCTTACTGTCTCCACCAACGCGATGATATTTATTCCCCATCATAATCATTCAAGAATAATTTTCATTTAACGATTAAAAATAATGTTTGATAACTTAATATAAATTTAGATATGACTCAAACACATATTATACATAAAAAACGTGACTTACGTGACAAAACATATAAAGGAAAACAAATCAGTTAACAACCAAATAAATGATACTACTAAAATATATTTAACAAATATATATTAGAAGATCATATATGATATAATATTTATGTATTCGGTTCATGAATAATTTAATAACAATAATTTCACCATTATATAAGAGGTTAACCTACCCCACACTGTGGAAAAGAACAAGGTAAGGGGTTTCTTATCTCACTTTTAATTCCCAGAGATTTTCATTGTTTGCCACTTATTAATTGCGTGGGGAATATTTTATACTACCATATGATATATAGTATCATAGTTCACTTTAAATTTCTTGTATTATATTATTCATTTGGTGGTTATTAACTTTTGTTCATATGACAAGAGTGATTACAATGTGGTAAGGGGGATTTCATCTAACTTTTTATTCCTATGAGACAGATGATATATTTGCCACAATTTTTTTGATGTGGTCTATGTACTACCAATGATTGTATTATTTGTGTAATATACATTAATTTATGAGTATTTACATCTTAACTTTATTATACTTATTTCATGGGGTTTATGTTTCTTAAGTAACCAAATCGATAAAGATACCTTTAACCATCCTCTTTTTAAAAGACTTCTTTTTTTAATGTCCTTAAATTTACATCTTTTTATGTTGGGTTATGTTGTTATATGTGCTTATTGTGGTAAATTTTATGTCCAAGTGATGAGATTCACTTTTTCTCTCATACACTCATTTTATGAATTTCAAATTGACGTTGTTTGGATATCTAATTTCTATAAGGGAAATTCTTAACCCAATTTCAATTCATTGGGTTAAACATATTCTTGTTGATTTTCTCGTGCTATGAATATGTGTGATTGACCTATAATTGTTTTACACTAAATATCCAATCATATTTAGTGTATTTATATTTTTCACACATTATTTTGTAATTTATTTATCCTTAATCTACGGATACAATTTCTATAAGGGATTTTGTCTCAATTTACATTCCATTGAGGATTCGTTGTTGTTATGCACCAATTCACTATTATATAGTGTATATACTGTCCTTTGGAATATTATATCATGAATACCTTTATTATAATGATATTATAATGTTCTAATTAATGGTTATTCAACAATTACTTATATTCAAGGGTCTGTTATTTTATTTGGATGTCTTTAACTAAAATATTTTTTTAATGTTTCAAATATTTATTCTCCAAAATCATTTTCATTAATGTACAGGTTGTAAAATTGGTTTTATGTATTTATTTATATGGACATAAAAGTTTTGAAATTAAATTTTGTTTTAACAGTTTCAATATTTTATGGTACACTTTGATTCAAAAATCTATTTTTAACGTATTCATTATCAAATAGTGCGACATTTAACTGTTTTTAAGAAAAAGGGGATATTTTTCTCAAATTGTATTAATGACTATTTTCATCAATTTAAATATCCTTCAATGTATTTTAATCTTGATATAGTTTGATTTATCATAATAAAAACATACACGTTGTATTGAATAAGTTATGTTTGACTATGGATGTGTTATTTTTATGTCATTCATGGTTTCCGGTTAAAATATGGACATTTTTTATGCTAGTTTTAATACAAATGTTTATGTTATGTTTCACCAATTCATATGAGGAATGCATTGGAATTAGTATGTGATGGTTGGATCCCTCTATATCTCCCTGATGCATCAGTATGACTCAGGAGAAAAACTATTTTCTTGGCACAAGGCCTTGACAAAATCTTATTTGTAGTCTTGGCATGAGGCCTTGACTATGTGGTTATAATTTCTATAATTATGCATTCCATCATTATGAATTTGAATGTTTATATTACATGTGATTATTAGACTAGTAGAATATCCATGTGAAGAAGAAAATGAAATTATTTGATTTATCTTTTTCATATTATGTTGAGGTTTAAGTTTAAAAGGCTTGTGTTCTAGTCTTATGCATTTCCTTAATTTTTTTTCTTATTTATGACAGTTTTTTCTATATTTTTATCCTTACCGAGCATCTGATCTCACCCATTTCATATGTTTTATTTTTTCCAGGATGAAAAGAAGTATATTATGATTAACCTGTAGGAATATACTAAGGGATATAAGAGTGTTAAATGGGGAAACAATGTTTTTTATATATCATGATGTAATGTAAAACTTATGTATATGTCTAGTACATCTATGGATACTACATTTTTCAGTCTTTCGGGTCATGATTCCATATATCATGTTAATTTTATTTAAAAATGCACAGATTTTGGTAAACTAGGGTCGGGGTGTTACATTTATTATATGGGAATCAATGAAAATGATTTATGAGAGAATAATTTTCCCATAATACATAGACTTATAGAATACACATAAGTATATAAAATCATTATATATATTTCACGACTCATTGCACAAAAATATTAGGGAACAACATGGGGACAAAATATACTATGTGGAACACCCCACCATCCCCATTCATAGTCCATTCCTAAGAAGGGATCTTGTTTCCTCATCTTACTATAGTTGATCTACTTTCCACAATTCCCATAGTTGTTCGGGTTTCCCCATCATCCAATAGTGGATCAGGTTTCCCAATCTTCCCATAGAATATATGAATTCCCTATCACACATAGTGGATCGATCCCTTTATCATTATTCAAATCAGTATCTCTGGTGATAAAAATCATTTCCAAATGTAGTATAGGAAGATATTAGGCCAATCCAAATCATAATAAAATAATATGTACATGTCTCTTAGGATCATAAAATTCATATCATAACCCATGAAATCAAATGGGTATCATAATCTATTAATTATATCTCAACCTTTCAATAAATTAACATGTTTTATAATTATTTCATCAAATAATAACCCATGATAATAAGTGAGTTTCATATTAATATAACATGAAAAATTGAAAAAGTTTTTATAAACATCATGCCATCAGAACATAAACCATTCATGGGAAATAATTTAAATTGATAATTTTTTATCATTTTCCCAAAAAGTAATGTGGACCACAAATTTATTTTATAATATATGAAAAAATATATCTTTAAATAAATTTTATGATAAAAACATCATTTCCATTTGTAAAAGAAAACGCTATTTAAAAATAAATCATTTTTAGTACACTTCTCTTTGAAATTTGTTTGACAAAATATATTGCATGATTAGGAAACAATAAAACACATTTGAAATATTTTATTATTTGAAAATTAAATCCAAATTTAATTTTAAAAACATTTATAGAAAACTTTTTTGAAAACATGGTTTTTGAATAAAACTTGTATCTGACCGAAATGAGAAATATGGTCATATTATAATTGAAGCATTTTATGACATAAAATAAGTTCAAATGAGTGAAAAAATTATACTAGTACATAAATACCTCATTATTAACCATATATTAATATAATTCATGAGTTTTATTGAAATATGTATAATAAAATTTCATGAATAAAATTAGAATCATAAACATGACCGATAAATGATGAGATGGTTGCAATAAAATCTTTCAACATAATATCTTGAATCAGACTCCCCATATAAGAACATGAAATTATGTGATTCATAAAATATCCTGAATATAATGTGATTCATGATAAACATTTCAAATGGAATTTTATATACATCGTATAAGAATATAGATTTGTATCATGACATGTATATCAAGGATGGAAAACTGAGACAATACTACATTAAAAAATTGGAAACATTTGAATTAAAAACACCAAAAACAATGATCATAATATTTACATTACAATTACTAATAATATATGGATTTTATTTTTAGAATATATTCATTTAAAATATAACACCATAGAAGATAAATTAGTGGTTAATTTGGAATAAGTCATATTTAAATAAAACTCAGAATAGAAAACCCCTTACTTATGTCGTGACATTGTCTATAATCATTAAGAAATACATTATAATAAATATATATTTTTTATAATCTAAAATTGACCAATAAGTTTAATTATAATACAATATGAGAATTTATATTACCCTCTTCTTAAAAATTCTTTGTTGATGTTATTCTTCGGGAATTATCCACATTTTTTTTCACACATATTTTGACTAATTATTTGTTATCCTATTACATAGTTTTTTATATACTTATTTTCATTACTAAAATTATGATATAAATATAATATATGTTCAAAATATAAATATTTATAATAATATATAATTGATAAAAATAAATAAATACACTATTCATGGGGATGGTAGGTTATACATACGCATGAACGTCGTTTCTATTTAATTACCATTTTGAAAGAAACAAAGTCACTCAAATATATGATATATAAATATATAATAATTAGTTTACCATTATTATTTTATATAAATCAAACATATATACTAAATAAATCTGTATAAGATTATATTTATAGTTTGAATGAATCACATCGTTCCGAGGAGGTGGTAGTCGACACATCCAAAGAAAAGTTATATTACTTATCGAATATGGAAACTTAGAAGGTTTGTGTTAAATAATAATTATAGAAGAATAAATAAATTATAAATTTAGTATATATATATATCGTTTAAATAAATATTTTCCATCATAATTATCAACTATTATGGGTGGTAAATTAAAAAAATAAAAACATCGTTTCGTGGGGTGGTTGTTCGACGCACATAAGAATGATGTGTTCTTTACCCATCATGTGAAGTCATATATAAGATTATGTATAACCCTTAGAAATATAAATTTATTTATATTATGGATAATTATATAATAAAATAATCATTCAGTAAGAAATGTGGATGGGGTGGAGAATTAAAAACAAACAAAATAGATTGAGGAAGGATGTTACCTTTACTTTGGGTAACTCATTTTGGATTCCACCAAAGAATTCCCTATATGGATTTATTACCAATGAGATAATTATTTAATGAAGGTATGGATTTATTATTTATATCTGGGTAGAGTTTTGGGGATCCAAATTTTATTGAGTTGTGTGAGTAATTGGGAGGGTTGAGTACCTTTTTATATTGGAGGAGGAGGGAAATTCTAGTATATTTTCAGAACGAGAATTTCGCTAACATTTTTTCATGATAATTTGGCTCAAATAATATTAAAAATCATATAAAATGGAGTATATGGTCAAAATATGAACATAAAATTACTTTTTTAAAAGTTTTTTGGACATTTTCGGCCTTCAGTTTAATGTTTATTCATTTGTTAAGGTTTTTTTCTTTTATTCACTTTAATTAATTTTATTCACATTCAATAATATTTTTGGAAAAAAAATATGTTAAATTTTTTAGAAATTATAAATTATTATTATTCAAAAAAATTATTCCAATATTCCAAAATATAATCATAGAAGAGATAGAAATTAATTTATAATTTGTCACCATGATTTTTTGGTATAATGAGTTTTTTATGAAATAAAGATTAATTGTTTGAAATGTTTTTATATCTAATGTCAATGAGAAATTTTATTTAAAGACTTAAATTGTTTTTATTTTTTAGAATTAAATATTAATAATCTTTTAAACAAATAAAAATAAAATTTATCATTATAAATAAATTATACGAAAAAGAAGTATTGAATAAAAATTTTGTATTTTATCTAGTCACCCAAATGTGATTTCTTCCAACAAAATCTAAAAAATTAAACCTAACATAAACATTTTGAAACCAAAAAGTATATTTCGTTTTATTATATTAAATTTATAAAAGTTTATAAGAATAATTTTAATATTTTTCATATAAGTACATAAAAAAAGTTCTTTTTGGGAAAATTATGTTTTCAAACATATAAATTCTTTAACAAAATTTAAATATTTTTTATAAATATTTTTTCTTTCTATAAAACCATTATAAAAAATTTTTAAAATTTATTTATTAATATTAATATTAATAATTTTAATGGCTATGTAATAACTATCTCACAAAATATTATAATAACAAAATATTATTTTATTGAAAATATGTGTTGTGTTTAATAGAAGCATAGTTGGTGTTTTTTGTAGCACAAGAATAAATGATTGTATAATATAAAAAACTTAAATTAGAGTAGTTTTCAATAGAATACATTAAATAAACATAATTTATTTGAAGAAATTGTGATTAAAAATTTTGTCTGTTACTGGAATTTTTTTTAAAACAATATAAAAATTATTTTAAAAAAATTGTAAAAAATAACAATATGTCATAAATATTGATTTTATAAATTTTAAAATTATTTATTATTTTATTTTATTTTATTTTTTTGACGAAAATTGATCTATAAGGAAGGATTTAATTAATTTCACATTTCTATAAAAACAATTTATAAGTTATTTTTGGAATAAAGATTCCAAAAATGGTACTATTACATAAAATATCAACACTAAATATAGGTATATAAAATTATATTGTATTATTATTCAATGATAAAATAAGGTTATTCAACTGGTTTTAGAAAAAAATAATCATTGTTAAAATGAGATTGAGAAATATACTCGTTCTGTGATCATAATATTAATGTGATAATTATCAAATGAATATATTATACTTATCAAATATAAATATAATAAAAAAACAAATAAAACCTAAAAAACATAATGTAATTACAAAAATAATATTAGTGTATCAATGATGATGAATAAATTATATAACCTAAGGAAAAGATATTGTGTTATTATATTCATTAGAACATAGTAACTCGGATGCCAGAATCCCTTTGCGGAAATAATTAAAATTAAAACCTAAATTAAATGAATTATTATAAAATCATTATTTTATATGTCAATGTTGTAGTATGTGAATAATATAAAATAATTTCTTTGTATATCATTATAATATTCTTCAATGAAGTGAATAATAGATGACTTCCCATACCACATAATTCTTTTAGGTTGAACATAATTTGACATCAATTATTTTTGATTCCAATGTGTTATTAACATCTTCCATAACCATATAAATATTTTTAATATCATATATAATCATTTAATAACATTTGATCACCCATTCCTTAATAATCATTCATTATTTTTATTATTTAAGGGGACAATTTCCTTGTTTCCTCAATCATGGTTTTTCATAAAAGTATCAAATCATGTGTATTTTATATAATAATATCATATATTGAATAAAAATCATTACATAATTGTCATATTTACACAAAAATTGAAGTTTTAAATGATGTCATGAATTATTTTTTGAGAAATGAACTATTTTATAATCATGGAGATGATATGTCGTACATAAGCGTGGGTAATTTTTCTATTTTCTAATGATCATTATGGAATTTATGTAAGTATTATTTTATCTATAAAAATATATATTAATATAATATATACCATGTAAATTAATTAAATACACTAATTTATATTATCAATCTGGATTAGTAATGAAAATAGTGTTACTTCACTTCGTGAAAGAGGTAATCCACATATAGACAAACGATGTTATGTTTTTTTATTGTAAAAACTAAAGTTATATATTAACTTCTAATAGTGGTAAATATGTCATAAATATAATAATTAATTCAGTTATATAACATATAATAAGTATCATTATCCTTATCACCTTCCATGTAAAGAGTTAGTGAAGCACTAATCTCATCACTTCATGAAGGGTCAATCCACCATACAATGAGCGACGTTATCATATACCCAATAGAATATAATATAAAAGGTATATATCATATAATTAATCCATATGAATAATTATCTTATAAATATTACATTAATACATTATCTCCATCAATATACCAAACCATGAAATATTTTAACTTAAAAAAATAATTAAATTTTTTCTCGAGGTGGTTGTTCAACGTACACACGAATGATGAGTATGTATCCCATTTAATTTAAGTGGTAATGTTTCTAGATTATGAAATGAACATAAAAAATCTGATTATATGTAATATAATTATTTAAGTATATCATCATTTTTTAATAATAATTGAAATATTTTTAGAATAATATAATATAAATATTCTCATTTAAGAATATTTCCTCTTGTTTGAGTAACCTCATCAATATTGTAAAAAATCCTTTTAGTGGTGAATTTATTTCAACATTAGGATACTAGGATGATGGTAAGAATTTCGTAATACATTTTGGTATGTATTTGTGGAATCAATAGGGTGTTATGATGTGAAGAATATAATAGAGGATGTGGACTTTTATAAGTTAGGTTAGTGGCACAATTCAAATTTCTAAAAAGAATGAATTCCACCCATGTTTTATGTCATGAATTCGGGATACAATAATAATAAATTAGTTATCATATAAATTACAAGGTGTAAATGTTCCAAAAATAGATTTTAGGTAGGTTTATTAGTCAATTTATCTCTTCTCATTATATTTTAACCCCACGTAAATCAATTTTTACATTAACCATGATAATTAATTTTTACTGTTTTCAATTTTAATTTGGGTTAAAAATTAATCCATAAAATATAAATTATTTTTATCGAAATTAATAAATATATATTAACCAATTCCATTAAAATAAGGGGAAATTTTATATTAAAATTATTCTCACAGATAAGATGAGAAAGGGGGTTTCTAAAAATAAATTCTAAAATGTTTATAATGTTTTTATATAATAATAAAAAATATATATAATTCAAATGAAATAAAAAGGATTAATTGATATAAAATTGAACAAATTTTTCATTTTAACTAATTTAAAAGATAATTAATTTATTAAAAATATTTTATACGAAAAGTCATTTTTATATTAAATTCTGTATTTTCCATTATTTATTAAAAAATGAATCATTTCTGAATAATTTTAAAAATACACCTTAAGATAATTTATATATTTTTATATCAACAATGGGGATTATTTTGACTAAAAATGTTGATATAGTGTTCATAATTTAATTTCCTATCATATTTACAATGAATCACTACTCTATATTTTAGGTAAAATATAGTTTTCATAAAACATTTAATTTTATTTAAAATGAATAATATATTATTTTTAATCATAAAATTAAAAATATTTCAATAATTTAGTTTTTAATATTCATAAACTATAACTTAATTTCATTGTAATAATGTTATACTATGTTGAAGTTTATTTGGACATGGAGATTCTTTTTCTATGAAATATCATAAATATTAAATTTATATAAAAATAAATATTTCGTAATGTCTCGAATGATATATACTATTATATTGTAGTTGTTGTGTGACATACATGATATTAACAACAATATTATTATTTAAAATTTTTTGGCGTTAATATTACTTTCATAACCATACTCACCCTTCGATTGTAGAATGTTATTGTTTGGGTCAGTTTAACAACCAACTTGAACAATTATCAAATTTCTATCACTGAGGATTATGGGAACTTAACTAATGTGTAATTTTTACATAAATAGGAATAATTTTTTTAATATTTGTAAATGCTATATTAATATTTAAATTATTAATAATATTCAACACTTTTTCCATTAAAAGATTATAAAATAAGAGAAACAACAATATCCTCTCTAAGATCTATAACCAATATTTTCATCATATGTAATTAGAAAATAAGAAATCATTAACAGTAATATAATAATTTAATTTTAAAAATGTGTGTATAATTAACATGTAACGGACTGTCAGGGATCATCATCGATATTACAAGGCAAATTTAAAATAAATAATATTGAAAACATATGGCAGTGATGATAATAAAGTATAACAAATTAGTAAATGTATAAGAATATTTATTATTTATGATTATTAAAGGAAATATATATTTGATTAAATTTTTAAAAATATATATTAACAGGATTATTGTTATTATGTATGATGTTATAGGGTGTTTGACTAAGAGTCAATAGAAAGAAAGGGTGTTGTGTTTAAATTTTTTTTTCATTGAGTTCTGTTTCCATTAAAAAGATAGCTTTATTTTGATTTTTTGTAGAGTCCCTAATAAATAAAAAACTATGATTCGGGTTTTTAAAAAAAAATTAAATTAATGTGATTTTGAAAAACATATTCTCTTAAACAGATCAGGGGTTCAATATTTTGAATATAATGATTTTTAGAGGATTTTTTTGACTCAAAAAACTTCCTTCAGATATAATTATTAATATTTAACCTATTAGACATGTTTTTTATTTCTGAAACACAACTATTTATTATGGACATTATCGTAATCTCAATAGAAAATTTCATTTTAGACTAAACTATTATTCCTTGATAAATTTATTCCCTCTAAAATTTTGAAATTATTAAAAAAACATTCTCATTCTCATTTATGATTATTCCTCTTCCATATCGATTTTTTATATTAACTAAAATATTTATTTTTAATGGAAAAATATTAATTTATTATATAATTTCACCTTCATATTTAACATTATATTTTTTTCAAATGGAATATTTTGTACATATTTTTTGGTGGGGTTTTGTGAAAACCCAATTTCAAAATTTTGAATAAGTTATATATATTATAATTTTTAATTTTTTATATCCAACTCCACCTTCAAATTATAAAAAACTTTAGTGTTTTAAATGATATATTATTGAATTCCCTTTTTAATGTAATTGTATTTGAAAAATTTCACTTCACCTTTTAAAAATGTATTTTCAATGGGATCTATAACATCTTCTTTTACGATAATATAAGATGATTTTTCTCAAACTCTATTATAGTTTCCAAAAAAAATTCATCTTTAACTATAAATGACATTATAATTTTGAAATTGTATTCATAAATTTCCATATATATTTCATCAAATTATTTTCCAATTGGGGTGTTAACCATGATGTAATAAAAACTCAAATTATATATCGATTGTTTTATTGTATCAATTGATGACTTCTTCATATGAATTTTTTTCCTTTATATCAAAATACTTAAATAATAATTTAGTTTTATTGTGTATGTGTTCATATGTGACCATAAATCATCAATATAAAAATTCATTATGTAATATAAATAGGATATTTTTTAAAATATCCCACATATTTTACATGGTTTAATTATGTGATGTTATAATTATGATTTTTTTCAGAATCCCTTAGGTCACATGAATACGGATGGTATTATATTGGATGTTGGGATCCAAAATCACTAAACAATTCATTGTGAATTGGTTCATATTAAATGATAAAATATAGTGTAGTGTGAAGAAAAAGAATGCATATTTGTTTATAAATTGTATTATATGAACATGTATTTTTTGATGTCATGTTAGTTATGTGAACATAAGGTCGGTTACTCTATCCAAATTTCTTTTGATTGAACATGTTGTGAGTTAATTGTTCAAAATGTATTTCACAAGAATGATATATGAAGTTGTGTTCTCATTTTTATTGTTTTATTGTGATATGGGATGATTTCTATTCATATCATCGCATGAATGTGATTTGTGAAGACTTATTTACTAGATATTCATTATAATATAATGTTTGTACATTTGTTTACATGTGTTTCTATCATTGTGATGTATGAATATTTTTCAAAAAAAATCCTTTGGACTATGATGTGGGTATCTTAGTTTGTAATTTTCTCAGGGAATGTGAAGCATTTATATTTCTATTCACTAGACATTCATGTAAACATGTCATAGGTATCATTATTAAAAATATATTAATGTTAACATTATTCAGGTATCTTCATTTACATAGTTGTTATATGGAAATTATTATAGATAATATATTCAAATGAAATTTAAAAACATAATGAAAATCTCTTTGATCACATATTATTTTGGTGAATGTCAAGAAGGTATCTTGGATCAGATGATTTTTTATGATTATGTTTGTTACATAGTTCCATATTATGATTTTACACATGTATATGCCTAAAACAATGATTATTCACCATTTTACATTATCATTATCACATGGTTCATCACTCATATAATGTTTTATATATTTATTCCTTTTATCTTGAATTTATTTATATAATGTATTATGGAAAATATTATTATCTTATATTATTGTTAATAATAAATTTCTCCCATGATTATGTGTCTCATGTTCTTATAATCAGACACTTGGTAACATGTTTTCAATTAATATTAATTTAGGACCTCCCATTATTTATGATAACATTCCTTATTTTTTAATAATTTGTATAATCTATGAAGAGTATAGGAGCGAATCCAATGTTTTTTGATTTTGGATAAATGGTAAAAAGTATGATAAAATTAGTTTTTTTATATAGTTAAACCTCAAATTTAATTAATCTTCCTTTTATTGTATTCTTTAGTTATATTTAGATATAATGATTTCATTATAAACATATATGTGTTTTTATCATTCTAAATCACAGTCGTTATTAAATCGTATGCGTAAAATATCGGTTCATAGCACCAGACATTGGTGTGTGGGTCTAGTGGACATCATTTGTAATAGATTGGGGTCTAGTTTTTTTTGGAATAGTTTAGTTATTTTTGGGGATGAAGGTGATATATATTTAGTCAACCATAGTGGGATAAGTTTACTTATATTATAAAAACCTAATATTTTTCAAAATTAGAGATTTGATGATTTATGAATTTTAAATCTCTTCTTCAATGTTATATTTTCTTATTGTAACTGACCCCAATGAACATTGGTGTAATAACCCACAAAGTATTGTTCTTTACTATCTCAACATTCACATAGATCATAAAATGGAGGCCTAACTAAAATCCCAATTTTTCTTTCCCTCGGGATATGATTTCGTGATTCACATTCTCATGGAAGAACAATATAAGGGTTTTATGTATAATTTATATTTGATGATGAGTTCGGTTAGAAAATCTAAAAGTAATATTTAATAGATATAATAGTTTAATATAATGAACTTATTGGTTAATCAATTTTTATCATAGTTTAATAAATTTATTCATAGGATGAAATGAATGCTTCATAGAAGAATACATCATAGGATAGATTTTCCAAGTAAATTTTATTATATAACCTAATTATATTTGGTAATATCATAGCCATTTTCAGTTCAGAAATGGTTGGATCAAAAAAATTATGTTGTGAAAGGTGTGTCCTTGGGAAATCCTAATGAAGAATATTTGGGATAAAAGTTTGAGTAGTGATACTAAGGATAATGAGGTGGATTTGTCATTTCAAATTACATCATATTTCTTATATACTTTATATATACCTTAGCTTTTTTATTAATTGAGAAATAACTCAAATAGTGAGAAATTATTATTTTTAGGATCTAGGGGGGATGTTGGACAACATTATTAAATTTTATATATTTCGTTAATGAAATATAATTTTAAATAGATTTCATCACAAAAAAGGAGCTGTTGAACATTATATATCAATTAAAATGTATCCATTAAATTAGAGAATAAAAGTAGATTTAAACTCATTTTGAAATAAATAATAAAATTAATTTATAAAAATTTTTACGCAAAATTAGTTAATAAAAATCAATTAATGTAGATATATTATGAATCAAATCATTAATGCTAATATATTGTTTTCTAAATAATGGATTTAATTGTTTTTTATTTTATAAAACTAAATATATTATACGAAACATATATTTTTTATGTGAATAATATATTCACATCATTCTAGTTTCTAATTGATAGTAAATATTAATAAACATAATTAACAATTGAAATTAGATATTTATATATATAAAATATTTTCATTGTATTTTATATTTGTTTATTTAATATATATATATGATCATATTTTGTATTTTTTAATTTTAAAAAATATAAACTTTTTTATTCATCATAATGTAATTAAATTGAAATGAATTTTTGATATTTTTCTAAAAAGGGGGAATGATGTGGTGAATAGTTAAAAATAATAATTTCTTAAATTATATCAATTTTATTACATCTTCATAATAAAATATTGATTTGAAATTAAATGAAAAAAAATTTATACAAAAAATTAATATTATTAAATGAAAAAAAATTCATAAAAAATCAACATTGATTTTATAAATAACATATTAATCATTTTGATACTTTATTTTTCTTTTATTCAAAATATTATATTTCATCATTTGATATTAATAATTCTTTCAAATTGTTTATTTATTTGTTGGATTTTTTCAATGAAACATAACTCATATTTCATTAGTAACAATTCAATTAATATAATATAAATTGACATCATTGATTATTTTCTCTTAAACACAATTTTTGAAGCAATATAATAATGTTTTTCTAAAACTGTAATAATGCGATATGTGTAGAAATATTAAAAATAATTTTATAGCACCCATATAAATTTTATTTTATAAAACTAAATATAAATTTTAAATTATTATGTCTAAATTAGGTTAAAATTCACATTTTATATTTTGGAATTAATAAAATTATTTAATATGTTAAAAACCAAAAACATTAAATATAAAAAATATAAGAGTAATAAAACATGATAAAAATGTTTTAAAATATTTGAATGTGGATTTATTAACCTTATATCTTATACAACTACATTATATTCAATTATTTGACCAATGCGACCATATAATTGTAACATTTACTTTTTATATTAAAAAATTTCCATTCCCTTTACATATAAATTAAGAAATCAAAAACACACTTATATATACAACCCAAGATTTATAGATTATACAAAACACTACCCAAATAACATCCTAGAAACCAATAAAACTCGTTGTTTATATGTTCTACTTGAAATGAAACTCCTCAAAGAATTAATCTATTTGGTAAAGGATTTATTCCAATTAGTGTGGTGAAATTATAAATTATTTGTTTTAATTTTCTTCATTTATTTATTTTTATACCTCTACTAAATCTATTATATACTTTTTATATAAGTTCATCAATATAATGAGTACAAATAAATATTATTATGTTAATGGGATATCCATTTTCTACCTTCATCAGAAAAATATAAAAAAATAAAATATTTTATGTCAAGTGAAGACTAATGCATCCATAAAAACATTATATAACAAAACCGAACATGAAATCCTAGTTTGAGAGATAAAATAATAAAAATTATTTTTTTATCTAATACTCATTAGGGTTACTTAATTTTCTCCATGAAATATAGAAAAAATCATAATGAAAAAATTGGATTTCATTAATTCTCAAGAACGTTTTTGGTTTAGTGTTTTAGAGAATTTGGAAAACACACACATAAACAATAAATGTGTCTTTAAATTATCATTTGTCCCACTTAAACCAAATTTCATTATTTCACATTATGATATTATCATCATCAATATGAAACCATTATTGAAATATATCCTTCAAAACTATTCATGATATCATAGGAAAAAGAGAACAAAGATAAGTTTCAAAAAATGGTTAGTAGGGTTAAACACATGTATTTACAATTGAATGTCATCATTGAGAATAAGAAGATTAAAAGTTTATGATGGAATAATCAATGCGCATAAGTTTGAAATAATAATATTAAAACCCATCAATACTTGGATCATTAATCATGAAATCATAGAATAAGGATTTTATAATGATAATAGACATCAAAATCAATAATCAAGAGCCACGTCCTATTAGTCTTGATTACATGAAATATTTTTAACAAATGGAAAGGATAATGAAATGATGTTGGTATCATTGTATATTATCTTCAATAAAAAATTAAACACCCTTACATATAAAATAACCATATGTTATTTCTTTCACCCCAATTCATTGGAGCACTATCTAGGAGAAGCCTTCATATAAGCTGTAATAGGTTCCCATGGTGATATCTAGATGCACCCTTAATATAATTAATATCAAAGAACCACAAAATAAATAAAGTACATTGTTATTCTTTTAGTAATAATTCCAATAAAGACAATTATTATTAATTTCATTTTTTTGTTAACCATGGAAAATAAATGCCTATTATAATGATCTATTTGAAATAATATTACCCATAGAAAAGAAACTGGTTCAATATGAGTCTCTTTGAAACATGAATAACATGTGGAAAAAAATGTCTCATAAAAATATATTTGAAACTTGAATAACCTATGAATATAAAAGAATCCAGAAAAATAACATTAAAACCTGATTGACCAATTGAAATTAAACATCTTGGATAAGAATATATTTTGAAACATGACTAAAATGTGGAAAATAAAGTGGTTTGAAATCAATCTCTTTGAAACATGACTAACCTGTGGAAAATAATTTAGATTAATAAAATTCACCTTGAAATAGTAATAAATATTAAAGATAAATAATTATGATTGTATCATTTCTAGAAATATCTATTCGAGTATAAGTAACAACAAGTTTTGTTTATGTTGATGAATTTATGTACCATTAAAAATTCATTATATTTTTTTGAATAAAATAATATTTTAATTTTCAATATCACACTCAGAAACTAAATATTAAAAAAAAATTGGGAAACAATTTTCATTTAAAAACATTAGTCAATATAAAGGAATCATAAAAAATTATGTATTTGATTAATGAAAAATTTATTTAATTGTATAAATGTATTAAATAAACATTCATTTAAATACTATTTCAAAAGGGAAGTAATAAAATAACCCATTACACAAATGTTTTTAATTTTCCTTTAAAAAATATCTTAAAGTAAGGTAAAATTTTACGTAAAATGTTTTTAGAAAATCAATTTTTTATAATAGATTTTTTTAGAATTAATTAGAAAGTAATACTATGTAAAATAATAATAAATGATCTCAAAAAATACAACATGTATATTAAATACCAATGGATTCCTTAATGTTTTATTTATCAATAACGGATGACATGGTAATTAAAAATTAGAAAAAATTAATAACCAAAGAAGAATAAAATAGATGTGGTTAATGAAAAAAATAAAAAATTATTTCTTCTAAAATAACCTTGTTTATAAACTATCTAGAATGAATTGAAATTGAAACGTAATTCCCTTTCAGTATTGGTAATTCATTAATAATAATTTCCATGATTGAATTACATTAAATTATACATTATATATCATTAAAATAATGAGTTTCGTGAAAAAAAATTATTATCACATATATACATCTCATTAGTGAAAATAGGTCAATATTATAAAAATATGTCTTCTAGAATGATAATTTGAGGTGAATAACGAGTTCAAAAATCATACAATAATATTTAAGATCTAATAGATGAATATATTACATGTATTATATGTAAACAACAAACAATAAATATAAATACATAATCATATAAAAAAATTTAATTAAACACTTAATCATGTCAAAGTAATGTTATTGATGAATTATTATAACATAATGAGAATAAATTTAGTTAATAAATTCTTTAACACTTTGTATATTTCATTAATTTGATCCTTGAATGAAATAATTCAAACAAAAAAATAAAATACCAAGATTTATAAAGGATTCATATTGTTACATGAACAATTAGTATTATATAGTCTATATAATAAAAATATGTGGTGAATATGGAATATGTATAATAAAAATAAAATTATAAATTAGAAAACACATACGTCATGTCCAAAAATTCCATGAGTGTCTTTAATCCTATACTAAAATATTATATTATTTTTTTATTTATTAGTAAACATTTTCGTGTGTAATGACTTATTATTAAATATTAAATTATATTTATATTTAAATACATATTAAAATAATTAGTTAGTTGTGTCTAGATTAAGTTTTTTAGGACATTCAGTTCACTATTTTAAAACAGATTTAGTGCATTTAATATAGTTAAAGATTACAATTATTTAACATATCGATAAAATAAATCAAAAAAATATTTATCATATTTTTACATTAAATAAAATTTTTAAAACCAAAAACGAAATATGGATATGGAAAATGAAATATGATTTGGTCATAGAGAGAGTTGATCTAACGTACACAAAAATAATGATTCCATTTTTTAATGATCATTATGGTTTTATGGTTTTTAATTTCTAAGAATATATATTTTCAATAATATCATAAATATATAATTAATTATTTCAAATTAGATATATCTATTTCTTCCAAATGATTTTAGTTTGCAAAAAAGGAATCACATATCTCAATAGAGGTGGTGGTCTACATGTCCATGAACAATGTTATCATTTTCTAATGTAAGAGATAATATGATATATTATCTTTTAAAAAATATAAATATGACCTAGATATTATAGTTATATCATTTATATCACATATATAAATTCCAATTTTCTTTATTACAATCATTTAAATCTTTACGAGAAAAATGAATCACATCACTTCGGTAGGTGGTAGTCCACAGTATATACGAGTGATGTTGTTATATCCCCCCACGGAATATAATATAAGAATATAAATGTGATATAATTAATAAATAATAATAAATATGTGCAAAATATATTATTTAAACATTAAATAAATTTTTAAAACGATCCAATATTAAAAATTATCGAACAAATGACATCAGTTCACGAGGTAGCGGTCCTTTGAACAAATGAGTTATGATTTTTTAAACCATTTTATGTAAGATGAGAAGATTTTAGCTAATAAATTATCATTGTAAAAACACAACATATTTAACATAAATTATAATTATGTAATTAATATTGAATAAAATTTTAAGCATATGTTGGAAAAAATTAAATTAAGATTCTCAATTATGAACAATACCACTTTTTTAGGAAGCTTCCATCGGTAAGAATTGAAAGCCACGATAGGATGGGTATTTCATATAAGGTATTTTTTTGGTAAATAAATAAAATTATTCTATGCTGTTTTGAAATGAATAGGGGATAGTATGTTGTGAATATGATAAGATATAATCTCTAATTTTATAATTTTTTTGACTGACAATATTATAAATTATTAAAATAAAAAGGTATACACTCATTTTTCACATGAAAAAAGGTGAAAAATGATCCATTATAAAGGGTTATACATGATAAGGCCTAAATATGTCTATATAATAGTAAATATATTATTTTTATGTTATTAGTAACTTTATATTTTTAGGTTCACCCCATCCAAAATTGTTTTCACTATAACCGTGGTAATTATTTTTTTTATTTCCACTTTTAATCATGGTCAAAAATAAAGATTACATATTTATAAAATTTAAATTATGATCATTAAAAATAAAAAATAAATTTTACTAATTAAATTAATATAATTGGAAACTTTTATTTAAAAAATTCCCACTAATTTGATGAATACTCATTCTTTAGGAAGTATATTCATTGGCTATAAGGTGAATTTATATTAACTCACTGAGTAATAGTAATAATATTATGAATGTAGATTAAAAAACATTGGTATATTATATATATATTTAATTAAAAATAATACTAATTATGGATTTTTAATTAATCAAAATGGAGAAACTTTATGCACATTAAAACGTTTTTCAAAAGAAACCTGTTTTCAAACCCAAAAATGGACTTGTATTAATTTAAAAGAGAAAGAAATTCTAAATTAAAAAATTTTATTTAAATATAAATATATAATAAATATGTACTTTTAAATAATAATAAATAAATAATGGGACTAAAAAAGATAATTTTTTTATTTAAAATAAATGATTTTTTAAAAAAAAATTATATTTTCACTATTCACTAGAAAAAGAATATATTCACAAAAATCAAAAAATCTCAACCAATGTAAATTTTTAAATAGATATTTAAAAAATGATGTTATTTTTATAAAATAAGAATTTCCAAATTTCTAAATATTAATTATTACATATTTCAAAAAAGATTAAAAATAATTTTTGAAGAAAGAACATGTTTGAAGATTAAAATTAGATTACCATAAATTGAATGATTATTTACTAAAAATAAATCTATAAAATATATAGAACAGAAATTATATAAATATATTCATATATATATGTATTATAAATTATTCAATACTTTTCTTATCTTATAATTTAATGGCTAGGTTATGATATTTATAAATTTTTTGTTTCATTCAAGGTCAATGTTGCTTATCGAATTCCCTATCGAACAATGGTATGTTTTCTAAAAAATATTGTTGTAACATCCTCCATAACAGTAATTAATTAATTAATCTCAATTTTGAAATTATATTTATATATATGTGTCATAAATTTTAAAACACCTTTATTAGAAACCCAAATTGTAAATTTTTTTAAAAGAATCATTTGGATTATAGAGAAAAGAAGGTATAATGGCCATATAGTATAAAAATACTAGATTACAATAAATGATAAAAATAGGTGGTAAGTGAAGGATTTCTCAAGAAATTAAAAAATAATTCCCAAATAAATAAATATAGTTATATAAATCCTAGATCACATGAAATTAAACGATCAGGATAAAATAAGCAGTCACAAAACCATAAACCAATGATGTTTCAAAATGGTCATTGATATCATTTGAAATTATGTTAATAGATAAAAATCAATATCATATTTCAATTTTTTATGATTTCCCTTCCATTTTACTATATGAGAGTAATGAAATAAACATACTAATTTATTATAAATTCGTCCTTTGGTCAATTTCTATGTCTAATTTATCTTTTCTCCAAACGATGAGTAATCAATATGATATTTTTCTTCAAGTGAAACCAAAAATATATTTTCAAGGAAAAAATAAACATGAAATGGATAATAATTTTATTCCACATGTCTATATAAATTAAAAAAACAAAATTATTAGAACACAGAAAGTTGTTTTCCAAAATTATTGGGATCTTATTTTGAAATGACATTAATAAATTAATCACCAAATAATTTTTCAATCTCATGATTCTCTATATTATAAAAAGTAAGTTTTGAAAATCCAATTTACCATTATATTTGTATATTTTTATGTAATAAATAATGATTTCATATGAACCCTAAAGTAAAATGGAATTGTGAAAGGTGTTTCTCCCTCATCGCCCTTCACCTATGTCTTCAGGTCACCTGACATTCGAAGATGTGATTTTTTTCACCTAACCTTTGGATTGAATATTTTAAAAAAATTATATACTCATAAAATTAATATAAATATAATTAATATCCAAAAAAATATTCTTAATCCTCAATGAACATGTCAATCCAAAAGGATCTAAATATTTATATTCATATAATGAATCATTAAATGATAAAACAGTTATGGTTTCCATAAACCTTAATATTAAAACTTCATAATCTATAAATTTCTCTAAACCATTTGTTATAGAAACTATAAGAACCATGAAAATAAACACATAGATACTTTTTTTATTGAAAAATGAAACATTTCTTGTATTAATTTATGTGAAGGAGATCCAATTTCTACCATCAAAAATTGAAAATAGTAGAATAAAAATTGAATTAATTACATCCTCAAGGACCATTTAGCAACGGTGGGCACTATAGCAGCATCGGGTCACTATAGTGGTGGCAGGGTACTGTAGTAGTGGAGGGTACTGTGTAGTACTATAGTAGCATAGGTACTATAGTATTACTATTCACAGAATCGTCCTTGGGCAAAAATAAGGGCCTACAAGCCAATTAATGGGATAAATTCCCACAGGGGCTTCGGGATATGTAATGGGTCTCCATCTACCCAGTTAAAGTGGTTTTTTCATTGCTTTAATAATAAATGAGGCTTCAGCCAAATAAATCATACATATAAAACAATTTAATAAAAAATTATTTAAACATATTTATTGATCACAAGGGAAAAAATAAAATATATAATAGTGAACCCAAATTCTTTTTAAGTGTAAACTTATGCATTAACAAAAAAAATTCATTAGTGAGCATTTAATGAAAAAAATGGTTTGCTAACATAGTCAATTATTATGAGTATATCATATTAATATTCATACAAAAAATACATATATCCTAAAACATGAAAACACAACCTTATGCTTTTATATTGTCAAGATTCATCATAATCAATAATCATAAGCCATGTGATATCAATCTTAATAAAATAAAACATTTATAAACTATTGAACAAATAAAAAATGGTATTGTATATAGGAACATTATCTTTATATAAGCCTCATAAACTAATAATAATATAATATTCATAATTTAAACTTCCACAACCAATGAATTACTGTTATATCTAGTCTCACCCATGATATAATCATAATGGGGCCACCCAACACTATTTGAGTGCACCCATCATATAATAAATATCCAAGAACCACATAATCAAAAAATTTGTAATAAATTCATTCCTAAAGATAAATTCATAGAAAAATAAATATTCATATAATAACATGATTTACTAAAGGAATAAAGATGGGTTTGATAATGATTTAATTGAAACATGATTACCTTGTTTAAAGGAAAGGGGTTTCGTAACAACATTAATAAAATTGGTTAAATTTTGTAAGTGAAATGGGTTCTAAAATGATTTCTTTTAAACATGATTACCTTTTGGAAAAGAGATGGGTTCTATAAAAATATCATTAAAAAATATTATCCCATATAATAGAAACATATTACACAATAATATCATTGAAACACGACTTAGTAAAAGAAAATAAATGAATTCTATAACAATATCTTTGAAAAATGATTCTCTTATAGACAATAAATGGGTACATAAAACTTTTCTTGAAATTATAATATAAAATCAAGAGAAGAAAATCAGATGGTATCATTCAAAAATATCATCATTTAAGAAGAAGTAAAAATAGGTTTATTGATACTGATGAATGGTAATACCAAAAAAATATCATTAAATAATATTTTAGGAAAATAACCTTCTAATATTGAAATTCTCACTATATAACTAAATAATCTAAAAATTTTGATTAAATAATATTTTATTAATAAAACAATAAGTATATTAATTAAAATTTATCAAAATAATTGACATGACATCTTGAAAATCCATTCGTGATATTTTATTGAAAAATAATCATCCATTCAAACACAGTTTTTACTTAATCTTAAAAAGTGACCCATTTATAAAATGATATGAAATATTCATTTAGAACCTTTTCAAATAAGTTAAAATGTCATATAAAATTTATTTATTAATTAATTCATTAAAATAAAAAAATCAACGAATATAATGAAAAATAGATATGGAAGAAAAGGATTCACAGTTGACAGGAAAATGAATCATCTGTATCACTTACAAATGAATTCATTGATGGTCCTTTAATTAATAAGTAAGTATATTTATAATTAATAAGTAAAAAACATCATAAATATATTGTAATAAATAATACATGGTTTAAGAAACACGAATCACATTATTTATTCCAAAATAACCATGATCATTGACACTCTATAATGAATGAATATTGGAGTATAAATACTTTTCCACTTTAGTTACTCTTCTATCAAAATTCCTATTATATAATTACATGAAATGATAATTATAATATCATGAACATAAGTATTTTCTTGTTATTACATTCCAAGTTATGTATATATAACTCATAAATTAATATATGATCATATAATAAATTTATGTCTACGGGGAAGATAATGTGAGATGAATATCCCATAAAAAAATTCATACCATTGAATTTTATAATTAAATAATTATTTCAATAAATTTATCAAATTTAAACCAAATAAATTATGTTTTAATAAAACACTATATAATAGAATATCATTACAGTTATAATCATTAAATAATAATTTGAATGAAAAAGATGTATAATCCATTATAAATAAATTTAATTATTAAATTATTTACCACTTGTTTATTTTTAATTAAATTCCCATAAAAATGAAAAATAAAAATGTAAATGTAAATTTCTATTATGATTGAATTATTCATCTTATTAAATATAAAATGGGCACTGTACTCATAAAAAAATCATGAATATGGAATATGTCTCTCAAAAAAATTAATATTATAACTCCCTTACATAGAGTCCAAAGATTCCCTTTGTGTCCATTAGCTATAATATAATAAGATAAAATCAATTTTTTTTATTTATTAAGAACAATTTTTAGGACCCTCCATCACCAAGATGAGGGAAGGGAAAAAAACTGCAAGAACCTTCTTTCCTCTTGGATGAGGGATTTATAATGACCCCGGAGTCCCACCATAAATAGGCACTAGAGTGGCGACTAACCCCAAGGGAATAATGTCGAACATAATACGGAAGGCATGGCCATTTTTATTATGTTAAATTATGAGATACGATAGTACAAACCCAAATAACATCAAATAAGAAGATAAAAGTAAAGCAAAAACTCATTCCCATATGCATGTTCAAAGATAAACCCCAAAAAGTAGAAGAAAGCTCCAAAGACAAAGATTCAAACGAAAAAACACAACAATGACAACTATTTCGATTTCCAATTTAGTACGGTCCTAAATAGTCCATAAAGTCCTCCTCGATTGCTGAAAGCAATATGATATATGTAGGGTGAGTATACAGGTATACATAGTAGGGAAAACCAAAATCTCGTGTGCTCATGTGGGGAGGCATTCTAATGCCCTGTGAGAAAAAATGATATAACCAATAAACCTAGAAAGGAATCTATCAACCCAAACACATCAAGGAAAACTCCCCAAATAATGTAAGATAGGAAAAATAATCGTAATATCACATTGATGTTTTGGTACCCAACACCACTTTCCCACCGGTAATTGAAGACATCTTACATGTCATACCTCCCACACCATTCCCACTACAGTCCCACTGCCCCCCAATAATATCCTTATGGGACACGAAAACCATTTACCCCACCCGAAAACACCTGGACCACAACAATCATACTTAACCACTCCCATAGATACCTGGTCCAAAAAAACCACTACTAGGCCCAAAGACACTTGGGCATCACCCCGAAGGCTCATCGCAAACAATCATGCCACCACAATCCAGAGCCAACCACCACAACCACCCTCCCTGAAGAATCAATGGAAATAATTGACCATGGGTCATCAAATCCTGCCAAAAGTGTCTTCAGCTACATTGGAGAGGGAGGGAAAAAGGGATAATGACCAGCCACTCCTAGGAGTGTTGGAAAAGAATCCTCCCCCATAAAATTGGGGTGTTCATCATGAATTAATTAATGTGGGTGGGGAGGGAATACAAAACACAAGAACTAAATTTATACACACAGGTAGCCAAGAACCCATCCCACCCTAAGGGTTCTAAAGCCATCCCATACACAATCACCGTCATTAATATTCATTCATACAAAAACAAAACAACAACAACTAATGAACAACTTATTCCTAGATAACAATTCCCCATTGAACCCATTCATGTTGTCATATTCAAGTGATTCCCATTATATAAATCTTCAATACTGGGCAACTAACAGGCATAAAGACAAGCCAAGGATGAAAAAACAGCCATGTAGTAACTAAAGCATTCACACCCGGTTCGATTGTAAACTCACACCAACAAATGGGATGTGTGAGATCAATCTATGTATAAGAACCAAACCAAACCACATCATACGACAACAAACAATCTCATGTCCACAAAAAAAACTAGTTCAACAATAGGGGATCCCATCCCCATCCACATCTCCCCACAAGACATCAAGCAGAACAAGTATACACATTACCAGAACAGATCAAGGGAGTTATTAGATTTAATAACACCGTTCATTAAGTTTTATCTATTTATTTGGGTAACATGGGTGATCAGAAAAGGATTATTTTTCATTAGGAATAATATGTAATCAACTGATTTTATGTGATTAAACAATTTACATGTTATAGCCATTAATTCACAGAGAAATACAAAAAAAGGTCTATTAGTTAATAATAAAGGACCACCAATGACCACAATTTTTTGTGGAAATAAGCCTGTATAATTCACAGCATATAAAGAAAGACAAAATAGTACATCAGCATCATGAAACTCACCCTTTCATTCCTTAAAACCTATTTATTATCTTTATTAATGTTTGGGTTCATTCTTCCATAATAGAACATTATCTTACCCAGGCCACATGATACACAATAAATATAGATGAAGGAATACCCAAAAAGGATGATCAATGAACAAATTTTTCTTCCTCGTGCCAAGATATAGGAAAGCCGGACATGAAGTGGATAAACTCTATGGACTCCAAGAGTGAGAAGAAAAGGGTTCTGGCATGGGAGGACAACAATCCTCAGGTAGATGGGCTCCAAACACACCAAGGAAAGTAAAAGAGACCATCCAAGAAGATGAAATAAACATAGTGTGATAAAAAGGTGATATCTAATAGTTACAGGATATAAAATCTTCAACGACTTTAATGTGGATCGTAGTTTCCCCACACAGTTGGGTGGTTACACTTGATTGAATTAATAATTATTTAATAATTATCCTCAGGGAGGTGGTGATAATGGATATGAGTTAAAGGGTTTCCTTTAAAAGGGAAAAAACCAAGTAACATGGGTGATGATGAAATGTACGGGAAGAAGGGGTGAAAATGAGGAAAATTCCACACATTTTGGTAAGCTAAGGGTCTCGCAGATCTTGGGAGATTTAAAATATCATTTATGGGCTTTAAATGGAACAGAAAGGGGTATTTAAACTCTTTTATGTCAAGTGATACGTTGAAGGAGAAGAACTATGAAAATCATAAACCTGGAAAACAAAAAAAGGGGTACATTATTTAGTGACCCACCTAAATGGTGCCACCGCTCTGGTGTGCGACCATTATGGTTCCACTATCATGGTGCCTCCGTGACTGGTTCCACCATTACAGTGTCACTGTAATGGTGCAGCCATCACGGTGCCACTGTCTGTGTGCCACCATCATGGTGGCGCCATCATGGAGCCACTGTCACAGTGCTGCCGTCATGGTGTAGTTGTGCCCGATGGAACCAAAATTTGGAAATATACTCGAGCAGGAGGGTTTGTGACATTAAATCATATACCTATCAAACTATTCTTTTCATCAAAAATAAAAACCAATCCCAAAAAAATTGAGGTGTTCGAACAACCACCTCAATAGAAATGTCTCAGGATTAAACTTCCTTGATATATAGGAACACCTATCCCTCTTACTGATCAACAACTGATGCACTACCACTCCCTTCCCTTATGTGGCCACAGAAACAAGTAAAGGTCGTAGAGTCTAGTCATATGAATTAGGGAGTCCCTATCTCCATGTCAAGATAATATCAATTTTGGGTGGAACTTATTAACCCACAGAAGTTTAATCACATCAACCTTAATGTGTCTTAATTAGGGATCAGGTCCTCCCATCCCCCCAGTTAGGACTCTTTACACACATTTAGAGAACAAGGGGAACAACCCATCTCATAGTTAACAAGTTCAAGCATTATATCACAGTAATGAACAAAACAATAAAGAAAAAAACACAAAATTGGTCTGGGTACCAGGCATGCATATGTGCCTATTGTCACATGGAACTATCCTTGAGGCAACCATGACTCCATAACACAGGAACCGTGGGAATGGGTTTCCCATGAAGAACCTTCTCATCATGATCGCAGATCCCCACTAGTCAATATATGAATGTCATGTCTTCCTCAAGATCCAGTGTCCCCTAGTCAAGGATGTGTGAATCATTATATAGATACAGATGGAGTTGAGACACAAGGATGATGACATTCACCCTCAGTAGAGGCAGTGGTAGGGCCATCTAGTAAGCTAATTCTCCAACCTGTCGCAACACCTCTGTAGATGCCGAAAAAGTCTATAACTCCCAGAGGGAGTTTAGAAATGGTGAAGTGAAGTCATATTCGGAATCAAAGGCCTGATCTGGAGGCCCGAGAAGTGGTGCGCGAAATAAATAAGGATCCGCATGAAATATTGTTGTGTGCGCGAAGCATCCCCGGGATTCGCGTAATCGAGCCGTTGGTGCGCGCAATTTCGCGAACCCTAGTTCCGCATGGTGATGCTTTACGCGCCAATGGTTCCCATCATTGAAACTTTTGCGTGCCACCTGGATTCTGCGCCCATCGATGCCTATAAATAGATGGCGACCCCAAGTGGTTTGGGGGATGTAGAATTCGGATCGGATCTCATGCGCGCAATTTGACTCCCCCCACGCGCAATATGACTTCTAGGTAATCCCTCTTTTCACGAAACATTTCCTCGGGTTTCGCCTTTGCGCCAACTACACTGGCTCAAGGGAATTTTCCCCCTCCTCCGGCTTCCTTCCTTGCATGAAATCTGTGTCTCGTGCGCGCAATCCCCTTCCATGCACACAATATCATGCACGCAATCAAATTTTTTCACGCAATTCTCTGGCCCTATTGTGCGCCATCCTGGTGTTTTGCGCGCTAGCCTTCCTTTTGCGCGCAACACCCAGGACCCCGTTACCATGACGCCCCTTGGCTGCTTTTCCGCGCCGGCACCTGATGTCTTCCCTGCTGGCCATGCACGCCATGTGTTGTTTTCCCGTACGGCCTTCTAGGATCGTACGAAGTATCCTCAAGGTCCCTTGGGCAATGATTCTCATTGTGTTTCTTTTCCTTATGCTTCTCCGCATAGGCACGCTAATGGCTATTGCTTCTTCGCATATCCACACTAACGTGGACCCCCCAATGATTCACCCTGTGGCCCCCCATCAGTACGGCCTTGCCGATGCCTTCCCTCCCACAAGGGTTAGAGGGAATTGGGCATGTAAGACCAAGGGGTGTAGAGTGATCCCACCTCGTCCAAGCTATAGGCTGTTAAACTGCTGAGAACCTCATCCTTAACACATGACGTTAAACTGTGGTCCGACCTCGTGCATCGCATGCAGGGTCCCCCCAGCTTGGAAATTTTTTACGCCTCTCGTCTCCACAGGAATGGACTCTTCCTCGCATGGAATGAGATCCTCCTTATCGGAGTGGAGTTTGTCCACGGGGGAAGGGATGCCTCAGAGCGTAAGCCCCTAGCCTCTCTTACAGAAGCTCTCACCCATGCATCTCTATACATCCCCCCTGCCAAGGGCAGTGGAGTCCCTTTCCCACTGTGCTTTTTCGCACCACGGGCCTCCACTTTGGAGTAAGCCCCGGCACCCAGGGCTGCAAACCACGCATAAGCCCCTGTTTCCTCTTCGAGCCGCTAACCACGCGTATGCCCCTGTTTCCTCTTTGGGTTGCTCAATGTGTATGCCCCATTCCGCTTCTCACGGACAAACCCTTCATGACGTGATCAGCTGGTCCCTGATGCGTCTTGTTTCTCACACCGAGCATGACTCACGTGGGCTTAGAGCACGCATCGACCATGACATCCTCTTGGGCCTCCTTAGAGCGTAAGCCCTATCCTAGAGAAGTACATGGACTTTCGTCCATGCTAACGCATGGTACGTAGGAAGCCTCCACTAGGTTCAACCCGACCACCTGGTCGTTCTGACCTCTCCACGCTGGTTCCCCATATCCACCATGGGCCGACTCAGAGCGTAAGCCCCATATCCAAAATGGGCCTCCTCAGAGCGTAATCCCCATATCCAACATGGGCCGCCTCAGAGCATAAGCCCCAAATTCTTCATCCCGCATGACGTTAAACTGTATGCCCTCGTCCCGCATGACGTTAAACTATATCTCGTCCAGCATGACGTTAAACTGTATCCCCCCTCTTGGGCTGTCTCAGAGCATAAGCCACATGCCTCACATCCACGTCTCATCCTGACTTCCCCCTCAAGCCCACGTGCCTTGGGAAGCTCATGCCCTAGCCCGGAGATCTTACTTTCTCCATGCTCCAATCCATGCGTCCATTCTCACGGGTCACCTTTTCAGGTGTCCCACCGTATCACCGAACTACGCGGACATTGATTCCCCGCCATGGGGATACATAGGAAGCCTCTATGAGGTTCAAGCCTGTCACTCCATCATCCATCCTGATGCTTACCCGGGCTGCCACATCCCGGTGAGATCATGTCGCTCCACCACACTCCATAGTATCCGGGAAGCTGCCCACGTGCTGGCCAGAACATCGGCGTTCCCTCTAGGGGGTCCTTTAATCTGATCCACTCTCAGTGTTTCAATCAGTTCGATTTGTCTCCGCAAGACGTTAAACTCACGGAATACCCCATGTTAAACATGGGATGCTGAGGAAAACCTCAGATGATACGTATTCCCCGCGCTCGATGTGGGATGCCTCGGGCATCCGCACCCTCGAGAAGCCCTGTGATAAGGGACAGAAGACAGACATGATGATCCCCAGCATCAAAACATGCCAACGACTCCACAACGCGACCGTTCTCCTCACCGAAGGTTGCTTCCCCAAAAAGACCCCTTAGAGAATCTCGACGAAAGCAGTGTAATTAACTGGCGTCCATACAGATATGGTGCCAGGAACGAGCTTCACGAACCCGTCATAAATCTATGAGGGAGACCCGGATTAGGTGATGAGCTCCGAGGAGGAATCCACGGAAGGAACAACCAACATCAAATCATCTAGTTTCGATCAAGGAGCATACGTCCCTAAATAAGGAATAGATGTTGCCCACCATTGGAAAGCGGGAATGCGGGGCTGCGTGCCGCGTGTCCTCCCATGCGTGGCGGACACGCACATGCACCCCGGTGTAAAAGAGTCGGAAACAACCTCAAAGGGTCTGATGAACCTAGGAGAAACCATACCTCCCTTTTCAAAGGTAGATTTCCCACACTGAGGAGAGACGTTCAAGAACACGTGGTCCCTGACCTCAAACTCCAAGGGTCTCATCCTATGATCAGCATACGACTTTTTCCTGTCCTGATTCGCCTTCATCCTCTACTGTATAATCTGATCCTTCTTCATTCTGTCCTACATTACCTTGGGGCCAAGAACTCCATCATCTCCAACCACTTTCCGGCACACGGTTGAAGAACCTAGGATCCTATACATTTCATCAAACGAATCGATTATAATGGTATAGTTATATCTATTGTTGTAGGAAAACTCTACAAGAGGTAAGAGTCACACCCATGATCCCCTGAAGTCAAAAAAATGCGTGTAGCACATCCTCCATCGTCTGGATGGTCTTTTCTGTCTTCCTATCTTTCTGGGGGTAGAATACAGTTCGGAGACATAGATGGGATCTGAAAGAATTCTATAATTATTTATTGACTTGTGAAGTAAACCGTGTATCCCAATTTAAGACTACAGAGCTTAGAACTCCAAAAATCTGCACCACCTCTTCCCCTTAACTCTATGCTAAGGCATCTACCGCACGCGACTCCATGATTTCTTAGAAGTGAGCTGACTTCATCAGCCAGTCCACCACTACCCATATAACTACATAACTTCCTTGAACCCTAGGTTCTTCTATGACGAAATCCATCAAGACATCATCCCACATCCACTAGGGGATATTTTATGGCAGAAATAGATCACTCAGAACACGATGCTCATCCTTCACTTGCTGACACACGAGGAACATTTCCACAAACCCCATTAACATATCGTTTCACCCAGAGACACCAATACTAACTCATAAAGCATCAGTACATTTTGGAAATTCCAAGGGGTATAGCTAGGGGTGATTTTTGGAACTCACGGTGAACTCTCTCACACATTTACATCAGGATTAACAACATTCTATAAAACCACATCTGATTCTTTTTAACTTCTAACCATCCTTCTATTGCATTTTCCTAGATAACACTATCACACATCAGTTCGGCCTTCATGTCCCCCCACTAAGACTCCTCCACCTGCTGCAACATAGAGGACTTCACTATCTTCTAGAACAAACATCATTTTCTATCCTCTATTATTGCATCCATTTGTTATGCATCCCACACATCCATCCTCTTCTATGGATCTGTTGATTCTCAAACCACATCCTTTTATGAATACTGGCTCAGGGAATATTCCACAACATTCCCCTTTCCTGAGTTATAGGAAATATAAAATTCTATGTTATGAAGAATCTCCATCCACCTATACTACCACAAGTTTAGGTCCATCTTGGAGAAGATATACATCAAGGACTTGTGATCTATAAAGACCAAAAAGTTTTCCTCAATGAGGTAACACAACCACAACATTAGTGCGAACACAACAACTAAAAGCTCTAGATCATGGGTGGCACAGTTACACTCATAGGTATGTAACTACCTAGAACCATAAGATATCACACCCTATTGTTTCATTAGTACACACCCCAGACCATGGTACGAAGCATCACAAGAAACCTCAAATGACACACCTTCTTTTGGCCCCATCAGCACTGGGGAACTATCCAAATTCCCCATTAAGTAACCGTGGGATTCTTAACACTGCTCTCACCTTAAAAAATTGGGTCATTTTGTGTAATGGCTATCAAAGGTTCTGCAACATTGAAGAATTTGGGAAAAATCTCAATTACTAATCTAGTAGGCCCAGGAAACTAGGATCATATTCCATGTTCGTGGGTGATAGACAAAAAACTATTTCTTTGACCTTCAATGACCACACATCTATTCCCTGCTCAGACACCACATGTCCAAATAAGTGAACCTCTCATGTCCAGAACATGCACTTTGACATCTCCGTGTATAGTCGGTGCTGTTGGAGGACCTCTAAAACTATCCTCAGATGCTCAAACTGATCCTATCCAGATCATAATTAGATAGTATGTAATCAATAAACACAACTATGAACCAGTATAGATATTACTAGAAGAAAGAGTTCATGAGCATCGTGAACATGGGTGGTGCTTTCATAATGTCGAACGACGTGACCACGAACTCAATATGCAATATATACACATGAAGGCAGTCTGTGAGATGTCACACTTCTTCACCATCAAATGTTGTTATCCTGACCACATTTTAATCTTAGAGAACCATCCATCCCCCCTTTAACTGATCAAGATGATCACCGATCCTCAGGAGGGGGTAAGGGTTCCTGACCTTCACCTAGTTTAGACTTTGGTAGTCTACACATAGACTAAGACCACCATCTTCCATATTTTTGAAAAATAGTGAAGCAACCCATGGTGAAGTGCTTGGTCAGACAAAACCCTTCTTCATTAGATCGTCAATCTGAATCTGTAACCCCCACAACTCAAAATTCTCTATCCAATAGGGAGCCATCGAAATAAGATGGACACCGAGTTGCATGTCTATCCCAAACTCCTTATGACATCAAGGGAGAAGAGTCACCACCTTTCTAGGGAAGCTATCCAAGAACTCACTGATGATCCCCAGGACGTCCACCATCTCTATATCTTCTGACTAAACTGACTACTAAGATAATAAGGAAAGAAGGGGCACCACTCACTGGCTACCCTTCTACAAACCTTGTTCACCGATGAAAGTCACACACTGTCCGCTCATATCCGAAAGCAAGAACGTTATTCAGAATTAGTTGATAATGACACACATAGATAATAGTCATTAAATTCCTAAAACAACATCATGCGGCTACATGTCGAGAAAAATAACGTCCCCAATGGACTGATGTGTTCCCAACATCGGCCCGTATCCCCCGAAAACATAAAACAAGTTGGTCTGACCATTGACTAAAGTACTCAACACCAAGGGTAGGTGAAATATTTTTTCATCTATACCCAGAGTATGGGCTATATTGGGTGAAATCAAGGAGTGATAAGCTCTAGAATCAAACAATGTGTATGAAATAGTGCTAAAAAAGCTGATCATACCTTGAACGGCTTATGGCGTAGCTGAAACTACTGCCTCTACAGCGTGAAACTACCCAAGCCCAGCTCCTCTTCCCCTTGAATATCAGCTGCCTCGCTGAACATGACCTTGTCTAGGTCACTAAGTAGCTCCCTAAGTTTATCCTCGTCCTAAAAAATCATGTCTTGGAGGACCAGGTGCTCAATGACCCTACTGCCATGGCATAAATGGCATAGCTGGAAACTGCTACTATCATGGTGGGCACTAAACCTACCCACCCCCACTAAACTTCATTATGTCCAACCATTGATTCCAAAGTTTCCCATGGATACCACATATTAATAATATCGGTCCAGATCCCACAAATAAAAGATGAGGACTGGGAGATCGAAAGTAGAACAACAGGGGCCTACTCCCCACTGGCCGAAACCTAGAAGGCGCTGACGTTGGTATCCTGCTACAGACCTCATTCCCCTTTGACAAACACAAACGTCTCCCCTCTCATGGAACACCTCACAACGTGTGTATCCTCTCCACCACATAATCATTCTTTTGGACTACCACGTATGTCAGTAGACTAAATGTAGTAATAATGTACTAGATATAGTGTTAGAGTGCCTCCTCCAAACATCTTTCTTGAGACGCCTCATTCAAAAATTGGTCCGGAGCAAAAAAAAATACATCCTTGAACTTGATCCCCTGCTCTGTCACTAACATACTCCCCTACTAAAGGGGGATTACCTCCTTCCTATTCTCAACCTTCCTCATGGATGAGATAAATTCCTCCCAGAACTCACTCCCAATGTTAGTCCACGAATCCTCAGCCTCTCTCTTCTCCCCTAGAAAGAGTGTCCACCAATGTTGCACTGCTCCCCACATCTGGGTTATAGCCAGAGGATACTAGTACTTTATCGGTGCCCAGATGAAGATGATAGATATCAACATCTCATCGAGCTAAATTTTTATCTTCATGTCTGAGACTCTATCCTCATACATCATGAGGGACTATCACTAAAAGGAATGAAGAATCTTCTTCCATTAGTCTTCATCCTCCTCTTGATCGGCCCTTAGCTAATCCTCAAAATCAACATCCTATGCCTTGATCTCCTGCACTACTCTTGGTGATCTTCCGGGTTCCATAGTTATAAGGTAAATAGTGAAAATCATAATCCTGAGTAGTGGAGAAGATCTATTTTCAATGTTTCTTAAACTTGTTATTTAATTAAATTTCCAAAACACTAAGAACACATAGGAAAAATAATAATTATGATTCATGTAGATTTCCTAGGGTCTATACCCTGCAATAAATGTACCCTCACCTGGTCATTCGGTAGGCCCAGTTTCCTTCCATCGGATCATGGGGGGGACCTAAAATCCAATGTCCTACCCGGTCTTGTTTAGTCTATTTCACTCAACAATATTTCCTAACACAATTTCCCTAAAATACCTTGAAGTCCTTACTATGCCTAACCTCAAACTTCATCCTATCTCTCAACCATCACCTTTGATACCATTCTGTCCTGACCTACCATGACCACGATCTGGGAAGGGGCAGCAAACTGCCAGACCCTTCCTTCTTCCAGTTGATGAATATATAATGACCCATGAGTCCCACCTTCAATAGGCCTCAATGCGAAGACTTAATGAATTGACATATAATGGAACATAATATGGAATGAATTACCCTTTGTATATAGTAGGATCAGAAGATACTATGATTAAAACCCAAAAAAACTCCAAAACTGATGAAAAAAGTAAATTAAAAACCCCATCCCATATACATCTTCAATGATAAACCCAGAAAAGTACAAGACAAATGCAATGGGAATTCACCAAAATAAATAAAATAGCAATGAAAATTTCCCCCATATCCAAGCCAGCACCGCCCCACACAGTCCTTGAAGTCCCCCTGGAAACCTGAGAGCATTTTTATATATGTAAAGTGAGTATGTAGGTATACTCATTAGGGAAAACCAAAATATCTTATGCAAAATTTGGGAGGCATTCTAGTGCCCCATTTGAAAAAAATAAATAACAATATCACATAGAAAAGAAAATGTCCAACCAACATCACCAATTCACATTCCCAAAATTAAACAATTTCCGTACAATAATAGTAATAGCACATCGATGTTTGGGTACCCCGGACCACATTCCCACTGGTTATCGAAGAAAACCTACGCATCAGACTCCCCCCCCATTTCCACTAAAGTCCCACTAGCACCCCAAAAACATCCTTATTGGCCACCAAAACCATGTATCCTGCCCAAAAACACATAGGCCACCTTAACCATATGTAACCACTGACATATACAGCAGGTCCAGAATAACCACTTCCATGGCCAAAGACACCAGTGCCTCATCTTAGAGACACATTGGAAACAAACCCGCCCACACACATCAAGTCTAACCAACCCAAACACCCTACCCGAAGATTCACAATATATAATAGACCTGAAGCCATAACAGCCTGCATGACAAGTCTTGGGCAACTCAGGAGATGGAGTAGAAAAGGATAAAATGACTAGACACGCCAAGGAGTGTTGGAAAAAACACCCTCGCCCATAAAATGGGGGTGTTCACCATGAAGTTCACAATATGGGTGGGGTTAAAATAAGATACACAATTATTAAATTTATACACATAGTTTGGAATGAACTCATTCCAAACTAAGGGTTTAGAAACCAGACAATACACAAAAACCCATGTTACTATTCATTCATACAAATGCGCAACAACCACTACCAAAGCACAATTCTTTCCTGGAAAAAAATAAACCATTGAACTATTCTTATTATCATATTCATGTGATTAAATATTAATAGATCTTCACTAGTGGGCTACTAACAATAATAGAGAAAATACAAGGAAGTAAAAACATCCAAGAATTTATTTATGCATTCACACCCGACACTATTGTAATTTATTAACATCAAAATGGATATGTGAGATCCCTCGATTTACTGGAACCAATACATGCCCCATCGTATGGCTCCACATGGCCTCAGGTCCAAAACCAACAATTGAACAACTAGGGATCCCATCCCCATCCATATCACCTGACAAAGGCGTCCTGAAGAACAACCATACAGATTACCAAAATAGGGAAAGGGAGTTCTCTTATTTAATCACACCATTTATAATGTTTCGTGTAACACCCCGAGCTTCCACGATATGGTTCTCTTTCAATAATTCAATAACTTGCATTGTACGCAAGTTCGATATTCTAACACACCGCGACTAATCAAAATAGACATTATGAATAGTAATACCCACTTTTTGAAATTATATATATTTTATATTTCAAAATGGACTTTATTTTTGGATTCGGAATGTCGAAATTAGCCTATGTTGAATTTTTTGTAATTTTTTGAGAACTTCCAAATTTTTATGAATAGTCAATAATACTTAAAACAACTTTTTTAATCAAAATAATTTATCGTGATAAGTTATACTACTGAGTGGTTTTAAATTATAATTAGAATATATTTTTTCAATTTTATCCGATGGTGTTCATTAGAATGAATTTCACTTTGAAATTGGACATAAACAATTGTCAATCTTTTGATATATATTGTTTCTTAAAAAACACTATTTGTTGTGACAGCGGGAATTAATTATAAAATTAATTAATGAAACTTATATGTTTGGAATTTCATAGAATAGACATCAGTTTTTAATTCGGAATATCAATTATAGCTTAGGGTGAAATTTTTTCATTGTTCTGAAAAACTACAATTTTTTATGAATAGTGAAACCACTAAGTGGTAGTTAAATAACTGATTTTTCGTTTAAATGAAATATTACCACTTCTGTGATTTGATTTTCAAAAATCCTACATAAATGGTTGTCATTAGTATGTAAAATGTGGTTCAATGGGATTAAAATAATTTTTTGGTGAATAATTACTTTTAAGATTAATTAATCGCGATTAAAGGTAATTAGTGAAATTTAAGGTAAAGATAATGTTATAATAATATGAAATGACCTTGAAACCTGTCCTACCACTATTGTATGAGTCATGGAAGACCAAGAAAATCCTTGGGTAAACATGGGGACCCCACAGAGCCACTTTGGTTGGAAAATGATATTAAAAACTTTTATTTAATGTTAAAATAAAAATGTCACAAACATGAGTTGTTTTACTAAGACAATTTTTAAATGGGGTTATACAAGTCATATTTTCAACTATAAATATTAATTAGAAATCTAAAAAGATTTCCTATATCATGATATCTTTTTATAATTTTTAGACATTAAATAAATTAAATGTTTTATGACACAATGATGATGCAGCGATTACCTCATTAATTAAATATTTAAATAAAATGAAAATATAATGTAAAATCTAAGGCTTAAACTTGTAAAACACCTATTGGATGAGTATATTTTGAACCCATGTAACCTTAGACTCTAAATATATCATTTTGGGACATTTAGAATCCGAAAAGCATTTCATAATAAAGTAACATTTCAATCTTTCCAAGAGTGCCCCTCCTCTCCTCTTATAAAAGGCCCCCACCACTCCCACCTTATTTACATCTTCAAGCCATTTTTCTCGGCCAAACTATAACAAAATACTCTCCCAACTTACCTCCATTACTCCTAGAAGCCTCAATTTGGGCAGACGTATTCCAAAGGAAGCCTTTGGCTCAAATCAAAAAGAGTTACCCGATTTTTAGGTAATGTCTTCTCTAATGTTGTTTTGTTTTATTTAGCTTCTCCAACCCCTTAAACTCTTTTTATTCCTTTATATTGTAACTAAACCAGTATATAAAATATAATAGGATGATTTTATGATAAGGATCTGTTTTACATATACACACACCATCATCTAATGGTTAAAGAATATATTGTTTCTGTGGGTGGCAAAATACTACCTCACGAAACGATGATTGTTCAATATTCTTTTAACACCTCTAATGGTGGCCATTTTGATGACAATATTTTCATATATGATATATATATTATGTTTATGTTTTAATTATGCTTCTGTATTTCTCATTTATGTCATAATTTATGATTTCCATTATGGTTAAACGCGATAATCTCATTTTAGGAAGTGCGGACTACCGCCCCCTCAAAGTGATTTGAATCGTTAATGCCATATGTGGGATGTATAAAGGATGGAGTAAATGGTATTATACATTATATTATACTGGAATTATATTATACCTTTATATAATTATAACTTCATTCCATTAAATATGAAATAGAAATGAAAGTAGCGTTCATGCGTATGTACGACTTACCATCTCCATGAACGGTGCATTTCATTTCATACCTCTAAATGTTATGTAATATTATAAATGAATGTATATACTGGATACATGTGATGTATATGATATATACATCATTAATATAATTATGGATATAATTGATATATTACCACATGAACAAAGTGTAATTATAATAAGCTTATTTTTGACTCAAGTACCTAAGATCGACAAAACGACTGTTATAAACATAAATAATTACATAATGTTCATGACACGGTAATAAGTGATAAAAAAGGAATAATGAACTTGAAAAAGGTTCTTAAGAAGGTAGAGATTAACTCTAATTTATTATTCAGGAGGTTAAATAGCGGTCGAGTCAAGTCGGACACGAGGTAAGGGAACTTCTTAACCCGATTTCCATTATTTGGGTTAATCTTCTACGTTCAAATTATGTAATGATATTATTATGTCCTATCTAGTATTTATACTTTATTTATGTGTAAATATAGTGAATACACATAATAGATATATTTTATTTAAAAATTATATTTTTAAGGGATTTCGTCTCAATCTCCATTCATTGAGGCATATTTTGTTTTATACACAAATATCTTTTATACAGTGTATAAACCACTTTGACTTTTACTTTTATTCAAAAGGAATCTTTTTATACGAAGCGCTTTTACTAAACGACAAAAGGAATGTTTTTTTCTTACGTATGCGGTGACAATGACTTCTCCTCCTCCGTGACTATTATTTGAGTTTCGGCTTCCTCTATAAGCCATAACTTTTTTTAAATGAAAAAAAATACCATGTTTTAAATCACTTTTATTCTGGTATTGAAAATGGTTTTGATAATTTTTTAATTATATCAATGTGTTTTATTGATATCTTGTGATTGAAATTTAGAAATGTTATGTTTCCTTTATGCATGTTTTATGTGATACGATTATGTTATGGTTTATGATATGTTTAAACCTACTCATATGAGGAATGCATTGGACTTAATAAGTGACGGGTGGAGCCCGCTACAGCTCCTCGATGCATCGGCAGGTCTCATGATACAAGCTAGTGTCTTGGCATGAGTCCTTGACAAAATCTTATTTGTAGTCTTCTCACGAGTCCTTGGCTACGTGGTTATGATAGTCTGGCATTATGCATTCCATCATTATGAAAGTGGTTATTGATATTGCATTTGATTATTAAACAAGTAGAATATCCATGTGAATAAGTAAATGGAATTATCTCATTTTACTTTTTCCATATTATACTAAAGTTCAAGTTTAAAATGTTTTTGTTTTAGTTATACATTGCCTTAAATTTTAATGTTCATTTATTGAAGCATCCGCAATATTTTTATCCTTACTGAGCATCTGAGCTCACCCATTTCAATGTTATAATATTTTCCAGGATGTGATGAAGTATTATAGGAATGACCTGCAGGGATAGTCTGAAATGGATATGAGTGTGGAAAATGGAGACTATGTTATTGTAGTTTTTCACTTTGGGATTTAATGTAACATTTATGAATGTATCTAGTGTTTCCAAGGCTACTAAACTAATTGGTCTTTCAAGACATGATCTTTTGTGATCATTCCAATGTTATTAAGTAATGCACCGACTCTGAATAACTGGGGTCGGGGCATTACATTTGGTATTAGAGGCAGTTTAGTACTAACCTTCGAAGCTAGATTTAGATAAACTCTGATAAGAGCACATATCCCAAAGATAGACTTTAAGGATTAGTATAGAATAACTTCCTAGAATTTTGGTATTATAGAGATTTTCTGAGTTTTCCGAGCAATACATCCCTGTCTGGATACGAGCAGGTAGAGGCGGCTCTGGCACAGATGTACCTAGGGGTAAAACCCGAAAACACCTCTTTGAGCTGGACTCGAATGGGAACTGGTGCACGACAACGGGCCTTGCTGCACTCTTGGTTACGACACTCCTGGGGGATATGCTTAGGATAGTTCTCGTTTTCTTTACAAACCACTATGAAGGGTTATGAGTATATACTTCCTCAAAGAATTTTTTTTATGATTATGGATTATATCCATAAATAGTTCAATTAGTGTAAAGTGTTTTACAAGTATGGAATTCTCTATTTTGATTCATAAACTAATCTAGTTTATGCCATTGTTTAGAAATGGCGCCTAGTGGAAGGAATGGAAACCGTATCAATGCACGCACTCCGTGTAGGGATTTCCCTCCTGCTCAAGATAATTATTGTGGAGCTGGAGATACAACTGGTGCTGATCATCTTATTACCATACTGGGGCAACTCACTCAGGTTATGAATAATAACCTTACTCGTATGGAGTACCCTGATCCTAAACGTGGAGGATCAATGTTAGACCACTTCATGAGGAAACAACCACCAACATTTAATGGGGGTACAAATCCATTAGTAGCTGAGTAATGGATAAACTCCTTAGAGAAAATATTCCACGCCTTGGGGAGTAGCGAAAGGGAGAAGGTTGTCCTGGCAGTCTACCGCCTCACTGGAGATGCCGATCAATGGTGGTCATTGATTCAAAACACAAATAAAGATGATGAAGTATCAAATATCGAATGGATGGGGTTCAAAGATATTTCCCTTGAAAAATACTATCCTCATGACCATCGAGCAGATATGGAAAGACAATTTTTGAGTCTGAGACAAAAGGAGGATGAGAATGTCGCAAAGTATTGTTGTACCTCTCGTACCCCTTGTGGTTTAATTTTCATGATCACAATCACTCTCTTATTTATCTAATCTTGTTTTAAGTGTTTTTGGATGATAGGCATGATTTCAGGTTGCCAAGGAATTGGGCCAAGAAAGCCATGAAAGCAAAAGTGGACTGATTGCAGTCCACCGGCCCACCGGTGGATGACCACCGGCCAGCCGGTAGTGCCTGGGCAGAAGGCATCCCCTCTGTCCAGACCACCGGCCAACCGGTGTACCATCATCGGCCAGCCGGTGGAACCCAGACAGAAGAGTTTGCTACTGTCTCAGCACCGGCCAACCGGTGGCCTCCTCACCGGCCAGCCGGTGGTGCCTGGGCAGAAGCCCTCTCCATTTTCCAAAGCACCGGCCAACTGGTGGCCAAGCACCGGTCAGCCGGTGGAGCCAGTCAAACTAGCCGTTGGGCTTTGACCAGACTTGTCCACTTGACTCCCAACGGCTCCGAAGGCCTCTCCAACGGCTCCGAAGACCACCAAAGGCCATTTGAGGGTTCCCCCTCTATAAATAAAGGACTAGGAAGCCCCGGAAACGTACGGTAGCCCACGGGAACATTTTTCGATCATTTGGCGAACCTCCGGCGCATTCCTTCAAGGAACCTCATTTGCTCCAACCCACTTCCACATCCAAGGAGCACCACCATAGAAGCTTGGGAGCGCTCTTCATCAACTCCAATCAATCCATTGGCGCCCAAGACTTCTCGACATTACGGTTTTTCTTGTTTTATTATTTTGAGCATCAATTTGGGTTTGTGCCTACAAACCCCTCTTTCTTTTCTCTTCCTTTTGTTTGGGTTTTCACACCACCTTCAAGGTGTGAAGAGGTTAGTCAAGCCTTCCCTTTAAAAGGCTTGATTCATAGGTGAGCTAGCCTTCACCTGTAAGAAGGCTAGTGGGTTCTTTCTCAACCATTAAAAGCAAGCTCTAATAGGTTCTAGACTACCTTAACGTCTAGTGGGTTTCTTGCTAAAACCATTAAAAATAAAGCGGTAGTAAATCTCTCAACGGTTGAGTTGGGAGCGGAGACGTAGGCTTTCGTTTAAGCCAAACTCCGTTATCAAGTTTTGTGGCTTTCCTCTTTTATTTCCGCTTCACTTTTTACTTTGTTTTAAATTCATAATTATTTTTAAAAGGCAAATCACCCCCCTCTTGCGATCATTCTCCACCCAACAATTGGCATCAGAGGAAAAATTTGAGTAATACCTTCACCGGTTTCAAATTCAAGATCCTTTGTGATGGCTTCAACTTCTTTTGCCCCCGAAGGCTATTCTTTGGGTCATGCTCCATTCTTTGATGGAACCGACTATACCTATTAGAAAACCTGCATGACCACTTTTCTTAGAAGTATAGGTTATCCTATTTATAGAATTGTCATGCATGGTTACTCTCTCTCTTCTCCCGATGAATCCAAATGGACTCATGCCGATATTAAAAATTTCGAGCTTGATGGCAAAGCCATGAACGCTCTACATTGCGGCCTTGATCGTAATGAATTCAATCGAGTTTCCACATGCACTTCATCTCATGAAATCTGGAAACTATTGGAGGTTACCCATGAGGGGACCAACAAAGTTAAGGATACTCGATTGGATTTGTACCGTCAGGATAGCTCCACATCCTCCTCCTCCTCCTCCTCAAGTGACAACGGTAAAAAATGCCTAATAGCATTTCATGAGGTATCCTCTTCGGAATCCTCATCCTCTAGTTCTTCCAATTCTTTCAATCATTTATCTTACGAGGATCTCTAACATGATAGAGATCAATTGGAGGAAGGTTTTCACGAACATTCTTCCAAATTTATTGCTTTAAAAAAGAATTTCAAAAAACTTTCTTCCGAAAAGGAACAACTTCTCAAAGAGAAGAAAGAGTTGTCCCTCAAGATCCAAAACCTTCCCGATAATGATTCTAGGGAATCAACAATCAAGGATTTAAGGGAATCCCTAGCTAAGTTCACCGAAGGTGAACATAACCTTTCGAAGCTCCTTGGTTCCCAATGCATATCTAGAACCACCCAAGGGCTTGGCAATTCCAAGCAAGCTTCCTCTTCCCATGCTCCAACTATTTTTGTAAGGGGGAGCTCCCAATATAAATTTTGCAACTATTGCAAAAAGATCGGGCACATGATTTATGAGTGCAATTGCAAAAATGCCCGGTATGGAAGGCCCAAAACTATTTTCTTTAATGATGAATTTCATAGGAGAAGACCCTCCACTAGACAAGTATGGATTGAAAAATCCCTTTTAGCGAGTCTCTCCGGCCCAAAATTTGTCCCGGTTTCAAAATCCTCTCCCCGGTGATTTGTTGTTTTTATTTAGGGGGAGTTAGCCTTTTTGCTTCATTTTCAAAACTTTCATTTTTAAAACTTTCAATTCAAAACCTTCATTTTCAAAACTTTCAATTCAAAACTTTCAATTCAGAACTTTCAATTCAAAACTTTTAATTCAAAACTTTCAATTCAAAACTTTCAATTTTAAACATTCAATTCAAATTTCAAAAATTTCAATTGGTTTAAAAACTCTATCTTGTTTTTCAATCCTTTCCCTCAATCAAGTTTTATGCCCTGTGCTATTTTGATAATCACAAAGGGGGAGAAATTCTTGGTTGATTGTGGGAGAAATCTTTCTCTCATGCTTTGCTTTAATTTTCAATTTATCCTTTAAAGGATGCCTTTCATTTCAGTCTTTTACATTGTTTGTTTTGGTGATTGTGATCATCAAAATAGGGGGAGATTGTTGTTCCTCTCGTACCCCTCGTGGTTTAATTTTCATGATCACAAACACTCTCTTATTTATCTAATATTGTTTTAAGTGTTTTTGGATGATAGGAATGATTTCAGGTTTCCAAGGAATTGGGCCAAGAAAGCCATGAAAGCAAAAGTGGACTGATTGCAGTCCACCGGCCAACCGGTGGATGACCACCGGCCAGCCGGTAGTGCCTGGGCAGAAGGCATCCCCTCTGTCCAGACCACCGGCCAACTAGTGTACCATCACTGGCCAGCCGGTGGAACCCAGACAGAAGAGTTTGCTACTATCTCAGCACCGGCCAACCGGTGGCCTCCTCACCGGCCAGCCGGTGGTGCCTGGGCAGAAGCCCTCTCCATTTTCCAAAGCACCGGCCAACCGGTGGCCAAGCACCGGTCAGCCGGTGGAGCCAGTCAAACTAGCCGTTGGGCTTTGACCAGACTTGTCCACTTGACTCCCAACGGCTCCGAAGGCCTCTCCAACGGCTCCGAAGACCCCCAAAGGCCATTTGAGGGTTCCCCCTCTATAAATAAAGGACTAGGGAGCCCCGAAAACGTACGGTAGCCCACGGGAACATTTTTCGATCATTTGGAGAACCTCCGGCGCATTCCTTCAAGGAACCTCATTTGCTCCAACCCACTTCCACATCCAAGGAGCACCACCATAAAAGATTGATCGTTTATTTGATGAGTTAAAATCATTTCTCCATCAAGATTTAGTATCACAGTCTTTCTCAACAAACGAAGACATTGTCTCATGTGCTATTAAAACAGAAAAGGAATTCTCTAAATCTTATGATAATAAAGTAAAGCAAGAGAAGAATAGAATGGTGGAACAAGAGATAGAAAAAGGTAAAAAGGGAAAGAAGGATTTTCCATTATGTGATAATTATGGGAAGAATCACCCTGGTACTTGCCTAAAAGGAATGGGAGTTTGTTATAAATGTGGAAAAAAAGGACACCAAGTGCGTGACTGCAAGGCTAAGAAAAAGGTTTCAAATGTACAATGCTTCATCTGCAAGGAGTGGGGACACTACGCAATCCAATGTCCAAATCATCAGAGTGTGCCCCAAATGATGTTATTGGATAATAATCAAGTTATGATACTAACACAGATGAGGAGTAATGATTAGAGTTCTTATGTTGTTATTAAATAATTTTGTAGTTTGAGTGTTGTATCAATGATGTACTGGTTATAATAATTATGGAGTATATAAGGATTGTACTGCAGTACTATTTCATTAAGGACTTGAGATTGTGTGGATGAAAGAAAAGTGACTCCATAGTAGGTTAAATTTATGGAAAATATATGGTTGAGAGAAATATAAACCATAATATGGTTCTGATACCGAGATAGTGATTTTGGAATAATACATGAATGATTTGGATAAATTATATTGGATATTCTTAACTTCCTTGAAACTGATTGATGATTTGTATACATTTTTGGATAGAAGGAGTATATCTAGTATTCTATCGTGGTAATTCAGGATGTTGCAGTGTTTTAAAAGAATACATGATGAAGGTGTTCACATGTTGTTACACGGCAAAAAAGGGGATCTTCATTATGTTTACCTTCCTCGTAAAATTTGGAATGTGAGTTGGACAGAATTATTTTGGATAACTATAAAGGTTGGAATGGATTATGTTGAACCTTGGATAGTAGTGTTTAAGGTTAAAACATTTGTGAATATTATTTTTGGAATATTATAATATTTTTATAAAAAGGACAACCTGCAGGTCGGGGGATAACCCGTCGCGTCGGACAAAGCTGCAGAAATCGAACCCACAACCATAGTGCGACAGGCCTTTATTACCTACCACTAGCCTACAGGAAGTCCCTGGTTATTACAAAATATTTTTACAAATCTAAATGGTATGTGTTAATATTTGGAACCATATACAATTAGGATAAATAGAATATTTTTGAGTTCTATTACCTTTTAGAGTGAAAGATGTTTTTGTGGTAAACATTTATTAATGAATGAATGTCTACATGACAAGTATTTATATTCCCTTGAATTCATAGTAAATCTCCTAAATAAATTCCTCAACTTTATAAAAGGTAACTTAAAACAAAAACGTTTCCAGTTAACTTTTCCAACTGGGGATTTAATGACTGTTTAACCAATTAGAAGTTTGTGATTTTCTTATGGTTAACTTTCTCCTAATCCAGTTTTATACAACTCTCCATCAGACCTTGATGGCTTGTTTTTCATTCATATCCATATTTTCAAAGAATCCTAATATGGGATATCTCGGGTTACCTTTGTACTTATCTTTCTTTCTTTTAATGCTATATTTTTATTAACCTTATTTCCGATGTGGGTTTCCCAGGAAGGTATTTTCTATTTTCAACCTTTTATTTTCAAAGAAAATTTTCAAATTGCGAGGACGCAATTTATTGAAGTAGGGGAGAATGTAACACCCCGAGATTCCACGATACGCTTCTGTTTCAATAATGCAATATCTTGCATTGTACGCAAGTTCAAGATTCTAACACACTGCGACTAATAAAAATAGCCATTATGAATAGTAATATCCAACTTTTGAAATTATATATAGTTTATATTTCAAAATGGGCTTCATTTTTGGATTCGTAATGTCGAAATTAGCCTATGTTGAATTTTTTGTAATTTTCAGAGAACTTCCAAATTATTATGAATAATGAATAATACTTAAAACAACTTTTTTAATCAAAATAATTTATAGTGATAAGTTATAATATTGAGTGTTTTTAAAGTATAATTAGAATATATTTTTACCATTATATCCAATGGTGTTCATTACAATTAATTTCACTTTGAAATTGGACATAAACAATTGTCAATCTTTTGATATATATTGTTTCTTAAAAAAACACTATTTGTTGTGACATCGGGATTTAATTATAAAATTAATTAATTAAACTTATATGTTTGGAATTTAATAGAATAGACATCATTTTTTAATTAGGAATATCAATTATAGCTTAGGGTGAAATTTTGGCATTGTTTTGAAAAACATCAATTTTTGATGAATAGTGAAACCACTAAGTGGTAGTTAAATAACTGATTTTTCATTTAAATTAAATATTACCACTTCTGAGATTTTATTTTCAAAAATCTGACATACATGGTTTTCATTAGGAAGTAAAATGTGGTTCAATGGGATTAAAATAAATTTTTGGTGAATATTAACTTTTAAATTTAATTAATTGCGATTAAAGGTAATTAGTGAAATTTAAGGTAAAGATAGTGTTATAATAATATGAAATGACCTTGACACTTGTCCTACCCCTATTGGATGAGTCTTGGCCGACCAAGAAAATCCTTGGTTCAACTTTGGGACCCCATGGAGCCACATTGGATGGAAAATTATATTAAAAACTTGTATTTAATGTTAAAATAAAAATGTCACAAACATGAGTTGTTTTACTAAACCAATTTTTAAATGGGGTTATAAAAGTCATATTTTCGACTATAAATATTCATTAGAAATCTAAAACGATTTAATACATCATGATATTTTATTAATAATTTATAGGAATTAAATAAATTAAAATTTTTAAGACACAATGAAGATGCAGCGATTACCTCATTAATTAACGATTTAAATAAAATGAAAAGATAGTGAAAAATCTAAAGCATACACTTGTAAAAAACCTATTGGATGAGTAGATTTCGAACCCTTATCACCTTATCCTTGAAATATCTCATTTTGGGACCTTTAGAATCCGAAAAACATTTCATAATAATGTAACATTTCAATGTTTCCAAGAGTGCCCCTCCTCTCCTCTTATAAAAGGCCCCCACTAATCCCACCTTATTCTCAAATTCAAGTCATTTGGCTCGGCCAAACTATGCCCAAATACTCTCCCAACTTCCCTACCTTACTCCTAGAAGCCTCAATTTGGGCAGAAGTCTTCCAAAGGAAGCCTTTGGCTCAAATCAAAAAGAGTTACCCGATTTTGAGGTAATGTCTTCTCTAATGTTGTTTTGTTTTATTTAGCTTCTCCAACCCCTTAAACTCTTTTTATTCCTTTCTTTTGTAAAAACACCAGTATCTAAAATATACTAGGATGTTTTTATGATAAGTATTTGTTTTACATATACACACACCTTCGTCTAATGGTTAAAGAACATATTGTTTCTGTGGGTGGCGAAATACTGCCTCACGAAACGATGATTGTTCAATTTTCTTTTAACACCTCTAATGGTGGCCATTTTGATGACACTATTTTCATATATGATATATATATTATTTTTATATTTTCATTATGCTTCTTTATTTCTCATTTATGTCATACATTATGATTTCCATTATGGGTAAACGCGATAATCTCATTTTAGGAAGTGCGGACTACCGCCCCCTCCAACTGATTTGAATTGTTAATGCCATATGTGGGATGTATAAAGGATGGAGTAAATGGTATTATATATTATATTATACTGGAATTATATTATACCTTTATATAGTTATAACTTTCTTTCAATTAAAAACGAAATATAAATGAAAGCAGCGTTCATGCGTACGTACGGCTTACCGTCTCCATGAATGGTGAATTACATTTCTTACCTCTAAATGTTATGTAATATTATAAATGAATGTATATACTGGATATATATTATGTATATGATATATACATCATGAATATAATTATTGACATAATGGATATATTACCACATGAATAAAGTGTAATTATAAGAAGTTTATTTTTGACTCAACTACCTAAGATCGACAAAACGACCGTTATAAACTTAAATAATTACATAATGTTCATGACACGGTAATAAGTGATATAAAAGGAATAATGAACTTGAAAAAGGTTCTTAAAAAGGTAGAGATTAACTCTAGTTTATTATTCAGGAGGTTAAAGAGTGTTCAAGTCATGTCGGACACGAGGCAACGGAACTTCTTAACCCGATTTCCATTCTTTGGGTTAATCTTCTACGTTCAAATTATGTCATGATATTATTATGTCCTATATTTTATTTATACTTTATTTATGTGTAAATATAGTTAATACACATAATAGATATATTTTATTTAAAAATTATATTTTTAAGGGATTTCGTCTCAATCTCCATTCATTGAGGCATATTTTGTTTTATACACAAATTTCTTTTATACGGTGTATAAACCCCTTTGAATTTTACTTTTATTCAAAAGGAATCTTTTTATACGAATCGAAGTTACTAAATGACAAAATGAATGTTTTTTTATTACGTATGCGGCGACAATGACTTCTCCACCCCCGTGACTATTATTTGAGTTTCGGCTTCCCCTTTATGCCATAACTTTTTTTAAATGAAAAATAAATACAACGTTTTAAATCTCTTTTATTCTGGTATTGAAAATGGTTTTGATAATTTTTTTATTATATCAATGTGTTCTATTGATATCTTGTGATTGAAATGTGCAAATGTTATGTTTCCTTTATGCATGTTTATTGTGATACGATTATGTTATGGTTTATGATATGTTTAAACCTACTCAATGAGGAATGAATTGGACTTAATAAGTGACGGGTGGAGCCCGCTATAGCTCCTCGATGCATCGGCAGGTCTCATGAGACAAGCTAGTGTCTTGGCACGAGGCCTTGACAAAATCTTATTTGTAGTCTTGGCACGAGTCCTTGGCTATGTGGTTATGATAGTCTGGCATTATGCATTCCATCATTATGAAAGTGGTTATTGATATTGCATGTGATTATTCGACTAGTAGAATATCCATGTGAATAAGTAAATGGCAGTATCTCATTTTAATTTTCCCATATTATGCTAAAGTTAAAGTTTGAAAGGATTTTGTTTTAGTTATACATTGCCTTAAATTTTAATGTTCATTTATGAAAGCTTCCGCAATATTGTTATCTTTACTGAGCATTTGAGCTCACCCCATTCAATGTTTTAATATTTTCCAGGATGTGATGAAGTATTATAGGAATGACCTGCAGGGATAGTCTAAAGGGGATATGAGTGTGGAAAATTGAGACTATGTTATTGTATTTTTTCACTTTGTGATGTAATGTAACATTTATGAATGTATCTAGTGTTTCCAAGGCTACTAAACTAATCGGTCTTTCGAGACTTGATCTTTTGTGATCATGCCAATGTTACGAAGTAATGTAGCGACTCTGGGTAACTGGGGTCGGGGAGTTACATTTCGTCTTTCCATTTGATTAATTGGTTGATCACTTAAGGATTATTATTCATTTGGAATCCATTTAATCAACCTAGTTTACTTAGTTAACTAATTTCCATGTTATATCCTTTCAATCACATGATTATCTACAAAACAACTATTCTTTTGTCCATAGGAAAGGATCACCAAAGGACACAACATTCGGTGGACATAATCCCATATAATTCACAACATATATGAAACAATAAGAGTATAGTATCATCATCAAACTCACCCCTTAATTTTTTATAACCCATTTATTAATTTTTTTACGGTTTGGTTTCATCCGTCCGAAGATAAAAATTATCAAAACCACCCCTCATTATTCAAGCTAAATAGGGACGAAGTAAAACCCTACATGGATGATCAATAGTCAATGTTTTCATTCTCACTCCATGAACAACGAATTAACGACTTATAGGGAAGAAACTCTATGGAATCCAACAGTGAGTATAAAAAACCTCCAGCATGAGCGCACAACTATCATTAGGTAGATGGACTCCAAACACACCAAAGAAAGAAAAAAATACCTGCATAGAAGAAGAAATAAACTCTTTGTGATAAAAAGGTGAGATCCTTGATTTATAGTATATGAAATCATGAAGGTAATTAAAGGCATATCATGGTTTATCTATGTGGTTAGTTGGGTACACATGATGGAATTGATTATTATTTAATAATTCTACTTTGAGAGGTGGAGAAAATGGTTTTGAGTTAATGATATTTATTTTAAATGGTGAAAATACCACATAACATGGGTGATGGTGAAATTTTCAGGAAGACGGAGTGACATTGGGACAAAAATATAATTTTTTTTAATTTAATTGTTCCCACTTATGAGGGATTTTTTATATAATATATGGGATTTTATATATCTTTGTAAGGGGAATTAAAAAACGTTTCCATCAAAATATATGCTCCTTAAGTGGAACTAGAAGAAGTCAAAAAATTAAAGAAAACCAAGGGTGGAAACCGTTTATTGAGACACTATAACAGTGCCACCAGTTTGGTGGAACAAAGCTTGAGGTGCAACCATTTCAGTGTGTGACTGTGATGGTTTTACTACTATGGTGCCCCTATCATGGTGCCACCATGACCAATGCCACCATCATGGAATCGTTGTGATAGGTGCCACTGTTTCGGTGGAACTATTCAGTGGAACCATATTTTGGAAATGTACTGGACTATGATGGTTTGGGCCATTGCACATTTTATGCATAAATAACTTATAAATTAATCAATCATTTTTATCAATTAAATATTAAAATAGTCTATCAGTTATGTCTATATTTTGTGTTTTGAGAATGTCCAGTTCATTATTTCAAAACAGAATCAGTGTGTTGATAATGATTATAGAGTTCATTATATAGTCATATAATAAACAAATTATGAAAATATTATTATATTTATACATAAATTATAGTTTTTAAACCAATCATGAAATAATTTTATCAAAAATGTATTGTGTTATTATTACGGTGACAGTAGGTCCTATGTACGAATGAGTAACATTTCTATTTTTTTATAATCATTAAAAAATAAGGTACCTATTATTTTATCACAAAAACATATAATAATATCAATAAAAAATTGATTTCATTAAATATAATTATATAAATCATCCATGGGATTTGGAGATGAAAACATAATCACATCTCTTTGTGGAGGTTTTACCAAATGTTTATATGAATAACATTATAATTATTAAATATAATAATTAATATGATATATATAATATTTTTATAATAATAAATATTTCATGAATATAATTATCATTTCATTTATAAAACATATACACGTCAACATTATCATTATTTCCTTCAATGTTACGTATTAATGAAAAATGTATCACATAACTTCATAGGGTTGTAATTCAACATACAAAATTGCAACAATATCCTATATCCCATGGCATGGAATGTTAAGAGGTATATGATATTTGAAAAATCCTTATTTATTAATAGTTGAAAAAATAAAATATATAAAATATGAATAAATTATTATGATATACCATTAAAGGTGATGATGGAAAAAATTATCATCAAATTTTTAGGTGGTACTATGATGTAGACACAAATAATGATTTGGTATCCCATTTCATGGAAGAGGAGATTTATTTTCGTTATGAATTTAATAAAAGTAAATATAATTGTATTTTAAATACTATTGTTATTATAAAATCACAACATTTGAATATTTGAAGGAGGTGAAATAATAAAATAAATAATGATGCTCAGTTAATCAAGATATCTCTACTTCATTAAACATTATTAGGTAAGGAAAAAATCCATATTAGAATTGATTTATAATAAAAAATCAAGGATCTATGTCATGGTGATGTAATAATGGAATACATTTGGGGTTTTCATGAATGTGGAAAACATGTATAGTGTTCTAAGGTGAATAGAATATGGGTATCCTTTTATATGTGATGTGAGTGGAACCCTTTTTATTTTTATAAATAAAAAGGCATACCACCTTTTTTCATAAGAACAAATAAGAAAAAAAGTGAAATTATAGAAAATATGAAATTATATGTTTCAAATATGACCATAAAATAGATTACATACAAGTTTATTGGTCATTTATACACTTATCTTGTTAGCATAACCCCCTATAAGACAATTTTCACCATTATCTTGGTAATGAATTATTTTCTATTTTTAATATTCATTACAGTGAAAAATAATGTTTCACTCATTATATAATATAATTAACTTTATTTAGAATTATTTATTTTATATTAATAATTCTTTTCACATATGTGGAAAATTTAAATATAAAACAATATCCAAAGATGAGATAAAAAAGATTTTTAGACTATTATATATTTTGCACAAGATGATTTTATATTACCAAGTAGATAATAATAACAATTATAAAAATTTAAATTAATATATATTTATATATAATATATTGATTAAATTTGAAACATTCGTTTTAAAGGTCTGTCTTTGGTAATTATAATAGCAAAATATTATTCCCATTAAAACAGTTCTCATAAAATCCGTTTTAAAAAATATATATATTTGTGATAAAATAAAATATAAAGATGATTAATATTTATTTATTTAAAATAAATATAATAAAAAAATAATTATTAAATTTTAAATGATATTCAACACTCAATGGGAGTTTTAAATTTACTTAATATAACAAAAAATGGAATTTTTACAACAATTTTTATCATTCCCAATTAACTTAAATATCAATATTTTTCAAAGAAACTAAAAATATCATGCAAAACAATTCTGATAATATAATAAAAAATTAATTTCATTTCATTAAATACATTTTCTAAAATATCAAAAAATTGATTATAATTATTTTTCTTGAATTTTTTTTGATGAAAACATGTTTTGAAGGTGAAATTTACATTACCAAAATTTGATTGATTATATTATATAAATATACAAATTATTTATAATAATTTTGATATATACATTTTATATACATTTTATACTATTAATACCCACCTATTTAAATTATATTTTATATTGTTTATAAAGTTTAGGGGTCATTTAACGTTAGTGTTGCATATTGAATATGCTATCAAACATAGATTTCATTTTCTATATTCACGGGGTTTTACACAGGACCTATTTTTTCCAACAACATTACATATATAGTTTAAATTTTTCATGTCACTGAAAAATAAAATTTTTAAATTTTTAATATACTATGAAGATATAAAAAATTACTATATTCATTTCATTCTATTTAAAATGAGGTAGTACCACATTATAATTTTAGATTACCAGATCCAAGAAAAAACATATTTTTTCTTAATATTGATATTTATTACTTACAAAACACCATTAAATATTGATCCAACACCTAAAAATCATATTAATATTGTATCTTCATTTATATAATATTTATATTATTCTAATGTAATATCTTTCTTAACCATACTTACCCATCCACTACAGCATGAACTCATTAGGGTCAGATTAACATTTCTGTGAAAAAAGATATAAATATATATGTTATATGAGTATATAATAAAAATATATCACATTATTATATTTAAATGAGAAAAACTATTTTTTTATGGCTCTTGAATGGTTATATTAATATTTCCATTTTATTAGTATTCTATCCTTTGATTGTTAGAAATTAAAAAAACATTAATATTATAGATTTCATCACCACGAATCGCAACTGAAACTCTCATGGAATAAGATTGGAACATTATATGTAAATAAAAACATCTATTGAGTTAAATTTTGTAACATATCATGATTTTTCTAGATGAAAACATATTCTTTTTTTATTTTCATCATCATTTTGTCAAACACTACATGTTTTGGATGATTATGGTTTCTAAGAGTAGTTGGGGTGTGTTGTAATGACCCGGAATTTCCATGTATGTTTTCTATAATAAAATGGTAATTTTATGAGTCTGCGAAAATATACGGCACATTATTCAGATTCCTAGAGTTCCCAATCTTAATTTCTAAACTTTTGTTCGGGTTTGTTCAGTAAACGTGCGAGCAGGATTTTTTAACATTTGAAACGGTGATCGGAATTGAAATTTGGGGGCACCATTGAACATATAGTGCTGTTATTCACTTAATAAGAACTTCACCTTGGCTGTAGTAGGTCAAGGGTGGAATTTATCTTTTCACATATTCATGAAATAATAAAATAAAATAAAATGGTGTAACATTTTATTTTTATTTTTATTTGAAACTCCCATGTTGATGTTTCAAATGTGGGGAATGCTGAACTAAAACCTCCAATGAGAGATTATGGAGGTGGGGACCACTGAGCCTAAACCTCCGATGAGAGGTTATGGTGGTGGGGACCACCCAAGGCTTGAAACCTCTTTATACCTCTATTAAGTGGAGAGAAACCTCTTGAGCTCTACCACTTATTATGACAACCCTACCCCTATAATTAATTAATCCAACCAATCAATTAATTAATTAAACCAATTTGAAATTATTCCAACATAATCTATTATGTTGGTTATTCCTAATTTTGGTGGAATTATGGGAAACTCTTGGAAAAATGGAGAAAATTGGACAATTATGAGGATTTCACTTCTCCAAAGAAAAATTCCATCATAGAACATTCTTTATAAATCAAGTAAGAGGAAGAAGAGCGAGCCCAACATCAAAGCATGGTTTTGGAAGCAACGATTGTTGGAACTTTATTCACCTTCCATGAAATCCTTCTCATGCCAACGTAAACGAACAATCCAAGGTAGAGGTTTAATTATATATGATTATCACTTCCCATGTACTCCCCTTCTAATTATTTTGCAGGATTGTGAATATAGATTGAGGAGGTTTGTGGGAATTGATGTTTTTAAATATCTTCCATTATCATTCATGATTCATGATTAAATTTATCCATGTCCTACCATAATAATGCAGAGAGAATAGGCCAAACAAAAATGCTTCTTCCTCTCTGAAATTCTTGTGATGATATTGGGTGTTCTTTGCAATGGTGGAAGACGACAACCAGAGTGGACTTTTAGAACCAATGAATCACGAGAAAGGAGACTGACACCTATAACGGCTGCGACGAAGGTGACGATGTAACGGCGCCGCCCCGCAGCCCCCGTGCCCCATAGCACCGCCACCAGCGGCATCTGCACTATAGCCGAGACACTCCGATGGAGCTGCCCCGCAGTAGTGCCCTCATGGATCACTGCAGCTAACCCGCTATGGCAAAGCATCCCTTTAGATATGCCCTTGCGTTGCCCCCTGGTCGAGCTGCCTCATGGCCTCCTCCCTCCCAGCAAAGCCGCCCCACTCCCATGCGGCACCCTACAGCACATGTGGAATCTGAGGCCCCTCATGGCACTCGTGGCCTACCAGACCACCTCATGGGTCCTGCTGCACCATGAGCCAGGCTTGAACTTGTTGTTCGGGTCAAGATGTTCCGAACCTATTTGACCCAGGCCAGGTCAGGTCTGGTATGTCCAACCGGGTTGGACCAGACCCGGAACTTATACGAACCTTTATATTACATGGTCCATAACTTTGGCATTGGAATTCCATTTGATTAACCTTTAGTGGAACCAAAAACATTTAAGTGAGACAATCAATTTGGAATACCCCAATGGATTTTTGGTTAATGTTGAGGTATGGTCAGGATAGATCAAGAATGAATCCTACGAGGCCTCTGGGTCTAAAAGACTAATAACTCAATGACTGAGTTTCCAATTAATGTGTCGTCTATTACATTGAGACCCCTATGACACGGAGGTCCTTTTAGATAATTTTCCTATGAATTCGTGATTGTTGGAGTATCGACCAATGACTTGTCGAGCGGGTCTTCCTAGAGATGAGCAAGCATAGTGCGGGAACCCAGTAGCTGGCTGTGACGAGAAGACTAACTTGTGATCTTTTGTGGGCCCAATCCTATAAATCCTATGTCGGTCATCTCCTAGAGATCATGTGTGGGTCATCTTCTAGAGATCATGTGTGGGTCAGATCCTAGTGATCATGTGTGGGCCAGCTCCTAGCAATCTTTTGTGGGTCAGCTCATAGGGATCCTGTGTGGGTGGGCTCCTAGCGATCCTGTGTGGGTCAGCTCCTAGCGATCCTATGTGGGATAGCTCCTAGAAATCACGGGTGTGTCAGCATCTAGTGATCCTCTATGGGTCTAGTTGTAGTGATCATGTGTGAGTCAGCTCCTTGCGATCACGCGTGGCTCAGCTCCTTGCAATCCTTTGTGGGTAAGCTCCTTGTGATCTTGGGTGGTACAACTTCTAGCAATCCTGTCTGGGTCAGTTCCTAGAAATCATGTGTGGGTCATCTTCTAGAGATTCTATGTGGGTAAGTAGTAGATCCTCTTAAAAGAGAAAGAAGATTTAGTATCTATAACTAATCAACTCTATTATTGTAGCTATGTTATACCTGGATTGACATGAGTTCTTACTTGTTTGATACTTTCCTTGTGGTAAAAACATTGTGGTAATCGTTCTTTGTAGAATAGTTGAGCTTTGGATTTTGGGATGGACCTAGTGTTTTTCCTCATTTTTGAGATGGGCGTACTTGATAACTTAGGTATATGTATGGGAATATACCTAATCAGCGGTGTCAGTTGATTTCATGCTTGTGGTTAATCATATGTGGATTTGTGAGACCTTGAGGGTCCCAGTGTCCATACTGGGTATTGTTATACTCACCCCTACATGGTCTATGACCGCACCTCAATGTGTTTAGTGCAAATGATGGACAACACTGATCGAGGCTACGGGTACTAGGACAGGATGGTGCCCGGAGGATGACCTTACGATAAGTCGTTATGTAGAGGAAACAGATGGACATGGAGTGTTGAAGATGTGATCTATACCTACACTTCATGTAGGAACCTCGAAGAATGACCCAAATGCTATTTTCCTTTTTCCCCAGTTTACTTCTACATTCAGTTTCTTGTGCTTTCTAGTGGATCTTGAATTCTATCCCCTTTTTACTTACTGAACTCACTCTATTAAATATTAAATTTAATTATGTTAATATCTTTCTTTGTGCTTGGTTGTGTGTGTTTACATGTTATAAATGCAATTACTTCCCAGTTTTATGGATTACGCCTTTTAGTGCTTGTTTCCAGCCCATGGCCTATGGAAGGCAGGCTTGGGGTAGTCACAGAACAGTCCCCAGGGGACAGGTCGTGAAAAATTTGTATTAGAGAAGTTGGTTCTACCATAGAAAATAGGACACTGATATTTCTTTTTAACATCAATTTTGTTATGAGTAGTGACTGTGGTTATTAGTTTAGGGAATACCGTGTTGGTGCAGCGGCTGACGTATCTATACACCAGGACCATGACTTCTGATTTCTGACATAGTGCACGAAAACACTGATTTCATGTGTGATTTCAAGAGTTAACATTATGATCTCTTTCAGTCTCCTCAATAGGTATAACTTATTAACCGGGGTGCACCTGTTTCTTTTTTAGGATGCCTCCCCATAGACACCCAACTAGGGTTCCAAAATTAGAACACAATGATATCCCACCGAGCGACGGGGCCTCATTGTAGGGACCTCTGCTAGTAGAGGCACCAACGGAGGCCCCAACGGTACCATTACCCATTGATCCACTAATTCCACCGGCCCTAGCAGCAGATGGTGCACACCGCCTAAGCCCATTGCTCATGTACTAGCGCAAGAGGCCACATAGTTTCAGGGGAGAGATAGACCCACAGGTAGCAGAGGATTGGCTGGAGGCTGTAGTGAGAGCCTTCCAACTAGTAGGGACACCAGATGATCTCATAGTGATCCTTGCTGAAAGCCTTCTACAGGCAGCAGTAGGCTTATGGTGGAGCTTGATGATCTAGGCTCATGATGAGGTGACGCTTCTCTGGGTAGACATCGAGAGCCTATTTTGGGAAATGTTTGTTCCAGTGACTCTTTGTGTAGTGCGTATATAACAGCTTATTCATCTATTGCAGGGCATTATGACTATGGATCAGTATTCAGCGAGGTTCACTAACCTCTTAAGCTACTCTGAAGATATGGTGTGATACCCATTCTTTAGGGCTTGGACATTCGAGCAGGGACTCAGATGGGAGATCAAGGCTTCGATGATTGCTCTTAGCATCTGGACAAAGGCGGGGGTGTTATATAGAGCCCTCATAAAGGAGATTTTCCTTGCTGAGCAGTCACCCGTAGTGAGACCGACTACCAGTCTTCACATAGTGGAGTATTCTACAGCATGCATCAGACAGATTTCTCATAGGTCCAAGAGGACCAGACAAACTGGTGGATGTCCGAATGATTCAAGGTCGGTTGTGTGGGGTACCCAAGGTAGAGCCAGTCATACTAGCAGCGGGCAGTGTTACACATGCGGTGGACATGGTCTCATGGCTCCTGACTGTCTATCCCACCATACGGATAGCCAGTTGACGTTCAAAGGACTGCCTAGGAATAGAAAGAGGGTTGAATGAGGAGGTCCATAGAGAGCAGAAGTATGTGGTATAGGAGATGGTTATGCAGCTGGAGGTGGGTGACGATTTGAGATGTTACCGCCACCACTAACAGGTGGTCCACCCTAACCGCAGGGAGTAGGTGGACATGGGAGTACCCAGTTCCAAGAAGTTATTACCTACCATCACAATTATTAGGATATGATACGAGGTACGATATATGTCTACTCCACCGTAGCTGAATTATTTATAGACATAGGTGCCAGTAATTCTTTTATTTCCACATCCCTCATTCGGATCTCTGGGATTCTTATGGATTCATTCACTCGAACCTTACGGCTCGAGACTCATACAGGAGTCGATTCAATGATTACACACTGTTGATGATAGTGTGAGCTTACTCCAATATGTGAGAGCTTCAGCTGAGATCTCCTAGTAGCACCGTCAACGCCTTACGACTTCATCTTGGGTATGGACTGGTAATCTACATTACATACTCAAATAGACTATATTAGGTGCAATGTGCGGTGGGTCCCCATGAATTGGACCAATATTTCCTTCACCAACGAGAAGGGATCCTTTGCAGCACATGATGGACTTACCAGGAGGAGGTTTTAGAGGATTACTCATCATTTTTCTAGCCTTACCCTCGGAGAAGTTGATGTGGAGAGTCCGAGCTATCATGTAGGGGTGGACCAGTACACGGATGTCTTACCTGATGATGTTCTGGGTCTACCTACTTGTAGAGAGGTGGACTTTTACATTGACCAGTACCCCGGGATGACACCGATATCTACACCAGCATATCGGATGGCTACTGTGGAGCTTCGTGAGCTGCATGTACATCTAGAGGACTTGCAGGGGAAGGGATTCATTTGGCCCAGTGTTTTACTTTGGGCAGCCCTAATTTTGCTCGCCAATAAGGCAGATAGGAGCTTGAGGATTTGTGTTGACTATCAGTGCCAGAATCAGTTGACCATGAAGAACAAGTACCCACTTCCAAGGATTAATGTCCTCTTTGATCAGCAACTAGGAGCACGGTGGTTCTCAAAGATAGACCTAAAATCAGGCTATCACCAGCACATAGTATGAGATGACGATGTGCAAAAAACGGCATTTGGATGATCATACATCCATTACATGTTCTTGGTTATGCCATTCAGTATACCAAAACTCCAACAGTGTTCATGGGACTCATGAACATGATCTTTCAGCCAAACCTCGATCCCTTTTTATTAGTCATCTCCAACGATATTCTGATCCACTCGACTATTGAGGAGGAGCATGCCTATCATTTTAAGGTAGTTCTAGACACACTCTGAGAGCACCAGCATTATGGTAAGCTCACTAAGTGCTAGTTCTAGATCAGATAGGTTCACTTTATGGGACATGTCATATTGGATGCTGGAGTTGCAGTTGATCCAATAATGATTGAGGTGGTACTTTCTTGGGAGCATGCCATGACTGTGATGGTGGTGTGGAGTTTCTTTGGTTTGGTTGGATACTACCAGTGGTTTGTAACAGATATCTCTAGAGTTGAAGAACCACTATCACCCTTGACAAAAAAGGGGAAACCCATAATGTGGTCGGAGAGATGAAAGCAGAGTTTTCTATAGATGAGTCCTGGGATGACTTGTGCACCCATATTGAGGCTTCCAGAGGATGGTGTATTGTACGTAGTATACTAAGAAACATCAAGGAACAAGATCAGATGTGTCCTGATACATGAGCGATCAATGATCGCGTATGGTTCTCGACAACTATGTCAGCATGAGCAAAACTACACGACCAATGATGTGGAGTTAGCAGTAGAGGTCTTCACCTTGAAGATGTGGCGACACTATCTGATAGGTGAACATTTTACAGTCTACTCTGATCATAATAGTGTAACACCCCAGGTAAATAAAGAATATGACATTTTTATATTTATCCATATTTGTGAATAAAATATTAATATGACTTTAAAGGGGACGCTATGCTCGATGGCGTACCCAACACGCAACAACGAGTTTCTTGGGAATCTTACGTTGCACTCTAATAATAAAATAATATTATTTTAAATGGTAGTTGACATGTAGCCGTTGTATTGGCGGTAATGGATATAAATAACTAAAATATGATTATATATGTTTTTAAATGTTTTTACATTTATCCAATATTAAATAAAGTCTTAAAATACGGAAAGATTCAATTTTAGGCGTTTATGCCCTAGTTTTCACTAAAGGTTCACTTATCGCCTTTTGATGGAGAACCGTCATTAAATGTAGTTTTGTTCACTCTGATACATTCTTCTGGACCAAATAAAACTCTTCCTAAGAATTGAGACATCAAAATTTACATTGTGTAAATTTTTGGTATCTTTCCGATAAAGTTCATTTTTTAATGAATAGTGTAAAATGTTGTATTTTAATTCAAAACCACTTTTTAATATAATTTATTTATATGATTAGATTATCTTTTGAATTGGTTTTAAAGTGAAATTAGAATATATTTTTACCATTAAATCCAATAGTGGTCTTTGGAATTAATTTCACTTTGAAATCAGACTTAAACTAGTGTCAATCTTTTGATACTTATTATTTCATAAAAACACGCTATTTGCTCTGACATTGGGAATTAATTATTAAATTAATTAATGTGACTTATATGATTTTAATTTTGTAAAATAGACTTCATTTTTGAATTCAGAATATCAAATATAGCTTATGCTGAATTTTTGGGATTTTTCTGAAAAACTACAATTTTTGATGAATAGTAAAATCACTAAGTGGTACTTATAAAAACTGATTTTTCTGTTTAAATGAAATTTTGCCATATTTGTGTTTTTAATTTCAAAAATCTGACATACATGCTTTTCATTAAGAAGTAAAATTTTGTTCAATGGGATAAAAATAATTTTTTGGTAAATAGTAACTTATTAAGTTTTTAATTGCGATTAGAGTTAATTAGTGTAGTTTAAGGTAAAAATAATGTTTTAATAATATGAAATGAACATTACACATGTCCTAAACTCATTTTATGTGCCATGGCAGACCAAGAAAACCCATGTGTCAACTTGGGGACCCCATGAAGCCACTTTGGTTTGAAAATGACATTAATATCTTTTTATTTAAAGTTAATGTAAAAATGAGACAAACATGAAATGTTTTACTAAAACAATACTTACATGGGGTTATAAAAATATGATTTTTGACTATAAATATTCCATGGAAAGCTAAAAATATTTCCTACATAATATTATTTTTTTATAATTTTTAGACATTAAATAAATTAAATTATATATGACATCATGATGATGCAGCGATGACCTCATTATTTAACGATTTAAATAAAATGGAAAGATAATGTAATATATAAGACCTAAACATGACCAAAACCTATTGGATGAGTGGATTTCGAACCCTTATCACCTTATCCTCGAAACACATCAATATGGGACCTCTTAAATCCGAATACCATTTTGAAATAAAGTGACTTTTCTTCACTTTCCAAGAGTGCCCCTCCTCTCCTCTTATAAAAGGCCCCCACCTCACCCTCCTTAACCACACTCCCAAAGCCTTTGGCTCTGCCAACCCCTACCCATTTTGGCTCTCCACATACCTATCTTACTCTTTAAAGCCTCACTTTGGGCAGAAGTCTTCTAAAGGAAGCCTTTGAGCTCAAACCAAAGGGAGTTACCCGATTTTAAGGTAATGTCCTCTTTTGAGTCCTTTTGTTTTATTTTGCTTCTCCAACCCCCTAAACTCTTTTTATTATTTTCTTTTGTAACAACTCCAGTATCCTCAATATACTAGGATGTTGTTATAATATGTATTAGAGAAACACTTACACACACCTACATCTAATGGTTAACGAATATACTGTTTCCGTGGAAGACGAATTTATGCCTCCCGAAACGATGATTGTTCAACATTCTTTTAACACCGTCAAAGGTGGCCATTAAGATGTCACTATATTTATATATGATATAATATGTTTATGTTTTACTTAATCTTCTGTATTTTTCATTTTTGGCTTACCTTTATGGTTTCTATTATGGGTAAACACGATATCTTCATTTAAGGAAGTGCGGACTACCGCCCCCTCCAAGTGATGTGATTCGTTAATTCCATACGTGGGACGTATAAAGGATGGATTTAATGTTATTATATATGATGTTATACTGGAATTATTTTATACCTCTATATCATTATTATTTCTTTCCATTAAAGTATGAGATAGAAATGAAAGTAGCGTACATGCGTACGTACGGCTTACCGTCTCCATGAACGGTGCATTTCATTTCTTATCCCCAAATGTAATGTACTATTAAAAGTACATGTATATAATGGATATATATAATGAATGATATATCTAAATGATTAATATAATTCTGGAATTAAAATATACATACCTATCATTTAGTTTTAATTCCATTAATATGACAAATAAATGAAAGTAGCGTTCAAGCGTACGTACGGCTTACTGTCTCCATGAACGGGGCATTTCATTTCTTACCTCTAAATGATTATATAATATTATAAATACATGTATATGCTGGATATATATGATATATATGATATCCAAATCAGGAATTTCATTCTGGATATAAAGAACCTTTGACCACATGAACAACATGTAATTGTAAGAAGTCCACTTTCGACTTAAGAACCAAATATCGACAAAACAAACATTATTAACTTAAATGATTACATAATGTTTATAACATGGAAATAAGTGATATAAAATGAATAATGAACATGAAAAATGTTTTTAAGCAAATATAAATTAACTCAAGTTTATTATTCAGGACGTTAAAGAACGATCGAGTCAAGTCGGACCCGAGGTAAGGGATCCTACTCCTCTCTTTCTTTTTAAGTACACTCTTTTATGTCATTCCTTCTAAGCTCATATTTATTGTGATTGGGATGTTCTTTTATATTACTCTTACTGTAATTTTTTTTTCATATTATGAGAGTCCCGATTCTCTCTCACCAATCTATTTTGGATGTTTTTAGTGGCACCGTTAGGTTGCCGAATTTTCATAAGTGGTCCAACCTCTCTCTTTCTTTTTAAGTACTCTCCTTTATGACACTTATTTTAAGATCCTATTTGTTATGTTGGGGGATGTTCTTTTGTATTCCTCTTTCTGTAAACATTATTTTGATATGATGAGAGACCCTATTTCGTCTCTTCAATCCATTTTGGATGTTTTAAGTGGCGCTGTTAGGCTGCCGAGTTTTCATAAGAGATTTTTCATCTCACTTTTATTCCCGTGAAATTTATGCTACATTTGCCTCAATTTCCATTGAGTGGTGTATGTACTGCCCATTATTATACACTTTGTGTAGTATAATTTCATTTATGGGTATTCTCATCTTCATTGTATGACACTTCTTCAATGGGGTGTACGTTTCGAAAGTAACCAAAGTCGGTAAGGGAACCTTTCACCCTCCTCTTTTTAAAAAAGATTTCTTTTTTTATGTCTTTTAATTCACATACTATTATGTTGGGATATGTTCTCCTATATCCTTATTGATGTAAATTTTATTTCCAAGTGATGAGATACCCTTTTTATCTCTCATCAACTCATGTTCTGAATTTTTGAAGTGACGATGTTAGGCTGTCGAATTTTACCAAGGGAACTTTCTAACCCAATTTCGATTTCTTTGGGTTCAACAGGTAGTTATTTAATATGTCATCCTTTAAATATGTGTGAATGACCTTTTATTGTTTTATACTTAATATCCAATTATATTGGGTGTATTTATATATGTCACACATAATTTTGAGATTTATTTATCCTTAATTTAAGGATACCTTCTTTATAAGGGATTTCATCACATTTTACATCTCTATTGAGACTTCATTGTTGTTATGCACCAATTCACTCTTATATGGTGTATATACTATCCTATGGAATATTACATCATGAATCCATTTATTCTCATGTTATTATAAAGTTCTGATTAAATGTTATTCCTCAATTATTGTATTCAAGTGTCGCTTATTTTGGTAAAAACCCTTTAACCAAAATATCGCTTTAAATGTTTTAATGATTTGTTCTTATTAATATCCATGTTTCAAAATGTTTTTAAGAATTTATTTATATGGATATTAATGGTTTGAAATATTAAATGCTTCAAGGTGGTATGGGACACTTTGATTCAAAAATCTCGTTATTAAATGTTTTAAATGGTTTTGAAAAATGGGTTTTTTAATTGATTCATTATTTCAATATCCTAAAATGTTATATTGTGATTGAAATGTGGAAATGTTATATTTCCTTAATGAATGTTTTATGTGATACATTTATGTTATGGTTCTTGGGAATTGTTATGAAAACGGGTGGTTCCGTGATAAACTAGGGGCGGGTGATCCCGATATATATCTCCAATGCATTGGGTAATGCAAAGGAGTGAAACATTAAGGTTTCTCCGAAGAGATTTAGGGAATATACTGTGATGGGTATTCCAAACGTAACCAAGAGGGTTACTCCCTACGTAAGAATGTTATGAATGCCTCAAGTTACCTTTGTGTATTATAATTTCTATGATTTATTCATGGTTTGATGAGATATGTTAAAGTGCCTATGTTTTATGGGTAGAGTATGATTTCATTCTTATGTATATATGAACTCTTGTTTCCTTTTCATATTTTTATAACCCTTACTGAGCTTTTTATGCTCATCCCATGTTTTTGAAATGTTTCTCACATGTCAAGGGAATGGTACATGATGTGATGATAGTGTCAATGATGTGTCAAGAAAGAATCCATGTTTTATTTTAAATATGTTTCCGTTGATGGGAAGAATGAATAATATCTTTTATGTAACCACTTTGTCTAATTATGGAATGTAATGCAAGTTTCATTATCTAATTCTCTAAAACTCTAAACCTGAAAAGATCCTCAATGTGTAATCTTGTAATAACTCAAGATTAAGTATGTTTTAAGGCTGGGGCCTTATAGTTGGTATCAAAGGTCGGTTTAGATAAATTTTTAGGTTAGGGTATTCTTTAAGCATAAGTGACATTACCATAATGGTTAGGATTTCAGAAAGAGTCCTAGTTGTAGATAAAGTGAATGAGTAAGTATATCTTAGTGTTTACCTTTCTCATTAGTACATGATGGTTTTATTGATATAATCACACTGACATTTCTGTTTTTAGTGAATGGATGGATCTAGCAGGCACCAAAGAGACAAAAGGTTTGAAGGAAACTGTGGTGGTTCTCTGATTAAGATAGTAGATAAAATGGAGGATTCAATGAGGAAACTCGTGGTTGTTCTAAACCAAATATCATGGAGTCATGATCAACCTCTTGAACCTTGGTATGTTCTATAATTCATCGTGTACGAGATGACCAATCGATGTGGAAGTTCATGTAATAATTATAAAGGTAACCATTAGAGTTTATATGGTCCTTACCTATGAGGTAATTATGGGTTATTATATGATATGCTGGAAAATGAAAGGCATGAGATAAAATTGAGGTTAAAATATGTTATGATCATTTTTTATGATTTTATCTCTTTTGGGGGAATGATTTAAGAATTATATAGTTTTGGAAAAAGGACAACACGCAGACCGTGTGACAACCCGTTGCGTCAGACAAAGCTGCAGGAATCGAACCCACAACCAAAGTGCGACTGGTATTTATCGCCTACCACTAGACTACGTGAAGTCCCTAGTTAGTTTGACTGATTATTTCTAGTTATATGATTTTATGAATTAAGAGTAAGTTGATTTTGGGTTATTTATGAAAATGATTAACCAATCATGGAGGATATGTGATTAGGTTAATTACTTTTCAATACGAGACTTGAAGAGCAACTGATGTTGTTTGGAGATAAATGTTACGATTTAACTTGGAAGACTATGTGACTAAATCCTTCAAATATTTGGGTTTAAACCTTAGTTTGGTTACATTGAATAATTTTATGGACAAATTGTTTATCTAATGGTCCTCGTTGAACTTTGGGATTTGTTGGAAAAAATTTGGAGATTAAGCATAGATTTTCTTTTTATAAAGGGTTATCCTTTTCTGGATTATCTGATCTTGTACTAGCCTTTTTTGTTTTGGTTTTGGTTAAAGTCTAAAGACATGGGAAGTATATAGTTCATTTTTGTAGATTAGGTGATTCTCTATAAGTTGATGATAGTACTCTTAATGTGAACAAGTCTTCCTAAATACTCGTCTTTTGGAGAAAATATGATTTTGTGTAAGGAATCTAATAAAAGTTGAAAGTCAACATGATAAGTGATTATGTTTCCTTATGAATAAATTCCTCAATAAAAAGTAACTTAAAACAAAAATTTTGTCTATTAACTTTTCCTACTGGGAAATCGAATACCGTTTAACCCATCACAAGTTTTTGATTTTCTTGTGGTTAACTTTCTCCTAAACATGTTTTCTATCAATCTCCATCAGAACATGACCCTTTGTTTTTTCTTCCATGTCCATGTTTTTCTACATAAGGGTTAACTCGGGTGACGTCTATACTTATCTTCATTTATTTTAAATTTATTGTTTTACCGACTCTTGTTCCGATGTGGGACTTTCAAGGATGTTTCCAAGCTCAATTTAAAAAATTGTGAGGACGAAATTCCCAAAAGGGGGGAAGGATGTAACACCCCAGGTATGTAAAGAATATGAAATTTTCATATTTATCCATATTTGTGAATAAAATTTTAATATGACTTTAAACGGGACGCTATGCTCGATGGTGTACCCAACACGCAACAACGAGTTTTTTTGGGAATCTTACGTTGCACTCTAATAATAAAATAATATTACTTTAAATGGTAGTTGACATGTAGCCGTTGTATTGGCGGTAATGGATAGAAATAATTAAAATATGATTATATATGTTTTTAAATATTTTTACATTTATCCAATAAAAGATAAAGGCTTAAAATATGGAAAGAATTCAATTTTAGGCCTTTATGCCCTAGTTTTCACTAAAGATTCACTTATCGCCTTTTGATGGCGAACTGTCATTAAATATAGTTTTGTTCACTCATATACATTCTTTTGAACCAAATAAAACTCTTCTTAAGAATTGAGACATGAAAATTTACATTTTGTAAATTTTTGGTGTCTTTCCGATAAAGTTCATTTTTTAATGAATAGTGTAAAATGTTGTATTTTAATTCAAAACCACTTTTTAATCTAATTTATTTATATTATTAGATTATATTTTGAATAGTTTTTAAAGTGAAAATAGAATATATTTTTTCCATTAAATCCAATAGTGGTCCTTGGAATTAATTTCACTTTGATATCAGACTTAAAATAGTGTCAATCTTTTTGATACTTATTGTTTCATAAAAACACGCTATTTACTCTGACAGCGGGAATTAATTATAAAATTAATTAATGTGACTTATATGATTTTAATTTTTTAAAATAGACTTCATTTTTGAATTCTGAATATCAAATATATCTTATGGTGAATGTTTGGGATTTTTCTGAAAAACATCAATTTTTGATGAATAGTGAAACCACTAAGTGGTATTTATAAAAACTGATTTTTCCATTTAAATGAAATTTTGCCATATTTGTATTTTGAATTTCAATAATCAGACATACATGGTTTTCATTAAGAAGTAAAATGTTGTTCAATGGGATAAAAATAATTTTTGGTGAATAGTAACTTATTAAGTTTTTAATCGCGATTAGAGGTAATTAGTGTAGTTTAAGGTAAAAATAATGTTTTAATAATATGAAATGAACTTTAAACATGTCCTAAACTCATTGGATGTGTCATGGCCGACCAAGACAACCCATGTGTCAGCTTGGGGACCCCATGAAGCCACTTTGGTAGGAAAATGACATTAATATCTTTTTATTTAATGTTAAAGTAAAAATGAGACAAACTTGAAATGTTTTACAAAAAAAATTTTTACATGGGATTATAAAAATCGGATTTTTGACTATAAATATTACATGGAAAGCTAAAAAGATTTCCTACATAATAGTATTTTTTTATAATTTTTAGTCATTAAATAAATTAAATTATTTATGACATCATGATGATGGAGCGATGACCTCATTATTTAACGATTTAAATAAAATGGAAAGATAATGTAATATCTAAGACCTAGACATGTCCAAAACCTATTGGATGAGTGGATTTAGAACCCTTATCACCTAATCCTCGAAACACATCAATGTGGGTCCTCTTAAATCCGAATACCATTTTGAAATAAAGTGACTTTTTTTCACATTCCAAGAGTGCCCCTCCTCTCCTCTTATAAAAGGCCCCCACCTCACCCTCCTTAACCACACTCCCAAAGCCTTTGGATCGGCCAAACCCTACCCATTTTGGCTCTCCACATACCTCTCTTACTCTTTGAAGACTCACTTGGGCAGAAGTCTTCCAAAGGAAGCCTTTGAGCTCAAACCAAAGGGAGTTACCCTATTTTAAGGTAATGTCTTCTTTTGAGTCCTTTTGTATTATTTTTCTTCTCCAACCCAATAACTCTTTTTATAATTTTATTTTGTAACAACTCCAGTATCCTCAATATACTAGGATTTTTTTATAATAAGGATTAGAGCTACACTTACACACACCTACATCTAATGGTTAACGAACATACTATTTCCGTGGATGGCGAATTTATGCCTCCCGAAACGATGATTGTTCAACATTATTTTAACACCTTCAAAGGTGGCCATTAAGATTTAACTATATTTATATATGATATAATATGTTTATGTTTTACTTAAGATTATTTATTTTTCATTTGTGGCTTACCTTTATGGTTTCCATTATGGGTAAACACGATATCTTCATTTAAGGAAGTGCGGACTACCGCCCCCACAAAGTGATGTGATTCGTTAATGCCATACGTGGGACGTATAAAGGATGGATTTAATGTTATTATATATGATTTTATACTGGAATTATTATATACCTCTGTATAATTATATTTTCTTTCCATTAAATTATGAGATAGAAATGAAAGTAGCGTTCATGCGTACGTACGACTTACCGTCTCCATGAACGGTGCATTTCATTTCTTATCCCCAAATGTAATGTACTATCAAAAGTACATGTATATAATGGAGATATATAATGAATGATATATCTAAATGATGAATATAATTCTGGAATTAAAATATACATACCTCTCATTTAGTTTTAATTCCATTAATATGACAAAGAAATGAAAGTAGCGTTCATGCGTACGTACGGCTTACCGTCTCCATGAACGATGCATTTCATTTCTTACCTCTAAATGATTATGTAATATTATAAATACATGTATATTCTGGATATATATGATATATATGATATCCAAATCAGGAATGTAATTCTGGATATAAAGAACCTTTGACCACACGAACAACATGTAATTGTAAGAAGTCCACTTTCGACTTAAGAACCAAATATCGACAAAACAAACATTATTAACTTAAATGGTTACATAATGATTATAACATGGAAATAAGTGATATAAAAGGAATAATGAACTTGAAATAGGTTCTTAACCAAATATAAATTAACTCAAGTTTATTATTCAGGACGTTAAAGAGTGATCGAGTCGTGTCGGACATGAGGTAAGGGATCCTACTCCTCTCTTTCTTTTTAAGTACACTCTTTTATGTCATTCCTTATAAGCTCATATTTATTGTGGTTGGGATGTTCTCTTATATTAATCTTACTGTAATTTTTATGTTCATATGATTAGAGACCCTATTCTCTCTCATCAATCCATTTTGGATGTTTTGAGTGGGGCCGTTAGGCTGCCGAATTTTCGTAAGAGGTCCAACCTCTCTCATTCTTTTTTAAGTACTCTCCTTTATGTCACTTATTTTAAGATCCTTTTTGTTATGTTGGGGGATGTTCTTTTTTATTCCTCTTTCTGTAGACTTTATGTTGATATGATGAGAGACCCTATTTTCTCTCATCAATCCATTTTGGAAGTTTTAAGTGGCGCTGTTAGGCTGCCAAGTTTTTGTAAGGGATTTTTCATCTAACTTTTATTCCCGTGAGATTTATGCTACATTTGCCACAATTTCCATTGAGTGGTGTATGTACTACCCATTATTATACACTTTTTGTAGTATAATTTCATTTATCGGTATTCTCATCTTCATTTTATGACTCTTCTTCAATGGGGTGAACGTTTCGAAAGTTACCCAAGTCGGTAAGGGAACCTTTCACCCTCCTCTTTTTAAAAATGACTTCTTTTGTTATGTCTTTTAATTCACATACTATTATGTTGGGATATGTTCTCCTATATCCTTATTGATGTAAATTTTGTGTCCAAGTGATGAGATACCCTTTTTATCTCTCATAAACTCATTTTCTGAATTTTTGAAGTGACGCTGTTAGGCTGTCGAATTTTACCAACAGACCTTTTTAACCCAATTATGATTTCTTTGGGTTCAACATGTAGTTATTGAATATGTCATCCTTTGAATATCTGTGAATGAACTTTTATTGTTTTACACTTAATATCCAATTATATTGGGTGTATTTATATTTTTCACACATAATTTTGAGATTTATTTATCCTTAATTTAAGGATACCTTCTTTATAAGGGATTTCATGACATTTTACATCTCTATTGAGACTTCATTGTTGTTATGAACCAATTCACTCATATATGGTGTATATAATATCCTTTGGAATATTATATCATGAATCCATTTATTATCATGATATTATAAAGTTCTGATTAAATGTTTTTCCACAATTATTTTAATCAAGTGTCGCTTATTTTGGTAAAAACGCTTTAACCAAAATATCGCTTTAAATTTTTTAATGATTTGTACTTATTAATATCCATGTTTTCAAAATGGTTTTATGGATTTATTTATATGGATATTAATGGTTTAAAATGTTAAAAGCTTCAAGGTGGTATGGGACCCTTTGATTCAAAAATCTCTTTATTAAATGTTTTAAATGGTTTTGAAAAATGGTTTTTTTAATTGATCATTTATTTCAATATCCTAAAATGTTATATTGTGATTGAAATGTGGAAATGTTATATTTCCTTAATGCATGTTTTATGTGATACATTTATGTTATGGTTCTTGGGCATTGTTATGAAAACGGGTGGTTCCGTGTTAAACTAGGGGCAGGTGAGCCTGATATAGCTCTCCAATGCATTGGGTAACGCGAAGGAGTGAAATGTTAAGGTTTCTCCGAAGAGATTTAGGGAATATACTGTGATGGGTATTCCAAACATAACCATGAGGGTTACTCCCTACGTAAGAATGTTATGAATGCCTCAAGTTACCTTTATGTCTTATTATTTCTATGATTTATTCATGGTTTGATGAGGTATGTTAAAGTGCCTATGTTTTATGGGTAAAGTATGATTTCATTCTTATGTATATATGAACTCATGTTTCCTTTTCATATTTTTATAACCCTTACTGAGCTTTTTATGCTCAACCCAAGTTTTTGAAATGTTTTTCACAAGTCAAGGGAAGGGTCAATGATGTCATGATAGTGTCAAGGATGTGTCAAAAAAAATCCATGTTTTATTTTAAATATGTTTCCGTTGATGGGAAGAATGAATATTGTCTTTTATGTAACCACTTTGTCTGATTGTGGAATGTAATGAAAGTTTCATGATCTAATTCTCTAAAACTCTAAACCTGAAAAGATCCTCAATGTGTAATCTTGTAATAACTCAAGCTTAAGTAAGGATTAATGATGGGGCCTTATAAATAGTCTCAGGTATATCTTCTCTTAGAAAGACCTGATCCTGAGACAACGACGTTGGCATGATTTATTCTAGGACATTGACTTCTAGATAGTCTATACTCTTGAGAAGGGTAACGTTGTAGCAGATGCAGTCCGCCAGATATCAGGTATAAAGTTTCTAGGTGAGGTGACGGAGCAGGTTTCCGCTTTGCGTATATCCTTTTTGGATCAGGAAGGAGTAGGTTTTCTTCAGTCTCTTACAATCCCTAACCCACTTCTTAAGCAGGTCAGGGAGGCACAGTGTGGGTACATTGACTGTGAGACACGACCTACTCAGATATCCAAAGGACAGGCAGCTGATAGATTTTCTGAAGGTGGGGAGCATGTCATCCTCTTTAGAGGACGTACTATGGTATCAGTGTTTCTTCAGGAAGAGTTGTTGAGGGAGTTCCACACATCCCCTCTAGTGGTACATCTAGTAGTGAAGAAGATGTACCAGGATATCCAACAATAGCACTGGTGGTCGAAATTGAGGAAATATGTAGTATAGTTTTCTCTCGATGCCTCACTTCTCAGAAAGTGAAGGAAGAGCATCAGGTACTAGCAGGCTTGGTTCAGCATTTAGAGATCCTAGAGTGGATGTGGGATGGGATATCCATGGACATCAAGACTGGACTTCCATGTAAATCTAGTGGTCATGACTCGATTTGGGTGATCGTCGACCGACTCACTAAGACGGCCGCATTCCTACCGATCAGAGAGCACGGTTCAATAGAGAGATTATGATGCCTCTATGTGCAAGATATTGTGCGACTACATGGAGTACCATAGAATATTTTCTCTGATCGTGATGTACATTTTACTTACCATCTATGGAAGAGGTTATAGGATTCTTTTGAGACGCAAATTAGTTTGACCATCGGCTTCCATCCTCAGACAGATAGCCAGACTGAGCAGACCATTCTGACCCCTGAGGGCATGCTGTGTGCTTACGTCCTCAACATCGGTCACAGTTGGGTGGATAAATTGGCTTTGGATGTGTTTGCAGACAACAACAGTTATCACTCCACCATTGGGATGGAACATTTTGAGGCATTGTATGAGAGACTATGCAGCTCACCATTATGTTGGACTGACCTAGGGAGGTCAGTACTAGTAGGACCAGAGATGGTACAGGCTACCACAGAGAAGTTGAATATCACCCAAGAGCAGATGAAGATTGCACAGAGCAAGAAGCAGTATAATTCAGACATCATACAAAGACCTCTGGAGTTCGAGGATGGCAACCACATCTTCTTACGGGTCTCATCTCGATGAGGTTTAAGGAGATTCGGCCAATGTGGAAAGTTATCTCTAAGGTTCATCAAACATTTTCATGTCATTATTATATTTGCTGAGGTGGCTTACCACTTATATCATCCACCTCAGTTGCACCGTGTGCAGGACGTCTTCCGTGTATCCAGGTGAGGAGATACGTGCATGAACCATCCCACATCATCGACCATGACAAGCTGTCTGTTGACAATGGGGTGATTTTTACAGAGGTCTTAGTAGAGGTAGAGGATCAACTTGATAGGGTCCATCATGTAATTTTGATACCTCTGGTGCACATTCGATAGCAACACGAGAACCTCTAAGAGAGCACATGGGATCATGGGGCTCAGATGCTTGTTCAGTACCCCCTAGTTCCCTTAGTTTGAGTTGTGGATTACATGGATGTAAATCCCCAAGGTGGGGAGAATGAAAAGACATGAATTTACCATGTAATTTTTTTATAATTAAATGGATATTTTACTTTTCTTAAAAAATTGACAGCACGTGATTCCAAGGCCCGGAGTTCCCGTAATGAATTTATGAACTTTTTTCTGTTACTTTCAGTAAACGTGCGAGCAGGATTTTTAAACATTTAAACTGGTGCTCGGAACTGAAATATGAGGGCACCAATGAATTCGCAGCACCAGTATTCACATAAGGAGACCTTTACCTCGATCTCAGTAGGTTGATGGTGGATGTTACCTTTTCACATTTTCATGAAATAATAACATAAAATAATATGGTCTAACATTTAATTTTTATTTTCTTTTGAAACTCCCATTTAGATGTTTCACAAGTGGGGACCACTGAACTAAAACCTTATATGAGTGGGTATGGAGGTGGGGACCACCGATCCTAAACATCCCATGAGTGGTTATAGTGGTGGGGATCAACCGATGAATGAAACCTCTTGAACCCCTTATTAAGTGGGGAGAAACCTCTTGCGCTCCCACACTTATTATTCCAACTCTCCCTCTTTAATTAATTAGACAACCCATCAATTAATTAATTAAACCAATTTTAAATTATTCCAAAATAATCTATTATGTGGGATATTCATAATTTTTGTTGAATTGGGGGAATCATTTGGAAAAAGGGTGAAACTTGGAGAATTGGGAGTATTTTACTTCTCCAACGAAGAATGCCATCGAAGAATGTTTTTCAGAAATCAAGGAAGAGGACGAAAAGAGAGCCCAGCATCGAAGCATGGTTTCGGAAGCGACAATCATTGGATCTCTCTTAGCCTTCTTCAACTTCTTTCTACTGCCAAATTCAACACACAATCTAAGGTAGTGGTTTACTTCTATCAGTTTATCACTTCCCCGGTACCCCACTTTTAATAATTTTTCAAGATTGTGAATAGAAATTGATGAGGGATGTGTGGATTGATGTTTTTTTATATCTTCCATACTCTCTCTTTATTCGTGATTATGTTGAGCTGCCTGCTACCACTCTAATTTGGAGAGTATAGGATAAATAATCATGCTATTTCCTCTCCGCAATTCTTGTGATGATATGTGTTGTTCTTTGCGACAAAGGAAGACGACAACTAGAGAAGGTTTTTGGGACAAATGAGTCACAAGAACAGCGGCTGACACCTCCACTTGTTGCGACAAAGTCGACAGCGCAATGGAACCCCCCATGCGGCCACTGCCACCACATGGCCTCTTTGACACTTCACGGTCACACCCTCACGACACCCTGTGACCGAGTTGCTCTGGCCGAACAGTTCCGTCGTGGCACCCTATGGCCAAGGCGCTCTAGGTGAGACACTCTGTGGTCACGCCCTTGTGGCACCCCCCAGCCGAGCTGCGCTGCAGCTGCCCCCTCGCGGCACCCCGTATCTGAGCCGCCCTGCGGCCTCCGCCCTCCCAGCAGAGCCGCCCCGGTCCGGGACAAGCTGCCTCATGCCCACGCGGCACCCGCGATCTCTGCGGCCCCTCATGGCCCTCGTGGCATGCCGGGCCAACCTGAACTGGGTTGACCTTTTCTAGGTTGGTTCACGTCAGTCCGAACGGGTCGGACCGGATCCGGACATGATACGTACTTTTTCATTACATGGGCCATAACTTTGGTAACATACGTCCATTTAACAAACCATCCACGGTGCTGGAAACATTGAATCGAGATGGTACCTTTGGTATAACACACTAGTGTTATGGATAAATTTGAGGTATGGTCACGTTGGATCGAGCACGAATCCAACCAGCTCCCGGGACTAGAAGGATAATAACTCACAGACCTAGTGTCTGATTGATGTGTCGTCTGTTACGTTGAGACCCCATTGATGTGGAAGTACTTTGAAAGAATTTTTTGTGGGAATTCGTGGAAGTTGTAGTATCAACGAGTGAATTGTGGAGAATATCCTTCCAGAGACAAAGCAGCATAGTGCGGGAACCCAATAGATGGCAGTGACGAGAGGGCTTACTAGCGATCCTGTGTGAGTCAGCTCCTAGCGATACTGTGTGGGTCAGCACCTAGCGATCCTGTGTGGGTCAGCTCATATCGATCCAGTGTGGGTGAGCTCTTAGTGATTTTGTGTGGCCTAGCTCCTAGCGATCCTTTTTGGGTCAGCTCCTAGGGATCCCGTGTGGATGAGCTTCTAGCAATTTTGTGTGGGTCAGATCCAAGCGATCTTGTGTGGGGTAACTCCTAGCATTATTGTGGGGGTCAGAAGCTAGTAATCCTATGTGGGTAAGCTCCAAGAGATCCTATGTGGGTTAGCTCTTAGAAATCCTATGTGGTTGAGATCCTAGAAATCCGGTGCGGGTCAACTCCAAGAAATACTGTGTGGGTCAGCTCCTAGCGATCTTGTGTGGGTCAGCTCCTAGGGATCCTATGTCTGTTAGCTATTTTTGATTCTGTGTGGGTCTTTAGCAGAGCCTCTTAACTGAGAAAGATGATTTAGTAGCTATAACTAATCATCTCTACTATTGTACCCATGTTATACCTGGTTTGAGCTGAGTTCGTACCTATGTGGTACTTTCCTTGTGGTAAAATCGTTGTGTTATTCCTTCATTATCGAATAGTTGAGCTTTGGATTTTGGGTTGGACCTAGTGTTTTTCCTCATGTTTGAGATGTGCGTACTTGATAAATTAGGTATATGTATGGGAATATACCTAAGAAGGGGGGTCATTTGATCTCATGGTGTTTGTTTATCCTTTTTGGAGTTTTGTGACATTGAGGGTCCCATGGTCCTTACTGGGTATCGTTATACTCACCCCTACATGGGATATGACCGCACCTCATTGTGTTTGGTGCAGATGACAGAAAACGCTGATCGAGGGTGAGGGTACTAGGACTAGACGATGCCTTGTGGAGGACCGTAAGACAAGTCAGTATAAGGAGGAGATGGAAAGACATGGAATGCTGAGGAGGTAATCTATACCTACACTTCAGCTGGGAACCTCAAAGGATGCCTCAGCAGTTGTCTTCCTTTTTTCCCCAGTTTACATGTACTTTCAGTTTCTTGTACATTCCATTTGGGCTTGTATTCTAGCACCTTTTTTACTTACTGTACTCACTTCATTTACTCATCATTTTACTTGTGTTCGTATCTTTCCCTGTTCTTGGTTGCGTGTGTCTACATGTTATAAGGGCAATGCCTTCCCAGTTATACGGATTGCGCATTTCAGTGCTAGTCACCAGCCCTTGGCCTATTGAAGGCGTGCTTGGGGTAGTCACAGCACGGACCTTGGGGGACAGGTCGTGACATGTGTCTTGAGTTTATAATGCTATTTGGAATTACACATATGAGCAATATTGTTGTAGGTGTTCCACTATTTCACTAGTGACATCCACTATCAAACTAGCGGGTGTTAGAAAAGGCTACAATATCATGATACTAAATCTAGAATACATTTTTAATTTTATAATTCATGAATAACTTCTAGGCCCACCGAATGATTGATGGGTCCCCACTAGCTATCCAAAAGATTTAGATAGGTAGTGCATAGCTAGTGTCTAGCTAGTGTTAATGATTTCAATATGTATAATAATGGTTGTTATCACATTTTCACACCACAGAAACCCACACATATATATTAATCATCCTCTCTCACATTTAAATTGATCTATTTGAATATGGAGAGCCTCTTATGATATTTTTCTCTCTTTTAAACCAATTTAGTGGTGTATCAAATTATAAATGGATATTGTGGCCCTCTCTAGATATGTCAACCTTTATTTTTTTTGTTACATCATATTATTGTTCAAATTACTCTTTCTTATCATAATTGATTTTGCATGACAATAATGGGAATTTTGGTGAAACATATTTTTATTTATATTACATTTTGATCAATTGAATAATTTTGGTTTTTTTCATATCTATAAATTCCTTGATGTGTAGTTTGATGATTATGGTGGTATGGGATTCAGTTTTATTACCTCATTTAAGAAAGTAATTAATTTAACATTATTTTATAAGGATTATTTTTTTTGGATCCTTTATAAATTAGTAAAACCAATGTTCTATCATGGGTTGCGGTTCTGAATGAGTGATGATATTACAAGTGTTTCAAGGAAGGTGGATTCATTAATTATCATTGTGTTGTGAATGTTTCATTCTTTTTCAATATAAATTGATTAATTGTTTTTGGAAAATAAGTTTTAAAGATGTAACATAGAAATTTATTACTATAATTATTCAAAATAATATATATTAAAATGCTATTGTTATGGATTTCTTTAATAAAAATGTATTCCCCCATAATTGTTTTTAACAAAAATTATTTTTAAGAGTGATTTGTATAATTAAAATAAATAAATTACTTTAATATTTTTGTATAATAAACACAATTTATCCAATTTATAGTTAGGGATCCACACTCATAGATAAACACATTCCCCCTAAATAATTTTTTCGGTTAATGTGAGAATCATGTTTTCAAGGTTGTATTAGGGAGCCACATTATTGAAATAACACTTACCCGAAGACATGTTATTCTAGCGTATAATTTAAATCAAATGGCCTAACAATCACATGATTTTATATAGGATCTTCAATCACTTTATATTGATGTTAATATAATGTAATTTCTTAACTAATGATTAAAATTTATATTTTTGATTGTATTTTTTATAAAAATTTGATGGAATGTTAATTTATTATATTTTTTAATATATGAAAAACGAAAATTAGCAGGTAGTATATAAAACTATTCAAAATATTATATATTTACCTATATATGATTACCTAAGAATAATTTCATTATCTTGTAATATCAAATTAAGAAAAAAATTGTGGGATCCTACTTGGATTATTCTACAAACACAATAAATGTACCATTAGGTGTATATATATCATGAGTGGATTGATGCATGTAAAGGATATGAGTAATAGGGTTGTTGTAGGTTTGATAATTATTGGGATGTGGGAGTATAAAATTTAATACCTATAAAAAATATTTGATTCTCTTTATATTATTTTGTAATTTAATAATTATAAGTGTTTTTTATACACCATTTTTTGTTTTTACATATATTTTTTCCTATAAAGACATGTATTAGATTAGCGAAATTAAATGTATTGCAATTATCTTATTTATATTATATAGTGGTTATATAATTCCAATTGTATTTTCTTTATTCTTGTTCACTTTTATCCAACCCATCTGGATTAGGAAGACCATTCATGTCATGTTGTAAATTGATTCACTTTTAGTATAGTTGAATAATTATGTTCGGTTCAAGTGAAATTGGAATAAGATTGTAGTTTAGCTATTTTCAATATAGATATAAATTTTTATATGACTTTGACAGTAGAAGAATTTTATATTTTAAATTAAGATTTATTCTATTATTTATCTTCTAATGATGGCCATCATTTTTTGACACAGGTTTAACAAATGTGACTTTTTTTATTTGTAGTTTTTATTTGATTTTATCTTTTTCGTGAACCTTTAATTATACTCAAAATATTTTTTCTAAAACCATATTTAATTCACGGAAATATTTTTATTGAGTCTCCATGTATGTTCGTATTAAGTATCAGTCCCTCTGTAACATCATCAATGGTTCATTTAGAGGATCCTTCCAATACACCATGTCAGAGAAACCAACCATTTTTTTAGAATTTTATTGATGCAATTATTTTACCAGACAATATATCATCCATTATGTGGAACCTACCACTATTTTTTTTTCTCGATAGTATTACCCTTAAGGTGTGTCGATATTAAACAAGATCATTATTTTCTCACCTATAAAATCCATATTAATGTATAAAAAATTATCCTCTTGAGGTATAGGATTGGCTCAGAATTATTGAAAATCTATCCAAAATTTTGGAAGAAAATTAATCTTTTCAAAGAGAGGTTTGTTGTATTAATGATTAAAGATATGGATAGAATATTTTGGGACATATTTATTTACTTGTATAATATATAAGACATGGATTGTAAACAATTAAAGTACAGATTCACCAAAAAATTCGACATGGTGTCTATAAAAAAGGATAAATCCACTAACATTTTCAAACTTGATAAAGGGAATCATATGGTGATGAACTTTTAAAAATACATTAGTGAGATCTCCAGAATTTCATATAATTTTTTGTTTATTAAGAATATAATGGATTATATGTCTGACATGGGTTGTGAACATGATTTGTTGTCTTTTATATGAATTCTATATAATACCATCTATGCTGATGTGGTAGGTAGGGCATTGATTGATTATATTATCCTAGATGGTATAAAATGGATAAAAAGAGTTCATCCTACCTCTAAAAATAGTTTCTTTGGTTATTATAATGGATTAAGGGAGAATATGGTGTTTTTTTGAGAAAATTGTGATGTTTATCATCCTAATCTTTTTATTTAACAATCATCAGTAGTTAGAGACTTAACGTTTTATATGACCAACTATATGGGATACACTAATTTCATTTATACTATAAATCCATATAATTGCAACTCGTGATGATTCTATTGTGAGTACATATGTTTTTATATCATTTTCTTCTTAAATATATTCTATAGGATCATCATCACTTATATAATCTATGGTGTAGAAATATTCTTAATGCATAATATGTTTCTATCCATAGGACCTCCAAATAAAGGCATTAAACACTTTTAAGTAGTCTATAATTGAATTTGATTAATGTATCTCTATTGTGATAAGTACTATTTTTGTGGAATTGACCATAATTACTTCTACATTTCATATATTTTCATCAAATTCATTCATGTCAGATAATATGGTGGATATTCTAGAATATCACACTAAAATCATTTTATTTATTATGGAATTAGAAATGACTCTCTAAAAAAAGTGGTTTCATAATTTCGTAATTTCCCTCACAATATTCTATTGTGATTGATTTAGAGTTGATTTTAGAATTTCATTTTCTCATCTTTTATGACATTTATATTTTTATCTAGAGATAATAGTTAATTAATCCCAATTCTATGATTGAGTTTTATCATCTTTGGGAATATTTATCTACACCAATGGGAACGTCAGTATATTTACATGTGATTATGAAATGAAGCAGATTCTAGTGGGAAAACTATTCCAAATAACGGTGTGTTTTTTTCTATTTCTATAGCAATGAAAGAAAATAAGTCATTCAGTGATGATATTCCTCTAATAATAAATGTGTTTCTTAATATTATTATAGATGAATTTTGATTTTATCCTCAAATGAATGAGTTATTCACATATATTGACCATGTTCTAAGAACTTATCTAATATCAATGTTATATTACTATATATACCAAAAATAATTGTATGATTTTGATATTCAGTGGGAGGATATAGAATCTAATGGAATTTTTTCCAAACTGTTTCACATTGGGAATCCACTATTCCAGATTCGATGAAGGATACTGAAACACTCTATTTTTTCATATATTATTATAATATATATCTATTGATGATTTTTTTAATAATATCCATTTCATTGAATTATTGTTTTGATTTATTTTTTAAATGTGGAATGTTGTTATATAGAAATTAACCTAGGTATGGCGAGCACCATCATAGAATTAAAGTGTAATATGATCCAAAATTTAAAATTTGGATCATTTATATCCATGTTTAGAACCTTATATTATAATTATTAATAAATAATTATCATATATTATTCAATGAATCGGTGAACCAGATATTCCTCTAGTATATTGAATCAATTTTTTTGGTCATTTTTGATTTTTTGGTATATTATATGACCAAATAATATCTCGTTCTCACTTATGGATTTTTTTTGGGTAATCATGAGGGATCAATACATATATTTAATATTAATAAAATACAAATTATGTTTTCTAGATTATATATTTTTGGAACAAGTTATATTAGAAGGTAATTTCATATTTAACAATAAAAAGGTGAATACTATAATGTCATTATATAAACCGTGGAATGTTATTGAGACTGCAAGATTCATAGGTTTGGTAGGATATTATTATTGGATTTTAATAGATTCCACAATGATGTCATCATCTTTAATAAATCCCACATACAAGGAAGTGATGTTTGTTTGTGATACTCTATCTTAGGAATCATTAATTAGGTTAAAGGATAAATTTTACTCAGTTTAAATTTTAGAATTACTAGAGGTCGAATATGAAATCAAGGTTTATTTTGCTGCTACCTGGGAATTTTTGGGATGTAAACATATACAGAGATATCATGTAGTGGATTTTACTATTAGATGACATTGACCTAATATGAGGAAATATATTAATCAATATTCTATACGTTATTCCATTGTTCATTCCCTTAAAAGAAAGAGTCACTATATTTTTAAGGGAACAATTATCTTAACAATAATTGGAAAATGATTTTGGGAATACATATAATAATTGGACATAAAAAATTATTATTATACCTAAATGAATAATGTAGTTGCTGGAAATCTTTGTAGAATGTATTCTACTCTGGCTGTAATAGATGCAAATGATGGATGGACCAGGAATGGAATCATGGAATAAATTCATATGAGAGTCATAGATGATGGGAAAAATAATTTTTTTCATGTTTTAATTTTGTATCCTCTCACAATGAGTTATTTCACTACAAACATGAGAAAAAACTAATCTATCAGAATATCCTATATTATTTTTGTGGTAGGGAGAACATTATGGATATCACAATTTTTTTCAATGTCTTTTATTCTTTTTCAATGGTTATCAATGAAATTGAATGATTTCCTTGAATTCAATATGTTTATTAAGATAGAAAGTAATATGTTTTGGGAAGTTTTGTTGAAGTATCCATGATATACAAGCTTGATAACAAAGTAAATATATCTTTAATGAATTGATGAAGAAGAATGTAATCAACTGTAAAGATATAAGGAAGTTATTTGATGTTCTTGAGTATATAATTAAAGTATTTTTGTAAGGTTATTATGTTCAAAAGGCATGTGTCACTATGTTCTTTTACATGATATAGTTATTTCAATAGTGAATACGATGAGAATATGTATGATTATTTTATTATTGTACTATTCAATATAGTTTTTCTTATAAAAATAGAAGAAGTTGAAAAAGAGAAATTAATATTAGGCCATTAAAATTGATACTATATATCATTATTAATTATTTAAGAGGATTTTTTTATATATGGATGGGAGTTTTTTTTAGAAATTTTGAAAATATGGAATTTTGCAATAGATATTTTTATGTGTAGATATATAAAAATGGGTAATAGATGATAATTAACAAGCGAGATTGATCACCAAAATACAGGGGAGACATAAACAACATGGTAGAAAAAACTCACTAAGACATCATAGAGTCATGAGGTCAGTTCATGTATGAAGGAATATATGTGAATATAGGCATATTGATTGGTTAGAACATAACACTCATATAGTGAATGTGGCGTCGCACTGGGGGAGATATGGTCAGCTCTTCCCATGTAGTGTGTGTTGTGTAGTGGGTACTAAACCCCTTTATCATTTCAAGATGAATGTATAATGGGATCATTAATATATCGGTGAATGGCCATGTGGAGGATCAATGTATAATGGGGAAATTTAGGGATTTATGTTCTCGATTTGATCACATCAGCTTATCTTATTCAACCTTTTGGTCAGGATATTATATTCTATCTGACTGTAGTGTATGGAGAATAATATTATGAAAATATTCCATGATGATAATGAACGGATGGGGTATTCTAGATTAATATGAGTCTATTAATGAATGTGATAATTCATTTTTTTATAATAACTACTTATGTGATATGATGTTTTAGTGTACAAATCCAACAATCATGATTTCTAGTATAGTAAAAGTATGTATTTATCATCAAATGAATTTGACTTCTCATCACATAATATGATACATCTAAATACATAGCTAAAAATATGGATTTTTTTGGAGTTTGGAACATTGATATCCTTAGTAATTCAAATAATTTATTAGTTTGAATTTATTTTTGGAATTTAATATTCTAAAATATAATTAATATATGGGGTTAGACATATTTATTAAAAACTAAGGACAAAGAGGAAAATGCTACAACATTTCATATACATTACAATAAACACCACTTTTATAATAAAAGATTATGATTCTAATTAAGATTACATAAATTAAAGAGGATATTTATGAGACTCTCACAAGCACAGACATGCATGAATTAAAATAATTGTTCACTGTTTACATGATGATGAAGAGACCCATACAGTTATGTTGTGTTCTTCATTCAAGGATACATTATTAAAAAATTTTGGGACCAGTGTTTAGATAAGACTATCTCAATAAATTATGTGATCAATTTTCTCTTTGTACAAAACCATACACATTGTCCTCCATTGTTTTCTAAAATCATGAGTTTAAATATATCAAATTTGGACAAGAACCTGTTTATATCACATAACAATTAACATATTATCTTAAGATATATTTTCATGAAGAATAATAGGCATATAATATTCTTACTCTTTTTAATAAAGAATTTATAAAAATAAGTCCATATTTTTTGTGTGTTGATTAAAATTTTTCTACCAATCAAATGCATATGTGAATTCGAATTGTCTTGATTAATATTAATCATACATTAATAGTACCTCAAAAATAATATGAATAATACATGGTACGCCATATAATTTTCAATATTGTTTTATGAAAATAATTCAAGATATTAAAAACACGTAGAATATAAATTTGTAGTTAATTATTTGAAGCGATCGTTTATTATTGGTAGGAATAATAGCTCTATCTACTACAAGACTAACTAAGAAGATGATATTAAGCACTCTTAGATATTTTTTTCTTATAATAACCAATATAGAAGAATATTTGGTGATAGTGTTATTATTTTCTCACTTCCCTTTATGTCAATGAAAAATAATGATGCTATAATTCAACTTCCTAATAATATTTGTTTGAATAAATATCAATGATGAAGGAAGAGGTATAGATTATAGTATGATAGAATGAATAAGACATAGTAATTTCATCTTTTAGTTTTCTAAAATAAAATAACAAATATTTTTAATCCTACTATTGTGAATGTCACAATGATAAAATAAATTTGTTAAAAAAGAATGTATTACTGTGATGTCCAACAAATATATCTTCTAGTGGCTAGATTTTTTAATGTTATAAATTACCTTAAACATGGATTCATTGACTATATATAAATTTAGTATTAATAAATTTCCATGTATCACCTTAATTATTATAGAAAAATATAGAAACACAAATGAATGATATTGATCTTCCTTTCGTAACCATGTTTAATGGATTATTTTGTAGTGGTCGAGTGTTATTAGATTATTTGAAAACCATGAAAAGGAATAAATATTATTGTTTATTTTTTAACTTTGTAAAAATATTTTCTTCTATATTTACTAATATTAAGATACATTAATAAGATAAGAATAATATAACATAATCATTAATATCATAATAATTATAACATATAAAAGAGATAATATATATAATTTCTGAAAACATTTCCATGAATGATTCACCACCCTATCAATGATAACTATATCATTAAGTGTTCTTATCAATGTTTAATAGAGGGATTTATCACCTCTATAATATTTTACACTCTACATTTATTCTACTTTTAAATTTGATTTTTATTTTCTTGATAAAAATTAAATGAATTTAGGATTAATATTCTGTTATCTGATATAATAATTCTATATAAACAAAGAACATGGTTAGCATGTAAAATTATGATTATATAATGATTAAGAAGATAACCCTCCTATATAAATATGATTATGTATCAATATATTCATGTGTTGTGAAAAATTTTAACATATCAGAATTAAAATGTGAAATGAATGTGGCTCAAATATGAACCAAAGAAAATGAAAACATTCCTACCTCATTTGAACCAAGAGTTGTTAGTGATATGATGATCTGAAAAAAAATTCTCATAAAAATTGTCCTCGAGATGAGAATCCTAGCATATGTGCATAAAATAATAAATTTAATACATATCAACATATATCAATTGATAGATTTAATGATATGAGAAATTGAATTTCAAAATAAAAAGTTTCTCATCATTACATAAACATTAAATGTTTTAAGGAAGGTATCACCCAACCTATTGATTAATAATACAATAAAGAGAATCACTTGGGGAAAAATATAATAAATTATTTTCAATAGACATTATGAATCCTTTGAATAAAAATTTATCAATGATGAAAAGTTCCACAAATTTGTCGATATGATTCAATAATGACATATCCAACAAATTAATAAAAACATAAAAAATTTCTTCAATATTAATTAATTTCAATTTGTTGGAAAATAAATAAAGGGAGTTGTTTGGGGACAATTTTAGTGTTGAAACTAATTTAAGAATTGTTCATTGTACTGTTGGCATAATACTCTAAATCCTAAATCATAATGAAATTCCATTTCAATGTTGATCAATCCAATTTTGAAGATGAAAAAACCAAATGGTATAAAAACTCTAAAAACATCAAATTATTTTTGAATGTTTGATAATATTATTTTTTATTGAAATTTCTGTGGTAACAATATTATTAGATATTCATCTCATGCTATATTCAATTATAATATGAAATGATATCATAGAATATCGAAATGAATGTAATTGAATGTATTAAAAATAATAATTAAACTTATCAAAGGAAAAATCCTTGAAAGATAATATCAATGAAGGGAGTTGATAACATATTGGATTCCAATCCTATAATAGTGAAGGAAATTACAACATCCTAAATCGAAAATATAGAGGATGGAAGTTAGATTATGTAATGTGGAAACCCTAAACTTTATTCCAATGTACATAATGATATTATAGTAATATATCTAAAATATTTTTATATATGTTGGAAAATTGATGATGAATATTATAATGCTAGTGAAAAAGGAAAATACATTATATCACCTGATGAAGAAAATAAACATTTAATATTTTTATAAAAATTACTCACATATGTTAAAAAGGGTTGACATGATAGGTTTAACAGAGTTTGAAATATTTCAAAAACATGAAGTATCTTTCAACTAAAATTAGAATAATTACATAAAATATATAATACATATAGATCCATTAATAAATTTATGATGAAAAATTATCCAAATTTTTTTGAAGAGAATGTGGATAGATCAAGTCATCACAAACATAAATGAAAAAATATGTTTATTTGTTCAAGCTTGAAGATTGGATTGGATTGGGAAACATGTTTCAAAAAAAATATCTATAACATTTTATTCACATTGAGAACACATTATCTATAACCCTTATTAACTTAGTCGTTGTTTCTTATATTTTTTTTAAAATAAATTTAATTTCAATAGTGCTGTCTATAGGATCACTTGAAAAGAAGATAGGGATATCAACTCTTGAGGGAAATACTAATAAATTCATCATCCATAAATTATTCTTCAATTGGTATTCAAAAATTAAAATTAAAGAGTATCATCATTAATTATTTCAAGGAGTGTTTTATAATACCCCAGATAGTAAGGATAAAAAATATAATATATTTTATTGCTCTTAAATTTGGTATTATAAATAACTATTATTAATGAAAATAATCATTGGTGAATGTGTGATAATTAATAATATGGATGTTCAAAAGTTAAAAATCCATTTTGTTTAATTATATATATGGTAATAACATGAAATAAATATGTTTTGAGATCTAACATTTTGAATGTTTTTTGGAGTTTTTTAATTATTTAGGGGACTAATATAGATAGATGAAGAAGCATCTAAAAACTATTTTATTATATAAATATAATTATGTCAGGAATTACATAATGATCATATCATTTGAAATGTAATTTAATTATAAATATATCATCCTTAGTTATGAACAATAATAATAAAAAATCACTGGGGGTAATATAATTAATAAATGAGTTAAAACATCAATGAATGGAATTTCTCTAAGGCTACAAAGACTTCTTTTTCCATGTAAATGTTATAGATATATTTAGTAAACTAGCATCAAGAGTTTCAAGATGATTGTTATTAAAAATAATTCATTTCTCATTGATTAAATTTAGCATATATTAAAAGAATAAAACCCAGGAAGACATTTATATGAGTTATAATTTTATGAGCTATCAGGATTAGTTTTTAGGGTCATTATTATAGTCAAAATCATATCATCTTGTTTTTTAAACCATGTATGGATCTCATAGACTTCGACTAAAATAATGGATGAGATATTTATAATATATGTAATAATTTCTTTTATAATAAATATTTTATTAAATTAAAATATGGATTTGATGAAGTGAAATGAATGTTATCAAAATAAATGGAGACCGATTAACATTTTGAGATGTTAATTAAAAATTAACATTAATGATATTTCAAAAATATAAAATGGTGTATATTGAAGAGGAATCTTTTCGTCTGAGTTTTACATTGTTATCAATTATTTGTTTAGTTTTAATTGGTATTCAATTAAATATAATGACTCAGTTGATGTTAATAGGTTGAATGAGTTACTAATAAAATGTTTCAGGATGTTCTGTTAAAGTATCGAAAATATAATTTTTTAATAATAATGATAATATAGCTTGGATGAATTGATTTAGATGAAATGAAAGACGTTTTGTCATCAGAATGATGGTTTTAATGTCATTGACATTAAAAAGTGACTATTATTGAACGTGACGTAAAGAATGAAAATATTTTTAACTATGTTCTTTTACATTACACATTTTTTACATAAATAAATATAATGAAAGGATGTGTTTTTATTTGATGATTGGATAATAATTCGGAATTTTTATGTACAATAGAGAAGAATAAGAAATGGAATTAAGATAATTACATTCCAAAAAATTCTAGTTATCATGAATAATTCAGGAAGATTATTTTTGAGTATATGTATTGAAAGTAGTTTGGGGAATTATTATATGATAGCATTTTATAGGAGACAATTCTTATGTGTAATTAAAAAAATGGAAATCCTAGAAAATGTTGCATCCAGCTTGATCATTTAATTGTGGGAGTAGAACTTATCCAAAAGGGAGATTCAGCTGACTAATTCACCATGGTAGAATTATATGAACACCAATGGCCCATAATTTTTGACCAAAATGGATTATGGTTAGGTGATTTTAAAGTGCATGTCGAGTGAATGCACTGTTTTGATTGGGGGTGATCGTTTCAGCTCTCTGCATGTGGTGTGTTATGTGTTGTGGGTTTTAAACCCCATCATAGACTTTAGGTTAATGAAGAATGATATCACTAATAAAGTGTTGAATGACATCATTACTATTAAATTTGGTTTGTGAAATGAAGGAAACATATTTTTTCTCTTTTAAAAATATACTCATTTAAGTGTAGCCATGAAAATGTGTCATCAAATCAAATAATATCATCATATTCTTCATTTAGACACTATTTGGATTCACAATATGATTCCAATTTTTTATGAATTATACTATACCAATCTGGTATAATGATTCTGAAGAGATGGGTCATTCATGATCTACCACAAGCAATTTATTTTGTCTACATATTATATTAATGTGATAATTCAATGTTTATGATAATTTATTAGGTGATATGAAGTGACATCGTATAAATCCTTCCATTATGAATTTGAGAATTGGTTATGTAGTTGAATACAATAAAATGAATGTCAGGTATTTCGACACTAGAATGGATTCCATTATACTATACGTCATTTTTTTGGAATAAAAAAAGGAACATAATGTGAGTTATAAACTCAATTATACAATATTATTCCAATATTATTTTTACATGGATTTATTTTTAGGACTCTAGTCAGTGGAAAATAATGATGTGAGGTGGTGAAACCTCTATATTGATTGAATTTCATTGTAGAAGAAAAAACAATTGCATTCAGAAAATTAGTTTTGAATTATTATCTTCCATAAATTAAGTTTCACAAAGTTTAATTTTATTTGAAAATGTGACGAAATCTATGATCATATTGGCTACATCATTATGGGGTGTTATAGGAAGTGAATTTATTAAATAAGAAAGATTTTTCACTAATTTTTTAAAGTAAATGATTACCCTACTAATGTTTTTCTTCATTTATGAATGCATGATGAAATTATCAGTGAACCAGTGGTAGTATAATACTATCTCATATTTTTAATAAATAAAGTGTGGCAGTTATAATACCATACATGAAGTCCTTACTAGTTTTCACAATTCTGGATTTGATCCAAATATTTCATGAATAATGAAAAGTGGTAATCAAATCTAGATAAACATCAAATAATTTGTTATATTTTAATGAATAATAAAATACATATATTAGTCAATATGATTTTTGGGATGAATTTATAAGAAGAAATTAATAGTGATAGTGCATGCATTAGAATTTACTTTCCAATAACAAGAATATATAAATTCATAATCCCTTGACAAAAGTTAAACATACATGAGTAATAAAACCAAAAAAATCAAGTAATGTATAATATGCTCTTGGGTTTAATGTAATTTTCTATAAAAAAATTTCATGATGCTAACATGATGAAAATATTGATTTAAATTTGATTATGGGACCTGAAGAATTCATTATAATAATGTAGAAATAAATTCTCTCATGCATGATTGATTGAAAATACATTATAAAGGACTATTTAATATTTCTAGTGTAAAATACCTGTGATAAAATTTGACACGGTGATGAAGTTAATATAAACTAATTATCAGTTTTGAAAGGGAAATATTCTAATATTATCATTAAAATAAATGTACATGCTATTGCTATTAATGAAAAATCAAAAATGACTACGTGGTGCTTTTAGATTGTTAATAAGAATATAAATTTATATGTACAACTTTTAATTTACAATTTTTAAGAAGTATAATAGTTTCATTCTGAATAATTTTAAAATATCAATGTGAAGAAAAAAGTTTATTTGTAGAAAAGTTAACACTATAACAGACCAAAAAATAATAATATGGTAGAATAAATTTATCAAGTTATAATCCACATTTAACTGGATGTTGAAGAAAACTTATATAGGGAGTATAAATATCTGTGTGCTGAAAATATGAACAGTAATTGTAATTTATTGAAAAAATGATACTGGTTATTTTGTACATTCTATAACAAAGATTCAATTATTATTATTTCATATTGTTGAATTAAATTCAATCTATGTTAGAAACTCATAACTCTTATTGACTGGTGATAATTTTTAAAATTTCTTATTTCATATTTACCTAATTTAGTATTCTTGATAATGAGATGAAGAATAAAATATGATAATTAAGATCATAAGAGGTTGATTATATAAAATAAAAAAAATTTATAATTTGGAAAAATGTCCCAAAACAGATTAATCCCCTTAATGTTAATTATATCCCAATGTTGTACTCTCACATATATGAGTGTTATTAGAAATGGTTATGTTTTCCCATTGAAAATGAGGAAGGGTTGTGATATCATTATCCTTTTTTTGGATTTCCCAAATTGGAACTATAATGATTATTTATAGAATTTAATCAATGGTTATGGTGACCTTATGAGTAATAAGACATATCCATGTAAGTATATATATACTATATGCATTAATAGATTAAGTAAGATCATTAAAACTCATATTCTTTCATTCGTTCATCACCCATTACATCATGAAAATGAATGGGTGTTTCAATTAATCTCATTATTTTATAACCTCAAACTCTTTGAGGTAATGAAATCTTTGGGATAATTATTCACTTAATGACCATGTCACCAAATTTTATATGGATTCATTTACCATGAAAATGGAATACATATTAAATTTTCTATTTGGAAGGTGTAATGAAGTTTCTTTGTACACCATGAACAATTTCGTTGAATATGAATCCTATCATTACCTCTCCATTTTCGAAGGATATATATGTGGTATTAGAAACACATATGTAGTGTATCATAGAATATCATAAAAAGGTTGATTTGAAGAATGAAATGAGATAAAAAAATTATTAAGTATATGTGTCATACTTGTGTTATAGAATTTAATGGTTTTTGGGAACGATGCATGGGTTTGCTTTAGATTTATTATAGTAAAAAATATAAATCATCCTTCGAGATGACACCTTCTAGATCATTATAAGGATAACTCTACAATGTTACACATTGGTAATTTGAGGTTAGAAATACTTCTTTAATAGAATAAATAATGGTTTGGAGATCATGGAAAAGCATCATATGATTTTTCATATGATTTTTTTGATTTTGGTGATGGATCAAACAAATTATATTTCTATTTCATATCATCATTTTCACCCATTAATTTTATTTAATAGATAATGACATGTGTTATTGAAGGTCTCACCCAGGTTGGGTCCTCGATATATTTAGATATAATAAAACCTTTCTCTTAGATATTTGGTTCGAGTTATGATTATTCATTGTCATTGAATGTGTTATTTTCACATGGATTCCCAGAATATTTATATTTTATCCACAATATATTCTATGTGTCTCAACTCATAAATTTTCATCCGACCGTATCAGATATTCTAAATTAGAAACATATAGTCATTGTAATTGATATGATAATAAAAAATTAAAAAAATTGTTGGTGATTATCAAGTCATGGTTTTATATTTCACGTTTATTCAATTTCTTTGGGTTTTACAAAAGCATGGAACTTGTTATCATATTACATGGGAGATGGAATTTTCGATTAGGGATTAATGTCCTATTCTATTTGTGGGAAACCATATTCAACAATATTTTCAGGGAGTGTAGAAATAGGTGTTAAGAAATTATAACATCCAAGAATTATATTCCTTATAAAATGTTATATTTTAATTTTATCCACTATTTTTTTAAACCATATTTGTTTCTTGTTTTCTAGATAAATACATAGTGTTAGTGGAATGACATGAGGTCGTTATGGTAGGTAGACTTGAACTTCCATCCAATATAGTTATAGGAGGCCCACCTTCTCATTGGTGAGGGACAAAACCTTATTTTTGGTAATAGAATATTGCAGGAACATAACCTACATGAACCATCCAATTGAAGTGTCTTTACAATCTACCTAGTGAATTGACAATAGATATTTGGTTTCTTCGATCTAGGGAAGTTGTGTATGGGTGTCATCTTTTTTTAGAAACACCAAAACTCTAGTTTAGTTGTGTAAATCACCTATCTATAACCAAAATAATTCCATTCACTAATAGAGACTCTATTTTTATATCATTTTCTTTACAAACCTATTCCCTTAGCAGATGGATGTGTTTATTGAATTTTGGTCTTTTTAGAATTTTTTAAGCACAATTAAAGTCTTACATCTTCTACATCTATGATTTCATCTTTTTTCTCTCTATACATGGATCATTACATTAATGGGAATCTATTGAATCCATATTTATAATTTTATTTTTTTATATACAATTATGAATTGAGGTGTCTTGTCCAAATCTCCAATCCTAATTGGGAATTGTTTCGGAGTTGTGGTGGAAAGTGATTTATTTCAACTTTTTAATCCTATAAAGTGAATATTAAGAAATCCTATATTATGAAATCATGGTTTATGATTTATTAATGATTCATGTGACCCATAGATCATCTTGTAATGTCATTCTATATGACATTTGATATTTCATGTGTTAAATGGTTGGTTCTTTCATGACATAGCATTATTTAAAAATTCTATTCTTGTTCATCATTAAAATATTATTCAAATTTTAAGAAAACATAGAATATATAATTATCATCTTAATGAATTTTGAAATGATTTTTAAGGTGAATAATTATAAATATGGATATTGTGGTAACATTATTATAAAATTTCATTTCATTTTATGATTTTCTAATGAGAAGGGAATAAATGGTTGGTCTGTATTTTACTAATGATGAAATTACCTTTAAATGTTTTTGATATGGAAGACTGTATGAGAATTAGTGGTGAGTTAGAATCCATGCTGTAGGATGAATACATTACCCCTATACCTTATTTTTTAATTCAATGTGTCCACCATGTTGCATTAGTTTTATTAAGGAGACACTTTTAGGAGTGAACTCTTACACCTTAGACATATTCTTCTAGAGTATTTTGTACTCAAGGAGGAATATAAATCACATGAATATTATGAGGATCCTCATAAAACTAGAATTGATGATAAAATAATTGAATTCAGTACCTGATGATTACATTTGTGACGATTGTTTTAATTATTTGTGGAAAAAAATAGAAACAAGGATTTTGGTAGGTTTTGAAAACATTGAGAAGTGGATAATTTCCTAGTTTTATTTAAAACTATGTTATGTAATATCTCAATAATATATTTTATTATTTATATATATATACATAAAATTATACTTAATTCATATTATAAAATTGGTGAGATATTTTTTGGATTGTTTTACTTGGATACTGTATAAATATTTTTGTTTGTATATATATTTCATGGCCTTACATATGAAATAAAAGGTCATTATATTGTGATGGTGTGTTCTCGCTTTATCATGGTGTGGGGATATAGAAGAGACTACAAGTAACATAGAGGTATGGTTCCTTATTGTGACATCTACATTGGTTTTACTTTGCAGTTTATGGAAAACTATTTTCTTTTAGAACTTCCTTTTTTTTTAATTATGGATATTTACATTTAAACAAAAATTTCAATTACATATGTTATAATGATTATATTCATACATATAGAAATAATTCTCAATGTTAGTTCTTGATTCCTAAACAATTTTCCCCAGCCTGTGTGGATTAGAAATTCCTTATGGATCGTATTTGAGACATGATTGAGTTTTGGATAGTCTGGTAATCCATGTTGGTTCTTGAAACATTATTTAATCTAGGAATGATGAAATTTGTATCGATTAACGGGGATTGACATTAACATTATAAATAATGTGAAAAATAAATACATTTTTGAATACTCAGTGGTTTATATAAACTATACGTAACATATAAATATATAATACATCGTTGGAATTTTTGACTAAAATGTCTAATAGATTTAAATATGGTTATAAAATAAATTATTATTGGATCTATTTTTTTCATACTAGATTGTAGGGGATATTTTTCTATTTAGGAATTCAAATTAAGGGGGTTTAGTCCAAACTAGTTTTCATTGATACATTTAATGTTTTAGGTAGAAACATTCATTTATATTTTCATTATAAAACATATTTATATATAATATCATAAAAGTTTATTTTAATAATGATATTTGATGAATGATTTCGTGATATTTATTTCAAGGTGTTTTTATTATACTATTTCTTAATCTATAATGGATCCTAACAAAATCAATTTTCATAGTCACTTATTCCAATATAAAAACATTAATATTATTTTGTGGTGTATTTACTAATAATTTAAATCATTTTTTCATGTTCGTTATAAAATTAAATGGATTTAAACATCTGTCTTTTTTAAACTTTTCACGGTGTTATTATTTGAATGATAATTAATTGGTAATTAATATAGTTAACTCATGTTAAATTTCATTGAGATATGATATTTATTAATGATTTACTTATTTATATTCTTATTTTAATCAACCTTGTGATTTTATATGGGAATTTCTCATTATAAATGGGAAAAATGTCATTTTTTATTCAAATATTCCGTGTTCAAAACAAAATTCCCTATAAATGTTAATAATTGTTTTGAATTATAATAAATAACTTTAATGAAGAGTTATTAAACATATGCACATTTTAATTTCCCTGTAATGTTTTCCTAGAAACCAAATTATGGATTATATAATGGGTAATTCATATTTGAAATTTCCTTTTATGAAAGGATGTATTATTTCTGTTTTAATAATTTTATTCATAAAGGTTAATTCAAACTAATATAAATTTTTTCATCCCTTTCATAAAAAATGATTAATCAACAACTAGAGAATCTTGTAAGAAAACATTTGTGTTTTTTAAATCTCCAATGTTGATTAATATATTTAAATGTATGGGTTTTCAATTTTACAATTTAAATGATAAAAATGTCTTTTGAAAGTTATATGTGACTTATTCTTATAATAAAATGTCAAATATATTTTCAAAAGAAATAATTTTTTTCTTTTTTATTTTAATTAATATAAAAAAAAATTATATTACATTATATAATATTCTTCTAATTTTAACTCACATATAAATTCTATTATTTTTAATTTTGGGGGATTAAACATTAAATATCAAATGCTTCAATTATTGTCACATTATTATGATATGAACCTAGCCCCAGTATTCTAGAGATAATCCCAAATTCATTGCATTGGAAAAAGATATATGGAATCACATCCTTAAGGGATGAGTAGTTTAGTTGTAATATTAAACTGAATACATATTTTTGTACATCATTACATATGAAAACAGAAATATCCATATAATTATCATTTCAATAATATAATTATTCTCTCTATAATACAATTTCACATAAATCAAAGTACACTTTTTGGAATAGTGGGAAAAGAAGACAAAACAATAGTTTAAAAATTGATCAATAAGGATTAAGTATAATGACATCAATCAAGAATTTTTAAAGAATAATAAATATATAATTTTAAATAAATTAACACACTTTACATTTAATAAATAATATTGATAAAATAATTTTATATTAAATAATAAATAATGAAGTTTTAATAACATCAAAAAAAACATTACATTTAATCAAAAAACATAGAAAAAATTAATATAGAGATAATTTGATTATTAAAATTTTATGGATAATATTAATAAAAAACTTAATATTTGAAATGATTAAATATTGGACATCATGATCTCAAGAATCAAAGTAATTATACCATTAAGACCCATCACTAGACAATTAAAAACATTTAGTTTAAAACATGTTTATTAAATCTTCTTGATTCAACTTGAGATACACCTGATGTGTCTAGGGCCTATAAAATTATAATCTCTACTAGTCAATGTAGGTCCAAATGGTTCCTCACATATCAAATGATAAATATCATTCAGGGAGAAATATTCCTTATAATCATATATCTACATTGAGTAATGGGTGTGTAATTTACAATATTTCCTTAATTAATCAAATAACATTCAATGTATACACCATATATTGATATGGTATACCATTTCAGAAAGGAAAAAATCTATAATAATTAATATGGATATATATGGGGAATTAAATGACCAATAATTAGTGGAATGTGGATATTTCAAGAAAAAATTAATGATTGTAAAAAATTAATCATGAATGTTAATGTCAATAGATTCCATTTTTGAAATGATCATTCAAAATCCATAGATATTATATGGACAATATCAACAAAACATATTCACATTGGAGTTAGAATTAAATTTTATTTTCATTGATGAATAAAAATATCATTAATATAAAATGAAATACATTTTTGAGGAAAATATAATTTTATTTTGCAAAATAATATTTTAAAACTGAATGTCCAAAATATATTTTTAAAATAATTTTATTTTAAAATATCCTTTTAATATTATAATGAAATATTTAAAACATATATTGTACATGATAGTTGAGATTTCCATTATTCCATTTATATAAAAACTAGTTTTCCTATATCTTTATTTACTAGCCATATGGAATGGGTTTGGAAATAGACATGAAGATTAATTTAACTTTTTATAAAACACATTAAAAATGGTATAGATATTTTTTCTAACTCATTCTTAAAAGTATAAAAAATATGAATTTTTTTAGAGAAATATGTTTTAGAATAAAATGTATTTCCATCTGATTAGAGAAATGAAGTCAAATTATGTTAAAAATCACAATTAGTTTAAGTTCAAAAGTGTGGGAAATGGTAATTCTAGATGAAAATATAATGAATAAAAATAGGAGATTAAAATTAAACGAGTTTATAATGAAATTTTCATATAATTTTCTTTAACATAAATTCAAGTATTAATAATATTTATTGGAATGAGATTGTAGAATAAAAATTTTCTATTACAATAGTGATGATGTGAGAATTAATCACTAAATTGATTATTTGTATCAAAGTAAACCAACAAAAAAAATTGGATGTAAAATATATGATAAATTGTTTTCACTTAAAAAATAATCAAATAATAACAATGATGATTAAGATATAATATAACTCAAAGAATTAAAATTGAGTGATGAAATTCATAACCTCTTAATAACTCTTAATTCAAAACAAATTTCTGAAAAAATAACAAAATAAAAATTTAAGGAACACTAATTATTAATGAATAACAATATTAGATGTAAAAGGGGTATTATATACACAATATAATATAAATTAAGTGTATAAAATTATAATATGCCTCAGTGAAAGGAACTATTAATGATCCACCTCATAGATACCATATCAATGAATTAGGGATCAATCAACGAATTTCAATTTGTATAAAATGTTAATAGATACCAAACAAGTAGAAATACAAAATAAAATAATCAATGGCCATTTCATATATAATATTGTGATTCCATAATCAATGAAGTAGATGTTTAACCAAGTGAACATAAATTGAGTTAGGAAATCCCACACATTATGCATCCATTTGTTTGTACAAGATTTAACTGCATGAATATAGGTTTTAATCATATAATAAACTTTTTATATAACCATAATAATAATTATAATGTCATATATGATCCTTTTATAACATATTATGACCATTTTATTAATAATATTTGTTTTTTTCATTATTTTAGCTGCAAATATTCTTGTATACTCATGCATGATTTGTCATAAATATCAGGTACATGTTCATATTATATTGTTTAATCATATCAAGAAAATTAAACATGAAATTATTTAATTACTTATATATCTATAATAATATTAATTCCAATAATTTAATATATTTTTGAGAAATTAAGTACTTTACCATCATTGATATTGTATAACATATGTATGGATGTGTATCATATCCATTATTCAATGATCATTATAGAAATGAGTTACATAATATTATATAAATAAACAATGATAATTATATCAAAAATACAATATTATTTCAATAAATATTTTTATTTATATCATCCATGTGGTGTGGTTATGAAAATATAGTCATGTCGCATCATAAAGGTGGTAATATAGATGTACGTGAACGATGTTATCATCATTAATTGGGTGAAATGATATGAAAGAAAAAGATATATGTTACTTTTTACAATGATAAATGCATCATTAAAATTATAATAGTCCAATTTTATCAAGTATAATTATTAAATTTATCCTTATTATCATCTATGTACCGAATTAGTGGAGTACGAATCACATCGCTTCGCGAGGATGTAATACATTGTACAAATGATTGATGATATTATATCCCCCACCGAATGGAAAGTAAAATGTTATATATATGATCTAATTACTAAAAAGTATTTTTTATTTTATAATTGTCATATATATATATATTTCATCATAATACCCAAATATTAGAGGTGGTAATTGAAAAATTAATGACAACACATTGTTAGGCGGTAGTCTTCCGTACACACAGAAAATGATTTCATAACACATTGCATGGAAGTGGGGATAATTTTATATCATATAAATATATCAAAAACATCATAGTATAATTAAAATACTTAGGATGTTATAAAATAAACTTTTTTATTATTTATTGATTTAAAGGATGAAATAAAATTATAGTTCTTTTTATGGAAGGTTACATATATTTATTATATCCTCCATTAGATTTCAGCCAAAGCCGACCTGTCATAGATGAATGAAAAAAATAAGGATGGTGTTATGAGTTTATATAATTTAGTATGGTACTTGGGTTTGAATTTTATGATCCAAAATGTTTTGAATATGTGAAGAGAAAAAAAGACCAGGTATCATTTTAAGAGTTAGCTGAGTATAACACGTATAATTTTATAAAATAAAAAGATGTACCAACATTTATACACGATTTAAGGGCCCAAAATGATGTATTCTCGTATCATTGAAATCATAATATTGAAATATAGCCATAAATTTTTTTATATATATGTTGATATATATTTACACTAATATTTTTTGTTTAACCTATGGTAAAACAATTTTTATCATATCCATAATAAATATTTTTTACATTATCACTATTAAATTTTTTTAAAAAAATTTATGTTTAAATTATTAGATAATATTATTTTATTCCAGATATTGAATCAATTATTTATAATTAATTTTTTATAATTAGAAATTTCTTATTTAAAATTAATCTCATAGACATCATGAAAATGTTAGTTTTTATGGAGAAAATGTTCAATAATTTATAAAAAACCATTTTAAGAAAATTCAATTTTAAAAATTTTTCTAAGACTAAAATTGGATTAATACATAAATAAATGAAGTAATATGACATTATAACCAATTTAAAAATATAATTTATACTTATAAAAAATTTAAAACTAAAGAAAAATTTCATTTAAAAATATTTATTATTCATTATTTGATGAATAATGATAGGTTTGATAAAAAATAACCATATCATATTTTTGATATTTTTATTTCAAAAATTTTGATTATTATGAAAATATAATTTTCTAAATTTTTTAAAACAGATAATTTTATATTATTTTCCCAAATAGAAACTAAAGTTTCATTAAAGTAAAATAGAGTCTTTCCGAGAATAATTCATTCTATATTAAATGATTCTTATGTTATTACTAATAAATATATAACCGTAATTTTCATAAATTTGTTATTACTATTTTTATCTTTGATTTTTATGGATATATATAGTGATATTCTACATTAGTGTTCATATAGAAGCAGTATTTCATATTCCGTAAGATATCGATGTGACTTAATATTATTAAATATATTTTTTTGTTTAAGCTTAATATTTATTGTACAATATGATATGTAATAAAATAATATTATTTATAATTTTTTGTGTTACATTCAACCCAAATTATATAGATTGTGTTCTCGAAATTTGAAATCAATCTTAGTAATCAAGGATATGATATTTGAAAAGAATTTTATTGAAAATCCACATTGTGAAAAAGTTAATAAAAATACAATTTTAAATAGATAAATGGATGCACAAATTTCATTTGGAATAAAAAATAACTAGGACTTTAAGTAGGATATCAATATTAAAAATTAATTATGTGGACATGGCAGAAAGGTGTACTTAATTATATAGAGTGATAGTGGTAATTTACTTAACTAATGTTAATAACTAATGGATAGATAATGACCTTAGAACAATAAATCTATGATGATTTAAAAGTCCATATTCTTCATTAGATATAAAGGCAATATTATAATTATTTTAATATCCATTTTTATAATACTATGGAATTCATTTAACATATACGAATATATAGAAATATAATTATTGTAAGCAATTATAATTTATAAGAAAAAATTTATTTTCTTGTTGTGAATATGTTAAAATAAAATTTACAAATTACTCTAGGAAATGAATATGAAAAAATTATTATTTATGTATCATGCACTAAAATTCATTTTTATCAAATCGTATTATCTGTAAAAGTGTGAACATTTTTTCCCATTGTCATAATTTATTTTTCAAAAACAATATCATTAGAATAAGTTATCTAATTTGATACATTAATATTTAACCTCTATAGTAATTAAATTTTCCACCATTGATATTTATTATTTAAATCAATTACAAAATAGTGAAACAATAACAGAAACATCAAGTAGGCCAGTGTTAGTAATTAAATACTTGTCTCCCTTCATTTGATGGTTCTAACACTATAGACATTCTATAAATGATAGTATATCCACTTAAATACATATTATCATTCATCATAAATTATATCTTAATATGCATCTATATTGACATAAGAAATTATAGACATCATTTAAATGAAATTATTATTTAAAAACGTTTAATAATTGTTTTTATCAAAATAAATTCCCATAATTACTAATAATATTATTTGATGATTATTATAATGTTATTAATGATTATATAAACCCTAAAAGATATAAATTACACTAAACTAATCTATATAAAATTTAAAGGATTTGATCCTCAGATAAATTATCATATATGCAAAACCAATGTGTTATATTTCTATAAATGTATACCAAAATATCTTAATTATTTGTAGACTCCAATACTATAAAACCCTAAAATTGATGTCTAAGATGTTGATCTTATGATCAATAATAACTCACAAAACCATGATGGTATCTATAAAAATATTGTTAATAAAGATTAATATTATTTTAAAATTAAATACATTAATTTAATGTTTGATGATTTATATAAAAAAATATCATTCATAAAATACATATAAAATATAATTCATTAATTAAAATAAATAAACATTTACTCTATATATATAAATATAATTTCATCCATAGTCTATGGGTAAACCTTTTGAAGGATACATTGTCTTATATAATTCCCATGTTCTCTGCATTTTAATAACAAAATATCAATGTATCGATATGGTGATATTTATTTCATCCCATAATGAACTTAATTTTTCCTATACAATTCAGTGATTCAACCCATTTTTTCACACAATAAACATTTTATCATTTACTTAATAAAACATGTTCTCAATTTAAAACTCTTTATGATTAGCCTAGTTTAATCATTTTCATCAGCTACTGAAATAATTCTTAATTTTCTATAATGAAAACGTGAATTATCCCAAGAATATACATCAGGTGTGTCAAACTAGGTCCATAATAAGGCCAATTATCATGCAACAAGTAAAAATTAGTTAAAGAACAACTCATAAATTTTGTTTTTATATCCCTTAAATATATCAAATCCAGAACCTAATAGAATTTTATTATCCACACATGGATTAATTTATATGAAAAACCACAAAGTCAATTCCTTACCAAAAAATCAGATGTTCATTTTTTTATTATCACCAAATTCTATCATAGTGTGATTTTTCTAAACATATATTTTACAATATGTAGTTCCCATGGTCTATCTAAAAATAATTTATTAAAAACTATATAAACACTAACCCTAGTGGCCTAGTGCTTCATTATTCTTTATTACATTGGCATTATATACATGTGATCTCATCCTGGAGGAACCCATAGGTTGGGAGTCTTGGTAAGATAGATACGTACATGAGTATTGTAATATATTTAGAAAACCAATTTTCATGATAGTTTTTTTTCTATAATATCATTATTCATTAAAGAATATAATTTCACATCAATCATAATACACATCCAAGAATCTTTGGGAAATGGAAAAAATTAGGTTTAGATGAAATGATCAAGATGAGTTTTGTACATCGAAGGATATCGTGAATCAATAAAGTCTAATCAATATGGAACTATAAAGATCTGATCACTTATTTCATTTAATAAATAACATTGATATCATAATTAGATAAGACATAATCAATATTGAATAATAAATAACTGAAAAAACATTACATTAAAACAATAAAATGAGAATTAAATGTTGTAAAGATATTATCAATATAAAAATAACATGGTCAATAATAATTATATTCTTAATGAATAAAATTCCCAATAATTATACATAATGGCCTCCAAAAACATGATTCCTCTATAGTTAAGATATTCTATAATAGTATTTAAAAATATTGATAGAAATCCATTTCAATATATCGTACCAATTCACCTCGTGAGACTGTTGATGCATGAAAGGGATATATAATGTCTTTCTCCACCCATCCAATTTTTTTGAATAAATACTGTCAAATCCCAGACCCCTCTGGTCTTTTCCTTTCTGAAAATATAGTGTTTTATTGTTCTGGGAGGTCATGGTGACTTATCTGTGAATAGTTCAAATGGTAGACCGTTGTGAACTGTGAAACAGTGACCTTCTGTGAACAGTTCCAACGGTAGACCATTATGAATAGTGAAACCATAACCTTAGGTGAACAGTTCCAATGGTGGACCCTTGTGAATAGTGTAATGGCTACCTTCGATGAACAGTTCAAATAGTAGACCATTGTGAACAGTACAATGGTAACCTTAACTAAAATTTTCGAACAGTAGACCATTGTGAATGGTGAAACGGTGACCTTTTGTGAACAGTTCCAATGCTAGACTGTTGTGAACAGTGCAATGGTAACCTTAGGTGGACAGTTCCAATGGTAGACTGTTTTGAATAGTGCAATAGTGGCCTTCTATGAATAGTTCCAATGGAAGACAATTGTGAACAGTGAAATGGTAACCTTAGGTGAATAGTTCCAATGGTAGACCATTGTGAATAGTGAAACAGTGACCTTCTATGAACAGTTCAAACGGTAGTCTGTTGTGAATAGTGCAACAGTAACCTTAGTTGAACAGTTCCAACAGTAGACTGTTTTGAATAGTGTAACACTAACCTTAGGTGAACAATTTCAATGGTAGACCATTTTCAACAGTGCAACGGTAACCTTTGGTGATCAATTCCAGTGGTAGACTATTGTGAACAGCGCAACGGTGACCTTTTGTGAATAGTTTGAACGGTCGACCGTTGTGATCATTTCCACGGTAACCTTAGGTAAACAGTTCCAACAGTAGACCATTGTAAAAAGTGTTTCTAGAATGGTGAGGTTCTAATGGTGAGGTTCATGAACAGTGTTTCCAGAATGGTAGGGTGTACAATGTTTCTAGCTTCCTAAAGTTTATCCCCTTTGACGTTTCCTTTGACATAAAATTCATTTAAAGTATCATTTTAAAGACACTAAGGATTATTCAATGACTATAACTCCTATATTAATTGTTACTAAGAATCAAGATATTTTTACTTGGTCAAACCGCAAGGTTTAATGAAACCCACTTTTAAAGGGAAATCAAGCGTAACATAAACCATTGCTCCATTAAATCTTAAAAAGTGACATGATATCATTCTTCCTTGTTCTTCATCCTTGTTCTCTGGTGTGAGATGGTTGAACTTTTATTCCTCCCCATAGTAATTGTGAGATCCGAATTTTCCTCATGGATTGGTTTCCTCAACGGCCTTCTTACTGCAGGTGCACCTCCTGTTTTAGTGCACCCAAGAATCAGCCATCAATCATTGATACAAGGTATTTTTTATCTTCATTCATATAGGGATCATTTTCTCCTGTTTCTCCTTTCCATTTTAGAGCATGTTATCTCCATACTTCTAATGGAGTTTTCTAGGGTTTCGGTTGGTGTAGTCGTTCCGTGGCATCCTCAGGTGGATGTAGTTTTCACGAGAGGAGGCGATCAGGAACCGTTATGTGGACTATTCTCGTATAATGAACATAATGAACCATTTGAGTTAGGGGATTCATTACTTCTATCTTCTTTTATGTCCACCTATATTATTAGAGTGTTTTATCCCATTGGATAACAATGGAATTCCTATAATAAATATTTGAACTTGATAAATAAATTTATATTGATCATATGTTATTGCCTCTTGTTTTTCAAGATAGTGTGATATCTATACATGTGTTGTTTATTTGTTAATTCTTGATAGAAATTAGTAATGAACGTAAACTACAAATAATTGATAATTTTTTGGTTAAAAGATAAATAGGCAAGTAAATGATCTAGTTCTCCTTATTGTAATTTGTTGTTAATCAAATTGTCGCAGTAAGCACGTTTAATAATTTCTGATAGCATACTTTTTAGGTTTTGAAAATTTGGAACCTATAAATAATATATTTGTTAATACAAAAGTGATTAAAGAACTGGTGGTTTGATAAAGTATAATTCCTTGTAGGGTTCTGAGTTTCCCTCTTGATTATTTATGGGCCAGGAGCCAATTGATGTGTTGTTTGTTTTCCTGCTGATTTTTCCATGATGTGAGCCTAGATTTCTGTTGTGATATATTGGGGTGGGGAGGCCTATTTTATGTGGAAATAATTGATGCCTAGAGTGGTGAGATGCATCGAGGAATGCATGTGGGTGTTAGGGAGGACAACAGAGATGATGGAATGGTTTGGAAGTTAATGTTTAGATGATTGTTGTTTCTTATATAGGTTAACTATTTTACATTTCCCCATAGCCTAAGTCAGTAGGTCTTGCTTTCCCTTCATCCTAAAGAGGCGAAGACATGAGGGGTATTCCACAAGAAATCTGTGTTTAGATTCTCAAGGGAGGATGGGTCTACTCTCTTTCTATAGGCAGAACAGACTCAAAGGGTAGTACATCTACTCACCGTGTCAAGAACCCTTGTTTTTAGTAGCATAGAATGTTTTTCTATAAAGCCTGAGAATATGGGAATCTAATTCTATAATGAATAATTGAATAAATGATGTTAACCCTTGGGGTTGGATTTACTGGAACATAATGATGAGGTTTTCATTTTAAAGGGACAGTGTACTTTGGGTGTGATGTTAATGTAATGTAATGTTGAATTGTTCATGGTTAATTAATGTCTAAATAATTATTTAACATAAATTAAAACTGATAAAAATGTAAATAAGTAATCTAATAATTCTTTTTAAATATTTGTGTGCTGATAAGATACCTTGTCAAAGAAGTGGAAGCCCAGAGTCTGAGAGATGTTAGCTGTTGTTGAGTCTAAGACTAGGTTATTCCTATAGTGTGGTTGTGAGGTATGGTATATTATGTAATTTTTGTGTTTCTATACACTAACCCACCATATCTGTAAGGGAAACTGACACCCTGGGGATTCTGAGCCCTAGGGGTGTTTTCCCCAACATTCTGGTGGGAGGATGGATGGCTGACTACACCCTTGGGCCCCTCTATCTTCTCTTGGTAGTTACCTGTGCTGGTAGACACATTGGTTAATTTTCTCTATATCTGTGTGTAGATGTAAGTAATGGCCTATGTTTATTCACACACATATATTTTGGATATAGTTTCCCATCTACTACTATAGGTGTAATGTCTATAGGTTTTGATGGAATGACGATCCTTACTCAGTGTATGGGCTGTAATTGCCAGAGGTATAATACCCGACGTATGATACATTTTTTGAGAGAATTGGGGTCTCCCAAGAACTACTTGGTTACTTTCTTGCATGGACATGCTGGTTTTATTGCACGAGGTATATATTGTGTTGCTTCAACCAGGTATCTGCAGGCAACCCTTTTTGGAGAGAGATGCTCAGGACGTGTGACTTTGGGGAAAAGCAGCAAACCAGTGGGTAAGACTTAGTGGGGTACCATTGATATTATTTGTTATATGATATGTTCTTGTATGAATTACATGGTGAGAGTAGCCATGTTGAGGATGGGAATATGGTATAACTTTTTAAGTGACAAGTTAGTTTCACATGTTGTTCATTGTGCTTTAGCATGCTTTCTTAACTTTTTCTCCACTGGCTTTGGGGAGGATCCGACTTAGTATACTGTAATACTCACCCAATGTATATATACATTATTTTTCAGGTAACTTTGATCAGGTTGGAGATCAAGATAGTTATTACTAGGTTGAGGTTGCAGGAGTTGTTCAGGCTAGTGGTTGTTGTTGTTTTACTTCCTTATTGGGAACTTTAAAATTTTCCCCTTTCACGTGTATTGGTATTTCATGGAAAGTAATATATGTACTTGGGATTTCTTTCATCTTACCGGTTGAGTTGTAGTTGGTGGTTTTCTATCTTATGTTTCTCTTCTTTATGTGTCCTCTTAGAGGGTAATGTCTCCCATTTGTGTGTTTGCTATACCCTCGATGATAGTCTCCAACCCAGGGCCTCCTGGAGGCAGGAATCAGGGTTCATTATCTCCCTTCTCACATTGTTGGCCCAGGAGGGGTAAACTTTGTGTTGATGGGGTCGTGATAGAGTGGTATCAGAGCCTTGGTTGAGGGATATGATGGAGATAGGTGTAAGGGAAAAGCGTGGTTTCATCGGTTGGTAGGGAAACAATGTCATTCATGTTTAGAAAGTGATGTAAACACTTGATACTGGATGAGATAATGACCTTTAGGCCCCCTCTATGATCTGATGTATGAACATTTATGATTACATTGTCTACTAAATGTGGTGATACTAGTTTCAGGGTAGATACATAGGAAAGGATCATGCATCATTCCTCTTTGTGTCTATGTTTGAATGGGTCGAAGTTATGATAGGTTAATCTAAAATGAATAAAAGAAAACAATTCATTAATTAATATTGAGTATCTCATATTCTAGGTTTAAGAGTTAGTACAGTTTATTATTTTACAGGTATGGCTCTAGGTCGACGTTCTCATTTGGGTTGCACAGAAGTTATTCCTTAGGATATTCCAGTAGATTGTTATAGGGTAAAGGTTGACGACGATGACACTATAAAGAAGACACTCTGAGAGTTTCATCACCAGAGTCTGCAAAAGTACGAGAGCTCCATTTGAGATGTAGTCACAGAAGACTGGTTGAAGGAGGTTGAGATAGGCTTCAATTTTATCCTTGCATTGAAGGAGAACTGGGAGTCCATGGTTGTGACGATGCTTCATGGAGTAGCGAGGTTTGTGGTGGTTCATGTTCCTTGAGGATCATAAAGAGTCGTCGATATTATTGGAAGAGTTCTGAGACAAGCTTTGGGTCGTGTTTCTTTCATTGACCATGAAGGATTTCAGTCACTAGGAGCTTATTACCCTTCTTCAATGGATCTCCTGTGTGAGAGAGTTTGGAATCTATTTCAAAAATCTTTTATGATATTCTTGGGACCTATTACCAGCTGAGTAGGCCAGGGTGAGGCATTTCGAGGAGGCTTTGCATCCAGAGATCTAGCGCCAGGTCACCCCATTTATGCTGAAAGAATATATTGAGGTGCTGGCGAGGTCAGAGGCTGTCAAGAAGTCTTTCCCAGAACCGGATCATCACGAGAGGGGATTCATCGTGATTCCTCATGAAGTAGAGCTATAGTATGGGGATCCTAGTTTTTGGGGCATAAAAGATTCCATTCAGCCATGGGTAGGTCCCATCCCTTCAGAGCTCGTTTCTCAGGAGGCGAAAAATCTCAGGCCTCTGATAAGGGATCATGAGAATTTTTATCTTCTGGTGGTTGACCTCATCAGTAGCAGGGTGTCCCGACCTTTCAGAGCGGTCATCGTGCACAAGGTGCTTCACTCATGGTTCCTCCATTGAGGCAGTCCCAGACGAGGTAGCAATAGCTGATTGCAACAGCTTTAGATCAGCAGAGGGTATAAGGTGTATGTAGAGGAAAACCACATGATGCTCCCCATCCTCAGAGAGTAGAGCACGACCATGGTGGTGGTCGACATCTAGGTCAGAGAGGTTGTGGAGGAGGTCATGGTCAGCTTTATGCTCTAGAATTTCTAGCTCTAGGTGAGCCAGACATCGTTCGAGGTTCCCTTTTCATGTTTTGTACCTTGGGTTATGCTTTGTTTGATTCATGAGTGACACACTCCTTCATATCACCTACCCTTTTCCATGCTTTGGGAATTGAGGTTGAGAGGATTCCAGTGCCCTTGGCGTTGACTACACTAGTTGGAGGTCGAGCTTACTTGTTTGAATTATGAAGAGACTATGCACTAGTGTTGGGGAAGCACCTATCTTGGGGAGATTTTCTTATGTTTACTAATACTACCATAAGATATCATTTTCCTCATGGATTGGTTGTATTTGGTGTAGGCTATCGTGGATTACTTTAGGAAGATGATCATTTTATTTGGTGCAGATAGAGATCTGGTGGTGTTCGTTGACAAGCGAGATCCTCAGATGGGTCATAGGCGTGTTCTATCCTTATCATCCATGATGGCTGATATGGTGTTGAGTTCATCATTGGTTCAGTAGTTTTCTTTTCCTAGGGTTATAGAAGAGTACCCTGATGTCTTTCCAGAAGATGTTGTAGCCTTACCCCCTTGATGAGAGATCGAGTTTGAGACCGAGCTATAACTATGAGGGTCTCTTATATCTATGTCTCCATATAGGATGCCCCTTCTTTGTTATGAGAGCAACATATAAATCTTGATGGTCTATTACAGTGCGGGTTTTTTCAGCCAAGTGTGTCATCGTGGGGTGCACCAGTTTTGTTTGTGAAGAAGGTTTACGGAAGTTTGTGGTTGTGTGTTGATTACCGTCACTTAAACAAAGAGACAATAATTAATCACTAACCTCATCTGTGGATTGATGATTTATTCGATCTACTAAAGTGTGAAATTGGGTTCCAAAAGATTTACATGAGATCAGGATATCATTAGATGCGTGTGAAAGATGAGGATATCTAGAAAAATGATTTCTATTGTCGTTATGGGCATTATGAGTTCTTTGTAAGGACGTTCAACATGACAAATGATCCATCTATGATCATGGGATTTATGAACGCATTGTTTAATGACTTCTTGGAAATTTTCATTGTAGTTTTCATTGACGACATCCTTTTATACACCACATCTGAAGAAGAGATTGCAAAGAATCTACACGCCATTTGGGGAGTTCTTCGACAACATCAGCTATATGGGAAGTTGTTGAAGTGTGTGTTTTGGGCTCGAGAATACTGTTTCATGAGGGATGTTGTGTCCCAATATAGAGTAGTTGTGGATCCATCGAATATAGAAGCATTTGTGTCTTGGGCAGCCCCAATGACAGTGTAATAGGTGTGAAGTTTCCTTGGTCTCGCAGGCTACTACAGGAGGTTCGTAGAAGATTTCTCTCGAGTTTCAACTCCTATGACAGCTTTAACCATGAAAAATCAGGAATTTATATGGACTGATCAGTTTCATGCAGCTTTTGAGTATCTAAAGGAGATGTTAGTTAGTGATCCAGTTCTTTTTCTTCTAGCTAAGGGAGTTCAGTTTGATTTTTTCGGCGATGTTTCACATCTGGGGTTAGGTTGTGTTCTAATGTTGTAGAGATAAATTGTTTCTTATGGGTCTTAGCAGTTGCATCCCCATGAGCGTAACTATCCCACCCATGATCTTGAGTTTCCAGTCGTTCTATTTGCCTTGATATTTTAGAGACAATACCTTATTGGTGAGCACATAGTGGTTTTCAACGATCATAAGAGTTTGAGGTCTGTTTTCTCCCAGCAAGACTTGAACCTATGATATTGTTGGTTGATGGAGTTCTTACATGAATCTGACTTAAAAATATCATATACACATAAAATGGGGAATTTTGTAGCTGATGTTCTGAATTAAAAGACACGTAGTAATGATGTTCTTGAATCTGGGGATTACTGGAGAGTAATGAAAGATATATCAGTATTACATCTTGATATGGGAGAAGTTGGGGGCAGAGGTTGTATTTTTCCGATGAAGGTATAGTTATCCCTGTGGTAGAAGGTGGAAGATTCCCATTTGGGGGTTCTATAGGTGGATGTCTGGAGAGACCGAGTTGTTTTTGGTGAGGCCTCTGATGATTGGTTAGAGGATGAACAACACTGAGTGTTGTATCACTGAAGGATTTGTGTTCCTTTGATGATGCATGAGATGGTCCTCATAGAGTTTCATTGTTCGACTTCAACGGTGAATCCTGGCATAAAAAAGATGTACTGAGCCTTGAGTATCCAGTTTTTGCGGCCTTGGCTGAAGCATGTATTTAAAGAGTTTGTATCTCAATGTTTGGTCTTCCAGAAGGTGAAGTCCGAACACCATGTTCCTAGTGGTCTTCTCCAACCATTAGATATTCCTCAATTGATGTGGGAGGACATCTCAATGGCCTTTGTTACTAGTTTACCTCGAGTTGAGGGGGTACATGATGATATTTGGGTGGTAATGGATTGTTTAACAAAATCATCGCACTTCATAGCAATCAAAGAGTCGAGATCAATGGAGTTTTGTCGAGGTAGTATCTTGAAGAGGTGGTGAGACTTCAAGGAGTCCCATGTATGATCATTCCTGATTGAGATTTTCATTTTACGTCTAGGGTGTGGAGAGGTCTGCAACATGATTTCAGTTCTCAACTATTCCTTATCACTGCTTTTAATCCCCAAATGGATGGCCAGACAGAGTGAACCATCCAAATTATTCAAAACATGTTATGATCTTGTGTTATTGTTTTTGGAGGTTCATGGATGGGGCACTGAACCTTAGTGGAGTTCACTTACAATAATAGTTTTCACTCCACCATTGGTATGGTGCCATTAGAAGCATTGTATGGCCTTCCTTGTTGTTCTCCATTGTGCTGGAGTGGTGTCGGATGGTCGGAAATTCTCAGACCATAACTAATGAAGAATACAATTGGGATGGTTAAGGTGATTCATGAGTGGATGAAGACATTGTAATATCATTCGAAATCATATGCTGATCAAAGGAGGATACCATTACAGTTTAATTTTGGGGATCACTTATTTATGAAGGTGACTCCCCATCATGGGAAGTGATGGTTTGGTCGTGGGAGTAAGATCTCTCCCGATATGTTGGGCCTTTATAGGATTTAGGTCATGTTAGATAATTGGCGTATAGAGTAGCACTTCCCCGAAAGATGAGTCAGATACATGATGTTTTCATTGTATCACAGCTACGTTGTTATCTTCATGATGACTATCACATCATCGATTGGGGAGAGATCAATGTTAATGATGACGCCACATTTGTAGAGTGACATATAGAAATCTAAGACCATAAGGAGAAAGTGTCGCGTGGGAGTTAGTTTTCCTTAGTTCATGTCTTATGGCGACACAATGGCATGGGGGAGAGTACCTGGGAACATGAGTCGAAGATACGTTCTCAATACCCAAAGTTGTTCGATGTATAAGTCTTTTCTTGAAACGACTTTTCATTTGAGGTTATAAACTGGTCATGATTATGATATGGCTTTCTTATGTTACATTTTGTGGCTTGCTCTATTTTGAGAGGTATCTCAATTTGTGGTTGTTCAACCGTTTTGTTTTCCATATAGGTGGGTTTTGAATTCATGAGGATGATAATGTTTTGAAAGGTATCTGATGTAATGTCCCAGACCTATCTGGTCTTTTCCTATTTGAAAATGTGGTGTTTGAGTGTTCCAGGAGGTCATAGTGACATATATGTGAACAGTTCCAATGCTATACCATTGTGAACAGTGAAATGGTGACCTTCTATGAACAGTTCCTATGGTAAACCTTTGTGAACAGTGCAATAGTAACCTTAGGTGAACAATTCCAATGGCAGACCGTTGTGAACAGTTAAATGGACACCGTAGGTGAACAGTTCCTGCAGTAGACCATTTCTGAACAGTGCAACGGTATCCTAAGGATAACAGTTCCTACAGTAGACCATTCTGACCAGTGCAATGGTGACCTTCAGTGAACAGTTCCAACGGTAGACCTTTGGAAAAATTGAAATGGTAATCTTAGGTGAACAGTTCCAATGGTAGATCATTGTGAACAGTGCAATGGTGACCTTCTGTGAACAGTTCCAATGGTAGACCATTGTGAACAGTTCAACGGTAGCCATAGGGGAACAGTTCCAATGGTAGACTATTGTAAATAATGTAATGGTGACCTTCTTTGAATAGTTCCAACATTAGACCATTGTGAATAGTGCAACGGTAATCTTAGGAGAAGAGTTCCAATGGTATACCATTGTGAATAGTGAAAAGGTAACCCTTGGTGAACAGTTTCAATGGTAGACCATTTTGAACAGTGAAACAGTAACCTTAGGAGAACAGTTCCAATAGTAGACCATTGTGAACAATGTAACGGTAACCTCAGGTGAACAGTTCCAATGGTAGATCATTGTGAATAGTGCAACAGTGACCTTCTGTGAACAGTTTCAATAGCAGACCGTTGTGAATAGTGAAATGCTAACCTTTGGTGAACAAATCCAATGGTAGACCATTATTAATAGTGTTTCTATAATGGTGAGGTTCCAATGGTGATGTTCATGAACAATGATTCTTGAATCTTAGGGTGTACAGTGTTTCTAGAATGGTTGGGTGTACAGTGTATCTAGAACGGTAGGGTGTCTAGTGTTTCCCGCTTCGTACTATTTCTCTAGCTTACATTTCCTTTAATGTAAAATGCATTTAAATCCTCTTTTAAGGACTCTAAGGCCAATTCAAAGGCCATACCTCCTATATGAATTATTCTTATGGTTTGGGATTTTTTTCATGGTCAAACAACATGGTTTATAGTGATCCACTTTTAATGGGAAATCACGTGTACCTTAAACCATCTCTATGTTAAATATTCAAAAGGGACAAGATATTTCCCCCTTGTTCTTCCGCTTTATTCTCTATAGTGATATGTTCGAACATTTCCTTCCCCCTTGTAGGAATCATGAGATCAATATTTTCCACGTGGATTGGATTCCTCGATGCCCTTCTTAGTGAAAGTGCACCCCCTATTTTTGTTCACCCAAGAAGTATCCCTCAATCTTAAAAATAATGTATGTTTTATCATCATTCATTTGGGGTTCATCTTCTCCTCTTTCTCCTTTATATTTTATATCATGTGATATCCATACATCAAATGGATTTTTCTTGGGTTTCGGTTGGTGTGGTCGTTCTATGGCATCCTCGATTGGATGCAGTTGTCACGAGAGGAGGTGACTGTGAACCATTGGGTGGATTGTTCTCATATAAAGAACATCAAGAAAAGTTTGAGGTAGTGGATTCATTTCTTCTATCTTCTTTTACATGAAACTATATCGATGGCATGTTTTACCCCACCGGATGACAATGGAATTGACATAATAATTATTTTATTAGGAGAAACAAATTGATATTGATCATATGTTATTGCCTCTTGTTTTTCTAGTTAGTGTGACATATATTCTTGAATTGTATTTTTGTTCATTATTGATTTAAATTGGTAATGAACATAAATATAAAATAATTTATAATTGTTTTGTTAAATGATATTATGGAATTTAAATGAATTAGGATCTCCAAGTTGTAATTTGTTGTTAATAAAATTGGCACAGTAAGCATGTTTAATTATTTTTGATATCTTACCAATTAGGTTTAACAAAGTTCAAACCATTGAATAATACATCGGTTAATCAAAGGTTGATTAAATAACTGGTGATTTGATAAACGATAATTCCTTGTACGGCTCTGTGTTACCCTTTTGATTATTTTAGGGTCAAGAGACAATTGATGCGATGTTTGTTTTCTGGATTCTTGTGATGTGATCTGAGCCTGGATGGTAGTTGTGATATGTGGGGACAGGGAGGCCTATTGGTTGTGGCAGTAGTTGATGCCCAGAGTGGCAAGATGAATCAGTGTATGCATCTGGGTGTCAGGGAGGACATCAGGGATGATTGAATGGGTTAGATGTTAATTTTTGGATTCTTGTATTTTCCTTGATTGGTTATATATTTTACATTTCCCTACATCCTAGAGAACATGTTCTTGATTACCCTTCTTCTAAAATAGGCGAAGATGTCTTTGGTATGAAACATGATTTCTGTGTTTATATTCTCAATGGAGGATGGGTCTACACACTTTCTATAAGCGGCAAGGACTCGACATGTAATACATCTACTCACCATTTCAATACCCCTTGTGTTTAGTAGCATAGAATGTTTTTCTAAAATGACTGGGAATATTGGAAAGTAATTTTTTAATGAATAATATAATAAATTATGATATCCCTTGTGGTTGGAGTTGCTAGAACATAATGATGTGGTTGTAATTTTAAAGGGACAATGGAATTTTTGTGTGTTGCTAATTTAATGTAATGTGGAATCGTTCATGGTTAATTAATGTTCAAATAATTAATTGATATAAAGTGTAACTGATAAATAAGGAATGATGTAATCTAATAAATATATTTAAATTGTTGTGTGCTTATAAGATAAATATTCATAGAAGTGGAAGCCCAGAGTCCGAGGGATGTTATCTGTAGTTGAGTCTAAGACTAGGTTATTCCCATAGTGTGTTTATGAGGTATAATATATTCTATACGTGTTCTGTTTCTATATGCTAATCCACCCTGTCAGTAAGGGAAACTGATACCCTAGGGATTCAGAGCATGGGGGTTGTTTTCCCCAACATTCTGGTAGGAGGATGGATGGCTAACTACCCCCTTTGGCCCCAGTCTCTTCTCTTGGTAGTTACTTGTGCTGGTAGACACATTGGTTAGTTTTTCCCATATATGTGTGTAGATAGATGTAATGGATTTTGTGTATTCACACACATATATTCTATATATTGTTTCATATGGACTACTATAGGTGTAATGTGTATAGGTTGTGATGGCTTGAGGATCCTTACTCGGTGTATGGGATTTAATGTCTTGATGTATAATACCTGATGTATGATACATGTTATACAAGTTTTGGTGGCTCCCAAAAACTACGTGGTTACTTAAGTACGTATATTTGGTGGTTTTGTTACATGAGGTTCATATTGTTGTGCTTCACCCAGGTTTATGCGGGAAATACTTTTTGGAGAGATATGCTGAGGACGTGCGACATTGGGGAAAAGTGGAAAAACCATAGGGAAGTAGTAGTGGGGTAACCTTGATATTCTTTATTATATAATACATTATTGTATGCATTACTTGGTGAGAGTAGCCATGGTGAATACGGGAACATAGTAGACCTTTTTAGGTGACTAGATAGTTTCACTTTTTCTTCACTGTGCTTTAGCATACTTTCTTTACTTTTGGATGAGAGGCTTTGAAAAGGATCCTACTGATCATACTTCCATACTCAACCAATGTATATATAAACTGTTTTTCAGGTCACATGGAGCAAGTTGGAGATCAATTCAGTTTCTGCTAGCTTTAGGTTGGAGGATCTGTTTGGGATTGTGGTTGTTGTTGTTTTACTTACTTTTTGTGTACATGTAGTTTTACCCTTCCAGTTGTTATGGTTTTGCATGACATTTCATATGTGTACATGGGATTTCTTCCATCTTACTGGTTGAGTTGGAGTTGGTTGTTGTGTATATTATCTCTCTCTTTAACATGTGTTCTATTATAGATTAATGCCCTTCCTCTTGTTTTTTTTATACCCTCGTTTCTAGTCCATAAAATGGGGCCTACTGGAGGCGGGACTCGGGGGTCATTATCTCCCTTCTCACATTGTTGGCCTAGGAGGGGTACACTTTATGGGGAGGGTGTCGTGACAATTCCTGACATATCAAATGATCAATTTAATTCCAAAAAGTATATGTCTTGTCATTATATATCCCTATTGAGTAATGGATACAGATTTTTCATTATTTACAAAATTACTCTAATATTATTCAATGTAGAAACAATAACAAAAAAATTAATGTGGTTTAGGAAATATAAATATCCGGGATAAATAATATGGTTATTTAGGAGAAAGTTATTGTTTATTGAATATTTAAATTTTTATATTTCAAGTTAATGTTAATAACAACCAAAAATGAATCCAGAAAGAGATGTTAATACCTTCATAATTCGAAATGGTCATAAACAATCCATATAATTAATAAATACAGTATCAATCCAGTGTATACCCATTAGAGTAATAATAAAGGGGTTTTTCATTCATTAATAATAATACGATAAAATCATAATTAAAAAATAATGGACAAAATATCTTTTTAATATTGAAAATTTTCATTTAAAAAAATTTAAAAAAAACATTTTATATATTACTTTTTTATAAAATGATATCTAAAAATTATAAAATAATATTTAAAAAATTTATTGTACTTGATTCGAGGAAATTATTAATATGATGAAAACATTAATGTAATGTTTCCTTTCACATTTTAGGTGAGGGGAATCCCTGAATTGTTTCGAAGAAAACATGAAATATCCATTCAATTTTTTCTAAAAATTCAAAATAGGTAGAAATTGTTTTTATAAATTATTCTAAAATGGTCAAAGACGTTTCAAAAATATGTTTTAAAAAAAGAACTTTTAGAATAAAAATAATTTATTGTTGAAGAAAAAAATTTAGTCTGATTTTATTAATATTATTTTATAAATTATTTTAATTACAAAAAAATATAAAATTGTACTAATACATGAAAACATCCTGAATGATCAAAGGAGAAGAAAATAAAATTTTTTCATTATAAAATGGTCAATTAATTTTTATCAATTGATATTAAAAAATAATAATCTTGATTTAAATGATATTGTGAAATAAACCCTTACCTTGATCAAAACAGAGATGTGAGAATTAATTAATTGGAAGATTATGTCTACCAACTCTAAATTCGATTACAAAAATTTAGAATAATAGATAATATAATAAAAACTTTATCACCCATAGTCAAATATTATCATAGCATATAAAGATGTAATTTAATTGAATGAATATAAATTGAGTTATGAAATTCTTTATCACTTGTTAACTATTATGTTGAATCCCATAGTTGAAATAATTAAAAATTAAAATTAAAATATCATGAATTATTAATTAATCCTAATATTACATGTCATAAGGTATTTTTATAGACAATATAAATTATGTTATCTATATGACATTACATTATGTATAAATTATGAAAAATCAAGATGATGACCCTTATAAAGATAATAACATTGAAGTGTGGATAAATGAATGAACTAGTTTTATGTATATGATAAAAATACACCTAAAACAACTTTAAATAAATCATTAAATTACAAAATGAAATTTGAAACATATTCTTAGAATGTTATAATCCGTGTTTTAATATTTTAACCCAATAAAAGGAAATTGAGTTATCAAATACCATAACTGATGATTCTATTTGATTCAACATGATTTAAACTAATTTATAGTGATTTAAAAAATTATTTAAATTATAATAGTACTATTTCGATATTTATAATATATTATATGATCTTTTTATAATATATTATCACAGTTTCAATAATAATATTTCATTATTTTCTTTTTTTATGTGTTAGTTTCCTTTTTATGTACTATATGTTTTGTCATGAATGATCTAATTCTTATGCATATTATATAGTTAAATAATATAAAAAATAATAATCATGAAATAATAATCATATTTATAGATCAATTTTAATTTTAATACCAATCATGAAATATGGTCTTGTGGAATGAAATATATTACGATCATGGAGACTGTATGTTGTATATATTAATATGTAACGTTTCCATTTTTCAATGATCATTATGGAATGGAGGAATGTAATATATTAATTTTCAAAAAATATAATAAAAAATGCATTATTATTTATTTATATATAGTTATGTATATCATCAATTAGGTGTGCTGATAAATATTTTCTTGAAGGTGGTAGTCCAATGTAGATGATCGATGTTATCAAAATTAAGGGAGTTAAATTATTAGAGGTAAAATGATCTATATTATATTTTATGAATTTTAATTATGTTAGGAATATCATAATTATTTCATTTTTATCACATATATTCATTTACATTATCCTTATTAAATATCATGTAATTCATTAGTGTATGATGAATCACATCACATCGTGAGGCGGTAGCTTGACATTCACTTGAGAAATGATGTATAATAACTTGACGAAATTATATTAAATATATACATATGATACAATTACTCCAGAAATATAATAAAGATATAAATTCCATATATATAATTTATTTACATCATTATACCCAATAATGATAGGTAGAAATAGAAAAAATGATATTTGTTCGCAAGGGGGTAGTCCTATGTACAAATGAATAATGATTTTGAAACCCATTTGATTGAGGTGAGGATGGTCTTAGGTCATTAGTATACCATTAAAATATCATATTAAATGTATTATATTTAAATTATTATATCATTTTTTTTAATAATAATTTAAGGATGTAAAAGTGGAAATAAAATTAAATTGATCCTCAATAAACGTTACCTCTTCTTCGGGTAACCATCATACGTTTCAAAACCATATATCCTCAATTGGATTTCATCAATATCATAGTATTATAGGATGATGGGATATATTTTTTTTAATGTTTTTTGGGTTGGAATATTGTGAAACAAAGGTGTATTATGGTGTGAAGACGTGCATAATCAAGGTGGCATTTTATAAGTGAAGTGAGGACCAAAATAGTAATATTTTATAATAAAATGTGTAACCACGTTTTTAACATGAAAAAAATTGTAAAAAATGTGTGAATATTTAGAAATAGAAATTATTGGTTAAAAATACTTTGATATGTTACATTTCAAGCAAGTAATTGGGTTAATTTATCCATTATCATTTTACTTTATGTCCTGGTAAACCAATTTTACCTTGGCCGAATTTTTTATTTCTTTTGACTTTTAATTTTGGTCAAGAAAATTATTTGTAACAAATTAGATAATACAAATTATTTGGAATTATATTATTAATTATTTTTTTATAAATTATATTCATAGAACTATAAGTATAAGTTTAAAATTAATTATACACCTGTGATGAAAAACTGAGTTTTAATATAGACAATGTTCACTAATTTAGAAGTATTTTAAATCAGTATTAAATATTAAAATGATTAAAATATCAAGAAATTTGGATTCATATATATATAATTGAACTATATTTACATTAAAATAAATTTAAAACAAAACTTTACTTTATCAATAATTTGAGGAAAAAAGATAGTTTTCAATTTTACAACTGTATTTTTCATTATTCAATGAAAAATGTAACATTTAAAAAAAATTATAGTAGAATCATTCTGATTTTATGAATTTATAATTGATATATATTTTATAAAATAAATTTTCTAGAGTTTTTATGATTTAATTTTAAATTATGGTTTCTAAGCACAACTAAACTGGATTTAAATAAACATTGTAGTTTTAGAAAACAATTATTTATTAGTTAAAATTATTATTATTTTATTTCTAATTCATATATCACCTTAACATTCACAATTTAGTCAGAAATATCATTACCCAGAAATTTAATGGCTAGGTTATAACATTATACAATATTACAATTCATTTTGACTCCGGGTGGCATTTTATACAAGCATTTGAGGAAATAGAAATTAATGAAATTTATATCATTGTTATTTTAATCTCAATGTTTCTTATCACATATGTTATCAAATACAATGAACATATTTTATTATTTTATGGTTCAATATATCACGTGTTTCCATTAAGAGTTTTATTCTTAGAAATGTGTTTTTACATAAAATATCATTTTGTAAACAATTATATCAATCATTTTTCTAAAACATAATGACATAATCAAATAATTACAACATTATGTTGATATTAACTATGTAGATATGCCTTCTAAAAGTATATACATGCTATAAATATCAAAAAATGACATGAATATATTTTCAAAAATAGTTTCTTATTGAAAATAAATTTATAAGACCACCATTACATCGTATAGAACACAACATCATAGTCTACATAAAATGAAATTTCAAAGACAACAATGAAATTTGTAATGTTCATTAGATAAAAAATAAACGGGTTAATGGAAAATAATTTTGGTTTATAAAATGGTATGTGTATTCAACTAGATAATACAATTCACCTTTAGATACCAAAAAATTATAGTGCTTAGAAAAATATTATAGGAAATTTGTTTAAAGAAATTCATCAACCTATTATTTTCAAAGACATGAATGACATGATGGGTGAACATTAAGAGTCAATTTATAACTCATTAAAAAATATTTGATACATGTTATCATATTGTAATGTGTATTTACATTTTTTATAAATTATAATTCATTAAGAAATTTTAAAATAAATAAAATTTTAAATGTGTTTATATTTATTTTTGAATTATTCAGGAATAATGATATATAAGTTTTATATAAAAATGCATTATTTTAAAAAATGTGATTATTATTTTGTGTAATGATTTTTTAAAAAATATATATATTTATATGACTATAAATTTATTCATTAATGTTATCTATTTTTTATATGAACCAGTACATATAAAATTAAAAATAAATTATGAATATGAATAAGTATATATTTGAATAAATGTGATGTTTTCAAAATTATGTATTTCATGGAATTTAATAATGATTTATTTGACTATATTGTTTTTTGAATACTATTAATGAATTATTCATAAATATTCATTTCTTCTCATGGTTTATAATTTGTTCATTTAAATATTTTACACATTATTTTTAATCATAAAAATAAATTTTACAAAATGAATGGTTTAAAATTTGGTCATCATTTTTTGTAAATTTTCATTAATGAATTTTTTGGAGTTACAAGCATTGTATAATAATTTATTTATGTATGTTCTACCCTAATATTATCTTTTTAATAATTTATGTGAATTAATTATAAAAATATTAATTGTTTATAATTTTTTTATTATAATTATGGTGGAATTGATGTATCATTTGATTGAATAACAAAGGGAACAAGGACATTGGGCTATATTACTCAATTTCATGGGAGAATAAGATTTTCATGACAAGGATTTTTCTGTAGTCTCATTTTCCATTATGATATTAATGATGATTTTTATTTGAAATGATTATATGTCTTTACATAAATGGGTATTATATAACTTATTCATGTGATACGTTTTCATATGTGTTTGTGCAGTAGTCTATTCATTGTTTCAGTAATACAAGTTGTTGTTTGTGTGAGGTGTTACACATCAATTTGATTTGAGCATATGGGTTATTATAAATAAATAAGATCATAAAGATTATATCATTTTAGAAAAACCAATTGATAATGGGAATACATGAGATAATATTTTGATATTTTAAATCCCTTCAAAATAATATGAACTTTTTTACTTTTTAAGGGATAACTGTAAATATATCAACAATCAAACATGGTAGGTTTCATGAATGCATTTTTTTATTTCATCTAAGAATTTCATTATCCTTAGATATGTGGAACTAAATGTTTTGATAAATGATAAATTTTTGTGATTATATTTACATATATTTTAGATTTGAGTAAGAGGTTTTAAATCTACTATTTAAGTGTAATATATGCTAATATTTTTATTTCATACTACTTAAATACAAAGTTCTTAGAGGAAGGGGAAGTATAACTCAATGCATAGTGAAATATAGATCATAGATAGCTGATTAATGTTATGATATTCTACATGTTTAAATTATATTTATGGAGTACATTTAATGAAATTAATTTTTATATGACTGAAATTCATGGTACTCATTTGTTAAAAAACATATATTATAAATTAAATGTCATCACAATCATCATAATCACATCTATAAATGAAATTAATATTGGGTAAATAAAACCATTATAGAAAAATATTTCTAGATATATATTAGAGCATGCTGTTAATCCTAATAAAAAACTCAAATTATATGTGTTGATAAATTCCTCTTTAAATAGTCTAGAAGTTATGTTTTTCAATTAGATAATCCTTATGATTAAAATAAGAGTACAACAAATCACTTGATATGACAACCCTACATTATATTACACACATAAACATTATTTATTATATAAAATTTCACTTAAGATAACTTTGAGGATCAATAGGTCTACTGTCTTGGGAAATGAGAAACATTAAATAACAACTTAATACATGAAAAGACAACATATTTATTGAAAACTTATTTTACATGACCACTCAATTATTTCATACATATCATTGTATGGGATAAAATGAAGACATATATAAAAAAATGGTGGGATATAAAGCTCTGTAAGGGAGTAGACATGACATAACATGAATAATATAGTACATGTTATGCAATACACATATCAAAGGAGATTAAGAGAGACATGAACATAAAGGGATGATATCGCATGATAACATGGAAATGTGGAAACAACACTTAACATGGTATTATCATGATCCAAGGCTCATTTCACATGGAACATGAGTGAAACCTCATTTCAAATGAATTATCACGAGTAAAACCTAATTTTTCTTGACATATCATTATACTAATCTTTAAACAATGCATTGGAGCGCTATCAGGTCACGCCATTCTTAAACATTAAATTTCTTTTATAATTGTGACATATGGATCATAAAAAATGAAGTCATTCAACATAATCATTTATTACAAGATAAAAGAATGTATAATACATACATGAAACTATATAAACAATAAGTAAATACGTTTAACGGTTAATAACATTGATAGAGAAATGGGAATGTTATTCACTACATAATGACATTGGGTTGGAAAATCACGGGGCAATTTCAGCAGCATAATAACGTGACATAAGAATTCATAATATTAGATGATGAGAGATAAAAATATGTCTCATCATATTTACATGAAATGGAAATTAAGGGGGATATATATATATATATCCCAACCAATGTAATGTAATTTAGATTTGTAATACTCTAAAATTTTGTGAATGTAAATGAGAAGAGAGAAACTCGTTACGGAATTTCAGTTTGGTAATAAGCATACAAGGGAGAAATTAATGAGAGGGAAAGGGCTTTGTAACCATTAAAACATAAAAACGGTAGTCTTTGGGAGGTTCAAAACCGTCCCCCATTATTTACAATTGAAAATAAAAGGGAATAATAATATTAAGAAACGTGTATAAATTGAGAAAGGAAGTAATCCCTTACTTGGAAGTGTTATACCAAAGGCTCAAGAGGGGCTTCAGAGAGGTTTCTTTGGAACATGGGGCGCCTAGGGAGGATTATAGAGATATGAGGGATGATTTTGGTCAATATCCAAAATCTTTTAGTGAATAGGAAGTGGAATCTTCTGTGGATTTATATATGAAAAGAGATGGAATTCAATATTATATAGATTTGTGTCACGACACATTAAACTAATCCAAACCACAAAACCAGCCCATGGTTTTCTCCCTTGGATTCATTCAAAAGTGGTGTACAAAACCATATTTTATATATTAAATGTTCTCAATTTCTAAAATATTATGCTTCCTTATGTGGTGGTGAGTCACACTATCAAGGAAATCATTTTAAAAATATAATACATTTTATAAGTCATAGAGGGTCCACTACGGCTTTATAGAATAAATAAATAAACCTAAAATCACATTATTTTAATTCTAAAACATATATTTGCAGAAAATAATGTTCATAGTATTTTATTACATTACTATTGGGTTGTTATGATGTTATAAAACATATAATATATTAAAACGGTATTTAATTTTTACCTAGAAATTCGACTGTGTCAGTAAATTAAGAAAAATTCACCTTTGGATAATTTTGAAATTATAATTCCAAAAATAATATTAATTTTTTCTAAATAAATTAATAAATATGGGAATTTTTACTTTTAAAACAAAAATCGGTATTTATCGAAAATTCATGGGTTTTGATAACAACATCTTTCAAAACATAACAAAAATAAATATTGTATTCATAAAAAATTATACGATAAGTTATATTTAATAAAAAGTAATTTAGTAATAATATTTTATAAAAAAGTTATTTAATTCAAAAAAATTCCATTAATTCATCAAAATAGATTTCTGAATTGAATATTAACTAAAAATGTTATTTTTTCGTTTATTAATATTTAAAAAGTAATAATAATAAAATGAATGTGTGTAATTTAATGTATAAAAAATTAATGAACATAATCATAGGGATAGGGTCCTGTTATATAACCTCTGATAACAGCCACAAAAGTCATAAGGGTAAGGTATTTGATGGTGACAGACTCTTGGGGTGGCTCAGATAACCTCACTCGGGTGGTAATCTCTATCAACATCCACTTCTCATGTCGGTGGTTCTATTCGAGCTTAATGTATTGAATCATAGGATCAGAATGGTCATGAGGGAAGACCGATGATGCCACCTCCTTTACAGGATCTAAAAAATGGGCTCTGTATGGGGAAAGTCTACTTGATGAGGCCAACGGTTCCTTTTTCTGAGTAAATTGGATTTGTTGAAGTCCTATATTTATACTAATCTTGTGATCACTGTTCAATGACTATATTAGTAATAGTCACAATTCAGAACCGAATATTAAAATCCAATGAGATAAAACCAAATACGTTCTTTGTTTATATAACTATTTTACATTATAAGACATTTAGTTAGATCAAGAATAATTTTCATTAATGAAAGCTAGGGTCATTAAAATATTCCCCCCTTAAGAAATTTCTCCCTCGAAATTTTCTTTTCCCACACTAAAGAGTTATGGGTATCTCTAATACATGACTTATTCTAATTCCCACATTACCTCTTCAATATTTTGGTTTCTCCACAACACCTTGATGAGGTTCATTTTCTTATTTTATATAATTTTTTCTCTACGATATAATATCTTTACAGGATTCTCATCATAGGAGAGTTCATTTTCTAATTGTACCGCCTCTGTTTTGAGTACATGTGATGGGTAAGGTGTGTACTTACATAATAGTTGTACATGGAATACATCATGTACTTGCGATATATTGGGAAATAGTTCTAGTCAATAGTCCACCGCTTCAACGTGATCAAGGGTCTCAGAAGGGCCAATGTACCTTGGACTAAGATTCCCCTTCATCGCAGATCTCACAATTCGCTTCCATGATGAATGGTGGAGGAGTACCATGTCTTCAACATCAAACTCCAGTTATCGTTGATGATTATTAGCATACATCTTTTGTCTAATCTGGGTAGCTTTAATGTGCAATTTGATGGTCTGAAACTCCTCCACCATTTCTATGACCATATCTCGTCTGAGGAGTTGTCACTCCCCATCATCATCCAAACATACCGGTGTTCTGAAACTCTTCACATATATGTATTCATAAGGATCCATTGTAATTCTTGAGTAAAAAAAGTTGTTGTATGAGAACCAAACAAGAGGGATATATTGATCCCATCCACCTTTGAATTCCATTAGGCACGCTCTCAACATGACCTCAAGTGTTTGGATAGTATGCTTAGATTGGCCATCATTTTGAGGATGATAAGCCTTACTAAAGACCATCTTATTATCCAGAACATATTGAAGACTCTTCCAAAACATATAGGTTAATCTTGGATCTTGATTGGAAACAATATACAGTTGTACTCCGCACAGCCTTACCACGTACTTGATGTATATCAATGATAGTTAATCTAGTGAGAAATCATCCCAAATTACAATGAAGTGTGCATTATTTATAAGATGATCCACAACAACCTGGATAGGATTTATTCCTTTGAATATATTTGTATGTCTAGTGAAAAATAAAATGGTGATATTATCCAATTTTCACACTTTTATAGTTAATGGTTATTTCATCCCCTTATACTTCTACCTCTCATCCTTCACTTGCTGACATTCGAGGAAATTTGATGTATACTCAGCGATCTCCTACTTCATGTTATACATCAAATAACTCTCTTGGAGATCTCGATACATATTATTGTTTCTGGGGTGAATGGAGAAATTTGAATTTTGTGAATCATCAAAATTTTCTTTCATTAACTATGGATATAATGGAACACATAGTCTTGACCCATATCTCAAAATTACTTCTTCATTGACATTGAACTCCAAGGACATTCCTTTTCTGATAGTTTCACCCTTTTTCTAAATTCCTAAATCATTATTTTGAGGATCCTTTAAACATTACCAATGATACGGTTGAGAAATAATTTGTGAATTGATTTATGATGTTACTTTATTTATGATTACCATTTACATCTTTATTAAATTTAAGGAGATTGGATCATTTTTTATTTCAATAAATGATAGATTTTTTGGGTCCTTTATACATAGAGAATCTACCACCTTGTTCTCGTTCCCAGGATGGTAATGGATTGAGTAGTCATTGTCGTTGATTTTCTCTAACCATCATCATTGGTGCATATTCAACTCTTTCTTTGAGAATATACACCTGATACTTTTTTGGTTTGTATATATTTGACATTTCTCTCCAAAGAGGTAATGCCACCAGAATGTTAAATAGAAGATCACTATATCCAACACCAGATCATGTATTGGGTATTTTTTCTTATGAAAATTCAATTTTCGTGATGCATAGGCAATGAATTTTTCATTCGGCATCAACACACTGCCAATGCCCTTTTTCGAAGCATCACTAAATACCACAAAAAGTTCTCATCTTGTGGGTAATGTGAGAATGAGCACTGAGATAAGCCTCATTTTCCACTCCTATAATCTCTATTTTCATTCATTACTCCATGAAAACATGACCCCATTCCAAGTAATCTTGGTAAGAGGGTTTGACAATCGGGAGAAATTTCTCACAAATCGGTGATATTATCTAGCTGACCCAAGGAAGATACAGAAATCCATTACTGATGTTAGCCTCATCCGCCCCTTAATTGTAGTTTTCTAGGAGGGATCAATAAATATCCCATTTGTTGTAATGATATGGCCCAAGAATGAAGCTTCCTTCAACCATAACTCACACATTCTACACTCTACATAGATCCACTCCTTTCGTAAGGTCTCTAGTACGGTTCAGAGATTATCCTCATCCTCCACCTTTGTTTTATAGATTATTATAATATCATCTATAAATACTACCAAAAATTTGACTATGTAATCTCTAAAGATATATTATGTCAAGTCCATGAAAATTCCTAGGTCATTTTGTGAGTTTGAAAGGAATTTCTATGAATTCATAGTCCCCATACATTATATGAAAAGCAGTATTGGAGATATCCTCCTTCTTCTCCCTTACACGGTAATATCCGGACTGAAAATCCTCCTTGAAAAAATTATATTACTCTATGTAGCTGATCAAACAATTCAAGAATTTATAGAAGAGGATACCATTTTTATCTTGATTTTTTGAGCTCGCGATATTCAATTCAAAGGAGCATTGACCAATTATTATTCTTGAAGAATAGGACTTGATCACCCTAGGGGGAATCATTTGGGAGTTTTAAACTTTTATCTTGATTCTCATGTAGTTTTTTTCTCATATCCTCTAGCTTCACAACAGCCATTGTATATAGCGTCTTAGAAACTTGTAATTCCCCTAGTATAATGTCAATTGAGAATTCAACATCTCTTTATGGAGTAAGACTAGGAAATTTCTTCGGATACACATCAGTGAATTCCCTCACAATAGGATGTCTTTAAGTATGGTCTCTTCCTTGGAATCAACCATCTGATCCAGACACCCATGCTCATAGGGCAGAAATATCCATTCTTGAGATGATGGTTCTAAATAAGATTAATCTTCCTCCTTGCTCATGTTTTTAATCGGGGGTCAATATTACATAGGGAGTGTGATTTAAAACTCAAGTAAATTTATGTTGGCTCTATATAAGGAAAGACAATACATCATGAGAATTGCATCAAATTCCACTAGAGGTAGTGTCACAAGGTTCTCCAGAATTTCTATCCAAAAATTATGAGAAATGTGGAGTTATATTCATGGTATACAATGATTTCCCCATTTTTTTACTCATCGACATATTTCCATCCATAATTTTTGGTGGTTTTGGTATTGTTATACTAAACTGAGAGGATATAAAAGAATGCATAGAACTAGAATAAAAATGTATTTTTACTATTATTGAATGAATTACTACCATACATGTCACCACATCATTGTTTAGGTTCATCTCGGCGGTAAGGAATGAAGAACCTCACCCTAGATGCCTTGGAGGTTGTTGGATGACTCTGAAAATCCTTCTCTTATGGAACTAATTTTCAAGGTTCCTTGGTTCCTTTAAATTGATGTAATGAACAAATAATGGGATTTGAACGGAGTGTTCCTCTCCTCTATCACCGAGTGGGATTTTCTTGTCTTTAGTTAATAGCAAGGTGACCTTCTCTTCCACACCTAAAAAAATTCATCATCCCCTTCGGGAAATTTCCGTGGTGCTTTATTCAGAGCCATTGGTAAGGGGGTGCTTAAAATTCATAGCATTGTTGTATATATACATCAGACTGCTAGAATTCAAGTCCACCTTATACTAATTATCCACTTGATACTCATGAGATTCTCTAAAAACCATTTCGAATTTGTGGGCACATCATACAATTTTTCATATCTTATCGATGTCATGGATCTCCAGTGTTTTACATAGGATAGGTTTTATCCCACCAAAGAAGTGGTCAACCATTTATTCAAAGGTAACGAAAAAGACGAAGGCATATTGTACATTCCTCATGATGTTTTCCTCATACACTATGATATATTATTCATCTTTTTTCTTGAGTTTATGGATGTAACTTTCCATATTATGTCAGAGGGTTCTAGGAAAATATTTATAAAAAAACATCAATCAGAAATCCTTCCATTACAATGCCCCGATATACACCTCAGGCTTCATAGTTTTTATCAATGTCCACATTTTATCATCTTCACCCTCTATAAGATATGCTACCAGCTGAACCAACTCATGTTCAGAATATTTAATTATGTAGAATATCATTTCAATAGAGTTGATCCATTGTTCATAAATTAAGGGACAAGAGGATCCATTAAAATATTGAGGCCTTTTTCTCATGAAGCTCTCAATTGTGACTTGTTCATTCTTATGATAGGATGAATGTTCCTTTTGACACAGGTTTCGATTCAAATGATGAGATAACTGAGAGATAATCATGGAAATGTTCACGATTCCTTCTCCCATTAGATTTGGAATATGATTAGAATAGCAATCACAAAGATATTTAAATCAGTTTTTAGCCTGATTCATCGTATTATCGGAAATTGGATGGAATAAAAGAAATGTTTGGCGTAACACATAAACTGAAATCCAAAGACAGAAATGGTTTACATATAAATTAATTTTATTTTCTTAACATATAAATCTATAGGCTTTAATCTATGTTATCCATGACCTTGTTCCCAACATTTATTCTTAGGGGAATTTTTCCCTTAATAGTGGTTCACACTAATCTCAATAATTTTCCAAAACATATCTCCTGGAAGTGTCATAACAAAGTGCGCAGAAAGGCCCATTGTCGTGTACCTTGATACCCTAGGTCAAGCCCAAAACTCCATTTCAGTTTTTTCACTCTTAGGTAAAATTGTTCCAAAGCCGGCTCTACCTATTCGTCTACATACATGGCTGTATTTTCTTGATAGAACACTTACTCAATACTCACCAAAATTTAGGTATTTTTTTACTATACTTAGTCTTATCACTAAGACTTTTTCACTAGGGTTTTCAAATCCTTATCCTAAAAATAACTAATCTTCTCTTTGATACCAACTAAGACCACCCTGTATTTTATTACATGCATAAAACTGATTTATTACATAAAATTTCACCTAAGAAAACTCTTTGGATCGAGACGTCTAGTGTCTTGGGAAATTAAGAACATTACATTACAACTTAGGATATAAAAACAGATGATTATTATTTAAAATTTCTTTTACATGACCATTAAATTCCTTCGTATATAGCATTGAATGGGAAAACATGAAGACTTTGAAAAAAAAGGTGAGCATTAAAGCTATGCAAGGGAGTAAAAAAGACATAACCTGAATAATACAGTACATGTTAGGAAATAGGCATATCAAAGGAGCATAAGAGAAACATGACTATAAAGGCATGAGATAGCATGACAACATGGAATTGTGGCAACAACAATTAACATGGAATTAGTATGAGCCAAGGATCATTGCACATGAAGCATTTGTAGACTCTCATTTTACTTGAATTAGAATTAGTAAACCATCATTGCACTTGACATTTATTGATACTAATCTTTACCCAATGCATTGATGCGCTATTAGGGTGCACCCTTCATAAACATTTCATTCCATGCATAAATGACAACATGGATCATACAAGATGAAGTCATTCAATATCATGATTTTTTAAAATATAAATGAATGTGGAATAAAGACATGAAATTCTATAAACAATATGTAAATTTGGGTAACGCTGAATACCCATGATAGTGAAATGGGAATGATATTCACTACACAGTGGTTTTGTCTTGGAAAATTACGGTGCAATTTCTGTAGCATAACGACGTGACATAAGAATTCATAAAAATTATTGATGCGAGAGAAAGGGATATCTCCTAATATATAGATGAATTCGAGATTAACATAATCATATAGATACATGTCCCAATAATTTTAATGTAATTTATATTCATAAAACAATAGAATTTCTTGAGTGTAATTGAAAAAAGAGAAATTCCATATGAAATTTTCGCATTGTAATGAATGTATATGGGATAAATTAGTGAAATTGAAAGGAGTATCTCATAATTAATCCATAAATATGGCCATAAGGGTGAGGTTGAAAACCATAATCCAACATTTACAATTGAAAATAAAAGGGCATAACAATATTAAGAAACATGGTTAAATGAGAAAGGAACGAATCCCATATATTGATGTGTGACCCTAATGGCATGAGTGGGGCTTGTGAGAGGCTTCATGGAAAATTGGATTGAATTGGGAAGATTATAGAGAGTGGATGGTATAGTTTTTTTAATCTCTAAAATAATTTTAGTGAAGAGGATGTTGGAGCTTCTGAGGGGTTATTTAATAAATGAGAGGGAATTATTTATTACTTAGGTTTGGGTCGCCACATATTAAACTAATCCATGCCACAATCCAACACATGTTTTTTTCCAATGTTTTTTTCTAAAGGGTATTGGAAAATAATTTTTAAAAGGAAAATGGCTGAAATTATTAAAATATTAGGCTTTCTTCTATGGTGTTGTCTCATATTCTCAAGGAAATCATTTTGAAATGATAAAATGTTTTATAAGTCTTGGAGGGTCCACTGAGGCTTTGAAAAATAAATCTAAAAAAAATAAAATAAAATAATTTTATTTTAAAAACATATAATGTCATAACATAATGTTTATTGTATTTTATTACACCACTATTGGGTTATTATGATTTCATAAAACTCATTATATATTTCAAAAGTATTTCATTTTCTCTAAAAAAATTGATTATCTATGAAATTTATGGAAAATTCACAGTAGGATAATTTTGACATCCTAATTCCAAAAATAATATTAATTTTTTCTAAATAATTTTCTAAATATGTGAATTTTTTCTTTTAAATCATAAAATAACATTTATAAAAAATTCATGGGTTTTGATAAAAACGACTTCTGTATCATAACAAAAATCACTATTGTATTCATAAAAAAATATAAGATAATTATTATTTCATAAAAAGTAATTTAATAATTATATTATATTTAAATATTATTTAATTCCTCAAAAAGTAAATAATTCATCAAAATAGATTTCTTAAATGAATATTATCTACAAAAGATATTGTTGCTTTAAAAAATATATACATAATAAAAATAATAAAAGAATGTATATATTTTATTATATACAAAAACAATGCACAAAATCATAGGGATAGGTCCTTGTTACATAACCCCTTAAAACACCCTCATAATACCTATGTGTAAGGTGTACGACGGGGAACGACTCCTAGAGTGGCTGAGGTAGCATCGCTCGGGTGGTAATCTCTTTCAACATCCACTTCTCACGTCGGCAGTTCTGTTTATGCTTAACGTGTTGTAGCTCGGATTGGGCTTGGACAATATAGAATCCCAATGACTCCACCTCTTTTATATGCTCCAAAAAATTGTCTTCATACGAGTAAATTGTACTAGATGTGGTCATCGCTTCCTTTGTTTGGGTAAATTAGATTTGTTATAGCCCTATATTTATACAAATCATTGATCACTGTTCAAATGACTATAATAAAAACATTCAAAATTATTAACAATATTTTAAATTACACTTACATACAACAAAATAAGTGCATATTTTATATAACCATTTTACATAATAATACAATTAATTAGATTAAGTGGAATTTTCAATAATGAATGTTTGGGTTATTGCAGTTGTGTTTCAAAAGGTATTAGAGGAATAATTATATATGGAACTATAGTATATGATCATGTAAAAAATTTGAAAGGGTATGATAATGACTTGGAAATAACAAAGGCTTCATTAAAGTATTTAAATTTTTAATTTGTTTAATAATTCATAATAAATATTATTCTATTATTAGTAATAAGATAAAAAACTATTTCCCCTATCACCTCAAAGTATTTTTGGTAGCTAAGAACGGTGAGTGATGGCTAAACTATTATGTAATATTAATTATATAGTTGTTTTAATTTATTGTATGAAAGTATAATATTGTAAGATCATAAAATGAACAATTTTTTTTAAATATAAAAAAAGTGTTGTCAAATGGGTCAGTATTCCTATTAGATTGAATTTTTTAATATATAATGTTGTTTAGGAATATTCATGGAGATTCATGTTTAGTAATATTGTTATAAATATAAATTAATTTATTTTCAAGTCCATATAATTGAAAATTAATTTTTTATAAGTATTGTAAATATATTGCAATAAAAAGTGGTAAGTTATAATAGATCTTATAAAGTGTATTTAAATTATGAAGAAACATGATTCTAGATTGAGGAAATGAATAGAAACTATTTTTTGATTTCTAAAATATATTATTGATATAATATTTATATTTATTATATTATTTTTTATATTATAAGAAAGGATAGGAAGAAATATTTTTTTCTTTATTACATTACACGATTATTAGATATATATAGTTTATGATTCATGAGATCCTGTAACATATTTTATAATATAATATGAATAATATGGGACTTATATTGTATAAAAGTGTTTTTCTCTAATATTTGGTAATGTAAAAGGGATATGTCCTGCCTCCTAATTCAATAATATATTACATAATAAAATATTATTTTCTAAATATTGATATTTAAACACACAAATTTCATATATCATATATGAGTTAATATTTTATTTCATAAAAATTCCAAGTAAAACATATAAATATAATTACCATATCATGTAACAATTATAAAATCAAAAAATTATAATATTGGAATTTGTTTTATAATACTCTATTAGTTGTATATATGAACTTAATGAAGTTCAAATAGTAGAAAATAAAAGATTGTAGCAGTTAAATGAAAAGTGAAATTCAATTTATATCCTTAAAAGTGTTAATTATATGTTAGAAAAGAATGATAATGTAAAAATATTATTTTTTGACCAATGTAATCTTAATGTAATGGTTATATGGAATGGATACAATAAAATGATGTTCAACATTGTAAGAGTTCTCAGTTTACAACCCAAATGATTAATATTATATCATTATATGTTTTTTAAATAATTATGGATAATAAGTTAAAAAATATTAATATTTGGAATATGACCACTAAGTACCACTATTATTAAAATATTATATCCTTTTACATGTTACCCAAAAAATAATGTTATTAAAACTGTTTATTGTATGTCACATTGGGATATGGTAGGAATTTCCAAGATATGAATGGATTTTCACAACCTGTCACCAGTGTCCCTTGTCCTGACTACCTCTAGCCTAACATCCATAGGCTAGGGGTGGTGACTAGCACTGGGAGGGAATATCACTAAAATGGAAGGCATTGTTTTTAAAATATTAAACACATAAAAAGGTTACAAAACCCAAATATAACCATGATTGAATGGGAAGTAATACATCTACTACAATGTACCACCTGTAAGAGTAAAGTGTGTAAACAGAAAGTAAAGGGGCCAGAATACAAGCCCAACTAAAAGGAATTTACAACATAATAAATACAAGTTTCGAAGGTCATCAACCATGGATCCTACCTGAAGTCTAGGTACATCTCTCTATCTAATGTCACTATAGTACATTGTATCTATTGATCCACCTACGATCTCCATCTAGTCCTGGAACCCCAAAGTCCCATTACGAGATGTCCTTCATCTGCACAAGACACAACATGTGCGGGCGAAGCCCGTTCAGGGGTGAGTATAACAATACTCAATAAGGACCTGACACCCTAGAAGGTATCTCATTAATCCACGAAAGAAAACACCACAAAAGAAACACAACAGAGGTAATACCACAAATAATTATCTCAAAAACATAGAACAAAGTAAAATATATAGCACACCCCAGGTATAATTTCAGTACACAATTTTAGATGGTTAGTCATATTTCAAGATCATCTTATTCTATCGAGAGGCTCTCATGTTGATCTGTAGAGGTTTTCAAGGTGCTGAAGCAAATATGATCACGATGTACTAACCCTCACATGATCTCTATGTCCGGACCCATAGAGGATTGATAGATGCTAACCCATTCATGATCTCTAAGTGCTGACACACATCAGATCGCTTTTCTTTCTTCACGTCATAGCAATCCATTGGATTCCCGCACATAGCATGCTTAATTCTAGGAGGATCTGATCATAAATCCATCAGTCCTTCCCCAACCACCATTAAGTCCCACAAAGTGTAACTCCAAACAATCATCTCATTGTAAGGGTCCCAAATCAACAGATGACGCATTGATCAGACGCTCGGTCTGTATGTTATAGGCTTTTAGTTAAATGGGGCCAGTTGGATTCAAGTCCAATCCAATCCAATTGTACCCCAATTAACTCCAAAACTCAATTATTGTATCTCAAAATTAGTGACACATCATATGTTTCCATAAACAATAGACGGCGCGTCGATCGGATTCTCGGTCTGTGTTTTATATGATTTTTAGTAAACATAAGCCAGTTGTTTCTAGGCCCGATCTGACCCAGTTGGAGTGAACCATCCAACCCAGCCAAGGGGTCCCAAATACCCTAGATTAATTAGACCAACTCAACTAGATCTAGTTTGGTTCTGGGTTAGTTCGGTCCGGCCTGGAATGTTGGCCAGGCCTAGTGGGCCTCGTTGGACACGAACTAGTTTTCCTAACTGTCTAACCCACCGGGTTTCCCGGTGAACCGGTCTAGTCTGACCCAGCTCGAAGGGTGTTCTCATGGATTTAATGAGTGGGTCTGGCCCATCGGGTGTAGATTCAGCTTACCTGCATGGGTTCGGCATGCTAGGCCATGTGTTTGGCCCACATCGTATGGGTGCCACCTACTAGCTTGATGCCCGGCCCACGCGGTGCGGGCAGTGGTGCGCCGCCAAGCTGGATGTGGATGGCTATTGTGTATGGCCAACACTGGCCCCTCAGACATGGTCGAGCGTCATCAGATCATTGAGCCACCCAGACTCCCCAATGAAATGATGTCTCTCCACACGATGCTAGGCAGGTGTCGCATCTTCTTCTACCACCGCGACCGATTGGTCGGAGCCTCCTCCCACAGAGACACACCGATGAGAATGACTCCACCTCTACTCACAGCTGCCACTAATGGTGCATGTGTGCCAGTAGATGTTCAGAGGACCACCATATGTGCTCTAGTGCACCATTCTTCATGCCGCATGTTCCTGTGCTCTTGGGGGAACACCCTCTTCACCACAAAGGTCCCAGAATCATCTTTCCACCACATTGAGGGTGAGGCCACAAAGAATGAACATGATCAAGGTTCTCAAGTCTTTTATTTGTGCCATTAACCCTCCACATTATAGATTTATAAGAATAAGAGGTCTGAAGATCCCATTTAAATCCACAAATGATACTTTCCATTCCCAGATAACAAAAATCCCAAAAGATATTTACCCTCCTGCATTAACACATGATTCACAGATCAACTTATTTGTGGGTTGATCTTTGTTTTTCCTATCTAGAATAACATTGTGGAATAAAACTTACAAATAAAACCTCGAACTCGTTGATGATTGTAGGTGTGACATTTCATCATCGTGGTCTCAAGATGTTAACATCACCCATCATTTTTGGATATGTTGTTTGAGGTGTTTAAAAGTTTTTGATGATCTATTGGTGTGTCATTATTTTTTGGAGAGGAAGACCATTGGTGGTTTGTCATAGAATCTCCAAGGTTTAATCCTCATTACACCTATGAATCAAACTATTAAAAAGAAAAATGTTGTAGCGTCTCAATTATGGTACGACGTCGCATCATTATGATGTTTCAATAATGAAATTGCCTTGTAGTTATGATAGATTTATTTCATTGTTGCACTATGTGATATGGGCCATTAATGAACCACATTAATATACCTCATCGATGCCTCATTGCTACACCATAACGTATTCGTGTCATCTCTCGTTGGTTTAAAAAAATAAATAAAATAATTTTTTTTTTTATTTTTTTATTTTTCTTCAAAAGTAAATAAATTAACATTTTTACGGCCCTTTATGGCTGATATTACATCCTTTCAAGTTGAATAATAGTATTATGAGTTCAAAGGCACCCTCTCATTTAGGATCTGTTCACGAGTTTAAATGTTAGAAAAACCCTCTCACACATTAATTTAAATGAACATTAAAAAAATATAAAAAAATTAGAATTCACCCTCCACCCGTTTCGGTCAAGGTTAGGATGCACCTAAGAGGAACACTCCCTAATGAGCTTAGTGATACATTTGAATTTCCAATCCAAGTTACCTTTTAGGAGTTCTAATTAATTGGTAAAAGAATATTTATTAATTAATTTATTTATGGAAAAAAATAAAATCCAATGTTGGCATATGTCGGCCAATTTTAGGATCATCGTAAAGAAAACATACCCTCACAATCTCAACAGTGGTCTCAGATTGTTAATCTAAGACAGTATTCGTGATTTATATGCATTAGAAAAGAAATATAATTTTTTTGAATTATTTTATTTACAGTTATGCAATTTTTTTGTTTTCTCACTTAAGGCATACGACGACTATAAATAAGATTAACCTATGGTAAACCCACCATCATAAATATAACGGTGCCCTCAGAATTATTCGGGAAATCATTTCAGTCACTCTTGAGATTGGAATCGCAAAGTATCATAGCCCCTGGTCTCAAAATAATTCCATATAATTAAAAAATATACTAAAATTATGGGACATTAAATTCTTCTCACCTTAGGGATTTACGTCCCCAAAATCCGAAAGAATGGAAAATCAAACCTGTGGGTGTACTGAGCATGAATCTATGCCTCCCTCTCCCATGTTCTCTCTTGGATATTCTAGTTCTTCTACAAAATGCGCACTAGATAAAGGGACCATCATCAAAGAACCTTATCATTTCGATCATCTATCTCCACTTGGTACTCTGCAAGCGTCACCCATCATAAATGTCAGGCTCGCCCCAGTTTGTGACGTGCGATGGAACATGCACGTACCTCATCAGTTGCAAAAGGTGGAAAACTTCTTGCACCTAGTGCATTTGTGTGGGAAGAGCCAGTTGGTAAACCACCTCAACAACTCTATTGAGGATCAGAAAAAGGTCAAATGAACCTAAGATATAGCTTTCCATCAAGGTCAAATCTCTATAATCACTATAAGGTTGAGACCCAATGAAAAACATAGTCTCCCTCCTCGATTGAAAAGGCTCAATTTCTCCTATAAACATAAGACTTTTTTCTACTCTATGTATCCCTAATATTCTTCTAGATGATGTTCTTATCATAAGTGTTATCTTGTACCATCTCTGGACCCATGAGTGATGACTCCCCTAGGTCTGCCTAGCATATAGCTGATCTGCAAGGCCACCTGTACAAATCCTCAAATGGTTCCAAGACAATGATGGAGTGATTGATATTGTTGTATTCAAACATCACCAGTTCAAACTGGTCTTCCTAACTGTGAAGAAAATCTAGGACATAACAATGAAGCATGTCCTTCAGGACTATATGGTCTACTCTATTGGACCATATTTATGTGGGTAAAAAGCTATTCCCGAGCGCAATAATGTCTTGAATTCCTCCTATGATCCCTTCCAAAACCGAAATGTAATGATTTAATCACAGTATGATATGATCATTGAAGGCGTCCCCAGAAGCCACAATATCTTTTGAACATAGGGGAATCCCAATCCCTCTTCTAATATATTATCCCGGATATGTAGGAAGTGAGCGGGCATGGTTAGTCGGTCCACGATCACCCAGAGAGAATTGTGCCCCATGGATGTGCATAGTAATACCATCACGAAATCTATCCAGATACCAGCCCACTTTAACTCCGGTAACTCACGTGGTTTTCCCAAGCATGCTATAATTTGAAGCTCAGATTTCACATGCAAACTAATGAGGCATCATGAAATGAACTCTTCCACCACTTTCTTTATACCTGAAAACATATACCGAATTCAGTGGTCCTCGAATATCTTTTCCACATTAGGATTCATCGTTAAAAGGGATGTATGTAATTCCCTCAAAAACTACTCATGTAACACCACTAGTAATATGGTGCATCCATTTAAAATGATGATGTACTCCCCACCTATAAATAATCCATCAGGAGCCTGTCCTGAGGATATCTGAGCACGTCAGGCCTTGCAGTAAACATCCACAAGATATTACCCCATTACATGACAATGTAGTTAGTGGTTGACATTCATACACATGAGTTAAGATTATCCACCATTATCTAAGAAGGATATATGTGTCGTAGCTGGCTACTCTGTCACCACACATAGTATATGGAAATGTGAACTCATGTTGAGTGCATCACCCACCCCGTTCCCCTTCCCATGATTATAGACTATCTCAAAGTAATAGTCTTAGAGGAAATCTTCCACTAACGTTGTCTCAAATACTGAAAATACTATGGTCACCATTCCTTACACGTGAAAGGATACCCCCTATAACTGAATGATATGTACATCGACCATTTGGTATAGGGTACTTGTTCTATATGGCCACTTGATCAAATTGTCTATAATCCACACATAACTTCAAACACTATTTCTTACTATGCCCTTCCTCTGCAATTCCACCAACTATACTCTCCCCTCTCGGAGCGCCATGGGATCCATCTGATATGTAGGTGTAGATATCATTGTCTTCCCGTGGAACATGTAAATGAAAAAGTTCCTCTACCTATGGGTAGGTAATCCTAGAAAACTTTTTTTAAAGGATGTTGCCACACTCCGACATGTCTTTTGGAAAATGAATACTCAAAATACCAACTTCCACGAGGGAAAGGTTGCCCGACACAAGAGTGGCCAGATTCACCATCTTATTCATGAGTTTATCCCAGGATTCCTGGGATTCCTTTTTCACCGATCAAGGAAAACACCATTCCAATGATACATGTATACTGCTTCCTTTTTTCCTTAAACATTCTATATAAGCATAAACTATGGATGTCTAGAACATACACAGAATAAAATCGTAAGGTTTCGACGCATCTACTAAGAGGTTCCAACCAAATCTATTACCTCAAGGTTCTGATCACACCGTTGGAATAAGTGTGATTATCAAGTCACCTCCCATAAGAATCTCTAGAAATAAGGATGAAGTAAAATATTTTAACAGAAACTACATGTCTTGAAAAATATAAATGATAGACATAATGATTAGAACCTATGCTTATTAATTCGACAGCTATACTATACCAAAAAAGAACATAAAATCCTTCCTAGAGCCCTTGGGTTATACTCCAGGACCGCATGAAGGTACTCCCTTCTCATGTCCTCTAGTGCCATATGACTTGTGGGGACCACATTGGGGTGGTTTTTGTAACATGTTGAAATGTATACCACCTCCTCCTACTCTCGAAGCACCTCTTCCACATCTGATGCCCTAAATATTCATATGGCCCTATCACTTCCTCTTCCGAAATTTTTTTACACATCTAATTCACTAAGACTGATGTTAGTTTCCTTATTTCCCACTGCTGACATTCACAGGTTGTATCTACTAATCAAAATTACATTCAACCCCAGAGGTCATATCCACCAAGATAAATAAGAAAGATTTTTTAGTGGACTAATGTTTGCTTTAATGTCCCTAAACACATATAATTCAATGGTCCAAGCCCTAAATAAATGGTCAGGTTGTATTCATCAACTACCTAGAGTGGTCTTTATGCCTCGACGAATACATAGCAAATGAAATGTCATCTTGATGAAGATATAGAAGCTATGGGGAACACATAGCACATTACATTTTATAGTTAGATACCCCTTCTATAAGAATGGTTCTCGAGATATGTCCATGAAAAAGTTACCTCATCATAAGGTAAAGGAAATCTAAACCATGTGATTTCTCAACTGAGCAATGTAGAAGGATCACATCCAGGACCGCCATCTAATTTAATAGTGCCCAAGATTGATGGAAATTCGGTCACCACCTAATGCTCGTAATTAGTTGCCTGTGAGTCAAACTCACCTTGGAACCTGATGGGTATCTATCTCTGAAACTCATGTAAGGAACCAAACGTGCATGTGTCCTCTTCCGGTAGTGCCAGAAGTAACTGTTGGCCAATGAGATGTGATATTACTCGGACGATGCCCAAAGACACCATATTAGGAAATTTTCCCTATACCAAAGCCTCATCACTCTATGGACTATCCTCATGATCACACAATAGAATCCTGGATGATTATCTTCATAGAGGAATCTTTAAAAGAGAATCAAGAAAAACCATGGTCAACAAGTTATGCATGGTGAACTAATTCAAAAGGGCTCAAGAAAAAAAAATGATTTCCCAAACACATTCAACCAATGTTTTCATGTTCCACGTCAGAAAACAGAATATATGGTCTTACTGTATTGATAGGTTGGTTGCCGCAACGACACTAGACTCCCCGAATTGAAAGCTAAAGTCATGACACTTAACATTATTTCCTCCAATGAAAATACAGACTTGTAGTTCTTATAGTAGTATTGACTGCCCTCTGATACCCATTTGTCACGACTCATCCCCCAGGGATCATGCCATGACAACCCCAATCCTAGCTTCCATAAGCTAAGGGCTATTAACTAGCACGGGGAAGGCATATCACAAAAAGGGAATGTGTAGCCTTTAAACCTGCACACTCATAGACAAGGTAAACTTCACAAAGCTATACATGAAAGAATGGAATGTAATAAAACTACAAAAATGTACCACATATAAAGGTAAAGTGTGTTAAATAAATTTCAATGGGCTAGAATACAATCCCAACAAAATGGAAAGTATAACAAAATAATTAAATGCTCGGGAGGTCATCCTCCAATGTTCCTACATGAATGGTAGGTACATCTCTCTGTCGGATGTCACTACAGCACACCACGTCTATCAATCCACCTCCAAGAATCATCTAGTCTTTTCTCCCCAAAGTCCTAGTCAGAGTTATACATTGTCTACTCAAGACACAACAGGTTCATGAGAATCCGTGTAGGGATGAGTAAAACAATACTCAGTAGGTACCCCAAGACCCCTGAAGGTATATCAGTAATCCACAAAGGAATATTCGTCAAAGGAAATATCATAGAGTTAATACCATCAAGAATGATCTCAAATAGATAGCATAATGTAAATGTCGTAGATCACACCAGGTATAACTTATGTATAGAAGTGATAAATATTAGTCGTAAATCTATATCTTCTTATATTGTAGATAGGCTATGCTGTCGATCCACACATCGTCGTTAGTTAGTGACCCACACATGTTTGCTATGTTATGACCCATAGAGGATCTCTAGGTGTTAAACCACACAAGATCTCAAGGTGCTGACCCAAACATGATTGATAGGTGTAGAACCACACACTATCACTAGGTGTTAACCCACACACGATTGCTATTTGTTTTTCACGTCACAGCCAACCACATGATTTCTGCACTTATCACACATGATTCTGGGGGGGGGATCCTCTTCTCAACCATCAGTCATACATCAACCTCCATGAAATCCCTCATAGGGTAACACCAAAGGACTGCCTCATCATAAGCATCCCAACCCAATACACGACATGTCAATCAGACTCCTAGTCTATATGTTATAAGCTTTTTTGTAAAAAGGGCCCGGTTTGATTCGTGTTCGATCCAACCATTCCAAACACAAAAATACTCCAAAAATAATGTGATGAATCGCAAAAGGACCACCTCGTTGCAAGGGTCCCAACTAAGTAGGTGGCTCAATGATCAGAACCCAGGTCTATATGTTATAAGATTTTTAGTAAAAAGGGGTCAGTTTTGTCTGGGCCCAGTCCGACCAAGTCAGACCTACCTGACCAACCCAGCCCTGGGATCTGACATACCCCGATTTAATTCGACCGACTCGACCTGACCATATCTGATTCTGGGTTAGTCTAGTCTAGGCTGACCAGTCGATCGGGCCCAATGGGCCTCACTGGACACAGACCGGTTTAGCCGAGGGTCCTACTCGCTAGGTCACTCGATGAACCAGCCTCATTCGGCCCACTGGGTCATGGGTCTAGTCTACAGGTGCGGGTCTGTCCCACTTGCTGGGGGTGTGACCCACCAGCCCAAAGCCCGACCCATGTGTTGTGGAATGGTGGTGTCCCGCCTGGCCCAGATGCAGCTGTCTTCCATTTCAATCCCTCCCGGGCTGCTCAGATGCATGGGGCCCTTCTACTATGGTCGAATGACCGCGAGTCATCGAACCACCTAGACTGCTCGGATGCGGGTTGTCCCTCCACGCGGTGGTAGGAGGGTTTCGTGTCTGTCACTGCCGCTGCGACCCATTGTATATGGCCTCTCTCCACCATGATACACTGACAAGTATGATTCCCCCTCCTCCTGTGGCCGATTCCACCGCCTACAATCTTGAAAATGTTTGGTATACCACTAGATACCCTCCAGTAGTCCATTCTTCACGCCGCTTGTGCCATCACTATCAGGGTAATGCCATCTACACCGAAAATTCATAGGAGTCATATTTCCACCACATTGAGGGTGTGGCCACAAATAATGCACACAACAGAGGTGCTCGAGCATTGTTTTTGTTGGCCCCTTCCATCCATGATAGAAGTTTATAAGCATGGGAGGTCCAGGGATTCCAATTAAATCAAAAATGAGAATTTAAATTCCTAGATATCAAAAATCATAATATAAAGATACCCTCAAACATAGACTCATTATTCGCATACCAACATGTATGTGGGATGATCTATATTATTTATTTCTATAGTAATAATGGGGATGAACATGAAAAAATTAAAACCCTACCACTTTGACATTCATAGATGTGGCGTTTCGTCCTCAAGTATTCATGAGGTCGAAGTTGCTCATTGTTTCCAGAACCATTCTTCAAGGTGTGTTGTGTTGATGATGATCCACCGGTGCATCATTTTTGGTTGGAGAGGAAGACCGTTGGTGGATCTTCAAATAATATTAAAGTTTTAATCCTTTTTCCACCAACTCTTCAATCTATTAAATGGATACATGTCGCAACATTTCAGTTGCGCGGATTTGTCTCATCTTTACGTTGTTACACTTCCTTTATTTCATCGTTATGCATCATGATACAAGCCATTAATGAGAGTCAGTAATGCGCCTCATCGCTGCCTCGTCACTACATTATAGTGTTTCCATGTCTCCGCTCATCGGCTGACAAAATTAATAAAATAAATTTTTAAGCTATTTTTTTTTGTTTTTCTCAAAAATTCCAAAAATTATCTTTTTTTTCACATCCCTTTCCTTCCAATGTTAATTCCATTCTAGGAGAATCCCAGAATTATGAGGAAAATATTTCCCTCTAATTTTTGATCTGAGCACTGACTTTAATGTTAAAAAATCCCGCTATCACATTTTTTAAATGAACCTTTATAAAATGTTCAAAAATTAACTTTAACCCTGAACTTGTTTCGGTCAAGGGTATGATCCACCTAAGGGGAATACACTATCTCGAGCTCAATCATACTATTAGATTATGAATCTGAGTTACCATTTAGGAGTTATATGATTTTGACAATAAAATAATTGTTATTTATTTTATTTATGACCAAAAACTAACATCCATTATTTGCCCGCGCTGGCCAATGTTTGGATCTACCTAAGGAAAGAATACCCTCATGAGATAGTAATAAGAAAATTGAAAAATAAAATAATTTTATTTAATTATTTAATTTAAGGCTATACCATTTTTAGGTTTTCTCACTGGATGCCTACACTGACAAAAATTATGTCGCGCCTAGGGTAAACCCACCATCTTGAACGCAATAATGACCTTTTATTTCTGATCTGATCACACATTTATGAGTTATTACACTTTTTTTAGGAAAACCAATCATACATTAAATTTAAAGATTATCATTTTTTGAATAATCATTTTGGGATCTCCGGGCCTTGGAATAGTTGTTCGTCATAGTTCCTGGTCTCAAAACAATTCCATATAATAAAAAAATTATACAAAAATTCCAGTACGTTATGTGGATTGTTAAAAAACTGAAAAAAGTAATTAAAAATATGGTTTGTATAGATATGAATCACATGAGTAATTATTTATGAGAGAAAAAATGCACTGTTTTCTTAATATACAAAGTAGATTATAAAACTATAATTTATATAATGTTAAAAAAAAATTTACCCAAATTATTAAACATTTATTTTGTCTGTATATATATATATAATATAATTTTTTTACAGACCTCTAAAAGTATAACATTGAGTTATCAATAAATTTATTTTCATCATGGTTTATTAAAGTTTGTGGTAAAATTATATGGTTACAATTGGCATGATCTCATATATGTAGATATAAAATATCTACCTAATACATTAAATGAATATTATGTACTGCATGATCCATGATGTAAGAAAAATATTATTTTATAAACTATGTCATTTGATTGATATGGGTACATTTTACATAATAAATACACTTTCAAAAGGATTAAATGATTACTAAAATGATAGCCTTAATAATTTTATACTGTTATTTAAACATCCTTCTAGTTCAGATAATTAGGTGGTGGTTTGGATTATTTTTTATCATTTCTATCGTATACGATTTACCAACATAGGATTTATCCTGCAGTATAATGAGTATGGAATTTATGTCCTTAATTCTGGAATAAAAATGAAGTGAATAGAAAAAAAATATAATATACATGTAATGTACATATCAATTTGGTTGAAAGTTTCAGGATGTTCTCATATAAGGATTCCAAGACAAGAAGAAGATTAAATAATAAATTAATTTTATTTTTAGATAATATATTTCAAAAGTAGTCAAACAAAATAACTATCAAAGTGTTTAGTTCATTGATAATTATATACATAACCAACATATTTTACAATAATTGAAATCAGAACTCTATAATCACAATACTCTAATCCATTTTATATTTCTCACAAGATAAAATCATATTCATAACCGAGGGAATGTAAATATAAGAAATGAGTGATATTAGACTTCCAGTAAGGTAATACATATCATAATGTTTTCAACACAAAAATCAAAGGATAACAAGAGGATGAATAAAATAATTTAATAACATAAAAAAATAAAATTGATGATAGTCAAAATAAAATTTAGACAAAAAAACACCATAATAAAATTTTTAGCAATTTTATAATTTATGACATGGAAAAAATTATATACCATTAATCATGAAACATATGTTTACGATATAAAATTTTAAGACCCAGAAATGTTATTTCCTAATAATTAAATCATTGAATATTTTGAAATTTAAAATAATAATTGAAATGTGATATTATATGATAAAAATTTAAAAACTATTGATCATCCAAAATCATAAGAAATGAATTGTGTGAAAAACCATTATGCCTTTTCCCATGGGAACATACTCATAATTTTTATGTCTGAGAATGTTTGAAACCCCATTATTACCATAATTATGTGAGCATAAACATATTTTTCGACCCTAAATATCTCATATGAAATAAATTTAAACCTATAAATTCAATGTAATAAACTGATCTAAGATACCTACAATACCATCACCCGACCTGATTCATGGCATACCAAAAGGGATTTCCTGATCCCTGTCAGCTGGTGAAATGAACGATGGAATAAAACGTAATCAGAGAGAAAAATCTCCCCCAACCTAAAAAGACACATAAAATTTACAAAACATAGTTCTGATAAAAAAACATGAATGAAAAATAAATAAAAAAAATTTATAGCCTAAAGATACTACAGATATGATAAACCTCAAAGCTTCTAGGTGAAAACTAAATTACATGCCCAACTCCAATAGAAAAATTGAAACAGGATAATCCATTTTATAATGTGGGAAATTAACTAATATCTCTCCAATAGCTATCCGTACCCATATTACCAAAACCTCACCAACTTACTACAACACATTTCCTTTTTTTATCAATAGACATAATAAAGAGTAAACATGATTGATCAGTTGTATATTTTGTGGGAAATGATCGATTAGTTAGATCCCAAACAAGTGATCTATAACAATTTCTATACAAAGATTTAGATATGAAAAATTTAAAGAAAATGTGGAAGAATAGTAAGTTAAACAGTTTTTATTACAATTATTGTAAAACATTATAATTTTCCTATAGTTCTAAATATTCATGGTAAAATATTTTCAAATAATTTCATGAATATCAATGTAGGTAATTAAATAATAGATGCACAAAAAAATTATAGGTAAAATGTTCTGAGGATCACTGTAGGTCAGTATATCTAGAACACTCATTACCAATCAAAGACAACCATAGAAATCATATATAGAGTTACATTCATCGAATCTGTATAGTAGATGAATAATCCATAATTGATCATATCATTAGGTCAAACAAGATCTTCTGACACAGTTCCATGGGAGAATAAGAACACACTATGATAAAACCCCCTTATCGTAACATTAGACGAGGCCTATTACTATACAATCAACCTAAGCACCCAAGGGAACTGTTGTGACACATTTTCAAAATAATATCATAAAACCTTGCATTGAAAACCATTTCAAAATTCCTTGAAAGTATATTTTCTATAACCAAAATTAGGGAATACAATTTTCCCCTAAAACCCCATTCACTCATAGAATTATAAAAATCATGGAATTTAATTTATAATATAATTTATAAAAAATGGATAAATCGATGAAGATCCAACATAGGCTAGATATTGAACCACATTCAATACATGTCGGTCACACAAGTACATTAAGTGATCAACTAAAATGAAAAAATGTAATGATGACTACATATTCCATGAAATTGATTACCACATCATAGATTAAATCTAATAAGGAAAATTTTCATCAAATATTATAATATGACAGATACCTATAAGAACCCACATATTGATCCACAAACAATAAATGCGTAACTGTTTAGTAGAATATTTCAATATGGACAATGAAATATTAAACTTGAATGATTCCATGAGTTATAAGAATCTAAATACAAAATTCTATGATGTTTTCATGACTTTTTGAAGCAATGGAGAAAAATTAAATATTAACCAGGTTATGTGATATGATCCTTACCAGGATCTAATGATGAACATAAGAAATTGAATGTAGAGACCCAGGATTGACCTACATGGACAATTCATAACATTTGAGGAATAATTTAAACATGACACAAAAATTCACTCAAAGAACGTATTAAATTATTGTCTTTGTAATCTCAAAGCATAATAATTTAACTTGGTGAAAGATCTTCAACATCTCCAATAAATATCTTCCAATTTTTTTCCAGCCTAAAGCCTTTCTTTGTATCCTGGAGAAAATAAAACATTAAATGGGAGAGCTCAAATTCCCAATAATGGTAATAATTGATAACATAAAATAAACCATAAATATAAGAATTTAAAAATGTGAATTTATTGTTTAAATATCAAAATTCGGATTCATGAAATAAATATTGTAATTTTCTATGGCATATATCATTAAGGGACATTAACCATAAAATTTCATTAACTTAATACATAAGATTGTGGAATATTAATAAGAACATATTATGATTTACATATTATCCCAGGCATTTCTTTCATGACTATCATAGTGGACAATGTCCATTACTGAACCCGGCTTACTTACTGTTCCATCCATATATTACTGAACCAGATTCACTTTCCATTATGCCCCTGTATTACTAAACCAGATTTACATATAGTTATAGTCATGTCCATCACATTAGATATAAATCATTACCTAATGAATTGTGGGGAGATATAGTTCCCTCCCATCTCATTATAAAAACATTCTTACATGTTCAACAGAAACATAAATCATTTATCATAGCATAACACATTAAATAAAATGGGTTCCTTAAAGCTAATTCCATTAAATTACATATAAAATAAATGTATCTCATAAAAATAAATCCATCATAAACACAATAAAATAAATGTAATAACAGGGATATAAACATAACCCTTTGTCATCTTTGATGAAAATTAACTTTGATAAAACACTTAAACTTAAATATTGAATAAATATCCATTATTTTTTCAAAAATTATTTCTTTTATCAAAATACTATGAAATTTTAAAAGAAAATAATTTAGATAAAAATAAAATTTCCACACTGTAGAGGAAGTTTCATGTAAATATGGTGTTATGAATCTATAAAAACATTTTTATTCTATATAATTTAAATAAACATTCTCCGCATACTTTTTCTGGAAAAGTCAATAAGTACCTGATATGGTGAAAAAAAGAAAGATTCCTTTCATATAATGTAGTAAAAATAAACAAGATTTAAAAATGAATTTAAATATAAATAAAATCATATTAAATAATTTATGAAATACATTTTCATAAAACATGGACCTGGATGATAAATATATCCCTATTAAATACTTATAAATAAACATTCTCAGATAAAAACAAGATTGTCATAGTTATCCCTTACATTAAGTTTAATATCTTTTGTATGTGTATGAAACTTCTATATGGTGGGTTTATAAATTTTATTAATGTGTAACATAACCATAATAATATTTATGATATTATATATGATTCACTTATGACTTTATATTACCCATTCATTTTTCAATTCTATGTTAAAGAAATGTTTTGTATAATAATAATTTTTGTTATCATACATCATTTGAATTGTTATTCTTGATATTATTATTTATATATTGATTTAAATAATTCAGGAATGTAAAATATGATTTATATATCATTATATTTATTATATAAATATATATATAAGATATATAAATGAAATAGAATACACAATTCATAGAGACAATATGCCATATGTACTCGTGAATGAAATTTTCATATTCTTATTGAATTGAATAAAAGAAAGTAAATGAAACATATATATATACCAAATTCCTGTAGCATTATTATTTCATATATTTAATTATTATTTATAATATATACTTTATAATAATTCTGTAATGATAATAGTTAAGAACGAATCACATCACGTTGTGGAGACTGTAATCCCTATGTACACACGAGCGCTGATATCATCCCATTATAGTTGAATTGTATTAATATGGATGGTGTATAATATCTCATAAATAGTATCATTTTATAATAATCATATATTGTTATTATTTTCACCATTATACCCATCCCTATGAGGTGGTTATTAAAAAAAATTACACCACGACGTGGAGACGATAATGCATACGTACACACCTACAGTTCTTTGATTTTTCTTTGGATGGATAGAAGGTTAAATACAGTCGTTTAATATTTATAATAATATATCATTATAAAAATGATACTAATTTTATTAATTTATAATAAAATAACTAAAGAGGACGAAGTATAAGAAGACATAAATTTGAATGAATTAGTAGAAGATATTACTTCTTCTTCAACGTGCCTCCTTTAAATTTTCTCATAGGCCCCTGGAGATGGTCCTTTGAGAATACCATGACCTCTATAATGTAACTAGGGAAGTTTATAAGTGAAATTTTATGGGCTTGAATGATAATTAATGCCCAAAAAGCAATGAAAATGAGAGGGATGAGGTTCCCTTTTATATGTGAGGAGAGTGGAAAATAGGAATGTCTAAAAATATAAATTTATTAACAACTAAATATTGATTTAAAATGGTTCAAAACTTATCAAATTCTAATATAATAAAATTTTGGTTTGAATACCAATCATCCAATAATATTTTGACTGGTGTGGAAAATTATTTTATCATTATTTTTATGGTTTAACACTTATTTTACCATTTAAATGTTACTATGATATCATAATATTTACAAAATGTTAGTTAATGTAATTACCATATAATGTTAAATGGCCAGAAATAAGTTATTTATGACATATTTGGACTTATATTAACCATTTGACCGAATCATTGATTTTTATAAATTTAATATCATTTAATATACGACATTATGTTTTATGTTATGAATTATGTAAATTTTCGAAACTATTCATACATGTCTTTTTAAAAATTTAATAAAAACCATATTACTTCAAAAAAGGCATTAAATCAACTTTAATATGTTAATTTAATCCATAAAATTCGTGGAAAACACCAAAAGGGTTAAAATTAAATTTATTTTAATATTTATAAATTCATTAATTTGAATCTTTCATTAATGAGGTAATCACAACATCATAATTCTGTCATCAATAAATATATTTATCTAATGTCTAAATATATTAAATAAAAATACAATGATTTATAAAATATTTTAATATTTCTAATTACTATTTATATACATAAATATCAGTTATAAATCCATATATAAAAATAGATTTAGTAAAAGATATATGTTTACATTATAATTATCCTTAAATTAAATTGATTCTCTAAAATGTCATTTTCACATTTAAGCGATTTCATGAGGTCCCCAAATCGACTCAAGGATGCACATGGTCATAAATATCTAATAAAATAGGAATATGACATGTGTTAAAAAATTAATATTATTGTAGGATTATTTTCTTACCCTTATTTTAAATATTTACCTTTTAACTATGGTAAAAATAATAATTACTAATATTACTATTCATAACGTCCAAATATAAAAGAGTAAATATTTACAAAATTTGAACATTATGATTCTAAATATGGAATTAATTTTTCAAAACATATACCAAAAATGTTTCAGTAAATAATTTAAAATTATTTCGATCTGTCAAAACCAAAAAGTAAGTTTTTATGAAGTAATAACTATGATAAGATTGAAATGTGTTTATGTACAGTATAAAATTAAAATTATATCCATTGAAATAAATTGGATTGAATGAAAAAATTTAATAAAATTAAACATTAAAACCAATTAACAAAGATAATCTAAATATAGAAATAAATTTGATAAAAAGTCAACTTCGAGTTAAAATGCAGTATTTTTCATTATTCATTGAAATATAAATTTTATTTGAAATATACAAACAAATGCAAAGAAAGTAAATTTATTTTCCCCAAATACATAGAAAAATTTTATTTTCTCAAATTTAACTTATAAATGATTGAAAAACTATATTAAAATGGGGTGTTCCATCAAAAGTCTGCAAAACTGCATTTTTTTTAAAATACATCTTTTAGCCAAAAAAATTAAATTTATTCTTATATAATGTTCTATAAAATAGACAAGATAATATCTAATTTTATTTAATATTTAGAATGTAGATAATAATATTCACAATGGCTATTTTATATCCTACAAAAAATTAATATTTTGAAAATATATGGTTGTTTAGTGAAGCTTGGTATTGCGTAAAACGAAAGCTATCGAGGAAGGTCGATCTTACATGTAACACAATCCATTTTTGTGTTTCATATAGTGCATGTGTTATTTTGTGTGGCGTATTACATAATCCAAACATTGTTTTTTTATACATTGAAACAAAACCTATACTCAATGTTGCGTGAAATTAATTTTATCAAAAGATCATGAAATTATGTGTAACAAATGCCACATATAGTGTTGCATATTTTTCAAGATAATACGGTGTTGTGTATAGTGAAATATAATTTTGGTGTAGCGTATAACACAAGACGTTATAAAAATTAAAGTAATATACCTCATATAATATAATGTTATTAAATTATTCCCCCTTAAAATGAATTTTTCCCTCAAATTTCATTGGGGTTATTAATGGATTATTACTTGAATGTCTCATTCCTAAAAACCCACTTCGTAATGGAGAATACAAAAATTAAATTTTAAAAAGAAATGCTAGAAATATAAAGGTTATACAAATGAGCTCATCACTGGGATTCCACATAACAGAACATAGGTGGGAAGTGAAAACATGGTTCTAGAAGAGATGTCAAACAATTGAGTTCTAATGGATAGTGATAGAGAATATGGTTTGGAGAAAGGTAACTACCCAAAATCCATAAATCAGTGATGATTTAAGGGAAAAACGGATTCCTCAGATAAGAAAGTACTAGGAAATTTTTTTTGAAGATCATTTTCCTAATTTTAATGAATTTTACATATGAATTAATAAATACATTATTTTGTAACAATCTCACCATTGATCGTTCCATGAAAAATTTAAACATCAATTATATTTTAGTGAAATTCATTTGAATTTTTAATTCATGATGTGTTTGCAGATCAAGTGAGAAAATGATAAGTCATTCCATCTATATCAAAAAAAATGTAAGAACATTAAATAAAATATTGTCACCTACAGTGAGAGAATTATTTAACCTGACAAAATTAAAATAGAATATAACTTTTAGAATCCATCCAAAAACTCAAAATTTCAAACTTTTGAAAGATATATACTAAGTCAACCTAACAATTGTAGTCTAATATCTCATTTGTTTATTCCTAGTTGTCACATTTCAAACATGTGAATACCTTAATAATTTATTTTATTGATACATGATATTAACATGAATTACCATAGAAATGTAATAAAAATAATAATACTATGAAATCATAACTCATTACACATAAAAAAATCCCAAAAATACTATAAACTCAAACAATGATATCACAGTGTCCTTATATCAGTCATGAGAACATTAATACTATCTAACATCTCATTATCTCTTTATCCCTTCATTATGTGCAAATCATGTGCCTTCCAAAAATATCGGAATAAACATTCATAGTTACCGGTACCATTTAATTTATTCATTCAAATACCTAAAAAGAAAATAGTTCAATAATCCTTAGGTGTTTCTTTATTCCATATTACCATTAAATTATATATACATAATTATTCTTGATAAACATGTAATCATTCCAATATCTTCTTAAACCATTGATCGAGCTTCATCATTTTATTCCTTAACACTTTTTTCATCTCACATATCATTTGTAGTCTCTTCATCATCAGAAGCATTTATAAGACCCATAAGACCATTCTAATTTCCTTCATTTGATTTTCCCTTAGTGCATCGATTATCATAATTCATGTACATTCTATATTAAAATCATTGACCATCATTGATGCCTTATCAATACCATTATCCTTGTCCACAATGTTAACAAAACCTTTTACATTGAAATTACTAGCTTTGTGTCCTTATTTTACACACCTAAATATGCTTCCAGTTACTTTGAAACATTTTGCATTATTTATCTTCCCACATGATTTAAATGTGGAATATTGAACTTTCTTTCCTCTATGATCACCATAAAACACCATCTTTCTCTTACAAACTAAGTCAGGAAACTCACCGAAGATGAGATTATTGACCATATTATGATAATGCTGATCAGTCATAATAACAATGCTTCTCCATCCAAATCCCATTTCATTTGGTTATTCATTGAAAATATCATTCCATTGTATATCATATTCTACATTAACATGAATCCTCTTATTTCCAACAATTTTCTAAAACATAACATGAATAATGTAGGGGGAGAACTCATACTCAGAAAACAACATAATCAAGGGGAGTGCATTCAATATCTAACATTTTAGGGTTATTAATAGGTTATTCATAACCAGTTCCATAATTCATGAATTATAACATATATTTTTACTTAACCTTAGAAACATCCATAGACATACCTTATATATATCTCCAGGGATCTCACTAATGATTTCACAGCCTAGCTTCCAAATGTTATATAATCATTCACTGTGATACCAACTATAAAGACCCAAGCATGACATAGATGTAAATTTCATTACTTTTGAAAAATACATAATGCAAGAAACAAAAATAAGCAAAAATTAAATAATAGTTTAATTTATTTGAAATATTGTAACATAATCATCTTTCTAGGTGAAATATCGTCAACATCTCCTATAAAAATATTCCCTTATTGTTTTCATACATAAAACTTATATTTATATCCTAGAGAAAAGAAAACATAAAAAGGGTGAGGTAAAATTCATAGTAATGTTAATAATTGAGAACATAAAACAATATATAAACATAAGAATGTAAAAACCGGAACATAATGTTTAAATATCAAAATCATGGATCATAAAATAAATCTTGGTAGTTTTTCATGCATAGATCATAAAATAACATTAACAATTAAATTGAATTGGATTGAAACATGGGATTGTGGAAAATAAATAACAAAATAATATGATTTCTATATTAGCGAAGTAATTCTTGTAGATATCATCACAGTGGATAAAGTCCATTACTGAACTGGGTTTACATGACATTCTAGCCATATAATAATGAACAATATTTAATTTTCGTTACAGCCTTGTATTTCTAAACCAGATTTTATTTTCAGTAATGTCATGTCTATATAATGAGATAAAAATAATTTCTTAATGCATTAGAGGGAGACATAAGTCCCACCCATCTCATAATGAAATAATTCTTACATGTTCTACAAAAAAATCATTCATCATAGCATAACCTAAGAATAAAAATGGGGTTCATAAACACCATTCCATCAAAATATATATAAAATAAATAGTTTTCATAAAAATTAATCCACAATAAACATAATGAAATAAATTTAATAATAGGGATAGAAACATAACTCTATGTATTCTTATATAGAAGTTTTCTGATAAAATAGTTGAAAATAATTGTTGAGGAAAATATCATTTATTTTTTAAAAAAATTTCTCAAAATGTTGTGCAATTTTAAAAGAAAACAATTCATCTAAAAATAAACATGTAAATGGGTAGAAAAAGCTTAATGAAAATAAAGAATAATAAATATGTGAAAACTCTTTCATTGTGTATACGTTTAAAAAACATTCCCCTTGTACTTTTTTCGGAAAAGTCAAAATGTATCTCATATGGTAATGAAATGAAATATTTCATTCATACTATGCAGTAAAAGTCAAAAAGGGCAAAAAATAACTTTAAATATACATAGAATAATTATAAATATTTTATGAATTTTTTTAGATAACATGAATGTGGATGATAAACATATCCTTAGTAAATACTTACGAATAAACAATCATGGATAAAAACGAGATTGGAAAAGTTATCTCTTACCTTAGGTCATATTTATTCTGTATGTGACTAAAAATAAAATATAGTGGATTTAAACATATTATTAACTTGTAAAAACCCATAATAATATTTAGTATATCATATATTATTTAATAACTACTTTATATTAACCGTTAATTTGTCAATTCTATGTTAAAGGTGCATTTTGGGTAATAATCATTTTTTTATCATACATGTATTGAATTGATAATCTTGATATTATTTCTTATATAATGATTTATTTAAATTTAGAGAGTAATAAATTATTTATATATAATATATATTTATAATATAAGTATATATATATATATAGTAGATAGATAAATGAAATGGAATACTCTGTTCACGGAGACGATAGGCCATTTGTGCAGATGAACGGTAATTTTGTTTTTCCTTATTGAATTGAATGGAAGTAAATAAATGAAATATAAATATATATATATATATATATCTAGTAAAATTATTATGTAATATATTTCAGGATTATTTATTATATATAATCTATAATCATTCTTGAATGGTAATCATGGAGAATGAATCTCATCGCATCGTGGAGACGGTAAGAAGTACGTACGTACAAGCGATGATATCTTCCCGATAATTATTTCATGGTATTCAATTGGATAGTGTATAATATCTTAGAAATAGTATAATGATATAATAATAATAATATATAGTAATTATTTCCACCATTATACCGATCCATGTATGGTTGTGGGGAAAAATTACACCATAGTGTGGAGATGATAAGTTGTACGTACGAACGTGTGATGATTTCATTTTTCATGGGTTGGATAATATGATAAATAGGATTATTTAATACTTATAATAACATATCTGTATATAATTGATAATGATGTTATTCCTTTATAATGAAATAAATAATGATCATAAATTAGATGAAGAAGTAAATTTGAATGAATTAGTAGAAGAGATTACCTATTCCTCTACGTGCCTCATTTAAATTTCTAGTTAAGTCACTAGAACTAGTATTTTGAGAGTACCCGAACTTAGAGAATGTTACTAGGATGTTTATAAGTGAAATGGGAAGGTGTTCTCTTAGCTTTATGGATTAAAATGCAGTGAGGGGGAGACGGATGAGGATTCCTTATATAAATGAGGAGTGGGTCACTTTAAAAAAGACGTAATATATTGAATTGTTATAAATTCAATTTCGATTTAAAATGCTAAAAATATTATTTAATTCAAATAAAAGAATATTTTAGTTCTAATACCCATTGGAAAATAAATTTTTTACAAATTTTTAATCTTTTTTTATGTTTATCTCTTTGTTTTAACCCTAATTTTATCCTTTTTAATCTTACCATGATATCATGTAATTTACACATTTTGGGTTAATATAAGTACCATAACATGTCAAACGACCCAAAAAAAATTATTTATGACATATTTGGATTTATATTAACCACTTTTACAAATCATTTATTTTTTAGGTATTTATTATTATTTAATAAACTATTTTATATTTTATGTGATGAATTCTGTCAATTTTGTAAGCTATTCATACTTGACTTGTAAAAAAACTATAACAACCTTATTACATCAAAAAATGGCATTAAATTGTCTCTGATATGTCAATGTCATCCATAAAATTCATGTATGACAAAAACTGTTAAAATTAAATGTAATTTAATATTTATAAATTCATTTATTTGAATCATTCACTAATGATATAATCACTATATCATAATTCTGTCATCAATAAATATATTTATCTAATGAATGTAAATTATAAATAAAATACATTGTTTTAGGAAATATATTTTATATTTTTATTGACTATTTCTATACATAGATATCAGTTATATAACCCTATATTATAATTGATTTAGTAAAAGATATATTTTTAGGTTATACTTATCTTTACTTTAAATTAATTATTATAAATTGTCATTTTCACATCCATGTGAATCCGTGGGGTCCCAAAATCGACCTAAGGATGAAAATGGTCTTAAATATATAATCCAATAGTATTTGTACATGTGTTATCATAATTTAATATTATTATAACATTATTTTCCTAGACATATTTTCCAAATTTACTATTGAACCATGGTAAATAAAAAATTACCGAAGTCACTATTTACAACCTCCCAAAATAAAAAGTACCTATATAAAAAATTTACCCTTCTGATTCCAAATATGGAATCCATTTTTCCAAATTCAAAACACGGATGTTTTGGTAATTAATTTAAAATTAATTCCCATTTTCAAAACCATAAGCGGGTTTTTACGAAGTAATAACTATCAAAAGATTGGCATATGTTTTTGTCAAATTTAATATTTAAATTACTTAAAATGACCAAAATTGGATTAAATGACAAATATATAATGAAATTAAACTTTAAAACCAATTTAAAATATAATCCTAAAATAATAATAATTAAATTAAATGGTAGTTTCGAGTTAAAATGTATTATTTTTCACTATTCATTGAAATTTTAATTTTATTAGAAAAATTCCAAAAAAACAACAAAAGAAAATTTTTATATCCCTCCTCTAAATAAAAATATTTATTTTTTCACATTTAACTTATAAAAGTGTCAAATAACTTGATTTAAAATGGGTGCACCATCAAATGGCGAAAAATTTGAATTTATTGAAAAATATTTCTTTTATACAAAAAAATTGAATTTGTTATTATATAATGTTCTATAAAATAAGCAAGATGAATTATAATGTTATATAAAATTCAAAATGTGGTTAATAATATTCATAGAAGCTAGTTAATATCCAATTAAATAGTAATATTTTAACAATAAATTGTAGTTTAGTGAAACTTGATATTTCGTACAATTCATGAAATTGAGAAAGGTTAATATTGTGTGTAACGGAAGCCATGTCAATGTTCCATTTCGGGAAAACAAAATTTGGTGTTTCATATAACATAATACAAAGATAGTTCAATTATATTTTGAAAAATATATATACATAGTGTTGCATGAAATGAATTCTATCAAAAGAACTTAAAATTGTGTCTAACCGGAACCAAGTCTACTATTGCATATACTGAAAGATAATATAGTTTTGTGTATAGAGCAAGATAATCTTGGTTTATTTTACATCACAAGAATTCAAAGAAATTAAAAAAAGTGTTCTCATAAAATCTATTGGTGTCACATTGAAATTAGTGGACATATCCCAAATCAAACAAGGAATTTACTATGGTAGGAGAGTGTCCACAACATAAAGAATAGGATGGATTACTTGTATGAATTTATGCTAAACCATATAGGGTTGCATTATTTACAGTTAAAGTAAGGATTTTATGGTGTAAAATCACCCATGAAACAAGTATGGACAAAATTTTTTTACATAAGGTTAAGAAACGTGGATGATGTTGTAATGGTGTAGAATAAGGTACGATGACATAAAAAATTATAAAATAAAAAGTAATTTTTTTATATATTTGATACTTGTGTCAAAACTCATTTTAATGTATTATCCCTAGAAACACATATATGCCATAAAATACACATTCATGATATAATTTTTTCCTGTACAAATTAACCAACCAATATTTTATAGTATCTACATAAAAAATTATTACTACCAATCCCAAAAACACACTCTTAAAAATCAAAAGAACATACATTAAAAACCATAATGTTACAACCTCCACACCATAAGGATTTTTATCCAGAGGAAGTCATACAAAAGAAGGGTTCTTTGAAATTTGGTGATCCCACTACTCCATCAATGACATTTCATGCTTCAACATATCATGATATTGGGATCTGTGTCTCCATAACAACATAAAAAATGTGATATACTTATCACACAATGTTTCTACCTGATAATTGACGCTCTATACTGGGTTCCCTAAAATTAAAACATCATTCACTAAATTGATCACCTCCCAACATAGAATATAGGATGGATCAGGATAGTACTTCAAAAGATATGATATATGAAATTAATAATATATATAAATCAAATGAAATGTTAATTCCAAAATATAAGCCACAATACCATGGAACACAGTAACTCAAAAAATCTGTTTTAACTCCGATCCATCATTCCCTTTTATAAGCATACGGTGAACGATCAATGGAGAAAATATCATGAAAACCTTGTTACATATGGAAAAAATACAAAGCTTCACATTGATAAGTCTCATATTAATTTTTTTGGGATTTGAGTTACAACTAGACACCGATGTTTATCCCAAATCCCCACTAAAAACCCAGAAATGAGACTTAGTCCCATAAGAGTGGCCCCACCCACCTCTTACCAATAAGCATGTGATCTTCACGGATGACCATATAATGCCTTCAAGGGCACCATTATGATCTATGTATATGAATTTTATTATAGTAAATCAAATACATTCCCAAATGGTTATCCAAAAATCCTTATAAATCTATGTTGTAGGAATGTTTGATATCATGGAGAATCAGAATAAACACTATGTCTAACCATATATGAATATGTGGTATGCTAAAATCAACCTAAATTTATTCCCCATATCATATTAAACACATTCACAAAATCTGGTGGTAAAAATTGGATCCCTATCCACAATGATGTACGGGGGATCCCCATTCATCGTCAAGCTCATGTGTTCATATCCTTGACAATATATTTACCATTAATCATGTCCCAAATAAAAATAAAAAGAAAATGTTTCTAAACCAATCAATAAAAACATATATTGAAGTATTCCCATTCATATTCAATGAATGTATACAAAAAAAGGTATATTTAAAACTCAACCCATACCCAAACATAATTGGGGGAGGCTACAGAAACCAAAAGGTTTAATATTCACATACATGATCTATTGGACTGTTTCTCAATAAGGCATATAATATATAATGTCACACTTCTTACTCAAACCCAATAATTTCTATCTCATGTAATAATAAATCATAATAGTGAAAAAATTAATGGAACATGATGAACTATCATAATCAATTAAAATTGTTCTCCTCACAGATGATGGGGCTTCAATCTTATCTCTAAATAGAATAATACCATATAACGGTAAAGACTAACTAATAGTGGTATCCCTACAATGCAGGAATCTTCTATTAAATTTAAATCATCATTTTATTGCTGATATTCCACAATATAACCATAGTGAGTGGATGGTAAATGAACACTACCTTGAACTATACTTAAAAAATAATCCCGGGAATTTATACACAACTGAATTTATATCAACACAGGGTTTAATTGTTCCATTAATTCTATGATATCATAGGATAATAAAATCCTACTGATAGTGTTTTGAATAACATTCTTATTCCATAATTTATATGAAATTTTAAATTTGAATTTATGAGGTTATTCTAGCCCCCTTTACTATCTATGATTTAATACCTCTTTATGAAATATATATCTCAATCTTTTATATTAAAAATGAATAGTAAATCTCTCCCATGAAACTTAAATTTGAAAAAAAATTGTGAATTCATAAACCCAGAATTCCCCAAAACATGAAATGGGAAATTAATTTTATACATCCAAATATAATAAAATCTATAAGAAATTTTTTTTCCATATTCATAAGTATACTAATGGGAAAAATCCATCTAATTAACATTATAATATTTTGGGTTTGATTTTGTTTGTTGTCAAACTAGGATTATAAGGTATGTTGTGGTGTTCTTGATAGATTTTTGACACATTTTGCTGAGAAACATCCAAGGAAATGAAATGGATTCACTAGAAGAAATACAAAAAATTCCATAAACATGGTGACAACAATTCCTAGTGTATCTCAAATTGTTGTAGTCTAAAATTTGGATGATGGATCAAGAATCTAAAAAAAATTATTTCCATGAAGATCTTGTAATGATGTGTCAAAGGAACCAGTTTCATAAAATCAAGTTTATTTTATTGTCATTTCTCAACAGTTTGGAGAATAATTAATGATCTTTATGAATGGGTTAATATTTTATGGTAATATCAAAAACTATGATAATCTTTAGGAATATAAAATTCTCATGGTTCTTTACAAAGATACATAGAATCATGAATGGGAAGGGAGTGCTTCGATAAATTTTAATGATGTGGATGGAAGCTTCTTGAATGATAGGAAGCTATTATTAATGGGTCTTTACACCCTTCATAAAATGAGATTACTTATTAATGAAAATCCATAGGCTTGGAATTTTTTAATGTTGTTTGTGAAGTGTTTTCTCACAAAAAATCTCACAAGGATAGGAAAATAGAGAAGGATAAAAATGTCGATAAAAATTGTCAACTATTTTAATGATCACGAAGGATATAAAAGAATACTAATATTTGTGATCATAAAGAAGGCTAGTTAATATTCTTGAATCATGTTAGATTTATAATTTTTTTGACTTTGTGTAGGGTATTTGTGTTTCCAAAATGTTACATGCTCCATGAAGGTTGCGGAACTCATGAAATTTTTCAGAAAGGATTAACTCGTGAATCTTTTGTAAAGTGATATTCAAAGTGGTTGATTTTTTAACTAAAAAAATCTATGTATATTTTAGGGTGTATTTTTGTTTATACTGATGAGACCAACATTTCCCTAATCTATTTGTGAACCCCATCAAAGAGAATTGAGAAATTATAGAGGATGAATGTGATACATTCTGCTGGCAGTGGGCCATGGAAAGAGACTCAGGGAGTGACCCTTGGGAATGCTGTATGATGACCCTAATTATTGTAATGCTGGTGAGGTTGGCAATTGAATTGATATATCCCAAATAATATTTTGGCAATGAGACATATTGGATTTAGTACATCTGCATGTTGTTGTTTTATGCTCCTTGGATATAGCCCTATGAGGGTGAACCTTGTAAAACTGTTGTACCCATGTGATTTAATTCCTCTATTAAATTATGTGCATCATCATCAGATATGGAAGGATAGAATAAGATCAACATAACAAATTAATATAAAATTAAATTTACATTATATTAAATAGGTCTTGATACAGTGCGGAATGTATAATTTTTTGAAAAGAATATACATAACCCGATTTACCCCCTCCCCTTCCATTGACGGTATTTAGGACCATTTTGGACCAAATATGTACAACCTAAAAACCACACTAGACACATCACAGAACAACACATACTTCTTTAATAGAATTGGTTAATAACAAAATAGGAGCGGATTTCAGATGTCTATTTAGTTGATCAAATAAATTATAAAACTTTTATTTCTATTTGAATTTCACCCATTTTTTGCTAATGGTAATTAATATTGAAACTATCAAAGATAAAATTGTCAATTACACTTGGTATTATCCATTAAAAAAATAAATAACATAATATAAAGAAATACCATGTCACTTTGATAGAAAAAACCATTATAATCATAGGATCAACTTCTAAACCATGTTCAAAAATCATTTTCCATGAGAATATCACTTATTTGATTTGTAAACTACAATAAAAATAATTTCCATTTAAATAATTACTCCTCATGACTTCAAAAATAAAACTCCTATAGTGATCATGACCATACATGTATCTAGAAATATATAAAATATCATCCAAAAATAGCAAAAAAGTGTTGATATACTACATGAATATTTCGTTAATAAATTCTATAAAACATGATCGAGTGTTAGTAAGACCAAATTCCATCACAAGATATTCTCGGTGGATATACCATCTTCTAGAACTGGTCTTTATTATAATAAACTCTAGATGAATGAGTTGATTATTACCAGACCGAGGATCAATATTCAAAAAACAATTTCACCCCAATAAATTTTCCAAAAAAAAATCTACTTGTTGAAAATGATTCTTTTTCTCAGTATTTACTCTGTTCATCATTGATAGTTAATCCATAATATGTGAAAACCACCATCCTTAATTGAAAAGTGGATAGGGTTTTACTATGGTGAAACACTTCCCTGAAAAAATAATGTTACCATAAAATCATAAAACTAATTTTTGAGCTCCTTCAACTCCACTGGTGGCTTGCGATATGTGCCTATCAAGGCTAGTTGCATACTCAACACCAGATCATCTGTGAACTCTAATTTATCCTTCTTAGGATATATAGAGATGAAATATTTGAAAACATCATGTATGTACTAAAAACCCATGGAAGATAAGAAATATAAGAAATCAAATTGATATAAAATGTTTTATCAAGAAAATATACAATTAATATTTAGGCTGATAGGTCCTACAGTACTAGGACCATGATCCCACTCCCTCAAAAACATTTGAGATATTGCATTGGTGGAAAGGAACACGAATTTTGTATTATAAAAATAAAAAAATTTATGATGATAATTATGAAAATACATCCCAATGATGATATGATGTAGATATCAATAAAGAAATTAAAAATCCGACACTAACTCTACAATAGCTTTCAATAGAGAAAAAAAGGTAAACACAACTTGTTCACATTCCTCTTTCTAAGAAGTGTCACAAAATCCAGAGATAATGACATGGCCTACATTGAATGTTTCAAATATTAATAAAATAGTCATAAATAATCTAGTGCGATGAAAAATATCATTTAATGTTATATTTAAATAATATAAAATAAATATGGTACCTCTCATTATCACTAGACCGACGTCATCCTCCATTGGAAACTCAGCCACACTATTAAAGGTCTTTCACTCTTTATCCCGAGGTAGGAGCCCTATAAAATTTGAAGCATATGATTACAATTAAATATCATTTAAAGATAATGATACATATACATAAATAGAAATCTATATATCCTGATCAAACCTATATAAATGGATGCAGATTCAAAAAAAAGTTTCACATCATCAGCTGCAAAGAATAATAACATTTGGTGTCTGGCATGACACACTGATAGAATGTAATAGATATACTATTGGCTTAAAAAATGACAGCATGGAGGCCCATTGGTGGGTAACACCTCAACTATAATAGGATTCTCTTTTCAATTCCTCTTATTTCCCTACACACCACAAAAGCTACGACTAGGTGGAAGAGAAGGAGCTGAATAGAGATATTTTCCAATATATATCTTTATTCCATATATCAATGTCCATTGCCTAAAAATATGTATATAACATCATAATGAATTTAAATTTCTCATATCAATCAAAAAACCCAACAGTTACTTATACTCCTTTAGGTAATCATTCATTGCTACAATAATATTATAATGAACCCACTCCACTACCCGATTGGGGTATGCAATCACTAAACAATCTTTTTATTATAAAAATAAAGACTACATATACATTTCCATTATTACATAATCAACATATAAATTTTAAAAAAAGAGGATTTCAAACCCCTTATAGTCCAAAATCACATTCTTATCAACTTGTACAATTGCTTACAATAATTTGATTATAGGAACCATGAGTATGAATGATGAGAAAATTTCCTTGATATTCTCATCTATGTCCAAGAATTATAAAACCATAAAAATGATTTAAATATAGTCATCTTCCTATTGGGTATGATTCATGTACATAACATGTAGTGAAATATCATATAGGAACACATTTTATTGATTCAATTCTTCACCAGATCCTTATAATACCTCGAAAAATGAGTTCTAGACTTATGGTAGATTTAGGATGAAAAACATAAACCACTCTCAAGATAGTTACTAAATGATTCCAATCCAATGGAGGATTACCTTTAAGAGAATCCTTTGAACCCACCTATTGAACAAAAGGAATATTTTTAGGAAGAATATTATTGCACCCATAAATCTAGTGAAATGTTCAAAAAAACCTGCTAATCTATATTCAAACTATAAAACCAATATGATGAAATTGAGATTATTATCATGAAATAAACACAATGCACATAAATCCCAATATCTAACAGTAACAACTGTATTTTCACAGAAATAAAAATCTAGGTACACACTCTAGAAAAACTCCCAAGGCCTAACATTTATTTCTCCCTTGTTATATATCCTCGTGAATGAGAATAACCATTAATTAATAGCAGGTCATCAAAAGCATTCGTGGGATACCCTCGAAAACTAAAAACCATCCAGATTTATTAAAAACTCGAAGGGTGCTCATGATTCACATGGGATGATGAAAAGAACACAAATATGAAACCCTGGAAAAAGGTAATGATTTCCCCAAACCATGAAAAAAATGAATGCATAAACACATAAGAAATAATAATTAGAAAAAAAATTAAATATATTTTATAATAAAAATATAGTATAGAAATGATAAAACTAAAACCATCTTGATGAATCCTATATTAAATGTTTTATATCAATGAAAACCCAAAAGATAAATTGAATAATCCATGTTAATAAATTTCAAATTCCTTGAAAACTCACCTCTAGTTACCTATACACTACTGACCAAAACCTTATCACCTCATTGTGGCTCATTCCCATTTCGTGTATGAAAAATTAATAACAGCATCTTTATAATGCCGAATGGGACCTCATGGTGTGAGAATAAATTGCTCAACAATATACCACCTAGGTTTTCATATAAAGTTAGTGTACAAAATTCCAAAAATGCTCTAATTAAAAAAAACATGGCATGAAGACTAGTTTAATTATTTTATATCAGAATAATTGTTCAAAATTCCCAATTTTGCATTGCTTGAAATTATCATGGTAAAAAGTATTAAATAAGACCAAAGCTATCAAATTAGGTAATCAAAACCATGAAGTAAAAAACGTTATCATCATTAAAACAAGCTAGGGATTATTATATTCTATGATAACTAGATAACTAATACCCATGCATGGATAACTGCGCACATTTTGTCCCTAAAACAATGTATAATGTGTAGAGAGTAGAGGAAATACTCATAAAGAGAATTTCCCAATAATGACTAAAAAGTGACCAAAAAAACATGGACTAGGGTTCATATGAACACCGCAAGAGTTAATCCATTGATGTTAACAACAGATGGGGACGGATACTACACCTTCCACCTAAATACCCACGGATTACCTTGTGCATCATTTTCCAAACCATTTCATCTAAACCATGAATTGAAATCTATTTTTAAATATATTTCACAAGGCTTTAAAATACCCGGTCTATTACTCATATAGGGTATAAATATATTTTCATGAAAATATATTTTCACAAACATGATTTAGGATATAATTCCAACTAATTAATTAAAATGTTTCTAAATATAAGATACATCATTGTGAATGAATGATAAACTAGAGACGATACTAACTTCTTATAATTATGTTCAGACACACCTATAATTGGATACGTCAATATGGATAAAAAAATATGACCACAAATCCCATTAAGTTTATATCAACATCAAATAATAAATCCATATAGAAAAATTTTTGACGAAGAAGAGAAAATAATGCGTACCTCAGAAAACTAGCACGGCACACAATAACAAACACAATGATTATCATCCAAGAAAAGATCACACAATTAATCTGTAAGAAATCGACCTGAACATCACCATAAAGACCACAGATCATAAATTAAAGTTAAATGGCTCTACAATGACCAATTTAAATGTATAATAATAATATATACTTACCAATTATTAGTGACACGAACACCACAACGAACAAATATTGGAAAGAGGAACAAAAAATAGATATATGATATCCCAAATCACTCCTATCATCAACTAGGATTGGAGATATTATACTTAACAATGAATTATAATGATTACCTATACTCTATGAAATTATAACCTACTAGAATGGAGGATATATAGTGTTAATATGGGTTTAAGATGTCAAACCCCCATGAAACATGAACACAGAAAACACAAAACATCATGTAAAAGATCGTGACTAGAGATTTTATGACATAAATGTGGGAACAAAAAAATTAAAGTAGAAAATGGATATTTTCTATATTACAATATTCTTATGTCATAAATCGTGTTAATGGAATAATATCATCAACATTTTTATTACAAAAAATAATCATTCAATATTTTTGTTGGTATAGCATGTAGAACCCAACATCGATTCTGTATTAACTCCCAAAAAACATTTTAAAACGTAATTTCCCAAAAAACAATAATAATCAAAGGAAAATAATATTGTATACTATAATATTATTCATATTATAGTTAGATAATACCTCACCAGTCAAAATATATTTAAATGAGTTATATTGATAATTATTCATAAATATAGTGCTACGAACCTATGGAAAAATATTCACTTTCATAAACACATCACCCAACATGAACAAAATTAATGTTCATATATAAAAGATATATTTTTTAAAGAAGTAATTATATCATAATATCATATAGAGTGTCCTCAAAATATCACATCAAGAATTATATAATTTGGAGTGAAAATAGATGTGAAAATACACATTTTTTCACAAATAAATTGAATATTTTATAAAAGATGAAGTAAAAATTACATTAAAACCATTTTTATGAAATGGAAGATAAATTTTTTATAAAATTCTTATAAATAGTTATAGATAAATATTTTTGACCATACTATGAAATTAAATTCCCCATGTAATTTAATTAAATGTATTTGAAAATATTATTGTAATTGAAAACACATACACTTATTTTGTTTTATTATATCGTATCAAATTTAAATTTTTTTAAGAATCATTACCCTTAATAATATAATAATGAATCATGGATATTATTATTATTATAGATATAGGTTTTAAACTAATACAATTGATGTAAGAAAATGATGTGATGGCCTCAACCTGTGGTGTTGTACCCTATAAAACCCCTTTATTGGAGCTTCTGAGGGAGATAAAATCACTAGGATTTCCTCATAACCAATCCCAACATGAGAATACACAACATAATCTTCAGTGAAAATTTTTATATGAGATGTTTAGTCTCATCGACATCACAACCAATTCCATGTACACTAAACCACCCCTTGAAATTCTCAACGTCGTGCACCAAACCCTAAGTGAGATTTCTTATGAATTAAAGGAAGACGTATGAAGACAATAATAATATGAGTATGTATATATTATTTTTAGTGGAATAATGTTCATATTTTATTCTTATTTGTAATGTATATTTTTTAATTTAGATTAAATAAGACACAAATTGTATTTTTAATTAGTGTTCAATTACAAATGAGATATTTATTTTGATTAATAAATGAATTTATAACAGAAATATTATTTTAAATAAATATTATAATCAAATAATATAAATTAAATATAAATTATCATATAATTTTTATAATGTCAAATGTAATTTTTATAACAGTTCAGAAACTGTTTTTATAAAGAACAATCATTTCTTAATAAATGGATATTATTAATTTAAAAGTAAAAAATTAACATATTTAGATATTATTTTGGTTAAATGAATATTATTTTTCATATCATAATGTCGAGATTATCTAAATATTAATTTTTAATATTTTTTAGAGATATTCAAATATTTGGGAAAAATGAAATAGTGTATAAATATATGGTGTGTATTATAACCTCATAATGACCAAAAAGTGATGTAATAAATACTATAAAAGATATCAATGCCATTATATATGTTTAGAATTTAAAATAATATTTTTAATTGAGTAATGCTACAATGCCATTATGAATCCTTCAAAACCATTAAATTATTTTATTGTTTGAAACCGTTTCTTCAAGAATATGAATCACATCCACTTGAGAAACTATATTATTTTACTAATTTAATCCTAATTACCTAAAATTTAATTAAACCCACTACTAATTTTTTGAAACCAAGGGAAAATAATTGTGATTGTGTAACACCCCAAGCTTCCATAGTACATTTCCTTTGAATAATGTAATAGCTTGCATTGTACGCCACTTCGAGATTCGAACACATCGTGACCCATCAAATAAGCCGTTATGAAATCTAATATCCAATTTTTAGAATTTTATAAATTTTATCTTTCAAAATGGACTTCATTTTTATATTCATAATATTGAAATTATCTTAGGGTGAATTTTTTGTATTTTTCTGAAAACATTCAATTTTTGATGAATAGTGAAAATTTTAAATTTTAATTAAAACAACTTTTTGAATCGAAATAATTTATAGTGTTAAATTATATATTTGAATGGGTTTCAAGTTTCAATAGATTATATTTTTATAATTTGAAATAATTTATGTAATTGTTTGTAATCTCATAATTAAACTAGACATACACAAGTGTCAATTTTTGATAGTTATTATTTCCTAAAAACACATTTGTCTTTTTCCAAAGGGAATTAATTTTAAATTAAATTATTCCACTTATGTGATTATATTTTGGAAAAATTTATTACATATTTGGAATCAGTAGGTCTAAATTATGTTAATAGTTAACTTTAATTTTTAGACATTACGAATATTTATTTCAGTAAATATTTTATTTACCGTGGTTAAAGAGGTAAATCCAGTAAATATGGTTAAAAAATAATATTATAATAATATTAAATTACCCTACCACGTGGCCAAACACTATTGAATTATAAAATTTATACCATGGGTATCCTTGGGTCGATTTTGGGACCCCATGGAGCCACTTAGAAGTGATAATGACATTTTATATTATATAATCTAAAGTAAAGACAAAAATAACAAATGAAAATATCTTTTAGTAAATAAATATTTATATGAGGATATATAATAGATCTATTCGACTGTAAATTGTAATTAGAAAGATAATATTATAACTACCTCAGTATATTTTATTTATAATGTTTAGACATAATATAAATATATTTACATTTGACACTATAATGATGCAGTATTTTCTATATTAATGAAACAATCGAATAAATGATATTATAAATACTAAAATAAACATAATTTGGAAGTTTTGATGTCATAAACAAATTTTTTATGTGACTATGACATGTTAGGGTTGATTAAATGTATTTATTTCTAATTAATAATGATTTTAGTACTTTAAAAAAAATTAATTATTAAATAATGTCAAAATTGACATAAATGAGTTTTTAAAACAAATACAATATTATTAGTTGATATAAGAATCCATAAAATCTAATGTTCATCCAAAAGACATATATAATGATATGTGTGTCATTAATTAAAAACTTCGTTTTCACTTGGATGTTTATTTTAATATTATTTACCATATAATAATGAAATACAAATAGGCATGGTAAATGTCAAACTTTTTAACTAAGATTTAAATCAAAATGACGAGGTTAATATAGTGACCCAAAACTGTCTAAAACCTATTGGTTGAGTGGTTTTCAACCAATCCTCACCTTATCCTTTAAATAAATCATTTTCAGGCCATTATAAACCGAAAATTATTTTATTATAAAATAATATATCAATCTTTTCTTAAGGTTTCCCTCACACCTCTTAGAAAATGGTACTTCCCCTTCTCTCAAATTCAAACCTTCAAAGCAATTTGTCTTCACCAAACCAAGACCATATAACCTCAAAACTATCCTAACATTATCCTATAGTCCTTCCTTTAGTCATAAAGCCATCATAAGGAGCCCTTTTTATCAAATCAAATTGAAGAACTCAATAAAGAGGTAAATATTTCATCACCTCTTTCAAGTTATGTTCTTCATCCACTTCCAATTTATTTATTATTTCCATTCTAAAATAATAAATCAAGTATCTTCTATACACTATTATGTTATTATAAAAAGGGTACAAAAATATTCATTATTCCATTAATCGTATAAATGACAATGTCAGCATACGTGCGTACGTACGAATTACCGTCTCCACGTCGTGGTGTGGTATGTTATTGAAATACTTCATCATTTGGATGTGTATAATAATGAGTATAAATAATATAAATAATTAATATAACATGATAATTATTCTTTTTATATGATATAACATCCAATTATATATAATTTTAAAATCAAAAGAATGATATTATCGCTCGTGTGTATGCATGGATTACCGTCTCCACAAACACAATGAGATTCATTCCCCATCATATCGATTCAAGACTAATTATAATTTTAGGATTAAAAATAATTTTTAAATACATAATATCATTCTTAAAATGAATTAGATACAACCTATATATAACAAAAAATACTTACGTAACTAATCATAAAAAGGAAAAGGAATCAATTAACACCCGAAATGACGATACTACTAAGATATCATTAACAAAGAAATATTAGAAGATCATATATGATATCATATTAATGTATATGGTTATTTTATAATTTTATAATAATTATTCCACCATTATACAGGATGTTAACCGACCCTCTACTAAGGAAAAGTACAAGGTAACCGGTTTCTTATCTCACTTTTAATTCTATGAGTTTTCCATTATTCGCAACTTATTTATTAAATTTGGATTATTGTGTAAAATAATTATATATATATATATATATCATTATTATCTTTATATTCATGGTATTATGTGATTAATTTGGTTTTCATTATCTTTTTTCCATATGACTTGATTGATTACAAGGAAGTAAGGGTTTTCATCTCACTTCCTATTTCCATGAGATTCATGACATATTGTGACAATTCCATTTTTTGTTGTGTATGTACTTCCCAATGATTGTATTCTTTGTGTTATATACTTTAATTTATGAGTATATACATTTTAATTTTATGATCCATCTTTCATGGGATGTATGTTTCGTAAGATAACAAATTGGTAAGCGAATTTCAAATTTCAATTTCACCTCATTCAGCTTTACACATTCTTCGTTGATTATTTTACTCCATGATTATGTGTGGAATCACTATTTATTATTTTTGAAGTAATTTACACTCCCCTTTCTGTGGATATCCTTTTGATACACATGATCAATCCATTGATAAATTCTCAAGTCATCGTTATGAGCTTGATAAGAGTAATTTTAACTCAATCTCCTTTTATTGAGTTAAACATCCGATTCATTAGTCTTGTTTTTACAAGAATATGTGTGAATGTCCTCTTATTGATTTATAGTGAATATCCAATCATATTTACAATATTTATATTTTTCACACATAATTATGTCATTGATAAATCCTTAACATAAGGAATCTGTCTTTACAAGAGATTTCATCTAAATTCACATTCAATTGAGACTTCTTAGTTGATAGACACCAATTCACTTTTATAGGCTGTATATAATGTAAATAAACATAAAATATCATGAAACCCTTTATTCCCATGATTCTATAAAGTTTTTATAACCTCAATTATTTGTATTCAAGTGTCTCCCTTTTGATTATGAACTCTAACTAAAATATCATTTTAAAATGTTTTAATGATTTATTATTCTAAATCATTCTCATCAATTTACATATTTTAAAAATGGATTTAATTATTTATTTATATGGAAATTAATGTATTAAAATTAAAATTCCTTTTAAATGATTCAATTTTGTATGTGACACCATGATTCAAAAATATATTTTAAACAGCTTCTTGATAAATAGTGATACTTTTAAATGTTTTGGAGAAAAATGGTGACATTTCTCTCAAATAGTTTTGATGATTATTTTAATCTATGACAATATCATTCATTAGTTTCTATTGAGGTTTATATATTATAATAAATTATTCAATATTTTATTTAATGAGTCATTTTTTGACTGTGGATGTGCTATTTTTGTACCATTCATGGTTTGTGGTTAAAATATTGTCATTTCGCCTGCTAGTTTTAATACGAATATTCATATTATGTTTCAACATTTTCATATAATGAATTCATTAGACTTAGTATGTGATGGGTGGGGGCCACTATAGCCCATCTATGCATTGGTAGGTCTCATGAGAAAAACTGGTGTCTTGGCCCAAGACCTTGACAAAATCTTATATGTAGTCATGGAATGAGGCCTTCACTATGTGGTTATGATCTCTGGAATTATTCATTCCATAATTATGAGATTAACTATTGATATTTCATGTGGTTATTAGACTATTAAAACACCCATTACTATGTTGTATTATGGCATTATTTACTTAACTCATATTCCTGCCATGAGGTGCCTATGTTTATTGTTCGTTAAGGAATGTGTTTTTAATTATTCATCATGCTTAATATTTATGTTATCTTATATTTTATTACTTACCCTTGTTGTGTGTTTGAGATCACCCCTTACTTATGTTTCATTTTCCGAGGATATGAAGAAGTTAGTTATTAGTGACTTGAAGGCATAATCCAGGAGGCTTGTATGTTTCTAATGGAATAAATTAGTGTTGTTTTTTCAATTCAAGTAGTAATGTTGAACTTATGTATGTATATTGTTTTTCAAGACTACAAAACTGATCGGTCCTTTGGGACTTTATTCCTTTTAATCATGCCAATGTATTAAAATAATGCACCGACCTCTCGATAATTGGATTCAAGGCATTAGAGTTGGTATCCGAGGAATTTTAGTACAAAACATGGATCGTAGATTTAGATTAACACTAATTAGAAAAAAAAATCCTAATATAGACATTGAGGATTAGTATAGAAGAAAAATACTAGAATTTTTATACTGTATAGATTTTGTTAGTATTCCTAGACATACATCCCTTTTTAGATACGAGCAGGTAGAGGCGACTCTAGAACATAAGTACCTAGAGGTAATACCTAATAACAACACTTTGAGCTAGACTCGAACAGGAACTAGTGCATGACAACGAGCCTTTCTATACATTTGGTTACAAAAATCTGGAGGGATATACAAAGGATAATTTACATTTTATTTACAAAATGATTTTAAGGATTATAATATAAGATGAGAATAAAAAAACTTGGTTAATTTTAAGGTGATTGAAATTGAAAATATGGATTTATGATATTCTATAAATAATATTATGACTATTGTTACTCACATAATGAATTCCATTTTTAGTTAATGGCTGAATTCCATGGAATTCATAGTGAGTTTGATCATTATGTACAAAGTGAGAAGAGTGGTGTAAATGAGAAACAAAAAGTAATGTTGATAGGTGTGAAATATATTGTGTTCTTGCCAAATCAGTTTTCCAAAAATATTTTCATCAACATATATATTAACAAACTCGCAAACTCCACAATGAAGAGAATTTCAACTAATGATAAGAGCTCCAATAGTGGAGACCATGGACAAAATAATACTCAATTTCAATCATGCAAGAAACGTGGAAGGAGACACATAGGAATGTGTCTCCATGGTAAAAATAAATGATTTATGTGTGGGAAATAAGGACATAAAGTAATGACATTCCAGGGAAAATTATACAGTACTATGGAAGAATAAAATGGTCCCAAGAATCTATTTACAGTCATTTTCCGTAAATGTAGGGGACCTGGCCATTACCCGTGTGAATGCTCTATTCTATTGGATATTTTCTTTGTCCAAGAAATAGATATGTGGAAATAAATGGATGGAGAAATGTTTTAAAGTATTAGTGCTCTTTTTTGAAGGGATTACTTTGGAATAATTTTGTCTTGTATTTGTAACCCTGCAGTTTGTCATGTGAAAATGATATTTGAGAAAGAATTACCTTTTTTTCTTGTGGATATAGTTATAAATAATCATTTTGTTTTATATGATCATTGAGTTTGAGGAAATTAGAAGTTATTATATTTTGGTATGAAAATGAACGGTATGAGATAACATTTGTGGTTAAATTATATTATTTTTATTTTCAGTAATTTTTTTCTTTTTGGTAAAGTTATAAAATAATGCTTTGGAAAAAGGAGAACACGCAGACCATGTGACAACCCATTGCGTTGGACCAAGCTGTGGGAATCGAACCCACAACCAGAGTGAGATTGGGATTTTTCACCTACCACAAGACTACATAAAGTCTTTGGTTTGTGTGACTAATTATTTTTAGTTAAATAATTATATTTATCAATAAAATGTCGATTTCGGTTCTTATGCCTTTTCAAATTAATACCCTTAGTATAGGAAAATGATTTCGTGATTAAGTGATAAATTCTATTTTGGAAGATGTTCTCTATGTTAGGTTTACTATATTCCTTAGGAAAATATAATACCATGGGATTTCATTTGAGGTGTAATAGTGATTTTTATCTATGTTTTTATTGTGTATTTATAGTGATTTGGGTAATTTATGGAAATGATAAACCTAGAATAGATAATATGTGATTTGGTTAATTACTTTTAAGTACGTGACTTTAAGAGTAGTTGAGGTTATTTTGAGATACAATTTAACATGGAAGACTACATTACCAAATTATTCTATGTTCTGGGTTTCAATATTAGATTTGATTATATTTATGGATTTTAAGGATTATTGTTTATTGAATGGTATTTATTTATCTTTGTGGTATCATTGGTTATATTTTAGAAATTAATATTAGCGTTTCTTTCTCTAAATAATTATCATTTTGGGGGATCATCTGATCATGTATTAACCATTTTGTTTTTGATTAATCCCAAAAGGCAAGGTAAATATTTTTTTATCCTTTATAGATCATGTGATTCTCTAAAAGTTGATTATAGTTCTTCTGGTGTGACCAAGTCATTTTGAATACTCATCGTTTGAAAAAAATGAGTTAGTGGTGGAAATTTATTAAAGAATGAAAAATTATTTAAAAATGAAGTATATGTCATTATGTTCTCAGTTAATCTCATAAATAAATTCCTCATATTTTTAAATGTAACTTAAAACAAAAAAAATCTATTTACTTTTCCTACTAGGAAACTAATGACCATTTGTCCAATCAGAGGTTTGTGGTTTTCTTGTTGTTAACTTTCTATTGATCATGTTTTCTATCCCACTCCATCATGACATGACAATTATTTTATCTTCCATATACAAGTTTTTATACATGGAATCCTAGGATGGGTTATCTTGGGTTGCCTTTGTAATTCAATTTCATTATTTAAAAGTGATAGTTTTATTGACCATTTTTCGGATGTGAAACATTAAATTATGTTCCAAAGACCAATTTTATAAATTTCTAGGACGCAATTTCCAAACGGGATGAAGAATGTAACACCCCAACTTCAACAATACATTTTCCTTTTAATAATTTAATAGCTTGCATTGTACGCATCTTTGAGATTCTAACACACCGTGACAAATCATACTATCCGTAATGAAATCTAATACTCACTATTGAAATTTTATAAATTTTATCATTAAAAAAGGAATTATTTTTTGGATTGGAATACCGAAATTATCTTAGGGTTAATTTCTGTTATTTTTCTAAAAACATTCAATTTTTGATGAATAGTGAACATACTAAATCTTAATTAAAAACAACTTTTTAATTGAAATAATTAATAGTGTTAAATTATAAATTATAATGGGTTTTATGTATAATTATATTATATTTTTATCATTTAATATAATTTAATTCATTTGATGTAATCTCACGTTTAAACTGGACATAAACACATGACAATCTTTTGAGATTTATTATTTTATAAAAATGGACTTTTTGTTTTGACAATGGGAATTAATTTTAAATTACTTTCTATCACTTATGTGGTTTGAATTTGGTAAAATGGATTCCATATTTGGAGTCATGAGGTCCAAATTTTGTAAATTGGTATCTATTATTTTTAGACATTCGGAATATTCACATTATTAAATATTTAATTTACCGTGGTTAAAGAGGAAAATCTAGTAAATAAGGTAAAAAATAATATTATAATAAAATTAAATTATCATAACATGTTTCCTAAAACTATTGACTGATACATGTCGGACCATGGGAATCCTTGTGTAGATTATGGGACCCCATGGAGCCACTTGGATGTGATAATGTAATTTTATATCAAATAATCTAAAGCAAAGACAAAAATAACAAAAGAAAATATCTTTTAGTAAATTAATTTTTATTTGTGGTTATATAATTGATATATTACACTATAAATAGTCATTAGAAAGATAAAAATATTTCATACCTCAATATATTTTATTTATAATTTATAGACATAAAATAAATATATTTATATATGACACTATAATGATGCCGTATTTTCTTTATTAATGAATAAATCAAAAAATTTATATTATACATACTAAAATAAATATATTTTTGAATGTTTTGATCCCATAAAAATATTTTATATGTGACCAGGACATGTTATTCTTGAATAAATTTCTTTATTTAGAAGTAATAATTTATTTAAAACTTTAACATAAAAAATTATTAAATAATGTTAAAATTGACATAAATGATTTTGTAAAACAAATACAATATTAGTTGTTAATATAAGAATCCTTAAAAATATAGGTTTCATCCAAAAGACTTATATAATTATAGGTGTGTCATTAATGAACCACTTGTAGTTCTCTTAGAATTTTATTGTATGTTTATTACCCATATAATATTAAAATACAAAGAGGCTTGGTAAATGTCAAACTATTTAACTAAGTGTTAAATCTAAAAGATAAGGTTAATATAGTGAAACATAACTATCTAAAACCTTCTTTTGAGTGTATTTAGACCCATCCACAACTTATCATTTAAATAATTTATTTTGGAGCCATTAGAAACCCAAAAGTTTTTTATTATAAAATAATATTTCAATCTTTTCCTAAGGTGCCCCTCACCCATCTTATAAAAGGTACATCCGCTTCTCTCAAATTCATAACTTCAAAGACATTTGGCTCAGCCAACCCCTACCCAAATATCCTCAAAACTATCCTCTATTCTTCCTATAGGCCTTCCTTTAGTCCTAAATACATGATAAAGAGACCTTTCTGATCAAATCAAAAAGAATAACCCGAAAAAGAGATAAATATTTGCTCAACTCTTTCAAGTAATTTTCTTCTTCCACCCCCTATTTATTTAATGTTTCCATTCTAAAATAATAAATCCAGTATCTTTTATATACTGTGATGTTATTATATAAATTGTAAAACCATATTCATTATTCTATCCATCCTATAAATGACAAAGTCACCATACGTGCATACATATGGATTACCGTCTCCACGTCGCTGTGTGCTTTGTTATTCAAATACTTCATCATTTGGATGGGTATAATAATGACTATAAATGATTTAAATAATAAATATAACCTGATAATGATTCTTTTTATATGATATACCATCTATTTATAATTTTTTTATATCAAAAAATGATATTGTCGCTTGTGCGTACTTAAAGACTACCATCTCCACGAACGTGATGAGATTTATTCATCATCATATCCATTCCAGACTAATTTTTATTTTATAATTAAAAATAAATTTTAAAGACTTAATATCATACTTAATATTAAAAATATACATCTTATACATAAAAAACAATACTTACATAACAATGCATATAAAGTAAAACAAATCAGTTAACACCCAAAATGATGAAACTACTGAAATATCATTAACAAAGAAATATTCAAAGATCATATATGATATCATATTAATTTAAACAGTACATTTATTATGTAATAAAAATTATTTCACCATTATATAGGTGGTTAACCTACCCATGATCATGGAAAGTACAATATAAAGGGTTTCTTATCTCACTTTTGATTCTGTGAGATTTCCATTGTTCACCACTTATTTATTAAATGTGGTGTATTGTGTATTGTAATTTGATATTTATATTATCGTTATTATCGTTATATTCATGGAATCCTATGATTTATTTGGTTGTTATTAGATTTTGTCCATATGACTTGATTTATTACAATGAAGTAAGGGTTTTCATCTAACTTCCTAATTCCGTGAGATTCTTTCCATATTGCCACTATTTCCTTTTTGTGATGTATGTGTTGCCCAATGATTGTATTCGTTGTGTAATATAGATTAATTTATGAGTATATAAATTTTCATTTTATTATCCATCTATAATGGGATGTATGTTTCGTAAGTTACCAAATTGGTATGGGAAAATAAATTTTCAATTTCCACTCATTCGGCTTTACGTACACTTCATTGATTATTTTACTCCATTATTATGTGTGGAATAAATATTTTTTATTTGTATATTAATTTACACTCCCCTTTCAGTGGATATAATTTTGATACAAATAATCACTCCATTGATAAATTCTCATGTCATTGATATGAACTTGATATGAGTAATTTTAACTCAATCTCTATTTATTGAGTTAAACATCCAATTCATTGCTGTTGTTTTTACAAGAATATGGTTGAATGTACTCAGATTGATTTACACTGAATATTAAATAATATTAAGTGTATTTATATTTTTCAAACCTAATTATGTTTTTGATATATCCTTTACCAATGGATTCAATAATTAGAAGAGATTTCATCTCAATTTACATTCTATTAATACTTTTTTATTGTCATACCTGAATACACTTTTATATAGTGTATATAATTTACTTTGACATAGTATATCATGAATCCCTTTATTATTATGATATTATAATGTTTTTATTACATTAATTATTTGTATCTATGTGTCTCTCTTTTGGTTAGGAACTCTAACTAAAATATCATTTTAAAATGTTTAAAAGATTTATTATTCTAAATATTTCCCATTAATTTCTTATTTCTTAAAAATAGTTTTAAGGATTTATTGATATAGAAATTAATGTTTTAAAATTAAAATTCCTTTTAAATGTTTCAAATTGGTATGGAAATCTTTGATTCAAAAATCTATTTTAAAATGATTCTTTATAAATAGTTAGATATTTAATTTTTTTTGAGAAAACGAGGAATATTTCTCTCAAATACTTATGATGTTTATTTTCATCTCTTTCAATATCATTAATTATTCTCTATTAAGGTTGGTATATTATAATTCAATCATTAATATTGTATTTAATGTTTTATGTTTGACTGTGGAAGAGGTATTATTATAGCATTCATGGTCTCTGGTTAAAATATAGACATTTAGTATACTAGTTTTAATACGAATGTTCAGATTATGTTTTATCCTTTTCATATGAGGAATGAATTGGACATAGTAAGTGACGAGTGGAGCCCGATATAGCTAATCGATGCATCGGTAGGTATCATTAGACAAACTAGTGTCTTGGCAGAAGGCTTTGACAAAATCTTATTTGTAGCCTTGGCAAGAGGCCTTGACTATGTGGTTATGATGTCCGACATTATGCATTCCATCATTATGAGATTAGTTATTGATATTTCATGTGGTTATTCGACTAGTATAACACCCATGAATATGTTTTATTATGAAATTATATACTCAACTCATATTCTTTCCATAAAGTGATCATGATTATTATTCGTTAGGGAACATGTTTTTAATTATCCACCATGCTTAATTTTTATGTTATCTTCCACTGTATTGCTTACTTTAATGAGCTTTTGAGCTCCCCCTATGTTATTTTTCATTTTCCTAGGATATGAAGGAGTTAGTTATGAGTGAATTTCAGGCATAATCTAGGGTGCTTGGATGTTTCTAATGGAATAAATTACTGTTGTTTTTATTTTCATGTTGTAATTTTGAACTTAGGTATGAATATTTTTTATAAGACTACTAAACTGATTGGTCCTTTGGGACATGATTATCTTTTAATCATTCTAATGTATTAAAATAATGCACATGCCTTTGGGTAACTGGGGTCATGACGTTACATATGGTTTTTGGTTATTGTAAGTGAATTATATAGCGTCAAAACCCGTAGATTGTGAAATAATAATGAATTTAATGCTCTTTTACTATAAAACCCCACCCAATATCTTTATTATCATTATAAAATACCTTGTACCATGTATTTAATCTACCATACCCTATCTATAGTGCTCCAAATGTTCTCACCAGCTCTCAAGAAACTCCTACCAAGAATTTTGAGTCACCCTCTCAAGGTATGAAATCTTCTTATTATTCTCTTTATTTTAGTATATTTAAATTATTATACCATCTATTTCTAATTTATAATATTGGGATATTTCATATCATATCCCCATTACCACCAATTTTAGAAAAAAATAAATATATACCCCTCTATGTCTCATCACACAATTTTATGATTTTTTATGAGACAATGTTATGATGCCAACATTTTTCAACAAATTTCCATGCCTAAATTTTTTTTGTGAATACCATACCCCTTAAATATTAAGGGTGTTCTCTTTAATACACATAAAATTAATTGAAATTGTAATAATGTGTATTTATTCCACACAACTTTATCATGTAATGAAATATAATGATAAACGAATCTATATTGTATGATCTATGAGCCACACTTTAGCATGATAATGAAATAAATGTGACAAGGTATCCAGAAATTATATAGTGGTCCAATACATAGGGTAATTATTAATATCATGATATATCACATTTAGATCAGGAGTATCCCGAAGGTAGTTTATGGGAATTTTCCATGCATGATGACTTATTAGTTGTACTTTAACATTTTAATGTAGTGTTTTAGGTTGTATCCACATTTCCTATGTTTCCTTTTTGTTATCATTATATATAATGCCTAATTGTTACTGTTTATGGTTATTAACAATTTTATATTTTACTTATATTCTTATTATGTACCATATAATATTTTCTTCCTTCTATACAATGTTTATTAACTTACTAGGACTTATATCTCATTCCATTCTTTTGTATGTCCCAAGGTTATCCCCTGTAGTTTTTTGTATAAACATATTAAATATGTTCCCTTTGAATATGATGTATTCCTTATTTAATGTTGTTATGTATTGTACATAATTCCTAATAAAATTATAATTTCGAATATGTCATGTTGTATTATGTGTAATTTTATATAATTAATCATTAATTGATTAGTAATAAAGAAACTGGTTATCATTGTTTGTATCAATGGAAATAATTTGTTATTTTTGGATTTAAAAATACAAAAATATATTAAAAGCCTATGGAATAAGAATACATACATGAAATTTTAATTTGTTTTATTAATTATAGATTATTTGGTTTATCCTGAAAATACATCCATGTCGGGATACTATAAGCATATGTGGCTCATAGAATTTATATATATAGTGGAAAAACCCAAAAAAACAACATGATAAGCTATAATATATCAGGAAATTGTGAATGATAATGTGCCTTTCATAAAAACTACAATGACACTCATGGTCTATATGATTTTCTAAATTCACATGATCATTATGAACCATTATTATCTGAATAAATAAATTCTCCAAAGAATATATGTTAGAAAAAAGATCATGGATAACAAAGATTGCATCCAAAAATTGATTAATTAATGACCCTTATATAATTTATAAATCATCTCTTTAATGTCATAGAATTAAAATTAATTTTATTAGTATATTGGAATTAATCATCCCATATTTAATCTTTAGTAAATAAACTGGCCAGAAATATGTACAATCAAGTTATCAATCAATAAAAATGGAATTATAATGATTTCACTAATGAGATTTCCAACCTAATGGGATTAGGATTCAAAGACATTGTGATGATACACTCTCGGATATATCATATTCTGAATAGATACATTGGTAAATAGGATAACCAAAACTCCCTTTAAAAACAAAAATCTATAATTGATGCCCTTTACGAAAAAGCTTCCGAATTTCAATGGATCATCCGATCTATTTGTCATAGATAAATGGCTCTACTCGAGTAAAAATATTTATTCCATTCTTAATATTTTTGAGTAAGAGGAGATTATATTTTCTATTTATCATGTGAAGAGAGAAACTGGTCTATGGTGGTCGTTGATAAAAAAATGTAAATCCTGGGTAAGGGATCACAATGACGTGTTGAGACGAATTATTTAATTTTTTTTATAAATAATTTTTTCAGACCCTACATCTTAAATTGGAAAGGGATTTCAATTCCCTAGAGAGAAAGAAAAATTACTCTATAAGGATATATGTGTCAAGAATCACAAAGAATTCATGGTACACCTCTTTATTTATCATTTCCTCAAAATTTATCATTGAACACTACTTTTGTGGGATAAAAGATAGTCTATAGAAATCCCTAGAGATCCCAAACTTTTATAGATATGATGAAATTGTATGATGTCCCCTCAAAGTTGAAACAAATGTCGACGATTTGAAAGGGTGTCTTGGGAGTAATAAGGTAAAATTAGAGATTAATTATGGATTTCTAATGGATAAATCTAATAGTTTTGTGAAATATAAACATCCTACTTGTCAAAGGTTATAAAATAAGAACCTCGGAAACTACATTTGGGGGAGAGGAAATGCTTCAGATACTTGAAGGAATGAATCATAACTAGCAATGACTATTAAGAGAAACCCTCAAATGCATTGGAAGATATTAATTATCTAGTCAACCCTCAATTCATTATATATTGATTTAACTTCAAGTAAAAATATAATTTATAAATCCAATGCATTATGTCTAGGTTTTTTTACAGAAAACCAACAACCTAAAAGGTGAAATGGGTGAACTTTTCCCATCCCAACCACTAAGGAGGATCCTTTGAATGATGTGGTGATAGGTACAATAGATATTAATTAAATAATAGTATAAATAAATCTTGATTATAGTTTTACACATTAATTCCTATCATAAATGATTAGAAAAACTACTCACACACCGCCACAAATAATTGGATTATTATTTTTGATGAAAATGTAATGTGGCAAAATTATTGCATCCCAGGTATATAAATCCTCCCCTATAAATATTTTTGGGAAATAAATCCCATAAAATCCTCTCCTGCTATGATTTATGGAATTTTATGAAACATAGAGTATATAATGTCATACCTTATATAGTTCCAACATAAATCTCTATTATAAAGAAATAACTCCTTTTATTTGGAATCAAACCCAGATTCTATAAAATTAAAAGGAAGAGGATTAGACTTCATTGGAACCAAGATATTAATAATGAATATTATTTATCAATTAGTAAGAATATATACCTAAAATGACTGAGTCTATGTAAAATACCATCCTTGAAGATATGGAAATTTTAATGGAATACACTATTTCCATTCCCTAGGAATTTACTAGACTTACTCCTATACCAGATATTGAATTTTCAATTGAACATATACATAGGGAGTTATCATTGTCAAATAATTCATATAGAATGGAATTTTTTTTGGAACATGATAAGCTAAATAAAATAACTAAAGGATAATTTAGATAGAGGGTTAATAAGCCCACGTGTTTCACCATTGGCTGCACAAGTGAAATTCATCAAGAATAAGGATGGGTCAATATTCCTTTTCATTTATATTTATGGGATCAAAAAGAGAATAATAAATAAAAATTATCATCTTCCTTTGATTTACGGCATGTTTAATCATATATGTGGAGAAAAATACTTCTACAATGTGGATATATAGTCAGTATATCACCATGATAGGGTGAAGAATGAGGATATAAACAAGACTAGTTTTTGGATAAGGTATGGGAACCATCAGTTTATACTAATTTTATTCAAACTCACTAATTCAATATAAATCATAATTTTCTTGGATAATAGTGTTTTTAGATTTTAACTCAAAAAATTTGTCGTAGTATCTATTAATGATATTATAGTATACATGAGACATGATGAGTATCATGGGGATCATATAAGTAGTACGATAAAGACCATATGAAATGAGAAGCTTTATTCCACATATACAATATTTGAGTTATGGTATATAAAGTCTCATTCCGGATTTATGTCAACATATGAACTGACATATGTGTGGAACCATCAAAAATAGAAGCAATTAAATGGTGAAGGATATAATCATTTGTGAAAAGATATTCATAGTTTCTTTAGATTAGCTGGTTACTACCACCAATATGTGAAAAAATTATCACCATTTTAAAACCATCTATCCATGGTAATAGAGATGGGAGTCAAGTATTCTTGGAATGATGAATGTAAAGTCAACATCAAGGAGTCCCAGACTCGTATTATCCATAAACATATACTCAACATACACACAAGTGGATGTAATTTTATAGTTTATAGTGATACTCAATTGAAGGACTTGGGTTGTGTGTAAATGCAGAATGGTAAGGTGATATCCTATGGTTCATGGAAGTATAATTTTCATTAACCAAAATAATCAATGTATATAGTTTCGTACAATGTCTTTTCTATGAAAATATAATGAATTATCTCTTTAGAGATAAGGGTAAAAAATATATGGATCAAAAAAATACTACAGTATATATTCATATAAAAAGAGACGAATATGCACCTATGAGTATTGTTCGAGATGATTCTAGACTATGAATTCTAATTTTACAATCATCATAGGAAATAAAATAATGTGGAAGAAACCCTTAGTAAAAATGTCAAACCAATTCATTAATTTATGAGAATTATGAAAGATATGATTTTTTTAGTTTTGAAATGGATGTAAATGGGAATAATAAATGAATGAACATCATCAATAATTTCACAAATAATTTCTCCCCATCCCTTCTATAGAAGATTTGGGATTCTCAATGATATTATGGGTGAATTATGAATAAATTGGAAGCTATAATAATAGTTAAATATCGATATATTATTGGTAATGAATGAGATTTTTTATTTAGGTCATCAATATGTGTATAATAAATTATTTATTTTAATAAGAGGTTGTCGAATGATGAACATATCTCAACCTTAACCTTACATAAAGGAATCACTATGTTGTATTGGTTTATTCAAGAATATTTTTGGTGGGATAATATGAAATATGAGATCATACAATATTCATTAATATGCCTTGTATGTCTTCATGTGAATGTGGAATAGAAAAAATATAAGGGGATGATACCACCATCACAATAACTATATGAATATTAGAAAAAGACACCAAGGAATTTTTAACTAGTATTATGAAGATAATAAGGGGATATAATACTATATGGGTTGTGGTGGATCTTCTAAGGAAGACATCAATATTCACTGTAATTAGAGATGTATCATCACTCGATCATCTTCCAAGGATATACATTAGATATGCGGTGAGACTTAAAGAAACGCCACTATTAGATATATATGATCTAGATCCAAGATTTACCTCTTTGATATAGAGGAGCCTTCAAAATGTTGTAAATAGTTATTCAAACTTCAGAATGGATTATTACTCCCAAACTGATGAACATTCTATGCTAACTATCTAGAAATTTTGCAAGATGTTGAGAGCATGTTCAAATAACATTAAAAGAACATGTGAATAACCTATTAAACTAATAGGGTACTCATAAAATAACGGTTTATTGTCTAAATCAAAATATCTCCATTTAAAAAACCTTATTATATGAGGTTAATGTCATTTGAATGTTTGGATTATGTTAGGGAACACAAATAGCTGGGCCCTAAAATTTTCCATTAAATCGTAGAAAAGGTCAAGACCATTAATCATACATTAAATTCTACAAAAATATGATATAAGATAAGTGATGAAAATAATCGACGATTAAAATAGTTTGATGTTGGGAGAATATTATTTCTATGAATTTCTTCAGTGAATAATGCCATCAGATTTGTTATGAATGAAAATATTAGTCCAAGATACATCGATCAATTTGATATCCATGATCATGTTAGAGCTATGGATTATTAACAAGAACACCCACATAATATATCTCAAGTACGTAATGTATTCAGTGTATACCTCATCACAAATTACATACCATACCCATCAAATGTATTAAATACAGAGGTGGTACCACTGAAAATTGATCTCTCACATGAGGAGAAGTTTGTGAATATCATAGATTATAGATACAATGTTCAATAAAAAACGACAATGCACCTAGTGAAATTTCTAGGAGAAACTACTAGTTGGTATAGTCAATATAGGAATTGGAGAAAGTAATAAAACAAAAATAACCTCGTCTATTTTATAGTTGAAAAATACAATTTCAATAGAGAAATTTCTGAAGTGGTATTATTATAATGGCCCAAAAATTTCATGTAAAAATCTAATTTAGATTTAATTAAATGTATTATTATATAGTATGGATATAGAAAAAACATACACATATTTGGTTTTATTATATCTTATTAAAATTAAAATACCATTAAATATCATTATCATTTATAATGTAGATGTTCAATAGTGGTAATATTATCAGTATAAATATAAGGTTTTAACATATCAAATTTGTATATTACGAGGAATTGATTGACTCAATCAGTAGGATAATTCCCTATGATACCTATTTATAAGGGATTTTTTGGAAATTATAATCACTAGGACGTTCCGATGATGAATCCCAAGTAGATATCCAAAAAGTTAATTGTGATTGAAACCAATTATTGGAGAAGTTCAACCGCATAGAGACCACAACCTAAAGCCTGTATGTTGAACCACCCCTTCAAATCCTTACCATTGGGAATCATACCCTTAGGTTGTTTACTAGTGTATGAATAATATAACTATCAATACCATAATAATGTGAATTTTAAAATTGACCTTTTAAAATAATATTTTCTATATATTATTCATATTGTTACTTTATAAATGATTTTGAATATTATTAATGAAAATAAAAAATGTTTTTACAATTGTTAATAAACATCAATTAGGACATTTTTTATAAGGTAATGGATTTGTTAATAATTAATATATATAAAAATAATTTAATTAAATTTATTATATTAAGTATAAAAGGTCTTATAATATTTATGTTGTCAAATGTAATTTTTATAAATGTTTAGAAACTATTATTATCAAAAGACCATCATTTATCAATATATGTCGATTCATGTTTAGAAATTAAAAATAAAAATATTTAGAAAAATATTCTTTAAAATATAATAATTTTGTTTGGAATCAATGCTTTCAAATTATCCCTTGAATAATTTTTCATAATTTTTTAGATAGTCAAATTTTTATGGAAAAATTAAATATCATATAAATATATGATTTTTATTATGAATTAATAATAACCCAAATGTAATGTTACAAGTACTAAAATGGGTATCAAACCCCAAATATATGAATTATATTTAAAATGTTGTGGTTTTATTTTTATTTGATTAAATTTACAAATCCATTATGAATCCCCAAAACCCATTAATATATTTTAGGTTTTTAAGGTATTTTTTTATAGAATGAATCCCTTATAAATTCTTCATGGTATAATATTATTATGTTATACCATGGACATATTAAATTAGGAAAAGAATACCATTTTTTACAAATCATTGGAAACCCATGGGAATGCATGTGATTTTGATTATTTTTTTACAAATATTTCCAAACCCTAGTTTATATAATAATAATGAATTACAATATCTTTTCTTATATAATCCCACTAAATCACCAAATTATATTAACTCAACTTCCTTTCACAACATACCTACTCATACATCGCCACTCCATAGTTATCCCAAGGTGACCCAACCTCTATAGAAGATCCTTCCAACCATTTGGAGTCGTACTCTCATTGTAATGGATCCTCTCATTATCCTCATTATTAGAGTTTCTATATTATTTTATGCCTTTTATTTCCAATTACCAATGTTTTGATATGAATTTAAATGTTATAATTCTCACCCAAATAATGTAAAAATTATGAGAGGCCAAATTTACTCTCACCACCCATTTTATGATGTATTATATGATGTTGTTATGCTGCAAAAGCTCATCACATCTTACCTTGCCGAAATTTTTTTGTACTCAATACGAAACCCATTTCATGTCAAGGGTTTCCACATTCATAAACATATAATTATTTGTCTTATAACATAAATGTATTTATGACAGAATCTATCATAATAGAATAAAATACAATAATGAATGAATCCATGTTGAAGGGTCTATGTGGAACACATAATCATGAGAATGAAACAATTTATTGATGAGCCTATAATTATATAGCCCTCCAATTCATGGGGTTATTTTTTGTCTTATGAGACTGCATGTTAGGATTGGGAGGAAACATAATTTATTGGGGGGTATATTCTTTATTGAACCAAAATTTTATCAATGAAAGTTTTCTTATTATAATTATGTTATGTAACATAAAGCACATAAAACCACATATAGGACCCAATAAATACTTTATAAATGAATAATTAATTAAATAAGACATATTTTTTACAATTAAGAAACCTAAACCAATTTAATAGTAACATGGCCTACGTAATAGTAATGTGGCCATTATAAAGAGTAAACTAGCCATTATAATAGTATCCTAATTTATGAATGTATGAATAAAATATATACATCTTTAAAATAGATATATTATATAATTATTTCATACTATATGTAATTTGTTTAAAAAGATAAATTAAGTGTTGTTATTTTTAAGAAACACAACTTTTTATTTAAAAAATTGCTAATTAATAATACAATTTAAAGGGAAATTTATATTATTAAATGACATTAATATATAGATATTTTTTTTATTTATTAATGAAAAAAATTATGATACTTTAATTCATTTTTCAATAGGTTATACAATAAATTTAAATATTAAAATAATTTTTTTGAGTAAATGAATTTTTAACTAAAACATAAATTCATCATATTTATAATGTTATTTTCTGAAAAAGAAATATATTTTTGAATTGTACTAATGGAAATATGGTTAAGAATAATTTATGGTATTTTTATAAATACATTAATATTTTGTGAATAAATTAGTCATGTAATTATATTTTAAGGTAATTAAATAAATTTATGAGTCATGATTGAGTAATGGATGATATATGTTGACATTATTTCAAAATCACATATAATATTTATTTTACAAAGCCACATGAAGCTTTTCAAATTTCCCCCAAAAACTCTTCCCAAGTATCTCCCCCCACACCAAGTATCATTTTCCTCAATAAAATACCATAATCAAGATCCTGAATGATGTTCTCAAAGAGAAAAATTAAAGAAGTAACATCCCCTTTCTGTATATTTTAATTTCATTCCTTTTTTTCTATTTTTATTATCTATTCACATAAACTTATAAATTTGGAATAGTATCCATATTATGACACATGTAGTATAAGGTTATCATATTAATGGAATAATCCATCAATATTTCTCTCTAGCCGCCCATTTTCTAAAATTGAAAACAACGGATGTGATGTGTTAACTTATCGCATTCATGGATGATGAGTTTTCAATTTCCTTTACCACCTTAAAGGATAGAAAAAAAATACTTTTAAGGATATCAAACTATTATAATATATTTATTATAAATTATTTAATTTAATATCACTAGTTTATATATATAATGTTAAATAATAGAACAAATCTATTTTAGGATGATTGAGAAACCACCAAGTTAATCTAAAATATAATCATTATCATTTTATCTGAGGATTAATCCTCATAAAATATAACAAAAATTTTATATTAGATAATGGAAACTAATATAATTTAATTAATAACATTTAATTTCAATATTGGGCAATGAATCTCATTCTACATGATCTTTCTACATGTATAGAAATGAACCGAACATTAAAACCCAGGAAATGAACACTTGGGAATGATGAAATTGTATCTTATAACTCATGAACAAGGCTATAAATGATAATAATAAGATTATAATAAATCTATTACATGTATAAATTTTTCTAAAATAATTAAAAAAAAATTTATTTGATTATCCATTACATTAATTTTATGTGTATATCAATTTCAGACAATATGCAAGGGATTTTTTCTCAACCTCCATTTTTTCCTTGGGGTTATGATTTCATTCTCTATAACCAAATGTGAATATTATTTATTTTAATAAAATTATACAAAATTAATTTTAAATTTTCTAAATACATGTATCTATATCAGTTCATTATTATATAATGGGGAAATAAATGTTTTTATAATCACCCCTTCTAAATTATTCATAATAAACTACCCCGATGGAAGTGAAATTCTTGATTTTATACCCATGTTCTAGTAAACTCCATTATATATTTTAAGACATAATTATTTTTATAGAATAATTTATTTTGTCACAAAAAACTGTATTTATTTGTTTCATGGATTATAAATGAAATTGTACATTTTTTGTTTCAATGAATCTTGGTAATTTTTCTTTAAAAAACACAAAAATGTATTATTTTTATAGCTTCCTGAAAAATATATTTAACATTTTTCACTTTAGTTAGAAATAAAATTTCATTATATATGCATATTTTTCATTATTAATGAGTATTTTTTGTTTCAATCCATTTTTTCATGGACGCAATTATGATATTTTCTTTTAATATTATTTCTAAAAATATTATGATACCAAATTCGTTATATGGGTAACACTTATTTTTATGTTCATTAATTATGTATGATTATTTCTTTATAACACATATTCATAAATATGTCATAATGGGTGTGACAATATTTCACTCCAATGCATTGGGAATGTTTGGTATCAAGTGGCATCATGTGAAAATGTATTGTTGGTTAGCCTTGAATCATGCCCCCTCTTGAAAATGTCGTAGTGGATAACATTACCTATTGATCCTCTAAATTAAATGATCCTTAAATAATTACTATGTCATGTTTTATGTTACTTCTATTTTACTATGATTTCATGACTACATGATCCCGTGATTACATTATCGTATGTTCTATATGTTATGCTTCTTTGTGTTTACTCATCTTCAATGTCTTTTTATCTCATCATGGTTTTCCGTCTAAATGATATGTTATGATTTATTTTTTTGACTATTTCTTTACAGGGATTATTAGCTCATCCATTAGTTCATGTATTTTGAGAGTTATCGTTTGTAGATGTTAGTTATAAATGGGTGTTAAGAGATCATTGTGAAGATTAAATACAAGATCTTTTCATTTTAGTTAAATGATTTCTATTTTTTTATGTAATCATCTAAAGAAACTACAGTTTATGATCCTTCTTTTTCACTTGAAGGATACATATGATTATGTTATGGAAATAATATTTTCAAAATTCTAGGTGATTTATATTTTCCTTCATGATGTAGTGGCATTTAGCATCGGCCTAAATTTAAGATATTGTATTTTATGTTGTTTCAACATTTTTAATGTTTCCTTTATGTTATCATGTTATATCATTCCTCATTGTTCATGCATATAGTTCTCACAACATTTATATCCCATTTATATAGACATTGTATAAGGTGTACTATTTTCATCATGTAATTCCATGATTATTACCTAACATTTATTTATAGTTAACCCATTCTTATGTATTTCCCTAGGCTCTCACATTTAGTTTTAAGTATGAAAATGTTAAAGAAGTTTTCAATAATGTGTATGTATTATCTATTTTATGTTTTATGTAATGTAACATATTCCCAAATACATTATACTTTTCAATTATTCTGGGTTGTGTTACCTGTGTTTTTATGTAATAAATATTGAATTAATGTGAAAGAAAGATAAGTGTTTTCATTTAAATGATCCAAGAAACTATAGAAAGGTTATGAAAAAAAGTTGATCGAAAGATAAATATTTCTATTTTGAACAGATTAAAAACCTTTTAATATATTTTTGAAATACCTTGTATAGAAATCTCATATCAAAAAAATTACATTAATTTTGTATATAGAAAATGGTTAATTAGAAGAATAATAATCATTAAATATAATCCAAAGATCATTATAACAATTATAGAGAACATATTTGGGAATGAAAATATAGACATATCTAGAAATTTTTATTGGTATGAATGAGAGTTATTCTTACAAACCATTGAATATTAATTTGATACTATATTTTCTAAAAAAATGTAGTTGTTTTTTATGAGATGTAATTTCTATTTAAGAAAATAAAAACAGAATATAACTTCTCTATATTTAATTTTCAGATAAATCGTGAAAAATATACTCATGAATGAATGCTTATGACCTAATGAATCTTAATTTGAGTTAATGAAAACATTATTTTATTATTTATTAACAAACAATTTCTTCAATCTCTGGTATAAAAAATAAATATATCTTAATTAACAAACATACATCAGAGTGATTTTTTAATTAATTTTCCTCCAATATTCAAAATAAAAATATTATTAAATGCAAATATATTTAATTTTTAAACATTATTATTTTTTTATAATTATATAATATGAAAATTTTAGTCATGATTCATTGAGATGAAATATTTGACGAATTACTTTCATGTTTTTTAAAAAAAATCAACAGATCACCATATAATGATCATTATATTTCTTATCTATAAAGACACATATTAATGATTTATATGACTTAAATATATCATATATACTAATACAATATAAACTAAAATAACATATGATAGAGATAACAACAAAAAAGCATATTTATTTATTCACAAGGTAGTATACACACATCCACATTTATTGATTAGTTATTTATTTTTAAAAATTGAAATGTATTTAAAGATTTTAGCATAATTATGATAACATAAAGAAATTCAATTATACTACAACAACCCAATATTAATGTAAATATATATCATATCATTTTTTAGAATACCCAACACATTACATAAATAAAATCCCATTGAATATATTTATTTAGTGCCTTTAGACATAAGTAAATGTAAACACTAGTTCATGAGTGAGCAATATTGTATTCAACTAGGTTCTCTAAAAATATATTACCATTTAGAAATACAAAAAACAGTACATATCTTCATATACTGGGGAATAAAACATTCACAAATGGAGAGATAAAAATCATAGTATGAGTAAATGAGGGATATATGTAATTATAAAAATGAGCAGAAGGGTATGTGAACCCGATCATAACATTATTATAACATACCCACCTAATAAAACATAATAAACATGAATCATGACATAAAGAGTAGTACTTCATACGAAATGAATCATAAGGGAATCAAAATCACAATTCATGAAAGTATAACATAATAGTAAGACATGGAATTGTTTCATAATCGTTAAAAAGGAATATCATTCCCAATTAGTCTGGATGCATTTCTATAACTTTACTGGGAAACTAATGTAGACTACACCTACTGAGAGGGACACAACACCATCCCCAATCAAATTATTTTCCTTTTAAGGGATTGGTTTTCACTGTAATCCCATGGTGTATTGGGATTTTACAATCATACCATTATGTATCGGGTTTCCCCATCTTCGTAGAGTTGATTGGGGTTCCCCATATTCTCATATTGGACTGGGGGTTCTAATCATCCACAGTTGACTGGTTTCCACCATATTCCATAGTAGATAGAGTCTATTGACATGATTCTCATCATTATCTCATGAGATATAAATATTTATCCAATGATTTGGAGGAATATATAGTTCCAACATGCCAAATAACAAAATCAAACATATATGTTCCACAATATAATAAATCATACATCACAGAACAACCCATGAAAAGATACGGGCTTCATAAAAATCATAACCCATAAAATTAAATGAAATTACTATAATTTTGTTTTATTATATCATTGAAAATGGACAATATAGAGGTTTATTAATAATTTCATTAGATCATAACACATAAAAAAGTGGGTTTAAAAAGCATATATCACATAGAAGAGGAAGAAGTTTCAAAAAAATAATTTCATATAAACACTGTTGAAAGAAGATGAATTGCATTCTTAGATAATATACACTGTCAAGAATAAACTATGAAAAATTAAATCATCATATATTGAGAAATATTTTGAATGATCTTATAGAAAATTTCTTGAGATTAGTATCCATTATTTGAAAATATTTTTTATAAAAACCTTTCATAAATTTATTTCATATATTGGGGGAATTACTATTTCATTTAAAATAAATCATGAATAAAATATTCTTTCATCTTTGAAAAAAACATTTTAAAAGGCAAATCCTTTTGAAAAGAAGTTTTTATGGATATAATCTTGAAAGAAATTAATAAATCTTGAAAACCATTTTGAAACAATTTTACATGAATATACTATGATGAAAAATAATGAAATATTGAAAAAGATTAAAAACAATTTTTTGAAAATAATTTCAAAACAATTAATGAATTCATAAATAAATTTTGAAATCTTTATTTAATATAATATGAAAATATCTAAATAATTTTTAAAAAATTATTTGAAATATGTTTCTTTGAAAAGAATTTAATTATACATATAATAAAATCATCAAAAAAATGAAAATCATTTCATCAAAAAATTTATTGAATCATATAGCGAATGATAAAAAAAATTTAAAAATATTTTTATCATTGATATAAAATTTTTAAAATGAATGTACTAATTAATAAGAAAAAAATTATTGAAAATTATTCTTTTAAAAATACTATGGAATCCTCAACCTGAGGATGATCATGATGGCTGATATATCTTTGCATTTGAATCATTAATTTTTCACCTTGAATGTTTTGAAAAGTTACTCAATTTAAAAATGACCAGATGATTCATTTTCTAACTAATTTTTTAAAAATATAAATCATGGTAAAAAAATGTTTTTTAGAAATTATAAGATAAATATAAAACATTTATTAAAATTTTTCAAGATATTTTTTAAAAGAAAACTGATTTCCAATCAAAATAAGAAATAATTTCGAATTTTTTTAAAAAAAAATCATTGTTATATTAATTATAAAATAGTATAAATGTTTATAATAAAATATATATAACATGAATAAACATAGGGTACTAAAATTAATTATAGTTTTTAACATATATATTATATTTTTTTATCAATGGATTCATAATCATAAACAAACATGATAAACATAGAGATTGTTTAAATAAATTCTATCCACTTGGAAACATTGAACTATACTACCCATGAATGAAAATAAGAGTTTAAATGAGGCTTAAAATATCATTGAAATAATTAGGTTCATGATATAACAGTTTATGTTTTAGTTTATACAATTGGTAAAATAATATACCTTTATGACATAACATGTGACAAAACGAAGGAAAATTGAGACAAATTTACATTACAAATTTTGTAACATTTGAAAAATAAAGCTCATGAAATATAAATAAAAAAATGGAAATGTAAATAAAATTATATTTATTTATAAGAATCATTGAATACATCCATCATCTTTAAACACACCACATGTAATTACTAGGAGGTGATCGTGGATTGTGTCTCACAGAAAATAGATGTGAAGTTAGAAAACCCTTAACATAATTATTAACTCCCATCATAATAAATGAAGATAATTATATAGTAAATATAATTTTATTATAAATTCTGGAAAACTATATTCTTTTATCTCATACAATATATGATTATTCAAGACATTGCATTATCATTTTATCAACAACTCCGTGTTAATATTATACTTCAAGTAAAATCTACGTTGTTTTTCATATTTGTTTTGGCTTGTTATTATTGATCCTCTGAATTAGATAATTTTTTACTTATTGAAATAATGTAAATCATGATATAAATTTAATATAAATTCAGTACATATTTATTTATAACATCTTATAAATTATAGAAATAGGAAATTGAACACACCATTCATGGAGACGGTATGTTGTATCTACGCATGAACATTGTTTCCAGTTTATTATCATATTGAAATAATGTAATTAAACGATATATACATATATAATATTATTATAGTATAATTATTAGTTCATTTATATAATAAAATATCACTAATTCCAACCTTAATAGATGTCATGTATTGTGAAAACGAATCACATCTCTTTAGGGAGGCAGTAGTCCACACATCCCCAAATGAAATAATCTAATTTAAAAAAATAGAATGCATGAAGCTATCACCAATATAATAATTATAGAAGAATAAATCAATAATATATATAATATAAAAAAATTTCATCATAATCTTAATCCATGAGAGAAGGTAATTGAAAAATGAAGAACATCATTAAATTATGTTGTAGTTTACCATACACGATAAGGGTAAGTTTGTTACCCAGTAGATGGAAGTATGTGTAAGTGATCATAGAAACCATGGAATAAAAAAATATAAATATATTTATTATACAGTTATTGCTATATGATTAATTAATATTGATAATTTAATGAGTGGGGAAGGAAATCAAACTAAAGTGATCGTCCATAAATATTACCTCATTTTTAGGTAACCCTATTTCGTTTTCAATAAAGGTTTTTTTGGCTCCATTTAATCCCAGTGTGAGGCTTATAACAAGCAAGGAAGGATGTCTTTAGATTATTTTATCAAATTTATTTCCATAAAAATGTAAATTTTTATTTTAATTAGTGGGAAGTGTTTGTGACTTTTTATAGAGGATGATGAGTGGCAATCCTGTAAAAGAAATGACAAGAATTAATCCCACAATTTCTAATATGAAAATTTATATCCAATAATATGAAATATTATAGAAAATATATTATGGGGTCTTAATATTTCAATCCAGTGGATTTTGTACAAGTTTATAGGTAATTTTGAACCTTAATTTTAAGTTCAAGCCCCTTTCCAAGTTTAATCCATCTTTAGTTACTGTTAGAATTTTCAATTACATTCACTAATAATTTTGTTCAAATACAAAGTTAAACTCAATGAAATAATAAATACGATTATTTAAAAAAAATTAATCATTTTTAAAAATTTATATCATTGAATTGGTAGAAATTAATTGAAATTTATCCTCATAGACAAGACAAAATATTTGGTTTTTTAAAGTAAAATGTTAAATGGTTTGATATGTTTTTTATTTAATTTAAAAGGGAAATTATTTCTAATTTAAATATTTATGCAAAATTTTTTATAGTTTAAATAATTTATATTTATAAATAACATAATAGATAATTTATTATTGTGAAAATTATTGATGAAAATTTATTTTTAAATTTAAATTTTTTATTTTTTATAGTTATACATAAAGAAAACCTCATAGAAAAAACAATAAATTCCCAATAAGATAATTTATATGTTATGATTTCCAAAATAATGTATATTTTTTCATATAACAATTATATGAGATCATGAAATTGTATTTATATTAGGTTTTCCATTAAAAGGAAGAAATTTTAACTTGTAGAAAAATAAAAAAAATCATATAAATTTATTTATTTATTATTATGCATATCATTCCTTTTAGATAATGTAAAAAATATGATTTCACATATAACATTTAATTTTCTTAAAAAATCATAAATAATGATTTTTTTAATTTTATAGGATAAAATTAGGTTTGTATGTAGAAATATCGTTCTCTTATAAAATTAATTTCATTATATTAAAATAGTTCATTAAATCACTACATGAAGTTGACAACCAAAATATCCCTTTTTCGTAGATGTTAAAATCATATTTTCATAAATTAGTTAATCATATTTTTAATTTACATTCAAATAGAAATGTGGTAGCTATAATAATAATTTAATAATAATTTTAATTGTATATTTTGGATTGGTAAAAACTTGGCCTTGTGTGTAACACAATCTATAAAAGGGAATCTATATTTAGTGTGATAGGATAAAAACATAGTGTTTCTTGTACTGTAATATAATATTACTATCATGTGTAGTGAATAAAATCCAAAAATAGTTATTTAATATAAAATTTGTTTTTGGTGTTACATGAAATTCAAAATATCAAAAAAGAACTATGTAAATTAAAAGAAACCTTGAAATTATTTGGTGTTAGGTTCTACCCCAATTAAATTTAATTTTACCCAAAATATTATCCTTCGTAATTAATGGTTTATGACTGGAATATGTTTTCATTGGAACCCACATCATAAAAATGAGGAGTAAAACATTTTTATAAATGGGAATGTTAGAAACATAATTGATATCCAATGTAATTTATAACTACATTTACACATGGGACAGCATTTATAGAATATGAATATATGGATTTAGAGTAAATGTTTAATTATTTATAGGTTGTGATTGAGGTCATCATTAAAAAAATAGTGAATTATCAATGGAATCATGCAGGCATCAAAATCATTAGTATTTGATGATTTAAATGGTCATCAGTACAACAAAAATTTAGGTAATATAACAACCTTTATTTAAGGGTCATTCTTTTAATGAGGAATAATTTTTATGAAAAGTTACAATTTAATGATTTCAGAACAACCTCACAATTTGTTGTTGTTTGGTATACTTCACCTCTTTCTAACGAAATGAATTTGAATTTTTTATTCTTCAATAACTAACCGATAATGATATCCATGATATTTAATCCCATCTATAATTAGTTATCATCAACAAAAAACAATATAATATGTTAACCAATATGAAAAAAACTATAAGTGGTGATATAATAAATTGATCTCCCAATCGTAATTTGAATATTCATTTAATATTTTCATAATTGGTTAACCCTATAACCGTTCTAAAATATGAAAATACAGAAAATTATATACATGTTCATGAAATCATCTTAACATTGATCCCCAAAATATCACAACGTATCTCTTGATTGTCACATTCCAAACAAGTGAATACCCTTATAATATATTCTCTTGAAACCTGGTAATAATGTGAACGAACATAATCATTTTTACAAAACTTGCATTCCATGTTATTCCTTATATTTCTAGATATATTCCTTAAATATGTTAATATATAATCGTCCTAAATGATGAAAAAGTATACTTTTTCAATAAAAACATAATTTTTGCTAAGGTATTTGATTCTATCAAATTTACTTTATCCAAATCAATCATCTCTTTGTCCAAGAGAAATCATTTTTCACTATATCTTGACCCCATTAAGGGTTACCTTCTCTCAATCACAATATAACATTTCCATTAATTCACTTTTTTATTTATTCATCGCCATTCAACATATCCTTTTAAATAATTATTGAAAACACATACAATGCATATAGAAATATATATTTAATAATTCGTTTAAATTAATATTTTAAACACAAAACATATAAACATAAATCATCCATGTTTATTCAAAAACCATTACATAGGATTTATCATCTTATTCCTCAATAAATAAGTCCTAAATTATAAAATATGAATCCTGTAATAAGGTTCCTAAAAATGAATATAATTATTCTTCATGGTTTTAAGGTAAACATTTGTGGAAGAACAGCACATACCTTTCAAATGTCATTTATGGTGTCTTTTAATTCAGAAGTATAACCAATACTCGTGAACCTTCTAGATTATCATGATGACATTTCCACTTAGGAAATAGATATTCATCTTGAGAATAAATTCCATAGCTGAATCATTCATGGTTAACCATATTTATTCAAGTTCTTATAATTGACTAAAATATGAAATGATATAGTGCGAAACACATATCGTAGCAGAAAAACACATAACAATGAAAAAACATTAATTACATGATGTATAAATCATGAAACCTTCCATTATTTATGACACCCTATGTAAATCATATGTTATTTAAGACCAAAATATTTTCAATCCTATATGATGGTTCATGATGTGATTGAAAATTCTTGAATCATATCCCCGAAGCGTGTCATTCATGGTTCTCTATAAGGACCATAATCATGTATCGGGTTATGCTCGAGTATGTCCTAAAACACATTGTTAGATTTGAGAATTTTAGATACATATATGCCAGAACAATGTCCACTTGTAATATCCCGATATAGATGTATTTTTATGAAACCACTCACTACATCTATCATTTGAATTCTGGGAATGTTTCTTAAACATTAAGACATTCTTATACATATCCTTAAAGTAATCCCTTGACATATCCCTAGAAATATACATTGGGAAATCACTAAAGTATTATCATCTTATTATTCAATGTCTGAATAAATATTAACATTGATACCAACTATAACAACCCAATATTAACATATATATTCATTACATCAATTTGAGTAATAAATAATACATTAAATAATTATATGACTATGGACCATATTATTTTAATGTCATTGAAAACATGGAAACATAAACAGTCGAACAAGGGTGATCTACATTATCTTCCACCATGTTCTTGATGACTAAAACCCTCTTATAAATACCCTTCATAAAATATATCTTCATATCCTCCAAATGGAAACATAAATATGTGTGATCTTATGTGCTCAGTAAGGGTTAGAAAATAAAGATATGACTGACTAAACATCAGGAGAAGGGTGTGATAATGTGATCCTAACATTATAATATCATACAATTTTTATCAAAGATAATTAACACGAATAATGGATAAATATTAGTATTTCTTATGTCATGAATAATAAGTGAATAAAGTGAATATATTACTATAGAATTTTATCGTAACCATATATGGAACTACGAAATAAACATAATCATGTAATATCAGTTACTATAAGACAAGATTCATTACTAGGCCTTATTAAGCAACTTATTGGTGACTACAACCATAGGTCGAGACAGAACCCCATCCTTTGTCGAAGTTCGTTCCATATATGGGATAGATTTCCTCATATTATAATATTCTATCCAGATTTTTCTATATTCCAATAGTTGATCGTGATTCCACATAATCCTATATTAGATTTGGTTTACCCATCTCCCCATAATAGATTGAGTTTTACCATCTTCCCATAGTTGATCGGGTTTCCCTATACCCCCATAGTGGATAAGGTTTCCTGATATTCCATGGTGGTTTAGGTATCCCTATCTTCCACAGTGGATCAATCCTTTCATCTTGATTCCTATCATTATCTCATGATATTTCAATATTTATTCAATGAATTGTATTGATATATTGGTTTAACACATCACATAATAAAATAGAACATACATTTGTTCAAAGATAATAAAACATGCATTATATCATGAACCATTAAAATATATGGGTTTCATAAACATCAAATCATAACCCATAAAATTAAATGGGTATCATAACATTTTATGATATCATTACCTATAAAAAATAGATAGGTTACATAATCATTTCCTCAATGTCTTACTTATTAAAAGAAAGTAGTTTCTAAATAATATAACCCAAGTAACATGACCTAGTTTCATAAAAATAAATTCATATAAATCATTAAATAAATAATATAGCTGGTATTCATAGATCATATCCCCAGTAAATTACACGGTATTAAGAATTAATTTGTCTTGCATAGAGAATGATTTTGAATGATCACATGAAATTTTACTAGCTTGTGTGGCCTTTCATTAAAAAATCCATTTTATAAAACCATTTCAAAAATCATTTTTTTTATAAATGGAGAACTAAAATTAAATTTCATGTAGTTAACAAGGGAAATTTCCTTTATTATATGAAAAAAATTAAATAAATAATCTTTTTAAAAATCAATTTAATTGAAAATAATCCTTAAAAATTACAAATAATCCATTTTTTATTTTTTTTTCAATTATAGTCTCTTTGAAAATAATTAATTTACATAATATTAGGGTAAATATTCATAAAAATGAATTATTTAAACTTGAAAAGGAAGATTCAAAGGAAGTATGGTTTTGACGGTGGATAAATCCTTACACACCAAACATTTCTTTTAGGATGTTAATATTTAAAAAAGTTCCTCGATAGGAAATTTACAAAAATATTCCATTTTAAAATAATTTTTAAAAAGGAAAAAGATGTGTGAAAAATTTACTTCAGGTATTGTAGGATAATATTTAAAAACGGAATTTTTTTGATATTATATTTTTGAAGGAATGCATATTTTTTATAGGAGGGAGGAATAATTTCATATATTCGTAAAAGATTTTTTGAATTATCATATGTACCAATTAGTGGAAAATTGTATGATTACATGGATATAAAAATAATAACTAATAGGTAAAAAATTTCATGTGTTTTTTTAGAGATGGATAATAATCATTCATAAATGGAATCATAATCATAAAAAATCTCGTTAATCGATGAGATTGTTTATATAAAAGATTACCACTTGTTAATTATGAATTATACTCTCCATGTATGAAAAATGAAGTTACATGAATCTTAAAATATTATAAAATTACATTTTTAAGGGTAAAAAATATTAAATATTAGTATATAAATGTAGTAAAATAATATATATTTATAACTTGACATGCATCTTAGAGAAGGAATATTGAAACAAAATTACTTTACTGAATTGGTAACTTCTAAAAAATATACCACATGAAATAACAATAATAAAATGAAAATTAAATATAATTAAATTTATGAATAAGTATCATAGAATAATTCCATTGGAAGTAAACACACCATATGTAATAAATATTTTTTGAACGTGACTTGTATCACATTGAAAGTGAAATCTAGACGTGAAAATTGTTACCTTAAGTACCAACTCTATACACACTTCTTCAGAACACATATATAATATACATAAGTTATGTATATAAATAAAAAACAACCATATTCTAATATATCAATCTATATATGATTCATTTATTACTTTACATTACCGATTTATTAAAAAGTCACTATTAATATGATTTTCTGGTAATATCTATTTCTAGTATATGATATTTCTTGTTATTCATGATCATTTTACATAGATCATTATTTTATTATTTTTAGAATATAAAAATTGATATAATTATCATCTACTTTATGTATACATTTTTTAAAATAGTCTAATATATATATTTATATATGTGAAAGGGAATACACCATTCATGTAGACGGTAGGTCATTCATACCCATGAACGTTGTTTCTATTTTATTATTTTATTTAATGAATGATTTAATATTAAATAGATGTTCATATATATAATATAATTATAGACTAATTTTTTTTCATATAAATCATATAATTTCACTAAAACCATCTATTATACATTACATAGAGAGTGTGAACAACCCACATCAATTTGACGAGGTAGTACTTCAAAAATCCACAAATAAAATTATAGTATTAAAAAATTAATGTATGAAATAATGGGTTATATAATAATAATAAAATCATAGAAAATAATTAATATCATATAATTATATAGTTTCCATAATAATTTTCAACATTGAGATTTTGTAAGGGGGAAATGAACAATATAATTTCAGTAGACAGTAGTTCACCGTATATTAGAATAGTAAGTTTGTTACCAATTAGATGGATGTGTGTATATGTTCCCTTCAAACACATAAAATAAAAAAATTTCATTATATTGATGATACGTGTATTATAATAAGGACATGAAATAATTATAATTTATGGAGTGGAGAGAGAAATATAACTAATGTGATTGATTAATAAGGTTACATATTTTTGGGTAACTCATTTTAGATGTCATTTGAAGGATTGGAACCATTTAAATGAAAAGATATGATTCTTAATTTAGGTGATTAATATTGAGATATTATTTGATTAGGTTTTCGGTGATAAAAATGGATTTATTTGTGTGAATTAGTGGGTCGGTGAGAGGATTTTTATAGTTGGGGATGAGTGGCATTACTGTAATTTTATGAAAAGGGAATTCCACATATGTTTTTTATAGGAAATATTTCCTTATAAATGATCCAAATTAGATCAAAGGGATGATATAGTTGATATATGAAAACAAAACTACTTTTGGAAAAGACTATAGGTCATTTTTTCTCTTAAGTATAATGTATATTCCTTTTTTAAGCATAATTTAACCTTAATCGATGAAATTAACTATAATTACATTATCTAATATCATTGGTTAAAAACTATGTTGAAATAATTTCAAATTAAAAATTATTTCATTGCAAATATGGTATACGTTTTATGATTTTATACCATAAAATAGGTTAAAATTAATTAAAATTCAATTCAATAGATGGGATGCCATTGTGGGTTTTTAAAGTGAAATTTTCAAAATTTTGGAATTTTTTTATACATAGTTTCAAGGTGAAATTGATTAAAATGAACTAAATTGGATTAATTCATTTATTATTGAAATAATTGAACATTAAAACCAATCTATAACAAAATTTATTCTATTAAATAACTTAAAAGATAAATCTGTTTTGATTTAGATGTCATTATTTTTACTGTTCCTCAAAAAATGAAACCTCATAGAAAAAATCAAAAATTCCCCTAAGATAATTTTTATGTTACTATTTATAAAATTATGTTTATTGTGGTATATAATGTATCTAAATGTTCAAAAAATTGGATTTAAACTTTGTTCTTCATTAAAAGGGGGTAAAATTACTTTTTTGAAAAATAAATTTTTTTATTCTTATAATAGGATTTATTCTAATATTATTCTGACCAATTCATTTGGATAAGTTTTGAACAAATTTATAGGAAAAATAACAAAAAAAAGTTATTAAAAAATTCTTAAATATTGAATTGTTTTATTTATCGAGATAAAATGTTGTTTTTACATAGAAAATAGTATTCCTAAAAAGGTAATTTAATTATTTTCTTAATGTTAATACACTAAATTAGAGAAATTAATAACCAACAGATTAATGTTATATACATTTCTATTTTATATTGTCACAATTTACTTAATCTTTTTCATAACATCTATTCCAATGGCTAAGTGGTAGCTATAATAATTTTTTAATAATCATATTAATAGTATGTTTTTGTTTATTAAAAAATAGTCTATCATTTAAAAAAAGGTATCATAGGGACTTGTTATTATTTACATTAAATGAAAAACAATTATTTTCTTGAAACATAAGATAATATTTGTGTTTCTCTTAGTAAAATCAATATAAACATTGTGATTTGATCTAAAAACAATAATTTTTGTTACGTGAAATTAAAATAATCAAAAATATTAAATTACATCGAAAAAATATATTTCCAAAAATATCAAGGGGATAAAGGTACTGATGAATTTTTTTTATTATTGTTTAATATAATTTATAGAATTAGAACAACAATTACAGAAATAGTGGGGGAGTTCTTTGAAATATATACCTCAACTCATGGATTATCTCTATTGTTATGAGGTTAATCCTTAGTGGGATACAATTTTAAGATGATAAAAACATATTTTAGGTGGATATAATGGTTTAGTATGGGGTTAGGGTGATTTTGGGATAAATATTTTATGTTTTTGTTTCATGGGAATATACGGGATATTTTCCAATTTTATAAATGAAACAGGATTGAATTTTTATAATATCCAATACTTTTTACCATATATTAGAACCCATATATTTTAATTATGCCAAATCTTGATTATTATTTGATATACTCATTTATTGCGTTCCTTTTGTAATTTTTTTTATATCCAAAATTTTAAAATTTAAAATATCATTATTTTACAATGACATCCAACCACATCTAAAATATAATTATATAGTAAGTATTTTTAGCCATACATCGAGGTCAAGTTACCACATATAACCTATTGTATGTTTTTCTTCAACTAACCACAAAACCAAAATACCTACTATACATTTGATAAAGAAATTTACAACAAGTCATTAATTGAATATTTTTTAAATATGAACCTACAATGTTTCTAACAGTGAACTATGTATTGAGGAACATGTTCTTTATAGAACACACATCCTACTATGAAAATGGTATTAATTTCTTTCAGAGTCTTATATAGACTATGAGTATTTTTTTTATTCAGTTATCTCAACAAAAACTAACTACCATATAATCATATGTACATACAGTGAAATAGAACCTGTGGAACATATTAAATAATGATCCTACATCATTAACTAATGAACCCACCATGATAAGATTCCATGCCAATTGACCATGCCAACCAACCAACAGCTCAACTAATCATGTTATTAAGTGATGAAAATTTACCATTTATGACTTATCATTATAGAATATTCAATCCTCCAATGGATAGTTTTCAATTTATTAACTATTGTAACATTGAAATTAATGTAGGATTGATAGAACTCAAATTGATACATTGAGATAGAACTATTTTTCAGAAAAATATGTTCATATTAACATGGGATCTGAATTTTCTCTAATTTTTTTCCTTTTATTAATTCCACATTTCTATACAGAAGACTCGATCATATTATTTTATAATTCCATGTTTTTCACCACATTCCATTATCACCTGATTGATTTTTTAAATGGAGAAATTCAAATACTTATGAAAAAATGATTATATTTTGATTGAGCTAGAACATTGGATCTCATTTTCATTCTATTATAATTTAAATTTATGATTAATATTTGATATGTATTTTATTCTTTAGTATATTTGTAAACATAGTATTTTGTAAAAAAAATCATTTCTTGACACTCTCATTAATTTATTTTCATTTTTATAAATCCATATATCTATGGGAGAGGTCATGTGTGGCATGTATAACATTTTTTCAATAATAAAATCAGATGAGTTTTTGTTCCTATAATTCCTTGTAAGAAGGTGTTTAGGAACCGTACCAAGATTTTGGAACTTCTCATTTAATAATAAACTACATGGAATTTATTTATTTCAACGCGGTGGGGATCATGTCTCAAATTATGACTAAACCCCTTGCTTAAATTATGTTATGTCATTAATTTCATTATTTTCACTTATTTTATAATAAAAAAATTATTATTTTTAATCTAAATTAAAAACCTATACATTTATTTTTTGATTTGAATTTTTTTTTATATACTATATATAGTTACTATGATAGTAGTTTCCCATGTTAATATAGATTATGTATAAAAATTTTAAATTTGTCTTGATCAAACTAATTATAATTTTTATAAAATATATATAATAACTTAATTTTATACATTTTTTTCAAATTGGTTGTTTTTTATTTTTTTAATCCAATTTATAGTGATTTTATTATAAATTGAATGCACCCCTCACATGAGTGTTCCACATTGACCAAAATATTTTTGATAGGTTCCCTTTAAAATAATTTATAATTTAATTTATTAATTACTAATTATAGAAAACATATCGAAGTTAAAAATTATATCCATATTTATAATAGTTATCTTGACAGAAATACGACCAATAAGCCTAATTAATTTAAAAGAACTAAATATGATTAATTAAATATTTAAATGAAAATTCATTCTGATAGCATTGGATTTTATATTTTCATGATTATTTATGATAAATATGAGACACCTAAATATCCTAGATAATATTTGAGTGATGTTACTATAGATTACATGGATTCCAATTCATAAGAAATGAATAAATAAGTCTATGATTTAGAAGAAAATGAATTCAACATTGTATCTCCATGTTCAACAACTTTTTGTGTTTTTAATACAACTGATATAACACATGTGGAAATATCAAACATCATAGAAATGATTTTGAATACATATAATATTTAATATGATACATTAAATATGAATTAGGGTGAATCTATTTATTATATGTACCTTTTGATCAGTGATATTTATGACACCCTGAATACCCATGTAATGCCAATTGTTGTAAATTGTCCATTGGTGAAATTAATATGATATTTACTTGTAAAATAGAGGGGGTGTTAAGTTTAAATTAGAGATTCATTTGACATTAGTAAACTATAAGTGACTAAACACATTGGAAAACTTAGGATATAAAATAATAAATAAATGTAAATAAGTGTGATGATGATAAAGAAATGGGGATTTATATATCATTTTGTACATCTAACAAAATGAGAATTATAAGGTATTAGAGGTGTAAGTTAAAGTGGGTTAGACTTACTTAATGACAATGATGAAGAAATTGATCATATAGACAAATGGTTTATGAAATTTAATAGGAAATATGTCCTATTTAGGAACTCTAACTAAATATGAACGAATGGTAAAAAAGAAAATTGGAGATATGATTGGAAAAATAATGATTCATACAATAAATTATCATTTTATGATTATATAAAAAAATTTAAGTAATATAGTTTAATTTCAAGAGTTTAAATATAATTATATCGGTGAGGATAAAGGAGAAGGATATAAAATGTATACTAATGATACGTGGGGGGTTTCATAGGATACATCAAGTAGTTTAGATTAAAGATGAGTTGATAGAAATGATATAATTAAAAAGAGATTCTTGAAAACCACATGTCAGGTACATAATATTTTCCCTTTATATCCCACACATATTTAAATTCTAACTGAAAATTAATATGATAAATGAAATATTACCATTGATGATTTTTTTATTATTTTAATATTATGGAGGTGAATTTTTATTAATTAAAATACATATATAAGTGTTAAATGAAGTAACATTCAATGTCTCCTCACACTAACTCAATAATTTTTTGAGATGTTTAATAATGTTATAATAGTTATATTAAATAAATTAACATAAATAGTCTAATGAGAATCATATAATATATCTAGTGTGATTTAAATTTTTTAGTAAAACTCTGTTCTAGATTCTTGGTAAGAAAAATTACAAGGACTCTAACTATTATAATAATATTCCATAGGAAATTTCATTAAAGTTATTATTATGTAATATGGATATAGAAAATACAAGAATGTATTTTGTTTTATCATATCCTATTAGATTAAAATTAAAATTAATAATATTTACATCAGATAATATATATTTTGTATAGTGATAACAGGATTAGAATAGAGATTTGGTTTTAAGAAATCCCATTAACATAGAAAAATTATGTGGGGGCCTCACCCAGTAGTATCATGCCTTATGAATCCCATTATTCAGAGTTTTTGGGAGGGAAAGGATCTCTATGATTTCCCCTTAAAAAATTAGAAGACGAGATACTATATCTTAAGCACCAACAAATAACTATATGATAGAAGTATAAGCTCACATTGATTTGAACAAACAACAAGTACACCAAACCACCTCAATAAAATCTCATCACCAAGAACATTAATATTATACAGTTTTTTATTGTATTAATGAGATAGATATCAAGAACCTAGAGATATTATAATGTACAAAATTTTTATAGAATAATAGATAGAATTTCATCAAATTATTCTTATTTTAGAAATGTTTTTAATTTTATTATTTTGAATCTATAAATCACATATAGTATTTTTCAAAAATACTCAAAATGAATTAAGGAATAAACATTCCAGAGATAATTGGGTTTCCGAAATAGATAATAATTTAATTAGATACTATTATATATTTTTAATATAAATGATCATATTTGTTTTAAAAAATCAATTTTATTTTTTATAGAGGTTTGAAATCCACTTTTGTCAAAAAAAAATCCTCAATAAATTTTGATTCTTATTTTAGAAAGGAAAATTCAAATATTTATAAAATCATTTATAAATTTTTTTTATTAATTTTGGAATCATAATTACAAAATAATTCAATGATGAATTTTTCCAAATTTCATGAGGCAGTCATATTTTGTACTAAAATGTACAGACCATATAAATATATTATGTGTATAATGGTAACAAAATGACTAAAAAGTGATTTATAAAATACAAAAATAGGTATACGTGGACAAATATATGTTCTCCAATTTGAATAATGACATTTTTAGTTTATTTTATTATTTTTATAAATCCGTTATATATCCTCTAAAACCAAAAATATATTTTACAGTTTCGAAATCATTTCATTTATATTACGACACACCTCAATGTAAGTAAATTAATTATACAATTAATTTTGGCCCATTGCTTTACAAAATTATGTAAAAATATTATATTTAGAAGAAACCATGGGAAGAACCTTGGGATGTATTGTGCTTGTGGATATTTTTTTATATATAGAGTGAAAAACATAATTTTGAGAAATAATATATAAATACTCTCTATTTTTTATATAAATATATCCATTATATCATATCTATTTACTCAAAATTTCTTGGATCACATACATAATCTATCCACCCATCTATAGAGTCCTCCCATGGTGCCCCAATGTCACAAGAATTTCTTATTAGGAATTTGGAGTCACACAATCATGTAAGGGATCCTTACCTTCTAAACATTATTCTTGATTACTTAATTTAGTATATCTTTTATTATTAGTTCCCTAGGTTATGATATTTCTTCCATTGTCCCTATAACTTAATATTTGATTTCCAAAAAATTGGAGAACCTATTCTCACTCATTAACCAATTTTATTAATTTTTAGGTGACGTTTTCATGATAACAGAACATAACAAGGATATTATGTGCCAAAATAATTGTAGAGTGAAGACCATACCAATTTACAATCAAGGGATTTCAACATGATACACTTATTCCTCATTGACTTCGGAATATACTCTATTTATTATAAACTCATTTATTGTGGAATATAATATGATGATTTATGAATCTCCGTTTTATGATCATAATGTCACACTTAATATTGATAACGAAAATAATGTGTTGGGTGTGAATAGAATTATGTGGCCCTCTAATGAATTGGGTAATGATTAGTCTCAAGATACATCACTTTGGGAACATTAGTGAATCTAATTCCATTAAGGTAATTTTTCTATCATGCTTTCATGGTAGTTATACTTGACCTATGTTTTTGATGTAGTTGTTTCTATTGTTACAACATTCCCCATGTTCCCATTATGATTATTATGTTATGTTATGTCTCATTGTTCATGTTTATGATTCCTACTATTTTTATGCACCACTAATATTCTTATTGTCTAAGAATAATTATTCTATTCATTTAAGCCATATTTATTCACTTACTAGTCTCTATAGATCATCCCTTTCTTATTCATGTCAAAGGTTATCCTTTCCCATTTTAAAAGGCATGGAATTTTAGAGTCACATTACGGATGTTTTTAATAATTTTTTTCTATCCCATGTTCAAGATGTTTTACTATGTAGCTAATTAACAATAAAATAAGAATTATTGATCATAATAGTTGTATTATGTGGAAATTAAATCAATAAATACTGTATTATTGTTAAATAAAGTGTTGTTTTTTTATAGTTTGTATTTTTGGACAAGTTCAGTAATTTTTATAAATAGGATTATAAAACACTAGTAAAATCCTTTTAAATAAGAATAATTATGTGAAATTTACCTAATTTTTTAAGTGGAGATTAATTGGTATATCACACATATAAATAATTATATACATCGTACAATGGGATATTGTTTAGAATAAATGTATCTAGGGTAACAACACTGAAAAGGTGTGTTTGGAATGACTCAATGTAACTTGGTGCACAATAATAGGTCAAAGCACGGACCTTATTTCACCATCCAATAGGTATATTAATGAGTAAAATCATAGTCTTATTATAAAAAATTATTAATGTATCCCAAAAAATTCCATATGAAAATATATTAGGAAATAGATCATGTATAACATATATTGAAGCCTAGACATTCATAAGTTAAGGAAATATATTTAATTTATAAGTTATCCCTTTAATGTCTTTAAATTCCCATTTAAATTTTTAATAGACTAAAAATAATCATCACTAATATTCACATTTTTTCCATAACAGATGGAAATGGGTGTAATCAGTCAAGAAATCATTGCGTTGGGAAAAGTGATGACTTTCCCAATGAGAAACCCAACCAGATGGGAGAGGGAGTCACAAACATTGTGAACATACTCTATATGTTGAATAAGGTTATGGATAGAAAATATTATCTGGATGAGCTCCCAAATCCCCATAAGAAGTAAAATATAAAATAATGAGATTTATGTGAAAAAATTCCTCCAACATTCTATATAACATCCGACCCCTTAATCTCTAAATAGAGGATAAAATTCATTGAGAAGATCTTCTCCATCAATCAATGTTCGAAAAAATTATATTTTTCTACTTGATATTTAACATCTAGAGGGAGACGTTGATCAGTATTGGAAATTGATCAAAAATAAAAACCATGAAGAAGATATCTACGTGATAGTGTGGATTTATTTCGATATTTTTTGTTGATAAATTTTTTCATCACACACTCCAACATTAAATGGAATTGGATTTCTTCCAACAAGCACGAAGATGATTAATCATTCATGGAATATAAGAAAAAGATCCCAATATTTGGGTAAAACACCATTGACATTGTTTTGAACCTCCAAATAAATGTTAACCACTTCTTTTGTGATCCAAAACCATGTTTATTAATTTCTATAAAAATCCATGACATTAATAGAACTTATGAAATTGTTTTATTTTCCCTCAATGTCGAAATGGAATCGGATAATCTTAGGTGAATCATGCGAATTAGAAAAGGATTGTGGAGTTTATTTCAATTACTTTGATGGAGAAATATAATGGTGCCAATAATTTTCAATATCCCACTTTTTAAGGGTGTAGAAAGAAGCAACCGAAAATTTCATCAGGGGGTGAGAAAAATCATTAGTTGTTGGAAGTCATGGAACCTATCTAATGATTACCAACAACAGAAAACTACTAATGAGATGGAAGAATGTAATTATCCAGTCAATCCATAATTCATTTTTCATTAATTCAAATGAATTAAATCAAGTCACTTCTAAAACCAATTCCATAAGATAAGGGTTTTTAGACAAAACCAATAGCCTCCAAGGAGAACAGTTTGATCATTTTACATCACGACCAGTGAGGTGGATCCTGAAAATTTAGTGGTGTCAAGTAATATAGTTATTAATTCAGGAATGGATTATTCGAAATTTTATTCTTATTCTAAAAATTATCTTAATATAAAAAATGTTTAGCTGATCTATTCAAACACCACCACAAATCGTGAAGTAGAGTAGTCATTAAAGATAGAAAATGGGTAATTATTACATCTCAGGTTTATAAATCCTCTCCAGCCACACAGTGGTGGAAGAAATTCTTAGAGAACATTTTCATACCCAATTTTGGGGAATTTGATTCAATTCTGGGTCTCGATTTCATTCCATTAAATAGTTCCAACATAATTTTACATGATAATGAAATTGATATTCATATGGGTAATCAAACCTTGATTATGGAAAAGTGCAAGGATGATGAATTTTATTTAGCAGAAACATGTCAATCATGCCTATAAATTTTCCTATGAGAAAGAATAATTATCCCATATTATTATTTCTAAGGAACAAAACATCTATGAAGCCATTCCTATTGTGGGGTAATACCCTGATGTGTTTCTCAATTATCTTCTCATTTTTAATCAATGACGAGACATAGAATTTCCAATTGATCTTATACCTGGTGTGTTACCATTATCCAGGACTCTATAGAGAATGTTTGTTATAGAGATCTTGGAACTGAAGAGAGCAACTAGAGTAGAATTTGTATAAAGCGTTAATACACATAAGTGCTTCACTATAAGTTGCAGTAATCCTCCTTGTCAAGATGAAGTATAAGTCGGTGCATGTTATCATTTATTATCATGATCTCGAAAATATTGTATAAAATAAAAACCATAGATTTATGAATTGTTCTATCCACTATGTGGATCGATGTAACTCTCCAAGGTGGATTCAGAGTACTGATATTACCAAGTTAGGTTGAAAAGGGAGGATATCCCAATGACTTTTATTCATACATGGTACGAGCACTATGAGTTCATAGTAATTCTTTTTGGACTCACTAATCCTCCAAAAATATTCATTGAATTTATAAATAAAGACATTAGATATTATCGTTAAAAATATGTGGTAGTATTTATAAATGATTTTCTACTATACACAAATACCATGAAGGTTCACTAAGGGAATATAAGAATTATGACAATGGCCTTTCAAAAAATTAATCATTATACTCTGTTAAACTAATAAATGTTATACATGAACTAAGTATCATTCATTGTGAATATCATCACATGAAGTGGGATTTATGTGAAAACATCGAAGGAAAAATATATTAATGGATTGATGAGAAAAAAATTTGTTATAAATATCCATATTATCCATTGATTAGGAATGTATGATCACATATTTGTGGGAATGTTCTCATGACTATCAAAATAATTAACTAAGTTAACCCAGAAGGGAGTCCTTTTTTCTTGTTATGAATTATGTAAAGAGAGCTCCATGGATATGAATAGAAGTATTACAACTAACCTATGATCACATTACCCATACGGGGAGATATGTTTTTGGTATTAAGAGATGATTCAAATAGGGGCTTGGGCTGGGTGCTAATGCAGAATGATAAAGCTAGAGCCTATGGCTCAATGTAGTTGAAAGATCATGAATAGAACTACCCATCACATGAAATGGAGTTTGCATCTGTAATATTTTATTTTAAAATATTGTCACTATCATTTTGGGGATTCGTGTGGAATATATACAGATAAAAAAATACTGAAGTATATATTCACACTAAAAATATCATAATGTACTACAATAAAAATGTTTATAACTGATCAAAGACTATTAATACTCAATTCACTACCATCCATGGAAAGGAAATAGAGCCGCAGATTCTCTATTTAGAAAGGATCCATAAAATCAATCATTTATGAGAATTAATGTGGATATGGTCATCTTATATTTAGAAATGATGGATATGGGAATCCTAAATTATGGAATATCATTAATCCTTCTACAAAATATTCATCAGTCATCTTATTTGGAATAGATAAAGGATTCTCAGAGAAAAGATGTGGTAATTGAGAAGATTGTGGATGATATAATGAATGGGAAATTCATGGAGTTCATTGTAAATGAATTATTAGATGATATATTTTTCTTATAGAAATATGTGCCATTAAATATTGAATTGATGAAGGAGCTATTGTATTATACATATATCTCATCACTAACCATTTAACCATGAATCACATAGATGTATTCCGATATCTATGAGATCTATTATTGGGACAATGTGATGAGAAATAACACTAAAAATACATGAAAGGGTCTGGTATGTCAGCAATTGAAGGCATAATGGTATAATATTAATGAAATGATGTAACCATTAAACATATTATCATGGAAATGGGAAAACATCGTGATGATATTTTTCATTATTCATAAAAAGAAAACCTTTAAAAATAATTCAATATGGGTTTTTGGAAATCATCTTATAAAGACAAATCACTTTATCACAAGTCTTGAGGACGTCTCACAAGATCATCTTTCATGGATATACATTATAAAATTTATATGGTTATATGGATTAGAACTATAGGTTTTTGAAAATCATGATATTAGATTCATGTCCATGTTCATGAAATGTATCAAAATGAAATAAATACAGAGTTAAAATTTAGATAAACCTATCATTATTAAAATGATGGCCAATCTGAGTAGTAACTTTAAACATAGGATGACATGTTGCGATCGTTTTTCATGGACTTTAAAGGAGGATGGGATGAAATCTATATCTGTTTATGTTCTCTTACAACAACAATTTCAACACAAGAATCTAGATGTATCCAAATGAAACACTTTATGGGGAGTGGTGCAGAACCCATGCATAATGGGATGGATTTGGGAACTAAAATTTCTACGTCTTGAAATGGTTGAGGAAATGGGGGATACTATTAATACCATTCAAAATCACATCAAGACTGAATAGATTCAAAAGAAGAACTATGCTTTAAATCATCGATGAGCCATAGTGATTGATGTTAGAGACACGAAATTCATCTGTATATCTATATATAAGAATATGATCATATTTTGGAGGAAGTCAAATCATTGTCCAGTATATATTAGCCATTTTTAGACCCTTCATCACATTGAAGTAGTGGCCCACTGACTCGCACTCTACGCAATCTTATCTCACCAACAAGATCTATTCCTTGTATACATATTTAGAATATTAATACTAGATCTCTCCCATGTACACACTCTAGAGGTGGTATCATTCGATAATTCATTCTCATATGAACATAATCCAGTGATTATCATATATTGTAGATATAATTTTCTACGATGTAAGATAATTCATTTGGTCATTATACAGTGGAGAGACCAAATGTATAAAGATGTGACATAGAAACTGAAGGAGTTGATGAAACATGGTTACCCTGAATATTTTTGTTATGGGAACACAAAATTTGAAGGGTGGAATTTCTTAAGGGGTGGTGATTTTAATGAACTAAACTGTTTTAGATAAAATTCTAATTACAACAGGATTAGATGTATTATTATATAATATGGATAAAAAATGAAAAAAATTGAATTCATTATATCCTATAAAATTTTATTCATCTTTTCCATTTATAATATTGTTGTTGAACTATTATCACATGATTATTTTACATATAGTGTTTTAATAAACCAAATTGACACATAAAAATTATGTGTTTTCCTCAGCTAATAGGATCTTACCCAATAAATCCCATTTATTTAAACATCTAAGTGAGATGATTCTTTGGGATGTTCCAATGTCCAAATCCATGTTGATATCTAAAAACATAAACATGAGAAAAACTATTTACATAAGATGTTAAATATTATAGAGATAATTTCCAAAACTCTTTTAGCCACACCACCCCAATAAAATAACACTATCACACAAAATACTCATAAATGGTACATCAGGGTATTAAATAGATACATATAAATACTATAGATATATGAGTATGTAAATAATTTTTTGATGTATAATTGATATATTTTCATCTTTTGATTTTTACATTATAATTGATTTATATTTTTTAGTTCTGATATAATAAATCCGAAATTTTATTTTTGGATAATTTTCAATATCATTTAATGAATTTATTTTAAGTGCTTACTAGATTTTTCAAATAAATTATTTTTCAATATCATATTATTAATAAATTATGTTTATTAAATCTAAATAATCACAAAATTTTTATAAAGGTAGATTTTATTTATTAGAATGGTTCAAAAACTATAATTGTATAAAACCAAACATTTTTTAAAGAAATTCAATTAATATTTTAGAATTTAAAATGTACATATTTAGATAGTTATTTTGATAAAATGAAAATTATATTTGGAATTGTAATATCTAAATTAACCAATGGTTAATTTTTCATAATTTTTTTAGATAGCCAAATATTGGGGTAAAAATTAAATACCATATAAGTATACATTAAGAATTATGACTTCATAATGAACCAAAATAGATATAATAAATACTATAAAATAAATCCACAACCAAATATATAATTTCAATTAAATATAATTAGGTTTTATTTTAATTCTATTATTAATATAATTCGATTATGAATCCTCCAAAACCATTAATATAATTTTTATAAAAAATCATTTATTTAAGTGTATTACTAATGTCAACCTATGAAAGTGAATTATTTGATTATGTTATGAAAATATACTTATAAAATAATTTAAACCACACACAGTTGGATGAAACAATGTAAAAAATTGAAAGTTTTCTGGTTTTATTTTATTTTATTTTATTGAGTCCAAAACCTATGTTTGAGAAATAGTAAAGAAATACCCACTTTTTTCTATAAAAATCCACCCAATGTTCAATTTATCATCACTAAAAATTATTGGATCATGTATGTACTCTTACTCCCCTATTTAGAGTCTTCTAAAGTTTCCCTAAATCTAACAATAATATCCTCTCAATAATTTAGAGTAACACACCCATGGTTTCGATACATAACTTCCCTTGTTTATTCAAGTATCATTATTATCCTATATATTCTATTTCTAATTACATATGTTGGGATATTTTTCCCCATTACTCTATTACTATCTATATTATTTGTAAATAATGATATACCCATTTATTACTAATCAACCCATTTTATGAATTTTTGATTGACGTCATTATGTCCAAAAAGTTTCCCTGGGATTTTCCAAAACAAAACAATTTAGTAGAGAATTTTATAACCATTTATTATCAATGGGGTAAACATTATACAATTATAATTATATGAATTTAAAATTTCATGTAATAATTACACACTACTTGATCTTGGAATAAAATATCGTGATTAATGAATCCATGTTTTAGGATTAATCTAGAAAAATTAAGCATGCGAATGTAATGAATTTGACATGGTGCCCTAATTAATATTTTCCTCGAATAAGTTGGTTAATGATTTGAATCATGAAAATTCATGTTGGAACATGGAGTGAATATAATTATTTAAAGGTAATTTTTCCCTCAATATTTATTGGAATTTATCCTTCAATTATATCTATGATGTCGTGTTATAACTTGTTGGAATAATATTTTTGTTTCCTTTATGATTATCCTGATATATCATGTCTTATTAGTCAGGTTTATGATTCCAATGCTTTATATTACCCATTTATATTCCTATTATATAACATGTATTATTCTCATAAATTTATTTCATTTTATTCCCTCGGTTGACTTTATATCTCACCCCTTTATTATTTATGTTCCCAGGTTATCTCGTATAGTTATAAAATTGACGGAATTTTACAGTCATTGTAACATTTTCTAAATAATTTAGTCATATCCCATGTTGAAGATATTATTCTATATACATAATTATAAATTAATCATGACTTATTTATATTAAAGCTAGTTTTATGTCTCCTATAATGTTATAAATTTTTTATTAATGTGAAATAAAGAGCAGGGTTGTAATAAAAATATGGTTATGTAGACTGTATCAACTGGTCATCAATCTAGAAAGAGGCGAATCTATTGAAAAATATTTATTCTTAATTGAATTTAATAAATTTGTTCCAATAATTTTAATTCTATTACACTTACTTACAATTTTTATTTCTAGAAACCAAATATCTTTATATTTAATACAATTGAAATTTTTAGGATTCACAATTATATTATTACTGACATTAATAGACCTCATAAATTATGGGTAAAAAAATTATTGTTGAATTAATTAATTAGTAATGAAAACATACATGAAGAGTATATGTAAACACTTATGGTATCTGGATAACTGATATTCTAGAATAATGATTGGGAATTACTCATGCTTGAAGAACCTAATCAAAGTAGATGATGGACATGTAAATTTTTGTGACAATGATATGGAAAAAATAATGGTCTTAATAAAATCATTAAATAGAATTTTGTTTTGATTTCTAATGATTTTTATAGTTATGATAATGTAAATTATTCATCGCATTTCATATTTTGTTGTTGATAATTATCGAGTTATGTTTGAGGAAAATAATTTCTTGATTTTTTTTTCTTATTTTATTTTAGTGTTTACAACTCTTCATAAATATAAAATATATTATTTATATTTTAAGACAATATATTATCAAAACATTTCTCATATATGTTCCTATCATCCTTAACTTAATATTTTTCATTTTATAATTCTCATTGTAGTACATACTCTCATATAAATAAAAATATGAAAATATTAGTCTAGGGTTTTTCTAAAATATAATTTCCAAGAATCATAGTCTATAATATTTGTAAAAAGTTAAAGTGACAAAAAATCCCAATAAATACAATGAAATATGTTTCAACTTACACTGCACAATAGATGGTTTAAATGTACATGTTTAGAATCAATATTGTTTGTATATTATATTAAATGAACTATAATTATATTCTTCTGGATGACAATTTCAGATATCCATGGGTATTATTTTTAGTTAATAAAAATAATATTTGTTCTTATTTTTTGAAATAAGAAAAACCTATTGAAAATATAAGTTGAAATATATTTAAATGATTATTAAGCGATTATGTTCATGAGTTTTAATATAATTCTTTTAAATCCTCATTCTCACAACATGAGTATATTTTTAAATTTTCCCTTATAAAAACCTCAGGTAAAATTATATAGTAGATAATTGAAATAGAAACATTTAAGAAATTTATATGACTATGCTCAAGGATTATTACATGTTGGTTAATTTTTTTCAAAGAAACTATAAATACATCAAGCTATCATATTAATATTGTTCAAATTTGAAAACATTTAAGTAATACTCCATATAATTTTTAGAGTTGCTGAAATAAAAAAGGTATTTACCTTAAGAAATTATATTTTTAATCTATTCTTAATATTTTAAAATAATAATCTTGATAGAATTTCATCCATTATAGATGAATTTATTTACCATGGTAATTCAATATCTATTGACTCGTATAAGTTATTATTAAAATGATTAAAATTGTACATGAATTTTTACATGATATATTTTATGAAACATATCCAAACAAAACTAATATCACTTTATAAAATAATTAGGATGACATTTCTAACCTATATATAAATTTTAAAACAAGTGAAAATGTAGTGGATACTTTAGAGAAATCTACTCGTTTGGAGGAATATTTGGAACCAATTCGTATAGATGAAAATGAAGCAACAAACACTTATTAAACTAGAAATATTAGGATGGAAATAAATCATCAGATAGACAACTATGTATCATTCCTAGATATAGGAAAATAAATTAAATATTCTCGTTAAAATAAGGTTGATCATAAAGATTCTATATAAAAACTTCATACTAAAAGTGACGTAGATGAAATTAATGATTACTTATGGTTAAAAAAATAAATGCCATTCAATACCAGTTGGAAAGATATACATTCATTGAACTAGTTTAAATTTGTAAGGAATACCTAATTATATTAATTAAATAATTTTAAGATACATGATTAATAATCCAAGAACTATATTTTGAAATCAATTACGATTTGTTTCAAATAGTTATAGTAATGATAAAACAATTAACAATATTTAAACCACTACACTGGTATCTAGATATGAATCTAGTAGAATGATAATTTTCAATACAACACATTTTTTTTCCTATTTAATAAAATTATTGTCAAGAGTGCATTCTTATAATGTTATAAACTAGTTGTGTATTTTTGGTACAACCCCATGATATCAAAACCATAATATTCATAATAATGTTTACAAACAAATAAAGTATTATATGGTTTTAGAATACACTGTATAGTATGCTATGATAGAATCTACTCATTTATAATTTTTAGAGGTTTTTTCACAAAAATATAAGATAATAATTTATTTACTAAAATAAATAAAAAAATTGTTTATTTGTATTTTTTTTGTTGATATTGTTGAAGGATCAGAAAAAACTATATTGTTCATAATATTTTGAAAAATGATGCAAGAATATATTTAAATGTGTTTTATGGGTGAGTTAAAATTCATCCATGTATTTATGATATACCATATTAAATAAGAATTTATTTTAAATCAAATAAATTAATATAAGGAAGATTTAAAAAAATTTGTATTTATTATATTTAATGTTGTGATACTCCCAAGGGTACATGATATAAAAGAGATCTTCATGAATATAACAAACCATTTTATCAAACCACTCAAGGAGGTATGATTAAAATCATAAAAAACATAACTATTAGCTCACAATATATTCACATGTGTATGTGTGCCTGTTTTCATGTAAACCCAAATCAATAAAATTTACATACTTGGAAAATAATTTTCAACTATATTAAATGAACATCCAACTTGGGCTATTTTTATTATAGAGAAAATTATTTCATGATGTGAGTTGTATATATGAATTTTTTTTAATTCTAATTTTTCATAAACATAGCCTATTGAATATTTGACTTATTGGGAAAGACTCTACATTATCGTTGTAGTAGAAAATTATAACTCTTATGATTTATCAACTACTAAATATTAGTACCTAGCAGAATGAATATATAATGCACATATTATTTTGATGAAACACGAATTACTAAACTATAGATATTCATTGCTACATACCATTATAAACCATGATAACAAAAGAAACATAAATATTTGTAAGAATACTATGTTTTATTGTACTATAAAACTAATTGATAAAAGTTTTCACATTATAGTAGATCATTTTCAAAAATATAACATAACACTTCAATGATTTATCACTAAAAATTAGAAGATTGATATTTTTAATAATCCATTGAATAATTTGTAATCAATTTTACTATACATGAATTATGTGTTATAAATGATGAAAAATGTTTTAATATTAGATTATTATATTCAACTTACTATTAATTTCTTCATGTAACCATGATGTATGGTTCACACGTTTACTAAACTGAACATTCATTTTTATTAATACTATCAGTATACCTACCATGGAAGGTCGGTCATCTTTTCATAGGCATGTTTTGAATACTAAATCAAACTTTATCTACACAAACTATGTGCATTCACTCAGACTGTCACATCGAATATATAATGAATGTTTTATTCAAGTAGTTATAATACGTTTCTTGAGGTCACGTTCTATGCACATACCATTATTTCACAATCACATATCCACCTTCTATATGCCTAATATTACTATTAAGAACATAAAAAAATTTATAAAACAATTATTTTCATAATTTTCATTAATTTCAATTTATTTCATTTGATAAAAAATTAGGATTAATTTGAAATTAGAATTTGAATTCAATACCATCATTTAAGATGTATATATTAATTACATTAAAAATCATTCATGAAATTTATAATCCACAATTCTAAAATCCTCTCTTCAGCCAGAACTCAAGCTCCTTGATACTTTAATCTCTCTCTCCCTTGAATCTATCCTTTCAATGTAACCAAATCAAATAAAGAATTTTTAGAATTAAACACCAAGTTGTTAAGGAAACATCAATCAAATATCCTCTTACTATGAAATAAATGAATGGTAAATCTATCCCAAGTGATGTAATAAAAATGAGAAATCCATTTCTCTTAGAAAATCAATTCTCATCTGAATAGAAAAACATTAAAGTGTTTTTGAAATCAAGTAATTTATTAGTTTTGTTTTGGATAATGAATAAGAGTATAGAATTTTTTTTAAAAGATAATGGAAAAGCATTAAATCTAAATATTATGGAAGTGTTTTATCCACACTAACAATTCATTCCTAGAGATAAAATGATATCAATATGATAAAATTTAATTTTTATGTTTTTACTTGCCATTAAAATTAATGGAATTTGTTTTATTGTTCCTCTAAAATGAAAATTTTGTGATTTAAAAACATTATATCATAATAATAATGAATATTTTGAGTTAAAATTTGATTTTGAACGTCATACAATTAATTAAACCCCCAAGTGATAGAATATTATTGAGTTTAGTAGATAATGTTGTTTCAAATAATTAATTTTTGGAAACATATATATATATATATATATATATATATATAAATTAATCTTATGTATCATGATAAATAACAATATTCATTTCATATTATTAATGAAAAATTTTGTTTGAATTAATCTCTATAGATATTTGATAAAAAATTAATTGATCTGTGTAATACTACTTCAATGTTTAATTATTGCTGATATATGAATCTTATTTCATAATTGATGAATTATAAAATTTTTGTTCCTCATGGCTAAAAAATTACCTCATCAGATGAACGTTAAAATTATCAGAAAATTAGTATGAAATTGAATGTAAAATAGAACCCCTAGACAAAATATTGGGTGGATGAACCAGAAAAATTATATGAATTGTTTTTTCTACTGAACTACTCACTCCTACAAAGGGATCATGTGGATCTAAGTCTAGAATCATATTAGAAGCATTTATTCTGATGAAGAAGTTGTTATTTCTGTGGAATAATTTGAATGATATTATGAAAATCATGATGAATAAGATTATGTAAAAGATGATATGTTCAATAATGATGAGTATTCATGGGATGATCATGATGGTGATAGTTTAGTGACACATATGATTTTTTATAAAACATCAGAATATCCAATAGATTTTCCAGCACATGATGATAAACTCTTGTATAGGGATCTGTTGGGCATTGAGGTGTTTATTAGTGGTTATATAGATTGATCATATTGGGTTATGTAATAAGGATCTAAAATATATTATAGTAGTTCTAATGGATCTGTTTTCGTTGTATGTACTCCAAGAGAACCTACTCATGTTGCACCTACTATGGGGGAGAAACACCCCCATATATATATAAGATAAATTATACATATATGGATTATTATTTTAATGGTGTATAATACCTGGACATGATTTACATTTTAACCCATTTTCTCATATATTTTAAAAGGGTCTCTTATTATTTCTATAGATTATTATGAAATTCTTGGATTATATAATGAGATATTTTCTATTGATAAAACATTACAAGTAATATTTACCCCTACTACCACCGCTGAAGGTGATGAAATTGAGAATGGTGACTCTCATGGTAATGATATTGATTTTGGTGGAACTAATATTAATCAGGAATAAGTAATTATAATTTTAGAAGTAAAAGATGAATTTTAAAGATAAATATATGTATAGGGTGTTCTTAAGTAATGTGGTAGGAAATGGGATTATGATCTATCTACATGTATCCCATATAAATAATATTTTTCCATCAATAGTTTGAATGAAATAAAATGTTATATTATAGGTTTATTCCTGGATTTATTTATTTTATTTTGAAATTCCATGGATCCTAATCGAGAAGAAGATATCAGTTTGACTATGTTTTTAGTTGTTTATCATTATCAAATTTGTTTTAACTCGAGGTGATTTTCTTTAAGAATGACATTAATTATCCGAACACAAAATTTAGTGATTTATAATATTTATCTGATATAGAGTTTCAGTTAAATCATAGATTAATTTATTTATTGATTTAGCTAAATTATACACCTATTCTCCCCCTAATCATCATGATCATATAGTGGTCGATGGGTGGTAGATTTGGAAACTCCAAAGGGATGTGTTGAATGTTATTTTTTTAGTTGAGAAAAAATAGTGAATAACTTTTTTATGGTTTTTAACCACATGTTAACAAAACATTGGCAGTGGTCAATAACAATGAAAATAATGATGGTTTACGTAAGAAAAATAAGATAGAAGTTTATTACATGCTTAGAAGAATACATAAACTATAAAATTTAAATGGATTTTTTAGAAACCATAACTTTGATCATTGAATTATAATTTTGACACAATCTACAGTTGGAAAATTTTAGAACATCAAGGAATCGACTCTAGTTTTGTAATATGTTATGGATAAAATAGTGGACTTACATCATGATTTAGAGCATGTTCATGGGAACTGATTGATTTCACAAGGATGATGGAACCATTTTTATACACTGCTCATTTTGAAAAAAATTCATATATATTTATATGAATTTATTGAGAACCAATGAAAATATCCTCTAAAAAAATTCTTTTAGCCAATATCATAGAAAATAACATGATCATATATGGCTTGTTTCAAGGTGTGTAGTCCTTAGAGACGCAACATCCTCTCAAAACCTAAAATTACCATATATTTAATGGCCTATATCTGAAAATAAATGGATCATATGCTAAATTATTCTATAAAGGATCTTCTAAATTCACATTTTGAGTATAATTCATGATGGGGAATGTTTATAATAATTAATAAATACCATTATTGAATTATAAATGATGTAATACTGTGTTAATTAACATTTTTCATTATCAATTTTATTATTGATTAAATATATTGTATTCAAAAAAGCAGGATTAAATGTCTTTGTGGACTACAGTTTAAATCAGATGAATTCATTAGATAGAATTGAATAATTTTAGAGACATGATAAATATTTATGAAATTGTTATAAGTTTGGTTTAATTAATTATAAATATAATCTCCTTATATTTAATATACATTCTTTTTAAATTTCATGATTTTTCATCATAAAAAGGTAGAATTTGATGGCATAGAGGATCACATACATATTGTGATTATCCAAAATAATTTTTATAATGTTATTAATGAATTTAATGATTTCAAGTATAAAATAGTTTTTAAAAAAACAAAGATAATTGGATAAGTATCGAACATACAATAACAAAATACTACATGTGTAATGTTCATACAATGTGATGTATCTGAATTAACCACGAAGGTCAAGTGACCTAGAGGAACTAATAAGATAATGAAATCAACTTGAATGAATGAAGAAACTACATTCCATGTTTTGAATGAAAACCATTTTTCTATATCATGAAATCACCATGAATTCAAGATGAACCTATAGTTTATTGAAAAACATACTATGTATTAAATAACACATGATTGTATTAACATAGAACCTACTATGAAATTGGTAATAAAATTATTTATTAGTCTTTTAATGAAAATATTTATCTATTTTTTTAGTTTGTTGAGGAATTACTGTATATTTTATGAATATATTTACCTACTGCTAAATAGAATCAAATTACTTGATGAATCCATGAACATACCTGATGATCAAATAAACCAATATTGACTTGTTATTATGAAACTTAATTATCTAAACCCTCATTGATCTCGACTAACCATTCTATAATGTGAAGTAAACCAATAAAGTCAAAAATTGCAATGTAGAATTTTCAAATATTCAATACCTTTGTATCGAATCATTAATTGTTACACTTGTGTAATTATAGTTATATTGATCATTCCCTAAGAGTAAATTCAAATACTGATCATTTGAAGGAAAATATTTGAATGTATATATGCGTAGTAGAATTTTATATACAGATAATGTAGAAGAATATTTTTATTGTACACCTATACTACATAGAGTAATCATTCATAACATTTTATAATGGTCTATTTTTATACACATCCTATGAAATCTATGTTAGTGTTTTACCTGTAGAAAATAAAATACATCTGAATAATAAAATCTTTTTAGATTTTGCTTCACCTCATCTTAACATCATTTATATATTTTAATTTTTTAGAAATAATATTATTTCTATGTTTTTTATTTCAATTTTTATCTATAATAATTATCTACTATATTTAAACGACAAATTCCATTACTCTCTATTTATGTTCTTTTCTTTTGTGATCCTCTGTATAACTATGGAAGTGGTTGGAAATGACCTATATCTATTTTATCACATGAAATAATGTATAAGATGAACTATTCATAGAAATTATTGTGAGTTATTATATAAAAACATAATGTATGTGTTTTTAATAAATTGTGGGATTTATGTTTTTAATCATTTTAATTTAAAATTTTATTGGGCACTCAATTCATCCCCTTTTGAGTTTTCCACTCTGAAAAACTCCATTCAATAATGTGATTCACTTATAGGAAAGTGGATCTAAAATTGATAAATAATATAGAGACAAAGTGATAATGTTGATCAACATATCATTCACAGTTGTTTTATACAAGTTTTACATCAATAAATCATACAAAATTTTACTTTTATAATATTTTAATTATGTTCCATAAATAAATTATACCTTAGTAGTTTATTTTGTATTCATAAATATAAAATTATGATATTTATTTAATTTTTGAATACTGATTACAAATTTGAAATTAATTTAATATACTTACAATATTGAATTAATAATGATTCATTTTAATATAATAAATTTATAAATCATTAAAAAAATTCAAAAAATATATATTTTATTTTATAAAAAGTAAAATATGGGTTTATGAATTAATTATTTTAAAAAAATTAATTCTTTATGTAAATATATATTTTTAACCAATAAAGTATCCAATAATATCCAATTTATACTTATAAATACAAAATTTCATAGAAGTCTTGTCATTTTTAAGAACAGTTTTTTCGTATAGTCCCTTAGAAATCAGTATTTTTTGAAAAAACATTAATATTTCATATTACAATATTATCATCATGATAAAATAAATCTCGTTAATTTTTTAAAATTTACATATTAGTATTTTTATACTTTATTATTATTTAAAACCATTATATATAATGAAAAATTCTTTCTAAAGAGTATGTATTTTGATATACCAAATATTCATTTATCTATAATTTAATTATTATGTGAGTTCTAATCTATTATCCAAATAATAAGATATTAAACATAATATATATATATACAAAAATATTTTATGATATTATTATATGAAATAATTTATTGGATATTTAAATTTATAATTATTTTGTTCATTATATATATATTAATATATATATATATCAACATTTCTTAATTCCATTACCACTATTTATTTTAGAACCAAGGATGTTATTTTATAGAAGTGGAGTATGTTTTTTTAAATCATAACTTGGAAGATCAGTATGTTTTCAAGGAATGGATTCTTATAGGTCAAAACATTAATAGTTTTGAGGGTTGTGTCATTGTATAGTGTTTGTCAAAATGTTTGGTCCAACAATTGTAATTGCAGAGATAAATTTTTTGAAAAGGGAGTTCCACACTAAATAGATGGTGGTTTAGAAACATGAACACAATGAATGTTTTGGGATCATCTCATACAAATATATTGAAAAGGAAAAAATAATGAGAATGATTTACATGATTGCGAAACATGATGTTGTGTGGAAGAAACTTATTTTCCTAATGCGACATAAAAAGGGGATTCCAATGCTTGATATGAATCATGCATTATGAATTAATAGATGACAAAAAGGTTCATTGAAGCCTATAAATAGGTGGTAGCCCTATTCCATACATAGAACATTTCACTGAAGATTTGGTCCCTCTGACATGCGAAATAATTATTCATGAAACACATGTAGATTAAGAATAGTTCACACAAAGTGTTACTTTAGTCTAAAATTTTCAAGTGATCATTGTGTTTTTATAGTAGGAAAAATAAGAGGTGCATGATAAATAATATATTTTTAAAATCTATCATTCTAAACAATCCCAAATAACGTATGTAAGAGAAGGGGTTTCTCTTATGTCCCATTGTCTACTTCTAGTATTCTTTGACCATCAAACATGTTTGATTAGTGAATTCATGTGAATAAACTAGGACATTAATGAAAGTGGGTATCATTTTGGAAAGAGAAAAATATTTAAATCAAAATATATTGAAGAGAACATCATGTTAATAAAATGAGTAGGAAATCACGCCCACTAGTGTACAAGGGAATTTCAATAGAAGTGTTCTATGGGACGTATTATTATTTCCATTAAATAATTTTATTGATAGTGTTAATATAATAGAGTGACTATTCCTGAACTCTTGTACTCCAAAACTAATTATGATTAGTGGAGTTTGTTATGAACAATAATATGAGGATGTGTTCTCCATATACAAGACCTTAGTGGTGAACCACATTAAATTGTTATCTCATATCATTGCAAGTGATTGGTTTTGTTATACTCATTCACACCAAATAATTTCAACAGGTTCACTCAAATGTGGTAAAGATAAACATAAAATTAAAAGATTATGTTACAACCCTAATTCACCTTTCCCCTATTGGGTTGTTCTGGGGTCCTACAATTTATACATTCCTATGAATTATCTAGCTTACAAATGTTTTTTTTATTTCAATGTTTCAGGTGCTGAAAAAATTAAAACATAATATTTATTTAAATAGGATGATTTTTTTAAAACATAGTTCATTTAATTAAACCCCCCTAATTTCATCCTGGTAATTTTATTATTTGGAATATAATAAGTTTCTGAAATTTTCTCTCTCCACATGCTTAGTTTTTATGTTAGCCTCTGTAAACTTATTTTTTCACCATAAATTTTTAACTATATTGAAGGTCTTGTTTCATAGAACATTTTGTTTTTATCAACTATTTCAGCATGTTGTTCTCTATATATAAATTCATGGTTCAGTTTTAAAACTTATGAGATTAGTAAATGTGATGCATATTTTATATATGTTTCCAAAAGTGAAATATGGAAATATTGGGTTCGGAAAATTCTTTATAGAAAATAGGACACATCCAATGATTTGAAAATGGAAGAAAAAATAATGAATGGAATATTTAAAGGGAAATGGACTATGAAGATGAAAAATTATGAAGTAAGAAACACCACTAATGGAATATATCTTTTCCGACTGGCGCTCTGCATGGTCTTACAACACTCCATAAAGGCCCCGAGAATGGAAACATCTCATGGAAAATGGTGGATTTAGTTGCGTTTGTTATGGAAATAATGTCATTTGGGAAATGTGGTGGTGATATCTACCACCAAACATGATTTCCCAAAAATAAAATAATTCGCAGGGAAAGGCACTGTCGCAGGTTCTGATCAATGAAATAATGATTTTTGGAGAGCTTGGCATGGATTTAGCCAACTCAAAAGGACTCCGGGTAACCAAGTCCTTCACGGGAATCCACAAACGATGCATGCATCCCACTTTAGATGATCAGTTACACCAGTATTGTAACCACCTGAATAGTTATAAATGAAGTCTCCCATTTTGATTTAATTCAACCTCTTATTATGTTATATAGTAATAGACAATAACTTCACTTTTATTGTTATATCCAATTGGAAGGATTGTTATGAATATTTGTCATTGATAATATAGAGGTAAAATAGTGATAGCATGATACATATAAATATTGGGGTTCAACAAATCCAATTGACTCTGACAAAGGAAGTGATGGCCTCATCCAGGAGGACTATACCCTATAAAACCCTTTTATTAGAGATTATGAGAGAGATATCATCTCTATGAATTTACCTCGACGAATTCAATCATAATATTTGAAAACATAAGCATTATTGGAACTATTTATGAGATATGTTCGAGCTCCTTGAGATTAAAACCTAGACGATGTTCACCAAAATCCCCATAAAAGTATCACCTTTGAGTACCTTACTCTTAGAGAATACGATAGTGTAATAATGGAATATATATCAAGACATTAATAATATTAATATTAATATTATATATAATAATTAACCTATTTTTATTTTTATAATTACTTTACAACTTTTTGTTTGTTTGATTTAATTATACACAATATGTATTTTTGGGTAAAATTCATATTCATTTAATGGTATTTTTGATGATTTAATTAATTTTCAAAATAATAGAATTTTAATAATATATTCTTTTTAAATAAGTTTCATTAATTATAAACTGTCATATATTTTTTATGATTTGAGATGTAATTATTTGTAGGGTTCAACGGATTTTTTATTTCAAAAACCCCATCATTTTCAATAATGTATATTATTAGTTTAAAAGTGACAGTGAACATATTTTGAAAATTATTTATGTATAATTTATATTATTTTTGTAATCTAAACATAAAAATTATCTCTCGGTTAATTTTTCATAATTTTATAAGACAACCATGTTTTAAGGAAAAAATTAAATACCTTAAAAATATATGGTTTGTTTTATGACATCATTATGACCCAATAATATTGTAATAAATACTGTAATGGGTATCCTCAAGAAGAAATATTTTTCCATTTAAAATAATTTTATTCCATGGTAATTTAATTTTTTTATTATTCCATTATGAATCCTCCAAAACTTATAATATATATTTTTTATTTGAAATTCATTTCATTAAAAGTGTGACTCACTTCAACATAAGAAAGTGAAATATATTAATATGATTGGAACATTTACAAATTAGGTAATTAAAGTATCCCGACATTTGAAAAAATCACAGGGAATACCCATGGGATGGTTAATGGTATTTAATATTTTATTATATAGATTCCAAAACCTATGGTTGTGAAATATTAAACAATTTGGATCCCATTTCATGTATAAACCTATGCAAGATCCCACTTCTTATGACTCAAAATCCTTAGTTCGCATCCATAATCTATCTTCTAGTATCTAGAATCCTCCCAATCCACCCCAAGCTCTCCAAAATCCCAATTTCTAACTTTTAGATCCACACACATGAGTAAGGGTTCTTTCCTTTCTCATATATATCCATGTCTCTTTGTCATGTTATGCCCTTATATTTTTAATTAAGAATAATAGGGTATTTTTCACCTCTATAATACTTCCCTTAATATTTATTATGGATGAGAGACTCCTTTTTTCGTTATTCACTACCATATACAGCCGTTACAATACCAAATTATTATAGGAATTTTTTCCTTTATATTTTAATTGATTCTCATTTATTTTTATATGGATTCTTTAAATAATTATATATGTGTGGAAAATTCCTCCCATGTCCCTATTTATGCCCACTGCATGTAAAAATTATGAGAGACTCATTTCTATTTCATGAACCCATTTTATTTATTTGATTATGTGATGTTGTTAGATTATTTAATTTTCACTATGATTTTCCTTGCCAAACTAATTGGGTAGTGAATTCTGTTGCATTTTTTTTTCAAGGGCTGTTAGATTAATAAACAGATAAATTTGTATTGGAGACATAAATTTTTTAATTTCATGATCCATTATCATGGAAAACATTATAGTTATTAATGAATCCATGTTTTATGATATAATTAGCACACCAAAGTGTGGGAATAAAAATAATGTTCTGGCAATTCCCATAATTATATATTGGTCCAATACATTGGGTAATGTTTAGTATTATCATATTTCATGTTGGGATAGTGGTGTACTGGATTCCATTATAGGAAATTTTCCACCATTAAGTCTTGGTGGTTCATCCATGACCTAGGTTTACAATATAGTGTTTTAAGTTCTTTCCACATTTACCTTGTTACGATTATCATGATATATCATGCCTTATAATTCATTATACCTTATACCTCACTAATATTATTTTTATAACATGTATTATTATATTCATGATGATACATGTTTATTCCCTTAATGGGATTTATGGCTCACCCCTTATGTATTTTCATAGGTTATCCAGGGCAGTTTTAAGCTCAAGCATGTGAAATAATATTTCAACAAATATGCTGGAATTCATGTTCAATGTTTTAATGAAACATACCTAATTACAAAAGACCCAACACTTCTTTATATTTATACCTATATCAATTATAATTTTATATTATTAAGTCTTGTAATAATTTATAAAAAGGATAGGGTTGTAGTAGTTGGTATCTGATAAAATGTTCTGTTATTTAGTGGATTTGGATTAGAAAACAATAGTGATATAAATTGGGATAAGACTAAGCATAAGAAAACATCCCAAAATTTTGTTTAGTATATAGTAATTTATTTATCAACAAAAATACATCCTTTTCTGGATAGTTTATTTGGATGTGGTTCTCCCACAGATGTACCTAAGTGTAACAAATCTAAAAGGGTATTATGGGCCTAAATTAGGGTATCACGGTACCTGATATCGGGCCTTACCACACACCTAGTTTGACACTCCCAGTAGATAATGAATATTCATTTATATGATTATTATGAACAATTATTAAGGGATTATATATGTAAAATAAAATATTCATATAAGAGTATATGTTAGGAAATATATTATTGTTAACATAGATTGAAGCCTAAAAATTAATATGTTTTGAAATTACATGTATTCTATAAGTTATCCTTTTATATTCATTTAATTCCCATTTATGTTTTATATGTTAAATATAATCATCCTTAATTTTTTCTTATATTTTATCAAATGGTAAAAAATAATAGAAATCGAGTAAATATTCAATTTGAAGATCAATGTGATTTCAACCCCAATGAGATGCCCAACGTGATGGGAGAAGGAATCACAATCTTCATGATGATTCTCTCTCACCTAAATCAGGTTCTGAATAGAATCCTAGATTAGGTGGATCCTTTAAATCACCCTATGACAGAAAAATCTACAGTGAAAATATTTTTGGCACAAAGGCCTTAGAATTTTAATGGGTCATCTGATCCCTTAATTATAGAATAGTAGAACAACTCCATTGAAATGACCTTTTCAATCATTATATATTATGATTAATAGAAGGTATTTTTAGTTGTTTATCATACGGAAGGTGAAGAAAATCAGTGGTGGAAATTGATAAAAAAAAATACAAAGACTAGGGAATTGATAGAACCTATGGGGTCAAGGGATTGTTAGAAAAAAAATTATTAATATTTTCTTACCTCTCTGCCCCTTAAAATGGAATGGTATTTCCATTCCCTTACTCAAAAAGAACACAAATCTATCAGGGAATATGAGGAAAAACTCACAAGACATGAATAGTAGGCCTCCATCAGTATCGTTTCCCCTGAATTCATGGCTAGCTGCTACTTTGGTGGGATAAAACCTTGTCTAGGAAAAAAACATGAATATCCATGCATTTAACAGTTGTGAGGAAATTATACTTTGTTCCCACAAAGTCAAAATGGATATCCAGAAATATCAAAGGTAACATTGAGATGAGAAGTGGAATGTAGAGTTTTATTCTATAAGTTTAATAGAGAGATATAATAGTTCTATGAAATTCCAAAATCATACTTTCAAATGGTGCAAAAAGAAGAACCCTAGAAATTTCCAGAAGGATATGAGGAATTGTTTTATGTGTGAGATGGAAGAAGGAAGGTCACCATGATAGTGATTAATTTCAAGAAAAAACCCATTATTGTGATGGAGGAAAGTAATTCTCCAATCAACCCTTAGTGTATTTATAATTTCTACAACTAAAAATATGTAGTTCATTTTGGAATGAAATGAAATAGGTCAAGGTGTTTCATAGAAAATAAAAAACCTCTAACGTAGAAAGGCAGGGATTTTCCAATAACTAGCACCAATGTGAATCCAAACAATTATTTGGTGATAGGTACACTAGTTATTCATTCAAAAGTAGTGAAGAAAAATTTTGATTATATTTTTACCGATTCCTTCATATCATGAATGTTTAATAGAAATATCCAAACACAACAACAAATCATGGAAGTAGACATGTTATTTTATATACAAAATTGGTAAATTATTTCATCACATGAATATGACTCCCCACTTTTAAAAGATTGTGGAATGAATTTCCTACTGAAAAATGTCATACTACCTTTGGTATAATTTAATGGAATTCTAGGAATGTATTAAATTTCACTATATAAAGATAACATAAATTTCTTCTATAATGAAATAAATATCCATATTATGAATTTTCCTTGGATTATATAATAATTTAAGGAGAAGAATATATCTTCCTTAGCATCATCATCTCAAGCATGGTTATTTTGTCTGTATGAGCAAGAATATACAGATCAAACTATTGAGTCTACAAAATGGACCATAAATGAAAAAAAATCACATTGATATGTAATACATTAATTTGTTTCCAATGGAATTGTTTGATTTTCCACATATCCAAGAGGTAGAATTTTTAATTTAGATTATACCTGGGGTTTTTGTATTATCCATGACTCCATATATAATGATTGTTCTGAAACATGACTAACTAAAGATGAAATAATATAGGATTTTGAATAAAGGGTTCACAGACCCATGTTCTTCACCATAAGGTACACCATTCATCTTCATCACGATGGAAGGGTCAATGAACCTTTTCATGAACTATCTTGAGCCCAACAATATCATGATTGAGAATGAGTATATTCAACCTTATATTTTTTACTTGTTCAACCAGATATGTAGAGAACAATATTTCTCCAAGGTGGATTTTTAGTCAAGATAATACCATGTTACGGTGAAGAAAGAGGATATCCCAAAGACAACATTTCATACAAGGTGTAGCCACTATTATTTCATGGTAATACTAATAAGACTCACTAATACTCAAGAAATCTTTGTTGAATTGATTAATAGAGTCTTTAGATATTACCTCCAAAAATTGGTATTATTTTTAGATGATATTATAATATACACCCAGGTATGAAAGAGCATGAGGAGCATCTGAGCACTAAGATAAAAACCATGAGAATGGAAGACAATTATGAAAAGTACATCAAATGTGAGTTTCAGTTAAAGAAGTGTCAATCTTGGGATACATCATAATAATCAATGGGATATCTATGAACCCCCAATGGTTTAATAAATTGAAGGATGGAGAAGGATAATATCATTAATAGATATCCATAGTTTTACTTTCTAAGCTAGGTACTATCACTTATTTTTGATAAATTTATCACGATTGTAAAATTCTCTTAATTAGATTGCTCAGAAGGGATTGAATCATTCATTGAATGTTGAAAGTGATGAGTGGTTCAGGTGGTATAATATAAGGCTTGTCACTACCCCTATTCTTACACTACCATGAAGCGGAGAAATTTATTTAGTATTCAGCAATGCATCAAAAAAGAGCATGGATTGTGTGTTAATGAAAAATTAAAATGTAATAGTCTATGATTCAAGGATGTTTAACATTTAGGAATTGAACTACCCAGTACATGATCTAGATTTTCCTTTAGTGATATTCACATTATGTTTTTTATGGAAATATCACTTTGGGGGGATGTGCAATATATATATGGATCCCAAATACTCTAAATATATATTCATTCAAAAAGGGCTAAATATGAACCAATGAAAATGGATATAATTAATCAATGAATATGACTGTTCAATCTAATACCATAGGGGTAAGTGAATAAAGTGGAAGATGCTCCTAGAAGAAATGTATTTCTAATTCTGTTATTGATAGGAATTTAGAGGGATTCAATAATCTTAGATTTGGAATGGATGGACAATGGAATTATAAAGGATGGAATATCATCAATCCTTTTAGAAATGAATTCTCAACCAAATCTTTTGTAGATGATAAAAGATATTAAATGAGTTGATGTGAATATTCAAATGAAAGTGAAATCTATTAGGAATGTTAAATCCAAAAATATCAATGATAATGATGAAGGTGTTACATGATTTTTTTCATGAATATGTGTACCATGAAATACTGATTTAATGAATGAGAAGTTGGATGGCACACATAGCTCAACCATTTTCTTCCAACTAGGAAGAAAAAATATGTATTGAGATCTAAAAGAACACTATTTGTGGGAAAATGTGAAGAAGGATATCACATGATATACATCAAGATGTCTTTTATGTCATCATGTAAAGGATTAGAGGAACAAATATAGGAGATGTTGAAACCATTACACATACCTACATGGAATTGAGAAAACATCACCCTATAAATTGTCACTAATCTTTAATTGACATCACTAATGGATGATTATATATGGGTTGTGGTGGATAACCATTTGAAGGCATCAAACGTAATTTCATTATGAAAAGAATTCTCACCAGATCCACTTTCACATATATTCATCAGAGAAGTGGTAAGGTTGCATAGAGTACAAGAATCAATTATATCTTATCGACATCAAAGATTAATCTCTTTGTTTTTGAAAAGTATTAGATGTGATCTAAACAATAATTTGAACTTATTAATGGATCGTCACCCTTAGAATGATGGCCAATCATAGTGGTCAATTTATACAGTTGAGGACATTATGAGATAATCCTTAATTGACATAGTAGGTGGATGAGATTGACATCATACTTTTCTTGAGTTCTATTACTAAATAATTTTCCACTAATGCATTAAAATTGATCCTTATGAACCTCTTTAAGAGATGAGGTGCAGGACACCAACAAGATGGGATGAAGTTTTGGGACAAAAAATCTATGTAATGAAATGGTCGAGGATATGGTTGAACAAGTTTCGGAAATATTAGTAACACATCAAGAATTATCAGAGTAAAAAAAGATCTACACTAATAATAAATAATGGGACCTAGATTTTGATGTTGGTGAAATGGTATTTCTCCCAATATCACCATGGATGAATGTGATGGGATTTGGAAATAATGGAAATCTTAGTCCAAGATATATCTACCCCATTGAGATACTGGATCACATCGGAGTGGTGGCCTATCAACTTGCAATACGACCTATCCTATCACGACTTCATGTAATATTCTATTTAAAACTCTTGATTATGTACATTTCTATCCCCCCACATATACTCAATATATAGGTTGTACAATTGGAGAATGATCAATCCTATGAGGATCAGCTGGTAAATATCAGTTAAAAAATATACAAATTTCTATGAAATATGGTAATGAACCTTGTCAAAATATTGTGGAGAAACCACATGTTTGACGAATAAACATGAGAACAAGAGGAAGTGATGAGATTTAATTAACCTCATTCATTTTAAATGACATGAAATTAAAATTTTAAAGGATAAATTTCTCCTGGGGGGAATATTTTGACTACCAGAAAATTTATAAATGAAGTATCTATTAGGATTTAATTTAATGTCTTAGTATGTATTACTGTAATAGAAAAGACATGAACTTCTTATTTTATATCCAATTGGAATGACCATTAAGAATCCTTTCCATTGATTATATATCCATTAAAGATAGATCATATGATTTCTATAAATATTGGTCTATAAGAAATGAAATTGTCTCAAACAAATGAAGTGATGGCCTCATCTAGTAGAATTGTACCCAATCAAGACCATTTATCAGAAAATAAAAGGGAAATAACATCTTTCAAATTTTACCTTGATTAATCCCATTTTGTGATCCAAAAACATATGAATGATTGAAATTGTTTACAGTAGATGTTCGAGCTCATTGATATCACAACCCCAACCATGTTCACTGAAATACCCCATGAAAGTAACATCGTCGCACACATTACATTTATTGTGTACTAAAGATTAATAAATAGATATAAATAATGACTATAATTATATGAATATATATTATCTAGAATAAATAATCTATTTACATTATTATTATTACGTGATAAATGATTTTTTTTTTGATTTAGCTAAACAAAAATGGCATTTTCATATAATATTATAATTAATTTAAGGGGTCTATTTTTAGTGAATTAATGAAATTTTTAGATAAATATATTTTTAATAATTTTAATTATTAAATAATTTTAACTAATTATAAATGATCAAAACAAATTATGAAGTGAGATATTCTTTTTATTTTGGTTCAAAAAACTGTTCTTTCCAAAAACCCATCATTTCTAATAAATGCCTATTATTATTTTTATCAAATGTGATAATGTATATATTAATAAAATTATTTTTATTAAATTAATAATTCATTAGTAATATTAATTTAAAAATTATCCCACAATGAAATTTTAATAATTTAATGAGACAACAAATTTTTCTGGTAAACATTAAATAACCTATAAATATAGTTGTGTTTTATGACAACATAATAACCCAAAATGATGCAATAAATACTATAATAGATATCATTGTATAAATATATTTTTTCCATTAATATAATTTGATTTTATGTTTAATTGGTGATTTTTATTAAGCCTTCATAAATCCTCTGAAACATTTAATATATTTTATGCTTTTAAAATACTTTTTTAAAATTATTTCTCACGTCCACATTTGAATTTGTAATGTGGTTATATGTTAATAAATTTCAATAAAAATATAATTAAAACTTCCCCAATTTCTCAAAAAACATGGGAAAACCCCATGGGATGGTCTAGAGTTATGAATATTTCATTATATACAGTCTAAAACCTATGTCTGATATACATAAACAAATTCCCTGCTAATTTCCTATATAAATCCACCCTTGATCAATCATTTCATCTCTCAAAATCAGTTTAGCACATTCTAACTCATTTCCACCCCTATCTAGAATCCCCCAAAAGAAACCCAATGTCTTAAGAAACCCATTTTCTATATTTTCGAGTAAAGTAATCAAGTAAGGGTTCCTTCCTTTCTCATCATTCTTCATGTATCTTTATATTGTTATAACCTTTTATATTCAAATATTATTTAAGTGGTATGTTTTTGAACCTCCCCCACATGGGCCTTATTATTTAAAAATGATGATAAATTTTTATATCTCTCATTAATACCTCCCATGTACAGTCGTTTCCATACTGAACTTTCATAGGCATCTGTTCTTTCCTTTTTATATTCAAAATCATTTATTATCATATGCCTATATTTTCTAATTATATATGTGTTTACAAGTCCTTTCATGTCCCATTTTCTGTTAATAACATGATTAAATTATGAGAGACCCATATCTCCCTCATCAACATTTTTTTAAGTGATATCGTTGTGCTGCATTGAATTTCACTATGATTTTCCATGAGAAATCAATGGTGTATTGAATACTATACCTATTTCCTGCACATATAACTTTTTATTAGGGATATATATGTATTTATTTCATGCTCCATTATCATGGAATAAATTATGATGATGAATTAATCCATCTTTTATGATCCATATGACACACCTAACCATGAGAATGAAATGAATGTTACAGGTGCGCCTATAATTATAAAGTGCTCCAATCCATTGGGTAATTTTTATTATCAGTGTATGTCATGTTGGTATAATGGTGTACCTATTTCCATTATTGGAAATTTTTCACCATGAATTCATGGATGTTTATCCTAGTCCTATTTTAATGATGTTTTGTTTTATTTTGTTTCTACATTTCCTGTGTTATGATTATCATGCTATATCATGCCTTACTATTCATGATCCATTATACCTCACTAATATTCAAATTCTAACATGTATTATTATCTTCATTTATTTAATGTTTATTCCCTTATTGGGAATTATATTTCAACCTTTTCTTTTGTATTTCCCCAAGTCATCTAATGTAGTATTAATATCAAGCATGTTAAACATGTTATCAATAAAGATGTTCTAATTCATGTTTAAATTTGTAATCAAATGTATGTAATTCAAAATGAAACTATTATTACAGATATTTTGGTTTTTATTAACTATTATATATATAAATAAATAATGTATTAATTTCCAGTAACAATATGGTTTGTTATACGTATCCAGTTCATTTACTTCTCAATAAGTAGAATATGATGGGATGAGAATGGAGTGATCAACAGATTGAGAGATAAAGGAATAGTGAGATCGATAGTTCTAAAAAATTACGACTCCCTAAATTATTCCCAATTGAAATAACCCTAATACATATAATTAAGGATGAAAAAAATCAATTAGTATTTTGTAAACTCAAAACCCTTCACATGTATACTCTCCGCAAGGCATAGAAAACATTTCCCCATTTTCAATTAAGAATACTGTACAAAAAACAATATTTAGGATGATCATTTCCCCATGTGGAAAATCACAAAATGGTAGGAACCCAATCCCACATATCACCATTCTATGTAGGTGAAACCTGGTCTCTCGTAGAAAACAACTACTTGGACTGACCATAGTTGTACATACCATAACAGAAGGTGGAAAACTACCTTAACTACAAAGAAGAATTTTATAAAAAGGGAATGACATCTGGAATTATAACCTATTACATAGAATTGGAATCCTATGACGATCCACTCTCATGATCTAGTTATACCTTTCTATCTCATCATTAGCTCAAATGTTGGCCCCTCTGAAATCCAATCTAGTAGCAACATGTCATTGCCTCATCAAAATACACGAGACGTTTTTGATAATAACATTGGGAACATTGTCTTGAGAATTTGATTCTACATTCCCATGGTAAGAAGAGTTGTGTGGGCCTCCAAAATGACATGGAAGACCCTCAAAATGACCATGTGTATACATTCCTAGGGTATTGTTGGATCCGACCATGGAGGGATAACACGAACATCCCCATTATATGGTTTATGGGGAGCCACTAGCCTATTCCATTGATGAAGGAATGTGTGGAATGTTTTTTCCTTTTCCCATTAATGAGATCATGGGAACTCCTATTGTGGTAAGGACTTGAATTTATTATAGGTGGAAGCGGTCTTTCTACACATTAACTCATCTCGGGGGCTATCAGGGTAAATAAAAAAATATGACTACCATAGATATGAATAAAAGATACAAAATGGGAACAATCATGTACCATGTCCATCCCCCTTTGGGGTCCATCACCATCACCCAGTGGATGGAGCATGGCTTGAAATCATCAGATCCAATTCCTCCTCTTGTTTCTCACACCGAGGATGACTCATGTGGGCTTATACATTGGCCATGACAATGAGATCTGTGCGATCGAAAAACATATAATAGGACACACATATTGTATTATTACATGTCACATCCCACTAAATGGTCCTTCTCTACAAATTAAACCCCCCAACCACAAGACAAATAGTCATTCCACATCAATGTAATCCCAAACCATAAATAAAATGGGCATCTCCCATGTAAAATCCCAACATTGAATCCGAATAATATAAATCCTCTTACAATAGGCCACATGTTTGATATAATCTTGATTCAAGACCACTAAATGGGAAGCCTCTAATCATAATCCCCAACATTAAAATCTAAATGTACTTTGATTCCAAACAACTCATATATGTTGTAATCCTCTATGATGTTCATTCCTAACACTTCACATATCAAATTTATTATATCATTTTCATGTTGGGTCTCTCTATTCCTCATAACATGTTTTTAATCTTCAATTGGATTCTAAACATTGAGGGATTTGATTCTAAACTAACTGGGATACGTAGTAATCCTTCATAAAGTCCAAACCCAACACTCAAATTCATTTTTGTTAGGACACATCCCTAATTAGATCAGAAATCCAACTAGTAGACCACATCAATTCTAGATCCCTCTTGCCGCCTCAACATAAGTCACACATTAAATCATTTCATGGAACAAAACTTTTAGGTTTCAGTGATTCATTTTGATAAAATTCATAGTTGGGTCATTCTCAAATGACCCTAATTGGTGATGTGTCTAGTTATGTGATACCAAGCTATGTGGTTTCTGATTCTTCTCATGTGGATATATGAGAATCCCATCATATGGGTTAGATTCCTACATATGAAAAACTCACATCCACTATAGATTATGATAAAATCCATAGTGATATCCCATATGGATTAAAGCAAACATTGTCATCACGAACTACCCAATAATCTCTAATCTTCCCATAAATATGTCACATTAGTGGATAACCCTGTATATGTGTAGATATTTCTGTTGATGAAGATCCATGGATGCATACAGATGATTTGTTATCCATATGAAATCATCAGGAATTGTTACCTACTAGTACTCAGTATCACAAGATTGGGAATGAACAAAGTATTTTCAAACATATTAACAAGACATATATCTATAAGGGAGACCAATAATATGAAATAGTCTCCCACCAAATTGGGTATGATGATACATAGTTCTTATCCTCTTGACCAATGTGAGTTCTAACATGTATTTGTTAAAATCGCCAATGTTCACCTCCATTTGGAATGTTAGTCTCTAAATCAAGGATCGTAGAGACTTTGGATCTTTCTAGATCCATGAATAAACCCATTGGAGACAATATGAAGACCTTATACCCAGCATCAGTGACTGAACATCATTCAACCCCATGCAATCAACCATTTCGGCCAACAACTCACATTCACTGGATAAAATGGTATCCAATTCAAAATACTTCACTAAAACACCTACATTACAAAATAAAAAGGATACATTTCATAGTCCATTTCGGAAAATTTCATTCCAGACCCCATACCATCTCATCCATGAGTATCAACAGGTCTTTTGGTGAAACAAAAAATATGAACCCAATGTGAATCCTTAAACTAGGTGATGGTATTTCACCTCAACAATCAATTTACAAATCCAAAATTGATGAGGGACAAGTGATATCCTAAATTATGTATGTGGTCCTGAGATTCTACTTTTAGGACGTTTATTTTTTAATACTTATCATGTATAATGTAGGAATTCTTCAGAGCATCCTTCAATCCAATAAAATCCAAGAAGTTCTTGCAGACACACATGTCAACCACGACACTGGCCAATCCATCCATGATGTTGAGGACGCCATCTACTACCCAACATCCCCAATGTTGGGTCACAATTTCCTAAATCTAGGAGTACCATCATAACATAACTCTCCAAAAACTAGAGGTAGTAGAAAAGATCCTCCAGTCGATGTAATCCCATTAGGCACCCACTCAGCAGCAAATGTTAGCCTAGAACTAGGCAGCCACACTAGTATTCTTTAATAATTTTATATTCCAATCCCTAGAATATTCTAATGAGTGTCTCTATTATCTTAGGGATTTGGATGATTTCATCTGCAATTCCACTGTCCAAACTACATAGAGGTCCCACTAAAGGGACCCTTCCAAAGGATCTAACTAAAAACACCAAATAGCCTAATTTCTTCACCAAGAAGAGGTTATAATTCCAATATTCATTGTTGAAGAAAAATGAACAATCGTCTCATAGGTTTCCCACCTTGGGAGATGATCATATAACAAATAACATGTATCAACATAATTACAACATATTATATCTATAATTAAAATATGACAGCACACGACAGGTAGACGTATATTCTTTCTCCCTCTATAGAGGCCTTACAAGATAATTTAGAGCTAAATTGTGAGAAAGAAATTTTTGTGCCAATTATCACCAGTACAGTAATAAAAATATAGAAGAAAATTATATTCAGATGAATATCCATAATAAGGTGCATGACACTAATCAATATAATAGGGTGAAAACTATCTGTGAGATGGTAAAAATCCTTGCTGATACATACCATTATCGTTATCTAAATATAATGGAAATTTACTTGCTATCACATATCACTATAAATAAATTTGAATACCACTATTTAGATACAATTTTAATTGAATACAAGATGAGTAAAATTATATGAACCTCATATCAATACCATCAATAAAACATGATTACAATAAAATACAAGAAGAATAAATTTTTTACAAATTCATAATCATCCCATCATATAAATACAATGTAAAATTATCAGATTCGATTACCTATACATAAATATGAATGACATCAGACAAATGTGATTTCAACTATAGACAAAAACTAGTGTATCACGGTAATAAATTATCGGATGACACGTTCATATTCCCAGAAATGGAAAACAGACATAACCCCTCTGAAAAACATATATAAATCGAGAAAAATCATATTCTTTCTCCTACATATGAATGGGAACATGTCCAAATTATAGACAAAGATGTATATGAAAATATCCTAGAAACTATGGATGATTATAAATCAATTTTTGATCATATCTTCCCTAACATTCATGACATAATATCATTTTTTTAAATTGCTTTGATTTGGGCCCACAGTCTAATCTCCCCATGTGGGGTGAAAAATCCACAAAATAAGGTGGTCACATCAAAGTAGACCTACAACAGTTCTCCAATCTATGAGGTTCTTTAGCCATATTCCTCAATAAATGGACAAACATATTGGGATCAAAATACCCATTCCTACTAAGGGACACCTATCCACTAGAGTTGAAACTCCATGGAAGGCATATAACACTATCAGAACTCAAGATGCTCGTCATGGTATCATGATGGAATCATGGGATCCACTAGAACATGAACCCAGATATGTAGGTTTTTACCAAAATCATGTGGCACATGTTTCCCACAAGAGAGTCCCAAAAAAATTAGATTCTCCAAAGGAAAAAAGAAAATTAATAGAACATCCATGCCCATTCTATGCTATAATATGGAGTTTTTAATGACGTCATATACCTATCAATAGATTCTCATGATACATCAAATACATTACCAAGTTATATAAGTGTTTGTATTAGTTTATATGGTCCTCTATAAAATGATGTTTTGAGTAGATCTAAGCCCCCTCCCCCTGAGCATGAACATCATAGGATTACTTCATGGGAAATAAATGATCTATAAAAATAGTCTATATCTCGATGAGCATCACATTATCCCTCCATGAGGCTAGCCGATAGAATAAGAACAAGGTCATCTCTTTATTATAGGCCTCCTTGATGGTCCTACATAGGTTATACGATTTAGATATTCACCTTGTAGATGAACATAAATCTATGATGATATTATTCACCATGATGGCTATCAATGAGAAGGCCCCCCAAATAATTACATCTTGTGTAAAAAAGTCCACCCCTTCTAACAGTCCACCCAGATTGTCCTCCCTATGGTATACGCTACAGAAATTTTCCCTATAGTCATACATCTTGTGATGGTAGTAGTACTCTCCATGATTTAAAATTATTTGAAGGTCCTACCCTTTCAACAGTCCTCCCAGAAGTTCCACCATTATGTATAAACAATAGAGATTCTCTGTAACACCCCATGCTTCTACGGTACGCTTCTCTTTGAATAATGCGATAGCATGTGTTGTACGCAACATCGAGTTCTAACACACCACAACCAATCAAACAAGCCATTATGAATAGTAATACATAATTTTTGAAATTATATATATTTTATATTTCAAAATGGAATTCATTTTTGGATTCATAATATCGAATTTATCCTAAGGTAAAATTTTGGTACTTTTCGGATAACTTTAATATTTTGATGAATAGTGAAAATTACTAAATTTTACCTAAAAACAACTTTTTTAATCGAAATAATTTATATTGATAAATTAAGAATTTGAGTGGTTTTAAAGTATATTTAGAATATATTTTTACCATTAAATACAATGTTGGTCATTGGACACAATTTCACAATTTAACTGAACATAAACAAGTATCAATCTTTTGATTGTTATTATATCTTAAAAACACGCATTTTATTTTGACAGCGGGAATTAATTTTAAATTATTTTCTACCACTTCTGTGTTTTGAATTTGGAAAAATGGATTCCATATTTGGAATTACGATGTTCAAATTGTGTAAATAGGTAAATTTTATTTTTACCCATTTTGAATATTTACTTCATTAAATATTTTATTTACTATGGTTAAAGGGTAAATCCAGTAAATATGGGTTAAAAATAATATTATAATAATAACAAATTACCCTAAAACGTGTCCTAACCTTATTGTCTGATACACGTTCGACCATAGGCATCATTGGGTCGATTTTGGGACCCCATGGTGCCACTTGTAAGTGATAGGGATACTTTATTTTAATTAGGTTAAAATAAATACAAAAATGACATAAGCATATATCTTTTAGAAAAACAATTTTTACACAGGGTTATATATGTTATATTTTAGACTATAAATATTAATTAGAAAGATAAAAATCTTTCCTACATAATGATATTTTATTTATAATTTATAAACATTAAATAACTTAATTTATTTATGACACAATGATGATGTAGTAATTACCATAATAGTGAAAAATTAAAATAATTGATATTGTAAGTAACCAAATTAATATAATTTGAGACTTTTATTGAATTAAAATAATTTTATATGTTAATATGACATATTAGGATTGATTTAATTGACTTTGTTAGAAGTAATAATTCTGTTATGAGTTTCACAAAAATCAACTATTGAATACTGTCAAAATTGACATAAAAGAGTTTTTAAAACAAATATTATATTATTAATTTATATTAAAATTTTATCAATCTACGGTTCGGCCAAGAGACTTATATAATGATAATTGTATCATTAATGGACCACTTATGGGTCTATTGGATGTATATGGTATGTTTATTAACAATATAATATAAAAATACAAAGAGACATTGTAAAAGTGAAACTAATTAACTTAGAGTTAATATTTAAATGATAAGGTTAATATATTAACTCAAACCTATCTAAATTCTATTGGTTGAGTGGTTTTCAACCCATCCCCACTTTATCCTTTGAATAATCGACTTTGGAGCCATTAGAAACTGAATATGAATTCATTATAAATTAATATTTCTAGCTTTTCCAAAGGTGCCCCTCACCCCTCTTATAAAAGGGCACTCCCCCTTCTCATTACTTAACACATTCAAAGCCTTTTGGTTCGGCCAAACTCTACCCAAATACTCTCCCAACTTCCCTCACTACAACCTAGAGGACTTAGTTTGATCAGAAAGCCAACCTAAGGAGCCCTTTTGATCAAATCAAAAGGAAGAACCCAAAGAAGAGGTAATGATTTCACCACCCTTTTTCAATTTCATTTCTTCTTCCACTTCCTCTTCCTTTGTTTTTACCATTTTAAAATAATAACTCCAGTATCATATATATACTGTGATGTTATTATAAATATGGTACAACCATATTCAGTATTCTATCCACCCTTAAATAACATGTCACCATACGTGCGTACGCACGACTTACCGTCTCCACGTCGTGGTGTAATTGTTATTCAATATATTATTATTTGGATGGGTATAATAATGATGTGTAACTCATGTAAATAATAAATATAACATGATAATTATTCTTTATATATGATATAATATCCAATTATATATTATTTTAATATCAAAATAATGATATTGTCGCTCGTGCGTACGTACAGACTACCGTCTCCACGAACACGATGAGATTCATTCTCCATCGTATCCATTCAAGTATAATTCTCATTTGATGATTAATAATAGTATCTAAGGACTTGATATCATTCTGGATATTATTAAGATACAACCTATCCATTACAAACATGGCTTACGTAACAAAACATATAAAAGAAAATGAGTAAGTTAACACTCGAAACCACGATAATACTAAGATATTATTAACAAAGCAATGTTAAAAGATCATATATGATATCATATAAATATATATGATTCATGTATAATTTAATAACAATTATTTCACCATTATAAAGGAGTTTATCCTACCCCAACCAAGGAAAATTACAAGGTAAGTGTTTATATCACAATCTCTTCATTATCCGAGGTTGTTTATACGTAATAATCTACTTGGATCTCTTTATCATCCACATCCATGTTTCTTAAAAATGTATTTCAAAACATTTTTACTATTTACAAGAATATTTGTTAAATTCATTTATACCCTTGTTTGACTTTTTATAAGTGGTTTATAAAGGAATCATTCCTTCGTTTTCCAAACAAGGTGCTTTTAACCTTTTCGACAGAATTAAGGTAAGAATGTTTTTTTAACTTATACGGCGGGTGCGGCTATTTTCCACCATTATAAAATCGTCGAAGCTTCCATTACAAGCTTATAAGAATATTTTCAAAGAAAATGTTTTATTTTATAAATATATGACTCTTAAATTAATTCAAAATAGAATGATATATTTCTCTAAAAAGAGTTTTGATTTCATCTATGTCAATATCCTTTGATTGATTTTATGCTTATTTGAAGTTGACATATTATGATAAAAAATTTATATATTGTATTTAAGGTTTTGTGATATGTTTGACTGTGGATGTGCTATTTTTATACCATTCATGGTTTATGGTGAATGTATTGACATTTCGTATGCTAGTTTTAAGACGAATGTGTATGTTATGTTTAAACCTTTTCATATGGGAATGCATTAGACTTAATATGTGATGGGTGGAGCCCGCTATAGCTCCTCGATGCATCCGTAGGTCTAATGAGACAAACTAGTGTCTTGGAACAAGGCCTTGGCAAAATCTTATATGTAGTCTTGGCACGAGGCCTTGGATATGTGGTTATGATAGTCTAGCATTAAGCATTCCATCATTAAGAAAGTGGTAATTGATATTTCATGTGATTATTCGATTAGTAGAATATCCATGTGAATAAGTAAATGGCATTATTTCATTTTATTTTTACATACTATATTGAAGATCAAGTTTAAAAGGATTTTGTTTTAGGTCATACATTGTCATAAATGTTTATTCTTAATTATGAATGTTTCGGCTATATTGTTATCCTTACTGGGCATTTGAGCTCACCCCTTTTCTATGTTTTATTTTTCCCAGGATGTGAAGAAGTAATTTATGAATGACCTGCAGGGATAGTATGTGGGGATATGAGTGTGGTATATGGAGACTATGTTGTCGTAGTATTTTTCCACTTTATGATGTAATGTAAAACTTTATGAATATATCTAGTGTTTCCAAGGCTACTAAACCAATAGGTCATTCGAGATTTGATCTTTCTCATGATCATGGAAATGTTATGTAATAATGCACCGACTCTAGGTACCTGGGTTCGGGGTGTTACATTTGGTATTAGAGGAAGTTTAGTACAAACCTTGGAAGCTATATATAGATAAACGTTGATTAAAACCCGAAAACACCGCTTTGAGCTACACTCGAATGGGAACTGGTGCACAATAACGGGCCTTGCTGCACTCTTGGTTACGACGCTCCCGGGGAATATGCTTAGGATAACTCTCATTTTCATTACAAATCATTATAAAGGGTTTATGAGTATATACTTCCTCAAAGAAATTTTTTTTATGATTATGGATTATATCCATAAATAGTTCAATTTATGTTAAGTGTTTAATAATTATGGGATTATGTATTTTGATTCATAAACTAATCTAGTTTATGCCATTGATTAGAAATGGCGCCTAGTGGAAGAAATGGAAACTATATCAATGCACACACTCCATTTATGGATTTTCCTCCTGCTCAAGATAAATATAGTGGATCTGGTGATGCAACTGGTGCCGATCAGCTAATCACCATATTGGGACAACTTACTCAGGTTATGAATAATAAACTTACCCATATAGAGCACCCTGATCCATATCTTGGAGGATCAATGTTAGATCGCATCATGAGTCAACAACCACCAACAATCAATGGGAGTACAAATCCCTTAGTAGCTGAGCAATGGATATTTTCCCTAGAGAAAATATTTCAGGCTTTGAGGAGTAGTGAAAGGGAAAAAGTTATCATGGCAGTTTACCGCCTCACTAGACATGCAAATGAATGGTGGTCATTGATTCAAAATAAGATGGAGGATGATGAAGTATCAAATATGGAATGGAGGGAGTTCAAAGATCTGTTTTTAGAAAAATACTTTCCTCGCGACCATCGAGCAGATATGGAAAGGCAGTTTCTGAGTTTGAGACAAAAAGAGGATGAGAATGTCACAAAGTATGAGGCTAACTTTACAAGGTTAGAAAGGTATGCTGGAGATTGTATACGTAACCCAATAGGTGATATTGATCGTTTCTTTGATGGGTTAAAACCATTTCTCTGTCAAGCATTAGTATCACAATCTTTCTCGTCGTACGAAGACATTGTCTCGTGTGCTATCAAGACCGAAAAGTGATTCTCTAAGTCTTATGACATTAAAGCAAAGCAAGAGAAGAAGAGATCTGCTGATCAATATGGGAATGTAAATAAGTGGAAGAAGGGAAATGTTGAATATCCATCCTGTGGTAAATGTGGGAAGAAACACCCCGGTACTTGCTTTAAGGGAACGAGAGTCAGTTACAAGTGTGGTGAAAAAGGCCACCAAGCTCGTGATTGAAAAGGGAAGAAGGAAGCTACCAATGTTCAGTGCTAAAATTGTAGGGAGATGGGGGATTATGCAAATGAATGTCCTAAGCGTAAGGGGAACATACCTCAGAAAATTCCAAGGGATCAATGCCAAGATTATGCTATCACTACTGCTGAGGTAGAAGCTCTGAAAGACGTGGTGGCAGGTAATTTAATGGTTTCCTCAAGTTTATCAAATGCATTATTTGATTCTGGATCATCACATTGTTTCATATCTTCCCAGTTTTCTAAGAAAATTAGATATTTCCAATTTGATTTAACAAGGGAGTTGTCAGTTAAAACTCATAAGGGAAGTATCATTGCAACAAAGTTTTGTTAATCAGTCCCCATTAGAGCACATAAATGTTCATTATCTGCTGATCTCATCGTCATACCTATGATTGAGTTTGATATAATCCTCGGTATGGACTGCATTTCAGACTATGATGCAAAGATTTTTTGTAACAATAAAGAGGATACGATTCTTGATGATGATGATAAAGAACACCTTATCATTAGAGAAGAATTGTCACCACCAAATTATTATCTAGATCCACCCCCAGTAGCTCAACTAATTTCAATTATTGGGGAGGATGAGAATGAAATGACTATGGGTGAGGAAAGGAATGTTCAAATAGAGGATGTACCCATTGTTAAAGAATATGTAGATGTGTTTCCGGATGATTTACCTGGACATCCTCCAGAACGAGAAGTTGAGTTTTCCATTGATTTAATTCCTGGATCAAGGCATATATCGAAGACCCCTTATAGAATGGCCACTGTAGAATTAGTTGAAGTAAAGAAACAACTAGAGGAATTGAGTAATAAGGGATTTATTCGACCTAGTGTTTCTCCATGGGGAGCCCCTGTTCATTTTGTTAAAAAGAATGATGGATCTATGAGGTTATGTATCGACTACAGGGAGATCAATGCTATAACAATATAGAACAAGTATCCCCTACCTCGCATTGATGATTTATTTGACCAACTGCATGGAGCTCAATACTTTTCAAAGATTGACCTTCGATCTGGATACCATTAGTTGTGTGTGAAAAAGGAAGACATTCCGAAGACAGCATTTCGAACCAGGTACAGGCATTATGAATTTATTGTAATGCCTTTTGGATTGACTAATGCACCCTCGGTATTCATGATTCTGATGAATAGAGTTTTCAAGGAGTATCTCAATGAATTTGTGGTGGTATTTATTGATGATATCTTGGTATACTCAAAAAGCTACAAAGATAATGAAAATCACTTGCGCATTATCCTGAAGACTCTGAGAAGACATGAATTATATAGAAAGTTTAGCTAGTGTGAATTCTGGCTTCATGAGATTTATTTTCATGGCCATATTGTCTCTAAAGATGGAATCTCTGTTGATCCTTCTATGAAAAAGGCAATCCAAGAATGGCCAGCACCAACGAATATAACTCAGTTACATAGTTTTATTGGTTTGGCAGGTTATTATCATCGTCCAAAATATTGCCCAATTGACTAACCCATTAACGAAGCTCACACGTACATGGGTTAAATTTGTTTGGACAAAAGAGTGTGAAGAATGTTTCGAAGAACTGAAGAGAAGATTAGTCAATGCTCTTATATTGACTCTACCATCGGGGAATGATGGGTTTGTTATTTATAGTGATGCATCGAAGAAAGAACTTGGTTGTTTCCTTATGCAGAATGATAGGGTTATTGCCTATGCATCACGACAGTTGAAAATTCATGAAAAAAACTATCCTACTCATGATCTAGAGTTAGAAACTGTGAACATTTCTTTAAAGATATGGAGGAACTACCTATATGGTGAAAAATGTGAGATTTATACTGATCACAAGAGTTTGAAGTATATTTTCTCACAAAAAGAACTCAACATGAGGCAAAGGATATGGCTGGAATTACTCAAAGATTATGATTGTACGATACATTACCACCCGGGGAAAGCAAACAAGGTGGCAGATGCTTTGAGCAGAAAATACCATGGAGTTTTGAACGTGATGAGAATTGAATGGGATCCAATTTTCATAGTTCTAGTGAAGATGGACATGGGAATAACCAGGGAAGGTGAAACATCAATGCTTTTTCAAATGGTTGCCAAACCATATTTACTAGAAATGGTTAAGAGTTCTCATAATGATGATGGATAATTTCAAAAGAAGATTAAAGCAGTGAATGATGGGAGATTGGGAGATTTTGTGTATGAAAATGGAATTTTGAAATTCGGGAAGAGGCTTTGTGTTCCCGATATACCTAATCTAAAAAGGGAATTGCTGGATGATACTCATAGTTCTAATTTCTCTATACACCATGGGAGCCCCAAAATGTATAGAGATTTGAAGGAACATTTTTGGTGGGGAAACATGAAGAGTGAGATTGCCGATTTTTTGTCAAGATGTATGGTTTGTCAACAAGTGAAAGCTGGAAGGCAATAGCCTGGTGGAGTAATGCAACCTCTTCCCATACCTGAGTGGAAATGGGACAATATTACGATGGACTTTTTCATGGGACTACCAAAGACTCCTAGAAGGAACAATGCAATATGTGTTATTATTGATCGTCTTACCTAGTCAGCACATTTTCATGCTATAAGAGAAGATCTACCACTGGAACATCTTGCAAGACTATATATTAATGAAGTTGTGAGACTTCATGGAGTACCCCTATCCATTGTTTCTGATTGTGATCCCTATTTTACTTCAAGATTATGGAAGAGTCTTCAGAAATCCCTGGATACTGAACTTCATTTGAGCACTGCCTACCACCCTCAGACGGACGGACAATCAGAACGGACTATTCAAACCTTATAAGACATGTTGAGATCTTGTTCACATGACATTCAGGGTATGTGGGATCAATATTTACCTTTGGTAGAATTTTCCAATAACAATAGCTTCTATTCGAGTATTCAGATGGCACCATATGAAGCGTTATACGGAAAGAGATGTCACACACCAACCTGTTGAGATGACTTTGGTGAAAGAAAACTTGTAGGTACAGAACTGGTGGAGGAAACGATGGAAAAGGTGAAGGTAATCCAAAATCACATCAAAGCAGCTCAATGTAGGCAAAAAAGCTATGCCGATAATCGAAGGAAGGATTTGGAATTTCAAGTCAGTGATCATGATTTCCTGAAGGTATCTCCATGGAAGGGAGTCATACGTTTTGATAGGAAAGGTAAATTGAGTACCAGGTACATCAGACCTGTCGAAATTCTATAACGAATTGGTGTTGTAGCTTACCAATTGGCAATGCCGACAAGACTCTCCAAAGTTTACGATGTGTTCCACATATCTCTGTTGAGGAAATACATGCCTGACCCAACGCATGTACTCACCTATAAAGAATTAGAACTAGAACCTGATCTTTCTTATTGTGGAGAGCCCGTCAGGATTCTTGATACAAGAGAACAATTACTGTGAAACCGGATGACGCGTCTGGTAAAAGTTTTGTGGAGAAACCATAAGATGGAAGAGGCAACGTGGGAACCCGAGAAACTTATGATGAAGAACCACCCGAGTCTTTTCATGCGGTAGTATTCTGTAAATTTCGAGAACGAAATTATTTGAAGGAGGGGAGAATGTAACACCCCAAGCTTCTACGGCACACTTCTCTTTGAATAATGTGATAGCGTGTGTTTTACGCAACATCGAGTTCTAACACACCACAACCAATCAAACTAGCCGTTATGAATAGTAATACCTACTTTTTGAAATTATATATATTTTATAGTTAAAAATGGACTTCATTTTTGGATTCGGAATATTTAATTTAGCCTAAGGTAAAATTTTGGTACTTTTCAGATAACTTTATTATTTTGATGAATTGTGAAAATTACTAAATTTTAATAAAAAACAAATTTTTTAATCGAAATAATTTATATTGATAAATTATGAATTTGAGTGGTTTTAAAGTATATTTAGAATATATTTTTACAATTTAATTCAATTTTGGTCATTGGACATAAATTCACAATTAAACCGAACATAAACAAGTATCAATCTTTTGATAGTTATTATATCTTAAAAACACGCTTTTTGTTTTGATAGCGGAAATTAATTTTAAATTAATTTCTGCCACATCTGTGTTTGGAATATGAAAAAATGGATTCCATATTTGGAATCAGGATGTTTAAATTGTGTAAATAGGTAACTTTTATTTTTAGACATTTTGAATAATTATTTCGGTAGATATTTTATTTACCATGGTTAAAGGGTAAATCCAGTAAATAAGGGTTAACAAATAATATTATAATAATAAAATATTACCTTAAAACGTGTCCTAACCTTATTTGTTGATACAAGTTCAACCATAGGCATCTTTGGGTCGATTTTGGGACCCCATGGTGCCACTTGTAAGTGATAGGGACACTTTATTTTAATTAAGTTAAAATGAATACAAAAAATTAGACAAGCATATATCTTTTAGAAAAACAATTTTTAAATAGGGTTATATATGTTGTATTTTCGACTATAAATATTCATTAGAAAGATAAATAGATTTCCTACATAATGATATTTTATTAAAAAAAATTATACATTAAATAATTTAATTTATATATGAAAAAATGATGATGCAGGAATTACCATAATAGTGAGAAATTAAAATAATTGATATTGTAAATACCCAAATAAATATAATTTGAAACTTTTATTGAATTAAATTAATTTTATAGGTTAATATGACATATTAGGATTGATTTAATTTACTTTTTTTGAAGTAATAATTCTGTTATGAGTTTCACAAAAATCAACTATTGAATAGTGTCAAAATTGACATAAAAGTGTTTTTAAAACAAATATTATATTATTAATTGATATTAAATTCCTAAAAATATAAGGTTCGGACAAGAGACTTATATAATGATAAGTGTATCATTAATGGACCACTTGGGGGGCGATTGGATGTATATGGTACGTTTATTAACCATATAATATAAAAATACAAAGAGACATTGTAAAAGTGAAACTAATTATCTTAGAGTTAATAATTAAAAGATAAGGTTAATATAGTAACCCAAACCTGTCTAAATTCTATTGGTTGAGTGGTTTTCGACCCATCCCCACCTTAGACTTTGAATAATCAACTTTTGAGCCATTAGAAACCGAATATGAATTTATTATAATTTAATATTTATACTTTTCCAAAGGTGCCCCTCACCCCTCTTATAAAAGGGCACTCCCCCTTCTCATTACTTCACACCTTCAAAGCCTTTTGATTCGGCCAAAATCTACCCAAATACTCTCCCAACATCCCTCACTACAACCTATAGGCCTTAGATTGATCATAAATCTATCCTATGGAGCCCTTTTGATCAAATCAAAAGGAAGAACCTGAATAAGAGATAATGATTTCACCACCCTTTTTAAATTTCCTTTCTTCTTCCACTTCCTCTTCCTTTGTTGTTACCATTCTAAAATAATAACTCCAGTATCATATATATACTTTGATGTTATTATAAATATGGTACAACCATATTTAGTATTCTATCCACCCTTGAATAACATGTCACTGTGATGTTATTATAAATATGGTACAACCATGTTCAGTATTCTATCCACCCTTGAATAACATGTCACCATACGTGCATACGTATGACTTACCATCGCCACGTCGGGGTGTAACTGTTATTCAATATATTATTATTTTTATGGGTATAATAATGATGTTTAACTCATTTAAACAATAAATATAACATGATAATTATTCTGTATATATGATATACTATCCAATTATATATTATTTAAATAATGATATTGTCGCTCGTGCGTACGTACGGACTACCGTCTCCACGAACGCGATGAGATTCATTATCCATCGTATCCATTCAAGTATAATTCTCATTTGATGATTAATAATAATATCTAAGGACTTGATATCATTCTGGATATGATTAATATACAACCTATCCATTACAAACATGGCTTACGTAACAAAACATATAAAAGAAAACGAGTATGTTAACACCCGAAACAACGAGAATACTAAGATATTATTAACAAAGCAATGTTAAAATATCATATATGATATCATATTAATGTATATGATTCTTGTATAATTTAATAACAATTATTTCACCATTATAGAGGAGGTTAACCTACCCCAACCATGGAAAAGTACAAGGTAAGGGTTTATTTCACAATCTCTTCATTATCCGAGGTTGTTTATACGTAATAATCTACTAGGATCTCATTATCATCCACATCCATGTTTCTTAAAAACGTATTTCAAAACATTTTTACTATTTACAAGAATATGGGTTAATGTCATTTATACCCTTTTTTGACTTTTTATCAGTGGTTTATAAAGGAATATTTCCGTCGTTTTCCAAACAAGGTTCTTTTAACCTTTTCGACAAAATTAAGGTAAGAATGTTTTTTTTAACTTATACGGTGGGTGCGGCTATTTTCTGCCATTATAAAATCATTGAAGCTTCCCTTACAATATTATAAAAATATATTCAAAGAAAATGTTTTATTTTATAAATATATGACTCTTAAATGATTTCAAAATAGAAAGAGATATTTCTCTAAAAAGGGTTTTTATTTCATCTATGTCAATATCCTTTGATGGATTTTATGCTTATTTGAAGTTGATTCATTATGATACAAAACTTCTATATTATATTGAAGATTTTGTGATATTTTTGAATGTGGATGCGCTATTTTTAGACCATTCATGGTTTATGGTGAATGTATTGACATTTCGTATGCTAGTTTTAATACGAATGTTTATGTTATGTTTAAACCTTTTCATATGGGAATGCATTGGACTTAATATGTGATGGGTGGAGCCCGCTATAGCTCCTCGATGAATCGGTAGGTCTCATGAGACAAACTAGTGTCTTGGAACAAGGCCTTGGAAAAATTTTATTTGTAGTCTTGGCACGAGGCCTTGGCTATGTGGTTATGATAGTCTGGAATTATTCATTCCATCATTATGAAAGTGGTAATTAATATTGCATGTGATTATTCGATTAGTAGAATATCCATGTGAATAAGTAAATGGCATTATTTCATTTTATTTTTTCCATACTATGTTGATGTTCAAGTTTAAAAGTCTTTTGTTTTAAGTTATACATTGTCTTAAATGTTTATTCTTATTTATGAAAGTTTCCGCTATATTGTTATCCATACGGGGCATTTGAGCTCACCCCTTTTCTGTGTTTTATTTTTCCCAGGATGTGGAGAAGTAATTTATGAATGACCTACAGGGATAGTATGTGGGGATATGAGTGTGGGATATGGAGACTATGTTGTAGTAGTAGTTTTTCACTTTATGATGTAATGTAAAAACTTATGAATATATCTAGTGTTTCCAAGGATACTAAACCAATCGGTCTTTCGAGATTTGATCTTTCTCATGATCATGCCATTGTTATTTAATAATGAACCGAATTTAGGTAACTGGGGTCGGGGCGTTACATTCTCCCTATAGTCTGACATATAAAATATTACTTTAGTTCCCTCCACGATTGCAGCGACTATGAAGGTCCTCCCTACAATGGAATTAGGAAGAAAGAAGGTTATCCCCTTGCTACAGTCCAATGTGAAGGTCCTCCTTAATGTATATGCTATATGAATTCTACCTGCAGTAAGACATACAACTATAATGGTTGTCCTGACCATAATGGTAGTCACTGAAAGGTCCTCCACTCAATGTCATTAGTTGGAAAGAAGGTCCCCTAGTTTCAGTCCACAATGGTGGTCATCCATAGGGTATATGTTGCATAAATTCTATCTACGCCCAAGCATTATTCCACAATGGTATCACTCTCAATAACAGAAAAAAATGTGATAGTCCTCCCCATAGACGAATTTCACAGTGGTGAGAAGGCCCTATACATGTAGAGTCTAACATAAATAAGCCCTCAAATAACAAGGTGCCCGAAATGATGGGGTAAGACATATTAGATACTCTTTCATTAATAATGTACAACCTTTCTCAACCATTATTTTTTTTCAGGGCCATTATCATTCTATCATTAACCCCTATGGATTTCTCATATCTTTAGGATCCCAACAATCCATGCTACTTGTGATGATGTCATCATAGATCACCTAAATTGGGCAGATTAAATATAAGAGTCTCTAGAAGAAGACAAGCGATACATAATCAGGAGAAGAAAAATATCCAGGGATGACATAATAGTTACATATTTTCCAACACCCTCTTATCAGTTTGACATAACAAAAGAGTTGTAAGAATAATTCATACAAAACATTTGTCTAAATATCGTTAAAAACTCCACAAACTGAAAACCATATTTTTTTCCATATGAGGTGTATGTAGATCATGTTAGAATAATGGGAGATATTCATCAAAAAATCAATGAAGAATCATTTCCATCTTTTCAAAACCACAATCATAAAGGAGGATGAAATATCTAGAAATGACCTTCATCACTGTGATTCATTAGTTTCATCATCTTATTAGTGATACCCAGTATGGAATTCATATCCGAGTATGGGTAGAGGCTGGTTCTTTTCACATCACCCCACTTCTTATTTTTTAGGATCCCATGGGAATGACATCCGATAATGTAGTTATAATATGAAGGTGATCAAATAATTTCTTTATTAAATAAATGTGGCAATCTTGATAAGAACCAGTTTTGAATAAGTCTCAAAAGATTCAGGCCCGATGAGAGAAATCCATTTAAAATCTACTAAACTATAAAACTGAGAACATCTATTAGTATTCCTGCCAAAGTAAATCCAATCAACAAGCACTGCTAATGTCCTCTGAATACAATAAGTCACATGAAAAACTGACACCATATCAGTATCAGACATTATAGATAGGCGCAACATTAGAAAATCTGTAACAAGAATTGAAACAACCAAAATACTGGAAGAAACCCTACAAAAAATATTAAAGGATTTTTTACAGAAAATTACCCCATAAGACCATGAAATCCTGGATGAGTCACAATAACAAAAAAAGGGTACAACCCCCATCCCATTGAACTGGGGGAATATTCCCCCCCCCACCTTGTGGTGCGAGTATTCCTTTCCTAAGGGATACGGACAAGTATATTAGTCTCCTAGTTCATCCCATCTGACGATCAAATCCCCAAAGAGGGGAGGTGTATGACCATAATTCATAATTGCTCCCTCCAAGTCGCCCTTAAGAAATAAATATGAAAGGGATCTTAGAATGGCAGACAGATGCCCCAATAATGGAAAACTAATTATATACTTGTCAAGTAGCTAGTACAACCTCAACCATGCATTATGAATTAATTAATGTTGGGGAAAAAATTCTTACAGAAGGAACCGAATATGATTCAAACATAAAAGACAAGGGAGATTATGGTTTATCTAAGAATTTGATCCACAATGAACCAAAAGGGTTGCATAATCACAACCATATGGCTACCCAATATTTGGGAACACCCTCACCCAATCCATCATTACTCCCACTATTAATTTACAAAATAAAAATCCTGGACTCACATGAACCACATCCTCTTATCCATGAGAAGAAGAACATTTATCTCAATGATATAATTGGTTGGAATGATGAATAAATGAAGGAGATGAGGAAAATCAACCCTGAGTTTCTATGAGGAAGTCGTCCTATCAAATACACTCCCTAGGAAAGGCCAAAACATAAACTTCTAGTAAATGTAACTCTCCAAGAATGGTATGTAATAAAAAGTTAATAATGGAATGAATGTTCGTCAAACTCAACTTGGTGACTATAATTATACATGTTTATTATTTTAAATGTATATCAATACCACTCTCTCTTAGGAATTTGACCATAACGATTGTATGAAATCCTAGTTGGATTCCCCAGTAACGTATTGACCTCGAGTAACAGTAGAACTAGTGCATACGGTCTTGTCCCATGATATACACTCCCTTTATCAAGTTTAACATGATACACATAAATGTATCATTAATTCTTTTGAGTCATTAGAAGCTCTATTATAATCCATGGAGGATCAACATACTTCAATATGACCACACTATAAACTTTACATCGACTAGGAGAGTAACACTCCACACCACAATATTTTAGGAATCCTATGTTACCAATATTGAATGAATTAGGTGTCCTATAATTACAGATAATTATTTATGATTCTTTTTGTGATCACATGAGGGAACCCCATAGAAACAAAAACAAGTAAAACCTAGATGCTTTTTATCAACTCTGAAAGAATCATCTTTTGTATTGTACATAGTTTTCCAGAACAGACGATAATAAGATAGGAGGATCTTCGGTGATATTTCCTTCTCTAGTTAAGTTAAATACTACCCAAAAATGTTAGAAACATAATGAAAAATAAATAGAGGTTTGCTGAAATAGTCTCACCAATCATTGAAAGATGGATAGGTCTGACCTACTCCATGAACTGGATAAATCCCCAAGAATGGAGTTTTGTGATATTCATCTATAACAAACACAACAAGCTACGAACTGCACTCATCCTAGTGAAATACATAAGTTGATTTTAGGATTTATCCACTATAGTGAAAAGAATATTTGATTCCTTACAATGGACTAATATTTGGTATCTCGTAACACATCTAACCCTGTGAAAAAGTGTTTGAAGAGCTAAAGGGGATTCTATTATGCTTAATCCACACCCAACACCTGCTCTAGCCCCAAGGTATACCCTGAATCATGACAGGCCCCTTTTGTGGAAAGAGTGGACCACTATACAACAAGACATGTGGAGGGGACATACGTGAAAATAATTTGAGGAGTGGACGAATAATTTTTACTCAATTTGAGATGCTCATGTATGTGGCTATTTTATAGACACTATAAACTACAACATGAATAATGTAACATATCCATGTAGTGATAATGAATTTGATCCCAATAACTATCTAGATTATTGTCCATTCTACTAGATACATGGGAAAAACCTCCATGTGATTTTATTCTTCAAATTTATCTTGGAGAAAATGATAGACTCTAGACAAGTTATGTTAGGACCACCACCTCTATAACTATAATATGTTTCTACGATCAGCCCCGATGAAGGAGAATACTGAAAAAAGGATGTCCACAATAGCGAGTGAAATTCCACTCACTGGTTTACTTCTAATATAGTCAACAGATTTCATTTAATACATCAAGTGTAGTTGATGAAACCAAATTTTATACCATGAGTTCCTGCTGCAATTTTTTAGAGATACTCATCCCCAAAATCCCATAAAAATAGTTTAACCATGTTAATGAATATTAAAATATTTCATCTCCAAATTAATTCTTTAACCTATCATATTTTATTCCATTAGATCTGAAAGAATGGGAAATTCACCACCAAACAGAACAAAAACAAGAAGTCATTAATAAAGTTTCATCATTAGAATAAGAGTATAATTTTTGGATCCATTACTTTAATTAACTTAATGGATCCCATATCCGATTATGAATATGGAAATGTTCCCGAGAACAACACATCAGATTAGGGGAATATGGGAATAGGTCACAGATTTTGGGGATACCAATGAAGAATGAGCTATTGCCGAACCCAGAATTATGACTCCACCCCAAATGAAACTATCAATGTTGCTGATAAGATCTAAATTGATTTTTAGTGGACCATAGAGGAATATTAAAATTCCAGTTCTTTATTTATAAACTACTCTGGCCAGATCAGTCTGTAGTGTCCATCAGAAGAAGAAGAAGGCTCTAATATCCCTCATCATATATGAATACCTTCCCTTACAAACACTTACAGAATGGAAGCACCTCAAACTCATGTCCTAAATTCCAATCCATTTGTATATAATGTTAAATCCTATAAAGTTCCAAGTAAAGTGAATCCCTACACTAGAAAGCACCAGCCATTACACCAAAACATTAAATTCATAAAAAAATTTCATAAGTGTTGGAAATATTTTTGATCATGGATTCATTGCGTTTTTTTAAATTACCTTTGGAAATCACTCATAGAGTATATAATAAAACCCTTGCAGTTTGAAGATGACGTGGTAGCCGATGAAATCTATCGAAAAAATACTAATCATGAAGAATTTAAGGTGCATATCACATTTACAAGTCAATATGGAGATGTTATCATGAAATGGAATGTTAGATGCGTGTACATGTCTGGTAGGAGAATGGTGTCGATGTTCAAAAATTATTAATTGACAAGGATTAAGGTTTCAACCTCATACTTGAACATACACTCTATCAATTGAGCTATGATGACAATATAATAACACCATCCTCTATGAAATTTTAAGGATATAACAAATACATAAACACCAATTAGAATAGAACATATATAAAAATATGTCCGTAGACCTCATAGATGACTCAAAATTTCTTTTGGTTTGACAGAACACATCCTTAAACGTCTTGTTAGGAAGGCCCTGGTTACACCCACACACAACAATCCCCACCTCATAACAAAAATTCATCAAATACTGCATCAATGTAAAAATAGGGACACTATATGGCCATAAAGACCAATTTCAATAATACGAGTCACATTATATCAACTCAAGGATCTATCATGGGAATGTAAAGAAATATCTGGTTGATGGGGTTGAATCGGTCACCACCTCGATTGGTCTGGAAATTATGGCATCCCACCTTTTTATTACATAACTTTTCATTACATTTTACATACAGGGGCTCTTTAAATTCTAGTGTCTTGGAAATCAGGAACATAATACATGAAAACAACATAATCTTTTTTCTAAAACACTTGTAAGGCTTCATAAAAAATTCATCCTATTTATATTTACTGCGTCTCATATCCTAGATATAGACATTAATGGAAAGTGTGAGCAGAAGTCCCAGTAAGAGTAAACAAGGGAATCAATGTACTTTTGATATCAATAAGAACTTGAATAAAAACATGAAGACATGAGCAATGAAATAATAGGAATATCATAATGAAAATAACATTAATCATAACATGGATATGTGGCTACAACATTTCATTTAGACATTCATGAACATATCACCAAGGTCCATCCCCAAGGCGTCATAAAAATTACAAAGGCTATTTACCAAGTTATCATGAAACTTGTCATCTCTGGAGATTAAAACTTTACCCAATGCATTAGAGTGCTATCAGGGCACACCCTTAATATGTCTTTAAATACATGTGAGACTCATATATTATAATCAAACATTTCATAAATAACTCATAGATAATAAAAAGAATGGGTTTCAATTCAAAATCGGGACGTTTTAAATGCTCTTAAAAATAAGATCATTATATCATTTATAACCCATGGAACGGGAGTGAGAGTTATATGTATGTCAATTACAGAATAAAATATATCATCTTTATATATTTATGAACATGCATAGAAATTAAATAGGTCTAGTTATACACATAAATATAGAAGTGGATTTCTTGAGAGAAAGAGATAGAAATTTTTCTATGAAATTTCAGCAGCATAACGACTATATAACATGGTTTTAGAAAACATTGAAAAATATGGGACTAGGGTCACCCACTCATAAATAATTCATAATACAGTATGAGTACATAATAAGATCATGGTATGGAAATTATAATGACATACCTCATGAAAATGAAACATGAAAGAAAAGAGAAGATGTGATTTATTTTACTAGAAATTCGGCAGCCTAACGGTGCCACATAAAAATTTAGAAAACTAATTGATTAGAGAATAATGGTTAGATCGTAATTTATAGATGAAATGGACAGCAAGTAGAACATATAAGAACATTCCGTAAAAAATAGATTGAAAATAGAAGACACAATAAAAAGGAAGTCATTTCTTAAAAGAAGTGGGTGAAAGAATCCCTTACCTTGAAGAATAAATTTGAAAGCATGAAGGTTGAGAGCTTGTGTGGCTTGAGGAAACCATGGGAGGACTCCTTGGGAGGTAAAGAGACCAGAACATCGTTTAGGAGGATTTGGAAATTAAAAGGATGAGGGAAAGGCTTGGTATTTATAGGAGAAGTGAGGGGATAGCTCATTAATAGCCAAGAGACACCTCGTCGGTGGTATTGGAAAAACCAAGGGCTTGCCCATGATATTGGCCAAATGGGACACCTCATACCATATATTACTATTCATAAGTCTACCATGAATATTACATAATTATGACATACTTAATGATGTCATTAAACACACAAAACTAAAAACTATTTTTCACTATTCACCGAAAATTCATTTATTACAGAGAAAACCCCAAAAATCACCTTAACCTAATATCAATGCTCTAAATTCAAAAATGTACTCCATTTTATGAAAATAATTTTCTAAATAATTTTAATTTATTTTTTAATTCAAAAACACTATTCAACCAAAAATGCTATAATTGACTAATAATTTTAGAAATAGTAATTTACCTATTTTATTTAATCACATTAAATAATCAAGGTGCATAAATTATATTAATACTTTCTTTAATATATATTACTAATCCATTTGGTCACATTACTAATCTTAAGGGTAAAATAACTATTCATAATTTACTATTCACAAAAAAATTAAGTTGATCTTATTTTATTCTAAATTTCTTACTGAACACATTTCCAGAAGACCATTTATTGAAAATCATTATACAAAATTAATTATTTAAGGTTTACATAAATATTTTCAAATATCCCCTTTTTCAAAATTCATTAATATACATCCTAGATTTATTCAAACATCTGAAAAAAAAAACAAACTTCACCAAAGGAAGAAATCAAAACATTATTTATCTCAAAGGATTACACAAAGTATCTACGGTCTTGCTACATAGCCCCTTATAACACCAGTATAGGTCCTAATTTTAAGGTGTGATAAGGTGAGAGAATCTGAGGGTGGATGGGCCAACATTGCCCGAGTAGTAATTTCTATAAGCTTGAACATCTCCCGAAGTCGATTCCGCTCCAGCTTCAGATGATGATGATCGACTTGGGTTTGGTGTAGAGCAAAGCCCAAGGGTGCTACCTTCTACCCAAGTTTTGTCAGATGGGCTTCGATCGGCCTGAGACTACTGGATAAGGCCATCAAATCCTGTTTCTATATTAACCAATATCAATTGTATTTATAGAAAACAATTGCAACATTTAGATTCCAACGGTCACATTGAACAACGGTCATATACAAGTCAAAACCCAATGGTATAATTTTAATTATACTCATATCATTAATTAAAAAATATAGTTTTGTTGAGTTTAATCTAAATTAACACACAAAAATAGGAAACAAAAATTCATTCAAAATTTCGGGTCGTTACATTCTTCCCCCCTTAAGAAATTTTCTCTCTAAAATTTTAACGCGTATCCTTAGAAAATAAAAGGTGTTGGTAATTCTACCTCATAGACTCCTCTAGTTCCCATGTGGCTTCTTCATATTTGTGGTTTCTCCACGTCACCATGACAAGGTGTGTTGTCTTGTTGCATAGAACCTTGTCTCTACGGTCCAAGATCTCCACCGGATCCTCCTCATAAGAGAGGTCATGTTTCAGTTGTACCACCTCTGGGTTTAGTACATGTGATGTTTTGGGTACGTACTTCCTCAAAAGGTGTATGTGGAAGAAATCATGAACTTGTTCTTGATTTGGAAGAAGTGAAATCCAATAGGCCACCGCTCCAATGTGATCAAGGCTTTCATAGGGGCCAATTAACCTAGGTCTGAGCTTCCCTTTCTTCCCAAACGTCATGACTCTCTTCCAAGGTGAAATTTGAAGAAAGTCCTTGTCACCAACATCAAACTACAAGTCCCACCAACGGTTGTTGAAATAGCTCTTTTGCCGACTCTGAGCAGCCTTAATGTATTGCTGGATGGAAAGGCCTTTTTCTGTCATCGCATGCACAAGATCAGGACCAAGAAGCTTTCTCTCACTAGATTCATCCCAACAAGTAAGATTTATACATCGCTTCCCATATATAGCTTCATAGGGTTCCATTTAAATTCTCGAGTAGAAGCTATTGTTGTTAGAAAAATCAACTAAAGAGAGATATTGATCCCATCCACCTTTAAATTCCATTGAACATGTTCCTAGCATGTCTTCGAGTGTTAGAATAGTCATTTCAGATTTTCCATCAGTTTGGGGGTGATATGCCTTACTAAAATACAATTCAGTGCTCAGAGCTTGTTGAAGACTTTTCCAGAATTTTGACGTGAACCTTGGATCAAGATCAGTTATGACAGAAAGCGGAAATCCATGTCGTCTTACAAATTCCTTCACATAAATCCTTTCATGTTGATCAAGAGATAAATATTCTTAGATAGATATAAAATGGGCAGTCTTAGTGAGATGGTCCACAATAAACCATATCACATTGTTTTTTTGAAAGTTCTCTGAAGACCAGTAACAAAGTCCATAGTGATATTGTCCCACTTCCATGCTGGTATGGGGAGTGGTTGCAATACCTCTTTTGGAATTTGTCACTCTGTCATCACTTGCTTACGTACTAGGCACCTTGAAGTGTATTAAGCAGTCTCCCTATTCATATTATCCCACCAATAATGATCATGAAGGTCCCTATACATTATTGTGCTTCCAGGATGTATAGAGAAAGTAGATCTATGAGCTTCATCCATCAGATCCTTTGATATTTCGAGAATAGATGGAACACATAGTCTTTTACAAAATCTTAGTACAACTTCTTGATCAATATTTAACTTAGGAAACTTTCTATCCTTAATAGCCTCAAACTTCTCGTGTATGAAAGGATCTTCTTTCTGAGCCTTCATGATCATATCTAGTAATTACGGTTGAGAAATAATTGGGGTTAGGGATGATGATGTCCCTTTACATATAATTCCCATGTCCTTATTTACTAGGTCATTGATCAACAGATCTTTTTGAATCCTCATCATTGAAAGAACAACTGGGTCATTCCTTCTTAATGCATCAGCAACATTGTTTGCTCTTCCAGGGAGATAATGAATTGAACAATCATAGACTTTAAGAATTTCCAACCATCTAATTTGTCTCATGTTCAATTCCATTGGTGTGAAAATATACTTCAAAGTTTGATGGTCTGTGTATACATCACAATTCTCCCCATAAATATAGTGCCTCTATATCTTCAGGGAAAAAACAACTACAGCCAGCTTCAAATTGTGCGTAGGATAATTCTGCTCATGAATCTTCAACTATCGGGATGCATAAGAAACGACCATGTCATTTTGCAAGAGGACGCACCCAATCCCTCTTAGAGATGCATCACAAAAAATAACAAATCCTTCTCCACTTGAGGACAAAGTTAATACAGGTGCAGTAACCAATCTCTTCTTCAGCTCCTGGGGACTTTCCTCACACTCTTTTGTCTAGATGAACATGACCCCTTTTCTAGTTAACTTGTTTAATGGATTATAAAGTCATGAAATGTTTTTAACAAACCTTCTATAATATCCAATTAATCCAAGAAAACTATGAATCTCAGTTATTTTTGTAGGTTGAGGCCACTCCTCTACAACTATTGTCTTTGTAGGGTCAACTGTGATTCCATCATTAGTTATAATATATCCTATGAAAGTGACTTGTTGTAACCAGAAATTGCATTTACTGAACATTACAAAAAACCTCTCCATCCGCAGAGTTTGAAAACTAACTCTTAATGATCTTCATACTCCTCACGAACTTTGTAATATATCAGAATGTCATCAATAAAAACTACTACAAAGTTATTAAGGTAGTCTGTAAAGATTATATTGATCAAATTCATAAAAATAGAAGGTGAATTAGTCAGTCCGAAGGGTATAAAAACAAACTCATAATTCACATATCTTGATCGGAAGGCAGTTTTTGGAATATCTCCTTTCTTCACCCTCAATTGATGATTACTTGATCAAAGATCAATTCTAGACGAGAATTGAGCCCCATGAAGTTGGTCAAAAAAGTCATCAATTTTTAGAAGATGGTATTTGTTCTTCACTGTGATCACATTCAGTTATTTATAACCAATGTATTGCCTCATCGATCCATCCTTCTTCTTCACAAAGAGAACAGGTTCTACCCAATAAGACAGACTTGTTCTGATAAACCCCTTCTCCAAAAGATCTTGGAGTTGAATCTTTAATTCCTCCATCTCTACATTTTCCATCCTATATAGGGTCTTTGATATCAGATGATATTCAGGTATGAGTTCGATGGAGAACTCTACCTCTCTTTCTGTGGGAGGTCCAGGCAACTCCTCCAGAAATACATCAACATATTTTGGATGATAGGGACATTTTCTATCATCAAAATCTCATCTCATTCTTCTTCTTCACTGATCAACTCCATAAATAAGGATATTGGGGATTCTTTTAGACAAATATGAGGTTGAGATATCTCTCCTTGGAATATAACCTTAGGTTTTCCAGTCAAGACGACTGATATTTCCTTGCATCTACATTTGATCTTAGCATTATACCTTTGTAGGCTAGTCCATCTCAAGTATAATGTCGAATTCCATCATGGAAATGATTAATAGATTTGAGATAAGATTGTTCTCACTAATGTAAATACTAGAGTTTCTAAACTCTAACGATGATTGGATTGTCCCACATGGAGTCGTGACGGGCAACTCTACTTTTAGAAATTTGGGGGTTGATTCTAAATTCCTTGAAAACATTGAGGAAATAATGGAATGCATAGAAATAGAATCAAACAATCTACTTTATAGCTTTGAGAGGAAAACAATAGTACCTTATACTACATCATTTGGATCATCGACTTCAGTTGTCGTGATAGGAAAAGCATGGCCTTGATCCCTTTTCCTTTGTTGAGGTTGATGGTGGTTCCCCTCCACTTCCCTAGGATTTGGACAATTATTGGCAAAGTGACCACACTGTCCACATTTGAATCAGTGGACATTAGTTAGGGCTTCTACCATATTCCCCTTGTCATTAGTGTTTGTAAGATGAGGTTTCACCTCACCATGACAATTCCACGCAATGTGGCCATCTCTACCACACATGTAGCACTTCCCACTCCTGATCTGGTAGTTCCCTGAATGCTTCATCCCACATTTAGTGCATGTGGGAAGTTTCACATTTTCCTTCTCTTCCCTGATCAAAAGTACTCCCTATGATGTGCTCCATTGATCTCTTCTTTTCATTGGATTTATTATACCATTGCGTCTCACCATACTCTAGATCGACTTTCATTGCACTCCGAACGTTCTCTTCGTAGCTATCATAATATTGGTTTGCTATATTCTTCTGCAGATGAGGTCTCAGTCCACCTAAAAATCTATCAACCTTACCATTTGGATCCATGACAATGCTATAGGTGTATCGTAAAAGCATTGTCATGTTCATCTCGTATCTTCACACAGATTCATTCTCCTTCTACTTCAGCTTGAGAAAATACTTCTCCATTCTTGTTCTCATGGAACGAGTGAAATACTTAATGAAAATGATCCCTCTGAACTCTTCCCACTCCATAGATTCAACTTCAACTATTTGCCTCATGATTTTGTTCAGTTCCCACCACTGATCAGCTTCTCCTTCTAAGCGATACACAATCAGGGTGACCTTCTCTTGCTCTAAACAATGTTGCAAAGAAAATATCTTCTCTATAGAGCTGATCCATTTTTCAGTAATCAATGGGTCAGTCGATCTACTGAAGGTTGGTCGTCGTTGGTGCATAAAGGACTCAACAGAATTTTGTTCTCCTTGTGGTGAGATCGGTCTCTCATCTTAATTCAAGTTATTACTCATAACATGAGTCAGTTGGTTCATCATTCGCATGAATGTTTCCATTCCGGCTTCCATAGGAGGGCTTTCAGTGCATGGTTAATTGCGATCACCATTTGCAAGGTTCCTCCTATTGTCCCCATTTTCTAAAAGAATAAAATCTTATTGGGAAACTTGTTTCATTTAATAATCATTTAACTATAAAGGATTCTATGTCTTAAAACTTCATGATTAAAAAATAATATTTTTCTATTATTCCTTCATAATGATTCATAAAAAGATTATGATTAACCAAACATATACCCCAGGAGATTCATAACCAGGAGTGCAGCAAAGCTGGTTGACATGCACCAGTTCCCATTCGAGTCTAGCTCAAAGCGTTTTTTTCATGTTTTACCCCTATGTACATATGTCCTAGAGCCACCTCTACCTGCTCGTATCAAGATAGGGATATATTTTTTTGATAAACCACTTACTCAATACTAACCAAAATAAAATGATGTTTTCCCTATAATTATACTTTTCTATAGGGTTATAACTAATTTTTTCATAGCCTTATTTCCATAAATAACTAAACTACCCTTTGATTCCAACTATGTCATCCCGCCTTTTTACTTCATAATTTTTCATTACATTTTACATACATAGTATCATTAAAGTCTAGTGTCATAGAAATCAGGAACATAATACATGAAAACAACATAAACATTATTCCAATACACTTGTAAGGATTCATAAAAGGTTCATCCTATATATATTTACTGCATCTCATATCGTAGAGGTAGATATCAAAGCAAAGGGTGAAAAGAAGGACCAATTAGGGTAAACAAGGGAATCAATGTACTTGTGGTATCAATAAGAATTTTAATAAAATCAGAAAGACATAAGAAATGAAAGAATATGAATATAGTAATGAAAAGAACATGAATAATTACTTGAATATGTGGCTAAAAAATTTCATTTCGACATTTAGGAACATATCACCAACTTCCATCCCCAAGGTCTCATAAAAATTACCAAGGTTATTCACCAATGTATCATGAAACATGCCATCTCTAGAGATTTAATCTTTATCCAATATTTTAGAGCACTATCAGGGCGCACACATAATATGTCTTTACTTACATATGGGTCATATAGATCCTAATCAAACATTTTATAAATAACCCATAAAAAATAAAAAGAATGGGTTTCATTTCAAAATCATGACGTTTTAAAAGCTCTTAAAAATAAGATCATTATATCATTTATAACCCATGGAAAGGGAGTGAGGGTAATATTTATGTCAAATCCAGAATAAAATATATCATATTTACATATTTGTGAACACCCATAGAAATGAAATAGGTCTGGTTATTCACATAAATAAACAAGGGGATTTCTTGAGAGAATTAGATAGAAATTTTGAGACGAAATTTCTAAAGCATAACGGCTATATAACATGGGTTTAAAAAACATTGAAAAAGAGGGTACAAGTGTAAATCACTCAATAAATAATTCATAATACAGTATGGGTACATACTAAGTTCATGGTATGTATATTTTAATGACATACCACTTGAAAATGAAACATGAAAGAAAAGAGAAGATGTGATTTCTTTTACGAGAAATTCGGCAGCCTAATGGCGTCCCATAAAAATTCAGAAAACATATTGATGAGATAAGAAAGGGTCTCTCATCATTTAGACATAAAATGGAAAGTAATGAGAATATATAACAATATACCATCAACAAAAATATATGGAAACTAGAAGACACAATATAAAGGAAGTCATGTCTTAAAAGAAAAGGGTGAAAGAATCCCTTACCTTGAAGAGTAACTTCGAAAGCGTGATGTTCGGGACCTTGGAAGGCTTGTGGTCACCTTAGGAGGACTTCGTGGGAGTTAAGGAGACCATAAATTCGTTTAAGGGGATTTTTAAATGAAAAGGATGAGGGAAAGGCTTGGTATTTACAGGAGAAGTGAGGGGACATGTCATTAATGGACAAGGGACACCTCATCGGTGGTATTGGAAAAACCATGGGCTTTACCACGGTATTTGACTATGGTATTGGCCACTTGGGAAAACTCATACCTTATCTTTCTATTCATAAGTCGACCAAAAAAGTTACATAATTATGACATCCTTAATTATGTCATTAAACACCCGAACCTAAAAACTTTATTTTCACTATTCACCGAAAATTCATTTTTTTCAGAAAAAACCCCAAAATCACCTTAACCTAATATCGATGCTCTGAATACAAAAATGAACTCCATTTTATAAAAATAGTTTTCTAAATATTTTTAATTAAACTTTTAATTAAAAAATCTATTCACCTGAAAAAACTAATAGTTGACTAATATTTTCTGAAACAGTTATTTACCTATTTTATTGAATCACATTACGTAATCAAGGTGCCTAAATTATATTAATACTTTCTTTAAATGAGACTAGTAATCAATTTTGTCACATTAGTAATCCTAAGCATAAAATCACTATTCATAAATTACTATTCACAAAAAATTCAGTTGATTTTATTAGATTCTAAATTTTTTACTGAACACATTTCTAGAAGATCATTTTTTTAAAATCATTAAACATAATTAATTATTTATGGTTTACATAAATATTATAAAATATCCCCTTTTCCAAAATTCATTAATATACATCCTATATTTATTCGAACATCTGAAAAAAACACAAACATCACCAAAGGAAGAAATTACAACTTTATTTATCTCAAAGGATTACAAAAAGTATCTACGGTCTCGCTACATAGTCCCTTATAACCCCAGCATAGGACCTAAGGGTAAGGTTTGCTAAGGTGAGAGAATCTTAGGGTGGATCGACCAACATCTCCCAAGTAGTGATTTTTATAAGCTTGAACTTCTCCCGAAGTCAATTCCGCTCCAGCTTCACACGATGAAGTTCGGTTCAGGTTTGGTTCAGAGAAAAGCCCAGTGGTGCTACCTCCTTCCCAGGAATCATAATATGGGCTTCGATCAGCCTGAGACTACTGGATGAGGTCATCAAATATTCTTTTTATAATAACCATGATCTCATGAATTTATTGAACATAATCACCACATTCGGTTTCCAAAAGCCATATAGACCAATGGTCATATAACAGTCGAAATCCAATGATCTCATATTAATTATATGCATATAATTAATTATAGAATATAGTTTTGTTGAGTATAATCTAAAATAACACCCAAAAATTGGAAACAAAAATTCATTCAAAATGTTGGGTCGTTGAAGATATAATCTCATTTGACCCTTTCAGAAAAATAAGTAAACTGTATGTTCTACCTATCAACCAGGTTGAGACGGTTAACCCTAGGCTAGGCACTCACTTTAAACTATTCATGATTTCAGTCATTAACATTGAACATTTCATTATTTCAAGATCTGAGTATTCACTAGAAAATGGTTAGTTCTTAGAAGGAAACACCTTCAATCAACCCCCAGTGCTCTAGGAAGCATCCTTCCCACTCATAGAGGTGGTAGGTGACGTTTCATCTCAAAACGAGAGTGAGGAAACTTCCCCATCCACCACCCCATACTCTACAGAGTAACAAAGATACCCATATTTAGTACCCAAATCTGGGGAAGAAACTCCATTTTTCAAATGGGAAGGTATTGACACCCCTATAAACTATGGAGAACTCAAAATCAAACTTGTCTCCCCATTAGAGGAAGAATAATAATATTAGGGGAATAAGAATAAGGAGAAGAAGAAAATTATGAAGTGGAAGAAGAAGAAGTGGAAGTGAAAAATATCTTAGATACCCCCTCAAGAATTTGAAGAGGGTGTTTCATCAACCATTTATGAATTCAATGAAATAAAATTGGGTACCAAGGATGATATGCTGCCCAACATGATAAGTGTGTAAATTTCATGAAAATAAAAATAGTTTTTTAACTATTTCTTAATTAAACTAGAGATATATTAACCTATAAGTACCCATAAATTTTGGGACTCGATATCGAGGTGTCAAATCTATACCTAGGCCTTCCATAGGTCCTCTACGGCAATAAAAAAGCAGTTAGAAGCACACACCCAACACCTACAGCCAAAATATAGGATAATGTCGATTAGATTATCAGAGAAAACATCATTCATGAGTTTCAATATACCATTTGGTGGGCCAATAATGTCTCTTCAAATAGAATAATGTGAAATTATTGTCTGTACTGATTTAAGATATCTCAATTAAAACTATTTAAAAGATGATTTATCGATCTTGTTCAGATAATTTCTAATTGATGAAACTATCATATATTAGGATCTATTATTCATGGATGGTAATTTAAGATACAACTGAATCTGAAAGGCCTAATAAGATGAATAATCCACAACCATCAGGGAACCCCATTGTGTATTTTAAATAAAATTAATTCATTTCGATCTGAAGGCAGCATATTCCACATATCAACAGGAAATGCATCACATATACAATCCCTTCTTAAGAACATTCTACAAGTTTTATATTGATGACATGTTGGTTAAATCATTACAATAATTGGACGAGCAGTCAGATCTTGAACTGTGTTTCAATGAAATTCGACCACACAAGCTTAAAATGAACACCTTATAATGATATATTTTAATTACCTCATGGACAGTCCTTAGCTACATTGTATTCCATTTTTGTGTCCAATTCAACCACAAGATGTATAAAGATATCCATGACTTGGAACCTATTCATAAAATAATTTAGTTAAATGTATATAAAGTAAATATAGATTAAATTCGATTCTTGATAGCCAACACTAAAGTAAATTTTTTTCCCTTTACTATGTAGATATAAAAATTTACTGTATATCAATGGAAATATGATTTATGGGGAGGGTTTGACCATTTAAATAAATATCTCTTAATCGAGCCAGTGCTAGTTCTCCATGGCAAAGGAACACCAAAAAAAGTTAATGTGACTTACTTACAGCGATGGCAAGTAACCATCATTGCACCTAAGAATGAAACCATCAGCAAAAATAACCATTATTATCTTAGATGAACCATGATTGATTATGTGACTTGATATTAAAATATCAAAAAGTATTGTCTGGAAAATTTAATTGTGTTTTAAGAGCTAAATAAATATATTCATCACCATAAGGTCCATTTGGTCTCATGAAATTACACACTGAAGTATATTCCTATCCATCCAATGTTGACTAGATTCTTATCTTAGTTTGTTGTTACCTGGTACAGTTTTACATTCAGTTTTTTCATGAAATTTTTGTTAAAGGCTAGGAATTATCATATTTTCTGGAAGAGCACCCATTAAAAGAAATGAAATCATTAGATATAGAACAACATTATGAATATGTATTCTCTGTTCAAGAAGATCCTCAGATATGGAAGATGAATTTTTACTATGAATCTAGAAGCCCAATCGAAAAAAGGAAGGAAGACCCCAAGGTAAACAATGTTGGGATGGGATTCGTGGTTATATCTCTATCAAAGGTAGTGGTTCATTATTCCTTTACATTGATGGATGGTTGTAAAAAGACTAAAGTAAATTACTAAGCTCTCATTTCAATAATAATGTTATCACATCATGTACAAGAAAGACACTTGAAAATAAAAGGATATTTGGAACATGTCAGCAAACATATTAATAGAGAGTATTTCATCAAACAAAGAATTGATCGCTTTTTATTAAAAAAATCTATGGATTTTATTTAGACTTATTGTCAAAGGATACATTAAATCAAATCCCCCACCACAAAATTCTCAGATCGATGCATTAAAAAATGCAGCCACAAATCGAGATGATCTAGACTAGGAAGCAATGATCATCATCATTGTGCACTGTTGGATGGTCTCTTCATTCGTTTAGGACATCACATAAAAATCAATGTGATGACTCATATAGTTGTGTTGTATGAACATACAACCATATACAAGACACCCATTGTGGAATCTCTAGAAAATATAGAGATCCCATAAGATAGGGTCAAAAGTAATGAAATCTGGAGATGAAAAATTTATTTTATTTTGTATGCTTTTATAAATCATCAAAAGTTACTCTATAAGAAGGGCCTTGATGGGGTCCTTCTTATGTGCATAGATGGAGAAGAGACTAATGTTGTCATAATAGATGTTTATACTGTAGGCTATGGTGAACATCAACCATGATCCATGATTTCCCAACATATTTGGTGTTTTGGCTATTACTAACTATGAGATAGGAATGCACTAAAGTAACAAATATGTGCCATTGACGCCAAGTTAAGGCTAATTTCATCCACCATCCCCTATAATTACTCCAAATATCCATGTAATCTTTGAAATTCCCTATATGGGGAAAAGACATCGTGGGACAATATCCCCACACTATTGATAAGAAAATCATGTATATTAAAACAGGACTAAATATATTTTCTAAATAGGCAGATGTTGTAACCTCAAAGAAGTTGGGGAAAGTCACATTTTCATATTTTTCAAATCCAAAATAATCAATATAATTGGTATCCTACAAAACATACTAGTGGACAACGAGAACAGTTTTTTTCTACTGTGTTAGAAAAACTATATCAAGTGTATGGAATAAAGTAAAATTGTTCATACCGCTATCATATTATATCCAATGAGAAGATAAAAGCCTATATAAAGACCATATCCAATATAATCCAAATTATAGTTGCTAATTAGAATATATTGTGTCCAAAAAAACACATTTATACATTATAATATTACAGAACCACAACCCAAAACACCTGTTAATAAACCAGATATTCATTAGTATATGGTATGGAGGTAGTCTTACCCATTGATGTTCAATTTACCCACTCCTCAAAGACATATGTGATCAACTATGCATACATGAGAAATCCCATAAACGATTGTTTAAATAGGGGAAATCAATGAAAATATAATTTATACCATAAAAACTGAATGATTTACCAAAACTGGATTGCATGAGCCTTTAATAATAAGGTTCTCCTCATATATTTTCTCAAAGGATAAATGGTGTAGCTCCTTAAAACATTTTTCACGTCTAGAAAGAAACCAACAAATTTTGACCTGAAATGGGATGGGCCAAATTTCATACACAATTTATAATTAAATGGAGGGAAAACTTATTAAGGCCCCTACCAATATGAGATTTTTTGTGAAATTATTATTGTAGACAAAGGATATAATGTTAGGATCACATGATGCTAAACTATAAGATGAATGTCCAAGTTATCCAACAATAAATAGAATGGCCTAATATTCCCCGATCAAATAATGTTATACTTTAGGATGTAATGTACTCACTATATGACATTAAAATACATAGAAAGATACATCTTAACCAGATGACATTAAATTGTTTGAATTAATTATCCAAAAAATGATGTTAAACTCTGCTTTCATCTTCCTGATCACATGACATAAAAAATAAAGTTGCAAAATGAAATTTTCATCAAATCAGGTGGTCAATGTACTAACCTCATGATGATAAACTGCATGGAATATTTTCCCTTTCCAGATAACAATATGCATTATTGAAATTGTCCAAAACGAAAGTCATTAAATTCCATGATTAATTCAATTGCTACATGATGATAAACTTCTTCGAACTATAGTGTTATCTCCTTATATTAAATTTCCTCATGCTTTAGTTGTCAACAAATCTATGTTATTGAACTCTATACAACTTGATTCCCATTCACACAAGATATGTAGAGGCAACAAAATTTTATATTTTGGTCTAACCACCACAAATGAAAAGTTAAAAATGAACCTTTATATTTTCACAAGGATCAAACATGCACATTGATATTAATTATAAAATACGTAAGGATTTATTACTACTCTTTATCGATACATAGTGACACATGTATGTCATATCATTGGTCCAGACACCTTCAATTAAAGTAACATCAACACCTCCTTGTGTGTGGGCTAAACTGACATATGGAGGTTTCTTTCAAGAACTAAATATGGCTTGATTATCATTTGAAGAAGATGTGTAGTGATAGTTTGACCCTTTGTATTGTGTCTAGAAATGAATGAATAAGAACATACCGTCCACTACATATGGGTCAGACCTATGGGCAGAATCATTATAAATTACTATGGGTGGCTTGATTCAAATCCATATGGGATACAGGGTGAGACATTGTCATTACATGTCAGGCAAAAGGATACATTCCCCATCTTTCATATTGTGTACCCAACATCATTTAGACCCTCAGGTCTATATTCACATATGTTCATATAGACAACACGTTACACCTCTTATTGGTACACTTCATATCCTAATTCAATTTCAACATACAATTAAAATTGTCATACCAACATTGTAGTTATACGATGATAAATTGCATTTCCCCATCATGGTTTCCTCACATGAATGGAAATCACCACGGTCATCAGTCATCTACCCTACCTTGCCACAATAAAAAATTCTCCTCTCATTGTCTATGGGACATACAGATGAGGGAAGGATTTTTTTCAAGAACTACATGTAGATTTATTATCATCTACATGGAATTGTAATATATCAAAATGTCATATCTTAGGCCCAACCTCATGTCCATTCCATTTTCTAGACCCCCAACCCGAGTTCTTATATGGAGGGTCTGGTATGGGGAAAGGCCTCCTATGTCCTCATTAATGTTGGTTTATATCAGCAGTACTATAGTCCCTCCTAGTGGATCATTTCTTCTCTATGTCCACAAATCATGATGATAAACTAAATGGAATACACTTTATTTTCATATAATGCTAAACTACAATGAAATCATCTTGATCACTTGAAATTACACTATTGTACACAATAATTTTCACACCTAATAGAACATTGCCTCCAGCATTTGTTAAAAAATAGATATGTTACAGACCTATGTATTACTTGATTGTTGTCAATGCAAGATACGTATCAATTCCATTATGTCATATCCATGTCTATCCATTTCACACACACACAAAAAGTCGCACTACCTATATATGGGTCAAACAATGATGTGTAACTCAATAAAATATATTTTTCTTGATTCTTGTTTTGATGATGTACATACTGATGCCTATGAATCATGTCTGAGCCACATTCATAAGAAAAAATTATAGTTCCTATATCCTTTACACAAATAAAAGATTCATGCTGCTGAACTAGAGTATGGGTTCTTCATTCAAGGATCTATCAAAGATACATAATTTCCCCACCCTATGTATGATGTATATCATTATAGGGAATATCCATCATTTATGGATAATGATGGTTGGAATGTTTTCAATATACTCTGACACATCCTCTCTATTTACCAAACTATTTTCCCATTAAAATTTTGCATCTCCGTAAACCTACATGGCCACCAGAAATGGAAGGTCAGTGTCCTAAGGACACCTTTTTTTTGACTATGAGCAATATTTCATTGTGAATTAGCAATGTTTTCTTTCTAAAAAAGTCATATTAAACAAAAAAAAATTAATCCATGGTAAAATATTTTATTACTTATATATTCTCCTATAGATTTTAGACATCATATCCTTTATCCTAATCTAAGAATTCAATGAACGATGGTTTACACATTCCTCCCCCATCTTGTTTAGAGTATTTTAGAATATATTGACCCAATTTTCTTATACTGACACATGGTATCAATTAAAAATTATCTCAGCGACATGACACTAAATTGTGCTCCATTATTCCTCAGTGCGTGACATTAAACTCCATGACTTAAATTTCCAATCACACCCCAAAATTAAAAATTCCATGTCCCTATGTATATTTCATTCCTATAAAAGGATTTTTCATTTAAAACTATATATGGCCTAATTCATATACATGCAGGATATGTAGTTACACTCGAATATACTAATATGGGTGTATGTACAATAAATGGTCCATATGACCCCACTCCCTTTGTATGGGTCAAATCTGCATAAGGATATGACATACAACTACATATGGCTTGATTACTATCCCAGAAGGATATGTATGGACACACATATGTTCATTATGGTCCAAGAAACCCAAATGTAAAATATACCGAGGCATATGATCTAGATCTATTCATGGTTTATTCTATATATAACTTGGTGTGATTATTCACATCCCATGGGATAAATAGTGATTCTCAGATCATATTACCTAGGTCTAGCAGCTGAACACAATGAAATTCTCCCTCTTATGCCTGCAAACTATATCAATGTAGGGGACTCCAAAACACATCCTACATATAGGACCATTTCAACCACAGGAACATTCCCCCAATTTAATGTACGGTCACTATGTCCTCCCCACACAATGACAATATTCATGACATATATGTCATCACCACATGATGATAAAATACATGGAATATATTTCTTCATCACACAATAATGAACTGTATGGCACCTATGTCATCATCTCATGATGATAAATAGCATGGTAGCAACGTCTTCACCACACGATTACAGTCTCCATGGAACATACATCCTCACTGAATGATGATTAACTGCATGGAATATACATCCTCACCACAAAAATATAAAAAAAAATGGAATATAAATCATCACTGTGTGATGATAAACAATAAGGATACTAATTCCTCACAATAAAATGAAAAACTTCATGGAATCTTCATCCTCACCAAATGAAGATAAACTGCATGAACCTACATCCTCACTGCATGATGATATGCTACGTGGAATCTATGTCCTCACCAAATGATGATAAATTACATCAGATCTAAATCTTTTATGCAAGACATGAATCTGGATGAAAATTTTCCATATCATATGACATTAATATTCATGATAAAAATTTCCATGTTTTAGTACATTAAACTACACCATAACAAAATGTTATCACCATGTATAAAATTGACCATGAATTTTAAATTCTCATATTCTTTGTTACGTTGTCCATAGGTGGTGGATTAAACCTTTTATGTCCTTGTTTCTCACATCGATCACAACTCACGTGGGATTAGGGACAATGTTATGGGATTCCCTATAATGGCATAGTAAATTAATCCACAATAGTTGGTCCTAGTGGACCAACAATAAAAGGAATGTTAGGGTTTTTCTTCTGACATTGTGGATACCAAAGTCTTAAATCTATGAAATTAAGCTGAATCGTATCACCAAGAACTATGTTTGATTTTATTTCATATACATTAATGATATATCGTGACATCTGGATGATAGATCTCATTCCCAAAAAACCAAAGAAAAAAATATAAAAACCCACCATCTCTCAGTTTATAGAGAAAACCTATGCATGGAATATATTTTTAAAAACTATGTGTCACTTGATTTCTACCCATGAAGGATATGCAGTGACACCTTGATCATTCATCATTGGTCTCTATATTACAAAGGAATAAAAATTCTACCTCCCTATGTATGAGTTAGATATATATGGGAAAGTATTAACTCGATGTTTAATCTTGCTTGAAAATTTGATAATATGTCCAAAAACATCCTCTCTATTTATCAAATTATATTCCCCATTATATTTTGGATCTCCAAAAACCTCCCCATCCATTAGAAATGGATGTTTTGTGTCCTTAAGAAACAATTTTTTTGACTATGCAGAATATGCCTTGGTGGATCTACATAAATTTCCCACAAAAAAGGCATGTAAACCACAAAAATATTCATCCTATGGATCGGATTTTCCTTCCTCAATAAACCCCACTGGATTCCATTCCCTATATCATTTAACTCATTTTGAGAACCCCCATAATAATTTTTTACAATATCCTTCCCCTCACATCTTAGGCATGTGATATGTTCCAGACACATTTATCCTTCAGATAATCCGGGATTCTATATCAACCTCCAAATCACATGACATTAAAGTTGCATGATTATTGATACCCTTTATTCATATTTTTACCCAGTCACTCAAAATATTACAAAAAAAGATTCCAAACATACGAGTCAAACCAATGCAAGAATTTACTAGAAAAAATGATAAATATTTTCCCCATGTTTCATTGAATTAGATAAATCAACCTAGGAATGTCAAATATGAGTCCCATATCATTAGTGATCTAGTATATGAGAGGAAAATTCCCCATTCTTTTGTTTGAACCAGATCTACAAATTAAGAAACCTTAAAATAACCAAATAATGTGTGAATCCAATTATCATTGGATTTGTAGTGACACTCAAATCCCATATCATGGGTCCATCCATGAAACAAATCTGACCCTCCAATCCAAATAATGGGTCAGGCCTATGCAAGGAACCTACTCATGCCTGAATGGGGAGAATTTATAAAGCTATTTATGAGAATTTATGGGTATAAGTTTCTCATAGATTTTAATGAACTCCATTTTAATAAACTATATTTGGTGTCTTGAAGGTTTGAAATCTCCATAAGAATCCCTTTCAATCATAATGGGATGGTTAGTGTCTGAATGACTCATTTTTCACTATACATAATATTTTTTGTTAGCTCTTGATAATTTTCAAACAAAAATGCATATCAACCATGTAGAGACCCTAAGCATGACGTACATAGATATTACATTACTTTTGTGGAATACTTAATACATAACAAAAATATACACACAAGCACCGTAATAGTTTAGTGTCTTTGGAAACATGGAACGTAATCTTCTAATCGTGGTGAAAGCTCTTTGACATCTCCCATAAAGATCTTACACTTTTTTTTCCTTAACAAAACCCTTTCTTTTAATACTGGGGAAAGATAAAAAATTAAAAGGGTGTGCTCAAATTCTCAGTAAGGGTAAGCATGGATAAAATAAAACACACCATATACATTTGGACTTAAAAACATGAACATAATGTTTAAACATAAAAATCTTGAGCAATGACTTAAAACATGGAAGTACATAAGCCATAGATCATAATGGAACATAAATAATGATAACATAGAATAGGAATAAAGCATGTAATTGTTGAATCCATTAATCACTTGTAATGATTTCCATAGTAGCCAAGGCATTGCTGCCAAGACAATCTTAGTGGACAAAGTCCCTTTCTGAATCGAGTTCACTCCTCATTCCAGTCCTGTAATACTGAACCAGATTAACTTACCATTCCAGCCATGTCTATCTGATGAGATATAAATCTTTACCCAATTCATTATAAGGAGATATAGGTCCCACCCATCTCATAATGACACCATTCTTATGTGTGCCACAAAATCATAAATCATACATCATTGCATAACCCATGTAATAAAAATGGGAATATTAAACATCATGAAATCATAAAACAACTCATATAAGATAATGGAATTCATAAAAATAATTCCATCACAACATAACCAAATCAATGTAATAATAAGGATAAAAACAGAACCCTTTATTATCTTAGATGGAAAATAATTTTGATAAAACGCTTGAACTCCATTCTTGAGGAAAATATCCTTTCTACTTCAAAAACCATTTTCTTTTCTTAACATTTCATACAATTATAAACTAAAAGAAGTTGATTAAAAATAAACTTGAAAACATGTAAAGGAATTTTCTTGGAAATAATGTTTTAAAAATCCATTCATGCCGTATAAGTTAAAAAAACATTCTTCTCGTACTATTGTTGGAAAAGTCAAAAAGTACCTCGTACGAAAAACGACAAAACATTCCTTTGATATCTTTTACTAAAAACTCTCCGAAAGGTAAAATTGGATTCAAACAATTGTATAAGGATATAAATATTACATATTGAGGAAACATGGATGTGGATGATAAATATTCCCCAGTAAATTCTGAAGTATAAACAATCTCGGATAAAAATTGAGATTGTGAGATTGTCCCTTACCTTATGTCTGATATGCTTCGTATGTATCCGAACCTCCTGTATAATGATTTAAATATTTTCATTGACTTATTACAGAATCATATTCATTGTTATGATATCATAAATGGTTCAATTATGACTTTATATTACCCGTTCTTTGGTAAATTCCATGTTAAAGAGTGTTTTGGGAAAATCGTTTCATTTGTCGTCTGTGTTTTCACTTGTAATTATTCATATGAATAATTAGATCATGATTACTTAATTCAAGAATATAAAACATGGTTTATATATAATATATATTCATAATATACATATATATAATAGATCGATAAATGGAAATAAATACACCATTCATGGAGACGGTAGGCCGTACGTACGCATGAACGCTATTTTCGTTTCCTTATTGAGTTGAATGGAATTAGGTAGATGACATACATATACATAAATCCAGTAGCATTATAATGTCATATATTTCATTATAATCATTCTTAAATGGTTAACATGGAGAATGAATCTCATCGCGTCGTGGAGACGGTAGTCCGTACGTACGCACGAGCGATGATATCGTTTCCATAATTATTGAATTAAATTGGAGTGGATGATAAAATATATAAGAATCAGTATGATGTTATAATAACAATATATAGTTATTCATTACACCATTATACCCATCCATGTAAGGTTTTGGTGGAAAAACAGATTACACCACGGCGTGGAGATGATATTTTGTACATACGCACGCGCGGTGATTTTGTTTTCCATAGGATGGATATAAGGTGAAATGGGGTTGTTTCATATTTATAATAACAAATAAATATATTAGTGATACTTATGTTATTACTTTATAATGAAAAAACTAAAGAAGAAGAAGTTGAAAAAGAAAGAAGCTTGAAAGAATCGGGAGAAGAAATTACCTCTTCTTTGATACGCCTCTTTGAAACCTCCTCTTAGGGCACTAAGATTGGTCTTTAAAGTAGACCAGAACCTCTAGGATGTTTCTAGGGAAGTGGAAAAGATAATTTGTTAGGGTTTGGCCGAGCTTGAAGGCTCAAATTGGTGTGAGGAGAAGAGGGAGGAGGTGCCCTTTTATAAGGGATGAGAGGGGCACCTTTTGAATTCTTAAAAATATTAATTTATAATAAATCTAACCCGACTTAAAAACCCCCAAAGATGACTCATAACCGAATATTAGATGATATATGGTTTTAATCTCATCAAAAAATCAAATTTAGACATTTTAGGTTTTTATTTTAAACATTATCAACTTGATTTATCCTTATTTAGTCAAATTAATTTTATTTGTAGGAATAATATTTAAACTTTAAATTATAACAAATAATTAATTATTTTTTGTGAATTGTCCATAATTGGATACTTTATAACATTTAACACCATATAAATTTAAATTTATAATTTTTAAATATATTTGTGATTTTTAAACAATTTTATGATATATTATTTTTATAAAAAAACAATAGTGTCAATTTTGACACTATTCATTTATTTGAATTTAAATAAAATATATACATAATATATGTTCTAACTAAAAGCTTTAATAGAATAATAAAAGGTCATATGTATCTAGACAATTAATTTAGAACATTAAATAGTTCATATAATATTTATTTTATTATTTTTAAAACCATTTATTTGGTTTCTCACTTAATAAATAAATTACTACATCATTATTGTATAATTATTTAATATACTTATATGTTTCATAAAAATTTAAAATAAAATTCTATGATGAATATAAATATATTATATTTCATATTAATACTTTTACTAGAATTTATCATCTTAAAATCACAATATTTTAAATTTTATATTTATTAAATTATGAAGGTGACATCTTTGGCATCATTTAAAATAAAATAGTATAAATGTCATAATCACTTTTATAAGGCTCCAAATGGTCAAATATTCGTCCATTGGATGATTATGGTATAAATGTACATGACCAATAAGTTTTTGTCAGGGTTTTTGGCATTTTACGGTTACTATTAGTTTAATAAAAACTATATTCTTTATTTTTCACTAGATAATCAATTTATGCATCACTATTATGTTACAATTAATGATAATTATTTAATCCCTAAAAATTATAAATAAATTTATATGATGTATATAATTTCGTTAGTTTTCTTGATACTATTCATGATCGACGTTTCATTAAGTTTATCACTAAATTAAAATTAATATACTTATAATATTTAAGAGAGTGACATGTTGTGACTTTCTTTGGTTTTAAAAATAATTAAGTTATTTTCAGGGAAAAAGGTCCATTAAATGATTCTAATCCGACCCTTAGGTGATATGGGTTGACTTTTACTCATCCAATAGGATTTTTTCAGGTGTTAGGGTAATTTTATAATCTTATATTTACCCTTAATTACCCGATTTACCTTTAACTATGGTAAATAAAATTTACCATAGTTACTATTCATAATACCCAAATATAAATAATAGTCTATTATTATAATTTGGACCCACTTATTCAAAATATGGAATCCATTTTTCCAAATTTAATTTACAGAAGTTGCAGAAATTAAATTAAAATTAATCCCGTTGTCGAAAGAAAACAGTTTTTTGTTTAAAACATTACAAAAGATTGAATTTATTTAACCTACGAATTCAAAGTAAAATCAATGATAATGACATACATTTTATTAAATGTTAAAAATATATCCTATTTATACTATAAGGCCATTAAATATTATAATTTAACCACATAAATTATTACGATGAAAAAAGTTGTTTTTAATTAAAATATATCATGTTTTTACCATTCATTAAAATATGAAAGTTATCAGAATAACATGAAAATTTTATCCAAGGTAAAATTTTATATCCTTATTCAAAAGAATAATTTTATTTTGTAAAATTTAACTTATAAACATGTCAAAAACTAGATTTAAAGTGGGTGCACCATCAAAAGGCGGCAAAACTGCATTTTTTAAAAAATACGTATTTTACCCGAAAATATTATTTTGTTCACATAAAATGTTTTAGAAAATTTATAAGACGAATAATTATGGATTAAATTAAAAATATAGTTAATACTATTCATAACGGCTAGTTTATAATAATATTATAATAACATATCATTGTTTAGTAAAACCCGGTATTGCGTACAACACACGTTATCGAGGAAGGTCGTGATTGCATGTAATGCAAGACAAGTCAGGGTTGTGTGTTGTGAAAGACGCCTTTATTATTTCGTATAATAGAATCCAACCATATTTCGTTTATACATTGAATATATATATATATATACCCTCAATGTTGCGTAGAATGACTATTATAAAACGAACTCAAAATTATGTGTAACGCAATATAAGAATAGTGTTGTGTATACTTCAAGCTAATACAGTGTGGCGTATAGCACAAGGTAATCTTGTTGTAGCATAAAACACATGACATCAAATAAATTAAATAGAATACTTATCATAAAATATAGGGTTGTTACATTCTATCCCCCTTAAAATGAGTTTCACCGTTGAAATTCGTCGGGGTTATAAATCGTTTACTATTCATAGAAACCCATATCATAATAAAGGAATACTAAAACATAATTTTAAAAACTAAAGTATGAAACGTAACGATTACCCAATGTAACTCATCAATGAGTTTCCACGTAGGAGAGTATATGTGAAAATATGGATATAGAAGAAAAACCTAACCATCACGTTACGATGGAGAGTGGTAGAGAACATGGCTATGAAAAAGCCAACAATCACAAAGCTATTGATTTGTGATGATCTAAGCTACCATATGATTCATCGGATATAAGGGAAGTAGGACAACATTTTTGGATTTCAAGATCATTTCCCTAAAATTGATGAATTAAAATAAATACTTACATTATTTTGGTACAATCTCACTGTTGTTCGTGAATTGAACAATTTCCACTTCATCCCTTAAAGAAATTAAGTTGAATTTGTTATTCGTGATGTGTTAGTAGATCATGTGATAGAATGATGGGTCATTCCATATCTTTCAAAAAATAGGTTAGAAAAAGTTATAAGTCCATATTATGGTTAGATTAAACGTATATGGTTCCAAAAATGATCTTATACTTCATATATCATACCGCTTAATAAAATGAAAGACGTTTCTACTAACCAGGGACTTCCTGTAGGCCAGTGGTAGGCGATAAAGGCCAGTCGCACTTCGGTTGTGGGTTCGATTCCCACAGCCTTGTCCGACGCGATGGGTTGTCGCCCGTCCTGGAGGTTGTTCTTTTTCTAAAACTACATTACTATAACATCTGATCAATAATATCAAAAAAAATTCTATCCTTAAACAATATTAACTTATGTCCAACATAATCCATTCCAATCTTTAGGCTTATCTAAAATACTTTGGTCCAAGCTCATAGTATAAAGAAAATGATTACTTATAATATCATCAACCATGCATGTGAATACCATCATTTATCCCACATATATTTTGTTGGTCACATTCCAATCATGCGAATACCTTAATCATGTATTCCCTTGAAAAATGAGTACCCATTAAACCTTAGTGAAAACATAAATTCTATCAAAAGTTAACTCCTTCCACATACTAAAATCTAAAAATTATATATACTCAAACCATGATATAACCTTATCCTTATATCAGTCATGAGCTCATGAATACTATAAAACATTTAATTTTCTCCTTATCCCTTCATTATGCGCATATCATCTACTTTCGAAAAATATCTGAATAACTGTTCATGGTTACTGGTACCATTAATCATACACTGTCAAAACTTATTGAAAGAAAACAGTGTAACAATCCTTAGATGTCTCTTTATTCTATAGTATCATGATATTACTTATACAACATTACACATGATAAACATGTAATCATTCCACTACCTTCTTAAACCATTAACAAAAACTTCAACAATTCTTTCATCTTACATATCATTTGTAGTCTCTTCATCGTCATCAACATAAATACTACCCATACGACCATACTGATTCTCTTCATGAGACTTTCCCTTAGGGCATTGGTTTGCATAATGCCCATACATTCCACATTTAAAACAATTAACCATTGTTGATGTCGTAGCAATACCATTATCCTCATCCATGGTGTTAACTGAACCTTTTCCTTTGCACTTACTGGCTTTGTGTCCTTCTTTTCCACACCCAAAGCATCTTCTAGTTCCCTTGAAACATTCTCCTTGATGCCTCTTCCCACATTATTTACATAGGGGAAATTGAACTTTCTTTCCTCTATGATCATCATGAAACTCCATCTTTCTCTTATTATCTGAGTCAGGAAACATACCAAAGTTGAGATTATTGATCATATTATGAGATTGCTGATTAGGAATAATAATGATGTTTGGACTTCCAAATCCCGTTTCATTTGGTTTCTCATGAAAAATATCATTCCATTGTCCGTCATATCCACTATTATCGTGAATCTTTCTGTTTCCAGCCATTTTCTAAAACCCAAAAATAATAGTTAGAGAGGCAAAAATCATGCTAGGGAAAACAACATAGTAAAGGGGGAGTATCCTCAATATCTAACATCTTAGGTTAAATTCTATGATCATTACTTTAGTTCTAGGACTATAGTCTATATGTATACTTATCCTTAGGGACATCCCTAGACATACCTTAGAAATATCTCTAGGGATCTCACTAACGTTTTCGCATCCTAGATTCCAATGGTTGACTAAACCTTTCCTCTGATACCAACTGTAGGGAACCTAAGCTTGACGTAAATAGATATTACATTACTTTTGCAGAATACTTAATACATAACAAAAACAGACACACAAGGACTGTAATAGTTTAGTGTCTTTGAAAACTTGGAACGTAATCTTCTAATCGTGGTGAAATATCTTCAACATCTCCCATAAAGATCTTCCACTTTTTGTTTCCTTAACTAAAACCTTTATTTTAATCCTAGGTAATGATAAAACATAAAAAGGGTGAGCTCAAATGCTCAGTAAGGGTAAGCATGGATAAAATAAAACACACCATATACATTTGGACTTAAAAACATGAACATAATGTTTAAACATAAAAATCTTGAGCAATGACTTAAAACATGGAAGTACATAAGTCATAGATCATAATGGAACATAAATCATGATAAAATAGAATAGGAATAAAGCATGTAATTGTGGCATCCATTAAGCACATGTAATGATTTCCATAGTAGCCAAGGCATTTCTGCAAGACCATATTAGTGGACAAAGTCCCTTTCTGAATCGAGTTCACTCCTTGTTCCAGTCCTGTAATACTGAACCGGATTAACTTACCGTTCAAGACATGTCTATCTCATGAGATATAAATCTTTACCCAATGAATTGGAGGCAGATATAGGTCCTGCCCATCTCATAATGATACCATTCTTATGCGTGCCACAAAATCATAAATCATACATCATTGCATAACCCATGTAATAAAAATGGGAATCTTAAACATCGTGACATCATAAAACAACTCATATAAGATAAAGGAATTAATAAAAATAATTCCATCACAACATAATGATATCAATGTAATAATAGGGATAGAAACAGAACCCTTTATTATCTTAGATGGAAAATAATTTTGATAAAACGCTTGAACTCCATTCTTGAGGAAAATATCCTTTCGAATTCAAAAACACTTTTCCTTTCTTAACATGTCATACAATTCTAACCTAAATGAAGTTGATTAAAAATAAACTTGAAAACATGTAAAGGAAGCTTCTTGGATATAATGTTTTAAAAATCCATTCATTCCATATATGTTAAAAAACATTCTTCTCGTACTTTTGTTGGAAAAGTCAAAAAGTACCTCATACGAAAAACGACAAAAGATTCCTTTGATATATTTTACTACAAACTCACCGAAGGGAAAAATTGGATTTATATAATTGTAGAAGGATATAAATATTACATATTGAGGGAACATGGATGTGGATGATAAATATTCCCCAGTAAATTCTGAAGTATAAACAATCTCGGATAAAAATTGAGATTCCGAGATTGTCCCTTACCTTATGTCTGATATGCTTCGTATGTATCCGAAACTCCTGTATAATGATTTAAATAATGTCATTTACTTATTACAGAATCATATTCATTGTTATTATATCATATATGGTTCACTTATGACTTTATATTACCCATTCTTTTGTAAATTCCATGTTAAAGAGTGTTTTGGGTAAAATCATTTCATTTGTCGTTCGTGTTTTGACTTGTAATTATTCATATGATTAATTAGATCATTATTACTTAATTACAGAATATAAAAAATGATTTATATATAGTATATATTCAGAATATACATATATATAATAGATCTATAAATGGAAAGAAATACACCGTTCATGGAGACAGTAGGCCATACGTAGGCATGAATGCTGTTTTCATTTCCTTATTGAGTTGAATGGAATTAATTAGATGACATACATAAACATAAATCCAGTAGCTTTATAATGTCATATATTTCATTATAATCATTCTTAAATGGTTAACATGGAGAATGAATCTCATCGCGTCGTGGAGACGGTAGTCCGTACGTACGCACGTGCGATGATATCGTTTCCATAATTATTGAATTGAATTGGAGTGGATGATACAATATATCAGAATCAGTATGATGTTATAATAACTATGTATAGTTATTCTTTACACCATTATACCCATCCATGTATGGTTTTGGTGGAAAAATATATTACACCATGGCGTGGAGACGGTATTCTGTACGTACACACGCGCGGTGATTTTGTTTTCCGTAGGATGGATAGAAGGTGAAATGGGGCTGTTTCATATTTATAAGAACAAATAAGTATATTAGTGATACTGATGTTATTACTTTATAATGAAACAACTAAAGAAGAAGAAGTTGAAGAAGAATGAAGCTTGAAAGAATCGGGAGAAGAAATTACCTCTTCTTCGATACGCCTCTTTGAAACCTCCTCTTAGGGCACTATGATTGGTCTTTAAAGAAGACCAGAACCTCTAGAATGTTTCTAGGGAAGTATAGAAGATAATTTTTCAGGGTTTGGCCGATCTTGAAAGCTCAAATTGGTGTGAGGATGAGAGGGAGGAGGTGCCCTTTTATAAGGGAGGAGAGGGGTACCTTTGGAAATCTTAAAAATATTAATTTATAATAAATCTAACCCCACTTAAAAACCTCCAAATATGACTCATATCTGAATATTAGATTATATATGGTTCTAAGCTCATAAACCAATAAAATTTAGACATGTTAGGTATTTATTTTAAACATTATCAACTTGATTTATCCTTATTTAGTCAATTTAATTTTATTTGTGGTAATAACATTCTAAAATTTACATTATAACAAATAATTACTTATTTGTTGTGAATTGTCCATAATTGGATACTTTATAACATTTTATACAATATAAATTTAAATTTATAATTTTTAAATATATTTGTGATTTTTAAAAAAAATTATAATATATTATTTTTATAAAATAACAATAGTGTCAATTTTGACACTATTCATTTATTTGAATTTAAATAAACTATATACAGAATATATGTTCGAACTAAAAGATTTAATAGAATCATAAAAGGTAATATGTATCTAGAAAATTAGTGTAGCACATTAAATAGTTCATATAATATTTATTTTATTATTTTTAAAACCATTTATTTGGTTTATCTCTTAATAAATAAATTACTACAACATTTTTTTATAATTATTTATTATAATTCATTGTTGCATAAAAATTAAAAATAAAATCCTATGATGAATAAAAATCTATTATATTTCATAATAATACTTTTAATAGAATTTATCATCTTAAAATCACAATATTTAAATTGTTATATTTATTAAATTATGTAGGTGACAACTTTGGCATCATTTAAAATAAAATAGTATAAGTGTCATAATCACTTTTATAAGTCTCCCGATGGTCAAATATTCGACCATTGGATTATTATGGTTTAAATGTACATGACCAATAAGTTTTGTTTAGGTTTTTGGGAATTTTACGGTTACTATTAGTTTAATAAAAACTATATTCTTGATTTTTCACTAGATAAACAATTTCTACATCACTATTTTGTTACAATTAATGATAATTATTTAATCCCTAAAAATTATAAATAAATTTATATGATTTATTTAATTTCATTATCTTTCTTTATACTATTCATGTTTGATGTTTCATGAAGTTTATCACTAAATTAAAATTAATATACTTATAAGATTTAAGAGAGTGACATGTTGTCACTTTCTTTGGTTTTAATAATAATTAAGTTATTTTCATGGACAAAAGTCCATTAAATGAATCTAGTCCGATCCTTAGGTGATATGTGTGGACTTTTAGTCATGAAATAGGATTTTGGCAGGTGTTAGGGTAATTTTATAATCTTATATTTATCCTTAATTGCCTGATTTACCTTTAACTATGGCAAATAAAACTTACCATAGTTACTATTCATAATACCCAAAAATAAAAAGTAGTCTATTAATATAATTTCAACTGACTGATTCCAAATATGGAATCCATTTTTCAACATTCAATTCACAGAAGTTGCAGAAATTAAATTAAAATTAATCTCTTTGTCGTAAGAAAATGGGTTTTTGTTTAAAACATTACAAAAGATTGAATTGATTTAACGTACGAATTCAAAGTAAAATCAATGCTAATGAAATAAATTATATTAAATGGTAAAAATATATTCTATTTATACTTTAAGACCATTAAATATTATAATTTAACCACATAATTTATTACGATGAAAAATGTTTTTTAATTAAAATATAGCGTGTTTTTACTATACATTAAAATATGAAAGTTATCAGAATAACATGAACATTTTATCCAAGGTAAAATTATATATCCTCATTCAAAATAATAATTTTATTTTGTAAAATTGAACTTATAAAAATGTCAAATACTAGATTTAAGTTGGGGGCGCCATCAAAAGGCGGCAAAACTGCATTTTTTTAAAAATACTTATTTTACCCGAAAAATTTATTTTGTTCACATAAAATGTTTTAGAAAATTTATAATATGAATAATAATGTTATAAAAATAAAAATATATTTAATACTATTCATAATGGCTAGTTCATAATAATATTATAAAATCATATCGTTGTTTAGTAAAACCCAGTATTGCGTACAACACACGCTATCGAGGAAGGTCGCGATTGCGTGTAATGCATGACAAGTCAAGGTTGTGTGTAGTGCAAGACTCCTTTATTATTTGGTATAATATAATCCAACCATATTTCATTTATACATTGAATATATATATATATATACCCTCAATGTTGTGTAGAATGACTATTATAAAACCAACTCGAAATTATGTGTAACACAATCTAAGAATAGTGTTGTGTATACTTCAAGCTAATACAGTGTGGAGTATTGCACATGGTAATCTTTTTGTAGCATAAAACACATGTAATCAAATAAATTAAATAGAATAATTATCATAAAATATAGGGTTGTTACAGACCAATGGGAGATTCATCATCTTGAGAGGCTTTTCCTACCTCTATATGCCCCCATGGCATTTACATCCCACCTAAATCCATGGTTTCGAAAACCCCCTGGATTACTATATAAAATGTTCCACCCCATTCAAGCCTGAAGATGATAGGACATTCTTAGTTGTACTAACCATAATGGGGAGACTTGTTTACTCCTTTGTTTAGAGAAAAAAATTATTTAATAATAACTCTCAATTTTCCTGGTTGTATGACATTAAAACACACAATTCTTGATTCGTCCATTACAAATATCAAATTCATGGGGAGTAATTTCTCATATGAAGCCAATATATAGATGCCCAAATAATTTTGATACACCACCCCTATGAAATGTCTCCCCTAATGGCCATAATAATGTTACGCTCCAATAAAAATAAATTTCCATCGTAAATGGAATATTAATTTACAAATAATAAATTTGTTTCACTCTGCACAATATGCCCCAGTGGCTTTGTATATGTTTCCCATAGAAAATGCTTTTAATCAAATGTAAAATTCATTCTATGGATTTGATTCTCAAACGACTATACGACTCATGGAATCCATGCCCCATAACCTACCCCAATTCCAAAAATGCTAATGTTAGGTCAAGAAAAATCCCTCATTAATGTATAATTGTTTTGGGATATCCTCAGTCAATGAGCCCAAATTGGGGTCCATGCCTCAAAATTAATGGTCAATGTAGTTAAAACATAATCATATGTCATATTCAAAGTTATTCAACCTAAATAATTTTTAATTGTATTATGTTTTTCAAGGGTCTAAAAATTCAATGAAATGATTTTCAAAACACATAATGATGAAAACCAGCAAAGGGCTTCTATTGAAAAAGATGAGTATAAGCTCTTTAATCATATACCCAACATGATTTAGAAGATATATTCAGCAATAAAAATCCAAAATTCAAAAGAGACACAAAATCATGTTTGGTCAAGAACCTGTAATGAGAGTCATAAGAAAATGTTATGTTTTACACATTATGATAACAAAAAAATTGGTTTAGTAAAAAATTAGGGTAGTAACATTTACAACACAATGTTTTTAGGTTTTTAATGTCACCCTAGAAAAAATAACATTATTGTCACTCGATCCTTTAGATGAATAAAAAGGTGGAGATTTATATGTTTATTCCAATATTATTCTCCCTAACCATGATTTAAATAAATATTCAACGAATATTACCATTCAAATAAAAATAAATAATAATTATCATTTCTATAAATGATAAAAAGAAAGTTATATGAGAAAAAAAATGTCTTCATATTATTTATTGGACATGGAGGAGAATCCACAGCCTAGATCTTCACTATGTGAGTTGGATATAGAAATTACAAAATATGCTCAAAATGTTAAAAAATCTATTATAGCGAATAGTTTGTGTCCTCTATGGATCAAAGATGATAAGAAATGGCTAGATTCTATGAAGTTCCACTGGCCTACAAATACTTCACCTTCTCATTCATATGATATTTGACCTTTTTATCCTCCACCAAAGTCATTATCCCTCACTAACTACTACCTTGGGGAACACCATCTCAATATTGTGGTTTTCTCGTTCTTAGATATGTAATTTTTCCTTTCTTTTAATCTTCTCTAATGATGACCACTACTATGTTATATAACTATATTTCTTCAAAACTGTATCTTAATGTTCGATGGATTCAATAATCAGGATCGTCACGGCCATAGAAAATGACATTTCTAAGGGTGTCACAAGTTATTTTGAAAAATTATATTCTGATTTTGGGGAGAACAGCTCAAACAAAATTATAAGATGTGTTGAATCCAGTGTGGATTATAACCAGAACAAAAATCTCACTAAGACAACTACTCCAAAGGAAATTCATTTTACACTTTTCTCCTTAAATATGGACAGTGCTGCTGGTCCTGATGGTTTTACAAACACGTTATTTATGTTTTACTAGGATATCATTCACATTGATGTGGTCAATGCTGTAAAATAATTCTTTCATCATTCCTTTATGCCATTTGGGATGAACTATAATTTTATTTCCTTGATTATGAAGAATGATAACACCTTGTTCATAAAATAATTCAGGCCTATTTCCATTGGGAACTCCATTCCAAAGGTAATAAGACAAATCACAACACTCTTACTAGGTAAAGTTTCTAAAAATCTTGTCTCTATTAACCAGTTTGGCTTTGTTCTATGGAGAAATATTCAGATTTGTCTTTTTACTACTTCAGAGTGTATTAATATTATGAAAATTAAAGTTCAGCATGGTAACATGGCTATGAAGGTAGACATTTAGAAGGCTTTTGATACAATAAGGTGATACTTTATCTTCTCAATTCTTAATATGCATGGATTTTCAGAGAAATTCATTGTTTTGGTCTTTTCTATACTGTAAAGTGCTAGTCTATCCATTCTTATCAACAGATCCCACAGGGGTTTCATTCAATGTACTAGAGTAGTCAAGCAAGGTGATCCTCTATCTAGGCTTATGTTTTCTATGGCTGAGGATTATCTGAGTGTGTGTCTTCATGACCATTACAATAGTCTTTTATATCAAAGAATGAGGGACGGAAGGAATTATTTTTCTCGCTCACATTTATTCTATGCTGACGATAGACTCCTATTTTGTAAGGCTAATAGAAAAACAGTCTCTTGTATTAAGAACATCATCTAAAATTATGAAGAGGTTTTAGGTCAGGTAATTAGTTGGAATAAATACTGTGTTTTCTGTGTGTGAAGGAATTAGAATCTTGAAGAAAAATATGGTTTCTCATAGACTTGTTTTCAAAAAGGTACCCTGATCTTTAATTATCTCAGGATTCATTTGTTTTGGAGAAGGGTGAAATGTGCACACATAAAGGGTATTGATTTGAAAATTAGTAATCGGTTGGTAACCTAGAAAGGAAAAACCATGTCCCAGGAAGGTTGAGTTTTCCTTGTAAACTCTGTTATCACTTCTATGTTTTTCTACTCCTTTTCTGTTTGTAGATGGGTTGTAACTCTTCTTAAGGAACTAAGTGGAATGATACAAAACATCATTTGGACTGGCTCAACCCACTAGAGGAAACATGTTTCTATTTCCTGGAAAAACTGTATCAATCCAATAACATAAGAGGAATGGGTATTAAGGATGTTAGATTATTTAATAATTCTTTCCTTCAAAACATCACATGAAGGCTTATCTCCAAACCAAATTTCTCTCTAAAATTTTTGGTTCATAGGTTTGTTTGTAGACTGAAAATACAGTATGTGTGTCTATCTAAAATCCTCTATGTGGTCTTCAATAAGGATTGCATATTCAAATATCATGTCTCAATCGATATTGCTGGTATGTCCTGGTTCTCATCTCAATTTCTGGAGTATTCCTTGGCTGTCTTCCCCTATTACGGATTCTGTTAATATCCCACTTTCTCTGAGGAACATGCCTATCATTGAACTAAATGACAATGTTGATACTTATGATATCATTCCTAGTAATCTTCGTATGGAAATTACTAACTATGCTTATGTTGATACTGAAATTTTAATCTATAAACCTGCTCTCAATGGTTCCTTTTCCATTCGGGATTGTTATAATCTGCAATGTGGTGTGAATTATGGAATCCCATAATGGCTAGGAGGCTTTCATCGACCCTACATTCCACCAAGTGATTCTCTATTGATCTGGAGAATTTGGAATAATAGATTGTCTATATAGTGTGTGTTGCAACGCAAAGGCTTCAATTTGGCTTCAGTATGTCACATTTTCATTAACAATGATGAATATATTTCACATCTATTTTTACAATGTGTATTTTATGCTCAACTTTGGAAGAATGTGAAATCAACATTCCACTGCTTCCTTGATTTCTTCTCATTTGAATCACTGCTCAGTTCAGCCCATAAGATTGATTTTAGTGATCAAGTGAAATCATTGTTTATTGCTTCTATTGTATCGGTTTTCTCTTTTATCTGGAAATCTAAGAACAATATTGTCCTTAAAAATGTGAACCCTAAATTCCGGGATGGTGTTCTGGGGGTACATCGAAGAATCCTACTTTCTTCGATGATTCAAACTGGTTCTATGAACAATGATTTTTCTGACATTGTACTCTTGAGATATCTTGGTGTTCGTGGTAGGGAAAGGAAGCATATAATGATCAAGTTCATTCAGTGGATTCCACCAATTTTTAAATGGTTTAATGTGATTGTTGGCGGGGCAGCCTCCGGTGCACCAGGTCCGATTAGATGTGGTGGTGTTTTCAGAACTCATCGGGGCTTCGTTACGGGCTGTTTCATTCATTATGTTGGGTATGCTCATGCGATTGAGGTAGAACATTGGGCTATGATCAAGGCTATCATGTATGCGGTGCGTTATGGTTGGCATAGAGTTTGGTTGGAGTCGGATTCCTCTGTTGTTGTGCAGATTTTGAAGGATGGATCTCGGAATGTTCCTTGGAGGATGATGTCTGCTTGGATCTCATGCCTTCGTCTTGCTGAGTGCTTATGCATCGATGTCTCTCATGTGTATCGAGAAGCTAATCAGGTTACTGATGCTCTCTCCAAAAGGGATATCATGGAGGTTAGTTCTAGTTGGTCTTTTGTTCTACCCATCTATTATAACAGTTTGGTTTGCAATGATCGAGAATGTGCTTTGTATACACGGCTTTGTAAGGCTTCCTGTTTCAGAGTCACTTTGTACTATTTATTCATTTATATAATAGTTTGTTGGCATCATGTTTCTTCCTTTCTCATGAACCATTTGTCATTCCAATTCTTTCCTTAGAAGTAAAAAAGTTCTTCAATATATCGTAAATTCCATGACAAAAAAACAAAACATAACCAAGAAGTGAAAACATATTATGTAATCTAGGTAGTTTCAACATCATGTTTTCGAGAGGGGTTTGGAAAATTAGCTTCTAGATGTTTTCGTAAACATTTTGGCTTACACTATGAAGGATGGAAAACCCCTCTAGGTCTATCATGGAATCACTCTTAGAGTATGGTATATATTCATGAATGTGCACCATGATAAAGGATCTTGTTTCAATTACCTCATTATGACTCGACCCCTCAGATGCCGCTTCTTTGGTAGTATTTGAAGGAGGAAAATTCAAAGCATCAACTGTGGCACCCAGTGATCATGCTTGTGATAATGAAGTCTAAAAATTAAAATATGTATGTATTTAAAAACTGAAATAAAAATATATGGTATTATAGGAGGGAATATAACCTCCACATGCTAGAATATTAATCTCTTTATCCTACATTCTATCATCATGACCATACGATGTTAGTGATGCATCATCAATACTCAAATGCACCTCAGGTTTGTCCCAAGATACTAGTAGCATGGGACCATGCTCATCCAGTTCAGTATATTCCAGATGATAACTAACCAAAAATGGTGCCCATATGAATAATGATCATGGAACTAAGAAAAACCACATATTTGGGTTCCCCTTGGGCCTTGATTACTTTAAATTTTTTGACTGTATCCCTTAGTGGAATGTTATTAGTGTTCATAAATGAAAAATTTGTTTGTTCTCATTAGGCTCATCGAATCTTAAAGGAACCACATTCTTGAGGGAGTTAGTTTTTTGATCTGGGAGGATTGATCTTCTGGGTACTGGAAGGTACCTAATGTCCTCTATTAGTTTGGTTTCTCCGTCCACATCATCTTCCACATGTAATGTTTTCCTATCCGTCTCAACACATGCATGATGAACATAATCAAATAGATTTTCTACATCATAATACCCTCTTAACTATTTGAACATGGGTCATTTAATCAGGATAAAACACCTCTAGGGAAAGGGATACCCCCAACATCCTTGATTTTACCGACTCCCCTTCCATGTTCAACTTCAACACTTGATGGTGTCTCCAATATTAACTATGAATAATGAGACACATATGTATGGAAAATCTTTTCCATTTTACATATCATCCCTGAACTGAGTTGCGAGCACAATGAGTACTACATAGTTAAATATCTCAATATAATGGAAAGATGATGGTCACAAATAATCCTTGACATTATTTGTATAAAAAAATATTATTCCAAGAAAAATTTTATGTTAATACATGGGGTTTATATCATATAAGGAGATGAAGATGGGTATATATCTATAAATTCTTGGAATGGTTCAGAACGACCACCTACATATGATGGAGGCTATTAAGAGAACCCTCTCCATTGACTTAGATATCTAAAGGGATGATCTCCACAGTTACAGTACCACTAGGTGTGTATTCTAGAGAAGCATTCACCTCCAAAATCCTAATATATTCCTACTAGAAAAAGGAATGATGGTTTATTTTCATGTAAAAAATGGGAGTTTTATCATGAACAACTTTAACTTCCTCTTCATCATCGTCAATAGAAACTGGGATTATTGCCATGTATTATATAGAGTCAGACCAAGAAACTCTATCTTTGAAAGAGTGGAGGTAGGAATAAATCTCTTAAAAATACACGATCACATCATGTGGATTCTCATATGTTTATTGCCACATGGGAGTAATGATAGACACGAAGCCCACTAGCTGAAGGGGTTATTTTTAAAGTACCTCCCAGATAAATTTTTTCGATATACTGGTACTCAATGTGTTCCAAGCCATCCATGCCTACAAAATGTAACAATAACATGTATGGGTAATGCAGAAATATCCCTTTTGGGAAATGATCTAGGATCTGATATCCGTAACTGCTTTCTTGGTTCCCCATCCATCCTTGAATCTTCTGAGACTAAGAATCTGTAAGACCCTATGGGTGAATGAAGAATCTACCTCACCCTGGATGTGGTAAGATATTCAGATTCTTTAGCATCCTCATAAAAATGATATCATTGTCAATATCTACTTCAACTTTTGACCTCATCATTGAGAGTACACAAAATTAGTATTTATAATAATTTTCTAGGGAGTGTATTGACTCATCAAGATCATGTAGATAGAAATCCCCCATCATAGGGTCTTCATCATAAAGAATGGAATCAGCCATCGATATATGACCATACAAAACATTTGTGATTGCCTTCTACTATAGGAAAATCCACAAATCATGATCCAAATGGGCCCTCCTCAAGGATTTCTATTTTCTATAGGAATATGAGAATGAAGCATCAAAAGGGATAGATTGATCTTGACAAGAAGCACTAGAAACATGGTGAATCAAACCCCTAACCCACAAGTCATTCCTTGGAGGATCATAATATATGGTATTTCTTTAACTTCTTCTCAGGCCTTGAATGATCAACTATTTTTTTATGTATTTCCTTGTCCTCTGACTCCATGCAATCCATGATCATAGGAATATGTTTTTTAAACATGATTTTAAGGATATTATTGGATCCAAGTCTCAGCAGAGGATACTAAAATGGAATTCATAATGTTTACAGTGGAAGGAAGGTTGATAAGGTGATTGGTGTCATCCCTGGTAAACGTTATCTAATGTTTTTGGGCTATCATCAATTGCCTTTATGAGCGAGCACTACTACAGTTCATGGGACACTTCTTCCAGAAAAAATTAAATAGGTAATCTTATCTTACATATCCCTCGTAGATATGCTCCACATCGATCTATCACCTATTATTCTTTCTCTCATTAAAAAAAACATAGCCACTCTTGATTAAAATACTAATTATCTTTGTCCTCCAAAATACAAGGGGGAGGCATAATGTTCATTGGTAAAATGATCGTGGATGTTGAAATGATCCATTAATTTCTTTTCAATCAATTGTAATAGAATTGCCCCACTTTTTCCATGGAGGAATGGATAGATGGTAGATCCTAGGATCTGTAGAGGTTTTATTAGTGAGTAGCCTCCCAAATAAGTTTTTATTCATCCCCAAACAACGTAGAATGGTCCTACAAGGTGATGTGTTGGTATCTCCTCACTAAATCATCTTTAAAATAGTAAATTTTCACTAATACAAGGATTGAGATGATTAATGAACATTCCACTAACCAATTTATTCACCATAATAAAAGCCACAACTCTAACTTGATGACCATAGCCACATAATAGAAGTTTACAACCACTTTGAATTATGTCAAGGAAGTATGGTAATTATAATTGTCTGTCATTATTTTCCAGGATTCTCTATACCGGTTAATTGAATCAAACTTATTGTAGAATGGGAAAAAGGCTCTCAACTTCCTTATAATTTCAATGGTTAATAAAGAACCTAGTCTGTTTATATGAGTCTATTGACCACATTTCATGGAAAAAATCATTTATATATTTGTAAAATGGAATTTATTTCTTCAGAAGAGGGTATTCATCATTCGAAAGAGCCTTTAATATGGAGATAAATGTTTTTGGGAATGATTTGGAGTTCATTCCTCAATATCCAAAGATGACAAAGGTGAAAATATTTCTTCAAACATATAACTGACCATAGGAACATAAATAATTAGTTTGGTTTACCAAACACTAATAAAAATTACCCCTTGAATTAGATGAATGATATTGGAGTCTAGGCTCTTCTAGGTAGATAATTATTGAAAAAATTCATTATTTAGCTGTGTATATTTATAGAAAACCTAATACAAAACATTTTACTCCACATCGTTTCTCTCAAATTTAAATACCACATACCCCTAGAAGACCCAAAATGTCCACAGCTAGTTCAAACCAAAGGTGACCCCATCATAAAGGTCCTATTTTTATTTCCACCCATAATTATTTTTCATTGTATCCTTCCACGCAAGGCTATGATGATAATAAATTTCTTAATATGTCTTCATAAAGCTTAATTGTAGAGACCCGAAGCTTATCGTACATGGACATTACATTACTTTTGCGGAATACTTAGTACATAACAAAAACACACACACAAGGATCATAATAGTTTAGTGTCTTTGGAAACTCGGAATGTAATCTTGTAAACGTGGTGAAAGATCTTCAATATCTCCCATAAAGATCTTCCCCTTTTTTTTACCTAAAACCTTTCTTTATATCCTGGGGAAAGAAAAACAAAAAAGGGTGAGCTCAAATGCTCAGTAAGGGTAAACAAAATAAATATCAATCACATCATATACATAAGAACGTAGCTTTTGGAAATCTTGACCTGCAAAAGAGCTCATAATATCATAACATGGGATAAATCATAGAATTGAAAATGAGATCCCCATAATCATAACATAAAACTTGAAACTTTGTGGCATGCACACATAATCATGGAAAATCATTTCTTGTTAGTCATGACCCATTGCCAAGACTATCTTAGTGGACAAAGTCCCTTTCTGAAACGAGTTCACTCCTCGTTTCAGTCCTGTATCACTGAACTGAAATAACCTTCCGTTCCAGCCATGTCTATCTCATGAGATATAAAATCTTTACCCAATGAATTGGAGGGAGATATAGGTCCCACCCATCTTATAATGAATCCTTTCTTATGTGTGCCACATAATCATAAACCATACATCATAGCGTAACCCATGTAATAAAAATGGAATTCTTAAACAACATGACATCATAAAACAATTCATATAAGATAAAGGAATTCATAAAAATATTTCCATCACAACATAATCAAATCAATGTAATAATAGGGATAAAAACAGAACCCTTTATTATCTTAGATGGAAAATAATTTTGATAAAACACTTGAACTCCATTCTTGAGGAAAATATCCTTTCTTTTTCAAAAACATTTTTCCTTTCTTAACATGTCATACAACTTTAAACTAAAAGAAGTTGATTAAAAATAAACTTGAAAACTTGTAAAGGAAGCTTCTTGGAAATAATGTTTTAAAAATCCATTCTTGCCGTATAAGTTAAAAAAAACATTCTTCTCGTACTTTTGTCGAAAAAGTCAAAAAGTACCTCGTACGAAAAACGACAAAAGATTCTTTTCGTACATATTACTAAAAACTCACCGAAGGGTAAAAATGGATTTAAACAATTGTAGGTGGATGGAAATAATATTACATATTGATGAAACATGGATGTGGATGATAAAATACACCCCAGTAAATACTTACGAATAAACAATCTCGGATAAAAATGAGATTGTGATATTTCCCTTACCTTAGGTCCGACTTGCTTTGTAAGTGTCCGAACCTCCTGTATAATGATTTAAATCATGTTATTGACTTATTACAGAATCATATTCATTGTTATGATATCATATATGGTTCACTTATGACATTATATTACCCGTTCTTTTGTAAATTCCATGTTAAAGAAGTGTTTTGGGTAAAATCGTTTCATTTATCGTAGGTGTTTTGACTTGTTGTTCATGACATCATTATTACTTATATCATGATTTACTTACTTCCAGAATATAAAATATGATTTATATATCATATATATTCAGTATATATATATATATATAATAGGTAGATAAATAAAATGAAAAACACCGTTCATGGAGACGGTAGTCCGTACGTACGCATGAACGCTGTTTTCCTTTCCTTATTGTCTTGAAATGGAAGTAAGTAGATGAAATACATATGTATATATATACATAAATCCAGTAGCTTTATAATGTCATATATTTCATTATTATTTCTTATGTATACATTATAATCATTCTTAAATGGTTGACATGGAGAATGAATCTCATCGCGTCGTGGAGACGGTATTCCGTACGTACGCACGAGCGATGATATCATTTATATAAATATTGAATTGAATTGGAGTGGATTATACAATATATCAGAATCAATATGATGTTTTAATAACTATGTATAGTTATTCTTTACACCATTATACCCATCCATGTAAGGTGGTGGTGGAAAATAGATTACACCACGGCGTGGAGACGGTATTCCGTACGTACGCACACGCGGTGATTTCTTTTTCCGTAGGATGGATAGATGGTGAAATAGGGTTGTTTCATACTTATAATAACATATCAGTATATGAGTGATACTGATGTTATTACTTCATAATGAAACAACCTAAGAAGAAGAAGTGGAAGAAGAAATAAAGATGAAAGAATTGGTAACGGTAATTACTTCTTCTTTGAAGTGCCTCTTTGAGACCTCCTCTTAGGGCACTAAAATTGGTCTTTGAGGAAGACCAGAACTTCTAGGATGTTTCTAGGGAAGTGGAGAGGAGAAATTGGCAGGGGTTGGACGAGATTGAGTGCTCAAATTGGTGTGAGGAGGAGGGGGAGGAGGTGTCCTTTTATAAGGGAGGAGAGGGGCACCTTAGGAATACCTCAAAATATTATTTTATATTAAAGTCAAAATCGGTTTATAATGGTTCCAAAGGGTCTTATTTCGAAGCTAAAGTGGGGATGGGTCAAAATCCTATCAACCAATAGGATTTAGACAAGTTTAGGGTATTATTTTAACCTTATCAATTAGATTTAACTCTAAGTTAAATAATTTAACTTTTACCGTGTCTTTTTGTTTTCTTTCACTATATGGTTAATAAACTTACTATAACATGCCAAACGAACCCCAAATTGTATATTATTAATACATATATACTTATCTAAGTCATTTGGCCGATCCTTAGAGTTTTAGGAATAAAATAACAATTAATAATATAATATTTGATTTAAAAACTATTTTGTGTCAATTTTGACACTATTTGATATATGATTTTTGTGAAAGTCATAACAGAATTATATGTTCTAACCAAGTTGATTAAATCAACACTAATATATCATAGTAACCTAGAAAATTAGTGTAATTCATAAAAAGTCTTAAATTACATTTATTTTGGTATTTATATTATCAATTATGTCAATATTTCATTAATAAGATAATTACTGCATCATCTTTGTGTCATAAATAAATTATATTATTTGATGTCTAAAAATTACAAATAAAATACCATCATGTATGAAATCTTTTTAGCTTTCTAAAGAATATTTATAGTCGAATTTAACTTATTTATAACCTCATATTAAAAATCATTTTCTTATTAAACATTGATTTTAACTATTTTAACCCTTCTTTAAATAAATTAATAATAAATGTCCTAATCTAATCCAAGTGGGACTAAATGGTCATATTTTATTCCTAAGTTTGTTTTTGGTCGAATTACACTTGTCCAATAGAATTAGGACATGTGTTAGGGTAATATTAATATCATATTTACCCTTAGTTTCCCTATTTACTATTAACCGTGGTAAAAAAAAGTAAAAAGTTACTATTCCCCAAAAAATTATTTTCATCTCATTGAACCACATTTTAGTCCTTGATATTAACCGTGTCTCTCGGATTTTTGAAATTCCATTCACAGAAGCGGTAAAATTAAGTTTTATGCAAAATTCAGTTTTTAACCTACCACTTAGTAGTTTCACTATTCATCAAAAATTGATGTTTTTCAGAACAATGCCAAAATTTCATCCCAAGCTATATTTCATATTCCGAATTCAAAAATGAAGTCTATTTTACCAAATTCATAACATAAAAGTTGCATTAATTAATTTTATAATTAAATCCCGCTGTTAAAACAAATAGCGTGTTTTTAAGAAACAATATCTATCAAAAGATTGACACTTGTTTATGTCTAGTTTAAATGTGAAATTACATCCAATGACCAACATTGTATTAAATTGTAAAAATATATTCTAAATATACTTTAAAACCACTCAAATTAATGATTTATCACTATTAATTATTTCGATTAAAAAATTTGTTTTTAATTATAATTTAGTAATTTTCACTATTCATCAGAATATGAAAGTTATCCGAAAAGTACCAAAATTTCATCTTAGGATAAATTCGATACTCCGAATCCAAAAATGAAGTCCATTTTGAGAGTTAAAATTTCTAAAATTAAAAAAGTGGTTGTTACTATTCATAACGGCTAGTTTTAATAATATTCTAATAGCATATCACTGTTTCGTGAAACTCAGGATTACGTACCACACACGCTATCGAGGAAGGTTGCGATTGCGTGTAATGCAAGGCAAGTCAAGGATGCGTGTTGTGCAAGCTCCTTTTGGTGTAGCGTATAACACAAGACATTAGTAAAATAAAAAAGAATATTTTTCATAAAATCTCGGGCTGTTACATTCTACCCCCCTTAAAATGAATTTCGCCCACGAAATTCGTCGGGGTTATAAATGGTTTACTATTCGAAAGTTTCTTTAATAGAAACCCACATCGTAAAAGGGAATACCAAAACTTGGCTTTAAAAACTAAAGTATGAAATGTAACGATTACCCAAATAAACTAATCACTGGGTTTCCACATAGGTGAAAATATGTATATGGAAGAGAAATCTAACCATCATGTTCTGATGGAGAGTGGTAGAGAACATGGCTATGGAAAAGCCAGTAATCACAAATCCATAGATTTGTGATGATATAAGGTACCATCTGATTCATCAGGTATAAGATCACTAGGACAACATTTTTGGTTTTCAAGATCATTTCCCTAAAGTTGAAAATTTGCTTAAAATAAATACTTACTTTATTTTGGTACAATCTCACTTTTTTTCGTGCCTTGAACAATTTCTACTTCATCTCTTAAATAAATGAAGCTGAATTTGTTATTTGTGAAGTGTTAGCAGATTATGTGATAGAATGATGGGTCATTCCATCTGTCTCAAACAAAAGGTTAGAAAAAGTTATTAAATATACATAAGTCATTCTATAGTGAGATTAATCACATATGGTTCCTAAAATGGACTTATACTTCATATATCATACTGCTTAATATAAACTAGTTTCTACTAAACAGGGACTTCCTGTAGGCTAGTGGTAGGCGATAAAGGCCAGTCGCACTTCGGTTGTGGGTTCGATTCCTACAGCCTTGTCCGAAGCGATGGGCTATCGCCCGTCCTGCAGGTTTTCCCTTTTTCTAAAACTACGTTACTATAACATCCCATCAATAATATCGAAAATCTTCTATCCTTAAACAATACTAACTTATGTCCAACATAATCCAGTCTAATCTTTAGGCTTATACATAATACTGCAGTCCACTCTCATAATATAGTGACAACGATTACCAGAGATTTAATACTGTCGTTGATCCCCACATATCATAAGATATGTCTTGTTGGTCACATTCCAAACACTCAAATTCCTCAATCGTGTATTCTCTTGAATACCTTAGTGAAAACATGAGTGCAGTTAAAAGTTAACACTTTCCACATACCAAAATCCTCAAAATTCTATATACTCAAACCATGATATCACTTAGTCCTTATATCAATCATGAGCTCATGAATACTATTAAACATTTCATTTTCTCGCATATCATCTTATTTCCAAAAAATATCTCAATCACTTTGAATACCACATCAATAAATATTGCAATACTCAATGATACAACATTATTTTGGAATCCCATTACATAAACACTTAATCATTCCACCACATCGTTGTCATATTCAACATTGCCAATAGTGATCGCATGTGATTTCCTTTTGTCCTTTGCCTTCAGTGGTTGCTCATGTTGATCATCACTAACCCTTGGATTAGGGCAATTATTAGCATAATGCCCCATTTCCTTGCACATGAAGCATTAAAGTGTTGGCGGTGCGTTCTCTGCAGTGTTTTCTTTATTCACATCATTAGAAACCCTTTTTCCATTACTTCGACACTCAGCTGCTCGATGACCTTCTTTTCCACACTTAAAACATTTTCTAGTCCCTTTAAGACAATCTCCACCATGCTTCTTCCCACACTTTGTGCATAAGGAAACATTCATCTTCTTTTCATCATTATTCTGAGATTTCTCCTTGAACTCCATCATTCGTTTCTTGTCAAAACCATGAGATGGATATGTAACACCAACTTCCATTTCTACCTTGATAGCACAATGCACAATTTCTTCATAGCTACTGAAGTCTCTTATAGCTAATGCCCTTCAAAGACTTGGTTTTAAGCCACTGAAAAATCGATCAACTTTACTTTCAGGTTGAATGATAATTCCAGAAGCATACCTTGCAAGTCTTGTAAAATTTTCTTCATAGGTACCAACAGATTCATCGTCCCTTTGCTTCAGTTCAAGAAACTCTTTCTCCATCTTTGTTCGAAGAATACGAGGGAAGTACTTACTGAAAAACAAGTTCTTGAACTCGTCCCATTCCATGGACTCAATTTCATCTCTTGGCCTCGTATTCTTGATAAGATTCCACCATTGATCAGCTTCACCTTCCAAACGATATACTGCTAAGATGATTTTATCATGTTCAGAACATTGAAGAACTGAAAATATCTTTTCAGTGGTACTAATCCATTGTTCAGCAACTAATGGATCAGAAGACCCACTGAAAGAAGGTGGACGTTGCCTCATGAAGGACTCAATAGAATATTGTTCCCTTCTCTGCTCATTTGGAAGTCCAGAATGATTCATAGCTTGTGTAAGTATAGCAATAAGATTTTGCACTCCATCTCCCATAACATTTGTTTGTTCAAGAGGGAAATCATTGCATTGTCCATTGCATTGATCAACACGGTTCCTTCGGGTTCCAGCCATCGTCTAAAACCCAAAAAGAATAGTGTGAGAGTCAAAAATCATGCTTGGGAAAAAAAACATAATAAAGGGTTAGTACCCTCAATATCTAACATCTTAGGTTAAATTCGAAGATCGTTAGCGCAATTCTAGGACTATAACCTATACGTATACTTAACCTTAGAGACATCCCTAGACATACCTTATAAATATCTCTAGGGATCTCACTAACGTTTTCGCATCCTAGTTTCCAAAGGTTGACTAAACCTTTCCTCTGATACCAAATGTAGAGACCCGAAGCTTATCGTACATGGACATTACATTACTTTTGCGGAATACTTAGTACATAACAAAAACACACACACAAGGATCGTAATAGTTTAGTGTCTTTGGAAACTCGGAACGTAATCTTCTAAACGTGGTGAAAGATCATCAATATCTCCCATAAAGATCTTCCCCTTTTTTTTACCTAAAACCTTTCTTTATATCCTGGGGAAAGAAAAACAAAAAAGGCTGAGCTCAAATGCTCAGTAAGGGTAAACAAAAGAAATATCAATCACATCATATACATAAGAACGTAGCTTTTGGAAATCTTGACCTGCAAAAGAGCTCATAATATCATAACATGGGATAAATCATAGAATTGAAAATGAGATCCCCATAATCATAACATAAAACTTGAAACTTTGTGGCATGCACACATAATCATGGAAAATCATTTCTTGTTAGTCATGACCCATTGCCAAGACTATCTTAGTGGACAAAGTCCCTTTCTGAAACGAGTTCACTCCTCGTTTCAGTCCTATATCACTGAACCGTAATAACCTTCCGTTCCAGCCATGTCTATCTCATGAGATATAAAATCTTTACCCAATGCATTGGAGGGAGATATAGGTCCCACCCATCTTATAATGAATCCTTTCTTATGTGTGCCACATAATCATAAACCATACATCATAGTGTAACCCATGTAATAAAAATGGAATTCTTAAACAACATGACATCATAAAACAATTCATATAAGATAAAGGAATTCATAAAAATATTTCCATCACAACATAATCAAATCAATGTAATAATAGGGATAAAAACAGAACCCTTTATTATCTTAGATGGAAAATAATTTTGATAAAACACTTGAACTCCATTCTTGAGGAAAATATCCTTTCTTTTTCAAAAACATTTTTCCTTTCTTAACATGTCATACAACTTTAAACTAAAAGAAGTTGATTAAAAATAAACTTGAAAACTTGTAAAGTAAGCTTCTTGGAAATAATGTTTTAAAAATCCATTCTTGCCGTATAAGTTAAAAAAACATTCTTCTCGTACTTTTGTCGAAAAAGTCAAAAAGTACCTCGTACAAAAAACGACAAAACATTCCTTTCATACATATTACTAAAAACTCACCGAAGGGTAAAAATGGATTTAAACAATTGTAGGTGGATGGAAATAATATTACATATTGATGAAACATGGATGTGGATGATAAAATACACCCCGGTAAATACTTACGAATAAACAATCTCGGATAAAAAAGAGATTGTGATATTTCCCTTACCTTAGGTCCGACTTGCTTTGTAAGTGTCCGAACCTCCTGTATAATGATTTAAATCATGTTATTGACTTATTACAGAATCATATTCATTGTTATGATATCATATATTGTTCACTTATGACATTATATTACCCGTTCTTTTGTAAATTCCATGTTAAAGAAGCGTTTTGGGTAAAATCGTTTCATTTATCGTAGGTGTTTTGACTTGTTGTTCTTGACATCATTATTACATATATCATGATTTACTTAATTCCAGAATATAAAATATGATTTATATATCATATATATTCAGTATATATATATATATAATAGGTAGATAAATAAAATGGAAAACACCGTTCATGGAGACGGTAGTCCGTACGTACGCATGAACGCTGTTTTCCTTTCCTTATTGTCTTGAAATGGAAGTAAGTAGATGACATACATATGTATATATATACATAAATCCAGTAGCTTTATAATGTCATATATTTTATTATTATTTCTTATATATACATTATAATCATTCTTAAATGGTTAACATGGAGAATGAATCTCATCGCGTCGTGGAGACGGTATTCCGTACGTACGCACGAGCGATGATATCATTTCTATAAATATTGAATTGAATTGGAGTGGATTATACAATATATCAGAATCAATATGATGTTGTAATAACTATGTATAGTAATTATTTACACCATTATACCCATCCATGTAAGGTGGTGGTGGAAAATAGATTACACCACGGCGTGGAGACGGTATTCCGTATGTACGCACGCGCGGTGATTTCTTTTTCCATAGGATGGATAGATGGTGAAATAGGGTTGTTTCATACTTATAATAACATATCAGTATATGAGTGATACTGATGTTATTACTTCATAATGAAACAACCTAAGAAGAAGAAGTGGAAGAAGAAATAAATATGAAACAATTGGTAACGGTAATTACTTCTTCTTTGAAGTGCCTCTTTGAGACCTCCTCTTAGGGCACTAAAATTGGTATTTGAGGAAGACCAAAACCTCTAGGATGTTGCTAGGGAAGTGGATAGGAGAAATCGTGTAACACCCCGAGCTTCCACGATACGCCTCTCTTTCAATAATGCAATAGCTTGCATTGTACGCATGTTCGAGTTCTAAAACACCGCGACTAATCAAAGTAGCCGTTATGAATAGTAATAACCACTTTTTAAAATTATAGAAATTTTATATTTCAAAATGGACTTCATTTTTGTATTCCTAATATTGAAATTAGCCTATGTTGAATTTTTTGTAATTTTCCGAGAACTTCCAAATTTTTATGAATAGTGAAAAATACTTAAAACAACTTTTTTAATCAAAATAATTTATAGTGATAAGTTATACTATTTAGTGTTTTTAAGGTATAATTAGAATATATTTTTACCATTTTATCCAATGGTGGTCATTAGAATTAATTTAACATTGAAATTGGACATAAACAATTGCCAATCTTTTGATATAAATTGTTTCTTAAAAACACGCTATTTGTTGTGACAGCGGGAATTAATTATAAAATTAATTAATGCAACTAATATGTTTGGAATTTTGTAAAATAGACATCATTTTTCAATTCGGAATATCAATTATAGCTTAGGGTGAAATTTTGGCCTTATTCTGAAAAACTTCAATTTTTGATGAATAGTGAAACCACTAAGTGGTTGTTAAATAACTGATTTTTCGTTTAAATGAAATATTACCACTTCTGTGATTTGATTTTCAAAAATCCGACATACATGGTTGTCATTAAGAAGTAAAATGTGGTTCAATGGGATAAAAATAATTTTTTGGTGAATAGTAACTTATTAAGTTCTTAATCGCGATTAGTGGTAATTAGGGTAGTTTAAGGTATAAATAATACTTTAATAATATTAAATGACCTAGACACATGTCCCAACCTCATTGGTTGAGTCATGGCCGACCAAGACAAGCCATGGCCTAACTTGGGGACCCCATGGATCCACTTTTGTTGGGAAATAACATAAATTAGTTTTTATTTAATGTTAAAGTGAAAATGACACTAACATAAATTGTTTTACTAAAACAATTTTTAAGTAGGGTTACACAAGTCCAAATTTTGATTATAAATAGTCATTGGAAAGATAAAAAGATTTCCTATATCATAGTAATTTTTTTATAATTTTTAGACATTAAATAAATTTAATTATTTATGACATAATAATGATGCAGCGATGACATCATTATTTGACGATTTAAATAAAATGGAAAGGTAATATAAAATCTATGAACTACACATGGCCAAAACCAATTGGATGAGTGTATTTCGATGCCTTATCACCTTATCCACGAATTCTATCAATGTGGGACCTTTTAAAACCGAAACACATTTTCAAATAATGTAATGTTCCTTTACTTTCCAAAAGTGCCCCTCCTCTCCTCTTATAAAAGGCCCCCACCTCTACCTCATTTCACACACTCTTCAAGCCATTGGCTCGGCCAACCCCTGCCCATTTGCTCTCTCCACATCCCTCTCCTCATCCTAGAGGATTCCCTTTGGGCAGAATCCTTTCAAAGGAAGCCTTTAGGCTCAACTCAAAAGGAGTTACACTTTTTAAGGTAATTCATTCTCTCATTTTCTTTTGTTTTATTTTGCTTCTCCAACCCCCTAAACTCTTTTTATTTACTTCTTTTGTAACAACACCAGTATCTTAAATATACTAGGATGTTGTTATAAGATTTATTTGAGCTACACTTCCACACAACTACATCAAATGGTTAAAGAACATAAGGTTTCCGTGGATGGCGAAATTCTGCCTCCCGAAACGATGATTGTTCAACACTCATTTAACACCTTCAAAGGTGGCCATTATGATGTCACTATTTTTATATATGATATATAATATGTTTATGTTTTCCTTAAGCTTCTGTTTTTTTCATTTTGGGCATACCTTTATGGTTTCCATTATGGGTAAAACACGATATCTTCATTTTAGGAAGCGCGGACTACCGCCCCCTGAAAGTGATTTGATTCGTTAATACCATATGTGGGATGTGTGAAGGATAAAGTTAATGATATTATATATGTTATTATACTGGAATTATAATATACTCTCATATCATTATGATTTCATTCCATTAAATATGAAATTGAAATGAAAGTAGCGTTCATGCGTACGTACGGCTTACCGTCTCCATGAACGGTGCATTTCATTTCTTACCTCTAAATGTTACGGAATATTATAAATGAATGTATATACTGTATATATATGATATATATGATATCTACATCATTAATATAATTCTGGATATAATGGATATTTCACCACATGAACAACTTATAATTATAAGAAGTTTATTGTTGACTCATGTACCAAAGATCGACAAAACGACCGTTATTAACTTAAATAATTACATAATGTTCATAACATTGTAATAAGTGATATAAAAAGGATAATGAAATTGAAAATGGTTCTTAATAAGGTAGATATTAACTCTAGTTTATTATTCAGGAGGTTAAAGAACGGTTGAGTCAAGTCGGACACAAGGTAAGGGAACTTCTTAACCCAACTTCCATTCTTTGGGTTAATCTCCTACTTTCAAATTATGTCATGATATTATTATGTCTTATTTTGTATTTTTACTTTCTTTATGTGTACCTATAGTGAATACACATAATATATCTATTTTATTTTAAAAATGATCTTTTTAAGGACTTCGTCTCAATCTCCTTTCATTGAGGCATATTTGGTTTTATACATAACTTTCTTTTATACGGTGTATAAACCACTTTGACTTTTACGTTTATTCAAAAGGAATCTATTTTATACGAAGTGTTTTACTAAACGACAAAAAGGGAATGTTGTTCTTTCCGTACATATGCGGCGACAATGAATTCTCCGCCGCCGTGACCATTATTTGAGTTTCGGCTTCCTTTACAATCCATACCTTTTTTTAAAAGAAAAATAAATACAATGTTTTAACTTTATTTTATTTTGGTATTGAAAATGGTATTAAAAGAATTTTTTTTATATCAATGTGTTGTATTGAAATCTTGTGATTGAAATGTGGAAATGTTATGTTTCCTTTATGCATGTTTTATGTGATACAATTATGTTATGGTTTATGATATGTTTAAACCTATTCATATGAGGAATGCATTGGACTTAATAAGTGACGGGTGGAGCCCGCTATAGCTCCTCGATGCATCGGCAGGTCTCATGAGACAAACTAGTGTCTTGGCACGAGGCCTTGACAAAATCTTATTTGTGGTCTTGGCACGAGGCCTTGACTACGTGGTTATGATAGTCTGGCATTATGCATTCCATCATTATGAAAGTGGTTATTGATATTGCATGTGATTATTCGACCAGTAGAATATCCATGTGAAGAAGTAAATGGCGTTATCTCATTTTACTTTTGCCATATTATGTTGAAGTTCATGTTTAAGAGGCTTTTGTTTTAGTTATACATTGCCTTAAATGTTAATGTTTATTTATGAAAGCTTCCGCATTATTGTTATCCTTACTGAGCATTTGAGCTCACCCCTTTCAATGTTTAAAAATTTTCCAGGTTGTGAAGAAGTATTTTATGACTGACTTGCAAGAATAATCAGTGAAGATATGAGTGTGGAATATGAAGACCATGTTTTTTTATAGTTTGTTTAATTTTGATGTAATGAAAGACTTATGAATGTATCTAGTGTTTCCAAGGCTACTAAACTAATCGGTCTTTCGAGACTTGATCTTTTGGGATCATGCCAATGTTACGAAGTAATGCACCGGCTCTGGGTAGCTGGGGTCGGGGCGTTACAGTTGGTATCAGAGCCAGTTTAGTACTAACCTTGGAAGCTAGATTTAGATAAACTCTGATTAGAGCACATAGCCCGAAGATAGACTTTGAGGATTAGTATAGAAGAACTTCCTAGAATTTTGGTATTATAGAGATGTTATGAGTTTTCCGAGCAATACATCCCTGTCTAGATACGAGTAGGTAGAGGCGGCTCTGGCACAGACGTACCTAGGGGTAAAACCCGAAAACACTGCTTTGAGCTAGACTCGAACGGGAACTGGTGCATGACAACGGGCCTTGCTGCACTCTTGGTTACGACACTCCCGGGGGATATGCTTAGGATAATTCTCATTTTATATACAAACCACTATGAAGGGTTAGGAGTATATACTTCCTTAAAGAAAACATTTCTTTTTATGATTATGGATTATATCCATAAATAGTTCAATTTATGTAAAGTGTTTAACAAGTATGGAATTATGTATTTTGATTCATAAACTAATCTAGTTTATGCCATTGTTTAGAAATGGAGCCTAGTGGAAGGAATGGAAACCGTATCAATGCACGAACTCCGTGTAGGGATTGCCCTCCTGCTCAAGATAATTATTGTGGATCTGGAGATACAACTGGTGCTGATCAGCTTCTCACCGTACTGGGACAACTCACGCAGGTTATGAATAATAACCTTACTCATATGGAGCACCCTGATCCGCAACGTGGAGGATCAATGCTAGACCGTTTCATGAGGCAACAACCGCCAACCTTCAATGGGAGTACAAATCCTATAGTAGCTGAGCAATGGATAAATTCCTTAGAGAAAATATTCCAAGCCTTGGGGAGTAGTGAAAGGGAGAAGGTTGTCATGGCAGTTTACCGCCTCACTGGAGATGCCGATCAGTGGTGGTCACTGATTCAAAACACAAAGGAAGATGATGACGTATCGAATATGGAATGGCAGGAGTTCAAAGAGCTTTTCTTAGAAAAATACTTTCCTCATGACCATCGAGCAGATATGGAAAGGCAATTTCTGAGTTTGAGGCAGAAGGAGGATGAGAATGTCGCAAAGTATGAGGCTAACTTTACAAGGTTAGCAAGGTATGCTGCAGATTACATACGTAACCCAAGGAGTAAGATTGATCGTTTCTTTGATGGGTTAAAACCATTTCTCCGTCGAGCTTTGGTATCACAATCCTTCTCATCATACGAAGATATTGTCTCGTGTGCTATCAAGACAGAAAAGGAATTCTCTAAGTCTTATGACAACAAAGTAAAGCAAGAGAAGAAGAGAACGGTGGAACAAGAGACAGATAAAGGGAAAAAGGGAAAGAAGGATTTTCCAGTATGTGATAATTGTGGGAAGAATCACCCTGGTACTTGCCTAAAAGGAATGGGATTTTGTTATAAATGTGGAGAAAAGGGTCACCAGGCTCGTGATTGCAAGGGAAAGAAAGAGGCTGTCAAAGTTGAATGCTACAATTGTAGAGAAATGGGTCATTATGCAAATGAATGTCCTAAGCGTCAAGGAAACTTACCTCAGAAAAGGCCAAGGGATCAAGGACAATCTTATGCTATTACTACAGTTGAAACAGAATAACTAATGTATTGGTGCTTTTGGACTCATGGATTATATTCTGGTTATTAGAATAATGTGATCTATATAAGGATTGTACTGCAGTACTTGTTGGTTTCAGTAAGGTTTTAATATGATGAAGGTAATTATATTTTTAGTATGTGACAATAATAGAAACTTTACTTTGTTTGGGGAATCTGATAAATTGATTTTGGAATTAAGAGACCTTTTAGAGAAAGTCTGGACAGAGGTATTTTGGATAACTATAAAGGTTGGAGTGGATTAAGTTGATTTTTGGATAGTATGGTTTAAGGTTAAAAAATTTATGAAGATTATTTTTGGAATATTATAACACTATAGTTTTAGGAAAAGGACAACCTGCAGGGTGGGGCATAAACCGTCGCGTCGGACAAAGCTGTAGGAACCGAACCCACAACCATAGTGCGACAAGCCTTTATTTCCTACCACTAGCCTACAAGAAGTCCCTGGTTATTACAAAATAGTTTTACTAATCTAAATGGTATGTGTTAACATTTTGAACCTTATACAATTAGGATAAGTATAATATTTTTGAGTTCTATTACCTTTTTGAGTAAAAGATGAGTTGAAGGTTGAAACTCTAATTGTCAAGCATAAATATATATATATATATACCTATCTCTTATTCAATGAATAAATTAATTCTTAAACTTTAGTAAAGGGATATTAAAACAAAAAAAATGTGTTATCCTAATAACTTATGTTTTGTTGAACTGATGATATTTTAAATCAATATAGATTGAAGGCTTTGAGGCCCTCAATTTGACAGTTGATTGTGATTGATGACCTCAATCAATCCCTACAAATATTTACGTTTTTCCTCAAATTATATGTCTCTAATTGCCACCAATGTTCTCCTTATCGAGATCATGATTTGGTGGTGACTTTCTTATTTCCATTTCCCTCTTATTAAGGCTAAATTTTATTTGCCTTATTTCCGATATGGGTTTTCCTCAAAGGTATTTTCTCTTTTCAACCTTTTATTTTCAAAGAAGAATTTCAAATTGCGAGGACGCAATTTATTGAAGGAGGGGAGAATGTAACACCCCGAGCTTCCACGATACGCCTCTCTTTCAATAATGCAATAGCTTGCATTGTACGCATGTTCGAGTTCTAAAACACCGCGACTAATCAAAGTAGCCGTTATGAATAGTAATAACCACTTTTTAAAATTATAGAAATTTTATATTTCAAAATGGACTTCATTTTTGTATTCCTAATATTGAAATTAGCCTATGTTGAATTTTTTGTAATTTTCCGAGAACTTCCAAATTTTTATGAATAGTGAAAAATACTTAAAACAAATTTTTTAATCAAAATAATTTATAGTGATAAGTTATACTATTTAGTGTTTTTAAGGTATAATTAGAATATATTTTTACCATTTTATCCAATGGTGGTCATTAGAATTAATTTAACATTGAAATTGGACATAAACAATTGCCAATCTTTTGATATAAATTGTTTCTTAAAAACACGCTATTTGTTGTGACAGCGGGAATTAATTATAAAATTAATTAATGCAACTAATATGTTTGGAATTTTGTAAAATAGACATCATTTTTCAATTCGGAATATCAATTATAGCTTAGGGTGAAATTTTGGCCTTATTCTGAAAAACTTCAATTTTTGATGAATAGTGAAACCACTAAGTGGTTGTTAAATAACTGATTTTTCGTTTAAATGAAATATTACCACTTCTGTGATTTGATTTTCAAAAATCCGACATACATGGTTGTCATTAAGAAGTAAAATGTGGTTCAATGGGATAAAAATAATTTTTTGGTGAATAGTAACTTATTAAGTTCTTAATCGCGATTAGTGGTAATTAGGGTAGTTTAAGGTATAAATAATACTTTAATAATATTAAATGACCTAGACACATGTCCCAACCTCATTGGTTGAGTCATGGCCGACCAAGACAAGCCATGGCCTAACTTGGGGACCCCATGGATCCACTTTTGTTGGGAAATAACATAAATTAGTTTTTATTTAATGTTAAAGTGAAAATGACACTAACATAAATTGTTTTACTAAAACAATTTTTAAGTAGGGTTACACAAGTCCAAATTTTGATTATAAATAGTCATTGGAAAGATAAAAAGATTTCCTATATCATAGTATTTTTTTTATAATTTTTAGACATTAGATAAATTTAATTATTTATGACATAATAATGATGCAGCGATGACATCATTATTTGACGATTTAAATAAAATGGAAAGGTAATATAAAATCTATGAACTACACATGGACAAAACCAATTGGATGAGTGGATTTCGATGCCTTATCACCTTATCCACGAATTCTATCAATGTGGGACCTTTTAAAACCGAAACACATTTTCAAATAATGTAATGTTCCTTTACTTTCCAAAAGTGCCCCTCCTCTCCTCTTATAAAAGGCCCCCACCTCTACCTCATTTCACACACTCTTCAAGCCATTGGCTCGGCCAACCCCTGCCCATTTGCTCTCTACACATCCCTCTCCTCATCCTAGAGGATTCCCTTTGGGCAGAATCCTTTCAAAGGAAGCCTTTAGGCTCAACTCAAAAGGAGTTACACTTTTTAAGGTAATTCATTCTCTCATTTTCTTTTGTTTTATTTTGCTTCTCCAACCCCCTAAACTCTTTTTATTTACTTCTTTTGTAACAACACCAGTATCTTAAATATACTAGGATGTTGTTATAAGATTTATTTGAGCTACACTTCCACACAACTACATCAAATGGTTAAAGAACATAAGGTTTCCGTGGATGGCGAAATTCTGCCTCCCGAAACGATGATTGTTCAACACTCATTTAACACCTTCAAAGGTGGCCATTATGATGTCACTATTTTTATATATGATATATAATATGTTTATGTTTTCCTTAAGCTTCTGTTTTTTTCATTTTGGGCATACCTTTATGGTTTCCATTATGGGTAAAACACGATATCTTCATTTTAGGAAGCGCGGACTACCGCCCCCTGAAAGTGATTTGATTCGTTAATACCATATGTGGGATGTGTGAAGGATAAAGTTAATGATATTATATATGTTATTATACTGGAATTATAATATACTCTCATATCATTATGATTTCATTCCATTAAATATGAAATTGAAATGAAAGTAGCGTTCATGCGTACGTACGGCTTACCGTCTCCATGAACGGTGCATTTCATTTCTTACCTCTAAATGTTACGGAATATTATAAATGAATGTATATACTGTATATATATGATATATATGATATCTACATCATTAATATAATTCTGGATATAATGGATATTTCACCACATGAACAACTTATAATTATAAGAAGTTTATTGTTGACTCATGTACCAAAGATCGACAAAACGACCGTTATTAACTTAAATAATTACATAATGTTCATAACATTGTAATAAGTGATATAAAAAGGATAATGAAATTGAAAATGGTTCTTAATAAGGTAGATATTAACTCTAGTTTATTATTCAGGAGGTTAAAGAACGGTTGAGTCAAGTCGGACACAAGGTAAGGGAACTTCTTAACCCAACTTCCATTCTTTGGGTTAATCTCCTACTTTCAAATTATGTCATGATATTATTATGTCTTATTTTGTATTTTTACTTTCTTTATGTGTACCTATAGTGAATACACATAATATATCTATTTTATTTTAAAAATGATCTTTTTAAGGACTTCGTCTCAATCTCCTTTCATTGAGGCATATTTGGTTTTATACATAACTTTCTTTTATACGGTGTATAAACCACTTTGACTTTTACGTTTATTCAAAAGGAATCTATTTTATACGAAGTGTTTTACTAAACGACAAAAAGGGAATGTTGTTCTTTCCGTACATATGTGGCGACAATGAATTCTCCGCCGCCGTGACCATTATTTGAGTTTCGGCTTCCTTTACAAGCCATACCTTTTTTTAAAAGAAAAATAAATACAATGTTTTAACTTTATTTTATTTTGGTATTGAAAATGGTATTAAAAGAATTTTTTTTATATCAATGTGTTGTATTGAAATCTTGTGATTGAAATGTGGAAATGTTATGTTTCCTTTATGCATGTTTTATGTGATACAATTATGTTATGGTTTATGATATGTTTAAACCTATTCATATGAGGAATGCATTGGACTTAATAAGTGACGGGTGGAGCCCGCTATAGCTCCTCGATGCATCGGCAGGTCTCATGAGACAAACTAGTGTCTTGGCACGAGGCCTTGACAAAATCTTATTTGTGGTCTTGGCACGAGGCCTTGACTACGTGGTTATGATAGTCTGGCATTATGCATTCCATCATTATGAAAGTGGTTATTGATATTGCATGTGATTATTCGACCAGTAGAATATCCATGTGAAGAAGTAAATGGCGTTATCTCATTTTACTTTTGCCATATTATGTTGAAGTTCATGTTTAAGAGGCTTTTGTTTTAGTTATACATTGCCTTAAATGTTAATGTTTATTTATGAAAGCTTCCGCATTATTGTTATCCTTACTGAGCATTTGAGCTCACCCCTTTCAATGTTTAAAAATTTTCCAGGTTGTGAAGAAGTATTTTATGACTGACTTGCAAGAATAATCAGTGAAGATATGAGTGTGGAATATGAAGACCATGTTTTTTTGTAGTTTGTTTAATTTTGATGTAATGAAAGACTTATGAATGTATCTAGTGTTTCCAAGGCTACTAAACTAATCGGTCTTTCGAGACTTGATCTTTTGGGATCATGCCAATGTTACGAAGTAATGCACCGGCACTGGGTAGCTGGGGTCGGGGCATTACAAATCGGCAGGGGTTGGCCGAGCTTGAGTGCTCAAATTGGTGTGACGAGGAGGGGGAGGAGGTGTCCTTTTATAAGGGTGGAGAGGGGCACCTTAGTAATACCTCAAAATATTATTTTATATTAAAGTCAAAATCGGTTTATAATGGTTCCAAAGGGTCTTATTTCGAAGCTAAAGTGGGGATGGGTCGCAATCCTATCAACCAATAGGATTTAGACAAGTTTAGGGTATTATTTTAACCTTATCAATTAGATTTAACTCTAAGTTAAATAATTTAACTTTTACCGTGTCTTTTTGTTTTCTTTCACTATATGGTTAATAAACTTACTATAACATGCCAAAAGAACCCCAAATTTTATATTATTAATACATATATCCTTATCTAAGCCATTTGGACGAACCTTAGATTTTTAGGAATAAAATAACAATTAATAATATAATATTTGATTTAAAAACTATTTTGTGTCAATTTTGACACTATTTGATATATGATTTTTGTGAAAGTCATGACAGAATTATATGTTCTAACCAAGTTGATTAAATCAACACTAATATATCATAGTAACCTATAAAATTAGTGGAATTCATAAAAAGTCTTAAATTACATTTATTTTGGTATTTATATTATCAATTATGTCAATATTTCATTAATAAGATAATTACTGCATCATCTTTGTGTCATAAATAAATTATATTATATGATGTCTAAAAATTACAAATAAAATACCATCATGTAGGAAATCTTTTTATCTTTCTAATGAATATTTATAGTCGAATTTATCTTATGTATAACCTCATATTAAAAATCATTTACTTATTAAACTTTGATTTTAACTATTTTAACCCTTCTTTAAATAAATTAATAATAAATGTCCTAATCTAATCCAAGTGGGACTAAATGGTCATATGTTATTCCTAAGATTGTTTTTGGTCGAATTACACTTGTCCAATAGAATTAGGACATGTTTTAGGGTAATATTAATATCATATTTACCCTTAGTTACCCTATTTACTATTAACCGTGGTAAAAAAAAGTAAAAAGTTACTATTCACCAAAAAATTATTTTCATCTCATTGAACCACATTTTAGTCCTTGATATTAACCGTGTCTCTCGGATTTTCGAATTTCCATTCACAGAAGCGGTAAAATTAAGTTTGATGCAAAATTCAGTTTTTAACCTACCACTTAGTAGTTTCACTATTCATCAAAAATTGATGTTTTTCAGAACAATGCCAAAATTTCATCCCAAGCTATATTTCATATTCCGAATTCAAAAATGAATTCTATTTTACCAAATTCATAACATAAAAGTTGCATTAATTAATTTTATAATTAAATCCCGCTGTTAAAACAAATAGCGTGTTTTTAAGAAACAATATCTATCAAAAGATTGACACTTGTTTATGTCTAGTTTAAATGTGAAATTACATCCAATGACCAACATTGTATTAAATTGTAAAAATATATTCTAAATATACTTTAAAACCACTCAAATTAATGATTTATCACTATTAATTATTTCGATTAAAAAATTTGTTTTTAATTATAATTTAGTAATTTTCACTATTCATCAGAATATGAAAGTTATCCGAAAAGTACCAAAATTTCATCTTAGGATAAATTCGATACTTCGAATCCAAAAATGAAGTCCATTTTGAGAGTTAAAATTTCTAAAATTTAAAAAGTGGTTATTACTATTCATAACGGCTAGTTTTAATAATATTCTAATAGCATATCATTGTTTTGTGAAACTCAGGATTACGTACTACACACGCTATCGAGGAAGGTTGTGATTGCGTGTAATGCAAGGCAAGTCAAGGATGCGTGTTGTGCAAGCTCCTTTTGGTGTAGCGTATAACACAAGACATTAGAAAAATAAAAAAGAATATTTTTCATAAAATCTCGGGCTGTTACATTAATTCAATGATTAGGGAGTATAATTTAGAAAGGATATGGTAGCTAGGGGCTCCTAGATAAATATCCCATTCATTGAAACATTTTCTTGCGGAATGTTTCTATTTTCAAATATTCAAGAGGCATGATGATTTTTTGAATGAGTATACAAGATAGCTAAATTAGAAGACAACTCATTCCCAAAACAAGCCAATCTGGTCAAACCAATTATATTCAATTACCAACTCTTTGAAATTTTGTACGAAGTGGATAAAGGAAGCTAATGATTACTATATTTTCGATTGAATTGATCAAATATTGCATTTTCTATTCACTAGTTGAGATAATAGCCAACACAATATATGAATAAGTGGCAATAGAAGTATCCCATGAAAGTTCGGTCATATTCTTATTGACAAAATTCCATCAAAAATATGTTTGTTTCTAGAAAACACAATATACAACGGTTTTGGTACTTATACTAATTGCTCATGGAAACTATTACCCAGTGAATCATCAGTATGCAAAATGGTTGACGAAAATGTGGTGGCCTTTGAAGCCATAGTTCATTGAACAAACCATCTATGAAGAATTTAACACTATTCAAAACTGCTATGTAGTAGATAGAAGTACCCTATCATGGTTGAATTATTTTACATCCAAGTAGAAGTTCCAATTTGTGGGAAAAGTCATCCTTAAATGAGATAGTATACAAAAATCTTACACAATCATGTATTTTCACTAGCACTAATTTTTCTTGAAAACAAGGGAAAAATGTTCTTGGACGGCTATATATATATATATGTGTGTGTGTGTGTGTGTGTTCCTCTATTATGATTCCATCATTTTACAATAAGACAATTCAAATCGGTATAGCTTTCTATATTAGAATAGCCTATTCTTCATTCCAATATGAACACATTCTAATGGTGGGCAATTGATGGGTTCTAAAAAATTAAAATAAATGATGTTAAAACATCCATCAATATGAAATAGAACGAAAAATAAGTCAAAGTAAATTTTTTATGTTAAATTTCCCAAGAATATGAAACATTAAAAAGGAATAAACTCAATGAATGGTAAATCACTTCATATACCACCAATCTGCATAGTGGTCTGCTGCTCCATGAAGACCCCGAGAATGGAAAAATTTCATAAAAAGGGTTGTATCTAGAGGCATTAGTGAATGACATTACGTTTTTTCTAAAATGGGGTGGTGATATATGTCCCCCATATCATTTCCCCTGAAAAAACGTTCAAGGGGAAAGGCAGTGTCATGTGTAGTGCTAAGTGGAGATTTCTGTGATCGAAAATGATCCCCCCTAACCAAGTAATTCAGGGGAATCTAGATAATATAGCTAAATCCATATTTTTATGATATATTACCCTAGTATCCATTTACTGTGCCTCTTTATAAATTAAACCCAATGGTATTGTAAAGGAGAGTTCAACAAATTTAGCGATCAAGGCAAGAGGAGGTCGATAGCTTCAAAAAAAAGACTCCATCAAGGATATACAACTTGTAAAACCCCAATAAATAGAATTAACGATTATGAACTAAAAGTGATTGGTAGTTAGAGAACTCAATAAAACGTTCATGAATACTCCCCCAGAAAGAAAAAAAAGTATTTCATCCATTTCAGACATGAATCCTCCATAGAAAAAAACTATGCTTGAAGAACCATTCCCCTTGTAGAAAATCAATAAGTTAGATGAACTATGTTCGAAGTAGTACCTCACCATGTGGGTGGAACCAATTCTTGAATAGCGACACACTACACAGGAAAAACCATGGTGTGAATACCATAATGGTATGTGAATGTATACGTTACCACCAATGTTGAAATATATATCGAGGGAGCCCAGTCATGAATGATAAAATGATATGCCTAATGGGGGAATGCATGGTTATTCAACCCTTCTGCTCCAATCATACCTCTTTGTCTCAACATCATCTCATATGATGGCCCCTACATAGTCCAATCTAACTATTTCGGGTCAACAAATCTTCCAAATCCACCAAAAATTTATGATAAGATTATCCAGAAAATCAGTGAGCCCTTTTTAGTCTATATAACCAATGTTAGTAGAGACATGTGGGTAACCCCAGTGGCAAGGAAACCTTTGGAATGACCTTCGGTAAACATTTCCATGTTAATGAGGCATTTGGCCATGGGGTGATATTGTGAACCTTCCCATTTAAGGTATTAAGTGGAGTCACTGGCCTTTTCCATTTATAGGGGCTATTGTTGATCATTTTTCCCTTTTCTTTATAATAAAATACATGGTACTCATCATGAAGTGTTCCCATGGCCTTTCGTTCACTAAGGGTTGATCATTCTACACTTCTAATTTTCTCGGGGCGTATCTAGGTAGATACCCAAATAATAATGCACATGATATGAAAACAAGAGAGGAAATTGGCACCCTCAAGTTTCCTTTCTACCCGCTTTGGGCTCCATCACCATCCATCATTAGATAGAGCGAGACATGTGATCCTAATATCCACTACCTCCTCTTTTTTCTCACACTGAGTAGGACTCAAATGGTCAAAGAGTTTGGTGGTGATAATGACATCCATGTTATCCAAAATAGTATAAAGGCCCTCCCATATGGTCTAAGCAACAATTACATCCCACATAATGTGCCATCTCTTGATATGTAATCCTGAACCACAAACCAAGTGGGCCTTCTCTATATATGTAATCACAAACCATAAATCAAATAGGTAGCTACCATGAATATTTTGTACGTCAAATCTAATTGATACAAATCCTCATGTAGCGGGGCTCCTATTTGTTGTCTTCTTTTGTCATTCCCCCATTAATTGGAATCATCCATGCATAAACCCCATCATTTAAAAAATGTGTAATTTGATTAACAAGAACCAGGATATGTAGGAAATCAATATTTTGTTCAATACTAACACATAAAATTTCTCATTCATTCTATAATTTTCTCATTTATTCACTCTCATCCTCGCTGCATGATAGTAAACTTTATGGGGAAACCAAACTATGAGGTATTTAATTTTAAACTAATTAGTATACATAGGTATACAAATGTTGTTCTAAAACCAACACTCAAATTCATCATTATTGGGTCACATCCCTAATAATATAATGCCCCACCAAGGAGAACACATCAATTCTAGGTCCATAAGGCCACCTCATCATAAGTATCATATTAAATCATGAATAGAAACTATCCACCAAGGTTTCCATGACACAAAAAATTAAAATGTCTGGTTGGTTCCTTGTCACATGATCCTAAATGGAGACATGTCTAGTTATGTGACATCAAATTATGTATTTTTTGATTCATATCCTGAGGATATGTTGTATTCCCATATTATGGGGTAGATCCTGACATTGGTACAACTCTCGTCTCCTATGGAATATGATAAAATCAAGATATCCATCAAATATTTCATAAAGCTATCATTGTCTTGGTGAATGATCCAATAATTTCTATTTTACCCTTAAAAAGGAAACATTGAAGGAGAACCTCAACAACATGTACCTCACTCCATTTATGGAGAACATCTAATACATATAGATTATTCTATATTGATGTGTAATCATGGAAAATCATTACATAGGCATGCACTGTAGGCACATGTTTTGGAATGATTCAATGATTCATGAACATTTGAAAATGCCTTAAATCTATATGATATTCCTAGAATAGAAAACAATTCCCCCCAAAAGGGTGTGATGAGACCTAGTTCCCATCCTCTTGACCAATTTTATTTCTCAAGTTTTATTGGCCAAATTAGTGAATGAGTGTCTGCCTTCAGAATGTATGTACATGAATCATTGATAAGAGAGATTTTGGAAAAGAAATTCTCCACAAATCAACCCTTTGGAGACCATCTAGATAACTTACACCAAATATCAGTGATTGAAAATCAATAAAGCTCATAAAATCAACTCTTTAAGGAAAAAATTAAACTTTGGGGAAACAATATAGTAACATGATGCATATTATTTGACTAAGGAACTACCTTCAAAAAATAAAATGTAAACACTACCCAATCTCCATCAGACTATTTTATTCTTGAACCCAGACCATCTCATCCAGGGCACAAACATATATTCAGCTGAAAAAGGAATGAATATTACTCAAGAATGCGGTTTGGAGGGGATGATAAGTGATATACTATGACTCTTACATGATCACATATATCAATGGAATCATTTTATCTTGATATAAACTTCCATTTATTCCAAAATCACATAATGAATATCTATGGAATTATTCAATGGAACTCCATTCACTAACCTGAAAAAATAAATCTCATTGATTATTTTCAATAAAACTATAATGTTGAATCAGTTCCACTTCCAAATTCATTATAATGAGAAAACCATTTCATCCATTTCATAGATATTGTTGAAACCTAGAAGATTCCTCACTCTAAAATCATAATTAAATGTTGGACTCTTGGATATCTTCCTATAAAGTGCCTCATCTGATCCCATTTAAATAATAGAATAGAAACCAATTTTATATTATAATTATTCCTAGAGGAATCATTAATACCAATATAAATGGAAATACATTGAATATTCTTTTGAAAAATAATCTAGGGTTAGAATTTTTCTCTCACTTAGACCATATATATGATGATGAAAAGAAATGATAAAACATAACCTTGTTAAGAATAATTTCTAAAGACATCTCTATAAACTGTAGGATTATTTTTCATCCTGATCCGATAAAATTTATATTCTTAATACATTTATCATCACCCCATCAAATATATATATATACATTGGAAATTTGTTAAAGGTATAAATATTCATTGATATAAATAATTTGGGTGTACATTTTAACACGAATAATTATAACAGATATAGATTTTTTGACTTTAGATGTTTTCTAGGGTCTTATGATGGATCCCAAGAAAGGTTTTCCCATTTCTATTCTATTATGGGTAATGGTGAAATATTATAGTTTCTCTTTTTTCATTTAGATGTATCATTCATTGAGACTGCGAATTGGGAAATGTATTCATCAATATCATTGTTCATTCCATTCAAATTGATGTTTTCTAGATCTATAAAGATATTTTAACATCATGAATGAGTAGAAATAGATGATATCTATACTTCATTGAAAATGGATTTCTTAATTTTATGTTTAAATATGAAACATATCCATGTTTAGAAGCATATAACTCTATCATTATCAAATTTATATTATATTATATTCTCCAAATTTTTTCATAGCTCAACATTATATTTCTAGACTTCATTGAAGGTTACATGAATGGAATGGTGAGAAATATATTTGGACTGATAGAATTATCTCCTATCACTTTGAAATCATGATTCATGATCTTTAAATCCATCAACATGGGGTTTTCTTAATCCTCATCATGGATAGTATGGCATATTATTTCCCTCACAAAGCATAATCCACATTATTTTCCATCCTAGGTTATTAATGATTTATGAAATTATAATCATTTATATATTCCATTTATCTTTTTTGGATCATTTTCAATTCGTTCTTTTTGGATCTTTTTGTCAGGATCTTGTAATAAGTATAAATATCACACATTTCACCATAGAGATAATGTATCTAAATATTTTACGTGAATATCACTCCATTATCTATAAATCATTAATCATGTCTTTTTATTATGATTCAGTATTTAGAATGATGAATAATTTTTTATCTCATTTGTTAGATAAAAAAAATTCAGAAACAGTTTTTCCATGAAAAAAATTATATTACAAACCCCTCCATTCTATAGGGATATTTATATATGGTAAAAATGAGAAAAAAAAATTAGTTACCTAATATTTTCATCACATTATTCTAACCAAAGTAAATTCAATACCGTATATGTTATAATTGATTATAAATTTTATATTAAAGTGAAATTTTTCTAAAAGGGTTTGTCATATCCTTTCAAACACATAAAAATATTAATCGTGGTTATAATGTTCATTTTGTGCCCCTAGTCAATAACTTATTTCATTTTTGGATCTACATATATTACCTCTCTTGATATTTTATTAAAAATTAAAGATACATTACACAAAAATAATTCAAACAATCCATTAGTACAAAGGGAATCACTATAAATCAATATATTTGATACCTCATATAAAATTATGTCTTCTAAATATCCAACCTTTTATCCCTTAATAGATAATATCCATATTGAAGCTAAATATTTTAGAAGAATTGATCATCTATCATTTTCATTGATATATAGAAAATACAACGTAAATGATATATTATATGTATTGGGAATTTATTATTCATTGGCCAATCAATGAAAATATACATTTATTCATCCTTATTTTTGGAAAACAACATTGGTAAAGAACATAATCGAGAATTTGGATGTATTGAACTCTCTTATAAATTCATTTATTGTTGATATTTAAATTAATTCAATTCAATATGATAAATTATATATAATATTATTTAGAGATATGTATATCTCATTATATTAAAAAAAATAAATCCACCTAAAACACTCAAGGAAGAAACGAAAGTTCATCCAAATATAAATTAGTATATTTTAGTATAATTTTAACTAGTTCAATATTGATATCCTTTACTGTTATTTCAACACATATTCCGTAGTTTATTTAAATCATAACCTATATTATAGAATCTCATTCACATAGAGTTTGTAATCTACCTTTTATTGATATATAATGACACAATGATTTGGAATATTAAAAAAACTTTCTTTATCATGATAGTTTTATTATATTTATATAGGGGATGCCAATTTATGTCCATCAATATGTAAAATTCAACCAATAGAAAAATTATTTTATCTATGATATTTATACTTCCATAATTATCAATTTTGGTATATTTTTAAATTGTATATGAAATCATTGTTCCACTAGGGTTTTTCATTGATATTCAACCATAATATTCTTATGGTGTTGAGTCTATGATCATAGAGAACATGTGGGATATTATTGAATACGGTGAACTAGAATCCAATATCGTATTACTAGATGTTTAAAAGAGATCGAGTGTAACATATATCAATTCATTATCATTACATTCTATGTGTATATAATCTTTAATAACCGTCCATATTCTACAAATTTTAGAGATTTATAGGGTATATTTTATGCATTATCATATCAATTTGTGAATTGACTTTAATAATTTCTAATCTACTAACACATGAATTATTATAGAGTTCTTGGATTATTACTTGGACCATTATTTTTTTATATCATTATAATAATCCCCTTTATTAAATTTTGAATGTTGTAGTGTTGATGTCATGATTTTGCAAATATTTTTAAATAAATTACTTGATCCCCTTTTGTGATTACATAAGTTATTTCTAAAAAATTTATTTTATATATGAAAATTTACATTCTTCCAACCATGTATCTTATGATTAATGCATTAAAGATACTCCACTTCCATTTTCAATTCCATATAATATTGAGAGGTTCTAGTTTCCATGCCTACATTAAGATATAATCATTTAGTTTATTTATAGATATAGAACTATACAATGTTTCAATTCTATTAAAGACTAGTTTTAATATAGTTTAAAATTAATTTTTATTTCTCCGTGAATCTGATATGAAACTAGAGATATGTCATGATATTCTTATGAATATTTCCTCACATGATCCAATATTTTCATCCCCTATTTTTACTCAATTCCATGAATTCACCATTTATTTTTTTGTAAATTTTATATAATATAATTAATGAAAGATATATTTTTAATCTATTTTTATACCATAGGTTTTATTTAATCCACATTAAATATATATATAAATAAACTCTACCAATGGTCATCATTAAATTTTAGAATATAGACTTCCAATATGACATTCTCTTATTCCAAGCACTAGAGATAGGAAAATACCATCTTCATTGAATAGACTAATTTTTCACCAATCGATGTATTATAAAACTATCTAAAATATGGTATATGTGGCATCAAAAATGTCTTAGTAGTGATTAGATCCTTCCTCATTGAATTTATGATCTCAAATTACTTTTTGTTGTTTCCAATGACACGAGATAGTTATGTTACCATTTCAACACGATTTTAATTTTTCTGTAAAAAAATAGAAATCTTATGAAGGGAATGATATAATTTTCATTAAGTATATGGGTTGAAGGATGAGAATTTTGATTATAATTTTAAGAAAATATTTATAGAGAATAAATATTGTATATATAAATTTTTTTATTTATTTTTTAATATTCCTTACAAAATAATCATGTGAAACCCCATTAGCTATAACGTTTATGGATCAACCATTTCATTGTGGGACCAAGTGGTCAACCACACATGAAAGAGAAAACTACGTCATGCCCATGGGTGAAATAGGATTGTGTGAAGGAGCACTCATTCATGGTGTGAGTAGACCTATTTTATGGTAGATATGGGATGTATCTGTTAGTGAGGTAAAGATTGTAGTGTGTGTGAAATGTGTTCTGTGAACTAATACTTCATCACCACAAAAGAAATTTTCTGTAAAAAATTGGTAAAAAATAACCCAATAGAAAAATGGATAAATTTTTGTCGGATGCATGAGTTATGGTTTCATTTACTCGATAATTAAAAAGGAAAACATAACTACAATGTCTCGATCATATCACACTGATCCATCCAATCACTATAGGAAATCACCTCTAACACCATACACCTGAGGATGTTCTATTAACAGGAGATCTAATAGAAACTTTATCAATCGTTAAACTAGACATCCTCTATGATGATGATGAAAAAAAATCATTCAATATTTTAAATATCATACATAAATTTTTTTCATTTTGTTCAATCATATACTGAATGAAACTCCTCAGAAAAATGGAAACATAGTTTTAGGAGTCCATTCATTCGCCTTATAACTATTTTAGAGTTTGATATATAAATAGGATAAGCATGTATGTATCATTCCTGAATATGAAAATTGAATCATTAACTCAGAGTGAAAATTATTTCTTGAATAATATCATAATATTTTTTATAATAATGAATCATTCGGTTAAATAAAATAATTTTACAGGGAATTATTTGCAGATCTATGACACAACATTAAAAGTGGAATACATATTCAGTGAATTGACAATGTTGGGGATGTGATTATATTATTTAAATAATGAATACCTATAGAAGAAATGTATCCACCGCTAATGTATTTCTATGAGAGAAACAATTTTTGAAAAATAGAGCATCTCTAGTACTCTTATTTTATGAAATAATCAAATAAACTATGAGTTTCCCATATTATTATAAGAAAGGTTTTATACACACCATATAAATGAAATAATATATTTCTTCTTTGAACCGATATATAAGTGATGCACCCTCACTGAGTGTCATGATGAAAAATTGAATGAGGATGAAATGACTCCAAATTATATTCACAACACTTAAAGAACCCCACAAAGAACATGTTCTATTAATCTCACTTATTGTGAATGAAAATAATTCCATAATACATTTTTTTATTTGTATCATAATGTTTTGTGAAAATATTTACCAATGTAAAAATCCTTACATGAAGGAACAATACAATTTCACAAAAGTGAGAAGATCCTAAAAATAAAATGCTTAAATAAAAACCTATTTAATATATAAAGCACTTTTTTGGGGATCATAAATATAACAGGAGTGTTAAAGTTTGTGGCACTTGGGAAAAGATAAAACACACTATAAAGGCCTTGAGATAATTAATGAAAGTGACAATGGTTTTTCATAATTAAATCCTAATAAAGAATAAGGGATTTGGATTTCTTACATGAGATTATTATAAGAGGATCACAAAAAATTGATTATAGATATTGACCAGACTATCACTTAATGTTATCATTCATGATAACAGAAATAATGATTCATTTATACACCATGAAATTTATCATATTGATGATAAAAAAAATTTATACATGCTTTTTTTGGGTAATACCATGTGTAGTTTTTATACATGTAGGAAATTATTTTCCATGTTCAATTTCATGATATAAGTGTTTAAAATCATTATGTTGAACTAAGAATAACTAATACACAAAATATTTTGTTGTATGTATCTATGAAATTGTTTTTGAAACCAATAAACTATTTCATATTGATGTGCGTCATATACAAAAATAAAAATAAGTGATTGGAGAATCTATATTCAATTAAATATGTCATATTAACTGTGAGATTCATATCCATTAATTATTTTTTCGGATAACAATAATGTAAATTTTTTTTATAGAAATAATTAGAAGGATAACATATAAAATATTTTTTCCATCGAATAAGAAGAAGAATAAGTAGTGAAAAAACTAATATCTAATTGACTAGAATATGGGTCGAAGAAGAATTTTGAGATTATCATTCCCAAAAACTTTCAATTTATTGTGACTGAATTTATAAGATCAATAGTTTCTTTAAAAATTTTGTTCAAGGAAAAAAGGGAATAATAGGTTAGTGAAAGAAAAAATAAGTAGTATGATATAAAAAATATGTACAAACAAGTGGAATATTATCTTAGTTTTAAAAATCCTTAATAAAGTGATATTGTCTTTAGTTGAATTATAAATAGATATATTGGAGATATAAAACATTCAAAATACATTTTATATGGTGAATGGAAAGTTAAATGATATTCCCTTCTTGTTATATGCTCATTGAAAAGATTACTTTATAGGGATTTTATCAATGGATTTTTTTCATAACATTCCAAGTACATGATACTGGAATTGAGAAGTGTAAGTTGAAAAAAATATAATGTTCCGCATTTCACTTATTTTATATCTATTAATATTATTATAAAACGAAAATAGGGGAATCGAGAACCTAAAATGTTAAATAGGTAAATTTAAATAATATTGAATTGCTAAAAATATACCAATATATAATCAGCCTCACACTTTTTGGAATACCCCAAAGTGGTATGCACAATGTAATTTCTCAATAGCAAATATGTTTTAAAATTACATAATGTTATTTTATACCGTTATATGTTTGGTTTTCTGGATTTTAGAATTTTTCAAATGTGATTTTATTCTTCTTGAAAACAAGTTTAAATTGAAATTTTAAATAAGATTTCGAACTGAAGTTGTTTTTTTCATAATTTGGGTTATTAATGTAAATGTGAGGTGTGGTTTTAAACATCCAATGGTTTTTCAGGGGTCACTCAAGAATTAATATAATGTGAATGGTGTTATAAAAATTTTGGAAACTAATTTTAACAAAACTGTGATGTTAAAAATGTATCGTCTATAATTGGGCAATGATGTGAAATTATAATGGGTATTTTATTAATGTTGAGTTTTTTAAAATAAATTTGATTTTGTTTTTGTAGTTTTTCATATTTTATAATGAAAAAAACATAGTTTTAATGTTTTTAAATAATCCAATTTCTATGATATAGGTTTTGAATGATTTGTTGGTTATGGGACTTTAACCATTGAAATGTTTATCATTTGGTATTTTCATAAGTGTAAGTAGTGTGTAATGATTAAATTAACTCTCAAATTTTATTTTAGAAATAATTTAGAATGATATTTTGAAATAGAAAAGTTTTTTATTTGTACTTGATTTTAGGAAAATGGTTTGGGAAGACTCCAAAATATGTTTTGGTAGGTTTTTTTATTTTTATGAATGGTCCACTTTCTATGTAATAAAAAAGGTGATGAGGCTCAGAATAGTGACTTTCCTGTGGTTGATTAAAGAAAATATTTTGGTGTTTTATAAAATATATATGTATGTGTGTCTATGTTTTAAATTTTTAATTCATTTTTTTTGTGTGATTACCATCCTATTTTGAGATGACATGGGTTTTGAGATTGAGATCATGCCGAATTATTTAGTTATATTCATTTGAGGACATTGGAGATTCCATGTTTCAAGACCTATTTAAATTTAATTTGGTTATTTATGTGGGTTTAATTTACCATGATATATTTACATGTGTAAATGGGATATATGTATCCTTTAGGATTTGTAGTACCCTATTTTCAAAGTTTTTATGATGTTTTTATAAGAATTGTTTTCCTACATTTGTTCATATATTAAACCTATAGTATGATGACTCGTGTTAAGTTACCTTATTCTTTATATTTGTGAGATTTAATGAATATTTATCAATGAGTATATGTTCTCTAATCCATTTATTTGGTTTTACCATGTTTTTATCTAGTTTGATAGGGGACTGGTTTCATTATTGGAATATAGGATTCGATTCGAAGTTTTCATTTTAAATTTTTTGGTGATTTTTTCATATATTGAAGGAAATAATTTGATGGTTTCCCTTTTATCACAACTTTTATAAATTTTTCTAAATGGTTTATAATGTCTTGCACTGTTTGCTATTCTCTTTTTTCTTCTTTTTCTAAAAAATGTTTGGGGTTTTTAGAATAATTTGAATGAAATGTGGATTGTGTGGTTCCTTTTAAAAAAACATTCATTGGTCACTAATTTATTATTAAGAACCTCTCTTGTGGTTCATTATCCAAGTCTCATCTCATTTTTAATTGTGGGTTAGAGAATTTACTGTATAATTTATTTTATACTCAATATTTTCTAAGTGTAGAAATTTTTATGGTTTAGTTCATGTGACACCAAAATTTTCACTTTTATGTAGCGGTATTTAATGGATGGTATATCCCCTAAATTTATCAATGTTTTGGGAAACAATTGTGATGTTTTTTCATATTAACTACGTATCTTGGTTAATGTATTTTTTTATCCTAAGTGTGCATCCCATGCGGCTATTTACAGAGTCAATCATCAAGGTTACCACATGGGTTTTTTAATAGTGTAGTTAAAAATTGTAACCCATTAAGATAGGAATTATTTTTCTTTTTATTTTGTTCCTTTTTAATTGGTATTTGTATTCATGAATCCAATTATAGTTTTAACTCCAAATAGAAACCATACATGGTTCTATCCCTCTCCATAGCTTCTCCTTATTGATAATGAAGTAGATTCTTTGAAATACTTTACCCAATTTTAATTGTTAGAGTTCCCTTTCTCTTCAGATTGTCTTTCTTATATTTTCCTTATTATGTATACCTATTGGATGTGTTTTTCTGATTTAAATTACTATGGTTTTCCATAAATTTATTTTTCTCTTCATCGGTCTTTTGTGGCTACCATTAAGACAAATATGGTGGGTTTCATGAAAGGTGACATTATTCGAACATTTGAGGTTGGTTTTTCCATTTTATCTTCATTTATATATGAGTGTGATTAATGATTCATGTTTATAATTCATTTATAATGTATATAATAATGGTGGTAGTTACCTATGTTTGGTTTGTAAAAGTATTTATTCAATTTGATTTTATTTCAATTGAAACATTTGTCTACATCCATGTTTAAAATGATGACTTGTTACAAATGAGTATTTGATGCCTATTAATTTTTTAAAATAAGTATATTTGTTATTTTAAATGAAGAAAACATTTTTCTATATATTTTGATGAAAATTAGGATTTCAAAATACTCTTTTTCATATCGGTTTATGAAATGATTTTCATGTTTTAATTTGTACCTCGGATAAGGAATGAAAGGGTTCCTCCCTTATCTTGGTTTGGTGTTCCCGGATGGTTGGTTATGTATTCCCCATAATTTAATTTTTTGATTTCTATGTGATATTTCAATGATATTTTCAAATGGTTCTTAATGTTTTTAAAAATTTATATAAATATATATAACGTGTGAAATTGAAGGCTCGATTGGAACTTATAAATTGTTTCAATTGATTATTAATACCCATGAGATCCACCAATAATATTTATATGTTTAGGTCTATCAATTTAATATATATTTTTTTTGTAATTCACGTTGTGATTTTTTGGTTGGGGCTCTTGTTATGGTAGTGTGTGAGATGTGAACATTTACAATTTTTTCCATTGATTAATTTTTATTGGTATGTGATGGCACATACTTTGTTTGAGGAACCTCACCCTCTATTATTTCATGGGGAACCCAAGGATACTCAGATGGATGTTAGGTGCCATTTATTTTAAAGATGATATTTCACACTATAGATTGGCCCATAACATATTGTAATACCTATATAATGGGGTGTTACTGATGAAACTCAGTGTGACTGATTCTTTTGAATGATGTGTGTCCATTAAATTTTTGGTATAGGGAGACTTTGAGAATCTCATGCTTTTAAAATAGTCCATGTGCTATTTCCACTTTTTAATTATGATATATTATTCTCTTCAATCTATGTAGTGTATGTTATCCATTTTTTATAATTTAGTTTGGTGGACTACAAAATGATAGGATCTATTTTACTTATTGAATAGTTTCTACTTCTTTTTTTCATTGTTATTGACTAGTTTTGTTCTTTACATATTAATGGATTGTTATTTTATCATAGTTCAACAAGTAATCATTTTTCTATATGGACTGGGTGGGTTTATATATGAAAAATTAAGAGGGTAAGAGGTTTTGAAATCATATTACTTTTTGTTAAAATGATATTATAATTTTTAAACCATCTAAAATATAAATTTAGATAATATGATGATTGAAGAAAAATGTATGGTTCACTTTGATATTAGATTTTTTTATGAAATGATCCATCATTGTGGAATGGATTAAAAATTGGTATATTTTTAGAGAGTGTATTTTTTATGTTTAGTTTATTATATGATTTGGGAAATGTATGAAAACCCAATATTCCTTGTCTTGTTTTCAAAATAGCATAATTATTTTCTTATATGAATGAAATTAAATGGACTCTAAGAGTTATCTTACTGGATTCAATTCACACCCAAAAAAATCTCATTGTTGGGTTTGTAGATTCCATGTATTATATAGTTTTACTTCATGTTTTTATTTTATGTTATTATGGCTTCATATTTTGGCTAGAAGATTTACTTTTTTTGGATCATTGTAGTCCCTTGGTAATCACATATAGTAGGTTATTATACCATCATTTGTTTGGACCAATAGGCTCATGTTTAGGTTTATCCAATTCAGTCTTTATTTCTTTTTCATTGATATTATTTGTAATTTTATAACTACCTATTATTTGTTTATTTAATTATTTTTCATCTAGATTATATCATTGTTTCTTTTTTGTTAATCCTTTTTGTGTATTATTTTTTATATTTTATTTCTTGTGGTAGAAAATTCTCCCAATGATTATGTTTGATACCAATGAGGTTTATCGTTCACCCAGGGGGGGTCGGTGATGCATGCATTGTATGTGAAGGGAATATCAAGAGTCCACTAGAAAATTTTCTCATCTATATTCATAATATAGAGTGTATAAAAACAAACATTTTGTAGTATATACACCATATAAATAATAAATTGGTGTGATGTAATGAAACATGTCTATATGAACCAAAAATGAGATGAATCAGCATTAACATGAGTTTTTAAAAATTCAACCTCTCTTTGACCACTTATACGATGAAAATTGTAATATCAAGTCCTTAATTAATCACATTATTTAAAATTAGATCTCATTATAAAAATTACTTACAACCCATAATTATTAATATCTAAAATATTTATTTTTATTATTATTATCGACGGATAGATAAATTGAATGTTTATATTATTCATATATCATGGTAATGGAGTGGATTCTTACCAAGTGGTTTCATGTTAATCACTACGTGACTAGTAAATAGACAATAATTATTTTTTATAATTATTTGAAAAGTCATTTTTTTGTTAACATGATGTCATGAATATGGTTTGTGAAATCAAAAACATGATAAACTAGTTTTTACATGATTAACATTTGAAAGGCGGTTCATACATAAAAATATATACTATTAGTAATATTTTATAAAATAATTAATAAATATATAATTGATTATTAATACAATATATCACCAATATATGAAATTAAATAAATCTTTATAATTTAAATATTATACCATCATTCATGTAAGTGGAAAAAATTGGTTACACTTTACACTGTTTTTATGTGTCATAGAATATATCTATATAATTATAATATGGTATATTAAAAATTCTAATTATATCATTATTATCATATGAACTTAGTATTTCCAATAATAGGAAAATAAAGGAATGGTGGTGTCAAAAAAATATTTTCATTTTTGTGGAGATTGTACTCCGCTGCATGCGATATTAACGTTCCCATTTGACAATAAATGGAATAAATAGTGGTAAATAAAAAATATCATTTGATAATTTTATATTTGACATAGAAAACATATTTTTCAGTGCATTTATATCTAATACTATCCTTTAGAGGTAGTGATAAAATGGGTATATCATTTCTCATGGAGGCAGTAATAAGCACATACACACGACCTGTGTTATTTTTTCATTGTGAAAGTAATTTATTGAATAATTTTTTTAATTAATATAATGAAATATTTTTTTATCATTTATACTAATTTTATTATATTAATAAGTTTATATAGGGTTATTATAGTAATAAATTAAAATGGATTCACTATGAAAAGGTGCATACTCATGTTGAAGAATTATGTTTTCACTAGGAATTATCCATTAAAATGATGGATTTAGGAATAGAATTTACAATGAGATTTTTTCGATGTGATAATGGTATATTGGATGGAAAATATATTATTCTTAAGGATAATATAAAAGTTAATGTGATTCTTTTTTTGGTGTTAGTGTTCACTTTTTATAAGTGAATAGAAAAGTAGTTTTGGAAGTGTCCTAATAACATAATTTTAATATAATAGTTTCAATTCCTATAATATCATAAAATAATATTGGAAATTGTGTGTGGTTAGAAACCAACCTAAAAAACTCATTTGGATACAATTTTATAACATCTATTTTCCTTTAATCTTAAATAAAATATCATTACCATTTTTAACATTTACGGGGTAACTATTTTTAATCATGTTAATTATATTGAATGTGGAAAATTGAAATAACACATATGACCTAATTTTAACATTACAATATAAAAGTTAAAAAATAATATTATCTTAAAAATCAATATTTGGAAATTTTTATTATAAACAAATAAATCATATTCATGTAAATTCAATTTATTTAGAAAAATAATTTTCTAGGAATTAAATTTACATATAATATAAAATTATCAGTGTAACTAATTATAATTAGGTAAATGGATTTATTATAATTAAATGAAATATTATGAAGCTTTCATGCCAAGAATCATTATAATCACATGATGAAAATATTTTATTCAAAAAAAATCACGAATTGTTTTAAAAATAAATTTTAATATATATCAAAAAATTGGATAGATAGTTTATATAGTCAAAATATATAATATCATTCAAAATATTTTTCGTAAAAGACATATTTGATTAATTAAAAGGCTTATTAGTCTTTTAATTCACTATGACAATATTATTAAATAAAATTAATCATAAATTTCATAAGACATAATTTTTTGATTTATAATCAACCATTCCATATGAGTATAATAAATTTATACAAATTCCATTTTGATATGACGAATTCAAACAAATTATTATTTTAATATAATATAATTATAAAAATTTATAATTTTATTTTTAAAATATATATATATTTATATATATATATTTTACAAATCTATTTTGAAAAAAAGTTTTTTCAAAAATAAAACATTTTGAATGTTTATCTTCTAAATGAAACATTATAAAAAATGTAACATGTTAAATTGTATTATAGATTTATTAACATTGATATTCTAATACATTGTGGTTATTTTACATTGGGTACAATTTGTAAATAAATCTATTCAAAATATCATCATATTTACAATGTATATAATTTTGGGACATTAACAATATGTAGTATATATACCAAATATATGAAATTAGATGCATTATAAAAAATGACATAATGAGATTAAATTTTAGAATAAAACCCTTACCTTTGTCCTAATTCACTATAAACTATCTATAATCATCTTAAATAAGTACATAAATTTATTTATTATATACCAATGAATGTTATTAAAAATGTAACCATTTATTTTCATGGATAATAATTCCATACATGAATTTATAAGTTAGTTTTTTAACTATTTTCCCATATTTGGTGTTATATAACTATAATGGTTTGTACTAGTTTTTTAATAGTAGATTTGGTATTCATTATTCATCCTATGTTCACTATTCCAAAATTATTGAAGTTCTTGTAAGGGATTATTTAAAAGTATATTTTATAATTGAATTTCCTTTCATGATTTTTTCACAATTTATCCATGAAAATTAAATCTATAGTATGATTATTTTATTGATTCTAAACTAACTAAGGGTGTTTTCTTAATTATTGGGTAAAGAAATAATTTATCCTAAATATAACAAAAAAATTGTATTTATGTATTTATGTAATATTGGATCATTTACTATGTTTTCCGAGTCATTTATGAAATAATTTCAATACATTGATCAAGTTGGTGATCAAATGGACCCAATAAATAACATACGATGATTATTAATCATTATAAGGATATATGGTTTCAATATCTTTATACAAGTAACTTAATGTTATAAATTTATTGTAAATATTTTTTATTTCATACTATTATTAGAAGTATAATAATAATAATAGGATATTAAATTCATACGTAACCTGAATAATCATTTTCTATATAGTACACTTGTTTATTTGATTAAATTAATTATGATCGTTTTTAGATCATATCATTAATGTGTTCTCTAATTTATTATACCAAAACCTGAATGATATAATAAATATAAAAGTTACCCATTAAAACATTTACCATTACCATCCATGTAATATGTTTAAGGAAAAACAATAATGGAACATTGTGTAGGGGTTAGTCCATGCACAAACACATGGTGGTCATATTTTGGTTTCCTAATAGAAAAATGGAATGAATGGGTAATATTTATTCTATTAGATTACTAAAATTAATTATATAACCAATAATAATTTCATTACATACATATTTGATAATTATTATAGGAAAATTACTATATAAAGAAATGAAGATTAGAAAAATTGATCACTCACATTGAGTAATTTGAGATCTCCATGGAAGATCTCTTATAACTGTATGGAATAGAATAAATTTTTTTTGATCAAAAACCCAAGAGAGTTATATATATTTCTAGTGGAAGAAGAAAACTTTTGTTTTTATGAGTAAAAAGAATCTTTATGATTTCCATAATGGGGTGATTAGGAGAACATTTTATAAGTTTTAAGAGTATCATATTTTTAAATACTTCAACTATATATAAAAGGATCAACTGCTAAACATGTAATGTTTATCTAAATATGAAAATATTTTAGTGTAGGGTGAGATATGGTATATAATATCTCTAAACCACAACTAAATACATATTATTGACATATTTAAATCCATTTTCCAATTGAATTTTTTATTTTTTCAATTTAAAATTTCTATGTGATAACTAGTTTTCACCAAATTTTACTGAACAACTATAACTAAAATTAATTTTTCCAGAATATGATAATTCATAACCAGTGATTCTTTATTTTTTAAATTCATTTCCTTCGATAAAATATCTAAAACCAAAATTAATTAATTTCAATATAATAAATGAATAATTCATTATAATAATTTCATAGAGAATTTGTATTTTTGATAAAAAATGTAAATTATTTTTTAAAAAATTGAAATAAATATTTTAAAATAAATATTTTAAACTAATTTTTTTGATAAATTAATTCATAAATTTGTGTCTCAGATTTATATAATATCAAGGATATAAAAGTCATAGTATAGGTATAACCTATTACACACCTAAAATTAAATTTTCTATAAAAATATAATATTTTATCTAAGCTAATTTTGACATTATAAATGCAATATATTGAATTTCATCCTGTCAACATAAAATATTTGATTTATACACATAGTATTGAAAATATAAAAAACTATAATTATAAATTATTTAATTGAAAAATGGTGTTTTTAAATAGTAAGGGCTCATAATAATATTTGAGATCAATTTCAAGTTCAAAATATGTTTTTATTTGTTTTCATAATTTATAATATTTTAAAATATGTCAAATTTGTATTTTAGTAAAACAAAATATAACATTTAGAAAAATAGTTCTTTGAGAAAAAATAATTACAGTTATACTAAATATGCACTAACCAAAAGGGATAAAATTAATAATATATATTCTAAAATATAATTTTTGTAATCCATTTCAATAAAAATATTTACTTGAGTTTGATATCATTTCAAATATTGATAATAAAAATAATATTTTTATGTCAAACATAACTATATATAAATATATTCAATAATTTAATATCATATTTTCATTTCATTATAAATTAAAATATATTAAATTTACTACCCAATAATAAATGAATTTAGTATACCTATTAGATATATTACAAATGAATGTATTTGAAATGAAAATATTTTGAATTACTCTAAATTTAATGAAAATATTTATAAAAAAATATTTTTAGTCATCTGATTTGATTCATATATATATATATAACCTTATAAAACTCATTCCATCTAAATATAAAATTTATATAGTTCTCATTATAGATATCAAAATAATATTTCTCTATATGTTGTACTTTCACTCATTATTTTATGTATTATAATAATAATTATTTTCAAATCTTATGGTGATATGAGGAATATACTATTTGTAAAGGTGCTATTATCATAAATTTATAGTACCCTTTTAATTTGTCTAGTATTAATGGATTCAATAATCCTTTACATTTTATACATAGTTTCATGTGATTTTGTTGTCAAATTTAACTATGAAAGGATAATGTGTAGTGGAATTAATCCCCCTCCCTTATGAATTTTTTCCTAATCTATATAAATTCATTTGAATAAATATACATTATTAGATTAAAATTGAAAACATTTAGTTTATGGAATGAATAAACATCCTAAAATCATTTGGCATTTCATCCCCCATAAATGCATTACATGTGTATAATTTAATTTATCACATTCCAAAAAAAATACCCTATTGTGTCTAGACTGAATAGATGATCAATGGTATAAAATTTAGAAAGATACCAACCATAAAAACATAGGAGACATATATCTTTCCTCAGAATATTCAAATCCAAAATATTTATTTTTTAACAAATTATTTCAGTAAAGTGTCGACCATTACTCAGTATAAAGACCAACATTATAAATGTGATTTTATATGTTTTTTATTATAATCCATTCCATGATAAAATAACATAGGATAATATGAATATTGTTTTCCATAATCCATGTAACCTTTCCACTTAGTGGATGGAACCAATCTATTTCTAGAATCACACCAAACATATCATAAGGAATGATAACAAGTTTTACACATTGAACAATCCTATAAATGTTAAATTTGAAAAAACTATTCAAGACACATAATTATATATTCAATAATAAAATAACCAGGGGGAATATTTCTTGATATTAGAAAATATTTGAGGTATTCTAGAGTTCGTATAATCAAATTCCAACTAAATGGTTATAACTCTCATTTAGATTGTACGTGTAGCATATAATTCAGGATATAAATATAGAGTAGTACTTGAAAATGTATTATATTGTGTTATATGTCTTTGAGGATATTTATTATAGTATTACAGATTTTAAATGGATTACTGAATTTAATTGGATAATATAATTCATGGTACCATAAAAACCTATCCTCACATAATTTACGATAAGGATTTCCCTTTATGAATATTTAAGAATCATTTTATTTCACGTTTTTATAGAAATAAAAAAAATTACACATAAAACATGTAGAATATAATTCTAAACCTTAAAATCAATATATATATTTTTTTCCAAAACTAGATAATGTAATTTAAAATCTAATTTTATTAGAAACATGTTTCATTCATTATAAATGAAGCCACAAAGAAGTAATTTAATTCCTCTTATTGTATCATACTCAATTTTAAGAACTAAAATTTTCATAACATTGGTTGAGAATAAAAATATTTTCATGGTATATAAAATTAAATAAACACGATATTCTATTTTTGAATTCATTTAATCCTATAAAAAAAATCCCTTTTACATAATTAATATTTTGCTCAAATTTTTATTCTTATTCTTCAATAAGGGATAATTTCATAAATTTTTTTATAAATACATAAATATTAAACCATAATTAAAACCCATAACTATTACTTTTTTTAAAACATGTGTAATCATGAAAATATTTTCTTATAAAACATCATTTCCCCCTTAAAAGTAATGTAAAAATTCAATTAAACATAAAGTCAATTTTAACATTTTGAAACCAAAATACTTCCATGAAAATTAATTTGAAATAATAAAAAATCATAGAGGTTTCATGGGACATAATCCTTATGCTACTATTATAGTTTATTATATATGAACTCTTACAAAGGGAATAACATATGAAAAAATTCCATCTTACCTACCTAGAGAACGTAATAATTAACCCATGCATTGGGCAAAAAAAATCTCTAACACCATACAATTTTTTTTTCAAATTTATTTGTACTTTTAAATAGTTTATATTACATTAAAATTTGATTTTTTTCTTATAATATATAAAACACTGAGTTTGGAAATAATTACATGTAGCATTGTGTTTTTCATGTGCTACAACAAACACTAAGAATAAATAAAATGTGGCGTATTATAAAAATACTAATATATAATATGATAACTATCAATAATAAATTGGTTTATCATGTACGGATAATATGAACTAAAATTTAAAATTAATGTTTACATGTGTATATAATATAGAATCATTACTGTACAATTATCTTGAAAAGTAAATATGAACCATTTGAAAATAAATAATGTCTTTTTCTCAGAAAAAATTTTTTGGTGTAGAAAATTTAATTACTTTAATTAATAGAAAATCAATTTTTGTGAATTATTTTAATTAAATTTATATGGTAAAAATAATATAAAATGATATACATTCATCTTTTTGCTTATTAAAAAATATAAAAATTATAAATCCAATTTTACCCTCGAAACATAATTTTTTAAAAAAAAAGAGGCATTTTGAACTCTAATATTAAAATTAATTTCTTAATAATTTAGAAAAAATATATTATAAAATATTATTAATTTTTTCTTTAATAATTATAAAAATTAATTATTCTAAATTATTTAGGATTATTTCAAAATATTTTTTTTAATATTAAAAAATACTATGTTTTAATTGAAATATATCCTTTCATTTAAATAATTTATGATGATAAGTTATAATTTTAATTTTTTTAAAACTAAAAATTAGTTCAATTATTCATATATTAATCCAATTCTGTCTATTTGAATAATTTTAATATTGAATTTCAATATAATAATTCAATAAAATTTTGGAAATTTTCCATTTAAAATCCATCTATAAAATAGAGTCCATTGTATTAATTAAAAATTAAATTGTTCAACATCATTGAAGGGAATTTTAACACACAGATTCCATATTTATAATCAAATTATGTTATATTATTTAAAAATTTCACCTTAATGTTTGACCAATACTAATAGCAAGAAGAGTAAAAATTATTTATTATAGTTAAGGTGAAAATGGATTTACCTGGTGGTTAAACTATAAAGATAGGATTTAAAAATAACACAAAACTTTTAAAAAAACATCAGATATCCATATTTATTCCTTAATCCTTTGATAATATAACTGTTAATTATTGGATCCCTATTACATGAATAAAATATTGGTGGAGTTCTCTCTTTCAAAAAACTAAGATTGTTTCACTAACCTTATTTATAAAATTCCACAACTTCTTCTATCCACTTTAGAAGATAAATCCATTTTATTTGGTCGAATCCTACCCATATAACATCTTAAACACCCTCATATCAACTTATATTGTAAATTCTACGTATGTAGCTAACCTGTGATGGTGTTCTGTGCAATCCTATTGAGGATAAACGAAGAAGATGTAAGGTTAATAAGTGATCATTTTTGTTTTAATTCTTCCCCACACGAATTTTATTGTTATTATAAAATAAATTAATAATAACATTAACATATACAAAAAATTATATGTTATTATGTATTGGTAATTACCTACACCCATTTCTCTAACAATAAATTTTTTATGACATCATCTTTCTTGTGCATGTCATACTATAGCCTAAAGAATCTATTTCATCTGTTTTTTTCATTTCTCCACCCAAGGATATATAAAATTATTGGTTTGTTATTAATATATAATTTTTATGATTTTATTATGATTATATAAATATTATATCACACATACCATCATTATATCAATTTTTGGAATATATTAACATCTCACTTGTGTACGACATAATACCACATCAAGAAGCAATGTGATTCGTTCCAAATTTACATGGAATTTATTAAGGACATAGGTACTAAAAATATGTGGTATTTATATAATAATAATTATTATTAAGTTATAGTATATATATATAATTTTCTTCAATTTCTTTCAATCAATCAAAAAAATGGAAATAGTGTTCATGCGTCTGCACGGCTTCTCAACCCCATAAACGCTATATTTTTTTCTATCACTAAATTATATGGGTTGATCTAAATATATTTATAATTAATATATATGATATTTAGATCATTTTCAATACATTTTATATGATTAAATCCTAATAAATGTTTGAAAAACATAAATAATAAATCAAAACATATACGAAAAATAAAATGGTTATTATTCGAAATGTATCATTAAAATGGAATTCCAAAGAAATAGTTAATAAAAGGTCATTGATATTTCATATATAAAATGATATTTATATATACATATACATATTAATTATTATTTAAATGATTTATAATAAAATTTTATTGATTATACATCATTTTAGAATGTGTTCAATTGAAGCCAAGACACACAGGAAGTGATTTCTATTCATACTTTTATTTCGAGGATCCATATTTTAATTCACCCATTTTTTATTATGTATAATGAATATAGTATCCATTTAGAAAGGTTTATCCAGAATCCAATAGTTATCATTTTATTTAATATTTAATTTTACTCTATTCCAAATTTTTTAATATGATTTAAATGATTACCTTAGCGGTGAGGAATTTCTGTCTCAATTTTCATTCATTGATACATATGTTAAATTATGTACTTTTCCTCTTTTAGGAGATGTGTATATAACCCCATATACATTTAATATGATAAATATATTTTTCATCATTATATTTTTTGTTCCATTTAATATTTTCCCCTCATAGTTTATGTGATTCAATTTAGTAATGTGGTAATGATTTTATGTGACAATCTCATCATTTATCTGAATGGTTCATGATTATGTTTTAGATGATAAAATATTATGTAACTTTTCCAATGAAAATGATGAATATTATTATACTTTATTTATTCATGAAATAATGAATTTATGGTTCCATTATTCCACTCCTTCATACACAAAATAATTCAGAATAATTTTTTTTTCAATATCCTACATTATTTTTCTATTGGATCCAAAATCTAGTTTCTTTAAAATCCGTGTTTTTGAAAAATGTTTTCAAAAAAATGTATTAATATTAAAATATGATTTTTAAAATAAATTTTTACACATTTTTTAATTTCCTTTATAAAAATTATCAAACATAATCTTCATTTATATTTTAAAAACAAAATCTATTTTCCATTTACTAAATATATTGATAGAATATATATTTTAACATGTATGTATTGAGAAAATAATCATATTTTCTCATGCAGAATAATTATTGAATATTAGTATACATATTATCAATGTTATTTTAAAATAAATGATTTTTCATAAATTTTATGTTTTATTTTATTCATATTTGAAGAAATATTTTCCTTCTTAAATGTTTTAAATGATCAGTCAAAATCATTTTCTATCTACGATGAAATATTTTAATGTTACCTATGACTTACTAGGGAATATGATACAAGGATACCACTATTATCAATTCTCTAAATGGTTTATATTTAAAATATAATGATGTTTATGATACATGTTTCTCTTCTGTAGGTTATCCAATGAAAAAAATATTATGAAAACTGCTTCTTTTTCCATGAGTTATTTTTTTATAAAGTGAAAAAATTATTATGTAACCTATATCATTTCCACAGGTTATGTCCTTAAGAAACAATTATGAAACCCATTTCATTTCATGGGTTTTAATATGATGAATGATTTAGTAACATAGAGAATATATAGTCATAGTTTTCATTTTGTGATGGGTGGAACCAATATCTCCATCCAATGCATTTGTATGTGATTGATAACTCAAGATTACATATTTTATGTGTATTCCAAATAACATATTCACAATGATATGAATCATCCTGATTACAGGTTAAAAATTTTATGTGTGAAAATAATTTCATATTGAAAATGTTATCTATAAAACCAATTACAAGTAAACAGTGTTAATAATTAACCTATTTTTCATGTGCACAATGTGATGTGCAGGTCTGGTTTTTTGTCCTTATGTTTATAACATGGCTTAATTTTGTGTCCTTAAATTAATGAGTGAACATTATTATATTTAAACATGTTCACAAGGATATAACATAATATGCACAACACTTATCAATGTATTGTGCCATTATTAGTGTCTAATTGATCATTGATATTTATTCCTTTATGACTCATGTGTGATGTATTAAAAATATTTATTCTATGACTAAATATAACGATCTTTGATATGAATTGTATAGTTTTCAACTTCGATGATCATGCAATATTACCATAATGTTAATGTTATTCTTAGTAATCTCTATAGTATTCCATGGAAAAGATTAAGAGATCATCCTTTCATATTGTTTCATTCCATTGGTTATTTAGAAAGGTTCAATTATGCTATGTATGTTAAGAGTACTAAGAGGGGATGATATTCTTGTGATAAATTGAAAATAATTCACCAAATTATATATATTTTCTTCCACGATTTCAGATTAATTGATATATTATGGTTCTCATGCATGTATTTGTTTAATATATTGAATATTAATCTAAAAATATGTAATACCCATTTTTGAGAATCATGGGTATTTATTGTTGGTATCAAATTATAGGTCTAGTTATTATTTTAAACTAGGATAAAAAACATTAGTGATATCAATTAGGGAATGTCCCTATGGTTAGGTCTATGAATGAGTCAAAGTATAGTTAAATGTCTAGGAACATTTTTTAGGAATTGAGTTGGTCGTTTAAAAGAAATTAAAGCATTGTTTGGACATTATAAGTGTATTATTATCAAGTAAATAAGTACATATACATAATAACTATAAAAATGCCACATTGAGATGGACTCGATCATAACCTGGTGCATGAAAATGGGCATCGCAGCAAACCAAATTTGACACTCCCGAGGGATACACTTTATAAATTCACAAATACATCACGAATCGTGATGGAGAATCTAAATAGAATTTGACTATTATAAACTACGAATAAACTTAAATATTCATAAAATAAAAATACAATGTCATGATTTAGAAATCCAATAAGTGACTTTCCATGATTATATTTATTGAGACAATTCTTTTTCAAACATTACTGTTACATCGTTTTGATGTTAAAAACATAATTTTATTACACATATTGGATCCAAAAGATTATTTTCATGGGAAAAATAAGGACCATACTTAACATTTACAAATTACAGAAATATTTATTAATTCATTCTTCTTTATCTTTTTATTGTAATTTATGTTCCACATTGTATATGTAGTCACCCGAGTATATACCTCAAAAAGAGGGGATATAATAATCCTAGTAAGAGGATAAATAAGAAAATGAATCAATATTACATAGGTAAGGCATAATCATAACATCATCATCTTGTGTGGATACATTACATAAAGGGATGAAATGTGGAAAAACATAAAAATGAAAGATCATGTCTTAGTGGTTAACTACCAAACATAGTTTTGACCAAATCTAACATCATGTAAAAAATATTTCAATTTAACATATGATATTCCTCACATTACCCAATGCATTGGACTGATATATAATTGTCATTTCACCCATCACATCATAACATTTTCATTGAAATATAAAATTCATGGTGCACCCCTCACATCATATCATTTACATTATCATACACGCTACAACGAAAATATATCAATAATGATACTAAAACTATACAAGTAAATGAATGAGTTTCACTTCATAAATCATACATTTATAATATTTGTTTTTAAAAATTAATCATGGAATAACATATTTGATATAATAATCATCAGCCATTTATGAGATGTAAAATTAGTGTTTTTTTAAAGAATAGTAATTTTTCAAAATATTATTTTTTTCATAAACTATAGAGGAACAAATATATATCCTTATAAATGTATGATAATGATGGATAAATTATTTTTATTTAATAACCATAATGAAAATGGTGTGAAAAGGGGGAGACATAAAGAATGAAATTTGGGTTTGAGAATTCCCTTTACCTTGTGTCTGAACACTTCCATCACATTAATGTCCCATATAATCACATTATATTAATTAATTAAAAACAATAGAACCTTTTATGAATGATTATTATTCATTATGAGTTTATTATGTTCCTTTATGGGCCTTTGTATGAGTTATAGAGTTAATATGGTCCTTCCTGAGTGTTCTTTTTCATAGTATTCTTGATCGGTTAGTTTTTATTCATGAATTGATGCTTTTTTTTAATGAGGATAAACTTAAAATATTTTAATTATATTTCATTAATGACCCTTAAAAATTATAGATGATCTAATAGAGTGTTTGGTTATAAAACATGATGATAATTCATTATATAAAAGTAAATGGTCTTATAAAAATTCTTGAATGATTTTATGTAAAATAAATGTACATCACCCATGATGTCAATAAATTGACACATCACAAACGATAATTCCATTTTTAAGGTAAAATAGGAAGATAGAAGATTTTAATGTTATATGTGCCTTTAACATGATATATTTCCATTATATGTATGTTACTGGAGTTATAATTCAATTTTTATGATGTTAGGTTAATAAATGATAATAAAAATTTGCTATTGAAATGAAATTAAAAAAAAAAGACAGAGGGTTTACCTCTTGTTTTTCTCCTTTTTGATCATTCTCGACGCACGTAGGCTTAGTATATGATGAAAACTTCTAATCCTGGATGATTGTGAGGGGATATAGAAGAGTGTTGGGTATGTTTTAGGCAAGGAATACAACATGAGAGGTGTTTGGATAAGAGAGTGTTAGAGGTGGTATTTATCGTAGATAAGAGAGGTGAATTCTAAATATTTTAATGAATATTTTATTATTTTTTCTAATAATAGAATATTTTTATCATTATCATAAACTAAATTAAATTAATAAAGGAGTGTTCTACATTTGGTTTCATACATCAGATATGACTCAATGAATAGTTAATTTATGTAAGAACCTGGGTTTTTTAGAAACGGTCAAAATCCTATCCCTGTTTGAATTTTGACATGTCTCTACGAAAAATAGAAAAATCTGGAATGTTCTAGAAATTTCTAGACTACACGCCACGTACTCAGAGTACACGTCGTGTATGTGTGTGGCCAGTACCGGCTGTGTGCATGCTGAGTACATGTTATGTGATGACCGTGCTTGAATTTATTACTACACGGTGTGTAGTTATAGACCTACCATGTACCATTGATCTTATGGAGGCCATACATTGTGTGTAGGCCTATTGGCTGGGTAAAATGTTTTTAGACAGTATAGGCCATGTACTATTTGTACACACCCTATAGATGGGTTGTGTATGGGGATATACATGGTGTGTTAGGAATGTCGTCGGAGTAAAGAATTACAAACCTTGTACCCATAGGTACATGATGTGTAGTCAGTCGGCATGTCTACGACCAAATTGCAGCTGTCATATGAACAACAAAATTATACACACCATGTACTTAAAGTACACATAGTGTTTTTTTCTCTCGCTAAAATGGGCAGTAGCCTCGTATTGATGCAGAACCTCAATCCCTCGACGTGTTTGAGTGGGGAGAGCCAAGATGATACTTTAATTCCCTCCTGTTTCTTTATCTGATGCTGGATTCAAACACTATCTAATCTGGTTGAACCCCCTCGGTAAGGCCATGATTCCACTTGATCCGTTTTCCAGATATCTGTTCTAGAATGATTTTTTTTGGGTTTGATTAGTTTTGATTATTTTCTAGATTTACCACGTTTTAGACATAATTGGATGATGTTATCGAAAGAGTATAATCATTCGAGTATCAGGTTGGTGGGGCATAACTCTTTTTGTGTTTTTGCAGACTTCTGGGTGGCGTGGCCTAAGGCACATTTTCTGGTATTTTGAGCGTGACCCTATATTACATATTATTTCCTGTTTAATTGTTATCTAAACTATGTGATGACTTTGGTTGTGCCATGTTACCTGTTTTTCTTGAGCGGGGTCAAGTGAGTGGTCCTTGCTCACCGAGGCATTTTGGTCGGGCAATGCCAAAATGGTTAAAATTATTTTGTATTGTTCAAACTGTTTTGTCTAGTTTATTGAACCTAATATGAATTTATAAAGACCATAAAATCCTTGGTGCTAGTATGGGACAATAAATTCTTAGTCCTTTTGAACTGTTAGATGGTTTTTCCTGCTTATGTGTTATGTTAAGATGTGTATATATGTAATTGCTGAATTGCATGTGCTAGAACCTTTGGGTCGTGCTGGGCATAGCCCAGTTATTCATGGGTGATGTTGATGATAGGTTGGTCTTGGCTCGGGGTACGTTGGGTGGATCAGACAACGGGATTGGGTTTCAATGGTGTTAGCTTGAGGTAGGATGACTGTTAGTTTGGCAATGGCCTAGGTTACTAGGGTGACAAGGACCTCAGACTTGAGCGGCATAGTCGCAGGGACACGAGGAGTCAGAGGTGTGGTGGCTTGGGTATTATTTTTGGTGATTACCTCTCACTTGGAACTATGAGTAGTGTGAAAACAGAGTGACTTAGTGATGAGGTGGATTTTACCACTCGTGTGGGTTGAGGCCCCTGTTAGTTGTTGTTTAGGTACTTTTGGTTTGGGGGTGCTTGTCGTAGGAAGCCACGTGGACGGTGAGGAGCCATTAAGGTATAGTGTTGAGGCTATCGAGTTGGGGGCAGAGGATAACTATTATTTTGGGGGTTGACATCGATGTGCCTCTGGTAACTTTATTTGAGGGAAGACAACATTGTTCCCCCAGTTACTTATTTGAGGATAGGCATCGTTGTTCTTCCAGGTTAATATTTTTTGGGTGTGACTTTGGGTCGTCGGTGCTTGAGACAAGTAGTGTCTAGGGGCACATGTTTTCGGGTTATATGACATAGATTCCAGTGTTAGCTGAATCATGTGACACTCCATGGTTACTTCTGAGCACAATGGGAGTTTAAGTTTATTTTTTCATCATACTATTTATTTTCTTCTGTATAAATGAATGCTCGCTTAAAAACTTATATTAGCTACACACCGTTGGGTGGTATCCTACTAAGATTCGTCTCACACACTACACGGGCCATTTAGGACGCATGTAGACTTTATAGATTTACGTGCAGTAAAGAGGCCATCTTCAGGAGCTGTGCTGCATTAACTTTTCCATAGAGATTATATGGACCTTGAGGTCTTGCCTAGTTAGAATTATTTTGTTTGGTGTTCTATCATGTATCAGCATTCTTACTTATTTTGTTGGTACAGCTGGTTATCCATTTGTGCCCTTAACATGGATATTAATGACCTATTTTGGGTGCATGTTTGTTGTTCAGTGGTAGCAACAAGTCATCAACATGTTATTGTGTTAACTTTCCACTACAGTTGTTTATATTTATCAATTCTGTTGTTTATTGATATTGAATGTGTTTCTGCTCTGCGGGTCTGGTTCGAGTCTATTGATTCGTTTATTCCGCTATATTGTTATTATTATACTCCGACCAGTTTTAGTATCATCATTTGAGAGGGTATATCTTCCCCACTATACCTAAAATGACCCTCACTACAAGTCGGCAGCCTTTGCCATTCAAGGAGGTGCGCCTAAGGTAGTAACACCCATCCCGTTTAGCACTGTTTGGGTGTCTGCTCAGGTCTGGGATGTTACTGAGTTGTATCAGTGGAGTTCTTTATAGGGATTTAGTATCAGTGTTTTGATGGATTCTAATTAGATTGAGACTTCTCTTTCGTTACAGCCATTTTTACTATTTGGGTTATGGTATACTAGAGATAAGTTGCTATTGGAACTGGGTTTCTAGCTTGTTCTTGGGTGCCAACATCCCCAGGAATGAGGGATGGACCATGTTTTCATGAGTTGGAATTTCTTTTCGCTTTTTCTCAGATTATAGTTCATATGATTTCCTCCTTGGTGGCTCACATGATGTGTGATTTTATTGTTTGTGATATGAAACCCTTGACCTGGTATAATAAGGTAGAATTGGACCTTGTCTCGGTATGGCAAGGCTTGTTTGTTGTTTTTTGATAGGCACATTTTAGAGTATTTCAATTATATAATTGCACGTATTCATTATGATGTCATAATACCATGTGAATAATGTTAATTTCAATGATTTGAATATTTGTAGAATTGCAGGGTATTTGGGTTTGGATTTTATGAGAGTAGGAAGGTACTATAGTTTAGGTGATTCAGATGACCAAGATGGGGTTACTTGGTCATCAGTTTGAAGAAATTTGTGCTGTCGAGATGGGCATGGCCTAAGGTACTTTTGATACATGGCTCTGTTAAGGGTGGGTGAGGAGGCCCTATGGCTCTGATGCTGTGGTCATGGGTTGCAGTGTAAAAGATTAAGGGTAGTAGTTATGCACTGACTTTTACTAAATTCCCTATAAGCAATGAATATAAATTATTATTATATTTATGTGTTCTCTGACCATTTATGGTATTAGTCAGGTTCCCCTTGTACATCTCGATGGAGTGTCAGGCGGGTGATGATACAATGCTGCATGTGCAGGATCAGGTTTAGTATCCGGTGCAGGCAGAGCATGAGATGCATTTATAGGCTATGGGATAGGATCAGGTTTTGAATCCAGTGCAGGCAGGATAGCAGTCGAGTTTGGTAGTGTATAGACCATGGCTCGACGAGAAGCTCTGAGTTAGCCTGGTACATGTCTTGCAAGGGATAGAAAAAGGTGCACAGGGTACAGATCCATCTATGTCATATTTGATGCGGGAGTTCTAATCGCAGCACCGACCACTTTCTCAAGGTGAAGGTGGTCCACAGGCATCTGAGAACTGTATAGAGAGTATGAAGATGATATTAGAGTAGCTCGAGACTCCTCCAGGGCGGAGGGTGAAGATGGAATCCTACATGCTAAGAGGACTGGAAAATCATTAGTGGGATGTGCATGTTCAGGCTTGTAGGCTTGAGGGACTAGCGTGAAAGGACTTTGAAGGCAGATTCTTTGAGCACTTTTACAAAGAGACACAGAGAGCTGAGAGAGATTGGGAGTTCTTGAGTCTTCAGTAGGGAGACATGTCTATCAAGGACTATGCAGCTACTTTCAACGAGTTATCTCGCATTACACCTAGTATGGTATGCAATGATGCAGTAAGGATGCTGCGCTTTGAGGATGGATTGTGACATGCCATTCGTATCAAACTGAATATAGTCAGGTTGAGTTCATTCTCAGAGGCGGTGAATCAGGCGCTTATAGCAGCAGGTAACTAGAGGGATAGGCCCAAAGTTGGCTGAGGAACAGTTTCAGGTGTTGTTTTGGATAGAAGGAAGTGAGAAGAAGATGAGTTTCAGCAGGGAATCGAGGCCAAGGACTCAAATATACCACATATTAGTAGTTCTTCAGTGATTTTCTTTTAGTGTGGACATCCAAAATAGGTTCGAGCTCAGTGTGGTAGGACTCCAATGGAGTGCCAGGCATGTGAGAAGATCGGGCATCTTGAGAGGTTCTGCAATAAGCCTTCTCAAATAGCCAATAGACAGGGAACATGACAGACTGTGGCATCTGGAGTTGGTTAAGGTTTGGTACAAGGTGATGGTAGCTGAGGTTTAGCTAGATGTGGAGGACGTGACAGAGATAGCGGGGTCCATCTAAGGGGTTAGTGGTAGTTTATTAGAGCAGCACCATAGGGAGGTTAGCAATCAGGCAGCTGTAATTCAGGCCCGGTGCATGCCGTGGAGCTACCAAAGGCTGAGCATGCTGGTGAGACAATGACTATTAGAGGTACACCACGGGTGTGGTCGTGATTTCCTTGTTCTCTTTTGGCATAAACTATAGAGGCATGTCCATTTTTAGTGAATGTGATGTGCAAGATCTATGTGGATTTACTAGATGCTGGTCAGCGAGATTGGTGTCATATCGAGTGATGATGTGTTTATATATATGTATGAGATGTGTAGCATCATGGGAATCGAGGATGCGGGTTACATGAGGTGTTGTGTTCATCGGTGCATTGAGGATGCAGGTTACATGAGGTGTTGTGGGCATCAGGGCATCGAGGATTCCGGTTACATGAGGTGTCGTGGGCATCGGGGTATCGAGGATGTAGGTTACTCGAGGTGCATGGAATTAGGTTTTATTTGGTCATCCATGGGATGCAGGACCTCACGGAGGTGGACACTAATGCGGTTCAGGATACGTTGGGTGTCATAAATGATAGGGTAGCACCAAAGAGGCGCATGGGTGATGATGCGTCATGAGAGGAAAATGAGTCTGGAAATTAAGTTAGTGAACTATTTCTTGTTTGGAGTTTTGTCGAGTGGAGATCGAGCTTGGGATATCCTGAGGTAGGGAGCCCCATGATGATTTTAGCCAGAACCTTTGAAACTAGGGAAGTTTGGGTAATTTTACTCCGGGTTGTATGTTCAGTGCCATCTCCATGTTTAGTTTTAAAGATCAGGGACGAGCTATGTTAAGATACGGAGAATGTTAGAACCAGAGTTTTTTAGAATGGGTCAAAATCCCGACCCTGTGTGATTTTTGAATTTGCTTTGAGAAAATTGGGAAAATCCTGGATGTTCTAGAAATTTTCAGACTACACACTGTGTACTCAGAGTGCACACTATGTATGTGTTGGGCTAGTACCTGTCATTTTCTAGCCAAGTACATGTTCTGTGATGACTATGTAAGAATTTATTACTACATGGTGTGTAGTTATAGGAATTCCATGCACCCTGGACAGTGTGGAGGCCATACCTCGCATGTGGGCCTGTTGGCTGGGTAAAATCTTTTTAGCAATCACACACTGTGTACTATTTTTACACACCCAGTTGATGGGTCGTGTATGGGGATATAAATGGAATGTTGGGGACGTTGTCGGGGTAAATAATTACAATCCATGTACCCCTAGGTACATACCATATAGTCAGTCGGTAAGTATATGGTGGAATTCCATCCTTCATATGAACAGTAAAATGATACATGCCTTGTACTTAAAGTACACACCATGTATTTTTTTCACTAAAATGGTAAATAGCCTAATATTGAGGTAGAACCCCAAACCCTTGGTTGGTTTGAGTGGGGAGAGATGTCCAGGACTTCAATTCCCTCACTTTTCTTTGTTCTATTCCAAATAAAAACCCCATTTAATCCGGTGGAAACCCCTCAATAATGCCTTGATTCCTCTTGATCCATTTTTCTTGATTTCTGTTCTATAACGAGTTATTGGGGTTTTTGAGAAATTTTGATTCATTTTTAGATCTTCCATGTTTTATACCTAATTGGAGGTTGTTATCGGAAGAGTATCATCATATGAGTCTTAGGTTGGTGGTGCATACCTCTTTTTCTGTTTTTGTAGACTTTTGGGTGGAGCGGCCTAAGGAATGTTTTCAGTAATATTAAGTGTGACCACGTATTACCTATTATTGCTTGTTTAATTGTTATATGACCAATGGTATGCCTTTTGGTATGCCTTGTTACCTTTTCTTCTTGAGCAGGGTTGGGCGATTGGTCGTTGCGCACCGGGGCATTTTTTTCGGGGACTGCCAAAATGGTTAAAATTATTTTTGTATTGTTTAAACTATTGATTCTAGTTTATTGAGCCTGATATGAATTTTTGTAGTCCTTAAAAACCTTAGTTCTAGTATGAGATAGCAGTTTCTTAGATATTTTCATATTTTAGATTGTTTTTCCTGTTTATGTGCTTTGTTAAAATGTGTATATATGTAATTTCTGAATTGCATGTCCTAGAACCATTGGGTTGTGTTGGGAATGGCACAGTTATTCTTTAGTGATGTTGACCACTGGTTGGGATTTTACTAGGTTGCGTTGGGTGGTTATGACCATGGGATTTGGCATCATTTGCATTGGCTTGAGGCCTGATGACTATCAGGTTGGGCATGGCCCATGTTACTAGGATGGCATGGCCATCAAACTTTAGCGACATTGTCACAGGCACACGAGGTTTCAGAAGAGTTGTGGGTTGGGTACTATATTATTTGATTACAGATCACCCAGAACTATGAGTAGTGAGCACTCATAGTGAATCTTTGATGCGGTGGTTTTGACAACTTGTGTGGTTAGAGGCCACAGTAAGTTGTCGTTTAGGTTCATTTGGTTTCGGGTTGCTTACCGTAGGAAGCCACATGAGAGGTGAGGATCCATTAGGGGATAGCATTGAAGATATTGTGTCGGGGGTAGAGGCTCTCCATTATTTTGAGGGAAGACATTGATATCCCACTTGTTACTTTATTAGAGGGTAGACATTTTTGTTCCTCCGATTACTTATTTTACGAGAGGCATCGTTGTTCCTCCGAGTTAATATTTTTTGGGTCTGACTTCAGGACATCGGTACATGAGACACACGGTGTCAGGGGCACATGGTGCTGGGTTACATGATAGATATTTCGGTGTTGGCTGAAGCAGGTGACACTCTGTGGTGGCTGGTGAGAACCCGTGGTGTTTGGGTTTATTTGTGCATCGTACTATTTATTATTTTCCTTATAAATGCATTCTTTCTTAATAAATATATTAGGTACACACCATTGGGTTGTATCCTACTGAGATTTGTCTCAAAAACTATATAGTCCCTTCATGATGTATCCATAATTTATAGATCTATGTGCAGGAAAGAGGTCATCTTCAGGAGCTGGGCTACACTAGCTGTTGCATGGAGATGGTATCGACCTTGAGGTCCTGCCTAGAAGGATTTACTATGTTTGGTGTTATTTCCTGTATCATAATGCTTACTTGTTTTGAAGCTACATTTGGTAATCCATTGGAACCCTTTACATGGATATGTATAACCTATTTTTTAGGCATGTTTGTTGTTCAGTGGTAGTTACAAGTGATGAACATGCTGTCGGGTTTACATTCCGCTGTTATTGTTTATATTTATTACTTCTTCTATTTATTGATATTGAATGTGTTTCTGCTTTTCAAGTTTGGTTCAACTCAACTAAGTCGTTTATTCTGCTGCATCATTATTATTATAGTCGGAACAGTTCAATTGTTATCCTCTGAGAGGGTATAGCCTCCCCACTATACTTAAAAAGACCCTCGCTGCTAGTCGGTAGCCTTTGGAATTTGGGGTGGTTCACCTAAGGTAATAACACACAACCCATTTAGCACTGTTCGCGTGGATGTTCAGGTCCGGGTCATTACAATTTAGCGTATAATGTATATATATATAGTAAATTGTAGAATTTAAATATTCACAAAAAATGCATGTATTTCAGAAAAATCTAAAAAATTCTCCATAATCATTTTTAACTATATTGAAATAAAAAATTAACACAAATTTATGAATATAATTTTATAAAATGATTATTTAAAATTTTAATTAAAACCATCATTTACTTGAAAAATAATGAATTCAAAATTATAACTGATTTTATAACTATTTGAGAAGTAATTTATGCTCTCAAATAATTATATTAATATTATATGAAATATAAATGTTAATATATGAATTTATATTATGAAAATATATTTTATTTTATAATATTAAATAAATTATTGAATTATAATTATATAATTATGACTTGAAAAAATACCATCATAAAATAGTAATTCTTAAAACAGTTATTTATTTACACAATGAAAAAATTAAACCTTAATTTTTCATATAAGATGACTAAATATTATTAATTCTTTCATGGGTGTAGTTACTGTTCATTTTTTAGGATCACTATGCCTAAGTATTACAACAGTATTCATAAGGGTAAGTTAATATTTCACTGCTTTTGATTCTATAACATATAGAATGTCTTCTAATGTCATTAATTATTCCTTTCTAATGATTTTAATATAGTCTATATGTTATTTTATGTGATTTATATTATATATGAAATTACAATAAGAAAGGTGTAATTAAATTAATGAAATTTATGTTCATTACATTAATCCCTCATTTTAAAAAATTTCCCTCGAAATTTATTTTTACATAAATAGTTGAGGGTACATCACCTAAATCGCCTCCTTTGGTTCACAAGTTGCTTCTTCACACATACGGTTCCTCTATAACACACTGAAAAGGTGTGTCATATTGTTTCATAGGGCCTTATATCTCTGGTCCAGAATCTTTACCTGGATACTCCTTATAAGATAGATCATCTTTGAGCTATACCACCTCTAAGTTTAGTACATGTGAGAGACCTTGTAAGTACTTCATCAAGGGTGATATATGGATCACATCATGAGCTTAAGCCATATTCAGGGGAATAGAAAGCCGATATGCCAGATCTCTTATGTGATCATAGATATCATGTGGCAAATATACTGTGGGTGTAGCTTCAATTTATTTACAAACTCCACTACTCTCTTCCACTACTATAATAACGACCTATACCCACGATTCAAAACCGTGGGTATAGCCCCCAAAACCGTGGGTATAGAATATACCCACGGTTTTGGGAACCGTTTGCTCGAACGACGTCGGTATATGTCCCCAGCCTATACCCATGGTTTTCCAAAACCATGGGTATAGGTGTCCAACCACCGTGTCACCGAAACATAGCCAATTACCATGGTGTCAATGGCTTTTACCCACGGTTTCAAAACTGTGGGTATAGGTCCTAAAATAATGCAGGCGCCGAGTTTCGATCCTGCAACCTCTTCGCTGCAAAAACCTCGTCTAACCACTACCCTAACATCACATATATATATATATATAGTTAAATATAGTTATAATAACCGTGGGTATAGAGGGATGAACCGTGGGTATAGGGTTCCCGCAAAACAATATCCTTCATACGGGAAAAAAATTCCAGCGCACACAAAAGTGACCTATAGCCACGGTTTTTCATAGCCGTGGGTATAGGTATTTTAGCCCAGACCCATCCCCATGATTTTCCTCAAAACCTTGGGGATACACCCCCACCCTATACCCACGGTTTTGCGAAACCATGGGTATATGTGACTTTTCAGGACCTATCCCCACGGTTTTCCAAAACCGTGGGCATAGACCCCCCCTATACCCACAGTTTTGGAAAACTGTGGGCATAGGCGTTGAAAAGTCACCTATACCCACAGTTTTTCAAAACTGTGGGTATAGGGGGGGTCTATCCCCACGGTTTTGGGGAAAACCATGGGGATAGGTCCATTTTCCAGTAGTTTTCTATAGAGATAACTGAAGGTATACTTAATATCCAATGTCGATGTATAGGTCCATTCGAACATTTTTAGCATCCCTCTTTTTCCAATTCAAATTAGCATTGAAATGTTTTTGGATGGATTGAACCTTTATTATATTATCTTACACTAGATCTAATCGAAATAACATTTTTTCACTAACTTCATCCCAATAGGTTGGAGTACTACATCACTTTCCATACAAAGCATCATATAGAGCCATCAGAATACTCGTGTTGATGTTATTTTTTGTATGAAAACTGATCTAATGGGACATTATGATACCTTCAGAATTTGAATTCTAATGTTAAATCTCTTATCATATCGTAGATTGTTTGAATTTCCCTTTTAGATTGGCCATCAGTTTGAGGGTGATATACCATGCGGAATAATTACACAGTACTCAAAGCATGTTGAAGAGACCTCCATAATTAAAATGTAAACATGATCCCACGATCCAATACAATTGAGATTGGAAATCTATGAAGTATCATCAGTTCCTTCACATATATCTTTTCAAATTTTTCATGAGATATATAGTCCCAAATAGGGATAAAGTGGTATGTCTTGGTGAGTTGGTACACCACAAACCATATTGTATATCTTCATTTGGATTTCTTCAGGATACTTGTGAAAAAGTCCATAGTAACATTCTCCCATTTCCTCAATGGTATAGGAATTGGATATATCATCCCTTTTTAATTTTTTCAATATGCATTAAATTGAAGACATATCAAACACATTCATATATATTTTGTAATCTTAATCTTCTTGTTTTCCCACCACTTATGTTCTCAAAGATAATGATACATCTTGGTGCTTCATGGATGGATAGAGAATGTTGAGCTATGAGAATTATCTAACAGTCCATTCTTTATTCTCGGTGTTTAAGGTAGATAAGGCCTTTTTTTTAAACCAAATTTCTTCATTATCATCAATATGGTACAAATTTAGCTTCCCTTCATTTACTATATTTTCCCAATATTGTAACTCTAGATCATCCATTTGTGCCTCTTTAATCTTCTCCTAGATAGATGGTTGGGAAATATATTGGTAACGGTAGGATATGTTATATAACATTGTTATTTCTAAATCAATCCTTTTCATGTCCAATAATATAGAGTCTACCTCAATCTGAGACATGGATATAGGAGTTGGTTCTTTCCTTCTAAGTGCATCGTCTACTTTGTTTTCCATGAAAGGATTATAGTGAAAAAATCAATCATAACTTCTGATTAGATATAGCCATTTCCATTTATACATGTTCTGATAAATTTATGTTAATATATAATTTATGGTCTTTTTATTGGTATATATGTCACACATTTCACCAAAAATGTAGTGATGCCATATTTTTATTAAAAAATTCACTGTTTCTAGCACCAAATCATGCTTCAGGTAGATTGGCTCAAGGATATTCAACTACAGTGAGGTGTGGGATATAACATTATCATATTTTTTGAGTACACAACCCAAGACTTTCATTTAATCATCACACTATATCAAAAGAAAATTCTCCACATTCCAATTTTTTGATTACATCTATAGTTATAAGAGTTCACTTTAACTCTATAAAACATTCCTAACATTCTTCCGTCCATACATACATTGTCCCTTTCCTTGTTAAATTAGTTAGCGGGCTTAGAAATTGTTAAAATTATTCATAAAACGTCGATAGTACCCTACTATGCCAAGGAAACTGTAGATTTTGGTGACAGTAGAGTGTCTCGACCATTCCTCAATTTCCATATTTTTGAAGGTTCCATTCAAATTTTCACACTTGTGACCACATGTCCCAAGAAATTGAGTCAATATATCCAATGAAACACTTCTTAAATTCTATGTGCAACTTCTATTTCATTATTATCACCTAAAAATCATTAGATGTTATTTATATTCATAATTTTTCATGGTTTATATAATAATGTAATCAATAAAAACTACCACAAATTAGTCGAGGTATGTCTAGATACTCTATTTATCAAATCCGTGAATATTTCAGGGGAATTAGTAATTCTGATGGGAATTAACAAAAACTCATAGTGGCCATAACATTTAAATAAGGAAGTCTTCTAAATATAGTATTTATTCACATTTAACAAATGAAATATAGAATATAGTTCAACCTCTTAGAAGTACCGAGATCCTATCAACTGATCAAACAAATAGTCAATCCTCAGAAAAGGGTACTTGTTCTTTATGGTGATCTTGTTGAGTTTCTGATAATTGATACAAAACCACATTTATCCATCCTTTTTCATAAAAAATGGAACTTGTGCACCAAAAGGTGATGCACTATGTTATGATAAGCCTTTTTTCCAAATGTTAATTTGGCTACTTTATAAATTCCTCCAGTTTGATATGAGCTATCCTATAGGGACATGTTGAGATAGGAGTAGCTCTGGGACTGAGATATATTGAGAACATTACATCATAAAATGGGGGTAGTCTAGGAAACTCTTCAGAAAATATATCATTGTATTCCAAAATTATGGGAATTCCCCCTATGTTGATACATTCCTTTTACTCATTCATTTGAGTGAGGTATTATTCTTTATAGTGAATCAATATCCACCCTATGAAAGGAGTTTACAATGGTGATTAACAATATTTGTTAATTTGTGGAGGAGCATGGGACAGTTTAGAATATGAAATTATATTTCATTTTTTTGATATTTTATATGTGGTCTATATAATGAGTTCAATTATATTCCCATTATAGCATAGAATTCCACAAATGGAATAATCATGAGATTTCATGGTAGTATCTTCCAACATAATTAAATACGAGAAGATTTCAATACTTGGGTTGCAATGATTGCACCACTATGTGTTATTATGGATATCTATACATGATGGTTTCAGAGATTCGATTTAATTTTTCTAGAAATATCTTAGGATATAAATGAATTCATAGAACCAAAATATAAAATACTATTTCCATTTTTGAAGGAATAAGAATTGTACCTTGTACCACTTCATTCTATTGATCCACTTCTACAGTAGTGATCACGTAAGCCATTACATGAATCTTTGGATTTGGTAGCTACTGACGATGATTACCATCTAGAGCTAAAGGTTTAGTACAAAAAATTGTATAATACCCTTGCTCCGTGCAGCTATAGCATTAGACCACTAGGTTTTCTCTCCTTTCCTCAACCACATTTCACCCTTCCTCTTTTCTTTTCAATATTCACGAGCCTTGTGGCCTTCTCTCACACACATGAAGCATTTACCCATATAATTAAGGAAGATCCCATTATGAATTTTCTAACAATTTTGACATTTGGGTGGTTTATATTTCTTTAATTATTTCTCTTTATATACTCAAGTTTGATACTGTATCTTTTGTTTCTTATCACCATAGCCAAGGGGACATTATACAATATTCATATCCACTTTGAGTGCACATTAATCAAATTTTTCACAACTCCCACAGCCTTTATAGGAATGATCCATTCAATGTGTAGTTTTAATTCAATAAATAATATATCAATATTTATATCATTGTTGATAACAAAACATGAAGAATACCATGCGTGACTTTTGAAATTTTCCTCATTGGGAATAAAATATTATTCATTATTTTTCATAAAATCTATTAATTATCTCATCATATTTTTATGAAGAATTCAGAGGAAATACATGTTAAAAATATTATCTTAATGTTTTTTCACTCTATCGTTTCAATTTCATCCCTCATCTTGGTGTTCTTAGTCAAAAATAGCTATTGGTCGGCCTATCCATCTAGATGATAAACGACCATTCTAGAACCCCCGATTTCTAGTATGTAAGGCTTTCTTTATGTTTCTAGTGTTATATAAAGTATAAAGGTGGAAGATAGGAAATTATGTAGAACATGAGGAATGTTTATGGGGATAAAGGGGGGTTCATGGAATATCCAACATTTTCTCAATCTGTGTGTGAGCATAGAAGAAACCATGTGTAGTGGTTATAGGTTAGGCCATTTGAGGATATAGCTTTAGAAAGGTTTGTGCACGATTAGGGAGACCATGCAAAGAGGTCATGTGAGTATTTTCTTGAGGCAATAGCTAATATACAGTTAGCAAAAAAATTTAACCATGTAACTGAACTATGTGAGTGTAAAAAACCACATCCTTAAAATATTGATCTAGGTCGTCATTTCCTTTAATCAACTAGTTTTCCCTAAACAAGTTATAACTCAATATTTTGATTCTTCGAAGGTCAATGAAGGTTCTCCCATCGATGCATTGGTAATATAAAGGATCCCCTTTGTTTTTGAAGCTAGATTCTTGATGTATGTCATTTTTCATCATTATTAATGTCATGTTTCCTTAGATATAATTATATCAACTTCTCTCCTCCTACCAGTTTACTATATATACACCTATTATGAATGTATCTAAGATTGAGGATGACAAATAATATTATATCATGGATTTTTTATAGTAGAAGAGATCTAAGGTGGTCTCATTAAATTTTAACATGGTTGTGTGAGTGTTCTTTGACTATTTTTGGTTTTCGTCAAATCAATTGAGGTAGGTGGCTCCACTCTCTACTAATTTTTGTAAAACTAAATAGTGTGGTTTTGAATTGATTTCATTTTGTGTATTTGATTGTGAATTTTATTATTTATTATTTTTATAAACCATATTTTGTTAAGGGAATAGAAATATGGGAAATTGGTTCTTTAAATAATCTGTCAGATTCTAGATTTTAGAATGATGATTTTAAAATGGGACATTTTGTGAATTATGATTAAAGGATTGACTATAGTGTTTTAATAAAAGGAATGGTTTTCTTGAAAGTGATTGGTGGATTTTAATTATTTATAATTTTTTCAATAAAATATTTTTTTTATTGGAAAGGATTGAAATTGTTATTTGAAATGGTTTCACCATACATCATTTTGGGAATGTTCATGCTGGATGGGAATTGAATATGGGATGTGTACCATATGGGTATGAGGTTTATGACACTCAATTAATGGACTGTCTTAGTGGAACACAAGGTGATTGGAAAATAGACGTCTCATGAGTATGGAACTGTCGAATAAAGCAAGCATCTGTGGGTCTATTGTGAAAAATATAATGGTTATGCCAAAAAGAAAATTGAGAAATTGTTTTAAAGCCTTGTTTTGTTGTTTTTTAAGAAATATGATATTGTGTAAATTTTTTAAAATGTTCACGTTCACCTTTGGTTATAAATGGAATGAAAATTATTTATATTTAGTTGTAGACTATTTTTCATTATTATTTAATATAAATTTATTTTTATAAATGTTTCAAACTTTTCAATCAAAGTGGTTTGAGTAGGGAAGACAATGGGTAATAGCCTAAAAATTTTATACTCACTCATGATTAAGTTAATTGGTTCTATTTCAGATGATATATCCAGGGACATTTTAAAAGGTAAATTATCACACGTTTATACTACCACCTCATGATACATAGGTTCCTTGTTTATGTTAGAGCATTTATCTTTTGGAGTATGGAGTCTTTGGGTTGTCTTGGAGTTTATATAATTATCTTCCATTTTTTACATTGATAGTTACTTATTCATACTCTTTAAAACCCTTTGGTCTAGTTTTTATATAAGTGAAGTAGTTGAGTTTTCATTCATTTATTCATGCATCATATAATTAATTGGTTGGTCATGGATAGTTGGGTAAATGGTTTTAGTTTTTGAAGGGTAAATCATCGACCACTATCATTTGAAATCCTATGGCATTTATTTGAATACATTGGTGTCTTGAGGATGATTCTAATTGCTATGTAAAGATTCATTGTACTCTCATGCCAATTAGAATATGTATTTAATTTCAAAAGTTATTAGCTTTATTGGTACTTCCCTAACATGTGGTATTTAGTTTCATAGTCTTGGAGTTGAAATTCATTCATGGATATTCATTAGTGTATGATATTAAAAATAAATAATATTATTAACACGTGAAATGTACATCATAAAATGATTTATCTAGCCTTTTTATGCCTAACATCACGTTACTAGGTAGTTGGGTACATAATTGTTTTGGATTAACATATAGGATATTTTTAAGCTCATTATCATGGATTTAGCCAATTAAATGAGCACGAAATGCATTGTATGGGTTTGTATTACCACTATGAATGAATATTTCGTTTTGAGCAATAATTTATGATTTTTTGAAAGGGTATAAACTTTAGAAAAAAAATCAATAATTTTCAAATGAATGATATTGAAAAGGGAATGGTTGACGAATTTTGAAAATTGTTTAGTTTCCAATTGAATGATGTATTTTTTCAAAAACATTTGAAAAAGGAAAGCATTGTTTTTAGAAAACAATGTTGTGATATATGATGTGATAGAATTTGAAATTCTAAGCCTTAAGTTTCTAGAGACTAATACATATAGAGTTTGTTTTTTGTTTTGAAAATGACACCTTGTAAGATTTTTAGGAACTAAACCGATGAAATGGCAGAGAATGCTATGGCACCTGAGTTGTAGGTGAAAAAAGAGGTATATCAGAGTATCATCAATGAATTCATGATTTTAACATGAGGAGGCAGAGTGATGAACCATGGCATGGGGGTCATTCCATTTATTTCATGAAGAAGAATCCACCCATTTTCCGAGGTGATTCGGAACATGAAAAGAATGAGGTTTGGCTAAAAATTTGGAATTTTATATTTTATTTCAATGGCACAACCACTGATGTAAAATTAAAATTAGAAACATATATGGTCTAGGATCTGGAAGGACAGTCGTGATATCTAGAGGTACATGCTTGAGTAGAACAGGGACTTAGTTGGGAGGATTTTGAGGAATTGTTGAACAAATAATTCTACACATACACATTCAAAATATCAAGAAAATGATGGATTTATTAATCATAAAGCCAGAAAATATCTCTATTATAGAATATTTTTCTAAATTCGTGAACTTAATGAAAATTTAACTAAATGTAGTAGTGAGTGAGGCCTTGAAGGAACACATCTTCAAATAATGGGAAGGGGTTATGATCGAAGATTGTTGTTCTCTATATTATAGATTATACAATGATAGTGAACTGAGAGACAGTACCTGAATGTGATATCTCACGAACTATGGGAGGAGGAAGTATGATAAAACCTATGTGGAATGGTGGCAACTCTATTTTTTAGCAATAAAGAGAGTGAAACCCATTTCAAGGGTGGGAGTCGAAACCCGAATCACATAGTTTGAATGATAAATATATATCTGAGACCGAGGACAAAGGAACGATATTTCCAATACGGATCCCATGACCACATGAAGCGAGAGTGTAATGAGAAACCGGAGAATGTAACAAATTAAATAATATGGGTAATCCTCATTGTTATTTTCATTGTTCATTATGGTCAGGTGCTTGAGTAACTTATCTTGTGACACAAGAATCATATGCTTCAAACGGGAGAGGGCACCACAATCTGTCTCATCAGCAGAGAATAGCTAGCCATGATAATTATAGGAACACCATGACTCCTCATTAAGGGAATTCATAACCAGCCAACAAGGAGGAGAGTGTAGCAACGAAGATATTTTATGCAGCTATGTAGATGATGGTAGATGATTAGGCTAGACCATCGACGGGAAAAGGTACAATTCTTTTGACTTCTACCCTTATGCAATTCTTGTATGATACTGGTGAATCTCATTCATTCATTGCTTCTCATTCTGTTGACTTAATATGTTTAAAAGTAGATATGATTCCATCTATGATAAAACCTAAAGATCATCCTTGAGAAAGACAATGTCAATCCATTTTCTATAGAAAATGTTCTTTAATTGTGGATGGAGCTGAACAGAAGTGAGACATATCATTATTGGAGTTGAATTTCTATATTGTAAATTTGAGTAAGGATTGGTTATCAACGTTCTAGGCTTTCATTAATTGTTATAGCATAACTGTTTGTTTTACAATTGATGACTATTTTGAGAATCTTATCAGAGGACAAAGTATTGTAAATGCTTCTATAATGGGCATGTTGTCACTCGAAGTGTGAAAAATATCTTACTACTTTGAGTCTTTGACCATGGAATAAATAGAAGATATTAAGGATATCATCATTACATGAGTTGGGCATCAATTTTCATATTTCATTCCCAAAAAAATCAAAGGGTTAACCCCTATAATGGATATGGGTTACAAGATGGATCTCTTTCTAGGGACCAATCCTATTTCCCATTTATCATATATGATAAAACAAAAAGGGTTGAGAGAATTGAACGTACAATTGTAGGATCTATAATGAAAATCATTCATTTAGTTGAGAATGTATCCATCGTAAGTTATAATACAAAAAGTTATATATATATATATATATATATCATTCACATTTCTATAATTTTTCATTCATATACTGGATAATAAATATGGTAGATGTCCAATTTTGTAGGAAATAGGGCTTCACATGGTTCCAAGGAAGAATGACAAGAAATCTGAAAAAATGTCCAAGTACAAATCATGATGGATAAGTTCAATTCATGTACTTAATGATCAAAACCTGCATCAAGCCATGAATCCATGCCATGACCAACCACTATTACTGAAGGAATTTCTAGTTCACATCGTGAATCTCTCCTACACACCATGAGACCAGTCAAATCGGACACTGAGAAATCCTTGAGGATTCGATGCGTAAAGCTATCTAGACTTGGGGTACACATATTGAGCCACCTATATTCCATGTGTACATTTTCAAATATCAATAATCTGTAGATTACCGACAATCCATGATGGAGTTCCTGGTCCAAATAACATAGATTTAGGGTTCACGACGTGATGATCAAGTACATGTTGTGACCATTTTCTCTTATATAAGGAGCTTTTAGGCAGCACATTTCAACATGTTTATATTATATATATCTCTCTCATTCTACCTTTTATACTCCTGTCGATATTTTATTATCCTCCCCTCTCTAAAAACATCCATTCATTGTAATTATATTACATTTTCAATTAAAGAGTCATGGATTTCAAATCTTCAATGCCTATAATTCCTACATTTCGTCATTTCCACTTGGTTCCTTTCATGTAAGGTTTTGTTTAATGTTTTCATGCATGTTAGTTTCATATTTATTAAATTCCATAAGCATAGTTATGATCTTTTCACCACTTTATTGATTTAATTACCACCATGAGACGCTATCCACATCGAGGTAGGGATCAAGATTTGATGGATCTCCACAAATAATTATACATCTAGCTGTAAACATTGAAGACATAAATTGATTAGTGGTTTGCGTATAAACCAAAGGTCAAAACACATTTTTGTGAATGTACCATGACCATCATAAAATAAAGCAAACAACCCTATCCTAGTGGAAGTAAACTATTATAATGACCCTTAGATTAGGGAAATTTATATAATAGAAGATAAACATAGTGCATCTAGGACTATACAAAGCCTCTTAACCATGAAATAGTTACATCCTAGGTAGAACTAGAATATTGTACCAATAATGACTAGAGACTACTCCTAGCTTCATAGATTAAGAAGATAGGACATTTCTAGGATTATAATAGGGATCACCATTATCTAGATACTCAGACTTGATGCAGCCCCATCTTTAATCAAGTAATGTAAAACCCAAGAATAGTTAGAGGACTACAAAACAATATTCAACTACTATGGACTCTTGTAAAGGATTAAAGACCATATTTATTTCAACAACAATAACAGAACCCTCCTCATGGGATCGACCTATGTTTATACCATACTATTCTTTCGTAGTTATTAATGGTTGGGACACATATAAATTCGTAATTGGACTCACTCCCTAATGAATTAATGATGCCTTTGGGAACCCTGTAAAATTTTGGAGTCATTTCTGAGGAGGAAAATGCTATTTTTCTATGATTTTTACTCTGTTCTAGATTTAGGATTACATTTATGTCTCCCCCTTTCCTTGTTTTATAGACACCCTTGCATATAATTTTTTTTTTCGTTCACCCAATGCATGTACCATGGTCCTTTGACTCATTCAATGACTCTTGAAGAAAAATATCTTTTGGCCATTGATCCTGATATCAAAAGTCATATCTCTTCTCTTTTTCAGATAGAAATGGATGTGAAATTTATCCTATGATACCTAACCAGACAAACCCCAACTATCAAATCATTTTGGGATAACACCAAATAATGAACTCGGAGAAAACGATCATGGACTATTTTTTCCAACAATACATGGTGCAAATACTAGTATTGTTTGTTCCCCTATTCATGCCCACATATTTGAAATAAATCCTATACTCATTCATAAGATCCAAAACATGGGGCAATATAGCCTTCTTCCGAGCGAAGATCCACATGAACGTAATTCGAACATCTTAGAGGCTTGTGATACCTTTCACATCTAGGTAGTTTAACCTAATGTAATAAGACTCCACGTATTTCACTTGTCCATATGAGATAGAGCCATGGACTAGCTAAATAGTCAAGTTCCTTAGTCAATTATGACTTGGGACGAACTGGACAGGAATGTTCTGGACATGTACTTCCCACCCATCCCAACTTGGAAGCTCTAGATGGAAATTCAAAATTTCAACCAATTTGATGGAGAGTCTTCTTGGGAAGAATGGGTATAAAATAATGAATTAATGAGGAAGTTTACACATCATAGACTGAATATGTGGATACAAATCCAAACATTATATCAAGGACCCCAGCCAATGGCACGTAATGTTGTCGATGGAGCCACTGATGGAGGTCTCGTGTTTTAGACTCCCGAAGCCGGAAGAACCATTATAGATGCAGTCTCTCACAATTCTAGACTGTGGAAGAGTAATCATGGACCACCACAAAATGTAATCACACATATCGATGGGACCACAGGGCTAGTAGCGCAAGTGGAAGTGCTAACATAAATGTAAGAAGCATTTCAGACACCAACTACTCAACTCCATTCTACACCTGTAATGGAACTACAATCAGAAGAGTTGTGTGGTGTCCAGTATCTATATAATGACATCAAAGATAGATATGAAGAACCCCAACCAGATTGTAATTACATCACTTAAAATCAACTGAACCAGCCATTTCATCATCAATAGTATTATTAGCAGTGGCCTACTCAGCAGTAAACTCAGAAAAATCATGGTTATTTCTAACTAAGAGGAGGACAACAACAATTCAAAGCTCAATGGCCACTAGGGTTTCCTCTGATGAACCCGGTACTAAGAAAACGTGATCAATAACAACCATTCCATCAATGTGAACAACAATTTCATCCACCTCAGCCAAGACCCCAGCATGAATATATACAATGTAATCTAGAAAGCCTCCTGGAATCATTTGTGAAAAAATTTGATATATGAATGATGACCCATGAGACAGATATTAACAATCTAGAGAGCAGTTATAAAGAATCTCTATGTGATAATGGGTATGATCTTGAAGAATATTTCTGAGATATTACATGGTACTCTACCTAGTAGAACTAATACATACCCACGAGATGAATCTAAGGCATTAATGATGATGAACGGAAATAAAATAGACTTCCAAGAACACAAATAAGAAAGGCTGTAAGAAGAAGATCCTACAAAATGGCTAGTAGTTAACGATGAAGATTATAAATTAAAGACCACCTTACATCCTGAAGAACTACAAGCTAATAAAAAACATATACTTGATAAATATAAGGAACCTATAAGTGTTACCCCACCTCTATACCAGCCACCTCTTCCCTATCTTGAGAGAGAAATCCAAATTATCCAAGAGACATTATATAAGAGGTTATTGGGTATGTTCAAGAAATTACATATCAACATCCATTTTTTCTGAAGCTATTTCCTAGATTCCCATTTATACCATGTTCCAAAAATACATATTATAAATCAATAGAAAAATAAAATACCTAGGATTCAAATCATTTAATTAATAATGATATGTTGTTGTATATCCAAAAATTCCACCAAAGATGAGAGACCCTGGAAGCTTATAAAACCATTTTCAGTTAGGCACAATCAAATTTGGAAGACCACTCTATGATCATGGATAAATCATTAAACTTATTCCAATAAGTACTTTTCAGAAAGTCAGACTCAAGGAACTCAAAGAAACAATGGAAGATTTTCAATTAGCTAATTTCTCGTTCAAGTATACTTGAGAAATTCTTGAAGATGTGCTGGTAGAAGTAAGAAAGTTTATTTGCCATGATGATTTCCTAGTTTTGGACATGGAATAAGATAGAAATGTTTCTATTATATTTGGAATATCATTCAAAGCTACTAGAAATGAACTGATTGTGTGAATCAAGAATGTATCATATTCAGATTTGGTGAAGAACACTTGGTGTTCAACATAATTATAGTCGTGCAATACTCAGATGACACTATGTACTGCCACACCATTTCTATCTCCCAAAATAGAGAAGAATATATGGCAATTGAGGAATAAAGTAGAAACTCTCATACAGAAGCAACAAGAGACTACATCTTCAAGGAAGCCAACATTATTAAACCACTCACGAGAGATGTTGTGCCACAATTAACAACATCCATCATCCGGAAACCTCAATTAGACCTGAAGCCACTACCTTGTACTTTAAATTACACATTTCTAGGGGAATCTTCCTCTTTTCCAGTTATAGTCACCTATGAACTATTATAGGATCAAGAAGAAAAAGTTGTTGATGTCCTAAATTGACACAAGAAGTCTATCACCTGTGGAGTGGAAGACATTAAAGGTATAAATCCTACATAATTCACTCATAAAATATTACTCGAAAAGGATGCAAATCCAAAATGGAAACCTCAGAGGTGGCTCACACCTCCCATGAAACAAGTTTTCAAGATAGAGGTTCTAAACACATGGATGTGGGAATAATCATTCCAATTATAGATAGTGAATAGGCGAGCTTCCTCCAAGTCATTCCCAAGAAAGGAGGACTCACTGTAATAAGAACAGATGACAATGAACTTATATCAATATGCACTATCATTGGATGGAGAGTTTGCACAGATTACATATGTATAATGTCAACCATAAGAAAAGACAATTTTCCCATGCCTTTCATTGAAAAAATGTTAGAAAGAATGGCAGTAAATGATTTATAAAATTTCATGGATTTCTATTCAGGCTATAATCATATTTCAGTCAACCCCACTTACTGGATGGAAATCTCCTTCACCTGACCTTTTGGTACTTTTTCATGTAAACTCATGTCCTACAGTATGTTTAATTCACTAGAAACATTCTCAAGATGTATGAAAAACATCTTTCATGATATTAATATAGAATTTCTTGAAATTTTAATATAATATTTCTCAATTTATGGAAGATCATTTGATGTCTGTCTTAGAATTCTCGAACTAGTTCTTCAATGCAATGAAGAAAAATTCTTGTTAATGAAATGGGAAAAATTTCACATCATGGTGCATGGTGGAATCTTACTCGGCCATAACATCTCCAATGTAGTGATTAATGTTGACCCAGAAATGAGTAATGTTATCCATGATCTACCTGATCCATCCACTATTATGGGTATCAGATGTTTCCTTGGGCTTGTAGGATTCTAAAAACAATTCATAAAATATTTTTCAAAAGTTTCACATCCTTTGACACACTTATTTTCAAATGATATTATTTTCAAATTCAATTAGTTATTCCTACAAGATTTTCATACCTTCAAAAACATCCTCATGTAATCTCAAGTCATCATTTCACCACACTAGGAAAATGATTTTGATCTTATGTACGATGTCAGTGACCATTCTGTAGGTGCTGTTCTGAAATAACATACAACTAACATCTACTACCCAATTTATTATGCATGTCACACCATAAATATTTATCTGATTAATTATATGACCACATATATTGACATCTTATCTGTCTTGTATGCCATTGAAAATTCCATTATTACCTTGTTCTTTCAAAAGTTATTGTTCATACGGATCATGCTGCCCATCGGCACATAATGACCAAGAAATATGAAAAAAGAATGTTAATATTCTAGATTTTGTTTCTTCAATAATTAAATGTACAAATCAATTATACGAGAGGAACCAAAAATGTCATTTCATATCTCCTATTAAGACTACTTCTTACCATATTTGAAGACAAAAAGGCTGATATTGAGGTTTATTTTCCTGATAATAATCTATTTAATATTCAGACCCATTATTGGTTCTCCGACATTGCCCATTTTCTTGAAACAGGATTCCACCATCATGAGTTATCTTATCAACAACATAAAATGATTCTTTTAGATTACATGAACTATTTTTGGGATGAATCTCAACATTTCTAGTGATGTGTTGATGGCCTTTTAAGATGTTTAACTCCAGAATAAGAGGTGTAGAATGTAATCATAATGTTCCACACTTCACTGACTAGCAGACATCACGGGTGTGAGAGCACATTGGCTAAGATCCTAAAAAGTGGATTTTTCTAACCCTCATTACATCAAGACACAATTAGATTCTACCGCCACTATGACCAATGCAAATGATAGGTAATTTCAGCAAATTAAATGAAATTCCATAGAACCCCATGCTAGAATTTGATGTTTTCGAAATCCGGGGAATCAACATTGTGGGACCATTCCCCACATCACATGGAAGGAAATACATTTTAATAGTAGTGGACTACATGTAGAAATGGTTCAAAACTGAAGCAATGACTCATGACACTTCCAACACGGTAATAAAATTCCTTTGTAAAATTCAGAGTGCACATTTTTAATCTTCGCGACTTCTCATTAATGATCACATAACACATTTCACCAATCAACTAGTGAGAATAATGATACCATGATATGGGGTCCACTACAATACTTGAACCCCCAATCTCCTGCAAATGAGTTGGAAATTAGAACTGTCACATAGGGAGGTAAATAGAATCCAAGACAAAAATAGTCAATATATTCATATATGATTGCTGTTTGAGGCTGGATAATTCATTATAGGAATATATAACATATTATAAAACACTCATCGACACCACCCCATTATGACTAGATTATGGAAAACCATTTCATCTTCTTGTGGGATAGAACACCGATCATTTTGTGCCATATAAAAATAAATGTAGAGTTAGACAAGTCTGGATAGAAGGAGTTAATATAATTAACTACATTAGAATAATTAATGAAATATGCATATGAGAATGTGCAAATTTACAAGGGAAAAAAATAAATGAACAACCAACAGATTCAAAGATTCCCCTTCATCCCAGGGAAAAATGTTCTTCTATTCAATGCAATATTTGATCATTTCATAGGAATGTTGAAATCAAGAGGTCATTTTTATGTTATCCATTTTTCCTCCATTTGGATCAATTGAAATAAAATAAGATGGAGGGCCTCCATTCAATTTGAATAGTCAATGGTTAAGGAATTTCCATGAACCATTCCATTTGGGCTAGGTCTTCAAACTCCCATTCAACTAAACTATAAGGATGTATAGCTAACGACATCAATGTTATAGCTTTATGGGAGGAAACCCATAGTTTCTTTTTAGTTTTGTTGGCATGTTTTATTTTTTTTGTGTTTCATTAGATTACATTATACAAACTTTCATTCAATTAAAAAAATGGTTACAGTTTTCATTCTTTTTACACCTAAATATTTTTTAGCTATTAAAATGATTAAACCTGTGAATTGTTGTTTTTCTATACTGAAGGATTTTTCTACTAATATATATATAAAAGGCATCAAAACTTCAATGTTAGGATAGATCAGACACCCCATGGCATGGCACTTCATCTTAGGGATATCTAAATTCCCTCTTTTTAAATTCTATCATCACTACCATGTCAATTCAATTTAAAAAAAATCACTACCACACCACTCCTACCCATTATTTCAAAGATAGTGGGTACACTATTTTTTTGAGGGGGAGAGGTGTTCTTATACTTTCATAGAGATATAGTTGAATTTTTTCATGTTATGGATATTCTAGGAGAAATGATTAAAATGGATAATCATACGACAAATTTTTAAATTTTATCCCCATGTTATTTAAATATAATACTAAAAAACTATTTAGAATCATGTTTCACCCATACAGAGAATTTTAGAGTGATTGTGGAGTTTGGAAGAGTAATTTAAATTCCAAATCTTTGAAATCATGATTAATTGACTCACTACTTGGGATTTATGCACATTGTAATTTCCATTTTTTATTTTTATTCTAACTTCTCGAGAAGATAATAATAATTCAATCTTATAATATTTTCTTATCATATTTCTTGAGTGATACCTGGGACATGAAAACCTGCAAGAACTTACTAAAAGATCTTATCAAAATGATTAATGAACACGTGTAATTTTAAAATGATTGAGGCATCATTTGATAACCCTTTTATCAGAGACTCACCTAACAACTACCCTTAGTTTCACCCATAGTTTCCATTAATGACCTATTGGAAGGGAATATATTTCTAACCTATTTCCTTTCCTACAATCCTCATTGTAAATTCCTTGAATATTATTTTTGAACAACTATGGGGAGGCATTTAGATGGCATGGGATGCTTTCACGTTCAGAGATGTACAGTGAACTCACCTAACTACACGGTTGTGATCCAAATTCCTCTTTAGTGTATATTATTCATATTCTATTCCTTTTAAAAATTTGAGTGAAAGGAAAAAATGGTATGGGTTGTGTACTACGATGGTAGAATATCACCATATTCCAGACCGATGAATCCCTCAAAGGATCATATGTGACTAGGTGATGGATGTGAGATCTATAATAGAAATTAATTTAGAAAAAAAACATTCAAAAAAGGAAAGGAAAAGATTAATTTCATTATCTACATACCATCTTTGATTATTGACCCAACTTGTGTAGATGGATTATGGAACTTACTCGCTAGATAGAGGAATTTTGTCATAATTATATTGTTGCATTTGCATTTTACTTTAGATCTTACCCTCTATTCAAGCATTATTTTCACATTTTACCTACCTACCTACAGCCTCAGAGTCATCATAACCTTCTTTCTGAATGTCCTCAAGATTATTCCTATAATTGGCTTTATATAGTGGAGATGATAGACCTAGTGCAAGCCTATGTTTAGGAACATGGACACATGGAATGGGCATAAAATACATACATTTAACCTTGTGTGATGAATGGAAAGCATGGTGAGGTGAATTACAAATGGGCATATAGCATAAGGAATAGTAAATAATTTATGATGAATAGAATATAATTTTTTTTAAATATGAGCAATGGGGCATGACTAATTTACTATACATGACTAAAACTAAAACATAACTACTTTTCTGGTTATATTTAATTTAATTGCATGGTAATGACACACATTTCTTATTTTAAAAATTGTATATCATTTTGAAATATTTATTGAGATATTTTTCTTGAGGACAATCAATTATTCATGTGTGTGTGAGGGGGGGGGGGTTGAATAGCCTAAATTTTATGTATATTTTTTGACTACTTTTCCGTTTATTTTTATTCCTATACTAGATAATGTACATGGTAGATATCAAATTTTATAGGAAATAGGGTTTCACAAGGACACAAGGGATAATGGTGGAAAAGATATTGAAATGGCCTAGTACATGTCATGATGTCCATGTTCACATCATGTACTTGATGATCACAACCAACATCAAGATGTGAATCCAAGTGGTGACCATCCACAACAACTGAAGAAATTTTCAGGTCATGTCATGAATCCCTCCAACACGTCATGACACCAGAAAAACTGGACGTAGAGAAATCCATAAGGAATCAACGTGGAAAGCCAGCAGGCCATGGGGTACACATCATAAACCACCGATACACAATGTGACCATGGTCAAACATCATTAATACATAGAAGATCTGCATGCGACACTGGAGATCCAGGTCAAAATAATGTTGATCAAGGGTTCACGAAGTGACGCTCAAGTACACATCATTACTATTTTTTCCTATATAAGAAGTAGCCCAGCATCATATTTAAACATTCTTAGATTACCACCCACTATATCTCTTTTAGAATTTTGTCTAGATTTCATTCTCCTTCCCTCTATAAACACATTATTTCTTTATAATACTTTTACATTTTCAATTGATGAGTCACGTATTCCTTTTCTTCAATGCATTAAATTACAACATTTCTTCCTTTCAGTTTCTTTCCATTCAAATAAGTTTTTATTAAAAGGTTTCTTTCTTGTTCTTCAAATACTTATTCAGCTTAATTAGCATAGTTATGATTTCCTTCACCCCTATTATTACATCAATTACCAGCAAGAGTATCTAAACACATCGAAGAAGGGATCATGATTCAATGTATCTTCACAGTTAATTATACCTCTAGATCTAAATATGGAAATCCTAAATGGATTATTAGTTAGGATATAAACCAACATTAAAACCCTATTTGTGAAACAGTACCGTTAAAATTAGACAGTAAATAAAATGAACCTATTATAATTGAAGTAAACTATGACTATGACCATTTTCTTAGTGAACATTAAACAATAGAAGTTGAACACAATGAATCTAGGTCTGTAGCTAGCCACATGACCATGGAATGTTTAATTCCAAGGTAGAACTAGAAGAATAGACTATGCCTGACTAGAAACTACCACTTTCCTCGTAGACTAATAAGCGTGGACCATTCCTTGATTAGAACTTGGATATCCTTTATCTAGATACTCAAACATGATCCAGAACCCTCTTTAATCAACTGATGTAAAACCCATGAATAGTTGGAAAACTCCCAAATATTAGTCTCTATTTAAAGACTCCAATAAATATTTCAAGACCATATTTTATAGAACCACAAGAACAAAACCCTCCTCATGGGATCAACCTCGGACTTCTAACATACTAATCCCTAGTAGTTAGTTATGTTTGGGACACATATAAATTTATTTTTTGACTTGGTCACTAAGGAATTAGTGATGCCTTTGGGTAGTCGATCCGAAAGCACCAGTCTTGTTTATGAAGAAAACAGGTGAATCTCTAAGGATTTTTCTTGATTATCATAAGCTTAACCAAGTTATGATAAATAATTGATATCTACTAACATGAATTTATGACATATTCCATCAATTGAGGAAAGCTAAGTGGTTCTCTAAAATTTAATTATGATCAAGATATCACAAATTGTGAGTTAAGAAGGAAGATATTATAAAGATAGCTTTTAGAAGAAGATATGACCATTATGAATACGTAGTTATTCTTTTTGGACTTATAAATGCACTACCAGCCTTTATGGTTTTGATGAATCATATATTTCAATGATATATTTATTCTTTTTTGTGGTTTTGTGGAAGATATATTTGTCTATTAAAGGAAAAGGGATGAAAATTAGGAACACATAGAGATAGTGTTAGAAATCTTGAGATATAATCATTTTTATATAAAATTTTCAGACCAAGATTTTTGTATACATCAGGTATTCCTTCATAGACCTAAAATTTTTAAAATAAATTATGGATCCAGAAAAGATAGAAGCCATTATCTCTTGTAAAACACAGAATAATTCCTTTGAGATATGAAGGTATCCTGGTCTTTCTAGTAATTATCATCATTGTGTTAATGAATTATCAAGACTATAATCAACTATTATAGCTATGAAAAAGAACAATTTTCTATTCAAATGGACTGAAGAATTTTAGATGTCAATTCATGAGCTAAATTTTTTTCATACTTCATCACCATTCCTTATTGTTTCAAAATCATGATAAGGGTATGTGGTGTATTATGATTCATTGGGATCTAGGTTGAGAAATATCCCCATGCACGGATATCTTGTTATTTATTATGGATCATGTCATCTGAGAGTGTGTGAGATTAATTAAATAACAATTTATTTGGAGTTATCCATGGTCAACCATGATTTGAAGACATAGAATCACTATCTCTTTGGTGAGAAATTTACTTTTTTCATAGATCATAACAGCATGAAATAGATTTTGTCAATGAAATATTTGAATATGTGGAAAATGAGATATATGTATTATCATTATATGTTTGAATAATACATGATGTATACTCTTGGAAAAGATAATTCAGTGGAAGATGTATTAAGTAGAAATTCTTATGCTCTTTCGGAGAAAGAATCATCAGATAAGTGGTAGTTTATGTCGATCCTAGCTGGAATGCATGTCGAATGTGAAGGCTGAGGTGGCATTTTTGTTTTATTTTCATTTTCTTTTATTTTTTATTTGGTAATTATAGTCAATGAAGAAAAAAATAGGATGCATATTACATGGGTATGAGTGAAAAACACAATGGTGGGTAGACTATTGAGGGATGTAAACATGATGGTAGTTTAGTTTTTGGTTCATAGATCATATAGTTTTACAAACATCTATTAAATAACATGTTCTTCTTCTTACAACAGCTCTAGATGGATTGTACATCAGGGAATAAAAAATATTTGTTTGGCATTGATGGTTCAGCTTTAGTAGATTGGTGTGATACCGAAAGTGGATGAGTTTTTTTCATGGTTCTTAACATGTAATAAAGTTAAAGAAGAAAACAATTTGGATATAAGGTATTTTACAATATTTAAATATTACGGTGTGGAAAAGGGAGAATACATCAATGATTTTTGTTACAGGTCCCCCAAGAATGGTTCAAAAACATGATTCCACATGGGTGATAGCGGATCATCTCAATATGTATGATCATTTCAGACTGATTCATGAAACTCATACCATAAAGGATTCATAAAAAATCTATATCAAAGATGATTTTATGATTTCTGGAATACCAGTTTTGATCATGTTATATAGATTTGTGAGGATCACGTCAAGTTTTTGGAAAACCCTGCAGAAATACCTTGGGAATCATTTGACTATGAGTACGACATATCATCCTCATTTTAATGGGAAATCTCAAAGGATTATATAGATATTGAATGACATGTTTCGGGATTTTATAATGCATTTTTGTGTATCAGGGAAAGAGAATATACCCTTAATGAAGTTCTGATATAATAATACATATTTGGCCACTCAACATGTGGATCCTTTTTAAACATTGTATGGGAATATTTTCTATTCTCAATGCGGTTTGGTGGAAACTGGTTAAACATCATTTTTTTCAGATCCTTCTCCATAAAATTATAGAGAGTATTTAGTAGATCTGAAAGAGAATGGAGATGTCTTAGATCCTTTATAAATCATATGAGTATCATCATCAAAGGATGTTTTTGTTCGTGGTGAGTGACCATGTGTTCTGGCGGATACATCTAAGGATTGTACCTCATTGTTTTCGGATGTATGGAAATAAATATCCCTCATGTATTTCACCTTTTGAGATAGAGGAATTGGTTGTAGAGGTGGAATATAGGTTGTCATTATCACCACAATTCTTTTTGTTGCATAATGTATTCCACGCATCTGAGTTGAATAATTATCAGCCGGACCTTGAACATGTGATCAAATGAGATCACATGGACCTAGATATGAATGCTTCATTGGTAAATATCCCATTGTAGAGTGTTAATAAGAATGATAATGTATTTCCTGTAAATAGCATCAGTTTAGTACTTCTTTTATTGATAAATGGTTAGATTCAGGTAGAGATATGAGAACGAGAGAAGTATATAAAAGAGAAATGGTCAGAACTCCTTCAGGGAAATGATGGTTTTCATCTTTATGAGGGTGGAAAGACTAATGGTGGGGAGAATGTAAGATCACCACTTTCTAGTATATATCCATTTCTTTATACCTTTAATGTTTATATTGTATAAGGTTCATAGATGGGAGATTCTGGATATACTGTAGAATGTATTTTGGGTAAAAAGGGGATGCACATGGGTTCAGAACATTCAGATAAAACAATGCGAATCTATATGAGAAACCATTTTTTTTAGTCTAGGATGGGAAATTTGAGGTATTATATTATGAAACTATTGGTTCATGGTTAGGGAGACTATGCTATGAGGTCGTGAAAGTATGTTTTTGAGGATGAATCTAACACATGAATAGGGAACAATTTTTCTAACTACGTGACTAAACTATGTGCATGTTAAACAACACCTCTTTAAAAAGTGGATCTACGTCATCCTTGACATGAATGCAATAATTTTCCACAAAATAACTCTAAATTTTGATTTTTCTTCTATTATAGAAAAATAAGGTTCTCTGATTGATATAGTGTCATGACCCGCCTTCTCCAATATGAGAGAACGGACAACAGATTGCAAGAACCATCTTTTATCTAGTTGAAGGAGAGATAATAACCCCTAAGACCCACCTTTAATAGTTCTCGGAGTGGCGACAACCAAAAAGGGTATAGAATCACATACAAAATGGAAGGTATTGCACCTATTTTTTATAGGATATAATGATAAGATAGTAAATCCCAACAACACCAAAACTGAAAGTAAAAGTAAAGCCAAAAGAAAACTATTCCCATATGCATGTCAAAAATTAGACACTACAAAAGTACAAGGAAATCCCAAAGGAAAGTACGAGAAAAAGAAAAACAAAAATAGCAGTTGTCCCAACGTCTGAGCTAGTACGGTCTTGCATGGTCCTTCATGCCCTCTTAGAGACTTAAAAGCAGTTTATATATATAGGGTGAGTATATAGGTATACACAGTAGGGAAAACCAAGGGCTCTCATGCACAAGTGGGGAGGCATTATAATGCCCCGTGAGAAAAAGAGATAACCAGCTCACCTAACAAGGGAATTATCCACCCAAAACCTTACCAATCACACTCCGCATATAACGCAATTCAAGTAAAGTAATTGTAATATCACATCAATATTTGGGCACCCCGCACCACTTTCCCACTATTTATTGTGGACATCCTACTTGTCAAACCTCTCCTGCCATCCTCACCATAGTCGCACTTTCATTCCCCCACCCACACACACCTAGGATACCACAATCACACATCTCTCTTGCAAACATCTGGGTTATCAATACCACACATCCCGCACACACCTAGGTCTGAAAAACTGCTGCCACGCCCAAGGACACTTGAGCCTCTTCCCGAAGACACATGGGAAAAAACCATCCCGCAAACACCTGGGCCAACCCCCACCAGATACCTTGCCCGACGAATCTAGAGCTATAATGGACCTTAGGCCATCACAACCTGCTAGAAGGATCTTGGGATTATCAAGAATGGGAGCATAAAATGAGTTAATAACCATCCAATCATAGGAGTGTAGGAAAAACACCCTCCCCCATTGAATGTGGGTGTTCGGAACAAAGTTCTTAACATGGGTGGGGTGAGAATAATAAAAAATAAGAACTACAATTATTTATATATGTAACAATTACTCATCCCAGCCTAGGGTTTCTATAACTATCCCATACACATGAACCCTAATTACTATTCATTTATAATAAGCATAACAGCCACATCACTGTGACAAATCATTCCCAGAAAACAATTCCCCATTGAATCCATTCATGTTTTCATATACATTTAATTCCATTTAAGTAAATTCTACACTACTGGGAAAATATCAGGTATAACCACAAGAAAAGGAAATGAAAACATCCAAATATAAAATTAAGCATTCATAACCGGTTTTCTTGTAATGTCACAACAACATAAAGGGATCTGTGAGATCCCTCGAAGTATTGGAACTAAACCAAGCCCCCACCATAGAGCCCCACACGACTTCATATCTGAAATCCAACAACTGATCCAAAACAGAGGATCCCATCCCCATCCATGTTGCTTCCCAATCATCAACTGTTAACACCACTAGAACAGAGTAACGGAATTTTCAAAATTTGAATATGTCATTCATTCAGTTCCGTTATTTAGTTTGGTTAACTAGGGTGATAACACAAGGATTATTATTCACTGGGCATCCATTTAATCTACAGAGTATACATGATTAACCAGTTTCTAGGTTACACCCATTCAATCCCATAATTATCTAGAAAAACAGAGGTTCATTAGTGCACAAGAAAAGACCCCCAACGACCATGATTTTCAGTGGGCATAAGCCCGTACAATTCACAACACATAATGAAGGATAAAGATTACCACATAAAAATCGATCACACCCCCTTCATTCATTAAAATTATGTTTATTATCTTCATTAAAGTTTCGTTTCATCCATCCTCATAGAAACAATAGAATACCCACCCCACATGATACACACTATAGAGAGACGAAGGAAAATCCCTACTTGAATGACCAATGATTGATGTCTATCTTATGGTGACAAATACTGGGGATGCATGACTTGCAGGGGAGGAACTCGGAATACTCTAAGAATGAGCAGGAAAGACTCCAGCACAGGCGCACCACTCGCCTCAGGAAGGGAGAATCCAAATGCACCAAGGAGAAGAAGGAAAAGAGACAAGCTAAGAGGAAAGAATTCTTGGGTGATAAAAATGTGATATCCTGGTCTTTCGGGATAAGAGGATCTTGAGCGTCTTTAAAGGAGGATCGTGGTTTCACGTCGCTGTTAGACAGTAACACATGATGGAATTAATTATTTATTTAATAATTATCATCAGAGGGGTGGCCAAAACAGATGTGTCATGACCCGCCCTCGGGGCCCATGCTGTGACTACACCAAGCCTGCCTTCCAAATGCCAGGGGTTGATGACTAGAACCAAAGGCGTAAATACCGATAAAATGGAAGGCATTGCCTTTTTGAATGTAAAAAAAGAACAACAGAGTACACAAGAGAACGTAAACACTAAGTGAAACTGTATACCAAAATAAAGTACTGAAAGGGAAAGGGGCCGAAAATACAAGCTAAAGCAGTAAAGTACAGTACAACAGTAAAACTAGTACAACTGTAGTAAAGTAAAGCTGCATCCACTGAGTCATCCTCCAGGAATCCCACCTGATGAGTGGTTTCAGATGGTCTCCTCGGTACCTCGGGTCAATCCGCCCACTTCGTGTATGTCCCGCCAAGTGGTCCACCTCCAGGTACCGTCCAACTCCACAAGTCTCAACCATGATCAGTGATGTCCATCGTCTGCATCCAACACAACGTAGTACAGGAATAGCTCATGCAGGGGTGAGTATAACAATACTCTGTAGGGACCCCGAGACCCCCAAAGGTCTCCCAGAATCCACAAAGGATAAACCACAATGAACAGAAACAATCACTATGTATCATCCAACTCTACTTAGGTATATTCCCACACACATACCTAAGTCATCAATTCCAGTTCGGCTCCAACTCTCGAGCCCAAGCACATCCCAGTCCACATAGGAATGAAGTCAATCACACCAATGGTAATGATTGAAAGTCCTGACTCATCTCACACAGGTATAAATTTTTTGTAAAGTGATAAAGATGATAAGATGCATTCACTGATTCATCTAAGTTGGCGGACCCATGTTGGATACTAGTCTAGGTAAGCTGTCGGACCCACATATGATACTAGACCAGCTACTCTGTCGGACCCACGTAGAATACTAGAACTGAAGTCAAACTGTAAGACCCACGTAGGATACAAGAATTGTAATCATCGACGTCTAACCCACAGAGGATTCAATTACGGTAGTCATCATCGCCGAACCGACAGAGGATTCCAGAACAGGAGTCGTCCTTGTCAAACCCACATAGGATTCCAGTACGGTAGTCGTTGCAGTCGTAGCCAGCTCTAGGGTTCACGCACACAGCACGCTCGATTCCGGGAGGGTCCGCTCCTCGAGCCAAGCGGTTGATACATCAACTTTCACAAAGTCCAAAATTGATGTATCCCTGAGTTCTGTCTCGCCAAAAGGAATCCGACGCGACAGACGGCGCGTCAATCGAATGCCCGATCTGAAGGATATTGGCTTTTCCTTTTCAAGGGCCCAGTTGGAAATGTGCTCATTCCAAACCCAGCTATTTTCCAGAGTCATACAAAACTCATTTAGATTATTTTCAAAGGATGGCCTCATCACAAATATCCCAGTGCCGCAGATGGCGCGTCGATCGGACGCACTATCTTTAAGATATTCTCCATTAAGTGGAAATGGGACCGGCCCATTAAGCATAGTGAGCCGATGGGTTGGGTAAAACCGGTTTTGGTGGGTCCGACCCGATAGAGGGTCAGACTGGCCTGGTGAATTGCACAGTCCTGCCCGAGGGGAGCAGCCCGGACCGAGGGGGCGTGGCCCGGCCCCCCGCTTTCGAGAACCGGTGGTGGCCCGAAGTTTTCTGGACATCCTGATGCAAGTGGCCCGCTAAGGCGGGTCGCGGTTCGGCAATGCGGCACCTTCGGGTGCCGTGGATTCTTTCCCCAGCTGACTGACGAGCCAGACGGTCTGCCGCCAAAGTGGCCCATGGAATTCGGGCCACGGTCCTCCGCTGTACGACGCCCCTTGTGGCACCGCAGTCTTCCTTCAGCTCGACCGGCTTCGGCCGCCCCACTCTCCTTCGGCCAAGCAGCCCGCGGTTGCAGGCCATGGTTCGTACACACACAGTCGGTGCACGGTCATTGCTTCTCCTATCACCGCCTCTTCCAATGCGCCTCAATCGCAAACAAAGAGACTACGGAGGGTCGTCGGGCCGTGTGTGTTCGGCCCACGCCCTCTGCATTAGGCGGTAGCAATTGGAAAAAGTCAAACAAGGTTTCTTAACAAATAAAAAGAACAATTTTAATCAATTAAAATTGATCATAATTCCCCTACATCGAAAATACTTTTCACGTCATCGAGTCGCGGAAGACAAGCGTCACGGTAGTCGGGGGTCGCGGAAGAACGTTGTCGATTCCGTCGATGTTGGAGTGAACCCAAAGGAGTGTCATTGGAGACTTCATGTTCTTCGAATCGTATAGAGTTCTTTGTCGAGGAAAAAATTTGTTCTTCATCGGAGGCATTCTTCATTGAAGATAGGAACACTATTTTCAAGAGCTCTCCCAAAAATCTCTCAACACAACAAGTTCCCGAAATAAAATAATAACTAAGGCTACTATTTTATTAACACGTGTAATCAAAAAATCAAACCTCTTATATTAATTTATTGAATCACCTAATTAATTTTCCATGGGTTGGTTAAATTAATTAGAGAGAGAAGAAGGTGAGGGGTTATTTTAAAATTCAAAAGTGAGGGTTGTTCAATTAAAAGAAGAGGAGTTAATGGGGAGGTTTAAGGGGAGGTTTTAGGGGAGGTGAAGGGATTAGGCTCGTTTGGGACCCACCACACAAATATCATCCCATGGGAGGTTATGTGGGTGTGGGACCTACCTATAACTCCCCTTGGGAGGAAATAACTAACCTCCCTAAATAAAATTTGTACACAAAAAAATTTATTAATTTTATTCGAAATCCCCAAATATGAACTCTCAACTCGCTTAAAACTCAACTGCGATAAAGCGCCCCTTAGGTGAAAACTAGCGATGCAAGTTCATCGATGCCCTCAGATTTCAATTCCGAGCACCGGTTCAAAAGATAGAAAAACCCGCACGTACGTTTACTGAGCGTACCTGAACAAAACTTCAGAAATTGATTTCGGGCACACCGGGCCTTAGAATCAGGTGCCATCAGAAACTATAGACTCATAAAATTATAAAGTATTTATGAAAAAAAATTCTTGAAATTTCCGAGTCTTTACATTACTCTCACCTCATCGATTTATGTCCTCGTAAAGCTACAACAAAGACTAGGGAAACAAATGGGGGTACTGAGATCGCATCTGAGTCTCCCTCTCCCAAGTGCTCTCCTAGTGGGTCCCGAGCTGCTAGAGAATGTGCACCAAAGGAATCGACCATCCACGTAGGACTGGCCCCAGTCGATCCTCGGTCTCTATTGGGACCTCCGAGAATTTCTCCCCGTTATCGATGTCCATCTCCCCGTGATCGATGATGTGGGTTGGGTCATGCACGTATCTCCTCAACTCTGATACATGGATGACGTCATGCACCTGATGCAACTGAGGTGTAAAGTCCAGGCGGTAAGCCAACTCTCCTACTCCGCTGAGGACCTGAAAAGGTCCGATGAAACATGGAGATAACTTGCCACCCTAGCCAAATCTCCGTAGACCCCGTCGAGGTGAGACCCATAAGAAGACGTGGTCACCATCCTCGAACTCCAGTGGTCTCCGCCTCCTATCAGCATAGGACTTATGTCTGATCTATGTATTCTTCATCAGCTCCTGGATGATCTGCACCTTCTCCCTCATAGCCTGACCAATCTCTTGTCCTACGAGTGCTGAATCCCCCAGGTCAGTCCAGCACAGAGGTGATCTGCAAGATCGGCCATACAGTGCCTCGTATAGTTCCATCCCGATGGTGGAGTGGAATCTGTTGTTGTAAGAAAACTACACCAAATGTAGGTGATCTTCCTTACTGTGACCAAAGTCAAGGACACATGCACGGAGCATGTCCTCGAGAGTCTGAATGGTCCCCTCTATCTGGTCGTCCGTATGAGGATGGAAGGCGGTGCTCAGACGTATCTGTGTCCTAAAAGCCTCCTGTATCCCCTTCCATATCTGGGAAGTGAATCGAGTATCTCGATCGTAAATGATAAATGATGGCACACCATGAAGTCATATGATATCCTAAATGTAGAGGCGTCCCTAGCTCTCTACTGAGCCTTGATCTCTGAACGGATGGAAGTGGGTCGACATGGTGAGTCGGTCTATGATCTCCTAGATAGATTCATTCCCTCTGGATCTACGTGGAATCCCCATCACGTAATCAATGTATATACCATCCCACTTCAACTCTAGGACCTCTAAGGTTTGTACCAAGCCTGCTTGTACCTGGTGCTCCGCCTTCACTTTCTGACAAGTGAGGCATCGTGAAATTAACTCTTCTACAGCCTTCCTCATACCCGGCCACAAGTGTTGTCGTTTGAGGTCCTGGTACATCTTCGACACTCTTGGATGTACCGCTAGAGGGGAAGTGTGAAACTACCTCATCACTTCCTCCTACAGTGAAACTGGTACCATGGTACGTCCCCTGAAGAGGATTTCATGCTCTCATCCTTCACAAAATCCTTTAGGGGCTTGCCCTATGGATATCGGAGCACGTCATGTCTCACAGTCAATATCCCGACGTTGTGCCTCTCTGACTCAATGATGGAGTGAAGGAGTGATAGTGAGTGACTGTAGAAATGCTTCTCTATCTCTACCGACAAAGGATATCTACAGTGCATCTAGCTTCTCCATCTCATCTCCTAGTAGATCAATGTCTGATCTCCTACTGAGAGCATCAGCTACAACATTCCTCTTCCCATGAGTATAGACTATCTCAAAGTTAGAGTACAAGAGAAACTCTAGCCAATGTCGCTGTCTATGTTTCAAGTCCTTCTGCGAGAAGATGTACCTGAGACTCTGATGGTCAGAGTAGACTTTAAAGCACTGGCCCATCAAATATTGTCACTACATATTTAAGGTGAAGACCACTAATGCTAAATCTAGGTCATGGGTACCGTAGTTCTGCTCCTCTTCTCTCAACTGATGTGAACCATATGTGATCACTGCTCGCTCATACATCAGGACACACCCAAGTCCAGTACCTAATGCTTCGCAGTAAATAATGTAACCAACGGCCTCCTTCAGCATCCTCATTATGGGCGCATTGGTCAACCGCTACCTCAGCTCATGAATGCTCTGGTGACATCTATCAGACCAAACGAAGGGTTTCCCCTTCTTCCTCAAGGTTTAAATCAGTGTTGATACTCTAGAAAATTCTAGAACAAGTCTCTGATAGTAACTAGCCAGAACCAGCAAGCTCCAAACCTCTTTCACGCTCTGGGGTGGCTCCCAAGAAAGTACTGCCTCGATCTTCACTAGATCCATTGCTACTCCAACCTTTGAGATGAAGTGTCCCAGAAAGTGAACCTCTAGAATCAAGAACTGGAACTTTGAGTGTTTAACATATACCTATTTCTCTCAGAATGTGTCCAGTACAACCCCCAAGTGGTATGTGTGCTCCTCCTCAGTAGTCGAGTAAATCAGTATGTCTTTGATGAAGACTATGACAAAACGATTGAGGTATGGATGGAAGATCCAATTCATGAGACTCATGAACACTTCTAGTGTGTTGGTTACACCAAATGGCATAACCAGGAACTCATAGTGGCCATACTGACACCTGAAGGTCGTCTTCTTCACATCCCCATCTCGAAATCTGAGCTGATGATAGCCTAACCTGAGCTATATCCTCGAGAACCATCATTCTGCCTTTAACTAATTAAAGAGGTCATCAATCCTCAGGAGTTGGTACTTTTCTTCACAGTCACCGGATTCCGGAGGCGGTAGTAGACACACAGTCGCATGCTCCCATTCGCCTTCTTGGCGAACAAAATCAGAGAATCCCAGGGTGAAACACAAGGTCGGATAAATCCTTTCCCATGCAAGTCATCTAACTGTAACTACAGCTCACGAAGCTCAGCGGGAGCCATCCGATATGCTGGAGTAGATATCGGTGTTGTTTAGGGGTACAAGTCAATGTAGAAGTCTACCTCTGTATGAGGAGGTAGTCCTGGAACGTCGTCTAGAAAAATGTCTGCATACTGATCCACCACAAATGGAAAACTTGGACTTCGTACATCAACTAATCCAAGGATAAGACTATCCAAATGATGTTTTATCGGCTGCTCTCTCCTATGAGTAAGTCCATCCTGCGCTGCAAAGGCTCCCTTCATTTCGGTGAAGGTAAATCTGATCCCATCCAAGCAGACACACAATACTTTGTGCCTAATACAGTCTATCTGAGCATGGATTGTAGATAACCAGTCCATACCCAAGATGACGTCGTAAGGCCTCGACGACGCTACAAGAAGATCCCAGCCGAAGCTCTTGCTTCCTAGAGTAATATCACACTGCCGCACCAGTGCGTAATCATTGAGTCTGCTCTTGTAGGAGTCTCTAACCATAAGGATCAAGACAACGGCTCTATCGAAATCTCCGAGCTCCGAACAAGGGTAGCGGCAATAAAAGAATGACTCACACCTGTGTCTATATGTACTTCAACAAGGGTGGAGTAGACACAGATAGTACCTCAAATCATCTCAGGTGCGCCGTGGTTGTATTCCTCCACTTCCTAGATCTGAGCCTACCTCTGTCCTCCAGCTCCCTATGGTCAGGGCATACCTGCTGGTGGTGGTGGTGGTAGAGCATCAAAACGTCGTCCACCACCCACTGCTTGGCCATCTCCTCTGCCTCGACCACCTTCTCCCTACGGACCAACACGGTCAAACCTCTACCTTACCCTGGGAGGTCCCACCACTTTCTGATTCTCATATGTATGGTGGGTTGGGAAGTCTTGAGCCATGTGACCCTTCCCACTGAATGCATAGCACTGCCTACTCCTCGTATAACTGGCTCGGTTTCGTGTTCCCCGCACAACTGAACCTAAATCCTGAAATTTCCCACCTGATGGCCTGATCTTCTTGGACCCCTGTGTCAACTATCTCCTACCAGCTGCAGAAGACTCCGCTATGTGTCGCACTGCGGTGGGTCTCACTTCTGGTGTCGGCTCAGCGATAAAGCTCTCCATAATATGGGCTTTCTCCAACACTTACACCTGAGTTTGAATGTTGAGGGAGACCATCGAATCCCTGATCTCGTGCCTCAGTCCCTACTCAAAGTTCCAAGCCCTGAATAATGGGTATCGTACCATGTTTGTGGAGTAGCATGAGAGTTCAGTAAACCTCGCTGAGTACTAAGCTACTATCATGCCTCCCTCCTGCAGGTGAAGTAACTCATGAATCCACACCGTATGAAGAGTGGATGGAACAGACTTCGATCGGAAGAGACTCTCGATGTCTGTCCAAAGTAGAGATGCCTCGTCATGCACCATGACCATAAATCTCCTCCATATACCTTCTACTGGGTGTAGGAGACTCACGGAAAGAATCACCATAAGGTCGGTTGGTGTCCCTACCAATATAAAGACTCTGACGATAGCCTCTATCCAATCCTTGGGTGGTTGAGGGTCCATCTCTTCACGGAACCTGGGTGGCCTCTGTCACTGAAACTCATGCAATGCACTCAGGCGGTGTGCACTCTCTACTGCTAGGGCTGGTAGTATCAGTGTCTCAGCAGGTAGTGTTACCATTGCTGCCTCTGATGTGATGGGGCCCTACACCGAGGCCTCGTCCCTCGGTGGGATACCATCTCACATGTGACTCGGAAACCTAGCTGGCTGCCTTCATGGGGCCATCCAGAAAAGAAATAGGTGTGCCACGGGCAAACAATATACCTGGTGAGCTGAAAAAAAGTAATCACAATGAAATTTTTTGAAACAGACATGAAATTTGTGTTTTCTTGCACTGAGTTGGAAATCAGGGGTCAGGGTCCTGGTGTATGGATACATCGGCCTCCACACCTAGATTGCACCCCATGTACTGAAATCCACACTCAATACTCTTAACACTATTTCATCACAAAAAGGAATGATCAGAGTCCTGAGTTTTTCTATATAACATTTCTCTCATTCCAATTTTCCATGACCCGTCCTCAGGGCCCATGTGGTGAGTACACCAAGCCCACCTTCCATAGGCCAGGGGTTGGAGACTTACAGCAAAGGCATAAATCTTGATAAAAGGGAAGACATTTCCTTTATGAAAGTAAACAAGCACAACAGAGTATGAAACATAAAGTAAATAGTAAGTGAAAAGGTATACAAAATGTAACTAGTGAGAGGGAAAGGGGCCGTAAATACATGCCCAACAGTAAAGGACAATATAATAGAAAAACTAGTACAACTGCAGTAATGTAAAGTAGCAACCACTGAGTCGTCCTCTAGGAATCCCACCTGAAGGGTGGGTACAGATGGTCTCATCGGTACCTCGGGTCCGTCTATCCGCACCATGTACATCCCGCCATGTGGTCCACCTTCAGGTACCATCTAGCTCCACAAGTCTCTACCACGATTAGTGATGTCCGTCATCTGCATCCAACACAATGTAGTGCGGGCATAGCCCATGCAGGAGTGAGTATAAAAATACTCAGTAGGGACCCCGAGACCCCTGAAGGTCTCCTAGATTCCGTGAAGGATAAAACACATTGAAAAGATACAATCACGAATTATCATCCAAATCTACTTATGTATATTCCCATACATATATCTAAGTCATAAATTCTAGTTCGACTCAAACTCTCGAGCCCAAGCACATCCGATTCCACAAAGCAAAGAAGTCAATCACACCGATGGTAATGATCGAATTTCAAGACTCAACTCACAAAGTTATACATCTTTCGTAAAGTGATAAAGATGATCAGAAGTAGTCACTGATTCATCTAAGCCGGCGGACCCATGTAGGATACTAGTCCAGCTAAGCTATTGGACCCACGTAGTATACTAGATCAGATACTCTTTCAGACCCATGTAGGATACTAGAACAGAAGTCAAACTATTAATCCCACACAAGATAGAAGAATAGTAATCATTTTCGTCAATCCCATGGAGTATTCCAGTATGGTAGTCGTCATCATCGATCCCACTGTGGATTCCAGTAGGATAGTCTTCATCACCAAACCCACAGAGGATTCCAGTATGCTAGTCGTTCCAGTCGTAGCCAGCTCTAGGATTCCCGCACATAGCATGCTCGATTCTGTCCTCCGTAGCGCGGTTCCCCTTATGGTGTCGCAGTCTTCCTTCGGCCCTACCATCTTCGGCTAACCGGTTCTCCTTTGGCTGAGCGGCACGCAGTTGTAGGCCTCGGTTCTTCCGCACACAACCAGCGCACGGTCGTCGCTTCTCCAATCAACACCTCTTCCAACAAGGCTGAATCGCAAACAAAGAGACTACAGAGGATCGTCGGGATGTGTGTGTTCGGCCCGCACCCTTGACGTTAGGTGGTGGCAATTGGCCAAAGTCAAACCATGTTTCTCAATATATAGCAAGAACAATTTTATTAAATTAAAACTGATCATAATTTACCTACCTCGAAAAGACATCGCACGTTGTCGAGTTGCGGAAGACAAGCATCGCAGTAGTCGGGCGTCGCAGAAGAACAATGTCGATTCCGTCGACGTCAGAGTGCACCTGAAAGAAGATGTTTCATTGTAGACTTCATGTTCTTGGAATTGTAGAGCATTATTCATCGAGGAAGAAATTCGTTCTTCATCAAATATGTTCTTAATTGAAGAGAGGGACAATTTTTTCAAGAGCTCTCCCAAAATCTCTCAACAGATAAATTTCCCAAAATTAAATAATATCTAAGGCTATTATTTTATTAACACATGTAATCAAAAAATCAAACCACTTTAATTAATTAAGTGAATAACCTAATTCATTTACCGTGGGTTGGAAAAATTAATTAGAGAAAGAAGAAGGTGAAGGGTTATTTTAAAATTCAAAATTAAGAGGTTGTATAATTAAATGAAGAGGATTTAATGGGGGGGTTTAAGGGGAGGTGAAGGGATTAGTATCGTGTAGACCCCACCTCACAAATATCCTCCCATGGGAGGTTTTGTGGGGGTGGGCCCCACCTCTAACTCTCCTTGGGTGGAAATAACCAACCTCCCTAAATAAAATTTGTAGACAAATAATTTTCTTTATTTTATTCTAAATCCCCAAATATTAACTCTCAACCCGCATAAAGCGCAACTGCGGTAAAGGTCCCATTAGAAGAATACCAGCGCGGCAAGTTCATAGGTGCCCTCAGATTTTAATTTCGAGCACCGGTTCAAATGATAGAAAATCCCGCATGTACATTTACTAAACTTACCGGAAAAAAATATCAGAAATTGATTCTGGGAACATGGGTCCTCGGAATCAGGTGCCTTCAAAAACTACAGACTCGTAGAATTCCAAAGTATTTATGATAAAAAATACTCCTTGAAATTTCTAGGTCTTTACAAGTTGTGAATTAATGTATTTAATTTAGGAGAGGAAAACAGGTCCATTGAGGGTCTCCCCACTCCTAGGGGATTTAAAATGTTGTTCATGGTGCTAAAAAAGGCTTTGAACCACATAAAAAAGGTTAAAAGGCTTTAAAGTAGCATTACTAAAAAAAACTAGGGAAGGAAAATGCTGACACCCCTCTGTGGATGATTAGTGAGACTGATAGTTGAAACCGATCGGTGGAGATGATTGTTTGAAGCTGATCCCCTAAAGCTAATTGGGAGAAGCTGATCTTGTGAAGCTGATCCTGTAATGCTCATTCTCTAAATCAGATCCTATGAAGCTGATCTGTGAAACTGATCTGTGAAACCGATTTGGTGGAACCGATATGTGAAACCGATTTAGTGAATCTGATCTATGAAACCGATTTGGTGAAACCAATTTGTGAATCAAATTTGGTGGAACAGATCTGCGAAACCGATTTGGTGAAACCAATATGTGAAACCGATTTGGTGAAACTGATTTGTGAAAATGATTTGGTGAAACCAATCTTGGAAATCGATTTGGTGAAACTGATCTGTTAAACTGATTTGGTGAAACCCATCTGTGAAACCGATTTGGTGAAACCGATATGTGAAACCGATTTAGTGAAACCGATCATTCAAATTGATTTGGTGAAACCGATTTGTGGAACCGATTTGGTGAAACCGATCTGTGAATCTAACTTGGTGAAACCAATCTGTCAAGCCGATTTGGTGAATCCGTTCTCTAAAACTGATTTGGTGAAACCAATTTGTGAAGCTGATCAGTGGAGGTAATCAGTGAATAAAATTGGTGGGACTAATCGATGATTCCAAGACACCCCAACACTTATAATTATGGAAATTAATTGACTAGGGGGGTCTGACCCATTACATCATATACCTCTCAAAATTATTCTCACCCTCGAGAATGCAAGAGTAACCCAAACAACCCTTCCAGATGATACCTCTCAGGTAAAAAAATTCCCCAAACAGCCATATGAAACCCAATGATCTCATTATCCAAACACACGGATCATGGAGTTCTTTCCTCTGTTCCAAGATACTATTCTCTTTGGGCGACACTAACTTGCCCGTACGGGTTTAATCACATCCACCTTAATGAGTCTTGATTATGGATCAATTCATACCTTTCCACATATCATGACTTTTCATATCAATTCACAAGGTAAGAAAAAAAACATATTATAAACCAACAAGGTCAGCATTACATCAAGGTGGTTAACCAAAACAAGAACAATAAGGAAGACTCGGAAAAACAACTCAAAATAGCTTTGGGTATTGGGCATGCATCTAAGCTTCTCTCTCCCAAGTACTCTCCTCAAGGCCCCCGTGCCTCTACAACACACGAACAAAAGGGATGGTTCATCCATGAAGAACTTCTTTTATTGATTCTCGATCCTCACTGGTCGCTCCACGAACATAGAATCATCCCTTATATCCAATTCTCCCCAGTCAATGACATGGGAATCATTGTGTATATATCGACGAACCTGAGAGATGTGGAAAAAATTATGGATCCTTTCCACTAAGGTGGAAACGACAGTTGAGATGCCACCTTACCAACTTTCCCCAACACTTCAAAGGGCCTGATGAACCTAGAAGAGATCTTGGTCCCCTTGCTGAACCTTCACTTCCCACATCATGGGGAAACATTTGAGAACACATGGTCTCCAACCCCAAACTCCAAGGGCCTCCTCCTACGATCATGATACAACTTATTCTGATCGTGGGCTACATTCACCCTCTCACGCACAAGCTGAACCTTCTCTGTTGTGCTCTGGACCACCTCTAGGCCAAGAACACCTACCTCCACAACCTCTTTCCCGCACACGATGAAACGACACGACTTCTCATACAGTGCTTTAAATGGTTCCATGCCAATAATAGAGTGATACCTGTTATTGATGGAAAACTTTAATAAGGGAAAATTTCATTCTGATGATCCCCCTAAGACCAAAACACATGCCCGTAGCATATCCTCTAATTTCCTGATGGTTCTCTCTAACTGCCCATCTGTTTGGGGGTGGAAGTAGTGCTAAGAAATATTTTGGTACCAAAAGCATGTTGCAATCCCCTACAGACTCATGAGTTAAACCGTGAATCATTATCCGAGAATATGGACCGTGGAACTCGATGAAACTTCACCACCTCATCCATGAATCTCTATGCTAAGGAATCCACCGTACATGATTTCTTTATCGCCAGAAAGTTAGCTGATTTTCTCATCATGTCCACAACTACCCAGATAGAATCATCGCCTCCTTGAACCCTGGGTAGGCTTGTGACGAAATCCATTGATATGTCATCCCAATTCCACTCGGGGAAATCTAATGGCTGCAATAACCCTCCCGTACATGGTTTTCAACATTCACTTGCTGACACACCGAGCACCTTGCCATGAACTCCGCCGCTCCCCGATTCATACCGGGAAAACAAAACTGTTCCTTCATGCCTTGGTACATCTTGAAAACTCCAGGGTGTACCACTACGAGTGGTTTATGGAACTCACAGAGAACTTCCTCATGCATCATATCTGGGACAAACAACATCCCTCGGAAAATCATATGATTCTGACCATCCTCCGACCACCCTTACAGAGCATTCCCTTGGTTAAATCGATCACGAATCACTTCAATCTCTATGTATCCCCACTAAAACTCCACCACCTTCCGTAGTAGAGAGGATTGAACCCTCATATGATGTAGAAAACATATACCACCATGCTCCCTTACATTCAAGTGTATGAAATCCATCTCATCCATTGCCTTCCTAGAATCCACAGATTCTTGAACAACTTCCCCCAGTGACTTCCTGCTCAATGGATCAGCCACAACATTCCCCTTACATTCTGTGTAAGAGATCTCAAAATTTTACTCCTTGAGAAACTCCATCCACCTTCATTGTCGAATGTTCAGGTCCTGCTGGGTAGTGATATGGCTCAAACTCCTGTGATATTTGAATACTCTAAATTTCTCCCCGATAAGGTAATGCTAAAAAAACTTCAATGTGAACACTACTTCTAAAAGCTCTAGGTCATAGGTGGAAAAGTTACACTCATGGGGACATAACTGACTAGAACGATGTGATATCACTCCTCATTGTGGTATCATCACACACCCTAGGCCAAGTCAAGAAGCATCACAAAACACCTCATACAACAACCCTTCCTCTGGTAACCTCAGCATTGGGGAACTGACCCACTTCATTTTTAGATAATTGAAGGATTCCTAGAACTGATCACTCTACACAAAGACCTAGTACATTCTGGTCAACGCTGTGAAGGGAGATGAAACTTAAGAGAAGTCAGGTAAAAACCTCTGATAATAGCCTACCAGACCCAGAAAACTGCAATCCTCTGTCACATTCATTTATTCTTCCCAAGAAACAACTGCTTTCACCTTTGACGGATCAACTGCATCCCCTTATTTAGACACCACATGTCCATGGAAATGCACTTCTAATGTCATGAACTTTTACTTGGAAAATATCCCATATAGCTGGTGATGTCGAAGGTTTTCCAAGACCATCCTGAGGTTCTTAGTATGTTACTCCTTTGATCTTCAGTAGATCCAAATTTCATTGATGAACACAATGATGAACCGGTCCAGAAACTTGTCAAAAACAGAGTTAATGAGGCCCATGAACACAGCATGTGCATTTGTAGCACCGAACGACATGACTAAAAACTCAAAGTTCCCATACCTGCACCTAAAAGCAGTTTTTAAAATATCACTATCCTTAACACTTTACTGGTGATACCTAGACAGTAGATCAGTCTTAGAGAACCAACCAGATCCCCTCACCTGGTCAATGAGATCGTCTATCCTTTAAATAGGGGAAGAGTTCTTGACTGTTACCTGATTCAGTCTCTGGTAGTCTATGCACAGCTTGAGACCACCATCTTCCTTCTTTTCGAACAAGAAAAGAGCACCCCATGGAGACACATTGGGTTGGACAAAACCCTTCTTCATTAGATCGTCAATCTAGATCTGTGACTCCCATAGCCCAAGAAGGCGCCATCCAACAAACAGCCATGGAAATCGGACAGGCACTAGGTTGTAATTCTATCCCAAACTCAATGTCATGTTGAGGGGGTAGAGTCAAAACCCCCTCGGTAAAAACATCTAGGAACTCTTTTACAACAATCGGAACATCAATCATCTTAGGATCCACTGATTCTTCTGAAATCTCAGCCAACATAGAAAGAAGAGGCTCTACCCACCGTCTCCCCAACTGACAACTCTGACCGCGAACAAAATCCACACGCTGGCCATCCCCATCGGAGAACATGAATCTTTTCTTGAAGTAGTGGATAACCGCATGCATAGAAAACAGCCTGTCGATGCCTTGGATGGCATCATATGGCTATATTTGTTGTAGAAGAAGGTCCCCACTAGACTGATGCGGCCCCAACGACAATCTACATCCTTGACAAACATCAAATAGACATGAATGACCCCCAACTAGCGTACTCAGCACCAGGGACATGGAGAGTCTCTCTGTGTCTAGGCCTAAGGCATGGGCTAGACTGCGTGTAAAAAAGGAGTGTAATGCTCATGAATCAAATAAGGTACACAAAAGAGTGCTAAATAAGTTGATCGTACCTAGAACGACTCCTGGACCTGCTGGAACTGCTGCCTCTGTCGTATGAAACTACCCACTCCCAGCTCCTATACCTCTCGATCGTCAGCCTCCTCCCCAACCATGCCTTGGTCGAGGTCATTGAGGAGAACCATGTGGTCGGCCTCCTCCTTCCATGACCACTCTCGGTGGAGCGGGAGCTCTCTGTCCTAGTGGCTACTGCTGAAAGGGTCTGGCTGGAAACTACTGCTGTTGAGGTGGGTGCTGAACCTGCCCACCCCCACTGTACTGCAATCTGTCTGGGAACTGATTCTGAAGGTGCCCAAGGATTTCACAGATGAAGCACTTAGGTTATGGGCTCACGAAGAAAGGGCTAGGATCGTGATATTGAAACTGGAACTGCTGGGGCCTTCTCCCCCTCGGTCGAAACCTATAAGGCCCTAATGTTGGAGGCCTGCTACTGACGGTCATCCTCTTTGATGAACTCCACTAGCTCCCCTCTCGCGGAACACTTCCTAGCATGTGCATCCTTTCTACCACTTCATCCTTCTTCTGTACCTCCATGTATGTCGGTAGAGTGAAGAGAGTAACAGCATATTGAAGAGAAGGTCGGAGTGCTTCCTCTAAACGCCTCGCCCTAGACTCCTCATCTAGAAAAAGGTCCGGAGAGAAACAAAGTAGATCCTTGACCTTGATCCCCAACTCCATCACTAACATGCTCCCCTGTTGAAGGGATAGTATCTTCTACCTCTTCTCTGCCTTAATCGTGGAAGAGATGAATTCCTCTCAGAAATTCCTCTCGATGTCGGTCCACGAAACGTCATCCTCTCTCTTCTCCCCAAGATATAGAGTCCACCATTGATGTGATGTTCCCCATATCTTGCTTACAGGAAGAGGAACCCAGTACTCCATCGGATCCCGAATCAAGATGAAAGCTATAACCTTCTCTTTTATATAGCTCTCTATATCCATTTTCGATGTACTACACTTGTATTTTCTAAGGGTCTACCGCTGAAAGGCATTAAGCATCCTCTTCCACTAACCATCATCCTCCTCTCAGTCAGCCCTCTGCTGATTAACCAAGTCTACTTCTGGGGCCCCAATTTCCCTCAGTACTCATGGTCGTCGTCCAGGTTCCATTGCTGTAAGGTAATCAAGGAATCCCTAATCCCGAGTAGTGTAGAAGATTTATTTTCTGTTTTTCATAGACTTATTATTTATCTTAAATCCCCAAAATACCCAAGACACACAAGAACACACATCATTATGATGCATGTACCTTTCCTAGGGTCTCTACCTGACAATCATTGTATCCTCCCTTGGTCATTCGGTAGGTCCAGAGTCCTTGCATCGGATCACAGGGGGGCTAAAATCGCGTGTCCTAGCCGGTCGTTCCTGGCCTATTTCACGTACCATGATTGACTAGCACTGTTTCCCTACCATACCATGAAATCCTAATTATGCCTAACCTCGAGATTCATCCTATATATCATCCTTGCTCTGATATCATTCTGTCACAACTAGCCTTTTCCAATATGATAGAAGGGACATCAGATTTCTAGAACCTTCCATCAAGTAGTTGAAGGAGAGATAATGACCCCTGAGACCTGCCTTCAATAGTTCCTGGAGTGGTGACTAGCACGAAGGGTATAGAATCACGAAAAAAATTGAAGGCATTACCCCCTTTTTTTATAGGATCGAGATATAAGATAGTAAATCCCAACAACACCAGAACTGAAGGTAAAAATAAATCCAAAAGATACCATTCCCATATGCATGTCAAAAATTAGACACTTCAAAAGTACCAGAAAACCCCAAAGGAAAGTACCATAAAAAGAAAAACAACAACAAAAACTGACCCAACATCTGAGTTAGTACAGTCTTTCACGATCCTTGATGTCCTCCTGGAAACCTGAAAGTGGTTTATATATGTAGGGTGAGTATACAGGTATACTCGGTAAGGGAAACCAAGGGCTCTCGTGCACAAGTTGGGAGGCATTCTAATGCCCCGTGTGAAAAAGAGATAACCAGAGCACCTAACAATAAAACTATCCACCCCAAACCATACCAAGGAACACTCCCAAAATAATGAAAGTCATGTAATGTAATAGTAATAGCGCATTAATATTTGGGTACCCTGCGCCACTTTCTCCCGTGTTATTAAGGACATCCTATGCGTCAAACCTCTCCTGCCATCCTCACCATAGTCTCACTTCCATTCCCCCACCCACACACGCCTAGGCTTCCACAATCACACATTTCACCTACAAACACTAGGGCTATCACTACCACACATTCCACACTCACCTAGGCTTGAACAACTACTGCCACGCAAGAAGACACCTGGGCCTCATCTCAAAGACACTTTGTAAACAACCTACCCACACGCACCTAGGACAACCACCACCACGTACCATGTATGAAGAATCTAGGGATATAATGGAACTAAGGCCATCACATCCTGCCTGAAGGATATTGGGATTCTCGGGAAAGGGATCAGAAAAGGAGCTAAAAACCAGCAACTCATAGGAGTGTTAGGAAAAGCACCGTCCATCATGGAATGTGGGTGTTCGTCACAAAGTTCTTAACATGGGTGGGGCGAGAATAAGAAAAAAAATAAGAACTAAAATTATATATATATAGGTAACAAGAAGTCATCCCTGCCTAGGGATTCCAAAACCAGCCCATACACAAGAACCCTCATTACTATTCATTCATAAGAAGAATAACAGCCACAACTCTGTCACAAATCATTCCCGGAAAACTATTCCCCATTGAACCCATTAATGTTTTAATATTTATGTAATTCAATTTATGTAAATTCTAAACTACAGGGAAAATAGAAGGAATATCCAGGAACCAATGAAAGAAAAACATCCAAATAGAATATTTAGCATTCACAGCTGGTTCTCTTGTGAAGTCACAACAACAAAATGGGATCCGTGATATCCCTCGATGTATTGGAACTAAACCAAGACCCTCCATATAGCCCCACACGGCCTCAGATCCAAATCCAACAACTAAACCACACCAGAGGATCCCATCGCCATCCACGTCACTTCCCAAGCATCAACTGTCAACACCAACAGAACAGCACAAGGGAGTTTTCAAAATTTGAATATTCCCTTCATTCAGTTCCATCTTTCCGTTTAGTTAACCGGGGTGATCAAACAAGGATTATTAGTCATTGGGAATCCATTTAATCAGTCGAGTTTACATTATTTAAAGGATTCCATTTTACACCCATTCAATCACCTAAATATCTTGAAAAAAAGAGGTTCATTAGTGCACACAAAAAGACCACCAACGGCCATGATTTTTAGTGGGCATAAGCCAGTACAATTCACAACAAATAATCAAGGATAAAGAGTACAAAAAAAAATTGATCACACCACCCTTCATTATTTAAAATTCTGTTTATTATCTTCATTAAGGTTTGGTTTCATCCATCCTCACAGAAACTATAGCATACCCACCCCGCATGATACACACTAAAGAAATCCAATGGAAAATCCCTAATTGAATGATGAAAGATCTATGTTTATATACTAGAACCAACTACTGTGGATACACTACTATGAGGGGAGGTACTCAGAATACCCTATGAATGACCAAGAAATGATCCATCACATGCCCAAAACTCTCTTAGGGAAGGGGGACTCCAAACGCTCCAAGGAGAAGAAGGAAAAGAGACCAGCCGGGAAGAAAGAATTCACATGTGATAAAAAGGTGAGATATTGGTGTTATTAGGTATGATAATCTTGAGTAGCTTTAAAGGTGTATTTTGGTTCCACATCATGGTTAGACGGTTACACACAATGAAATTAATTGTCTATTTAATAATTCTCATTCGATGGGTGGACAAAATAGTTGTGCATTAAAGGATTTCATTTATGAGTGGAAACCAAGTACATTGAGGGTCTCCTCACTCCTAGAGGAATTAAATCATTGTTTATGGAACTATAAATGTCTTTGAACCACATTAAAAAGGATAAAATATTAAAATTAGTGTTACGGGAAAAACTGGGGAAGGAAAATCTGGACACCCCTCTGTGGCCGATGGGTGATACTGATAGTTGAAACTGATCGGTGGAGCTAATAAGGTGAAGCTAACCCCCTGAAGTTGATCGGGAGAAGCTGATACTATAAAGACAATCCTGTTAAGCTGATCCTATGAAGCGAATCCTTTGAAGCTGATCTGTGAAACCGATTATCGAAACCGATTTGGTGAAACCGATCTGTGAAATATATTTGCTGAAACCGATCTGTGAATCCGATTTGGTGAAACCGATCTATGAATCTGATTTGGTGAAACCAATCTGTGAAATAGATTTGGTGAAACCGATCTGTGAATCCGATTTGGTGAAACCGATATGTGAAACCGATGTGATGAAACCGATCTGTGAAATAGATATGGTGTAACCGATCTGTAAAACCGATTTGGTGAAACCGATCTGTGAAACCGATTTGGTGAAACCGATCTCTGAAAACCATTTGGTGAAGCCGATTTGTGAAACCAATTTGGTGAAATCGATATGCGAAACCCATTTGGTGAAACGGATCTGTGAAACTGATTTGGTGAATCCAATCTGTGAAACTCATTCGATGAAACCAATCTATGAATCAGATTTGATGAAACTGATCTGTGAAACCGATTTGGTGAAACCAATTTGTTAAACCGATTTCGTAAAACCGATTTTCGAAGATGATCGGTGGAGCTGATCCGTGAAGCTGGTTCGTGGAGCTGATCAGTGGAGCTGATCAATGCATCAGATTAGTGGAACTAATTAGTAGAGCTGATCAGTTCAGCTGATGGGTGGGATTGATCGATGAGTCCTAGACACCCCAACACTTAGAATTTTGGAAAGTAATTGACTTGGAGAGTCTGGGCCATTACATATAGAGACAATCATAATTATTCCATTGGAGTTTCAATATTAGATTCTGGAGAAATGCCATCTTTCTCCTCTCTTCTTATCATGTTTCCTTATATATACTTATATCTACGTTTCCACCCCATTTGGTTTCTCATATCTATTCCCATTATTGGTTTATAAAATATTTTTTATGCCGAATAGAATGATGTTTAGTATTGTTGTTGATAGGAGAATATATCTGAGATGGTATCGTGAAATTATTACCCGGTTTCATGATCATTCATCTTCTGTTTTTTTTTCATCAAAACGGTTGATGTAGGTGGATTCACAATATAATCATTTTAGTAAAACTGAATTACATGGATTCAAATTGATTACATTATGTGAATTTTATTGGGGATTGGTGACTTTATGATTTTTATAAATCCTCTTTGGTCATGGTTGTGTAAATCTAGAAAATTAGTGCATTTGGAATAAAATATTTCAGTCTTGACTATAAAATGATAAATTTATGGAAGGGTGATAGAAATATTGACTATAGGGTTTCAATAAAATTAATATTCTTATTGAACTGTGTTGGTGATTTGTATTTTTTTTAATATTTTTTCAATAAAATAACGGTTTTATGGAAATGATTTGAAATTTTTAATTGAAATTTTTTTGTTATACATCTGGTTGTCTGACTTATTAATTGAAAATAATTGAATAAGGGACATGTACCATTGGAGTACAATATATTTGACCTTTGATCAGGGGTGTGTGCTTGTGGGACATAAGCTTATTAAACAAGAGACCACTCATGAGTATAGAACTATCAAATAAAGCATGCATGTGTGGGTGTGTTGTGAAATATGGAATGTTTAGGGAAAAAAAGATTTTGAGAAAATGTATTAATTCAATGTCTATTTTTCATTAAGAACAATGACTTGTTTTATATTGAATTAAATATTACTTGATCACGCATGGTTATAAATGGTATGAAACATGCCTATATTTATTTATAAAAACTTATTAAGAAGTGTATTATATAAATGGTTTTATATAATTGTTTCTAAATTTTCTATCAAAATGGAGAGAATATGTAAGTCATTGGGGAAATATTATTGAGCTCTATACTCACCCCTACTTTACAACATTTTTTCTTTGGCTGAAGCTATCTTCTAAAATAGGGGAAATGGTAAAGTATCATTATATTTCAAAAACACGTAATGTTAACCTGGCTACATGGTGAGGTTGGAGTATAGTGCATATGAAGCATGGAGTCTTCTGTTTTTTGGAGTTCTTGTAGTTATCTTCCATGGATTACATTTTAGTTTATTCATCTTCTATTTTATAACACCTTGGTGTGCTTTTGATATAATGTATGTGGTTGAGTTTTCCTTCATTTGTTCATGCATCACATAGTGAGTTGTTTGGTCATTGTTTTTGGGTAATTTTTTTAAAGGTTAGATCATCCTACAATTTCATTTGAAATTCATTTTCATTATTTACATGACATTGGCATTTTGGCGAGGTCTTTTAAGGGTAGTTAATGATAATTTGTATTCTTAATATAATGAAAATATGTGGTTAATTATAGCCAGAATCTCCTTATCATTATCAAAATTGTGAAGCGTATAAAATATCATATCCATTTAGTTGACCCACTACTTCGTGACTAGTGCATTAGATGATCCAAAAAATGTCGGTTGATATTTCCCAATAAAACACTCAATATAAAATTTCTACCTCTTAGGTGAAGGGGGAAATTAAACATTATTCATTTTATTGATTATAAACTAAGATAGCCAGGTAGGAATTTCAATGAAATTGTGATCTCCCCCTCCGAAATCATTGGGTATGTCATTTAGTCAATCTCTGCATTGTCCCTTGCAGGGGGTTTTTCCAAGTTTTACATAGTTCCCTTTTTTTTCTAAATTTTAAAATGATACAACACAAAATAATTCCACAAGAAATCCATAATTCACCCGTATGTAAAATTTAATCAAAAGGAGTATCATATGGGATCTTGATGTTTTGACATTTCTAAAAAATGATTCTTGAGTAATCACTTTTACACAATCTCATACATAGGGTTTTCACTAAGGTTATCTAATCCTAATTTCCAAATTAACTAAATCCTACATATAATACAAACTATAATGTCCTATATTTTTTATTAATTACTATTAGACCATTTAAATTATTTAGAACATATCGTCATTAAACAATGGGGATACAAAGTATTAGTTTCTTGGTATAATTACGTACATATATAACATTTAAAAAATAAAAAATATATTAATTTAATTAACTCTTCTCTATCTTATTTAGGCCCTTATATTCTATTTATTACATGTAGTCACCTAAGGATATATGTCAAAAGGGGTGACCAAAATATCCTAATAAGAGGACATATAAGACCAGAAATGAATATGGCTTAGGGTTAGCATAATCATACCATCATCATCATTAGAGTAAGCATTAGATAAAGGCTTGAAATGTGGAAATAAATAAAAATGAAACTTAATGTCTTATTTTTTAACGTCCACACATTGGTGTTATGAAATATAGCATCATGATAAAATGTATTTTACATTAACTCATGAAATTCATCACATTACCCAATGTATTGGAGCCCTATATAATTCTAGGTTCACCCCTCACATCATAATATTTTTATTATCATGTGTTCCATGAAGAAAATATATCAATATGGAACATATAAAACAATGTAAAGGAATGGGTTTAAATTCATAAATCATACATTCATAAACATTCAGTTCCCAAATAAAAGAGAGGGTAAGATATTTGATATAGGAATCATTTTCATTTAGTGATGAGTAAAATGGTTGTTATTCAAAAGAAGACTTTTTCTTATTTTTTTTTCATAACCACAATCGAAAAACATTTATATCCCAATATGGTATGATAATGATGAATAAATTATTATGTAATAATCATAATAAAAATGAAGTGAAAGATAAATATCCTAATTAATACATTTTCTGCTCGATAATTCACCTTACCATATGTCTAAATGCATTCTTCACATTAATTTATTATATAATAAAATTAGATTCATTAATAAAACATTTAAAAAATATGTACATTAATAGGAATCAGTATAGTTTTATTGTGTTTTTATGGGCCTTTGGTTGAGTTATAGAGTTTAATTAATCAATGGGGATTGTTCGTTTTCATAGTTTTCATGAATGGATTAATGTATACATGAATGGAAGTTCATTTATAATGAGGATGAATATATAGAATTTTTATTTTATGTTATTAATGATAATACAAAAAATTAAATGATATTACAAAGGATTGGGTTATATACCCTGATGATTTTTCATTAGATAAATGTTAATGATGATTTTTTAGGAAAATTTTGGCGATTTTTTCGAGCACAAAAAACTCATTTAATTTTATAATTTATTATTTTGTTTATAACATATTTCAATAATATAAAAGGGTTATAAAATTAATTTTAGTATTTTTTAACACTATTTTATGGTCTTATTAACCATCTAGAAGATATTTATGTAAAATGAAGTGCATCACCCATGATGTCAGTAAATTAACATATCACGAGAAACAATTCAATTTTTATGATAAAAGATAGAGGGGGATTTAAATGATGAATATTTAATTAACATGATATATTTCTAGTATATGTGGGTTAATTTTGTTATCATTACATTTAGATGAAGAGATTTTATTAGATTAGATGAAAATAAATTGAAATTGAAATGAAATTTAATGAAAACAATATTGGATTTACCTATTCAATTATACTCTTGAGATCCTCATGAAGGAAACTAGGCTTGGTCTATTGATGAGACGAATAGCTCCTAGATATGGGGGAAGGTATAGGGGGGATTATTAGTCAAAATTTAAGAATGTATGAAAGGATGAGAGTTGTGAGATAAATTGGGAGAGATGGGTGGTATTTATAGTGGAGGGGAGGGGTTCTTTCTCAATATTTCAATACTTTGTTTATTATTTTGGATCATGAATATGAATAGATTGATCATTATAATAAAATACATAAAAATATTTAAATATTGTTTGATATGTGTGTGCTTACATCAATTTTGAGACAATGAATATTTATTTTTTCTTATAATGTATATACATTGTAAATTACTGTATTTTGTTATTCAACAAAAAATTAGGTATTTCATAAAAATATTAAAAATTTACCCTAACCATTTATCATTGTGTAGAATTAGAAAGTGAACTCCATTTTTGAAAATAATTTTAAAAATATGGGTGATAAAAGTTTTAATGAAAAATCTCATTTACATGGAAAATATAGATTTTTAAATTATAAATGATTTTATTGCACATTGAAAAATTACATAGAGTTCCATCAAATTATCCTAAAATCCCAAGAAAAAAATTTCATCTATGAATTTTTTTATGAATGAAATGTTTCAATTAAATTATTAAATTTATTAAAAACTCTAATTATATAATAATGACTTACAAAAATATCAACCTTTAATTTATAATTTTTTAAAGATTTAATTAATTAAACTATGATATAATTTTACCATAATTTTACATACAATATGTCAAAAAAGTTATTATACATTCATAAGTGTGATTACTACTAATTTATCGAGTTTACTATCCATAAGTGTTGTATTACTATTCATATGGGATGTTTACTTTTTATTTTGTATTGGTTCGTTAAATTATATAAATACCTTTTATTTACCCCATTATTTATTTATAATTTTTTTACTATTGTATCTAAGTAATTTTATATGATTTATTATATATGTGAAATTATAATAAGAAGGGATAAATTCTAATGATGAATATTTGGGTAATTTAAATAATATTTTCCAATATTATTATTGTTTCATACAAAATTATTATTTTTTTGTTTTTTTAGAATTTGTGATAACTAGATGATGCTTGGTTATCCTTAAATGCGATGGAGAATTTATGGATGAGAATCTAAATTAGATGATGAATATAGGGAATGATATTTTGAAAATTCATAAAAAATTATCATAGAATGTGATTAATAATGTTCACCTTAACCAACTATTAGACTCATAAAATAGGAGATTTATGGAGTTCTTAGTATTCTGGTTATGGAGACCTAATAAAAAAGACGATTCAATTTTTAATATGTTGATAATGTTGGAAAAACACTCTAGGAAATTTTTCTATGGAATGAGAATATTATTTTTGTGAGGTGATGAAGGGAATAGAGTAATCAATTAATGAGGGAAATTGAAAAGACCTTTTAACTCAATTCATGTGAATATAGGTCTTCAAAAGGTATTACCAATCGATGAATGCATTAAATATATAATGTATGGGAATCATGAAAATCCACATCCAAGGTGGAAATCCCATAATGAGAGTTAGCAAGGTGATATGAGTAATGGATACATAGCTAATGATGAAGAGACTATGAGATAAATATAAATGGATAGAGTAATTATGGAATATGATGAAGAATCCTTGTATGTGGCTTCATGATGAGGTGTAATAATTGATGTTGTAATGAATTAATAATATATAATTATGTTATATAAATATATATATGGATTTATTGTAGAGAATCTTCATTACTGATTTTTAATAATATGTTAGATATTACTAATTGGATTAATAGTTATTTTGTAGCAAAATTATATTTTGATTATGGTATGATAACCCTAAATATGTTTTGGATGATCAGATGGCATTGTTGGGATAAATAAATATTGGTTATGAATAAGTAAATTGGATAGTACTGATTACCTTAGTGTTTAGTAATGATTTATTATCAATGCGGTTTATTCTATCAATGGTGGAGTTTACAACAATTTTAATTTATGTAATATATCCAAAAATATGCATTTTATAAATGTAATTATGAATAATTCATGTTTTCCATAAAGAAAATATGTAAATTTAGATTATTAAATTTTTTCAAGATAATACATATTGAATTTATTCACATGTCTGGTATGTGATAATCAGAAGGAACTTTATAGTTTATAGGGATTAATTATAAACTCATTTTGGAAATTTTAGATACCTCCATTATAATGTTTTGGATTTTATTATTATTGATGTGTAGTAAGGTTAAACACTAATGGTGTGATTTAAGTTAAACATTGGATGGTTATTTAGATATTAATGCATTAAATCACTATATGAACATGTATCAATGTTGGATAACCAGTACTAACTATTTTTTTCATGATAACGGTTTATTAATTTAATATTTTATAATTCTATTTATAGATATTTTGATCCATTAGTGATTTAGTCAAAATAAATTTACGGTTATTTCGTAGAGTATGATGTGAAGTTGAAACTGATTTAAGAAAAATTAATGTATTAGAATTTACATATGAAATGGTATGAAATCAAGTATGTATATATTCTCATAAATATTCTTCAATATTATAGAAAATAATATTAAATAAAACTCTTTACTAAAATCATTAATTTTGATTATATCAATGATATTTTTTATGAATCATTGAACTATGGCTTTGTGGTTGTTAATGTTTTATAGATCACCCACTTTCTTGTGCTACCTATTTTCTATCACTCTTTATCAGTATTTGTGTGTTAGTTATATCTGAAATTTCCATTTTCTCATATCTCACATATGTTCTTTTATTTAGAAACATAATATGTGTTATTGAAGATCACTTTTTCAAATACATTAATATTTTCAAAGATTATGATTTATAAACCATTTTTATCAAGTGGTTTTTAATTAAAGGATTTTTATAAGTTATATATTTGATTAACGAGATGTATTGTTAGGGAAAATGTCATTTTAAGGTGATAGAATGGAATACCATTAGATTTGTTGAATTTTTTCTGATTAATTTAAATTTAATTGATATTTTCGGTCACTAGAAACTCTTAGTTTATCTTCTATTATATGCAATATTGACTTTTCTTTCATTACTCAGAACACTGAGTTTATCAGTCATTATAAAAAACACTAATTTAAATGTAACTTAACAGATCATTAAAATATTATTATTTAATATGATAGTTATCACCTAGAAATTGGAATGAAACATATGAATAACATTAAATAATTATGAAAATATAATTTACACATGCATATAATATTAATCTTTTGTAACCAAATAATTGTAAATGAAAATAAAAATCATTTGGGAATGATGAAATACATTTTTCTAGAAAACTATTTTTCTATAAAATGTCATGTTTTACCTTATAAATTTCAAAAAAATTGAATGATTTCAATGAAATTTATACATCATATAAGAAATAAATTTTCTAATATTGGTCTTATGTATTTTAATTAAAATAAATAAGAATAAATTAAATTTAACAATTAAAATAACTTTTATCTTAAAAAAAATCTTTCATTTTGTGCACATATAGTAAATAGATTCCATAAAAATTTTAAAAATTATTTCCATAAAATAATAATATTTTTTAAAATAATTATATCAAATTAATATAATGGTGAATTTTTTAGATTTTTTTAATAAAAATTATTTTTTGATGAATAGTGATAAATAATTTATTTTATTTGAAGAATTCATTTTCATTAAAATTATTTATAATAATAAATAATATTATTAATTGGATTCAATGTAACATAAGGAAAATTTTATATCAATTAATAAAATTTTGATTTGTTAAATAATTTTCATATTTATTTTTGATATAAAATCATTCTAATATTTTAAACATTTTATATATAAATCCCTTATCTGATATCAAGTCTACATGATTAATTTTAAATAAAAATTTTCCACCTAATTTAATAAATTTTTTCAAATGGATTTCTTATTCAGAACTGTTATAATTTATAGTATCTAATTAGTTCAACTTAATTTTTGACCAAAATGAATAGTAAAAAACGTAAATAATATTTAACATAGTTAAAGTTAAAATGGTTTTTACTGTGCGAGAATCTAAAATGATACTGATTAGAATTACCCAATAAATTTATAAAAAACATTTTAGGTACATATATTGACCATATCTCTTATATTATTGAAAATAAATCATTATTTGTGGCTTTTTTCATTGAAAACCCATGGTTGGAATTCACTGTTTCAAAATAATTACAATTGTGTCACTCACCTCACTTATAAAATCCCACCCATTCATTCCTCCACTATAGAACATCATAACCTTTTGGATCATCTTTTCCTACCCAATCACTTCCCAAATTCCCTCATCTCATCCTAGAATCATAATTTTATAAATAAATCAATCAAATGAAGGATTTGTTTCAAACCTAAAAAGGATACTCGAAGAAGAGGTAATATTCATCAATTAAATTTTTTGGTTTTATTTATTCTTCCACAGAATTAAATTATTATTATATAATTATGATAAAATAAAATTTTTATCTACCATATATTTTTATGTTTTTATTTTATGGTAATGAGCTATAAACATATCTACTTCCATCAAATGAGTTTGAAATCATCATTCGTGTGTACGGCCAACTACAACCTCACAAACCAATGTCATTAAATTTTCTATTTCCACATATAAATGATGGAAATAATGAATGATTAATTATTTATATATGATATATAATATTTTATATTTATTATTGAATTATTCTATCACACATGGATTGACACACTCTATTTCTTTGGAATAAGATAACATTTCTCATATGTATGGGGGACTACAACCTCATGAAGTTATGTGATTATTTCAGGCATTACATGGAATTTATTAAAAATAGTTTAATTTATAATATGATAAATATATTTTATATAAATTATTATGGAGTGGTAATATATATATCATATAATCTTCTGTCTTTACATCAGAAATGATTATGAATATTTCATTCATGTGTATATCTGGCCCACCATCTCCATGAATGATATATTATTTTTTACATCCCTAAATATTATAAATTACTATAAAAACATATATAATTAATATGTATGATATTTATTTCATTTTTAATAATATTTAAATGACTAAATAAATATCTACTTAACAGAACCATATATAAAAAGTAAAATCATATACGATAAACAAAGTTGTTATTACCAAAAAGATAATATTTACATTTAATTGATAATAAATTGATAATAAATGGTAATATATAAATCATATATTATATAATATATATATTTTAAGTTCATTAATAGATTCATAATAATCATATATTTATTTCATAGGATTCTGGATGGTGTGTGAATGAATTTCAGACTTATTTTAAGGGATTTCTGGTCACTAATTTACTTTTTAGAGACATGCGATAATTCACCACTCATTTCATTTGTTTTTTTCATATAATTCTCCTTTGAAAAAATTTATTTTTTAATACCATTATTTATGTATAATTTAATATTGAATATTATGTTATTAATTAATGGGGATTATGAATGGAATTATTACTTAACCATTAAGTGATCTGTATCTCAATATTACTTATATACGACATATGTTATTTTATGTACCAATCATATTTTATGGGGTGTATATACATCCACATTCACATTTTATATTGTGAATTTATATTCCCTTATGATATTTTAGGTTCCATTTTTTTATTACATCTTGGGGATTATCATACATGTTACAAAATTGGAAATGATTTTATTTTACATTAATAGATTTCATCAAGATAGTTTATGATTTTTTTCTGAAGATAAAATTGTGTGATCTGTCTCTTAAAAATCACTTGAATTTGAATATACCTTGGTTATTAATTAAATATTAAAATAAAAGTACCATTTAACTATAATTTTTTTTATAAATAAGACTGAAAAATGTTTTTAGGAAAATCTGACTTTATTTATATCTTTATTCAGAAATATGTTTTCATTCAAAACCATAATTTCTAAAAATGTTTCCAAAAATAATTCTACTTCTAAGATATCAATTTTAAAATATATTTTAACCATTTTTTATTATTTATAAAATATCTTGTGGAATTAATCTTCTTTTATTGGAATTAATCTATTTATATTTTTTAAAAACAATCCCTATTAATATTTTATTTTTAAAAGTGAAATGAATCTTTTTTTAACATGTATAGAATGAAAAAAAACAACTCATCATCATGATAAATATGTAAATTAAATATTAGTTTATGATTTTATTATTTTTAACTATTATTATCATGTTATCATTCCATCAAGTTCATATTATGCTTACCTATTTTCATTATTCACCATTATTGAGAATCTAAGATCACATTTCCTAATGATTTGTTTCCCATGATAAGAATATTGGTTTATATAGGGTACATTTGTGAAATTTACTAAAATAAGAAGATATTTTTGGGATAAATTTAAGATCATTGACCAAATTATGATAATATTAGTACATGTTTCCAATGTTATTACACTATTGTGATCCTCAAGAATTTTATAGTTTTATATATTTAATATTCATCTCAATAAAAATAATATTCATGCATGAATAGCCTAGGTTTCAATTATATAGTAATAAACCTCTATCATCAAAAAATTATAACAATAGTCATATATATAAATAAAATATAATTTTATATTTCCATCAAAAAATCACATAAATTATTTATTGAACACATTTGAAAATAAAATCAACAATTATATAAAATACAGAGTATATCAATTTTATGATAATTTTAAAAAAAATCCAATATATTTTCAAAATATCGGATTTGAAAAGAATACTAAAATATTTTATAAAAATATTTTTAAATAATAACTTCATTTATGGAGGTAAAATCCAATTATATTGTAAGCATTAGAAAAGCAATTTCACACCATCAGAAAAGTACCAATTTCAGTATATGATAAAGTGATTCCTAGTTTTTCAACATTTTTTAAAAAGTAAATTATACTAAAATATAATTTTATGCACAATTGTTATTAAAATATGATCTTATCAATATAAATTTATTTTAAATATTTATATAAATTAAATTTTTTTTGGATAGAATACTAAAATATGCATAAAACACTTTCATAAGGAATATCACTTACCAATTGTATGAATCACCACATCTATTCTTTAAATCACTTATAAAAAATATATATATAATTTATACTTGATTATAAACTATTTTTATTTATTTTCCATTATCATTATCAATCTCAATTTTATTTCATTTTGACCATGTCATATATTGTTACATAATCATTTATGTTTACATCATATGTTTTGAGGATGTTCTGTTCATAATCCCAAAATGAATTTTTATGTTGATCATGGTCAGAATGGACATTTTTTTCATATATTTAATTTCAATCGACACAAAAATACATTTTTTATATATTAAATAATGTTTTATAACCATCCATGTAACATTAAATAATTACATCTCTTCATGGAGTTAGTAATCTAGATGTACCAATGAATGATGTAATCTTTTTTCAACCGATGAAATGGTTTGAAAATAGACGATATAATTTATTTCTAGAATGATACATATTAAATTAATATCATATATAATATCAATATCTATCCTAATAACTAGCCATGAAATTCGGTGATGGGAAACAAAATACAATGCTTTATATAGGTGGTAGTCCACACAAATACACAAACATTGTTTTCGATCACCATATGATGTAAATTGATACGAAAAATGTGATTAATTTAACATAATTAAATTTAATTACAAGTTATGTTATAATTTTAATATATATTAATTGAAATGATATAATTAATGGCTATAGGAGATTATATAAAATGAAAAGTTCAGTTAAGATTATTACCTCTATTTTGAAGAACCGCCATTTGATATATTCTTAAAGAACACAGGGGAATTCTATTAAGAATAAAATAGCAGCTAAAATGTAATGCCCTGACCCCAGTTACCCAGAGTTTGTTCATTATTACATAACATTGGAATTATCACAAAAGATCAAGTCTCTAAAGGCCGATTAGTTCAGTAGCCTTGGAAACACTTGATACATTCATAAATGTTACATTACTTAATAAAGTGAAAAACTACAACAACATCTTGTCTCCATAGACCACACTCTTATCCCCTTATACTATCCCTATAGGTCATTCATAAAATACTTCTTCACATCCTATGAAAAATAAAAAATTGAAAGGGGTGAGCTTAGATGCTTAGTAAGGATAACAATATAGCGGAAACATTAATAAATTAACATAAACTTTTAAGGCAATATATAACTAAAACAATATCCTTTTAAACTAGAACTTCCGCATAATATGGAAAAGATAAAATGAAATAATTCCATTTACATATTCACATGGATATTCTTCTAGTCGAATAATCACATGAAATATCAATATCCACTTTCATAATGATGGAATGCATAATGCCAGACTATCATAACCAAATATTCAAGGCCTTGTGCCATGAATACAAATAATATTTTGTCAAGGCCTTGTGCCAAGACATTAGTTTGTCTCATGAGACCGACCGATTCAATGAGTAGCTATAGCAGGCTCCACCCGTCACTTGCTAAGTCCAATGCATTCCTCATATGAACAATTTTAAACATAACATAAGCATTCGTATTAAAACTAGCATACAAAATGTCAATAATTTTTCCATAAAACATGAGTGGTATAAAAATAACACATCAAAATTCAAAAATATCACAAAACCTTTTATAAAATATGGATGTTTTGTATAAATAATCTTTAGATAAGCTTAAAATATATCAAAGGATATTGACATAAATGAAATCAAAAGTATTTGAGAGAAATATCTCTTTTTTGAAATCATTTAAAAGTCACATAATTATAAAAGAAAACATTTACATTTAAAATATTCTTATAATCTTGTAAGGTAGGTTTCAATGATTTTATGACAGCGGAAAATAGCTACACCCACCGTATAATTTAAAAAAACATTCTTACCTTAATTTTATCGAAAGGTTAAAAAGGACCATGTTTGGAAAACAACAGATGATTCTATTCAAACCATTTTATAAAAAGTCATACAAGGGTATAAATGAATTTAACCCATAGTATAGTAAATAGTAAAAATGTTTTGGAATATATTTCAAGAAACGTGTATGTGGATGATAAAGAGGTCATAGTAGATAATTACGTATAAAAAACCTCGGATAATTAAGAAAATGTGAAATAAACCCTTACTTTATACATTTTCTTGGTCACGGGTAGGTTAACCTCCTGTATAATGGTGAAATAATTGTTATTAAATTATAATATGATCGTATAATTTAATATGATATCATATATGATCTTTTATCATTGCTTTGTTAATAATATCTTAGTATTATCATCGTTTCAGGTGTTAACTTACTCATTTTCTTTTATACGTTTTGTTACATAAGGTGTGATTGTTATGGATAGGTTGTATCTTATTCATATACAGAATTATATCAAGTCCTAAAACATTATTTTTAATCATCAAATGAGAATTAGACTTGAATGGATGCGATGAAGAATGAATCTCATTGCATTCGTGGAGACTGTAGTCCGTAGGTACGCACGAGCGACAATATCATTATTTTGATATTAAAATAATATATAATTGGATGTTATATCATATATACATAATAATTATAATGCTATATTTATTATTTACTTCAATTACATATCAATATCATACCCATCCAAATAATAATGTTTTGAATAACAATTACACCATGACGTGGTGATGGTAATCCGTACATACGCACGTATAGTGACATGTCATTAAAAGGATGGATAGAATACTGAATATGGTTGTATCATAATTATAATAACATCAAAAAAATATAGAAGACACTGTATTTATTTTTTTATAATGTAATAACAAATAAAGATGAAGTGGAAGAAGAAAGGAATTTGAAAAAGGGTGGTGAAATTATTACATCTTTTTCGGGTTCTTCCTTTTGATTTGATCAAAAGGGCTCCATATGTTGGCTTTCAGACTAAAGTAAGGCCTTTAGGATTAAGTGAGGGATGTTTAGAGGATATTTGGGTAGTGTTTACACGAACTAAAAGGTTTTGAAGGTATAAATTTGAGAAAAGGGGGAGTTCCCTTTTATAAGAGGGGTGAGGAGCACCTTAGGAAAAACATTAAAAATTATTTTATAATAAATTCATATTTTGTTTATAATGGCTCCAAAATGATTTATTTAGATTATAAGGTGGGTATGAATCTAAATCCATTCATCCCATAGATTTTAGACAGGTTTGGGTCGCTCTATTAACCTTATCATTTATATTTAACTCTTAGTTAAATAGTTTGAAATTTACCATGTCTCTTTGAACTTTTAAATTATATGGTTAATAAACTTACTATATACTTCCAAGAGAACCCCAAGAGGTTAATTAATGATACACTATCATTATAAAAGTCTTTTGGTCTAACCATATATTTTTAGGGATATTATATCAATTTATAATATAATATTTGTTTTTAAAAACTCCTTTATGTCAATTTTGACACTATTTAATAATTGATTTTTGTTAAAGTCATTAAAACATTATTAATTCGAACTAAATTAATTTAAGCAATAATAACATGTCATATTAACCTATAAAATTATTGGAATTTATAAAAAGTCTAAAATTACATTTATTTTGATATTTATAAAATCAATTATTTTAATTTTTCATTAATTATGTAATTACTGCATCACCATTGTGTTATAAATAAATTCAATTATTCAATATCAAATAAATATAAATAAAATACCATTATGTAATAAATATTTTTATATTTCTAATGAATATTTATAATCTAATTTATCTTATGTATAACCCTATATTAAAATTGTTTTATTTATTAAACATTGATTTTAACTCTTTTAACTCTTCCTTGAATTAAATAATAATAAATGTCCTTGATATTACCCTATTTACTTTTAACCATGGTAAATAAAGGTAAAAAAGTTACTATTCACCAAAAATTATTTTTATCTTATTGGACCACATTTTCTCCTTGATATTAACTGTTTCTTCGGATTTTCAAAATTCTACTCACAAAAGTGGTAAAATTATGTTTTATGTGAATTTCTAAATTTTCCTAGGAGATGGTGAAAAGTTCAATAAAATTAATATAAATTGACTCCGATGAATTACATTGAACTTATATAGGTATTATGTATCTATTTTAAACTAAAATAAATTTAAATAATATAAATAATTATTTAAATAAAAATTCAGTTTTAACTAATAACTTAGTGTGTAACACCCCAAGATTTCATAGTGTGTTATTTCTTCAAAATAATTCAATAACTTGCACTACACGCAACACCGAGTTCAATTGCACCATGACCTACCAAAAAAAATCCATTAAAAGAGGTCATGAATAGTATTAACTAAATTTTAAACTTTATATAATCCTTATAATTTTAGAATCCATATTATGAGTTTCTTAGTCATAATGCAAGAACAGATTCATTTTCAGTATTGCACTTTTATCAACTTTTAATAGTGAAACCTTTTTAAATACAATATTTTAAACTTTTTGACTAAATGGGGACATCAAAAAATTTAAAATGAAACATCTCAAGCTTCCACGGTACACTTTCCTTTGAATAAAATAGTAGTGTGTGTTGTACGCAACCTTGAGTTTTAACACACGCCACAACCAATCAAACTTGCCGTTATGAATAGTAATACCTAAATTTTGAAATTATATATATTTTATATTTTAAAATGGACTTCATTTTTGGATTCGGAATATCGAATTTAGCCTAAGGTGAAATTTTGGTACTTTTCGGATAACTTTCATATTTTGATGAATAGTGAAAATTACTAAATTTTAATTAAAAACAACTTTTTTAATCAAAATAATTAATAGTGAGAAATTGTGAATTTGAGTGGTTTTAAAGTATATTTAGAATATATTTTTACCATTTAATATAATGTTGGTCATTGGACATAATTTTACAATTAAACCGAACATAAACAAGTGTCAATCTTTTGATAGTTATTACCTCTTAAAAACACGCTTTTTGTTTTGACAGCGGGAATTAATTTTAAATTAATTTCTGCCACTTCTGTGTTTTGAATTTATAAAAATGGATTCCATATTTGGAATCAGGATGTCCAAATTGTGTAAATAGGTAACTTTTATTTTTAGACATTTTGAATAATTACTGTGGTAAATATTTTATTTACCATGGTTAAGGGTAAATCCGGTAAATAAGGGTTAAAAAATAATATTATAATAATACAAAATTACCCTAAAACGTGTCCTAAACTTATTGGTGGACACATACCCGACCATGAGCATCCTTGGGTCAATTTGGGGACCCCTTGGAGCCACTTGTATGTGGTAGGGACACTTTATATTAATAAAGTTAAAATAAAAATAAAAATGGCATAAGCTTACATCTTTTAGAAGAACAATTTTTACATAGGGTTATACATGTTGGATTTTCGATTATAAATATTCATTAGAAAGATAAAAAGATTTCCTACATAATTATATTTTATTTATAATTTTTAGACATCAAATAATTTAAATTATTAATGACACAATAATGATGCAATGTTTACCTCATTAATAAATTATTTAAATAAATAAGATTATAATGATTAAAATATTATCTAAAACCTGTCCAATTCTTATTGGTTGATGTTATTTAGAATATTAGTCATCTTATATTATACCTCAATGATTTTTGGACCATTATAAACCGAATATAATTATATTATAAAGTAATATTTTCACTCTTTCCTAAAGAGCCCCTCTTCTCCCTTATAAAAGGAGACCACTTCTACTCATTCCTCACACCTCTCAAGCCACTTGGCTCGTCCAAACTCTGCCCAACTAAGCTCCCTACATCCCTCTCCTCCTCCTTGAAGCTTCCCCTTAGGCATAAATCATTTCAAGAAGTCCTTTGGTTCCAACCAAAGTGAGTTACCTAAATTAATGGTAACGATTTCTCTTAAATTATTTTCCTTTATTTTGCTTCTCCAACCCCCAAACTCTTTTTATTTCCTTTATTTTGTAACAACACCAGTATCCTCAATATACTAGGATGTTGTTATAAGAAGGATTAAAACTACACATACACACAACTCCATCTAATGGATGATAAACATAATGTTTCTGTGGATGGAAAACTAACGCCTCACGAAACGATGATTGTTCAAATACATCTTACCGCCTCTCATGGTGGCCATTATGATGGCACTGTAATTAAATATGATATTAATGATATATATTTTATATATAAGCTTCTATAATTCCATTTTATTTCACACCATTATTCGTTTCATGTTGTATATACATACGATAATTTTATTTGAGGAAGTGCGGACTACAGCCCCCTTAAAATGATATGACTCGTTCATACCACACATGGAACGTATAAAGGATGGTGTTAATGAACTTAAGTAACATATATAAAATATTATATTATACTGGAATAGTAATATACCTATGTATCATTTGGATTCAATTCTTTTAAAATAAAAATTAAATGGAAGTAGCGTTCGTGCGTACGTACGGACTACCGTCTCCACGAACGCGGTGAGATCCATCCTCCATCGTATCCATTCAAGTCTTATTCTCATTTTAGGGTTAAAAATAATGTTAATATCATTCTGATTATGAATAAGATTTAATCTATCCATTACAAACATGTCTTACGTAACCAAACATTTAAGAAGAACGAATCGATTATCACCTGAAACGACGATAATACTAAGATATTATTAATAAAGCAATGTTAAAAGATCATATATGATATCATATTAATGAATATGATTCTTGTATAATTTAATAACAATTATTTCACCATTATACAGGAGGTTAACTGACCCCAACAAAGGAAAAGTACAAGGTAAGGGTTATTTCACAATCTCTTCATTATCCGAGGTTGTTTATACGTAATAATCTACTGGGATATCTTTATCATCCACATCCATGTTTCTTAAAAATGTATTTCAAAACATTTTTACTATTTACAAGAATATGGGTTAAAGTCATTTATACCCTTGTTTGACTTTTTATAAGAGGTTTATAAAGGAATCTTTCCGTCGTTTCCAAAACAAGGTCCTTTTTAACCTTTTCGACAGAATTGATGTAAGAAGGTTTTTTTTAACTTATACGGCGGGTGCGGTTATTTTACGCCGTTATAAAATCTTAAAAGCTTTCCTTACAAGCTTATAAGAATATTTTCAAATCAAATGTTTTATTTTATATGGATCTTAAATGATTTCAAAATAAAAGGAGATATTTCTTTAAAAAAAATTTGATTTCATCTACGTCAACATCCTTTGATGGATTTTAATATTATTTGAAGTTGTTTTATTATGATACAAAACTTCTATATTGTATTGAAGGTTTTGTGATATGTTTAACTATGGATGTGCTATTTTTATACCATTCACAGTTTATGGTGAAATTATTGACATTTCGTATGCTAGTTTTAATACGAATGTTTATGTTATGTTTAAACCTTTTCATATGGGAATGCATTGGACTTAATATGTGACGGGTGGAGCCCGCTATAGCTCCTCGATGCATCGGTAGGTCTCATGAGACAAACTAGTGTCTTGGCACAAGGCCTTGACAAAATCTTATTTGTATTCTTGGCACGAGGCCTTGGCTATGTTGTTATGATAGTCTGGAATTATGCATTCCAACATTATGAAAGTGGTTATTGATTTTTACATGTGATTATTCGATTAGTAGAATATCCATGTGAATAAGTAAATGGCATTATTTCATTTTACTTTTGCCATACTATGTCGAAGTTAAAGTTTAAAAGGCTTTTATTTTAGTAATGCAATGCCTTAAATGTTTATTCTTATTTATGAAATTTTCCGCTATATTGTTATCCTTACTGGGCATTTGAGCTCACCCCTTTTCTAAGTTTTATTTTTCCCAGGATGTGAAGAAGTAAGTTATGAATGACCTGCAGGGATTTTATGAGGGGTTAATAGTGTGGATTGTGTAAACATTATTTTGTTGTAGTAGTTTTTCATTTTATGATGTAATGTAAAACTTATGAATATATCTAGTGTTTCCAAGGCTACTAAACCAATCGGTCTTTCGAGATTTGATCTTTCTTGTGATCATGCCAATGTTATGTAATAATGCACCGACTCTGGGTAACTAGGGTCGGGGCGTTACAGTTGGTATCAGAGGAAGTTTAGTACAAACCTTGGAAGCTAGATTTAGATAAAATCTGATTAGAGCATGTAAACCTAAGATGAACTTTGAGGATTAGTATAGAAGAACTTCCTAGAGTTTTGGTATTGTAGAGATTTTGTGAGTTTTCCGAGCAATAAATCCCTGTCTGGATACGAGCAGGTAGAGGCGGATCTGGCACAGATGTACCTAGGGGTAAAACCCGAAAACACCTCTTTGAGCTAGACTCGAACGGGAACTGGTGCACGACAACGGGCCTTGCTGCACTCTTGGTTACGACACTCCCGGGGGATATGCTTAGGATAACTCTCATTTTCTTTACAAATCATTATGAAGGGTTTATGAGTATATACTTCCTCAAAGAAAACATTCTTATGATTATGGATTATATCCATAAATAGTTCAATTTATGTTAAGTGTTTTATAAGTATGGGATTATGTATTTTGATTCATAAACTGATCTAGTGTATGCCATTGTTTAGAAATGGTGCCCAGAAGAAGGAATGAGAACTCCAGATATGCACATGATCCAAAGAGAAGGAAAGATCATATCTTTCATGGAATTAAGCTAGAATTTATAAGAGAAATAGTCTCCCATGTATTATCATCATATGAAGAAATAATATCCTGTGTTGATAAGATAAGTAAAGAGTTTACTGAGTCCTATGGCTTTGAAGGGAAGCAAGAGAAGAAAAGGATGGAAGAGAGAAAGATGGATAAAGGGAAGAGGGAAAAGAAGAATTTTCCCATATGTGGTAACTTTGGAAAGAAACACCCTGGAACTTGCCTGAAAGGAATGGGAGTTTGTTATAAGTGTGGAGGAAAAGGGCACAAATTACGTGACTGCAAGGGTAAGAAAATGGTTTCAAATGTACAATGCTTCATTTGCAAGGAGTTTGGACACTACGTGAACCTATGTCCCAGTCATCAGACTATGCCGCAAATGATGCTATTGGATAATAATCATGTTATGATACTACCACAGATGAAGAGGATTGATTAGAGTTCTTATGTTGATTATGTCAATTGAGTGTTGTATCAACAATGTACATGTTATAATAATTATGGAGTATATAAGGATTGTACTGCAGTACTATTTCATTAAGGACTTGAGATTATGTGGAACAAAGAAAAGTGACTCAATAGTAGGATAAATTTTTGGAAAATATATGGTTGAGAGAATGATAAACCATAATATAGTTCTGATACCGAAGTAGTGATTTTGGAATAATACATGATTGTTTTGGATAAATTATATTGGATATTCTTAACTACCTTCGAACTGATTAATGATTTGTATATTCCATCATTTTTGGGGTTTAAAACATTTTTGGATTAATGAAGTATATCCAGCTTTCTATATGGAATAAGGGAGCATGAATGTAATCAATAAGGAATATGGTAATTCAGGATGTTTCAGTGTATTAAAAGAATACATGATGAAGGTATTCATATGCTATTACGGGGTAAAAAGGTTCTACATTATGTTTACCTTACTTATAAATGTTGGACTGTGAGTTTGGATAGAAGTATTTTGGATAGTTCTAGTTTGGATTATTTTGGATTGCCATAAAAGGACAACCCGGAGGTCGGGCGGCAACCCGTCGCGTCCGGCAAGGCTGCGAGACTTGAACCCGCAACCGAAGGGCGACAAGGGTGTATCACCTACCACTGGCCCACGAGATGTCCTGGATTAAATAATGTAGTTTTTATTAAAAGATCTTGTAGATGAATTATAAATTTTTTTATTTTGGGACCCTATACGAATAGTGTAAATAGAATTTTTTTTTACATTCTATTATCTTTTAGAGTGAAAGATGAGTTTGTGGTTGAAATTTATTAATGGATAAAACTCTAATTATAAAGTAAGTATATCTCCTTATGATCTTAGCCAATCTCATAAATAAATTCCTCAACATTAAGAAAAGCAACTTAGAACAAAAATGTTTTCCTAGATGGTACCTTAAATCATCACTAATTCATGGTTTTGGGATTTTTGGATTTTTCATAGCCATGTTCTCTACCACTCTCCATCAGATAATTGATGGTTAGATTTCTCTTCCATATCCATATTTTCCTACATGGAACCCTAGTATGTGTTATTTTCGGTAATCTTCATACTTTATACTCTTTATTTTAAATAGAGGCCTCGTTAATTCATTTTTCGATGTGGGATTTCAACTAAGATATTTTGAAACGTCAAAAATGTGTTATCCCAATACCCTATATTTTGTTCAACCGATGGTACTTCAAATCATCATAGATTGATGAGTTTAAGGACCTCAATTTTATACTTGTTTGTGATTGATGACCTCAATCACTACCTATAAATATTTATGTTTTTCCTCCAATTATATGTCTCTAATTTCCACCAATGTTCTCCTAATCAAGATCATAATTTGGTGGTGACCGTTTCATTTCTCTTTTCCACATATTAAGACTAAATTTTAGTAACCCAATTTCTGATGTGGGTTTTCCCACAAATATATTTTCTATTTTCAACCTTTTATTTTTGAAGAACAATTTCAAATTGCGAGGACGCAATTTATTGAAGGAGGGGAGAATGTAACACCCCAAGATTTCATAGTGTGTTATTTCTTCAAAATAATTCAATAACTTGCACTACATGCAACACCGAGTTCAATTGCACCATGACTTACCAAAAAAAAATCCATTAAAAGAGGTCATGAATAGTATTAACTAAATTTTAAACTTTATATAATCCTTATAATTTTAGAATCCATATTATGAGATTCTTAGTCATAATGCAAGAACATATTCATTTTCAGTATTGCACTTTTATCAACTTTTAATAGTGAAACCTTTTTAAATACAATATTTTAAACTTTTTGACTAAATGGGGACATCAAAAAATTTAAAATGAAACATCCCAAGCTTCCACGGTACACTTTCCTTTGAATAAAATAGTAGTGTGTGTTGTACGCAACCTTGAGTTTTAACACACGCCACAACCAATCAAACTTGCCGTTATGAATAGTAATACCTAAATTTTGAAATTATATATATTTTATATTTTAAAATAGACTTCATTTTTGGATTCGGAATATCGAATTTAGCCTAAGGTGAAATTTTGGTACTTTTCGGATAACTTTCATATTTTGATGAATAGTGAAAATTACTAAATTTTAATTAAAAACAACTTTTTTAATCAAAATAATTAATAGTGAGAAATTGTGAATTTGAGTGGTTTTAAAGTATATTTAGAATATATTTTTACCATTTAATATAATGTTGGTCATTGGACATAATTTTACAGTTAAACCGAACATAAACAAGTGTCAATCTTTTGATAGTTATTACCTCTTAAAAACACGCTTTTTGTTTTGACAGCGGGAATTAATTTTAAATTAATTTCTGCCACTTCTGTGTTTTGAATTTAGAAAAATGGATTCCATATTTGGAATCAGGATGTCCAAATTGTGTAAATAGGTAACTTTTATTTTTAGACATTTTGAATAATTACTGTGGTAAATATTTTATTTACCATGGTTAAGGGTAAATCCGGTAAATAAGGGTTAAAAAATAATATTATAATAATACAAAATTACCCTAAAACGTGTCCTAAACTTATTGGTGGACACATACCCGACCATGAGCATCCTTGGGTCAATTTGGGGACCCCTTGGAGCCACTTGTATGTGGTAGGGACACTTTATATTAATAAAGTTAAAATAAAAATAAAAATGGCATAAGCTTACATCTTTTAGAAGAACAATTTTTACATAGGGTTATACATGTTGGATTTTCGATTATAAATATTCATTAGAAAGATAAAAAGATTTCCTACATAATTATATTTTATTTATAATTTTTAGACATCAAATAATTTAAATTATTAATGACACAATAATGATGCAATGTTTACCTCATTAATAAATTATTTAAATAAATAAGATTATAATGATTAAAATATTATCTAAAACCTGTCCAATTCTTATTGGTTGATGTTATTTAGAATATTAGTCATCTTATATTAGACTTAAATGATTTTTGGACCATTATAAACCGAATATAATTATATTATAAAGTAATACTTTCACTCTTTCCTAAAGAGCCCCTCTTCTCCCTTATAAAAGAAGACCACTTCTACTCATTCCTCACACCTCTCAAGCCACTTGGCTCGGCCAAACTCTGCCCAACTAAGCTCCCTACATCCCTCTCCTCCTCCTTGAAGCTTCCCCTTAGGTAGAAATCATTTCAAGAAGTCCTTTGGTTCCAACCAAAGTGAGTTACCTAAATTAATGGTAACGATTTCTCTTAAATTATTTTCCTTTATTTTGCTTCTCCAACCCCCAAACTATTTTTATTTCCTTTATTTTGTAACAACACCAGTATCCTCAATATACTAGGATGTTGTTATAAGAAGGATTAAAACTACACATACACACAAATCCATCTAATGGATGATGAACATAATGTTTCTGTGGATGGCAAACTAACGCCTCACGAAACGATGATTGTTCAAATACATCTTACCGCCTCTCATGGTGGCCATTATGATGGCACTGTAATTAAATATGATATTAATGATATATATTTTATATATAAGCTTCTGTAATTCCATTTTATTTCACACCATTATTCGTTTCATGTTGTATATACATACGATAATTTTATTTGAGGAAGTGCGGACTACCGCCCCCTTAAAATGATATGACTCGTTCATACCACACATGGAACGTATAAAGGATGGTGTTAATGAACATAAGTAACATATATAAAATATTATATTATACTGGAATAGTAATATACCTATGTATCATTTGGATTCAATTCTTTTAAAATAAAAATTAAATGGAAGTAGCGTTCGTGCGTACGTACGGACTACCGTCTCCACGAACGCGGTGAGATCCATCCTCCATCGTATCCATTCAAGTCTTATTCTCATTTTAGGGTTAAAAATAATGTTAATATCATTCTGATTATGAATAAGATTTAATCTATCAATTACAAACATGTCTTACGTAACCAAACATTTAAGAAGAACGAATCGATTATCACCTGAAACGACGATAATACTAAGATATTATTAATAAAGCAATGTTAAAAGATCATATATGATATCATATTAATGTATATGATTATTGTATAATTTAATAACAATTATTTCACCATTATACAGGAGGTTAACCGACCCCAAAAAAGGAAAAGTACAAGGTAAGGGTTATTTCACAATCTCTTCATTATCCGAGGTTGTTTATATGTAATAATCTACTGGGATATCTTTATCATCCACATCCATGTTTCTTAAAAATGTATTTCAAAACATTTTTACTATTTACAAGAATATGGGTTAAAGTCATTTATACCCTTGTTTGACTTTTTATAAGAGGTTTATAAAGGAATCTTTCCGTCGTTTCCAAAACAAGGTCCTTTTTAACCTTTTCGACAGAATTGAGGTAAGAATGTTTTTTTTAACTTATACGACGGGTGCGGTTATTTTACGCCGTTATAAAATCTTAAAAGCTTTCCTTACAAGCTTATAAGAATATTTTCAAATCAAATGTTTTATTTTATATGGATCTTAAATGATTTCAAAATAAAAGGAGATATTTCTTTAAAAAAAATTTGATTTCATCTACGTCAACATCCTTTGATGGATTTTAAGATTATTTGAAGTTGATTTATTATGATAAAAAACTTCTATATTGTATTGAAGGTTTTGTGATATGTTTAACTATGTATGTGCTATTTTTATACCATTCATAGTTTATGGTGAAATTATTGACATTTCGTATGCTAGTTTTAATACGAATGTTTATGTTATGTTTAAACCTTTTCATATGGGAATGCATTGGACTTAATATGTGACGGGTGGAGCCCGCTATAGCTCCTCGATGCATCGGTAGGTCTCATGAGACAAACTAGTGTCTTGGCACAAGGCCTTGACAAAATCTTATTTGTAGTCTTGGCACGAGGCCTTGGCTATGTTGTTATGATAGTCTGGAATTATGCATTCCATCATTATGAAAGTGGTTATTGATTTTTACATGTGATTATTCGATTAGTAGAATATCCATGTGAATAAGTAAATGGCATTATTTCATTTTACTTTTGCCATACTATGTCGAAGTTAAAGTTTAAAAAGCTTTTATTTTAGTAATGCAATGCCTTAAATGTTTATTCTTATTTATGAAAATTTCCGCTATATTGTTATCCTTACTGGGCATTTGAGCTCACCCCTTTTCTAAGTTTTATTTTTCCCAGGATGTGAAGAAGTAAGTTATGAATGACCTGCAGGGATTTTATGAGGGGTTAATAGTGTGGATTGTGTAAACATTATTTTGTTGTAGTAGTTTTTCATTTTATGATGTAATGTAAAACTTATGAATATATCTAGTGTTTCAAGGCTACTAAACCAATCGGTCTTTCGAGATTTGATCTTTCTTGTGATCATGCCAATGTTATGTAATAATGCACCGACTCTGGGTAACTGGGGTCGGGGCGTTACATAGTGTTTTTCAATATTCATAAAAAAATCAATGTTTTCAGAAAAATACCAAAAATTCACCCTAAGCTAATTTCGATATTCCAAATCCAAAAATGAAGTCCATTTTGAAAGATAAAATTTATAAAATTTCAAAAAGTTTTTTATTATTATTCATAACGGCTAGTTTGATTGGTTGTGGTGTGTGTTAAACTAGGAGTTGCAAACAACACATGCTACTGTATTATTCAAATAGAAGCGTACCATGGAAGTTTGAGGTGTTACATTACACCCTCCTTCAAATAATTTCGTCCTCGAAACTTCTAGAATACTACGGCATGAAAAGACTCAGGTGGTTCTTCATCATAAGTTCCTCAGGATACCACTTTGCCTCTTCCATCTTATGGTTTGTCCATAGAAATTTTACCAGACGAGTCGTCCGATTTCACAGAACTTATTCTATTGTATCATGAACATGGATGGACTTATCGCAATAAGACAGATTGGGTTCCAATTGTAATTCCTCATAGGTGAGTGCATGTATTTGGTTAGGCATGTATTTTCTCAACAGTGATACGTGGAACACATTGTGAACTTTGGAGAGACTTGGTGGCATTTCCAAATGGTAAGCTACAGCCCTAATTCATTCTATAATTTCAAAAGTTCAGATGTACCTGGGACTCAATTTACCCTTCTTCATAAAACTTATAACTCCCTTCCATGGAGATACCTTCAATAAAACATGATCCCCAACCTGAAATTCCACATCCTTCCTTCGGTTGTCATCATAGATCTTCTGCCTATTTTGTGCTGCTTTGATATAGCTTTGGATTACATTCACCTTTTCCATCATTTCCTCCATCATTTCGGGGCCTATGAGTTGACTTTCACCAACATCATCCCAACAAGTTGGTATGTGACATCTTTTTCAGTATAATGCTTCATACGGTGCCATCCGAATACTTGAATAGAAGCTATTGTTATAGTAAAATTCTAACAGAGGAAATTTTTGATCCTATATACCTTAAAAGTCAAGTGAGCATGATCTCAACATGTCTTCCATGGTTTGAATAGTCTGTTTTGATTGTCCATCTGTTTGAGGTTGGTAGATAGTTCTCAATCAATATGCAGTATCTAGGGATTTCAGAAGGCTTTTCCCGAATATTTATGTAAAATGTGCATCACAATCAGAAACAATCGATAGTGGTACTCTATTAAGTCTCCAAGCTTCATTAATATATAATCATTCTAGACGTTCAAGTGGTAAATCTTCACTTATAGCAAAAAAATGTTCTGACACGGTAAGACGATCAACAATGACCCATATTGCATTTTCCTTCTAGGAGTCTTTGTTAGTCCCATGAAAAAGTCTATCATAATATTATCCCATTTCCACTCAAGTGTGGGAAGAGGTTTCATGAATCCTCTAGGTTGTTGCCTTCCAGCTTTCACTTGATGAAAAACCATACATCTGGACACAAAATCAGCAATATCCCTCTTCATGTTGTCCCACCAAAAATGTCCCTTCAAATCTATATACATTTTGGTGCTCCCAGAGTGTATAGAGATATTGGAACTATGAGCATCATCCAACAATTATCTTTTTAGATTGGGTATATTGGGAACACAAAGTCTCTTCCCAAATTTCAAAATTTCATCCTCATACACAACGTCACTCAATATCCCATCATTCACATCTTTAATCATTTTTTTAAACTCTTCATCACTGGTTCGAGAACTATTTATCCTTTCTAGTAAAGGTGGTTTGTTAACAATTTGAAAAAGCATTGATGTTTCACCTTCCATGGTAATTCCCATATCCATGTTCACTAGATCTAGGAAAATAGGATCCCTTTGATTTCTCATCCTATTCAAAACGCCATGATCCTTTCTACTCAAAGCATCTGCCACATTATTTTCCTTCCCCAGGTGGTAGTTTATTGTGAAATCATAATCCTTGAGTAGTTAAATCTATCACCTTTGCCTCATGTTGAGTTATTTCTGTGATAAAGTATAAATCAAACTCTTGAGATTGGTATATATCTCCCATTTCTCACTATAGAGATAATGTCTCCATATCATAAATGTAATGATTATAGAAGCTAACTCAAGATCATGAGTAAGATAGTTTTGCTCATTAATTTTCAGGTGTCATGATGCATAGGCAATAACCCTATCATTCTACATAAGGACACAACCATGTCCTTTCTTTGAAGCATCACTATAAATAACAAACCCATCATTCCCCAATGGTAGTGTAAATATAATAGAATTGACTAATATTCTCTTAAACTCTTTAAAACATTCTTCACACTCTTTTTTCCAAACAAATTTAACCCCATTACGTGTCAGCTTCATTAATGGGTCATCCAATTGGGAAACATTCTAGAAAAAATGTCGATAATAACCTGCTAAACCAATAAAACTGAAAACCTCAGTTATACTCATTTGTGCTAGCCATTATTGGATTGCTCTTGTATTAGAAGTATCTACAAGGATTCCATCCTTAGAGACAATATGGACCAGAAAAGAAATCTCTTGATTCCAGAATTCACACTTGCTAAACTTTACATATAATTCATGTCTTATACGAGCCTTCAGGATAATGTGCAAGTGATTTTCAGGATATTCGTAGCTTTTGGAGTATACCATGATACCATTAATAAATACAACTATTAAATCATCTAGATATTCCATGAAAATTATATTAATTAGATCCATGAATACGGAGGGTGCATTAGTCAATCCAAAAGGCATTACGGTAAACTCGTAATTCTTGTACGTGGTTCGAAATGCTGTTTTCGGAATGTCTTCCTTCTTCACACACAACTGATGGTATCAAGATCGAAGTTCAATATTTGAAACATATTGAGCTCCATGTATTTGGTCAAAGAATTCCTCAATGCGAGGTAGGGGATACTTGTTCTTTATTGTTATAGCATTGATCTCACTGTAGTCGATGCATAACCTCATATATCCATCTATCTTCTTAACAAAAAGGACAGGGGATCCCCATAGAGAAAAAATTGGGAGAATAAAAACCTTATTAATCAATTCCTCTATTTGTTTCTTTAGTTCAACTAACTCTACAGTGGCCATTCTATAAGGGGTCTTCAATATAGGCCTTGAACCAGGAATTAAATCAATAGAAAACTCAATTTCTCGTTTTGGAGGATGTCTAGGTAAATCTTCTGAAAACACATCTACATATTCTTTCACAATAGGTACATCCACTATTTGAACATTCCTTTCCTCACCCACTATCATTTCATTACCTTCCTCCCCAATAATTGAATTTAGTTGAGCTACTGGGGGTGGATCTTGATAAGAATTAGGTGGTGACGATTCTGCTCCAAATATAAGGTGTTCCTTATCATCATCATAAAAAATCATAACCTCCTTCTTCATTCAATAAATCTTCATATCATGGTCTGAAATCCAATACATACTGAGGATTATTTCAAACTCAATAATAGGTATGATGATGAGATCAGCAAATAAAGAACATTTATATTCTCTTATGGAAACCGATTCATAGAACATTATAGCAATGATACTTCCGTTATGAGTTTTGACTGAAAACTCCCTTGTTAAATCAAATTATAAATATCTAATTTTCTTAGAAAACTGGGAAGATATGAAACAATTCGATGATCCAGAATCAAATAAAGCATTTTCTAAACTTGAGGAAACCATTAAATTACCCGCCACCATGTCTTTCGGAGCTTATACCACACCAGTAGTGATAACATAATCTTATCCTTGATCCTTTGGCCTTTTCCGAGGTAATTTCCCCTATTTATTAGAACATTCATTTTCATAATGTTGAATCTCCCTGCAATTGTAGCATTGAACATCAGTATCTTCTTTCTTTCCCTTATAATGATGACCTTGGTGGCCTTTTTCACCACACTTGTAACAGACTCCCATTCCATTCAAGCATGTACCAGGGTGTTTCTTCCCACGTTTACTGCAGGATAGATATTCAACTTTTCCCTTATTCCCTTTATTTCCATTCCCATAGTGATCAGCAGATCTCTTCTTCTCTTGCGTGTCTTTAATGTCATAAGACTTAAGGAATTATTTTTCTGTCTTCATAACACATGAGACAACATCTTCGTATGACGAGAAGGATTGTGATTCTACTGCTCGAAGGAGATATGATTTTAACCCATCAAAGAAACAATCAATCCTAATCCTTGGATTATATATGATCTGCTACATGCCTTGCTATCCTTGTAATGTTATCCTCATACTTTGCGACATTGTCATGCCCCTTTTTCCGCAGACTCCAATTTTTTTTTTCTATATCCGGTCGATGGTCATGATAAAAGTATTTTTCGAAGAAAGTCTCTTTAAACTACCTTCATTTGATACTTTATTCTTCTTCATGATCCTTTGTATTTTAAATCATTAACCACCATTGATTAGCATCTCCAGTGAGGTGGTAAACTGCCATGACAACGTTTTCGCTTTCACTTCTTCCCAAAGCCTGAAATATTTTCTCTAGGGAATTTATCCATTGCTCAGGTACTAGTGGATTTGTACCCCCATTGAATGATTGTGGTTGTTGCCTCATTAAGAGATCTAACATTGATCCTCCTTGCTTTGGATCTGTGTTGTCCATACGGGTAAGGTTATAATTCATAACTTGAGTGAGTTTCCCAGTATGGTGATTAGCTGATCACCACCAGTTGAATCGCTAGCTCCACTATAATTATCTTGAGCAGGAGGGAAATCCCTACATGGAGTACGTGCATTGATACATTTTCCATTTCTTCTCCTAGGAGCCATTTCTAAACAATGGAGTACACTAGATTAGTTTATGAATCACAATACATAAATCCAAACTTGTAAAACACTTAACATGAAATGAACAGTTTATGGATATAATCCATTCTCATAAAAAAAATTTCTTTGAGGAAGTATATACTCATAAGCCCTTCATAATGGATTGTAAATAAAATGAGAATTATCCAAATCATATCCCCCAGGAGTTTCATAACCAAGAGTGCATCAATTCCCGTTGTTGTGGACCAGTTCATGTTCTAGTCTAGATCAAAGTGGTGTTTTTTGGGTTTTACCCCTAGGTACATATGTGCTAGAGCTGCCTCTACCTACTCGTATCCAGACATGTATTTGTTTCTCGGAATACTCACATAATCACTATAATTAAAAAATTCTAGGAAGTTTTCTATACTAATCATCAAAGTCCATCTTAGGTAGATGTGCTCTAATCAGAGTTTTTCTAAATCTAGCTTCCAAGGTTTGTACTAAACATCTTCTGATAGAAACTGTAATGCCCTGACCCCAGTTACCCAGTGTCGGTGCATTATTACATAACACTGGCATGATCACAAAAGATCATGTCTCGAAAGACTGATTAGTTTAGTAGCCTTGGAAACACTAGATACATTCATAAATATTAAATTACATCATAAAGTGAAAAAATACAACAAAATCATGTCTCCATAGACCACACTCATATCCCCTCATACTATCCCTGCAGGTCATTCATAAAATACATCTTCACATCCTTAGAAAGAAATCATTGAAAGGGGTGAGCTAAGATGCTCAATAAGGATAACAATATAGCGGAAACTGTTGTAAATAAACATAAAATTTTAAAGAAAAAATATAACAAAAACAAAATCCTTTTAAACTTGAACTTCAGCATAATATGGAAAAGGTAAAATGAAATAATTCAATTTATTTATTCACATGGATATTTTACTAGTCGAATAATCACATGAAATATCAATAACCAATTTCATAATGATGAAATGCATAATGCCAGACTATCATAACCACATAGACAAGGCCTTGTGCCATGACTACAATTAAGATGTTTTCAAGACCTTGTTCCAAGACACTAGTTTGTCTCAGAAGACCTAATAATGCATCGAGGAGCTATAGTGGGCTCCATCCATCACTTAATAAGTTCAGTGCATTACTCATATGAACAGGTTTAAACATAACATAAACATTCGTATTAAAACTATCATACGAAATGTCAATACATTATCCATAAACCATGAATGCTATAATAATAACACGTCCACAGTCAAACATATTGCAAAAACATTAATACAATATGGAATTTTTCTATAAATCAACTTATGATAAGCTTAAAATCGATCAATGGATGTTGGCATAGATGAAATAAAAAATATTTGAAAGAAATATCACTCTTTTGAAATCAATTAAAAGTCACATAATTATAAAAGAAAAATATTACATTAAAAGTATTCTTATAAGATTGTAAGGTAAATTTTAATGATTTTATGACAGCAGAAAATAGCCACACCAGCAGTATAAGTTAAAAATACGTTCTTACTTGAATTTTGTCGAAAAGGTTAAAATGGACCATGTTTGGAAAATGACAGAAGATTCCATTCAAACCATTTTATAAAAAGTCAAAGAAGGGTATAAATTACATTACCCCATAGTCTAGTAAATAGTAAAAATGTTTTGGAATACATATTTAAGAAACATGGATGTGGATGATAAAGAGGTCCCAATAGATAATTCCGTATAAACAACCTCAGATAATGAAGAGATTGTGAAATAAACCATTAACTTGTACTTTTTCTTGGTCGTGGGTAGGTTAAACACTTATATAATGGTGAAATACTTGTTATTAAATTATAAAAGAATCATATACCTTAATATGATATCATATATTATCTTTTTTATCATTTCATTGTTAACAATATCTTAGTATTATCATCATTTCGGGTGTTAACTTACACATTTTCTTTAATATGTTTTATTACATAAGTCATGTTTTTTATAGATAGGATGTATCTTACTCATATCTTGAATGATATCATGTCCTTAAAAATTATTTTTAATCATCAAATTAGAATTATACTTGAAAGGATGCGATGGGTAATGAATCTCATAGCGTTCATGGAGACGGTAGTCCGTACGTACGCATGAGCGAGAATATCATTCTTTTGATATTAAAATAATATATAATTGGATGGTATATCATATATAAAGAATCATTATAATTTTATATTTATTATTTACATAAATTACATATCAATATCAATCCCATCCAAATAATAATGTTTTGAATAACAATTACACCACAATGTGGAGACGGTAAGCTGTACGTACACACGTATGGTGACATGTCATTCAAAGGATGGATAGAATAATAAATATGGTTCTACCATATTTATAATAACATCACAATATATATATGATACTGGAGTTATTGTTTTAGATTATAAATATCAAATAAATAAGAAGTGTAAGAATAAAAGAACTTGAAAGAGGGTGGTGAAATTATTACATCTTCTTCGGGTTCTTGCTTTTGATTTGATCTAAAGGGATCCATAAGCTGGGTTTATGAGAAAATGAAGCCCTTTAAGATAAAGTGAGTGAAGTTGACATGATATTTGGGCAGGGGATGGCTAAACCAAAAGGCTTTTAAGGTATGAATTTGAGAGAAGGGGGAGTGCCCTTTTATAAGAGGGGTGAGAGGCACCTTAAGAAAAGCATAAAATATTATTTTATAATAAATTAATATTCGGTTTCTAATGGCTCAAAACTGATTTATTTAGAGGATAAGGTGGGTATGGGTCTAAATAATTTCATAAAATAGATTTTAGATAGGTTTGGGTCACTATATTAACCTTATCATTTATATTTAACTCTTTGTTAAATAGTTTAACATTTACCATATCTCTTTGTATTTTTATATTATATAGTTAATAAACTTGCTATATACTTGAAAGAGAACCCCAAGTGGTTAAATAATGATACACATATAATTATATAAGTCCTTTGGCTGAAACATAGATTTTTAGGGATATTATATCAATTTATAATATAATATTTGTTTTTAAAAACTCCTTTATGTCTATTTTGACACTATTTAATAATTGATTTTTGTTAAATCATAGAAAATTTATTAATTGAAATAAATTTCATTAAAGAAATCATAACATGTAAAATTAACATATAAAATTAGTTTAATTTATAAAAAGTCTCAAATTACATTTATTAGGATATTTATAATATCAATTATTTGAATATTTCATTAATTGGGTAATTACTGCATCATCATTGTGTAATAAATAAATTAAATAATTTAAAATATAAAAATATATAAATAAAATAAAATTATGTTTGAAATCTTTTTATATTTCTAGTGAATATTTATAATTTAATTTAACTTATATATAACCCTATTTTATAAATTTTTTAGTTATGAAACTATGATTTTAACTCTTTTAACTATACTTTGAATTAAATAATAATAAATGTCCTAATCTAATTCAAGTGGACTCAAGAAGATGATATTTTATTACAAAGGTTTTTTTTGTTCGAATTATACTTATCCTATAGAATTATGACATGTGTTAGGATAACAATAATATCATTTGTACCCATAATTACCCTATTTACTTTTAACCGTTGTAAATAAAAGTAAAAAGTTACTATTCACGAAAAATTATTTTTATCTTATTGAACCAAATTTTACTCCTTGATATCAACCATGTCTCTTGTATTTCTGAAATTCCACTCACAGAAGCGGTAAAATTATGTTTTAGGTAAATTTACAAATGCTCCTAGGAGATGGTGAAAAGTTCAATAAAATTAATATAATTTGACTCTAATGAATTACATTGAACTTATATGGGTATTATGTATATATTATAACCTAAAATAAATTTAAATAAAATAAATAATTATTTAAATAAAAATTCGGTTTTAACTAAAAATTTAGTGTTTTTCACTATTCATCAAAAATTGAAAGTTTTCAGAGAAATACCAAAAAATCACCCTAAGATAATTTTGATATTCCGAATCCAAAAATGAAGTCCATTTTGAAAGATAAAATTTATAAAATTTCAAAAAGTTGGTATTACTATTCATAATGGCAAGTATGATTGGTTGTGGTGTCTGTTAGAACTCGAAGTTGCGTAAAACACACACTACTGTATTATTCGACGAGAAGCGTACTGTTGAAACTTAGGGTGTTACATAAAAAGATTCTATGGAATTTTATAAATGGTTGGGAAAGGTTTTCATCATAATATGTTGTTAATGATGGTGTGAAAAATAGAAGAGAGGTAGTGTTCTTTTCTACTGAAGGAAATGACAGACATATAATTAAAAAAATGACTTAAATATTAAAAAAAATTATTTATGGATATGATTTAAAAAAGGAAAAAATTATAAAAGATTCCATTTTTTATTATTTATATCCACTACAAAAATAAAAATATTACCGATTATGTTTCCTTTTAAACCAAATATTTTTTATTAAAACCACCCTTATCAAATTGTAACATTATTCATCTGAAATCTTATTCAATACTATATTGTTGTAAATTATTCTATTTGTTAAAAATTGGATAAAAAATGTTCAGTAGATTCAATTTTATACTATTTACTAATCCAATTGTCCTCATGAATGATTTTCCAAATAATTACATTATTTAATACAAAATTATAATCATTAAATATCATATATCTGGTTTTTAGTACTATAAATTTAATATGAAAATAATTTTTGGGAGAAATAAGTATATTTAGAATAAAGAAACATCTAGAAAAAAATATAAATTACAATTAAACACAATATATGTGTAAAAAAATCATTCAAAAAGTATTTATATTAATTATATTAAAATTAATTTAAAAATGTCTCTACATCTTACGCAACCAAAATATTTACTTTACATGTGAAATTGAAGTAATTATCCCATTAGAAAAATATATAAAAAAATAAATGTAAAAAAAACTAACATATTAATGTTTATAATTACCTTATTTACTAACGATAACGACTTTTTATACCAATGAAAATGTATAATTTATCAAATTAAAATAGGGTGATATTAGTCAATTTTTAGTACATAAATAATAAATAAGAGATTTTATATAGAAAATGGTATAATAATTCAATAAAATATGAATATTAAAATATTATAATCTAAATACATAAATAAAAAAATTAAAATAAATTTTTACTGGTATTTTAATGTCTTATCTCATATTTTATCAATGTTTTACCAATTTTACCCTTTCTGGTGAGAAAATATTTATTTTGGTTACTATTCATAATGAAAATAACTTAATGGGTCCAATTTAAAATTATCCAAACTCATGATCATAAATTTGGAAAATAATATTCATTATTCAATTTTTAAATGATCCGGAAATTAATTTAAATGTTTATTTTTAATACAAAATAAAAATTCATTTTGAAAAAATAAATATGACGAAAAATTATCATTTTTCAATATCATTAAATTTATTGATTAAAATTGACGTAATTAGATTATTTTAAATAATGTTAAACACATGTAACATTAAAACCAAAGAAATATATTATATTAAAATTAAATTACATGATTTAATGCAAAAGAATGGAAATATTTGAAAAATTAATACCTTTAACTATTCACTACAAATTCTATAATTCCATGAAAAAAAATTGAACCTAATTTAATGTTGATATGTTAATTTCATAAATTACTTTAATTTTACAAAATGAAATTTCATCAAGTAGGAAAAATTAATTATAATAATTTCTCACATTAAAAATGAATTTTTGATGAAAAATAATTTTCGAAGTAAAAAAATCTTCCTAAAAAATGATTTTCCCAATTATTGAATATCTAAATATACATATAACAGTACCAATGTAATTTTATTTGATATTTTATTTTCCCCTATTCATAACATATAATTCATTATATCGGTTATAATTCTCACATTTTAATATTAATATTTATTTTGTGGATCAAAATTTACTTAAACATTGGTTATGTTTGTTAAAAATGATATTGAGGTTATAAATATATTAATCTGAATTTTATTGGTTTTATATTCTCCTCCATAATATATAAGTTCAAAATAACAATTTTTTCGTTTTCAGGAAAAAAATTTATATATTTATTTTTAAAAGTCTTTTCACATAATTGGAGAAAAATATTAATAATGGAAAAAACATTTTTAATATTTAAAAATATCATTTTTGAAAACCCACATCATAAAAATTTATATTAATTAATAATTTTAAAAAATAAAATAAGTAGTTGTTACAGTAAGCTCTAAAAACCTATAATCGAGTTCCCTGATAAAGAGAACGTTTATAAAAAGTCAAGAAAACATTAAGGGAAAAAATTCCCATGGAATAATGGAATTTTATAAAGGACATTGAAATGAAAATGATAAGGATCACAAATCCAGAAATTAATAGGGGATACTAAATATCATATAATCTTAAAAAATTATTGTAATGGTATATATTTTTTATTTTATTATCCCTTTAAAATATTAGGGGGATTCCTTTACCATCAAAATATAGCACCTGAGAAAATAATCTTACATTATATCATTCAATTTTATAACAAAAATATCATCCTTTAGTTTTTCATCAATCAATTTCCACTTTTATCTTATCTTTTATCCATTAAATAAATACTAAAAGGAATATTTTCATTCATAAAACACTAAAATTGACATCAAATGGATCATGACACCCTTAAAAGGATAAAAATTTATTCCTTATATTATTATACAATAAAAAAATAATTTTTTTATCATAACATAAAATAATATTCAATATGAATAAACCATCATATATAAAATTAAAAAATGTAAATATAATAACAAAATTTTCAATAAAACCCATTCGACAAATGGATGACCTTATATCTCTTAAAAAAATTATGGACAATGTTGAAACATGAATATTTGAATGATTTGTTTTTGTATTCTTAAATTATGAACCTAACATTTATCTCTAAAAAATAAAAATAACCCAAAAAATTAATATAACAAAAATTTGTATACTCAATTAATATTATCTATAAAATATTGTAACGGTTTCTGTAAATGTCTTGAATCATTATAAATCCAGAGTAAAATCATATATTCTTACAATAGTTAATTCATCCCCTAACCCTAATATAAAATCCCACATTATCCATTAATATTTTGTTTTTCATAATGTAACATCCTTGACTCAGAATCCACTAAACTGGTGCACTAATCCGTGTGGTTACATGACCTTAAGCGTGCCTCCACATATGCCCAAGGTTGTCGACTAGAAGCTGGGGTCTAAATAATCAATTGGGGATACTATACCCCTTCTTATCAGAGTAAGCCACAACAAGAGATAATAAAAATATCGGAATAATAACCAATAATACAAGAGTATGAATAAACAACCATTCCCCAGATGGTGTATAACCTAGTCCAACAGTAAATATGTCATGCCATGCTACATGTGAAAATGTGAACAACACGCAAAATGATGACAAATTACCAAATCCCCAAAATGGTCCAAAAAAACTTGTTTGGGCCCTCCCCCACGCCCACCCATGCCAACCCAACTACCCATAAAGGGCCTTTTCCCTTCTCCTGGCCTAAAAACATTATGTATACTCTTGTACCCATTGGTTGCCCGAGGAGGGTGTGAGTACTACTCAGTATGCCCCCACCAATGGTGTCTACAAGATAACTGGTATAAACAATTGTGCATGAAAAAAGGGAAATGAATAATAAATGAAAAGGAATGATTATGTGCCCCTGACCAGATTATGTTCATTACCAACGTTTATTACCATTTCATTGCCTTTCCATTTCATCCCATTTCCCATTTCATACCATTTCCAACGCATTTATCATGGGTTCATCAACCATAACATGTTACATGCGCTTAAATTACACAATCACAATCATGATTAAAAAATTGTTATCCTATCACACTACAACTAACATCCTTGTGAAAACCATTTCCATTCATCAAAGCCTCACTCCGGGTGGATGCAACTGTTAGGTGAATTGATCCTCAGTCCCATTCCCAAACCCATGCATTAGCGGTGGAGTTTAGAGCCTCATTCCAACTCGGCCCGTGGGTATAAAACCTTAGGTCGATTCCCCACTCTACCAATCCATGTGCACATGCTATATATATGTATATTCATCAACCATTCACTCAACATAACAACCATTTCCCAGGGAAAACATAAAACATAACAATAACATGACACTTATCACCATTCCTTAACCCATCAACATATTTACCACATTTCACATCATTTTTCCATTTAACCCAATTCCCTTTTATTATTCTTTTCTAAACAAGCATTAATTCATTTTTCCTGTCTCACTAGTCTCCATTCATTATAACTAACTCACTAGGAATCATTACTAGAGTCATACTCCAATTCATTATGGCCTTTAATAATTTCCACATATCAACCCATTTAGTCATTCATCATTCTCATGTGTCAACCCATATGAACCACTTCTATGTTAACCCAATATCCCAAAGGTTTTTATTATTAATCCTAGGTGCACCAACTACCTTGTACTCTAACACCATCAACAAGATCATCTTGTTTATCAAAAACCCACATAAACACAAAACATTCTAAATTGTTATTCAGAAATCCAAATGTTCAAGAAAGTCGGCACACCGCATAGGTGGCCCTAGATTAGTCCCATCAACCTTGACGCATCACATGTGGATTGTGAGGGTTTCCATTTACCTTCATATAAATAATTTTACCTAAACATGCCAAATGTGATAAAAACATACCAAGAGACACCCAAGAACAAAACCACACATGCACAAATCCACAAATAAACCATGGGATATAACTTTTAGACAACCTACCTCAATTTTATGGGTGAATGTACTCTTAATCAAGCCCTTATATTCTTCTTCAACCTACCTTTGAAGCTTCAACCTAAATCTCTCCCAAATATTATGGTTTTTGTGCTTTAGAATGTGAAGAGAAGAAGATACAAACCCTAAACTCAAAATAGAATCAAGGATTAGATTAACCTTACTCAGAGATTAGATCTACAACCAACGACACCAAAAATGTCATAGGAATGAAGAAGTTTCTCTATTTGAGCTCTTGGGAGAATTTTTTCGTTTCATGTGTGAAGAGGGTGAATGGGGAAGAAATCCTGAGTTGTGGATAAAAACCCCGGAGTGGAAATATTGTAATCTTTTAAAAGATTCAGGGCTGCATGATTTTCATACATAGTTTTTCAGACCATGGGAAAACTATGCAGATGCCACTATTCAAAATCTAACCTCCAAAATGGTTTCTTGGGCTGTCTGTATGGTTATTACTAACGATGTACAGACCATGAGGCCTACCCAGAAAACCCCCTCTCTTTCTTTTTTCTTGTCCTGAACCCTTGGAACATACCTGGTCCTCCATAAAGACATGGGTAATCAATCAATTAACCAAGACAAGGGATTAAACCCAGAATATATATGTGAACATAACATTCTAATATTCAAGATCTTACAACCTTCCCACCTTATAACGACTCATCCTTGAGCTGAACTACCAAGATTTATTGCACATCCAAGGAAAAGTGATCGGGCCACTGAGACCGTATATCTAATTCATGCTCCCTTGTTTCTTCATAACCATTCACATCCTACCATAGTACTCTCACTAATGGCACAACCTTTCCCCACAAGACTTTCTCACCATGATCCGCCACTTGAACCAGATGCCTCTCAAAGAACACATAAGCATCATGCTCAACATCAGTAACATCTAAAACATGAGACGGGTCAGGGTGATACCAGGGATGTTGCAACACATGAAAAAATCATCCATCCTATTATACAGCTATTAATGAACCAATTGGCACACCACCAGTCTAATCCTCTCCATAGTCTCAAACGACCCCACATACATGGGCACCAACATTCCATGCTTTCGAATCCCTCAGTGACCCAACCTAGGTGACACCCTAAGGAAAACGCTATCACCCATCTTGAACTGTACAAGTTTACACCTATGATCTGCATACTACATATTCATTCTTTGAGAAATTTCCATTCGATTCTGAATAAAATAAATTTTTTCCAATGTATCCTTCACAAGATTTAGTCCCAGTAGTACTGATTCATCGGCCTCCAACCAACACATCATAGATCTACAAGGTCTCCCATAGAGATCCTCAAATAGTGGCATCAAAACCGCATCCTGAAAACAATTTTTGTAGGGAAATTCCTAAAGTGGAAGGTTCTTCTTCCATGATCCACTAAAATTCATCACAAAATCCCTCAAAATGTTGTCCAACACCAGGATTGTATGCTATGATTTCTTTTCCATCTACTAGTGGAAATCTATACTCAAAATCACCTGATTACCAAGGGCCTTCTATAACCCCTGTCCGAAGTGCGATATGAAACAAGGATCATGATCTGAAACTATAATTCTCCACACACCATGCAACTGTACTATTTCCCGAACATACAACTAACCAAAACTTGTCAACGTTGTATGTTTTTTGAATTAGTAAGAAGTGGCCCACATTCGTTATCCAATCCACAAAAAACAATAATGAATCATGTTTCTAAGAAATCCTTTGAAGAACCATGACAAAATCCATTGTCACATTATGCCACTTCCACTTTGGAAAGGGAAATTGATATGAAAAACAACCTGGGCATTGATGCTTGGTCATCAGTTGCTGAAAATTAAGTCACTGTGCCACAAAGCCCACAAATTCCTTTTTCATTCCCGGAAACCAATACTATCTGTAGAGATCACGATACATCTTGTTCAAACTAGGATTACCTTACCATTTCTCTACATGGAACTCATGCATCAAATATTCATTCATGCATACTGACACAACCACATGAACATGATCACAAAGAACATCTCCCACTCTGACGATACAACTAGAAGGAAACACCCCACCTTTAAGTCATTCATTCATGGCTATACATTCAGGATCAACGATATGACTTTCCCTTACTCGAATCAAAAGCATAGACTCAACTTACATTAAAGTAAGATTCACCTGACCATTCCCCCCCGCACATCCAAGTTCATTTCTGTTATCAAATCCATAACCTTCCACTCAGTGCTGGATTCTTGAACCATATGGTTCACAGACTTCCTACTATAATCTTTAGTAACACTGTTCCCTTTCTCCGATGTATATACCATCTCAAAGATGAAATAATGAAGATACTCAATCCATCATCTCTTCCAAAGATTCAAATCCTGGTGAAAAAAAGATATAATTTAGACTATTGTGAACAGTATACACTATGAACCGTTCCCCGAACATGTAGTGCCTCCAGGACATTAAGGCAAACACTAGTGCAGCTAACTCAATATCATGAGTGGGATAATTCCGCTCATGGGGTCTCTAATGCCTCGACCCATAATCTACAACCCTCTCATCATGCATAAACACCTCCCCATGCACGATACTGGATGCATCACAAAATAAGACATACTTACTACCTGGATTAGGTAAGATCATGATCGGTGAAGTTTTCAATCACTTCATAAACTCTTGAAATGAATTCTCACAAGCCTTATACCACTCAAACCCGATACCCTTCATGTTAAATTCCATCATTGGTTCTTCCAAACAATAGAAATCCTACATGAACCCTGGTAATACCCTGCAAAACCCAGAAAACACTGAACATCTGACGCAATCTTGGGTTTCTCCCAAGACAGGAAAACCTACACATTCTCTAGATTCACCAACACACCTTACATAGAGATGATGTGACCCAAAAAATGATATTCTTCTATCAATAACTGATACTCTGACAGCATGACATATAGTCGATTCCCTCTTAGTGTACTCAGAATGATGTTAAGATGTTGGGCATGATCATCATGATTTTTCGAGTACAACAAGATTTCATCAACAAAACTAACATAAATTAATCCTAATAAGGGTGAAATAATTAGTTAATCAAAAACACGAACATTGCTAGTGCATTGGTTTAGCAGAAAGGCATCAAAAAAAACTCAAACAACCCTTACTATCTTCTGAAAGCATTCAGTGGTAAATCAGAAGGCCTCACCAACAACTGGTGATAACCCAACCTCAGATAAATCTTAGAAAACACTGGTTTAACCTTTAGCTGATCAAATATGCCATCAATTATTGGAAGAGGGTACTGATATTTCACAGTCATCTGATTTAACTTCTAATAATCAACACACAACCCTAATGACCTGCCATCCTTCTTTGAAAAAAGCACAGGAGATCCCCAAGGAGATATAATATTATGTATAAACCCCTTACACTCCAAGTCATAATGCTAAACCTTCAACTCTTGGTGTTCAACAGGTGCCATTTGGTATGGTGCAATAAAAACTGGCTATACTCATGGCAGCAACTCAATCGTGAACAGAACAACCCTATCAGGTGGCAACCTTGAGAAATACTTAGGAAGCACATCCTACAACTAATCTACTACTGGGGGGAAGATATCATTTCCCCTCTTTAATCATCAAGCACAAGGAAATCTACTTGAGCTATGATACCACCCAACTACTGAAAAAACGGTCATGTATGATCTGCTCGAACATCCCACTCTCCACAGTGGACATAAGAGTCACACACATGTGAACTAAAAGATACCCTGTGATGGTAACATTCTATGTGCAACTCATACAACACCAACCAGTCCATACCAAAAATCCGGTCAAATCCCAACATCTTGAGAATGCACATGTCCCACAGGTAACCGTACTGGCCGACTTCCAGATCACATCCCCTACGCTTCATAATTTCTTCATTTCACATCCTTAATAGAGTGTCAATCGACATAAACCCACACCCACACACCAAAAATAAACCCAACGCTACCACAAGCTGAGCATCAATAAAATATTATATGGCACTAGTGTGAAATATTTCACTAGAAAGCCTATATCTACAATGAGTGTACATCGAACAGTCGATGGCCCAACCTCGCCATCACCGGGTGCCAACTGAACTTCTTGAAGCTTACCTACCCCTCTACCCTGGGCTCTAACATGCATGCCCTAAACTGTACCACCCTACTGATGTAAAGAACCGTAAATTTCAAGGATATTTTTTTCTTAATTTTCTTTGGAATTTTTCAAGAGTGCAGTCTCTGACGGCACCTGATTCTGAGGCCCGGTGTGCCCGGAATCATTTTCCGAAGTTTTGGCTCGGGTACGTTCATTGAACGGACAAGCGGGTTTTCTAATTTTTGAACCGGTGCCCAGAATCTAATTCTGAGCGCTCCGATGAAATCGCAGTGTCGGTATTCTCTTAAAAACTCCTCTTCTGGAGTTGCGTTTGCTCAGGTGTGGTTTTTAATTTTTCGGGCTTAAGTTAAGAAATAAAATAATTTTGCGACAACTTTATTTTATTTCACTTAAGCCACTTGGAAGCCACTTGAAGCCACTTATTGATGGCTTGAACTGAGTTGAATCGGATAGGATGCTATCCAGAAATATCCTACCCCCTTGGTAGGATATTTGTGAGGTGGGGCCCGCACGAGCCCCGCCGTTTCTTTCCGCTAAGAAACGCACCCGCGAAAACCCATCTTTATGAAAGTCAACTGACGCGTTTCTTAAAATCTTAACAGACCATTTAATTGGGCTGTTTATTTCGTGAATTAAATGGGCTGTTTCGTTCGTTGAATTAATTCAACGAATTAATTAAGTTGTTTCTTAACCAGTTTTCAAATTTGTTGGCGTAATAATAAAATAAGTCCAACGCTCGACCCCTGGTTATTTGCGCGTTGAGAAGATTTGAGGGGACCCTTGTATCTTCTTCTCCCTTGCGAAGAACGCGAAGAACGCGAAGAACGTGAAGAACGCCGAACCCGGAAATCGACGACGCTTCCGTCCGAGACGTTCTTCCCTGCTCCGATCTCCGATCACCAACTGTTTGAGATGATTGATTTTGGGTTTCCTATAAAGGTTCTTTTTGGTTTTAAACGAAATGCAGATTTAATTATTTATACTTTAAATCTGTTGTTCTTGGTCCGTTGAGCTCGCCGACTCAATTCCGGATCCCCCGACGACGCGACGCCTTCCCGCGACGACGTGACGATCCCCCTCTTCCGCGACGAGATTTTCCGCGAAGAACGCCCGCGCGCGACGACCAACGAGGTAGGGATTTATTTTGGGAATTACCCCTTTTTATTATTCCCGTAAGTAGTTCATTAAAAAGTTAAAGAACCGGTTTCAAACGAACAATTTTATTTTATTAAAATTGTCGGTTCATGTGTTGAACAAAATTCTCACGATTGTTTATCTCTAATGCGGAGGGTGCAGGCCAAACGAACACAGCCCGACGACCCTCCACCGTTCTTCATTTTGTGCGGATTTGGCAGGCGACGACGGAACGTGCTGTAACGGATGTTTGACGATCCCGCAGTGAAGAACGAGTCCCGGGAGGAGCAATGGCGCAGACAGGAAGAGAATCGGACCACCGGGGCGATCCCGGTGGCCTGCGGACCCGCGGCCGCGCGGGTCCGGTGCCCTCGGACCCAGCTGAAGCCGCGTCCATGACACAGCGCGGCCCCACGTGGGGGGCCGCGGCACAACCAGGCCGCGGGGGCGGCGCCCCGCGCGCCTCGGCCGAACCGGGCCTGGCCGGTCCGACCGGCTGGGCCACGCCCTAGCCGGACCGGACCAGGCCGGGTCGACCCGGTTCGGGTCGACCAGGTTTGGCCGACTCCCGGGGGGGTCGGGCCGGGTCGGCCCGGGCCGGTACCCCCCGTCTTCGAACGTTTTCGTTCAAATGGACGTATCTTGAGATACGGGCCTCCAAATGACTCGCTGTCAGCGGCAACGCGATCCTTGGATCGAGACGGTCATTTCCTTATTTTACACTCAATGTTTCAAAATACTTTGGGTTCGGCCGGGTTGGTTCGTACACGAAACCAACCGGGCCCTCGGAGCGGAAACGCTCATATCTTGAGCCACAGACGTCCGATTTACGTGCCATCAGCTTTGTTGTTTTCCTCTAAGTGAGACAGATCTTTTGGCATACTCCACCAAAGGTTTGGACGCAGGTGGAGTGCGGTGGGGTTGGTTTTTCCTTAAAAACCAACCGGGCCCTTAGGACGAAAATGCCAATAACTCTCAGACCGGGCGTCCGATTGACGCGCCGTCTGCGATGTTGAGTTCCTGTTGACGATACAGATCTTTTGGATACATCAAATTCGGACTTTGTGTCAGTTGATGTATTGGCCTCTCGGCTCGTGGAACGGACCCCCCGAACGAGCTTGCTGTGTGCAGGAACCCTAGAGCTGGCTGCGACTGCTTCTTCGACAGCGACTACCGTGCAGAGATCCTCCGTGGACTCCGACGATGACCGTGCAGAGATCCTCAGTGGAATGCGGCGAAGACCATGCAGAGATCCTCCGTGGACTCCGACGACGACCGTGCAGAGATCCTCAGTGGACTGCGACGACGACTGTGCATAGATCCTCAGTGGACTGTGACGACTACTGCACTCAGCGATCCTGCGTGGATCAGTGCTTCAGGTCCTGTGTGGGCCCGGTCCTGTGTGGGCCCGATCATGTGTGGGTCCGATTCTATGTGGGTCCGCGCTCAGCGGTTCTGTGTGAGCCAGCGCCTACAGGTCCTGTGTGGGCCCGATCCTGTGTGGGTCATTGCGGGGGTTAGTTACCTATCGATCCTTCGTGGGTCCGACGACTTAGATGGATCAGTGATCATCTTTATCGTCATCCGAAAAAGTATACCTGTGTGAGATGAATCTCGAGTTACTCTCCTTTGTGGATTGTGTTGAGCTATCCTGTGTGGATTTACTGTTTACTCTCCTTTGTGGATTGGGTTGTTCTATTCTGTGTGGGTATACGTTTCCTTTTCTGTGTGGACTGGGTTGTGCTTGTGCTCAGACATTGGAGCTGAACGGGAATTGAAGACTTAGGTATATGTATTGGAATATACCTAAGCCATGTCAAATGTTACTTCGTGATTGTATCTTTCCTTTGTGGATTATCCTTTGTGGATTTCGGGAGACCTTTGGGGGTCTCGGGGTCCCTACTGAGTAGCTTGTACTCACCCCTGCACGGGCTTTTCCCGCACTACGTTGTGTCGGTTGCAGACGACGGACAGCGCTGATCGTGGTAGAGGCGTGCGGAGCAGGACGGTACCTGGAGGTGGACCACTGGGCGGGACGTACTCGGAGCGGTCAGGTGGACCTTAGGAGCAGTGGAGGCTATCTGTACCCACCCTTCAGGTGGGACTTCCAGAGGATGGCTCGATGCTGCGGCTTTTACTTTTCAGTTGTTGTTTTTCTTTTTAGTTGTACTTTACAGTTGGGCTTGTATTTCCTGCCCCTTTTACTTTCAGCACAGCTTGTACAGTTTTTACTTAGTGTTTACTTTTCTGCTTGCTTACTCTGTGGTGCTTGTTTACCTTTCAAAGGCAATGCCATCACTTTTTTTGGGATTTACGCCTTAGTGCTAGTCGCCAGCCCCTAGCCTATGAAAGGCGGGCTTGGGGTAGTCACGGCACGGGCCCCGAGGACGGGTCGTGACAAATTAGTATCAGAGGGGTCGGTTCTACCACATACTCTGATCTTTCTTCTATGTGAAGCAATAGTGTTTAGCGTATTGAGTGTGGTTATCAGTCCGGGGAGTCCAGTGTTGGTGCGGCGGCCGACATATACATACACCAGGACCCTTACTTCTGATTTCCGACATAATGCACGAAAACATTGATTGCATGTGTGTTTCAAGTTTTCTCTGTGATTACTTGTGTCAGCTCACTAGGTATACTGTTCTGACCGTGGCGAACTTGTTTCCTTTTCAGGATGACACGACGATAGCATCCAGCTAGGGTTCCTAGAGTATGGCGCGACGACAGCCCTCCGAGCGATGAGGCCTCGGTACAGGGCTCGTTGACAGCAGAGGCATCGGCGGTACCTTTACCCGCCGAGCCCCCGATGCTTCCAGCACTGGCAGCTGACGACGCACGACGCCTCGGAGCTCTGCATGGGTTCCAGCGCCAGCGACCACCCAGGTTCCGTGGGGAGTCGGACCCCCAGGCAGCCGAGGACTAACTGGAGGCGGTCGTCCGAGTTTTCAGGCTAGTGAGGACACCAGCAGACCTCATGGTGATCCTCGCGGCGAGCCTACTGCACACAGCAGTAGGGCGATGGTGGAGCCTGATGCTCCAGGTATACGATGAAGCCTCCCTCATCTGGACGGACTTCGAGAGCCTCTTCCGCTCAGAGTTCGTCCCGGCCACCCTCCGTGCGGTGCACATTCAGGAGCTTCTTCAGCTGCGGCAGGGTAGCTTGACGGTCGCTCAGTACGTGGCGAGGTTCACCGATCTTTCTCGCTACTCGACAGACATGGTACGGGACCCCTTCTTCCGGGCCCGGACCTTCGAGCAGGGTTTGAGACACGAGATCAGGACATCGCTGATCTCCCTCAGCATCCCGGCCCAAGCAGGAGTGCTGGAGAGAGCCCTTCTGATCGAGAGCTTCCTGGCTGAGTCCACAGCGAGACCTACCGCAAGGCGGCAGGTGGCGGAGTCTTCGGCAGAAGGTAGCCGACGGATGACTCAGGGTTCCGGGCGGACCAGACCTTCCGGCAGACGACCTCGGGACACTGGCTCAGCAGTGCAGGGAACTCAGCGTGGAGCCAGTCTTCCGAGAGGCAGGCAGTGCTACGACTGCGGCGGGCAGGGCCACATGGCTCGTGACTGCCCGACCCGCCATACCAAGGGGCAGTAGACGGTGGACTGGCCACCCAGGCAGAGGCAGAGGTTCGACCGTGGTGGTCCGCAGGGAGGAGGCGGACGAGGCAGAGAAGCTGGCCGAGTAGCAGGCGGTGGGCGACGCTTTGAGGCTCTGCCGCCACCACCACCAGGAGGCCCGCCCCGACCACAGGGAGCTGGCGGGCAGAGACAGGCACAGCTCCAGGCAGCAGAGGCCTACGACCACGGCGCGCCAGAGATGATTCGAGGTATGATCTGTGTCTATTCCACCCTTGCTGAAGTTCTGATAGACAACGGAGCGAGTCACTCTTTCATAGCCTCTGCCCTTGTTCGGAGCTCGGAGATTCTGACAGAGCCGTTGGCTCGATCCTTACGGCTAGAGACTCCTACGGGAGCAGACTCGACGATTACACACTGGTGCCGGCAGTGTGAGCTTACTCTAAGAGGCGAGAGCTTCGGCTGGGATCTTCTTGTAGCGGCGTCGAGGCCTTACGACGTCATCTTGGGCATGGATTGGTTATCTACGGTCCATGCTCAGATTGACTGCATTAGGCGCAAGGTGCGATGTGTGTGCACCGACGGGAGCAGGTTCACCTTCACCGGCGAGAAGGGAGCCTTAGCAGCACAGGATGGACTCACGCAGAAGAGAGGTCAGCCCATCACTAATCAGTTGGTTAGACTCATCCTGGGAGCAATTGACGTGCGGAGTCCCAGTTTTTCTGCAGTGGTGGATCAATACTCGGACGTCTTTCCCGACGACGTTCCAGGACTACCTCTTCGCAGAGAGGTAGACTTTTATATTGACCTGTACCCCGGGACAGCCCCGATATCCACTCCAGCATATCGGATTGCCCCCGCTGAGCTTCGAGAGCTGCGGGTACAGTTGGAGGACTTACAGGGCAAGGGGTTCATCCGACCCAGTGTTTCAGCCTAGGCTTCCCTAATATTGTTTGCCAAGAAGGAGGACGGGAGTTTGCGACTGTGTGTCTATTATCATCTCCTGAACCAGGTGACTGTGAGGAACAAGTATCCGCTACCCAGGATTGATGACCTCTTCGATCAGCTCAAGGGAACACGGTGGTTCTCGAAGATAGACCTCAGGTCAGGCTATCATCAGCTCAGAGTTCGAGACAAGGATGTGCAGAAGATGGCCTTCAGGTGTCGGTATGGCCACTACGAGTTCTTGGTTATGCCTTTCGGCGTGACCAACTCTCCAGCAGTGTTCATGAGCCTCATGAACAGAATCTTCCAGCCATACCTCGATCGATTTGTCGTAGTCTTCATCGATGACATCTTGGTGTACTCGACCACGGAGGAGGAGCACGCCTACCACTTTCATGTTGTACTAGACACACTCCGAGAGCACCAGCTTTATGGAAAGCTCTCGAAGTGCCAGTTCTGGTTACGTGAGGTCTACTTCTTGGGGAATGTCATTTCTGAGGCGGGAGTTGCAGTGGATCCCACGAAGATCGAGGCAGTGCTAGCTTGGGAGCCACCCAGGAGCGTGACGGAGGGGCGGAGTTTCTTGGGCCTAGCCGGATACTATCGGAGATTTGTGCCGGACTTCTCCAGAGTTGCGGCCCCACTCTCAGCGTTGACGAAGAAGGGGAAAACCTTCGTGTGGTCAGACAGATGTCAGCAGAGCTTCCAGGAGCTGAGGCAGAGGTTGACCAGCGCACCTATCTTGAGGTTTCCCGAGGAGGGAGTTGGATACATAGTCTACTGCGATGCATCAGGGACCGGACTCGGGTGTGTCCTGATGCAGAAGCGGGCCGTGATTGCCTACGTATCATGTTAGTTGAGGCCGCATGAGCAGAACTACGCTACCCATGACTTGGAGTTGGCAGCAGTGGTCTTAGCCCTGAAGACATGGCGGCACTATCTGATGGGCGAGCGCTTCACAGTCTTTTCTGACCACCAGAGTCTGAGGTACATCTTCTCTAAGAAGGACCTGAACCTGAGATAGCGGCGATGGCTCGAGTTCATCCAGGACTATGACTTTGAGATAGTCTATACTCCTGGGAAGGGGAACGTGGTAGCCGATGCCCTCAGCAGGAGGACGGGCATCCAGCTACTTGAGGAGGCGACAGAGCGGCTAGCCGCCTTGCAAATATCCTTCATGGACAGAGACGGAGGAGCCTTCCTTTAGTCTCTCACAGTATCTCCTCCACTTCTACAGCAGGAGAGAGGCACAACGTGGGGACGCTGACTGTGAGACACGGCGTGCACAGATATCCTGGGGACAGGAACCGGATGGTTTCTCCCTTGGAGAAGATCATGATGTCCTTTTCAGAGGACGTACCTTGGTACCAGTCTCTTTACGAGAGGAGGTGCTGAGAGAGTTCCACACTTCTCCTTTGGCGGTACATCCTGCAGTGGAAAAGATGTACCAGGATCTCAGACGTCAGCACTGGTGGCCGGGCATGAAGAAGGTTGTGGTAGAGTTCGTTTCGTGGTGCCTCACCTGCCAGCAGGTGATGGCAGAGAACCAGGTACCAGCAGGCTTGGTACAGCCCTTGGAGGACCCGGAGTGGAAGTGGGATGGCATATCTATGGACTTCGTGACGGGACTTCCACGCACTTCCAGAGGTCACGACTCCATTTGGGTGATTGTTGACCGACTCACCAAGTCGGCACACTTTTTACCCATCCGAGAGCAGGGCTCAGTGGAGAGCTTGGGACGTCTCTACGTTCAGGAGATTGTACGGCTTCACGGTGTGCCATCGACTATCGTCTCCAATCGGGATGCTCGCTTTACTTCCCGGCTTTGGAAGGGATTGCAGGAGGCGTTCGGGACGCGGCTACGTCTGAGCACCGCCTTTCACCCTCAGACGGATGGTCAGACGGAGAGGACCATTCAGACTCTCGAGGACATGCTCTGTGCATGTGTCCTTGACTTTGGTCGCAGCTGGGAGGACCACCTACCCTTGGTGGAGTTCGCGTACAACAACAGCTACCACTCCACCATCGGGATGGCACCCTACGAGGCGTTGTACGGTAGGCCTTGCAGATCTCCTTTGTGCTGGACAGACCCTTGGGAGTCAGCACTTGTGGGACCAGAGATGGTCCGGGCCATGACAGAGAAGGTCCAGGTCATCCAGGAGCGGATGAGGACAGCACAGAGCCGGAAGAAGTCATATGCTGACAGGAGGCAAAGGACACTAGAGTTCGAGGATGGTGACCACGTCTTCTTGCGTGTCTCACCTTGACGTGGTTTGAGGAGATTTGGCCGAGGTGGCAAGTTGTTTCCACGCTTCATCGGGCCTTTCCAGGTCCTCAGCAGGATTGGCGAGGTGGCTTATCGCCTGGCTCTACCACCTCAGTTGCACCGGGTGCACGACGTCTTCCACGTATCCCAGCTGAGGAGATACGTGCACGACCCGACGCAAAACATTGACTATGGGGAGCTATACGTTAATGATGGGGCGAATTTTTGGGAGGTCCCGGTGGAGATAGAGGATCGATAGGAGCGGGTCCTACTTGGGCGATCGATTCCTCTTGTGCGCATCAGATGGCAGCACGGGAACCTCCAAGAGAGCACTTGGGAGCGGGAGGCTCAGATGCGTGCTCAGTACCCACATTTGTTTCCCTAGTTTTTGATGTATCTTTACAGGGACGTAAAGTCCTGAGGTGGGAGTAATGTAAAGACCCGTAAATTTCAAGGAAATTTTTTTCTTAATTTTCTTTGGAATTTTTCAAGAGCGCAGTCTCTGACGACACCTGATTCCGTGGCCCGGTGTGCTCGGAATCATTTTCTGAAGTTTTGGCTCGGGTACGTTCAGTGAACGGACAAGCGGGTTTTCTAATTTTTTGAACCGGTGCCCGGAATCAAATTCTGAGGGCTCCGATGAAATCGCAGCGCCGGTATTCGCTTAGAAACGCCTCTTCCGGAGTTGCGTTTTCTCAGGTGTGGTTTTTAATTTTTCAGGCTTAAGTTAAGAAATAAAATAATTTTGCGACAACTTTATTTTATTTCACTTAAGCCACCTGGAAGCCACTTGAAGCCACTTATTGACGGCTTGAACTGAGTTGAACCAGATAGGATGCTATCCAGAAATATCCTACCCCCTTGGTATGATATTTGTGAGGTGGGGCCCGCATGAGCCCCGCCGTTTCTTTCTGCTAAGAAACGCACCCGCGAAAACCCGTCTTTATGAAAGTCAACTGACACATTTCTTAAAATCTTAACAGACCATTTAATTGGGCGGTTTATTTCGTGAATTAAATGGGCTGTTTCTTTCGTTGAATTAATTCAACGAATTAATTAAGTTGTTTCTTAACCAGTTTTCAAATTCGTTGGCGTAATAATAAAATAAGGCCAATGCTCGACCCCTGGTTATTTGCGCATTGAAAAGATTTGAGGGGACCCTTGTATCTTCTCCTCCCTTGTGAAGAACGCGAAGAATGCGAAGAACGCGAAGAACGCTGAACCCGGAAATCGAGGACGCTTCCGTCCGAGACGTTCTTCACCGCTCCGATCTCCTATCACCAACTGTTTGAGGTGAGTGATTTCGGGTTTCCTCTAATGGTTCTTTTTGGTTTTAAACGAAACACAGATTTAATTATTTATAATTTAAATCTGTTGTTCTTGGTCCATTGAGCTCGCCGACTCAACGCCGGATCTCGCGACGACGCGACGCCTTCCCGCGACGACGCGACGATCCCCCTCTTCCACGACGAGCTTTTCCGCGAAGAACGCCCGCGCGCGACGACCAACGAGGTAGGGATTTTTTTTGGGAATTACCCCTTTTTATTATTCCCATTAGTGTTTCTTTAAAAAGTTAAAGAACCGGTTTCAAACGAACAATTTTATTTTATTAAAATTGTCGGTTCATGTGTTGAACAAAATTCTCCCAGTTGTTTATCTCTAACGCGGAGGGTGCGGGCCAAACGAACACGGCCCGACGACCCTCCGCTGTTCTTCATTTTGTGCGGATTTGGCGGGTGACGACGGAACGTGCCGCAACGGATGTTTGACAATCCCGCAGTGATGAACGAGTCCCGGGAGGAGCAATGGCGCAGACGGGAAGAGAATCGGACCACCAGGGTGATCCCGGTGGCCCGCGGAACTCGCCGGCGGCGCGGGTCGCCGGCGCGACGGCGCCGGTAGCCGGGAGCGGCGGCGCCCCGGCGCGCTGCCGGACAGGCCGCCACGGCTGAAGCCGCGTCCATGACACAGCGCGGCCCCACGCGGGGGGTCGCGGCACCACCAGGCCGCGGGGGCGGCGCCCCGCGCGCCTCGGCCGTTCGGCCACTCGGCCGAACCGGGCCAGGCCGGTCCGACCGGACCGGGTCGGACCGGGTCGGGTCCACCCGGTTCGGTCGACTCCCGGGGGGTCGGGCCGGGTCGGCCCGGGCCCGAACCCCCCATCATCTGATGTTTTCTTTCAAATGGCCGTATTTTGAGCTACGGGCTTCCAAACGACTCGCCGTCAGCGGCAACACGATCCTTGGATCGAGACGGTCATTTCAGTATATCGCACTCAAGGTTTCGGAATACTTTGGTTTCGACGGGTTGGTTCGTACACGAAACCAACCGGGCCCTCGGAGCGGAAACGCTCATATCATGAGCCACGGACGTCCGATTTACGTGCTGTCAGCTTCGTTGTTTTCCTCTAAGTGAGACGGATCTATTGGCATACTCCGCCCGAGGTTTGGATGCAGGTGGAGTGCGGTCGGGTTGGTTTTGCCTTAAAAACCAACTGGGCCCCTGGTACGAAAATGCCAATAACTCTCAGACCGGGCGTCCGATTGACGCGCCGTCTGCGACGTTGAGTTCCTGATGACGATATAGAACTTTTGGATACATCAACTTCGGACGTTGTGTCACTTGATGTATCGGACTCTCGGCTCGTGGAGCGGACCCCCCCCCCCGAACGAGCTTGCTGTGTGCGGGAACCCTAGAGCTGGCTGCGACTGCTTCTTCCACAGCGACTACCGTGCAGAGATCCTCCGAGGACTCCGACGACGACCGTGCAGAGATCCTCAGTGGAATGCGGCGACGACCGTGCAGAGATCCTCCGTTGACTCTGACGACGACCGTGCAGAGATCCTCAGTGGACTGGGGCAACGACTGTGCAGAGATCCGCAGTGGACTGCGATGACTATTGAACTCAGCGATCCTGCGTGGATCAGTGCTTCAGGTCCTGTGTGGGCCCGGTCCTGTGTGGGCCCAATCCTGTGTGGGTCCGATCCTATGTGGGTCCGCGCTCAGCGGTTCTGTGTTATCCAGCACCTACAGGTCCTGTCTGGGCCCGATCCTGTGTGGGTCATTGCGGGGGTTAGTTAACTATCGATCCATCGTGGGTCCGACGACTTAGATGGATCAGTGATCATCTTTATCGTCATATGAAGAAGTATACCTGTGTGAGCTGAATCTTGAGTTACTCTCCTTTGTGGATTGTGTTGAGCTATCCTGTATGGATTTACTGTTTACTCTCCTTTGTGGATTGGGTTGTTCTATCCTGTGTGGGTATACGTTTGCTTTCCTGTGTGGACTGGGTTGTGCTTGGGCTCAGACGTTGGAGCCGAACGGGAATTTATGACTTAGGTATATGTATGGGCATATACCTAAGCTATGTCAGATGTTACTTCGTGATTGTATCTTTCCTTTGTGGAGTATCCTTTGTGGATTTCGAGAGACCTTCGGGGGTCTCGGGGTCCCTACTAAGTAGCTTATACTCACCCCTGCACGGGCTTTTCCCGCACTACGTTGTGTTGGTCGCAGACGACGGACATCGCTTATCGTGGTGGAGGCGTGCGGAGCAGGATGGTACCTGGAGGTGGACCACTGGGCGGGACGTACTCGGAGCGGTCAGGTGGACCCGAGGAGCAGTGGAGGCTATCTGTACCCACCCTTCAGGTGGGACTTCCAGAGGATGGCTCGACGCTGCGGCTTTTACTTTTCAGTTGCTGTTTTTCTTTTCAGTTGTAATTTACAGTTGGGCTTGTATTTCCGGCCCCTTTTACTTTCAGCACAGCTTGTACTGTTTTTACTTAGTGTTTACTTTTCCTCTTGCTTACTCTGTGGTGCTTGTTTACCTTTCAAAGTCAATGCCTTCCCTTTTGTTGGGATTTACGCCTTGGTGCTAGTCGCCAGCCCCTGGCCTATGGAAGGCGGGCTTGAGGTAGTCACGGCACGGGCCCCGAGGACGGGTCGTGACAACTGACATGGGTGATCCAGCCCCAGAGATACACATTCACCACCCCAGCAAGTACAACCCATGGACCTCCAACTTCTTGAATGATATGGAGCAACTGATCCCTTTCCTCCACATAGAATATACACGTAACCAACACTTAATTTCACATATTGAGGGTTTTTGGAGAACCTCTACATGTGTCCCAATCTACCACATGACCGGAACTGAGCTGGAGGTTGGGGAAATAGGCCAGAAATGTGCCCCGTCCAGCCATACTAATAGCAGAACAACTGATCACCACCCTGAGCGGCATTCCCTCTCTTCTGACCACCTTCAATACTTTGGCCCTACTGAAAACGTCTAAAACAATGATTTCGTCCCTCTGAAACAACATCACTTTTCTACCTAGATGGAACGATAAGCATATTACCTGAATCTCCATTTAGATTTCCTTCTATGGTCAATGCTTGGTCCACTTCCTCTGTAAACCACATCAAGCGAATGATATTAACTTGAGACCAGACCTCGTGTCCTAGACCATATTAGAAATGCCTCATAACTACTGCCTCATCCCCCAAAAATGCTTGAACAAAGCATCGTAGGTCTCTGAAGTGGATATAATACTCCATCACTGACAACGATCTCTGAGTCTGGATCATGAACTCTTCAATATTCTCTTTCCTCAATGTCTATGTGTAAAAATGCTCATGAAACATTTCCTGGAAATCATTCCACAACATCCCCTTAGCATGCTCAGTTTGATCTAGGATGTCCCACAAACACCTTTCCTGGCCCCACAATATATAAGCTACCAACTTGATTTGCATCCCATGAGGATTCTGCATATGATATAGTATCATCTGGACCAACTCTATCCAGAACCCTGCCACATTTTTCTCACAATCTATGGTACAGGTCGGAGTGTGCTCCAACTGAAACTCTCTTTTCAGCACAAAAATACTCAGTGCATCCTACCCTGAGTATTGTTCCATAATCTACGTAAAATAAGCCATGTTCTCTCAGAACAAATTTTCTTGTCCTTCTGAGATCACCACATTCTCTTGTTCCTCTACTGTATAATTTTTCTCAACAACATCCTCTTGTTGCTCCAATAGTACTCGAAGGAATGGTGGTATTTATCTGCATTGCCAAACACGAGGTTTAAAAAAAATACCACAATAAATTCTCATCATCATAACATGAAGGATATTAAATAGAAACAACAAGACACCATACACACACCATCCCAAAAAACCATAACATTATGAAAATATCAACCCAAAAATACCTACCACAGGCCATGTTCCACAAGGGGTAAACAACCATACCCCACCACAAGGCTAAAACAACATGTTATGAGCCACATTTTCAATTCATTACAAAACCTTAATTACAAATATTTTATTAATTGTCACATTCGATTCTTTTATCTTCACCCAGTTTCATTGTTTCATGTACGAGATTTTCCATTTTCCATTTTCAAAACGAAAGGTGGATTCTATCATTTCGGCCTCACACTCTCAACCCATGGGTGCCTACTAGGATGTATGTCACCTATTTATCTAGGTGCCTACATTGATTCCATAATTCACAACCACATGCCATTGAGGCCATGATCTAAATATCATAAAACCATCACATCACACAATATGAGCTTCACCCAATAGTGAAATATCATCAAATGTAACATCACACAATATAGAACAACAATTCCCACCTTGAGAGACATGGGTTTTCTCTCATACATGGGTTATTTACTACCAAGAATGAGCTAATTACCAAGGACTGACACATCCTAACTCCCATATACCATCCCAAATAACAATATTCCATGTAAGGACATGAAAACCTCACTATGATACCACTATGTAATTTCCCCAACCAAGAAGCCACTTAGCCAATGCTCCGATCTAGCTGGTTACATGACCTTAATCCTTTATCCCCATACGCGAATGGTTGTTTACTAGCAGCAGGGGTCCAAATAGTCAATTAGGGAGACTATACTCCTTTTTATCAGAGTAATCCACAACATAAGATAATCAAAATAAAGGAATAACAACCAATAATACCAGCTCAATCCTAAAAACCCATTATCCAAAAGGGGTACAACCATGTCCAATAGAAAATATGCCATACCAAGAAACAATTGGAAAAGTTTTCAAAAACCAAAACAAAGACAAATTGAAATATCCCAAAAATGGTCATGACCCCAAGTCTGAGCCCTCTTCCATGCACACCGATGCCAACCAAACTACATAGCAATGGCCTTTTCCCTTCTCCTGACCTAAAAACAAGAAGTCTTCTTGGGTAACCATCAGTGGCCAGAGCAGGGTGTGAGTAAAATTCAGTAGGAAACAACCAACAATGTGTTCAAAATAAATGCAATAAAAATTGTGCACAAAAATGGGAATGAATAATAAATGACAAGAAAAGATCAAGTTCCCCTAACTAGTTTAGTTCCATTACCAAAATTTATTATCATTTATTTATCTTCCCATTTAATCCCATTTCGCATTACATACCATTTCCAATACATTTATCATGGGTTCATCAACCACAACAAGTTATAGTAGTTTAATGTACACAATCATATGCTTGTAAAAAACACACTTTTATCCTATCAAACTAGTACTAACTTCCTCTTTTCAATCATATCCCAACCTCAATTCCTCGGCCTGAGATGATGGAACTGTTAGTAGAATAGATCGTTAGTGTTCATCCCTAACCTATGCATTAGGGTTCGAGTTTAGATACTCTGTCTGACTCGACCTGTGGGAATATAACCTCAAGTCAATACCCTACCCTACAAATCCATGTGAAAATATTATATATAGGTATATCCATTAAACCATCACACAAAATCACAAACATTTCCATTAGAGAACATAAACTGCAACTATAACATGTGATTTAACACCATTCCTTAACCCATCAAACATTTAACTCATTTTACATCATTTATCAATTTAGCACAATTTCTTTTTATTGCACTTATCTCACTAAGAATTTAGTCATTGTTCCTATCTCACTAGGCTTCGTTCATTATGCCTAACTCAATAGACATCATTACTACACTCATTATACATTCCATTATGTTCATTAATCATTTCCACATATCAACCCATTGAGCCATTCATCATTCTCAACTGTCAACCCATATGAACCACCTCCATGTTAACCCAATATCCCTTAGGTAACTTTTATTAATCCACAGTGCACTGCCTATCCTCTACTCTAACGCCATCTATAACATCAACATTTTTATTAATGGCTCTATATAAACACACAACAATCTCATTTTCTTCACAAATCCCTAGGTTCTGGAAAGTTGGAACATACCATTGGTGGCCACAGAGTAGTCTCATCAACCTTGATGCATCCCTTGAGAATTGTGTGGGGTTCTATTTACTTTCTTAACAACCATTTTACCTAAACATGCCATGGGTAATCAATACCTTGAAAGAAAAACCCAAAAACAAAACCCCACATGCAAAAATTCACAAATAAACCATGGGATATAACTTCCAGACCACCTACCTGATACCTCATGTGAACACACTCTTAATCGAGCCCAGAGATTCCTCTTCTACCATCTATTGAAGCTTCATCATAAAAATCACCCCTAGAGTAGGGTTTTAGAGGTTTAGAAAGAGAGGATAAAAAAATACAAACCCTAATCCCAAAAGAAAATAATGGAAGATATTAATCATATATGGAGCTTCAATCTGCAACCAACAGCACCAAAAACACCTTATAAATGAATGATATTGAACTATTTGAGATATTGGATGATTTGGTTCGTTCCTAGGGTTATGAGGGGTGAATGGGGAGGAAATCTCACATTGGGGATAAAAAACATTGATTGAAAAAATTGTAAATTTTTAAAAGATTCCGGGTCGGATGGTGTACCCGCACGGTTTTCCAAACCATGCGCTAACTGTGCGAGGCCAATGTTGAAAATCACACCTCCCAAAAAGTTTCATAAGCTATATGGACGGTTAGTACTAATCGTGCACAAATAGTTATACTACCCTGAAAACCCCCTCTTTCCCTATATTTTTTAATCTGATCCCTCAAAATTCTCTGGGCGTCCATAAGGACTTGGTTAAGCACTCAATTAACCAAAATAAGGGACTAAAACCAAAACATAAAATATAACAAACCTTTTCATGATCCTAGATCATAAAAATAATCATCTATTGATGCAAAAAAATTTGGGGGTATTATTTCAAAATAACATCAATCACTTAATCACCAAAATCGAATTTTAATTCCATTGATATCTACATGATAAAAAATAAGATCCCAAATTATATTAACCCATTATTATATCAACATAAATATTCATATAAACCACATAATATAAAATAAACTATAAAAATATGTCCATGAAATATAAAATTATTATTCATAGAATATTATTTTCACCATAACACAGTATCGTCCCAGGGGTTGTATTCCCACAAATGCCTCCCAATATATAGTTATTATTTTTATAACCCTATCAAAATAAACCTGAAAATGTGAATCTAAAAAATTAAATTTATTATTTAAATTATACTTATTAACCCATTATGCTATAAAAAGATCATAAAATATATTTATTTGGATCAAACTATCCTCAAATGTTATTTATAAAATTCATAAGATACCAAATAGAAAAACTTGTACCCACACAACATGTACAAAAATTATATATAACAAGGTTTCCAAATTAATATATTTAGAAGATATTTTTTTCATATTTATAGATACATATTAATTAAAATTACACATAAATCCTATAAATCAAAAATTCAACACTTCCACGAAATATAAATTTTCTATAAAACATTATACTAAAATTTAAACACCCATTTAATTAAATACATGTTATCTTATTTTAATGTTGAATCCCAATATAAAAAATTTGAACCTTTCCATGGTATCTAAATAATCTATAAGAACTGAATCATAATTTAAAAAATTCTATTATCCCAAAAATCCATATATGGGATATAATAAGAAATAAACATTTAGTCCATTTTGTAACCATTTAATCCAATAAGAAATGTTTCCCTTGTTAAATAATAAAAATTGAGCTATAATAATAATTTTCTTACTCATGAATTAATATTCATTGTTAAAATATTATCAAAAAATTATTAATAAGAAATAGTATCAATAAACCATAATTATGATGGTTTTATCTAATAAATGGGTACACATGAAAGCATTTTCCTAGAAAACATGTGTTAAACATTTAAAAGTGGAATACTCATCCTTTTGTACCAAATATCATTATCATATCATTTTAAATAAATAGTCAACAATGAAATATTAATTAAAATAATATAATAATCATCTAGATATCATGGTATATCATCCTTATAACACTATTATAATCACATTTACGTATGGTATAACCTACTCAACGAATTCGAACAGAAATACTCTAAGAAAATATCCATAATCCAATTCATTTGAGAGATAAATTTGGCTCACCCATCATCGTGAATTTCGCAGAAGGACCATACGCGATAGTAATAACATAAATTTTTTCATTCCCATCATAATAATTCAGAAAGTATTATTTTAAAATGACATGAAAAAGAATTTTTGTAATAACAAAAAATAATAAAAATAATAATTTTTATGGGATAATATATAAATAAAATTCCACAATCTATTTCAGTTTTTTTCTCTATTTTGTAAATATTAGTGAAAAATTAATGTGGATTATTTTTCAAAAATAATTTCTATTTTTGAGGTAAAATCTATTCATGTTGTATACATTATAAACACTTTTTTGACAAATTTTGTAAAAATTAACTCATTCAAAAAATAGATAGAGGATTCATCATATTTATAAACATTGAATTGAAAATACGTGGTAAAATGAAAATATTTATCTTATGCATTTATGATTAAATAATATCATACAAAAATTAATTTGTTAATAATATTCATATGGTAGGAAAATATTTTGAAGGGATACTTCGAAAATATTGAAATTATTTTCATGAAATAACCATTACCTTTAGGCCATCTCACCACATTTGTACGTAAAAGAGTTTATTATAAAATTATATTATTTTTATACATTCTTAATAACTACTTTAAAGTTCATTCCATCAATATAATCCATGTTATGTCCTTTATGAACATGTCTTATTTATACTAAAAATAATTTATGTTTATATCATTCATTTGGTTCATATTAACCATGTAGTATCAGTAGGTTGATCGTGGTCTAATTGATCATTTTTCAAACATATATAGATCTTAATGAATATATAATTATCATTTTAAAATATTAAATAAAAGTTTATGACAATCAATCAATGGAGTACATGATGATAAAATCACATCACTTCATGGATGCGGTAATCCACATGTACACCAAAATGAAGATATCATTTTCCTTTTTATGGAATGATGATAAACTAGATTTTATTATATCTTTAATTAGTATTAACTATTTCATGATTATATCATATATTAATTATATCCATCATAATAATTAATTTTTAAATATGGAGATAATAAATTAAATAGAATTCATCAGGATGGGGGTGGTCCAAACACACAAATAAATGATGTTTTCATTTCCGTATTAATGGAAAATAAAATCAAAAAGTTTATTAAATAGGCATATTGAAATATATTTATAAGGAATATACATTTTATATCATATATGAATTGTTATGAAATATATTTATGTGTTTAAAACTAATTAAAATGTAAATGATTGGTTAATATGATTAACTCCTCTTTGTGACACATTATTTGGATCACTCATATCGACTTTGGTAGTGGATTTTTTAAATAACCATGAAACTTTTATATTTCCGGAAATTTCATAATATTTGTTAAGGGTTTGGATTACCTATATTTATAAAGGATATATAAATACTAGAATATAGGTAGTGTCTTTATATAGGCAATAAAATGATAAACAGAGAATTAATAATAATGATAAAACACAATAAATTATTTTTTATGTGTAAGTGGATAAAATGAGAAAATAATTCAGGGATAATATTTTTTTTGTTTGAATTACATTTGGTTCAATATGATTTATATTTTTTTGATTGGAATTAGAAACATTATCATTGGGTTTATCGGCTTCATTAAATATTTATAACCTCAACCATGGTAACAAGACTTTAAATACTATAGGGTTATAAATTTACATCTAAGGTAATTTTTGGATCAAAAATTGTTATGGGTTGAAATTTAATATCATTCAAAAATCCACATGATAATAATCTTTATTTCTATGAATTTTAAAATGTTTACTAAAATATAATGTAAGATAAATTATGATTACATTTATTTCGGAGACTATTCAATTAAATTGAATTTAATATTAGTATGGAAATAAATAATTTCTAATATAGACCCTTTAGAAATAACCTATAAATTATAAGTACCCATAAAATTTACATCACTCCACAATTAATCCAATGAATATTAATTTTAATTATGTTATAATTGTTTAGATAAATTTCAAAGTGCTTACAAGAGAACATTGTCTGCATTGTGTAAACATTTAAGGTATTTAAACCATAAATAAGAATTATATATAAATTAATATTATAAAAACAATTAAATTAAAAAAACTAGTTTGAAATCACTATATAAAATTTCTATCCCCATGAAAAAATATTATATTTCATCAAACAAAAGTGAGTGATATTTTTTATTGTTATTTGTATAAAATAATTTATAATTTATTATCAAATGAAAATGGTACAAAAATATATAGCATATAATATTTGAAAAATATTGTCAAAATACACGAATACAATATATTAATGTTATGGTTTTTTGTAATTTTAATGGTCTATCCCAATATTTCAACCGTATTTTACCTGTTTTATGCTTATAGAGGTGACAATTATTTTTTGTAAATACTATTCATGGTGAAAAAAATAAAATTCATTAATTTAAAAATAAAACCCACCATTTGAAATTCATCCATATTCAATATCTAGATGTTTAATAAATTTACTTTCATATAAATTCATAAAAATTAAGTAAATTAATTATACAATAATGTATTTCTAAGCCTAAAATTTAGCTAATATAAAATCCCTTAATATATCTAATATGTATTGAATTAATTATAATATTATAAATAAAATGGATGACATTTCACGTTGAAACAAATAAATATGATGGCAATTTCTAAATAATTTATTTATTTTAAAGAAATAATAAAGTATAAAATGTGCTATTGTTCTCTATTCATTGACAAAAATACAATTTAATAAAAAAATCCCTTAATTGAATTTTTATATGATTATTTAAAACATTATTATTATTAAAGTAATGGTTTAAACATAGTTCCATTAATTTATTATATATTATCAGAAGAAGCAACAAAACCCATTTTTGACAAAATCATATTTTTGAACCATAAATAACCTAATGAAAATTTTAGTGCCTTTTCCTTATTAGATAATAAATAAGTATTTATTGATTATGAATGTTATACATATATTTGATAATGCACATACTCTTATATATACATTCTAATTCCATTTCTAGTATATAAAATTTGTATTCAAAATATATATATATATATTAAATTTAACATAAAGATTCATATTTCATGTTAATAAATGAATCGAGATTATTATTACATTAAAGAATACATTCACGGTATAATGGATCAAAACATCCATCCCGTCACGCTGCCAATAATATGATGCTTATGGTTTTCAGAGGTAGCTCGTGGTGTTTTTAGGGCATGTGATTCATTCAAATATTAACTCATTTCAAGATTTTGTCAAAAAAAAATCAACTGTAGCTCATCCTAATGGTAGCTCATTCTGGTGGTGACTCATCTAGCGGTGACTCGACTGGTGATGTCTCACTAACATTGACTCTTTTGGTGGTGAATTGTTGTTGGTGACTCGTGTGGTGGTGATTCATCTAGTGGTTCCTATTTTAGTGGTGGACCATCTGGTGGTGACTCACCTGAGAGTGGATCATCTGAAGATCACTCATCTGATGGTGATTCATTTTGCATTGACTCACTGACAATGACTAAATGGTGGTGAGAGGTTTGGCGGTGACTCTAGAATAATATTTCTTATTTTCTAGGTTTTCTCATTTTTACATCCTTCTATGATGTAAGATGAGTTAATTACATATTTTAGAGGTTTTAATCCATATCTAAGCCTATTAATCATATATTTAATTTCCCTATGAGTCAAGGGACTTCTAAATTGTCAAAATGTGTGGTCTTTGTCGGATCTTCCTTAACATAAATTCATACCACATAAAACCCCAATATCTCTATCTTGATCTTTCTAGGGACAATACATTAAGTTTTTTCATGGCTTTCCATTCCCTTGAGACCATAAGTCCAATATCATTCTTCCTCAAAGTCTTGGAATGATGATCTATAGATTTTCCATGTTCTCCCCCAAGAAGTAGTTTTTTCTTCTACACACCACTTGTTATGATCCAACCATGATATTTTTATCATCCATATTTTTGGTAGGATTTTCATTTCTATTATTATTTGTGAATCACGCCTGAGGAGTTTTTAAATTTTTATCTTCATAGAAATTATTGATTAAAAATCAATTAAGATTCAAAAATTTTATTAAATACATTTAATGGGTCTAGGAATGAGACGTATAATTTTTTATGTTTTATCTGAATTGATTTCTTTCTGTTTTGATGTTGTGGAAATTATGGGATGAATACCCACTAAAAATTGTGGCATTTGGGGTCCTGGTTTTTCACTAGAATATGGGTTTTGAATACATTTCCTTTGTCTGTCTATTGATGAAACTTATTATGAAAATTTATTAACCATGTACATTCTGTTAATAAAATTTTTCCCACGATTAAATGGATTGTGCAATAAATCCCTTAATCAAAAAATTGAAATTAATTAAAGGATCATATGATATATATGAAAATATTCTCTGATCAAGTTTGGGTTGTAACGTTTTTTGGACAAATTTGTGAGTTGTGGGTGAGATGGGTGATTTTATGGATAAACATATAGTGGATAGATCAGCCTGGCAACATAATAGAATATTTGGTAGAAATATTGATGGACATTCGATCATATTTTTAATTTTATGCATCTATGATGCAATTATGGTTGGTGTGATGTTGTTGCATAGTGAGGATGTAGTGTAAGATGGTTTTGGATTTGGTTGTTGGGATTTTTCAATATTGTTATTGATTTGTGTTGTTTTCTTAATGTTCCCAATTGGTATGGATGGTGTAAATAATATTTTTTTAATAAAAAATACTTTAAATGTTTTAGTAAATGTGTTTTTTCAAAAATAGGGGATATATTTTATAATTAAACAAACACTGAGAAAAAATTGTAGATTAGTTAATAATTTAGGGGGTTGTCCTTATAGACATCATAGTAGAAAAGGGGGAATTTTTGAGTTGGTTAGTGATATTCTTGAAAACCCAAAGGTTAGGATTGAGTTATTTTTCATATATATATGTATACAATGTGAATTTATAAGATTTCTATACATACCCCACAGAAATTGGCCACTATGTACTGAACACCTATATAATCATTGTGGGGGTGTTTTTTCCAACATCTAGTGATATGTACGGATGGTTGGGTAGCGATTATTTTTTTAATATATCTTTTAGGTGAGGTATTTATTTTATAGGATGTGATATATAAGGGATTTTTAGTCAATGTTTTGGGGGTTGTGTTATCCCAGATGTCTTCAAGATGAGTTATGATATTCATTCCCATGTGTCTCTGGGATGAGATGTGATAGGTTATGATGTCACATACCAAGTGTCTTCAGAATGAGATGATATGAGATGTGATGTATATTGAGGCCCAAATGTATGTCTTGGGGATGTGTTGTGAATCTCAGGTGTCTGTAAAGGGGATTTTTTTTGTGGCCTTAGTTTTTTGATGCATGATGTGTTGTGACGCCCAGGTATGGTAGGTAGAATGTGGTGTGACATGTGGAGGGGATAAGATAACCAAGATGTACAACATTGGGTTAGAATAGAATTCTAATTGGAATGCGGTGTAGGGTAACTTTATCAATGTTATTCGTATTATATAATAATTTTTTTGTGATATATGGTGAGTATGACTTGGTATGAATTGGATGGTTAGAATACCATTTTAGGTTTTGTTTTCATTCTTTTTCCCTCATAGGTGAATTAGTTTACTTCTTTCACATGTGCTTGTGGGAGACTAGATTTTCGATTGTGTATACATTAATTCTTACACAATGTATATAAAAACTAATTCCAATTTTCTCGGAGGATTTCATGGACAGTGCTGGATATTACATGCATAGATCTCTCTATATATATTTTTTCCCTAGAATCAATTTTCTATTCGGTTTTTACATTGGAGACTTCATGTTATTTTCATTAGATATATTTAATCATTCAATGTGGGATGGTTTTGTGTTTTCATGTTTATGTATATATATATTGGAGGATTTTTTTGTGATTTATATTATATCCTAATTCTATTAATATTATAAATGGAAATTCTTCTCATAATATGAGATTTATACACCCTTGGTTAAAGTCACCAACAATGGCCTGCTATAAGAAGGACTTAGGGATCATTATCTTTGTATCTTCATTTCCAACCCATGAGGGGTAACTATAGAGGGAGTGGGTCAGGATAAAGTGGTATCAAAGGTCATGGTTATGGGATATTATTGAGTTTGGTGTGAGGAGTTATAAATTTTTCATTAGGTGTTATGGAAATTGTTCCGGTTTACATTGGTGGATGACATAAGTTAGAGATATTATCTAGGAAATTGGATTTTGGCCCCACCTTGGGACCAGTGAACAGACTCGAACGTTATTGAATTAACAAATGAGGTGGAACTGTTTACATGGTAGAGACCAAGGAACAATTCATGCATCTTGATGACATGAGTTCTTATTTGAAATGGTTTGTTTTGGTATGGTTAAATAGAATAATTTGGATTGATATAAATATTAATAAAATTTTATAATACTTAGGCTTATGAAATCCTTGTTTTCCATTTTTCTATGGCCCATATTTTTAACACACATCTGTCTTAGGTAGTTTAGGTTCAAAAGTCTAATTTGGTTTATATATGTATGGATGATATATTGTAGGAGGATTATCAGTGGAAGAAGAAGTTTAATGAATTAGTATGATAGTCTTTGGGGGAAGTAAGTGGGAAGTGTTACACATATGGAGACATATAGTTCTCTATAGGAGATTGAGATCACTAGTAATTTGATCCCGGTGCCGATAGTAGACTAGGACCATTTGGGAGTTAGTATGACTTAGGGAGTTTCACATTAGTGGTGGATGTTGTATCTGGGTGATCGGAAGAAGGCTGAAATTTAATGGGATTATTTCTAGAAGGATTTATGGGAAGAGTTCCTTTCATTGACCATGATTTTAGTAAAGAGACATAGGATTATTTCTGTTAAACATGGGATCATGTTAGTGTAGGAGTTGGGGATCATGTTAGTGTAGGAGTTGGGGATCATGTTCAAATCCTTGTTTTATATTCCTTAGATATTTCCATTGATGATGTGTTTCATGCAAGGCTTCTTTATGAATCACCAACCGTTCCATCCAATATAAAGTTACCCTTTTTATGATTCCAATGAATCTATAGGTTTAGAGATGATGAAATATGTTATTTACCAGATGCACTCTGGGGGTATTTTTTGTAAGAGGGAAATCATCTGGGTTCCTCAAGAAGCATAGTTATCATTGGAAGGTAAAAGTTTCCAAGACATTGGAGGTTTCATCCGGCAGAGATTTGACCTTTGAAGATTCCTTTCCAACCTTCTGGGGATAGTTGTTTCTGAGTTAATCCTAGGAGGTTTATGCTAATGTGTTTTAGTTGTGGGGTTTTATTCATCTCCAGATCCAGTTCTTTGTGGTTCCCCATTCTCAGTTTGGTAGATTTGGATTGGTTCAATGCCAGACTCAACAAAAATTTCCAGTGCAACCATTTCAGCAGTATGGGAAACATGTTTTTTTCTTAGTCAAGGGGATATGGAGAAGGATTAGGCCAACCACATGATGTTCCACATGTTTAGGGACAGAGATGTGGGTGTGGTTGTGGAGGTGGTTGTTAGCAGAGTGGTATGATAAATTTTTATACTACTCTTGTTTGTGACTCATTTGATTAGGGAGCTTCACTCTCTTTTGCTACACCCACTCTAGCCCATGTTCTGTAACTAGACATAGAGTGGAATCATTTTCCCGTAGTGTAGGCTATACAAGGGGAAGGTCATACCAGCATTATTGATGTTTTCTTGGGGAGTAGACTACTGATGGGGATTCATCATTATAATGTAGATAATTTCTTACTATATATACAACCAAACAATGTCATCCTTAGAATCAATTTTTTGTATTTTTTTCGTGCTATTATCGAATGGTTCTATAAGAGGATCTTTTTTATGATATGGGTGGTCAGTGTGTGGTGTTTATTGGTTTATTAGTGTTTTAGGTGGGAATTTTTTTTGGATCCACTTCAATACATGATGGTTGAGTTTTGGTTGGAGTTTGTTGACATTGGGACTGTGGAGGTTCACATGGATGTTAGGGAATTTCTAGATGTATTCAATGAGGAGGTTGGGAAGGTAACACATATATGTGATGCTAAGTTTGAGATATAATAGTATCCTGGTGAATCTCCAAATTTAATGGCTACTAATTGAATAAAACATTATGAGTAGTAGGAGTTGGGGATTCAAATATATGATCTGATGGATAAGGGTTTTATCTAGCACAATGTGTCAGCTTGGGGTTATCTAGTGTTGTTCTCTAAGAAGGTGGAAGATAGTCTCACATTAATTATAGAGAATTGAAATTTTAAATAGGTGGCGGTCAAAAATGGTTACATGTTTTCAATGATAATTGATATTTTCAACCATCTGAGAGGGGTGTGTAGATTTATAACAACAATATGTTGTCTAGATATCACCAGTTGATGGTGAAGGAAGGAGATATCTGAAAGACTTCCTTCTGATTGAGGTATGTTCACATTGAGTTTTTAGTCATTCCTTTTGGTGTGACAATCATACATGGAATGTTCATAAAGATTATCAAATGCAGGTTTTCTAAGTTCCTAGAACGATTCATCATTGTATTAACCGACAATATCGTAATATACTATACGTAAAAAAAATAATCAGGCTGAGAATCTAAAAATTATATTTCTTGTTCTTAAACACAACCAAATCTATGTAATTTTGTCCAAGTGTTTGTTCTGTTCATAGAAGGTGGAATTCCTCAGTCATATGTTGTCTCAAAATTGTGTGAAAGTAGACCCGTCGATATTTTAAGTAGATTTTTTTGGGAGAATCCCCCAATAACATTGTATAGGTTCATAGTATTCGTGGTCTTGTAGGATATTATAGGAGGGTTATACCAAATTTCTCTTGCATTTTATTCACACTGATAGATCTAACCAAGAATGAACAAGATTTTTGTGGAGTGATCATTTCTAGGCTACATTCGGTTGCCTGAAGGGTATATTGCCTAGTGACCCAGTTCTTGAGTTTCATGAGGAATTGGTGATTTTGATGTGTTTTATAAGGATTATCCTCTTGTCTTATCATATGTATTGATGTAGTAGAAGGAAGAGATCTGTTTTGGGTCAAAGTAGTTACATCCCCAATTTCGTAATTATGCCACCCATGATCTATAGTTATGGTCATATGTGTTTTCACTAACTTGGTGGTGGAATTACCTCATTAGGAATCAGTTTATAGCCTTCATGATCTCAATAGATTGAGTTATATATTTTTAAGCATGGACTAAACTTCTGATAGTGGAGTTGGATGGATATTATTTAGGATTATGATTTTGAGATCACATATACCTCCATAAATAGGAATGTTGATTCCAAATCCATGAGCAAGAAGTCTTGGATGAGTGTTGTTTGGGAATATTAGGATGCATGTATAGAAATAGAGGAGTTAGAATCATTTCACATAGGTTACAGAGTGGATTTTTTTGAGGATTATTTTTAATTTGATTGATAATTCTTCACAGATGCAACAGGTAGAGGGATCATTGTAGGGAGACTCAGAGGAATTGGTGATGCATGATCATGTCGGATATGGTGATGCTCAAGAAATATGGTCAGAGTATAGTTAGAACTACACAATTATTCATGGAATGATATTTGTCTGGGTATTAATGCATGATGGAGTGCATTTTGTGTTTCATAGATCATTGTTGTTGGTACTCCCAGTAAGTTTGAAGAATTATTATGGATTAAAGATGCAGTTTTGGGGTCTTGGGATGAAATGAGAAGTGGTGGAGTTTGTCTCAATGTTTATTGTTTTCCAGACAGTAAAGGCAGTGTTTCATGTTCCTAGTGGTTTTTTTGTTTCCTATTGATGTTCGTAAGATAAAATAGGATGAAATGTCAATGGATTTCATCATAGGGTGACCTAGAATATACGGAGGTAGATTTGATATCTGGGAAATAGTGGATCAGTTGATGAAATCTCCCCACATAACAGTTATCATAGGGTTTGGAGTAGTGGATGAATTGTATAAGAGGTATGTGGATGAGGTGGTGTAGTTTCAGGGATTTATGAGGTCCATTATCATGGATTGGAAAACAAATTTTATCTCATTATTCTGGAGGGTATTTCAACATGCATCTCGCACTCATTTATGCCACATTACTACTTTCCACCAATAGACAAATAGGATAATAGAACTTACTACCCTGATGCTAGTGGATATGTTGAAACCATGTGCCTTGGACATTAGTTGATCACGAGTATGACACCTACCTTTTGTAGTGTTTTCATAGAATATTTTCTATCAAAATTCCTTTGGCATGGTCATGTTTGAATATTAATATGGGAGACCATGATGTACACCATTGTGTAGGAAATTGGTTGGGGAAATAGCTTTTCTTGGTCCCAATGTGGTGAAAATAACATCATAGAAAGTTTTTCTTGTTCATAGGAGGATGAAGGAAACACGATACCCACATAATTCTTATTCTGATCATAGTAGGGGACCCCTACAGTTCAAGGATGGAGACCACATGTTCTTGAGGGTTTCCCCTTAATGTGGGTGGCCTAGGTTTTGTAGTAAGAGTGAGATTTCTCCTCTGGTTGTTGGACCCTTTGTGTTGTTGGTGTGAGCTGGTGGGGTGGATTACTTGTTTTATCTTCCACCTTGATTGATATATATCAATGATGTCTTCCATGTCTCTTAGCTTCATGGGTATCTTCATGATGGTGCCCATGTCATAGAATTGGGAGTGATGTAAATTGATAATGACACAACATTCTTGGAGAATCTAGTGGATATTAAAGACCATCGAGAGAATGTTATATGAGGACAAACCATTCCCCTAGTTTGGGTGCTATGGAGGCTTGGTGTCTAAGAGGATAGTACTTGGGAGTATGCGACACAGATGCAATCCCATTACCTAGAATTTTTTTAGATTTCCCTAGTCTTTTTTTCTTTGTGATGTAATGTTTGGATCAATTATGTTTATGCATATATGAGATCTTTTCTTTGTTTGGTAATGTGTTTTGTTTGATGTGTGATAAATTACTAACATATGAAAATGGGAGGATTTAATTTCTAATCATGAATAATTAATGGTGATTCTATTAAACCTATGTGAACAAGTTAGTTCCAAAAAAAGTAGCTAGTATCTTCACATGGAGGACAAAATACAATGATTCATGAGTTTCAAAAGTGTGTGATTCATTGGTTGAAATGGTTATTGGTTTGGGCTACGTGGAGGATAGGATACTAGTGTGGAAGTGTGGTTGTGTTAATGGAGGCAGCTTGTGGTTGTGGGGATGTGGTTGTTTATTCTATTCCAATGTCATTTAAATTAGCAGGTTTGATTGGTGGTGGTGTTTCAGTTGTAATGAGATTTTTGAGTGGGATATTTAGGAATGGTCTCTTGGAAACATACTCTATTAAATTAAAAGTTTGTATTAAATTTTTGAGGGATTCAATGGTTCTAGAGGTCTTCAATTTAACTGTATGGACCTTCCAGATCATAACATTAACAAAAAATTTATTCCTGAGGTTTCTGGAGGCAGTCCATGGTGTTTTTGGGACATGTGATTCATTCCAATATTGATTCATTTCAAAAGTTTGAAAATTTCATTTTTTTTCAATATTAGTTTGTTCTAGTAGTAGATCATTCTCATAGTGACTTGTCTGGTACTGAATTCATTGGTGGTGACTCACTAACAATGACTCGTTTGGCAGAGACTCATCTAGCAGTAACTCGACAATGGCGACTCAATGATGGAGACTCGCCTGGAAATGAATCATATGGAAGTGACTCATCAAGCAGTGGCTCATCTAATGGTGAATATAGTGATGTTGTCTCATCTATAGATTAATCGTCTGATGGTGGCTCGCCTTTTGTTGACTTGAAAAATTTGAACTGCTAGTGGGAATTCATCTGAAGGTGATTCATTAACAACATTTACAGTTTTTCCATTCTCCCCTTTTTATATCCTTCAATGATTTAAAATGACTTAAATCTATATTTAAGAGGTTGTTTTGATGTTTCAAATTCTGTCAATCATATCATTAATTTTCTTAAGAGTCGGGGTCTTCTAAATGCTCCCAACATGTGGTCATTCTCAGATCTACGTTTAACAAAAATTCAAACTATATCCAACACTAATATCATGGATCTTATAATTTTAAGGAAAATTATTTCAGTTCATTCTTTCTTTCTTCTATATATTGAGACCTTACATTCCATATCACTCTATTATGGAGTCCTTAAACAAAGTGTTGTGTTTGGTTCAAGTTCTCCACCTTGAAGTAGTATTCTCTTGAATGCAACTCTATTTTTGGTTCAATAACGCAGTTTCAGCCTTACTTTTTCTTGGTATAACTTCCTTTTCCTTTATTATTAGTTTATCACACGATATAGATATATATATATTCACCTTTGTGGAAATTGGTGATTCTGAATTAACAAAGACAATAAAAATGGAATATATCAATGTAATGGGGTTGGGAATGAGATAATTTATTTAACAAGTTATATCTAAAATAAATTCATTATATTATATATGTCATGGATTTTATGGCCTAAATTCCAACTGAAATCATTCTACGTGGATGGTCCTTGTTTTTGAACTATTTAATGGGTTTTAAAATACATGCAAGTTGTGCGGTTGTTTACAACACTTCTTATGAAATTGGTTAACTATGTACATTTGATATTATAATGGATTCCCAAAGATCACATGGACTGTGTGATTTCAACCTTAAACAATAAAGTGAAATTATATAAGGGATATCATGATAAATATAATTTTTTTTTATAATTTGGTTTATTCATTAACATGTTTGTTGACACAGTTTTAAGTTGTGGGTCGACTGGGTGATGTTATGGATGAACATGTAGATGATACATCATCTTGGACATGTAATGGAATCTTAGGACGAAATATTGGTCAATTGTGGAGTGTATGAGACATTTTTTGTAGTGGCAATGGAATGATTGTTGTTGTTATGTGGTTATGTAATGGGGAATCCAAGGAAGATTGATTTGGATATGGTTTTTGGGATGTTTCAATATGCTTCTTGATGAGCATTTTTTTTAGGTGCCTAGTGGGTATGGATGGTGAAAATAGTGATATTGGAATATAAATTAATGTACATAATTTTTTGGATGGGTTTGTAACAAGAAATTGGGGACATGGTTTGGAATTAATTAAATAATAAGAACAAATGGTTGTTGTTATATTCTGGTGTGGGATAGCACATATAGTCTTAGTAGTGGACTTGGGGGGACCTAGTGATTTGCTTGATGATATTCTTGTATAACCATATGTCGGAATTTTGTTTTTTATCTATATATGATTTCACTATGAATTCTTGTGATATCAATATGTATCCCACCCATGCTGAAAACGATGTGCCGAAAACCCTCATAGTCACATGTGGGGTGTTTTTTCCAACATCTGGTGATGAGTATAGATGGTTGGGAACCCATTATTTTCTACTCTATCCTCTGGGTTGGTTAGGTATTGAGTAGGCCATGATGGAAGATGTTCTGTTAGTGAATTATATATAGGTTTTGGTATCCAAAGATTTATTGGGATGAGATGTGATGTGCTTTCCCATGTGTCTTCGTGATGAGATGTGTTGAGCTATGATGAAATTTAACTAGTGTATTATTAATGATATGTGATTTTATGTGATGTGTTGGGAGGACCATGATTTTTTTGTGAAGGATGTCTTGTGTCACCTATGTGTGTGGGTGGGGAGATGTGTTGGGGAGATGTGTTGTGAGTCACAGATGTTTGCAGTCGGGAAGTGTTGTGAGGACCAAGTGTGTGTGGGAAGTTTTTGGTGTGGCATACAGAAGGGATACAAGCGCCAGGATGTAAGATGTTGGGTGAGAGTGGAATACATGTGGTAAAGTGGATAAAGGTACCCATATCAATGTTATTCCTATTATATTATATTAATTGGGTTGTGTTATTTGGTTAACGTGCCTTGATTTGGATCGGATGGTTAGTATAACTCGATAAGGGCAATTTTGTTGTTGTTTTTATACGGGTGTATTAATATTATTTTTCAGATGTTAATGAATGACTTTTTTATTTCTAACATATTATAATTTTAGGCTCACTAAATTTATTTAAAAATAGTTTTTAGGGTACCATGAAAATTTTCTGGACCATTCTAGACATTACTATAATAGATCTCTAGATAGTTGTTGTTCGGGTGTCATATTTCTCATCTGGGTATTTACATTGGGGAATTTATATAATATGAACTTGTTCTATTTATACATGAATTGTGGGATAATTTTTTATTATTATTATATATGTGTCTCAAAGATATTTTTGAGTGATTTATCTTATCTCCTGATACTATTTATATTATAATGGGAAATTCCAACAATATTATGATATTTGTAAACCCCTGGGGCTGGTTGTTAACCTTGTACCTATTGGAGGTGAGACTCAGGGGTCATTATCCCCCTTTTGTAATTTACATACTTAGAGGGGTGTCATTGTATAGGTGGGGAGATTTTTCACATAGGGGGATATAATCTTCCCCCATAGTGAAAATTTATCCTCAAAATTTTATCTCGATCCGGATTGTGTGAGTTTGAATCATTTTCGAAAAATATATTACTTGGAGAAAAAAATAGAACATACGATCATGAATTGAGGCACCTTTTCATTATTTAAAAATAATATTTCTTAAAACCCTCATCATAAATGGGATAATAAAGAATTACTTTGAAAAACATAAAATAGAAATATGGAGTTCACATTGAATAACACATAACCATGTTTTATTATAATGATAACATTGGATATAACCTGAAATATGGTCAAAGGGAATAAATAATGAACATTGAATCATAAATAGGGATAGACTATATGGCCATGAAAATGTTCATGACCCTAAAATAGAAATTAATTGGGGATAAATATAACAACTTATTAATTATAAATAAATTCAATAGGATGGAAATTTTATTTCTTCATCATTTTCTTAGATTTGAGGAATTCTATTACTATCACGATAGAGAACAATGTAAAATATAATAACTAGATTTAATTAAAGTACATGATCAAAATATATGCCTTTGGATGTCCATAAAATTTATTTCAAATGATCTCTTTTCTCTTACAATAAGAATGGAATTTGATCTATATCGAAAGAACCAAAATAAACTCCAAACATGTTACACTAACAACAAAAGGATAAAATTTCATTCCTTATATATTTATAAAGTATACAAAATAAATTTTATAAAAAAATATAACATAATAATAAATATGATCAATCTAAAATACATAAATCACTAAAATCTAAAAAATAACATCGAAAATGGAACATAAATCATAATAGAAATAATTAAATATAATTTTCTACATAATATACTTGACAATGATTGATTCCAAAATATAATAATGATTTGAGATCATATTTTTCCACAATAATCATATCAGTTGTATAAAAACAGTAACATTCACTCATATATTCTTGAACCAAATTAAATTATTATATAATCATATAATCTAAAAAACATGAAAATTGTTTGAATAAATTTTGTGATTCATGAAAATGACCCAAAAAATTCATATATTACTTAGAAATTTATTTCAATATATGTTTATTTAATAAAATATCTTTTTTTAATAATATTTTTTATCCAAAATAATATAATGTTCCCCAAAAATATACTTATCTTCCTTTAAAATAACTATAACCACTTCTTCACAAAAACATTTCTATTTCACGATTATATATATAATAAAACAAAATTTCATAAATTTTAATTACCATACATACCTCCAAATCATATATCATTTTAATCATATATTTTATCAATACTATTAATCAAATGTCTGCAATATATATATTTAATATTCCAAACATAACCCTTTCACTTAAAACACATAATATACTTAAGGGATTTATTCTAATAATTGTATCACGAAATATCCAAAATCATATTATTATCCTATAAAAAAGATCAAAACTGAAATCTATACATTTAACATTTTGATCACACGTAGACTCATTATCTCAGGATGCGGTATGATTCATAGTTTTCCAATGAGGTAAGGAATTTTTTTCGATTCAAATTCTTATATACGACATTATGTGAGTACCCATTAAGTTCATTGATTCATTGGGGTGGATGAGGATTGTTTGTAAACCAGAAGCAACCATATTTATTAAATTGGAATACCACATGGTTAGGAGAAACCATGTGGGACATGACACACATTTATATCTAACCATGCATGGCATGTTACAGGGGTGGAGGAGGTCACACTTTTTTATATAAACACTATATCCTCAGGAATAGACTTATGTAGATTACTAAATACCATAGATAGTGATATAGTACTAGGTTTGTGCATGGTAATGAAAATTGTGTTCATATCCATGGATTTTCCCCCTTATCATATTGAAGGGAACATTATTGGTGCTTTATTTGCACAACTGTGTGTCCAAACTATGTGGTTCAATATTCAAGGGTGAAATAAAAAAATTCACCCAAAAAAAATTAAATTCCAAAACAATATTTTTTTTCTATTTCATTGGATATCAGTGGGAGTGTGGTGATATCTTTGAATCTATTTGGAAGGCTTTCCTCCAATTTATCAATCCAAACTCGGAGTCAAATATTTTCAGTCATGTTGGATTCATGTTGATGAGTAATACATTTCTTTTGATACGCTATTCATTATTATTTGTATCAATGGATTCATTTATGTGTAGTAAAATATTCTGTATTAGCATGTTCTTCATTTATTATACATTTTTAGTGATCTGATTTGTATTCGGAGTTGATGTGGGATGAGCACTATATTACAGAACTACAGTAGGTGGTCTAAACCTTTCCCAAATGGTTTTGTGTTTTATAGAGAATGTTTCCATAGTGTCACACATCGAACATTCTAATGAATCCCCTTAAATTAATGAAATTTTTAAAATTGTTGAATTAATACCATATATGGACTACCACTAATTTTATGGAGATTGTTAGAGGTTTTTCTCAAACTGAGGCCACCCATGGGGTGTGATATTGTTTTTTACCAATGATAAACCACCCATATAGTAATTGTTATATTTCATAGTTATAATGAGGCAATTGATTGAATTGATTAAAATATAATGATTATGATATGTTATGCTACCATTTATATGTGATAACCTATCTTCAATTTTTTAATTGATTAAATATGAATTATTATATGAGTGGTTAAAATCAGGGTTTGTGAATGATTCTAAATTGAATGTTTAATGTTTCTATACAACTCCATGGGTGTGCTACACCATGGTTCATGATAGTTGTAGCAGATTATTTAGATGAAATTTATCCTTAGGTCAGGATTCCATGTGATTCATTTTTCCTTGAATCCCCTTGGATTCATCATTCTTAGAGGTGTGTAAGACATGATCAATTCGACCTGGACCTAGTACTCCACCCATGTATAACTGAGAATATTTTGAAATTATCCTGGGAATCACTAAGGATTCCGAGGTATTTTATACATTGAATCCAGGATTTTCAGGTTTGACACTTCTATTTATACAGTATGACCACGGTTGATATAAAACATCTAGTTATACAGCTCAGTTGTTGTAAATGTGACAGGTTATATTATATGTAATGGAAATGTTTGATATAATATACATATTATATATAATGTTCATGGATGATATGATATAATAGGTATATGGTATGTATGTGGGGTTTATTATTATTTCATTTACAACTTCATTATTTTTGGTGTGTGACCATTGATTACCAAGAACCTTGTTTGGATAACAAATTTCTCTTTACTTTTTTTACATATTCTAGGGAATGTTGATTCATTTTTGTTATACTTGTGAAATACATTAAACACTGCATCGATTTTTTTGAGACTATATAGTCATATATAGAGTTGGTGGTGGTGTATTTAGATTTTATCCCACAACCAATCTTCTGGTGCCTTTGGGTACTCAAACAGAATATATGGATGCATTTAGGGATTATGGAAACTAAACATAGTATGATTCTTGGTTTTTGAAATTATTATGAGCATCGGAGAACATGAAAATGTGGTGGCTCCTATTTCTATATAGGGATAGTGATTTTTGTTCATAAATTATTTTGATACATGTATTATACTGATGCATATATACATGTTTTGGATATATTGTTAGAAACATGACAAGATCCAAATTTTGTATATGATACTACATCAGAAATTGTTTATTTATTCTTATCTTGGATTCTTATATTCAGATTGGTTGTTTTAGTACTTTCTATATGGATTATAATTATTATTCTACTACATTAAACTCTAAAATGATGGAATATTCTCTCCACAGATACACCCTATACCCTCTAAATTAGTGGATAACGCCTAGAATTAGGAATGATGGGATTGCGGCTATGTGACCCCCCATCATAGGGCTCTAGATAGTGTCTTCTGAGTGACGACACTACAAATTGGTATCTGAAAATTATTTTTCAAGATTTAATATTTTTATTCAATATAAATGGGATCATGTTGTTTTGTAATTTTGGTAATGATCTATGTCTGGGAGTAGCTGACCCATTTACAAAAAAAATCCATTTTCTTATAATGGAAATTATTATTTATGACATTTCCAAAAATAGTTGATTTCATTCAAATTTTGGGTGATAGAACTAAATTGGGATTTTATCACTTATATGATTGAAAATATGTTTTGAAACTATGTAATAAGATGAGAGTAAGAATATTATGCATCATTTTTAAGAACCATGTAGGATTCATAGGTCATGAATTATGTCAGGCCACAGAGGGTGCATTGCCTAACTCCATGACATGATGATATATACCTTGTGTAAAATATTTGATATAACTTCAATTTGATTAATTATTTTTTCAATAAATTGCGAAATATATTTGGAAATTAGAGTTCTTACATTTTCCAAAATAGTTTTTTTTTCTGATTACACTACAATAGACACCCAAAGTAATCAACTATGGCATCTTGAGTCTAGGACCAATGGTCTCCTAGAATAGAATGTGTTTCCGTAAGGATAAAGTGTATTCCATAATTTAGTACATGAAAATTATTTCCCTGTTAGATTAGAAGTGGGGAACCATTGGTTTCATCAATTTTAAGATAAGTGAGAAATAACAATGAATTCAAATGTGAATTCAACTTATTAATAACTGAGAACATTACATAAACCATATTTTTGAGTTGGATGAAGTTAGTATCTAGAGGGATATTAAAACTATTTCATTTTACCCAGTCTTAGAAATAGTATTAGGAATAAGGGTTTGTTTCATTAATAGTTAGTTATTAACGTATCATACACTTTTATATGGGAACATTTCATTATAAGTATTTTTTATGGAGTGTGTTTTGAATTGCAGAGGCATTCCACCATGACAACCTGAAGTCATTCCTCGGGAGGGTGGTGAAGACCATGTAATGGAGGTGGTGGTCCTTGGGATACTGGAGGAGTCTCTTATATTTCATTATAAGGATGTGGTTTTATCTAGGATCCTATGTAGAGGAACAATTCGTTAACAGTTTTAAGTGATTTATTAAGAAATTTAAGGGATGACCACAAACTACCAATTCTATAGCTGAGAAAATTTGAGTGATCCAACAGAAATCTCCTACGAATTTTTTATCATATGGTGGCACTTATTCTAATAATATGAGGATTGAGACTATAATTTTTATATTTAGGAATCTAGTGACACCATATTAGAGGATATTGAATCATGTGACTTAGAGGCTTTGGGGATATGGAATGATCCCGTGGGTGTTTGGAACTAGAAAGAAAGGTAATGTGGAATGTTAGTGGTGATTTAAAAACATGATTATATTATTACCTTTTCACTATCAATATTAGAGAAGATAGTTCATATAATTTCATGAATCTTGGGTACGTCTGGATAAATGATATGGAATATTCGATGCGCTTTACAGTCATTTATCCATCCATGCCGATAAATCTTTCAGATGAGTTACCACGGGAAAGCAACTTTGAGGAAGGTATAAGAAATGTCCCATGTTATCTATTCAAAATTTAAGGATTATTACAATTAAAATTATAGTGAACTACACTATAATTAATGAGAAAAACTCAAGGGAATCAAGGGGAATAAATCAGAGTAGTACAGTCTCTCTTCCTAGTAGTTCGACTTCTAGTGGCATGATATTATGTTTTGAGGCTCTTAGTGATATGAGTACCAACTAGTGTGGTAATATATTCTATTCAATTTTCTATAATATATTTGAAAGGAGAGTATACATTGAAAAATGTGAGATCAAGACCCCTATGAGTGATGATGTTGTGGTAGGATGGGCCAAATGTATCATTTTTTTGAGACTACCTATCTAATAGTTAGTGGTATGGGGATAGCTTCGACACTAGTTTCAAGAGTGGGTTTCACACCTCTATTTTATGCATTGTTATGGAGCATTACTATTCAATCATGTCATGGAGGTGTTCATGAATAATAATTCCAATCTCGAGTTGTACCTATATAGCATAGTGGGCCTACACCGGTTAGTGATGTTTTTTCACAGGCCCACCGTCCAGTACAGATCAATTATTGGCATCATTTCCATGAGTATTGTGACAAAATACCATCAATGGTGACTGATATGATCATGGTAGCATTTAATCTCGAATATTAGTTTTTTATATAGATGCATTGCATAGATTCATATCTGTACCTGTGGAAGAAAGCCTTGGGATTGTAGTCTTGTTTGGGGGATTACCGACACTTGATACAATATTTCTATTTTGATAGGATAGTGTGCGAAAGTGCAGGGAGTTCTCCCTTGAGGGGTGTTTATGAAACTTCATATGAGAAGTTTTTTTTCTTAAACAATTATGGGTTTGACATCATAAATGGAATGATATTTCTAATTAATTACATAACTTACATTGATTTATATCTTTGTGGGGTGGATTTTACATCCCCAAAGGGATGATTTTTTATTCAAAAGGTTTAATGGTATTTCATGGTGAGCCACAATTTACCATAGTATCATTGGATTTGCTGGATGATATCCCATACAAAAATTTTATATCTGGATGATCATGAATTTGTTCAAGCAGATTTCCCTCCAATGGTTGACCAGTTTACGAACATCTTCCATGATTACTTTTCTATATTACCTCCAAAGAGAGATGTTGAATTGTCCATCAATATAGTTCTAGAATATCCACCGATGTCCATTGATCCTTATAGAATGGATAACATAGTGTCCTAGTAGCTAAATATGGTACAATATTATTTTTAGAGATATGTGTTTATATGTACTAAAACATCCCCATCAGACCCACATGTCTACATTGAGAAAAATGGTGAAGGTAACCTTATGACATGTGTGTATTAGATTATATTGAAAAAGTTTATATTTATTAATAGGTATCATTTTCAACTATATATGGACTTTTTTATTATCCTAAATGAGCACGAGTTTTTTCAATATTTGATTTTAGGTTGGGATATCAAGAGGTGTGTCTTCGACTAGCTAACATTACATATACTTATTTTCATAAAATTTATATTTTATATGATATCTAGTTATGACATTCAGTCTAAAAAACATTCCATTATTATTCAGGTTGCTGATAAACTGAGTTTTCCACCTTTATGTGGATTCCTTTTTAGTGGAATTCATGAATGATATCTTGGTGTATTCTCAAAATATACACAACCATTACAAAAATATAGATATAATTCAAGATAAACTATGATATTTATAGTTATATTATATTCTCACAAAGTGAAACTTTTGAATGTATATGATTCATATCCATGTTCATATTATCTTAGGAAAAATTATTAGTTGTCCTAGAGAAGTCGAGAGCTGTAGTTTCCTAGTAGCAGCCCATGAATGACATTTACATGTGGAGTTTCTTGGGGCTAGATGTATATTATAGGTGCATCAGTCATAAATCTAACGCATTGTATTAGATTTTAAACACTTTTTTATGAAGGTTATGTTGATTTTATTTTTAGATACCTTTGACAAGTCAATTCATAATATTAATGGAAGATTAAATTTGGCACTATTCCTAATTCATCCAGAGCATGGAATGAGCTGCACTATGTATTGTGATGAATCGGGTATCCAGTTAGAAGTAGTTGTGATATATGGGAATATAGTTATGGCATACTGATCTCATCAGTTTAGGCCACATGATTGAACGTACCCAACACATGCTATTGATATTGAATTAGTTGTTCAATCCTCAATCATTTAGATACATTACTTACTTGGAGGAAGTTTCGTGGGGTATACATAACAAAAAATAATCAAATGTATATTTAAAAAGTGAGACATGAATATAAGGTAGAAATGGTGGGGTTATTACCTATAGCATTTTAATATCGAGCATGCCTATATTCCTGGATATAGAAATATCATTTATGATGTACCAAGATTGAAAACTCATGTATGAGAATATAATGAAGCTAGTACTGAGTGGAAAAATATGGATTTGATTTTTGAAATGCACATAGAGGTAAAGGATAACCATTGGTTTAATTTTATTTCATCCATAATCGTGAAAAATATGCCTCTAAATTAGGTGAGAATGTGTAAGTTATGTGATTCATAGCTCCATGTCCTATGGAAGTGTTTGGAAAGTGGGAAAGCACATCCTAGTTGGAATATATTATAGGATTACATTCTCTTTATACCATTTACTGTATGGGTTCCAATGGATATATGCAAGGTGTTGATGATGGAGTTTCGTTCCTCATTTGGGGTAGTGAATACTGATGTTACCATGATGTATCATGATGTGTGATTCAAGTACTAGTGGTCGAGGATGAAATGCGATGTTTATTTTATTATGAGGTGTTCATCCTATCATATTTGTGATAGTGGAACATTACAGACCAGATGGAATTTTTTACTAGTTATGCATTTTGAAGTGGATATGTGAGGATCTTGTGATGGATTTCATGACCTATTTGTTTAGGTCACCTCATGTTACTGATGTTGTTTGGGATGTTTTTGGCATCCTCATAAAGAATGCTCATTTGATTTTGATCAGTGAGACCCATGGTGTGGATTATAATGTGAGTCTATATATCAATGATATATTATTAAAGGAAGAGGTTCTTTAGACCATGGTATTATATAGGGGCACCTCATTTTCATCTCATTTCTAGAATAGTTTTCAAAGGGATTTCGGTACATCGTATCTCCTAATAAATACATACCACCTTTAGACTAATGGCCAGTCAATTAACATGATTTAGATTCTTCCAGACATTCCACAATGAGGCGTAATAGTTTTCATAGGCTCTTGGGATAGATATATACCCCAAGTTGATTTCTCCAATAATAATTTTTTTGAGGTGACTATTCGTATGTATCCATTTGTGCATTTGTATGGTAGAACTAGTGAATAGACCCAATGCATAATATAATGATGTAAGGTATGATGACCAAGAATGTTTATTATGAATGAGAAATCAGTGTAGGTCCAATTGATCAAGAAGTGGATGAATACTAAAAAATCTCAATAGTAATCATACACATGTTTTCATTAAGTACGAAAAGAGTTATTGGTTGGGGATCATGTATTTTTCTATCTCACTAATAATGGGACCTATATGTATTAGAAGAATTTTTATGATTTAACAATGTTATTTTAGGGAATTTGATATTCTAGATAGAAATAGGTCAGTTGAATATTTGTTGTAGTTAGCATGGTCATATTGGACCACACAAGACATCTTTTATGTATCCCTTCTATGCCATAATCACTCAGACCGATCACATACACTACATCCAAAGGTGGTGTAGATATATGTATAAGTTTCCATTAAGGATAATCTCATCCGTATTGTTGATATGAGAAGAAAGGTTCTTTGAGGCTGGTCAGTTCCTTTTGTATGGGTACTTTAGAAACAAATCCATGTATAGGATGAGTCATGGTATTGGATGGATGATGTATGTTGTCAGTGGATGGTGTTTTTCTCAGATGAATCATGACCATCCTTGAGATGAAAATCCAAGGTTGAATTTATTTAAAATTGGGAGATTAAATGATCTTGGGTTTTCCTGCAAGGAACATGTCTTTAGTTTTTGGATTTAAATTCATGTTTATGGACTAATGTGAGTTCTCATTGAGTTAATTGGTGTATATGGGGTGTACCTGGCATGTTTGGAACCATAATGTTATGTATTCTAGAAAAATAAAATCATCCCCATTGTTAGGAGGAACTGTGTGAGACAAGCTACATGGTTACCCCATACCGTGTGTGTATTGAATGTGGGGCACTTGAAGTTGAATGGTATCAAATAAAATTTTCACCTATATGGGCACACTAGTGCGGATTTCAGAATGCCTTGGAAATTGAGTTAATACATTTTTGGTACATGATTTTGAAAACTACACATAGTAACCATGCACGGTTCCACTTCACAGATTGAAGGGTGCATTGTTGGCGCACAGATATGAATACCATGCGGCCAAACCATGTGTTTCTTTATGTTTTAGTGAAAATAAAATTTTTCCCTCAAAAATATTTCAATCCTAAAAAACATACTTATTATCCTTTATTAGATAGGACATGGAATTGATATCTCTCATTGGTGCTATTTGGTAGGATTTTCTCCCATTCTGTAGTCCAAACACAGAATCAAACTCCATTGGTGTTGTTGGATTCACACTAGTGATAAATCCATTCACTCTATTCCATTCTTCATTATAATTGTCCAGGATGGAGATATTTAGGTAAAATATAGTATTATGTATTGTAATTTTCTTCATCCATTCATCATTTTTCTCCAGGCCATAGATAAATCAGTAGCTGGTACTGGACGAACACTCTACAAATTACCTATGGTAGGTGTTCTAAAAAAATTTACTCATAGTTTAGTGTATAACAGAGCTAGTTTCTATTATAAAACTCTCTTTTTATAATGTCACGTGTTTTAATAGATAGACAAAATCCTCACATGTTATTAATATTTATATTCTGGTTGGAAGAATGAAATATTTCTCGATAAATAGAACATAATTCCAATAGTTCACATGACCCAATTTGTAAATACAACGAGCCCAAATGCATGGAGTTGGTCCCTTAAATCATTAAGTTGGCATAATAAAAAATGAAGTTGTATCATGAAGGACTAAATTGTTATTATTTTTTGAAAACTAGATAAAAACATTTGTTTTAAATTACAATATTGAAATCAATACAATATAACGATCACATTATAAATATCCATATCTACAAGATTATCCTACAAATAAATTCATAATATTGAACTTCACATCATGGGGGATAATAAAACAAAAGTAATTGGTATGGTCAGATGTTCTGTATGTGTAATTAATACGAAGGAATCATATATATAAGGCAAGGGGAATAACTAAAATAAACATGCCATTAATAAATAATCATGAGAAATAAATGGAAGGAATAAAAACTGATTAAGTAATTCCATAAGAATTAATATCTATAGACATTATACTAGTTGACTAACCACATATCCAATAAATTACTAGTTTCATAATAAGAAAATTCAAAATTCAAGAAATCATAATCATACCATCAAATCCCCTATGAAAACACCATTCATAAGGAGTAACAATCCCAATGTAGTTTGTCTCATGAGACCTACCGATGCATCGAAGGGATATATAGGGCCCTTCACCTCAATTACTATGTATAATTAATTTCTCATATTAATGGGGATAAACATAAGCAATTTATACATATGAAATGTAGATATCCTTCCCCAATCAGTGATCATAATCACTATCCATTCTGAGTAGTGTGGTGAATGGTATCAAGATTGTACATCGATAATAACTGTGATCATAAACCACTTAATAAAATATGTTGTTTGATAAAAATAACCGGAAAACCTCAAAAAGACATAAAATTCAGAATATATTTTTAATCAAATGAAATAATTCAAAAAAAATCAAGAAATTATTGAGAGAAATACATTTCATTTACATTCCAAAGAAGAGTTCTTTTGAAAAAAATAATTTTTATTTTTCCTGATTTGTTGTATAAAACCAGACGTTAAAAAATATATTTTTTCATTATAAAATTAGTGATTTCAGAAAAAATAATGGCGTCTTAAAATATTTTATGGATTGTACTTTAATTTGTTTAATAAATAGAGATGTTCCCTTTAATAAAGATTGCGTATTAGGATGAAATGAGAAAGGAACCTTCTAACACATGTATTATCTCATAAAATAATGATTATATAATCTAGATAATCAATTATAGAATATATATATATATATATATATATATTTTATAATAATTAAATGAAATTATTATATAATTACATTGGTGTGTAGTGTGAGAAATCATAAACCGAACTAGAATGGAGGTTGAGGAAAAAACCCCTTACCTAATGTATAAATGTACATGTGTTCTTCACTTAACCTTAACATCCATGATAATAAAATCAAATCCATTATTTATTTTATTCATCACCACATAGAGATTTTATTATTTATTATAAATATATCATGTTCATTTATGTCCATTTGATGAGTTATAAGATATAACTTTATCGCTCGGTGGCATTGATTTCCTTAGTTTTCACAATTAGTATAATTGTATACAAGTATACATGTTCATGTGGAATGGGAATAATTCTCTAGAGTTGATTTTATTTGATATTAATGAACATATATATGGTTAAATGGTTATATAATTAATCTGCCTTTTTTTCTATGAGGATTATTCATTATATAAAATAGTAGTGATAATCATTTTGAATATTCAAGCATTTTTTTGATCATCATGAACTAGTTTTGCAGCATAATTTAATATTATGTATATAATGATATTCTAGAATAAAAAATTAGTTGCAGTAATAATATTATTTCTAGTTTAACCATACTTATTTTTCATTAACATCCTCGATGGATAAAATAATTAATGACAATCTATCATCGACGAAAGTTGTAATATGACAGCTCAAAGATGATGAATTTGTTTTAAAAATAAATGAGATAGGGAATTGAGTTTCATGTAGGGTTTTACATTAACATGATGTCATAACATTTTATTAATTATAATGGATTTATAATTCTCATTTGAATAGAGGATTTGGGAGAAAATAATAATATAAAATAACATCAACTGAAATTAAATGGGAAAGGATGATGATATTACCTCTGGAATACTCTTCCTTGAGAACATCCTTAAGGGGATTGGTTTTGGTCTTTTGACAAGATATATATCTCCTAGTTGCGGGGCTAGGCTTTATGAGAGTATTCAGCATAATGTTTATAGGCTTTATGGTTTAGATGTGTGAGGATAATTGGAAGTGGGTGATTGCATCTATATTGGAGGAAATGGATGATTTTTCATTATTTTATTCATTATTTTATTATATTGCACAAGAAAAGAAACAATATTGATTCTAATCACTAAATATGGTAATAATTGCATGTTATTTGGAACTAAGGGTTCTACATCTGCCAAAAATCGCCTATTATCCAATAAATCATCTATTTATCATTTATCATAAATTATCATATTTTATAATTCAAAAAAAATCAATTAACCTTGAAAAACCCCAAATAATGACACAATAAATTTTTAAACCATTATAATAAAAAAATGATCTCCATTGTATGAAAATAGATTTATAAATGTAATAAATTTAATTTATAATTAAAACCAATATTTAGATGAAAAATACTAATTTTAAAAACATAAAAAAATTTATAACAGATTAAAAAAATTAACAAAGGTGTCGTAAAATAATCCAAAAATAATAAAACAAAAAAATGGCAATTTATGTATACATTTTAAATAATTAATTTTTTTATCATTTTATTAATTAAAAAAAATTTATTTAATATTTATGGCTTAAAAAACACCAATAACTTATTTACCTATTATTTAAATGAGTATTTACTTATACTATGATATTTTAATATGATACATTAATTTAAAAGGGGCCAAAATTTTATTTATACTTTCATGGGTAATTTTATTATTCATTAGTCTGATTTACTATTCATAATGGTAATGTTACTATACCTAATGTCAATTTATTATTTTATCGGTGTAAGGTCCTTAATTTCTAGAAATACCTTTTATTTAATTTAGTATTCATTTATGATGTGTAACAACCCGAACACTCATTAATGAAAACTCATTTTATCAAACTAAATGTATTATTATGTGAAATAGTTATATAACATATGCACTTTTTGGTTTTATGATTTTGGATTTTTAAAATACCGTTATGAATTGTGATCATTTCTAATATAAACTTTGAATAGTGATCACATGATTAATATAAATATAGGGCATTAAAAAATCCAATTTTCTCCGAAAAAGTAAGTGATGGACTCATCCAATAGACTTACCCCATACAAAGCCCATTTTTCGGACCTTATAAAGGAGGTGACATCATTGGGCTTCACTCTAGACCAATCTCAAGAAGAGCTTCAACATGTTAAGCCGGAACAGAACCTCCTACAAGAGAACTGGAAGTTGATAGAGATTAACACCTGAGCAATGTTATCCAATCCACCAAAAGAATCTACCACAAACTCAGACCTTACCCTTCGGGCTTATGTGGGTGTTATAATGGGTTATGTAATGATACCCTAGTACTATGATTAGGTACACTATTTTTTATAGAGAATACACATTCATTTTATTATTGTTACTTTGTAAATAGTTTTTAATGCACATATAGTATTTTTAGTTAATATTCAAATAATAAATCAAATTTGTTCAATTAATTGTTTTTTTAATTAAATAATAATTTAATAAAATATTTTTATTATTAAATTGAATTTTATTAAGTATAAATGGTAGATTAATTTTTTTGAATACAATTGTAATTTTTATTAACGTCTGAAACATGTTTTTGTCAAAACCCATGAATTTTCGATAAATATCGGATTTTATTTTCAATTAAAACGTCTCATATTTAGAAATTATTGGGATAAAATTAATATTATTTTTGGAATCTGGATGTTGAAATCATCCAACGGTGAATGTTTCATAATTTTCTAAGACAATCAATATTTTGGGTAAAAATTAAATACCGTTAAATATATTGTGTGTTTTATGACATCATCATGACCCAATAGTGATGTAATAAATTACTATAAACATTATGTTCAAGCAATATATAATTTTCCATTAAAATTATGTGATTTTATGTTTGTCTGGTTTATTTTACTAAGCCTTAGTCGACTATCCAATACTTATAAATGATTTTAGATTTTTAAATTTATTTCATTGAGAGTGTGACTGACGTCTAAATAAGAAACCCTATTATATTAAGAAGACCCGCCTATGGAATTATAAAATATCATGTTCCCATCACGTTTGGAAAAAAGGGCAAAACCCATGGGCTGGTTATTTGTTTTGATTATTTTATTGTGTGGTGTCCTAAACCCAAATAACAAATAATTCCCTCTCCTTTCATATATAAACAAACCCAAGCTCCCACTTCCTATTCACTAAAATCATTTTGAGTCCATACAAACTATTCCCTCCTCTCTCTATAATCCTCAAAAGGCACCCCAAACTCCCAATAAGCCTCTCACGAGCCTCTTCGAAGCCTTTGGGATCAAATTTCCATGTAAGGGATTACTTCCATTCTTATTTTATCAATGTTTATTAATATTGTTATGTCCTTTTATTTTCAATTATAAAATTGTGGGTATGATTTCACACCTCCCCATACATTTATCATTCTGTTTTAATGATTTTAGGTCCATTTCCCTCTCACTAATTCCTCCCATCTACACCCATTACTATGACAAAATTTCTGTATGAAATTTCTCTCTCATTATTTACATTCAAGAAATTATTTTGTATTATGAATCTAAATTCAATTAAATTTGTTGGAAAATGTATCTATATGATCCCCTTACATTCCATTTCAGGTACATATAATGAGGCACCCATTTCTCTCTTATCAACCTTTTTTTCAAATTTTTATGTCACGCTGTTATGCTGTCGTAATTGCATCGTGATTTTCCTAGCCAATGTCATTGTGTCATTAATACCATGACCATTTCTTTATCAAGTTTATTCACCCTTATGCAAATTTACTTATTGATTATAGAGTTTTATGTATCATGTCTGTATTCCTTTATCATGTAAGAAATGGTGATGTTTAATAAATCCATGTTTTATGTTCTATGTGGCACACATATGCATGAAATGAATTGTTTAAGAAGGGTGTGACCTGATAGCTCTACAATTCATTGGGTAAAGGTTAGTATCCTAATACAAAAATTTAAATGAAGATTTACTTATTCTAATTCATGTTAAATGAGTATTTATTCATTTTAATTCATGTGAAATGAATATTTACTCATTCTTTATGTTCAATGTGCCTTGATTCATGATAATTAAATGATAAGAGTTGTTGCCACATTTCCATGTTATGATAATAATACTCTATCATTACACTATGTTCATGTTCGTTTATGCTCCAATAATATTTTTATTTCCCAAAATGTGTTTCATTCTTCTTGTTATGCCTTTTTTAATCCCATATTATGCTTTATAGCTCAATCATTTCCCATGTATCTCCTAATGTTATCCCAATAAATGCAATGTACGAGGGAATGTCATTGTTATCTAATATTTGTTTTCAATTAATTTTTTTTAATATGTTATATGTTGTTATTTAATGTTCCTAATCCCTATAGACACTAAATATCTCAATATTTTATGGTTTATCAAGTGAATTTTATATAATAAACCAGTTTAAGTGCATAACAAAGAGGAGGGGTGTTATAGTTGGTATCAGAGGATAGGATTGGTTATTTTTGGGATTATGATTATAAAACCCTAGTGAAATCCTTCGGGATAAGACTATGTGTAATAAAACATCCCTAAGTCTTGGTGGGTGATGAGTAAATGGTTTATCAAGAAAATACATCCCTGTCTCGATACGAGCAGGTAGAGGTGGCTCTGGCATTAATGCACCTAGGAGTGAAAACTCTCGCAAGATGTTTTGAGCATGACCCAAGGTATCCTGGAACACGACCATGGGACCTGATGCAGTCTTGGATACGATACCCATGTGAGATATTCTTTGGTAAATTAACAATCTTAGTATGTACCATTATTTAGTGAATTAAAAAAATACCCCTAAGAATATATGTTAGCAAGTAGATCATGGTTAACATAGATTTAATCCAATTTAATTATATGTAAAAGAAAAAAAATTAATTTAGAAGTCATACGTTTTTTCCTTTTGATTACCATTTAGGTGTTACATATAAATTTTTGTTTATTCTTGTCAATGGACAATAATAGGAGGACTCGATCAATCAATCGATGTGAAGATGAATGTGATAACAGTTCTAATGATATGCCCAATCCCATGGGAGCATGAATCACGATATTTTTCATGATACACTCACAGTTAACTCAATATTTGAATAAAATCATGGGTCAAGAGGAATTACCCCACCTTTGGAATGAACAAGTAGAAATCGGAAGCTTTATAAGGCAACAACCTTTTACTTTTAACGGATCATCTCATTCCTCATTTTCCGCATTATGGATCAACTCCATTGAAAAGTTATTCTCTATAAATAAATGTTATGATTAATAGATGGTTCTCCTATATTCTTATCGTATGGAGGGTGATGTTGATCAATGGTTCCCATTGATCAAAAATATGAATCCTGAGGAGATGATCGAGGAATTGGAATGGAAGGCTTTCCCAAAAATGTTTTTCAAAAAATATTTTCCTCACACCCTCCGACATAATATGGAAAGGTACCTCATTTACCCTAAGAAAAAAAGATGACTAATCCATCATATCATAGGAGAAAAATTTTGAAAGGCTTACACGATATTCCTTTGTCTTTTTTTTACCCTTGAATGGATGGTTGACTAGTTCTTTGGGGAGCTGAAACATAGCCTGTGGAAATCTCTGGTGAACTATTACTTCGACAGCTATGAGGAAATTTTCTGATGTGCTCAAAAGGTCAAAACTGTTATCAGAGAATCACATGGTAATAATGGGGATAAGAATCTTAAGGTGGAATTCAATTTTGGAGGTCTGATGGATGAATCCCATGGTGCTCATAAAAATCAGCACCACACTTTCCAATGGTGTGGATAGAAGCTCCATGGAAACTCCCAGAAGGGGATGCGGAAATGGTTTGGTGTGGAAGAGAATGGCACCAAGAAGTTAACTTCCAACAAGAAAAACCTGTGGCTATGATAGATAATAGGAACAATCCATTATACTCTCAATGAAATATTCATTGCTTCAACTAAAAAGAACCAGACCACCATGCAAATCAGTTCTCTAAGCCAGGGGTTTTCATGGGAAACCAACAACTTATAAGGCAGCAAGGGTGAACTTTTTCCATCACTACCGTCGAAGTAAACCCCAACAAAGTATTTTTGATAGGTACGCTAGATATTCATTCAAGAATAGAGAAAATACTTTTTGATTTCGGTTATATGCATTTTTTTTGTATCCAGAATGTTTAGTAAAACAATCCCAACACCCCCAAAAATCATGGAAGTAAAGATGTCGGTGAGTATGGAAAATGGGTAAATCATTGCATCCCATGGATATAACTCCCCCCTTGTAACAATTTTTGATATGAAATTCTCTATGAACCTAATCATGCTCCCACTGGTGTAATTTGATGCAATTTATGGCATGGATTGGCTTCCCTTATATGGAGCCAACAAAAATTTCCATGTGAGGTGAATCACTCTTCAAATGATGAATGAACCCTCGATTCTATAAAATTGTAAGATGTAAGACGAATTTTACTTAGAACCATCATCTCATGCATGGATATTACTGCCCTATTAGCATGTGTATCATTCTCAGATGATTGAGTCTACATAAGAAACAATCATTGAAGACGTTCCTATTGTGAGGGAATTCCCTGAAGTGTTTCTCGAGGAATTTCCTGGTCATCCTCCGAGAATAGATGATGAATTTGGATTGAACTTCTACCTGGGGAATTTCCAATATCCAAGAATCTATATAGAATGGCTGTTGTGAAGCTTTAGGGGCTGAAAAACTATAAGAGAATCTAGAAAAAGTGTTTATATAACCAAGTACTTCACCATGGGTTTTATTGGTCCTCTTCGTCAATAAGAAGGATGGGTCAATGATCCTTTAAATTGATTATCTTGAGCTCAAAAAAATCATGATAAAGAAGAAGTATCCCCTACCTAGAATTGATGACATGTTAAATCAGCTATGTGGAGCACAATAATTCTCCAAGACATGTCTGTGGTTGGGATATTATTATGTATGGTTGAATAATGACGATATACCCAAGACAACATTTTGTACAAGATACGGGTACTATGAATTCATAGTAATGCCTTTAGGACTCAATAATGATCCAAAAATCTTGATGGACATGATGAATAGTTTCTTTAGAGATTACTTCAAGAGTTTTTTTTTCAGTATTTATAAATGATATTGAAATATACTTTTAAACTAAGGTGGATCTTGAGGAGTATCTATGAACCATACTAGAGACCTTGAAGAATGAGAATCTCAATGCAATGTACAACAAGTGTGAGTTATGGTTGATGGAGGTCTCATTCATGGGTCATATAATCACAAGCAATGGGATATCAATAGATCCCTCCATGAAAACTAAAATTGAGGGATGGTTGGTGCCAACATCGGAAATAGATATATGTAGATTCTTGATGTTAGCTGGATATTATCAAAGATTTTTGAGAAATTTTTCATGATAGTCAAAAGATCAATCCAAGCTAACTCAGAAGGGAGTAATGTTTTCATGGAGTGATGAATGCTAAGAGAGATTTATGGAGTAAAAAAGTAGGCTTATTACTATGGTCGTGATCACATTACCCACAAGTGGAGAACGTTTTGTGATATTTAGTGATGTTCCAAAGAAGAAAATGTGTTTTATGTTGATGAATAATGATAAAGTGATTGAATACACCTTAAGGAAGCTGAAAATCTATGAGAAAAACTATCCCACACATGATATGAAGGTGGAAGCTGTGATGTATGAGTTGAAAATATGGCATAATTATCTTTATGGAGAGAATTATGAAATATATGAAGACAATAGAAGCCTCAAATATATATTCACAAAAAAGAGCTTCATATGCACCCATGAAGATGGATAGAACTCATCAAGGATTATGACTGATCGATCCATTACCACCATAGGAATGTGAACAAGGTGGCCAATTCTCTAAGTAGAAATAATCATGTATCATTATCAATGATGAGAGTTGAAAAGGATCCTATATTCATATATTTATAGACGATGGGAATGGGAAGCATTAAGGGAGGAACGTAATCAATCATTTCTCAAATGATTTCTCAACCATCCCTCACTAAGAAAACAATAGATTCTCAAAGAAAGGATGTATCAATTATGAAAAGGCTGGAAGCTATTTGAAATGGAAAATCCACTGTGTTTGTGGTTGAAAAGTAAGAAATTATGATATTTGGGTCATGATTATGTGTAACATCTGATCCAGATATGATGAAGGAGATTCTGAATGGTGCACAATGCTCAACCTTCTATATTCACTCGGGGAGATCAAACATGTATTGAGATCTCCAAGAAAAATTTTGGTGGGGAAATATTAAAAGGGAGATTGTTGAATAAACATTATAGTTCCCGGTATGTTAGTAAGTTATGATTGAGAGGAAAAAGTCCACGTGGATGATGCAACCACTACCCATACAAAAATAGGTGTGGGGAAACATTTCAATGGACATTGTCACTAGACATCCATGGACATCGAGAGGAAAAAATTCTATATGGGTAGTTGTGGATCGTCATACAAAGAAAAATCAAATTATCTAGATTTCAGGTGATTTATCATTATTTAAAATTACAAGGATTAAATCAATGAAGTGGTAAGGATTCATGGATTACCAATATCTATTGTATCTGATCGTGGATCGAGATTCACCTTGTGGTTCTGGAAAAGTCTCCAAGATGCTCTAAGCACCGAATTGAACATCAGTATGACCTATCATCCTCAAAATGATGACCAATATGAGAAAACTATTTAGAAAATGGAAGATATTTATGATAATGTTCTATGGACTTCAAAGGAGGATGTGACAAATATATTCCACTTGTTGATTTCTCATAAAATAACATTTTCCACTCAATCATCGGAATAACTGCATTTAAATCTTTTTATAGGAACAGGATCAAAATGCTGGCAAGATGGGATGATGTCAGTGTGTGTATGCTGCTAGGACCTAAAATTGTTGATGAAATGATGGAGAAGGTGAAAACCATTCACCATCATTTCAAGGTACCCCAATGTTGATAGAAGATTTATTCATATAACCGGCGATGAGACCTTGAGTTCAAAGGTTGATACATGATATTTCAACGTATATCTCCATGGAATAAGGTCATGAGGATTGGAAAGAAATGGAATTTAAGAAAAAGGTACATCGACCCCTTTGATATTCGTGATTGTGTAGGGGTTGTGGCCTATAGACTAGAACTTCCATCCACCATGTCCAAAGTACATGATGTCTTTAATGTATCCCTCTTAAGGAATAAGATAATAGACCCTTGACATGTACTATCTTCGGAGGTAGTATAGTTAGAGTATTAACTTTCATTCGAGGAGCAACTAATGATCATCTTAGATCATAGAGAAAAAGTTATATGAAATAAGAGAATTCCCCCCGTTAAGGTGTTGTTGCACAACTACATGTTTGAAGAGGAAATGTGGGAATCAGAGGAAGTGACGATTCAAAGTTACCCACATCTGTTTTAGTGAGGGAAAAGGAAATTTTGAGGTTAAAATTTTTTAAGTGGGGAAGCCTGTAACAACACAAAATTTCATTAATGAAAACTCCTTTTAATTTAATTAAATTTATTATTATGTGAAATGGTTATATAACATATGCACTTTTTCAGTTTTATTATTTTGGATTTTTAAAATTCTATTAGGAATTTTTATAGTTTCTAATATAGTCGTGGAACAGTGATCACATGATTAGTATATATATTGGGCTTCAACAATCCCAATTTACAGAGACAAAGGAAGCGATGGCCGAACCTAGTAGATATTCCCCATACAAAGCCCAATTTTCGATGCTCAGAAAATAGGTGGAGTCTTTGGGCATCTCTCTTGACCAATCCCATGCCGAGCTTCAACACGTTATGCTCGGATATAACTACCTATGGGAGAAGTGGATGTTGATAGATATTACCACCCGAGCGATGTTATCCATGAAACCCCAAGAGTCTGTCACCATCGTACACCATAGCCTTCGGTGTTATGCGGGATTTATAAGGGGTTATGTAATGAGACCCCAGTACTATGATTATGTTCACTATTTTTAAATAGAATATACAATAATTTTGTTCTTGTTACTTTGTAAATAGTTCTTAAAGACCAAATAGTATTTTTTGTTAATATTCCACTAAGAAAATTATTTTGATAAATTAATGGATTTATTAATTAAACAATATTTGAATAAAATATTATTTATATTAAATTACTTTTTATTATGTATAAATGATTATATAAATTTTATGAATACAATTTTAATTTTTACTATGATTTCGAAGCTTTTTTTGTCAAAACCCATGAATATTTTATAAATGTTCGATTATATTTTAAATGTGAAAATTCAGATATTAAGAAAATAATTTGGATAAAATTAATATTATTTCTGGATTCCGGATATCATAATTATCCAATGGTGTATTTTTCATAATTTTCTAAGACAACTGAATTTTTGGGTAAAAAATAAATATCATTTAAATATATAATGTGTTTTATGACATCATAATGACCCAATATTGATGTAATAAAATACCATAAACATTATTTGTGGCCAATATATGTGTCACAATTAATTTAATGTGAATTTTTGTTTGTTTTATTTTTTTTTCAAAGCCTTAGTGGGCCCTCCAGGACTTATAAAACATTTTGGATTTTTAAATTGATTTCCTTGAGACCGTGACTCAGCTCCACATATAAGAACCTATTATTTTAATATTTTAGGCCATTTTCCATATAATTCTTCTTTTCCACTCCCCTTTTGGAGAAAACAATAGGCAAACCCCATGGGATTGTTTGTGGTTTAAATCAGTTAAATGTGTGGTGTCCAAAACCTATATAATAAAGAATTTATTCTCTTTTCTTTTATAAACCCACCAAAGATCCCACTTATTTGTCACATAAAACCATTATATTTCTTCCAAACTCTTCCCTATTCAACTGAGTGTCCTCCCAAGGTGACCCAAACCCTCAATAATCCTCTATCAAGTGACTTTCAAGCCTTTGGGATCAAAATTCCAAGTAAGGGATTCCCTCCATTCTCATTTTATCCATGTTTTTTAATATTGGTAAGTCCGTTTATGTTCTTTTATAAATGTTGGTGTATGATTTTAAACCTCCACCATACTTCCCTATTTATTTTTTAATGATGATAGTCCCCTTTCTCTCCCAATAATTCCTCCCTTGTACACCTACTACCATGCAAAAATTCAGTAATGAATTTCTCTCTTTTCATTTACATTCAAGCAATTCATTTGTATTATGAATCTAAATTCCATTACATTAGTTGGGACATGTATCTATATGACCCCTTTAAATTTCATGTTACTCACCCCCTTTCTCTCTCATCAACCATTTCAATGAAATTTTATGTCTTGTTGTTGTGCTGGAGATATTGCATCACGATTTTCCATGCCAAATTAATTGTGTAATGAATATCGTGCCCATTTATATATCAAGGGTATTCGCCATTATACACTTTTAAATATTTTTTATAGAGTTTCATGTATTAATTCAACATTCCTTTATCGGGGAATAAATGAAGATTTTTAATGAATCAATGTTTTAGGATCTCTGTGGAACACTTGTGCATGAAATGAGATGACTAAGAAGGGTGCACCCTAATAGTCCTCCAATGAATTAGGTAAATATTAGTATCATGATTTTTCATGTGCAATGATTATTTACTCATTCTTAATAATGTGAAATGAGGATTTACTCAGGATAATTCTAGTGCAATGGGGGTTTACTCAAGCTCCATTTTCAATGAGCCTTGGATCCTCCTAATTCCCTTTTATGTTTTGTTGCCACATTTCCATGTTCTGATAACCATGATATATCATGCCTTTATGTTCATTTTAATTTATGCTCCATTGATATACCTATTTCCTAACATGTATTGTATTTTTTATGATATTGATTTTGTTGGTCGGAGTGGATACCCAAGAGGGAGGGGGGTAAATTGAGTACCAACTAAAATTTCTGTTAAAAAGATTTTTCTTAAAAGACACCAAATTTAAAACTATGTTAAACTGTAGTGAATTTGTAATACAGAAAAGGGACAGTTAGGTTCTCAAGAGATTTATTAGTTCTCAGTTAATCTAATCTGAAGATTAATTAACTTCTGATGCTAACCTAATGTTTTACAATAAATAAAAACACTTGCTAGTTTAACTATCAAAGTAAATTTAAAACAACTTTATATTTTAAAGTAATTAGCAGCGTAATATTTCAATATATGTTAAAACCAAAATAAGTAAGCACATCAGTTCTAACCAAGTGGTACAGTATCAAGACGATACATAGTCCTCTCAAACTGTTTATATAAACAATGATCCACACCCTGGATCGAGGGTTATACAATAATACAACGACTGTCCAGATACTCAGACCTCTACCACATTTAATCGTGAAAAAAAAACAAGAACACACAAGATTTACAGGTCACACTTGACCAATTCCACAATTCAAAGTGGGATATAATAAGGTATAAATAGTTTGGAGAGGGGATATAGTATCCTCCGGTTTAGATCAGGAGTCTGTGTGTAAATATAAAACACACCGCTCAAAAAGTAAAAGAATGAAACAAAATAGAACTAAACAGAAAGAGATGAATTTAAAGAGGTCTATGGGTTGTGAGAGAAGCTCTAGACTCCTTGGTTTGATGAAAATGAAGCTCTAAGTCTTTCTCTGGTTTTTTCCAAGAAAAATAGAGTGTCGTGGTTATTTTTATTCACTTTTTGTTTATGTGTTTAGCTCGAGTATGAGTAATCATTATGGAATTTGAACTTATTCTTTGAACAACTTTTCTTGGTGAGTACGAGGGTTCCTCATGTTCCTCGTGTGTTCTTCTTGTTATGTCGTATATGCATCGATGAAATCTATCTACACGCCTCTTTCTTACTGAAGATCAATCTACTTAATATTCCATGAGATCTGGTAATAGAAATAATTAACTTTTCATAGGTACGAGGTACAGTTCCCTGACATTCCAAAAACTATCAATATATAACATTTATTGCATAGAAACATCACATATGACCATTGAAATTAAATAAGAGATAATAGAAATTCAAACAGTTTTCATGACTATCGGTGAGTCATGAGATCGGTAGGTCATGTGATCAGCATCGGCTTCGGTATCTCATGGGATCAGCATTGGTATCGGTAGCTCATATGATCAGAATCGGTATCGGTATCTCATGTGATCAGTATCGGTATCGGTAGGTCCTTTGATCAGAATCAGTATCGGTAGGTCCTTTGATCAGCATCAGTATCGGTATCTCATGTGATCAACATCGTTATCAGTAGCTCATGTGATTAGGATCGGTATCGATAGGCCCTTTGATCAGCATCAGTATCGGTAGGTCCTTTGATCTGCACGACTGTTTCCATCGGTGCAACCATTGCCATTGGTGTGACCATTGCCATTGGTGCGACCATACTTATCAGTGCGACCATTCTAATCGGTGTGACCATTCTCATCGGTGTGACCATTCTCATCGGTGACTCAGGAAGATAACTAACAGTGAGATAGAAACATGAAATATGAACTAGGTGTCTGCTCAATCCAGAACACCTCCTGGTCAATAGAACACCAAAAATAATCATAGATAAACATATGTAGACAAGATTAAAACATATATAAACATTTTTAGAACAGAATGAATAGTTGACTAAATTTACGTATAAATTGAAATAACAATGAATTGTGATTATTAAAATAACAATTTCACAGAGAGTTCAACAATCTTCCGCTTTTTGATAATCACAAATCTATGGCATAAAATAAAAGAAAGGAAAGGATGTAATATTCAGTATGATATACCTATGTAATCAAATTATATGAAGAAAGATTAACAGATCATCAGAGAATGAACCATATAGTAAACAAAGTGAGATTTTAAGAAGTCATCATTTCTCCCCCTTACAGCATACAGTCAGACTATCTGACTGTTCTCCCCCTTTGGGATTATCAAAAAGAAAAAAGAGTAGAGACAGAAAACATCATGATGTTCTATTGAAGTAACCACGGAAAAAGATAAAAGAAATGGAAATACAAGAAATACACCCTATAAAAAATGACACACAACTATTTCTTGGGGTGCAGAGGAGCTTTCCCTTTAGCAAAGGGATGAATGGATGGTCAAGAGTTTGCTTTGGGTGAAGTTTGATCTAGCCTGATGGAGAGAGGAGGTAGCACAACTCTAGCTAGTAGTATAGTGGGTTCTATGGTCGTTTGATGAGGAGTATAGGATCTTTCTAAAGGTGGCTACTAAATGACTGGCCGAATATTTGATAGAGCTTGAGAGACTGAAATCTGACCAGGAGAAACATCTGATGAACTGAGAGGCTCTATTGTAGGAAGAAAAATTACCATTGCTTGCACATGAAGATATGGTTTGAGTAGATTGGTAAAATCTTGAATTACTTCACCACCATATTACATAGTCTTTTCATAGTCAACCTTGTTCTGCCTGATATTCTCTAGAGTAGAAGTAAAATCTCTCAACTGATGTACTCGAGCCTTACAGGCTTCAGTGACTGGAGGAAGCCTCAAATTCTCCGCTAAGACTTTAAATTGATTGTTCAACTCATGCTTGGTATAAATTTTATAAATGTAGTGAACCACATTGTATTTGATCTCTTTCTGAGGCTTAGTAGCATTAGCTGAATATAACTTCACCATCTTGTGATTACGATCAATATTGTCTTTCATATTTTTCAAGGATTCCAAATCCAGAATCTTTATAAAAACTGCAATCTCTTCCTTTATAACATCCTTTAAGGCATTGATTTCAAGACCAGTGATTTTGGATATTTTGGAGGAGCTAGCCTTAGTGACAATTTGAGTTATCTCATCTTTGAACTTCCTCAAATAAGCTTTCGTTAAATGTTCTACCAAATTTCTTAACACTTATATCATACCAGTGATGGTTGATCTAAACACACCTGACAGAGACACTAAACCACTACTTAAATCTTTGATTGTTTGATTCAGAGAGGAAATATGCCTACCAATCATCTCTCCAAAATTGCATAGGTCTGATTTGATGATACTTACCACTCTCTGAGTTAGAGAATCCATAGAAGCCTTGGATAAGTTCACAGGATCAAGAGTATGAGCATGAGATAATTCTTCTTTCATTGCCTCTCTAACTGCATAGAGCAACTCATCTTTTAAATTTGTCTAAATCTAATCGAGAAACTGAAGGACCAGGTCTTTCTACTGTCACTTACACATTCTCAGCAACTAGGCTAGCCTTAATTGAGAAACTTTCCCTTACTTTTTGCACCCCTTCTTCTTCTTCTTCTTCTTCTTCTTAATAATTCAAACCAAGAACAACAAAACCTGGATGTTCTTCCCATACAACTTTACAGGGGGTATACTAGGGCTTTTATAATATCAGCTTTTCCAGAATTTTCATGTGAGATTTCTTCACCTACATCAGTCTATGTCTTCATTGTTTATTCAGCCTCAGAAACAGCGTCTTCTTCAATTTATTTTGGTTTTGGAATATCATGGATCATATTTTGACCATCTATTGGTTGAGCAGTAGCATCATCATCACCATAATTATTTCCATCATCATCATCATCCCTATCATCATTTCCATTATTATTTACAAAAATTTCATCTGTACTATCTTTTCTACTAGATTCATAATCCTCAGAGGTTTATTCTTAATTTTCATCTTCTTTTTCGTCACCTAGAAGAGATTCTATCTCTGGTAACTTGAGAGGTGGACTAGCTAGTCCAAAATCCATTCTTCTTTTTTTCGGACTCACTGTGTCAGGATCACTCCTGTCATCATGAGGTGACTCAGGTTCCTTCTCATCTTCCACAACATCATCAGCTATGGCTTCCCATTCTTTCTCCATGCTGGACTCTTCAATGTCCTTTAGAGCTACTGTCTATTCTTCCTCATCAGAATAGACCACTTATTTATCATATTTTAAACTCGGATCTCTCATCCCCTTTGGTCTCTTATGATGATCATTAGGATTGAAGGAGTCATACAACTTTTCTTCATCAGCAACCCAAGCTTTCTTCCCTGGATTCCTGTTGATTTTCATCTTTTTACAGATATCACTGTTAATAAAAAAACTACTACTGGATGAGGTAAACTCATCTCCATCTTCAACACAACCCCAAAATATTAACACAGAATAGATTTTCTTAGAGTAGAACAAGGTTGTAGCTTTCATGGATGGTTTCACCATCTCAGCAATATGGACATTAATATATCTACACATGTTTAATTTCTCATCATTTAGCATTAAAAAAATAAGAAAACATCTTGATATTTCACAAAATAAAAATCACCCTTTCTAGGATAGATTTGGGGCTGAATAAACATAATCAAAATTTTACTTTCACCATCTAAATCAGTAGATGTTATCCTTATGGATTCAGAATTTTCCGTCACCATCTCCACAGCATGTTCATACGAAAAGTATTATGTGGTAGGTGGAATGTTACTAGAATAGTCTTCATATCTACCTCTGTGAGGTACTCCCAATCACTCAGCCCATTGTATTGAGGAAAAAAATATCTCTTTCCCTTTGACTATTGAAGACAATCTTACAGCTTCTGCTCCATCCAACACAATAGATATGATTAGATAAAACTCATGCACACGCGTTGGGTAGTAGACTCAGTCCTTATCACTGAACCAGTTTTTTCATCCTTGCATTTATAAAACTTTTAAAAGAGCAGACATACTGGTTAACACCCATTCGGAACATACATACTTTTCAACTATAACCACCAGTGCTTCCAACTCCGGGTTCATTGAACTTTGAGTCCTTCTGCTCGATTCTCCTCGTTGGCATTTCATTGGAGAGGAAACTTTGGTTTCCTTGCTTTTTCAATTTTGATTTTCCATTTGGTGGTTTGAGAGGATTGAAGGGTTTGAAGGATTTTAAAAAGGTTAGAGAGGTTCAAGAGGATTATGTTTCAGAAAAAGTAAGGTTCGACGGGAGATGAAGAGTCATAGTTCTTGAGACAATAAATAGCCACAGGTCATTAAATTTATCATTTAGGGTTACAATACTAAATATAATATTGATTAAGTAAAACAACGTCGTTTTGACAAACACTAAGAGTGTTGAACACTAAACGCTATGAATGGTAAAAAAGATCAGTTTCACAAATCGTTTTGACTGATCGGTTTCACATATTGGTTTCACAGATTGGTTTAACTGATCAGTTTCACATATCGGTTTCACAGATCATCTTCATAGATCGGTTTCACATATCAGTTTCAAAGATCGGCTTCATAGATCGGTTGCACAGATCGGTTTCACTAATCGATCATAAACAATTTTTTCTTAATAAAATTTACCATTTCTGAGCTCAAGGGTTTGGTCAAGATATCAGCTAACTAATGTTCAGATTCAATAAATTCCAGAGAAATATCACCCTTTTGATAATGATCTCTCAAGAGGTGATGTTTGAAATCAATATGTTTGGTCCTAGTGTGAGACACATGATTATTAGAGATATTAATTTCACTAGTGTTATCACAATTTATAGACACGTGTCTAAATTGATATCCATAGTCCAATAGGGTGTGTTTCATCCATAGAATCTGTGCACAAAAACTACCAACAGCAATGTATTCTGCTTCATCAGTAGATAATGCAACAAAGTTTTGTTTCATAGTACACCAAGATATCCGGGACTTTCTCGAAGGATGACATGTTCTAGATGTTCTCTTCTTATATAACTTACAACCAGAAAAGTCAGCATCTGAATAACTCATTATGTCAAAGGATTGTCCTTTTGGATAAAACAAACCTAAATTGGTAGTATGTTTAGGATATTTGAAAATCCTTTTAACAGCAAGTAAATGAGATTATTTAAGATTATCTTGAAATCTTATGCACATGCATACACTAAACATGATATCTGGTCGACCAGTAGTAAGTTAAAGTAAATTCTAAATCATACCTCTATAATTAGTTTGATCAACTAATTTCCCAATTTCATAATCATCCATCTTATAGGTGGTACTCATAGGTGTATCACTTCCCTTATTACTATTCAAACCAAAACATTTTAAACGATCCTTTTTATATTTACTTAGATTTAAAATAATACCATCTTTCTTTTGAATAATTTGAATGCTAAAGAAATACTTCTGTTCTCCCATTAAACACATTTCAAATTCATTTTTCATAATTTTTTGAAAAGTCATTACATAAATAATTTTTAGAAGAACCAAAGATAATATCATCAACATAGATTTGTACAATAAAAATATCTTTATAAATTATTTTAATAAAAAGAGTGGGATCTGCAATTCCTCTAGTAAAACCTTTAGAAATAAGAAAATTTATAAGACTATCATACCAAGCTCTTGGAGCCTGTTTTAAACCATACAAGGCTTTAGAATGCTGAAAAAATGTTTTTGAAAATGGGGGTTTGTAAATCCATCAGGTTGTTCAACAAAAAACACATTCAATTATAAAACTATTTATAAAAGCACTTTTGATATCCATTTGATATAACTTGAAACTCAAATGAGCAGCATAGTTATGTATGATTCTAATAGCTTCTAATCTAGCTACAGGTTAAAAGGGTTCTTCATAGTCTATACCTTCCTCTTGACTATACCATTTTGCAACTATCCTTGCTTTGTTTCTAACTATATTTCCTGATTCACTAACCTTGTTTCTAAAAACCCATTTAGTGGCTATGGTCAAGGTTTCCTTAGGTATTTCTACCAATTCCCTGACTTTGTTTCATTGAAATTGATTTAACTCTTCTTGAATAGCCATTACCCAAAATTCATCATTGATTGAATCATTGATATTTTTAGGTTCTAGCTGTGAAAGAAAGGCTTTATGTTCAACCTGATCTCTTAGATAATCTCTAGCCGGAGTCCCTCTATCGAGATTACCAACAATAGTATCTAAAGGATGATTATTTAGAATCCTAGTTGATCTAGTTAAGGTAGTACATGAAATTGCAGGTTTATATGTAGGATTTGATTCATCAGAAGAAGGTTCTGGACCATTTCTAGAGCTGGTTGAATTAAAAACATGGTCACTATTTTTTTCATTATGGTTCAGAACAGACAAATCTTCTTCAAGATTTTCAAGAGAAGGTTTAGGTTCATGTGGATCAGTTTCATTAAAATTTATGTGAATAGATTCTTCCACACACTTTGTTCTCTTATTAAATACTCTATAGGCTTTCCTAGTAATTAAATATCCTAAAAAGATTCCTTCATCACTCTTGGATGCAAATTTGTCTAGATTATCTTTAGTATTGAGAATAAATACATTGAAACAAATGACTCTGAAGTAAAAAATTTTAGGTTTCCTATTATACCACAATTCATAAGGGGTATTCTTAAGAATAGGTCTAATCAAAACTCTATTGATAATATAAGAAGTTGTATTTACCGCTTCAGCCTAAAAATAAATAGGTAAGTCATACTTATTTACCATTTTTCTAGAAATTTCCTGAAGGGTAATATTTCATCTTTCTACTACACCATTCTACTGAGGTGTCCTAGGTGAAGAAAATTTATGATTATAGCCATTGTGTGAGAAGTAAGATTCAGACTCATGATTTTCAAAGTCATGACCATGATCACTTCACAGGGTCTTAATCTTAAGTCCACTAATGTATTCTACAGACATGGAGTATTTAAAAAAAAGAACAAGCTTCACTTTTGTTAACTAAGAAGTATACCCAAGTATATCTCGAAATGTTTTCTATTAAGACAAAGAAATAGTGCATCCCATTTAAACTAAAAACTATAGAAGGTCCAAACAAATCCATGTGAACCAACTCAAATGGTTGAGAAGTTGAAACTTCTTTCTTTGATTTAAATAAATCTTTATGTTTCTTTCCCTTTTGGTAAGGATTACAAACTTTATCATTTGGGAATTTAAGTTTGGTTAATTCTCTAACTAAGTTCATTCTAGTCTGTTGTCTAAGTGAGTGTATATTTCTATGTCCTAATATTTTGTGTGATAACCAAAACTCTTTATGAAAAGCATTTAAAAAAGTAACTTTTTGTTTGGATATAAAATTTAAATCCACAGCATATACATTTTCATTTAGCAAGGCAGTAAATACCAACGTATTTTTAGAATAAAATACATTGCAAGAATCATTTTCAAATTTAACATTGAAACTATCATAACACAATGGAGAAATACTTAATAGATTATATTTTTAGTCCATCAAAAAATAAAACATTGGAAATTAAAACAGAACCAGTGTTACCAATCTGGCCTAGGCCGGTGATCTTTCCTTTATAATGATCACCAAAGGTGACATGGACTCCATTATCTTTGATTAAGATTTTGAAGCATCAAAAGTCTCATGTCATGTGTCTTGAACATCCACTGTCCATATACCATGTCTTCCTCCAGGAACTTTTCAAGCATGTTTCCTACAAAACATGTTTAAACAGAAAATTATTTTGGTACCCAGATTTTCTTGGGTCCAGATAGGTTAGCAAGCAAATCCTTAGGAACCCATATTTGTCGCATGGGTCTCATATAATCTCTAGAATAAATATTTTTTAAAAGATAATATTTATTTGATCTATATCCATATGAATAACTAGTTGAAGCATATGAATTTACAGAACTAGAACTAGCAGCATTCTGTCCAGATTTAGGAATAAATATAGTTTTCGTAATCTGTCTCTGTCTAGGATGATAGCCTATTACAGTGGTATGTTTTGGTGCCACTTGTTTTCCAAACATATGTGTAAGAGTATCCTTTCCGTTTGTGAATTTCTCTAAGTCCTTAATTTTAAATTAGACAATTTCAGTTCTGTATTTTCTTTAAGTAATTGAGCATTCTTTTCCTTCTCTATATAAAGGGCATATTTAACAGAACTGTTTAGAGCATGATGTTTATTTAAAGAATTATACTTGTCCTTCAATTCATTACAGGTTTCCTATATCATATTACAGTATTCAAATAACTCTCCACTAGACATATTTTCTGATTCAGAATCAGAATCAACTCCAGAATAATATGAATATAAAGCAGGATTCTCTAGTTTTGCCTCAGATGTTTTTGTCATAAAACACATGTTAGACTTGTGAGAGTCTTCATCCTTAGTAGAATCAGAATCACTTGAAGTGTCTTCCGAAGCACTCCAAGTTTCTTTCATTTCATTCTTGTACTTATTTTCCCTGTTGCCATTTTTCTTTATGAACATTAACTATGGATAGTCAGCCTTAATGTGTCCTCTATTTTTTCACTCATAAAATACAATCTCATCACCCTTATCAGAAATCATCCAATCATTCGTCCAGTGAACTTTGTTGTCATATTTACCTTTGTAGTTTGATTTTCTAAAAAAATTCTTCTTCCTATAGAACTCCTTAAATCTCCTGGATATTTGAGCTATATCAGCATTACTGTTAGAATGTAAACTTTAACTTGTTGAGCATTCAGTAGGTTAGTGAACTTTATCCTTATCATTCCTCTTTAAGGTAGTAGATTCAAAATCCACTGACTTCTTTTTTAGTTCATCATATTCTTCCTTATTCGCCTTCAGTTCTTCTTCATACATTATAAGATTACCAATCTGCTCCATAATAGGAAAAAAATCAATATCATAGGATTCTCTAAGTGAAACTGATGTGCCTCTCCATCTGTCATGCATATATCTTAATATTCTCATGATCTGTTCTTTTGCAGGAACAACTTTTCCATGTGAGCTCATATTGTTGACTATCTCATTGAACCTGAAATACATATCAGAGATAGGTTCATCCGGCTTCATTTTAAAATTATCATATTTAATATTGTAAGTATTCAATCTCATTTCTTTAACATTGGTTGTTCCTTCAGGAGAGACACCCAATGTATCCCAAATTTCATAAGTAGTTTTACAAGAATATATGCGATTAAATTCTTCATCTCTTAAAGCACAATACATGGAATTTATAGCTTTACAATTATTATTATTATTATAAGCTATTTTAGTAGGTTCATCCCAAGTATTCCTCTCAGTGTCTGGAATCTTATACTGAGTTTCTATAGCAGTCCAGATGTCGAATCCCATACTTTCTAAGTGAATTTTTATTTTACGTGTCCACTGGGCATAATTTGTACCATTTAAGAAAGGTGTCATGTTGGTAGAAACACCATCTAGTCTATTATCCATAATATTATTTTAGCGAATATATTTAAAGAGATATAATTTAGAACTAACAAAAATTTAAGATCATTAAGATAGAACAAATATCACAGTGGAAAAAAGACTGTTTCGAAACCCTTTAATAACAATTTAAACATCTGATACCAAATGTTGGTCAGAGTGGATACTCAAGGGGGGGGGGGGGTGAATTGAGTACCAATTAAAAAAACTGTTAAAATTATTTTTCATAAAAGGCCGCAAATTAAAAACTAAGATAAACAGTAGTGAATTTGTAATACATAAAAGGGTCTGTTAGCTTCTCAATAGATTGATTAGTTCTCAGTTAATCTAATCTGAAGATTAATTAAATTTTGAAGCTAACCGAAAGCTTTACAATAAATAGATACACATTCTAGTTTAACTATCATAGTTACTTTAAAACAACAGTATATTTCAAAGTTATTAGTAGCAGAATATTTAAATATAGGTTAAAACCAAAATAAGTAAGAACAACATTTCTAACCACGACGTTCAGTCTCAACCTGAGACTTATTCCTCTCAAACAGTTTATATAAACAATTGTCCACACCCTGGATCAAGGGTTATACAACAGTACAGAGACAATCCAGATACTGATACCTCTTCCACAGTTCTTAATGGGAAAACAAAACAGCCGAACACATGTTGTACATGTCACACTTGACCTCTTCCACAATTCACAGTGTGATACAATAAGGTATAAATAGTTTGGAGTGAGGATATAGTATCCTATAATTCAGTTCAGGAGACTATGTGTAAATATAACACTCACTTCTCAAAAAGTAATAGAATGAAACACAATAGAGCCAAACAGATAGAGATGAATTTAGAGTGCCCTATGTGTTGTGAGAGAAGCTATGAACTCCTTAGATTGATGCAAATGAAGCTGTGAGTCTTTCTATGGTTTTTTCCAAGAAAAATAGAGTGTCGTGGTAATCTTTCTTCTCTTTCACTGTAGGTGTTCAGCTCGAGTATGAGTAATTGTTACAGAATTTAAAATTCTTCTTTGAATTTCTATTCTTCATGAGTATGAGGGTTCGTCAAGTTCCTCGTGTGTTCTTCTAGTTATATTGTATATGCATGGAAGAAATCTCTCTATTCACCTCTTTCATACTGCAACTTGATCTTCCTTATATTCCATGAGCTCTGCAAATAGAAATGGTTACCTTTTCATAGGTATGAAGTATGGTTCCCTGAAATTCCAACAAATATCAATAAATAACATTTATTTCATTAATAAAATCATATATGACTATTGCAATTAAATAAAAGTTAATAGAAATTCAAACAATTTTCTTGACTATCGGTGAGTCATGAGATCGATAGGTCATGTGATCAGAATCGGCTTTGGTAGCTCATGTGATCAGCATCGGTATCGGTAGCTCATGTGATCAGCATCAGTATCGGTATCTCATGTGACCAGTATTGGTATCGTTTGATCCTTTGATCATCATTGGTATCGGTAGGTCCTTTGATTAGCATTGCTATAGGTAGCTCATGTGATCAACATCGGTATTGGTAGCTCATGTGATCATCATCGTTATTGGTAGGTCCTTTGATCAACAACAATATCGATAGGTCCTTTGATCAGCATGACCGTTTCCATCGGTGCAACCATTTCCATCTGTGCGACCGTTGCCATTGGTGCGACCATACTTATCAGTGCGACCATTCTCATCGGTGCAACTGTACTCATCAGTGCGACTATTCTCATAGATGCAACAATTCTCATCGGTGTGACCATTCTCATCAGTACGACCATTCACATCGGTGCAACTATTCTCATCAGTGCGACCATTATAATCAGTGCGACTGTTCTCATTGGTGTGACCGTTCTCATCAGTTACTCAAGAAGATAACTAATGGTGAGTTAAAAATATGAAACACGCACCAAGTGTCTGCTCAATCCATTACACCTCCAGGTGAGTAGCACACTATAAATAATCATAGATAAACATATGTAGAAATGATTAAAACATATATTAACACCTTTAGAACAGAATTAATAGTTGACGAAATTTAGTTATAAACATAAATAACAATTATTTTTTATTATTAATATAACCATTTCACAGATGGTTCAACAACTTTTTTACACCCTTACTGGGCTTTATAGCTCACCGTTTTCACATGTATGTCCACAGGTTATCCCATGAAATGCTATATATGAGGGAATTTAGTGGTCATGTAAAGAAATTTTTCTATAAATTTGTTGTGTGTTTTGTGTTCTACATTGTTATGTAATGTTCCATAGCCCCAATGACACTAGTCCTGTTTATCTTCTATGTTGTATCAAGTGAAATTTATGTAATAAACCAGTTTAAGAGTGTAATAAACTGAAGGGTTGTTATATGATGTTTTTTGGGTTCAATAATTTATTATATTTGATCTATATTATATATAAAAACAAGGAATATTTCATTTATAGTTACATGGGTTTTCACATTCTCCCCTCCTATAAAAACATTCATCCAAAAAATTTCTAGATTTTCACCCGACAAAAATATTTGGATAGTTCTTCATAATAATCTCTTCAGGATCCCATGTCACCACATAAATTTTATGATTTTTCTAATGTACCATTACCATAAGAGTAGTTTTTTTCCTCATAAAATGTAGTTTAGTTTCTAGAATCTATATATGATTTTCACTATTAGATAAGTAAGGTTCAAATTATATTCCACATGAAGTGAGTACATGTGTTGGGTCAATCATGTAATTCTTTAACAAGGATATGTTGAACACGTAGTGTACCTTAGAATGGCAAGTAAACACTTCAATATGAAATTCCACACACCAATTCTAAAAAAAACATAAAATAGACAATTTACCCAGTTTACAATTTCCCTTTCATCCTAAATATTATAACAACCTTCCTTGGATATAATTTTAAGAAAACATGATCTCCCACAAGAAATTCCATATACTCCCTGTTATTATCGGTATACTTAAATTTCATACATTGATCTTTTTTATTTGTTTTTTAATCTCCATTACAGTTTTTGTTGTTTCCTCCACATGCTCTTGGCATACAGGCTTCATTTCACCAACATCATCCTAACATGTTGGTGTTCAACATCTCTATCCATAAAATGATTCAAATAGTTCCATTACAATAATAGGATGGAAATATTATTTAATTAAAAATCTACCAAAGATAAATATTGATCACATATACCTTTAAATTTATGTGATCATGATCTCAACATCTCATCTAAATTTTTGGTCATCCTTTTAGACCACCCATCAGATTGAGAGTGATTAGCATTACTAAAGTGAAGATCACTTTGCAAATATTTCTATATAATTTTCATTAACTATGATCTAAATCATGTATATTGATAAGAGAAAATATAATGTGGTTCTTCATGATGTATTAAACAACAATAATATATAACCGTGCAATGTGATAAAGTGAGAGATCCTACTTTATTGTGAGGAAATGTGTACATTAGGTAAGTCGATCAACAATCACTCAAATTTTGTCATTATTTATTGGGGTTTTAGATAATCTAGTTTCAAAATCCATAGTGATGTCATAACATTTTTATATAATAATAGGTGTATGTTTTATGAGTCATTTAGGTTGTTTTCTTTTATCCTTCACTTGTTGGAATACTAAACATCTTGATACATTATCACCAATTTACTACTTTGTGTTGTCCCATGAGAAATGTTCCTTCAAATCTATATACATTATTGTTTAATTAGTGTGTATAAAGAAATTGGAACTATGGGAATCATCCAATCACTCCATTTTTAGCTCGTGTATATAGGGAACACCTATCCTCCTCACAAGTTTCAGAATTCCATCCTTATATATGATGTCTTGAAACATACCATCATTCAATGATTTAATTTTATTTTGAATATTATCACAATAACAATAGAAAATTTTAATCTTCAATGATAAATATGGATAAGAAACCAATTGAATAATCAGTGATGTTTCACCCTCTTTGAAAATTCCCATATCAATATTAAATAGTTCTATTTTTATAGGATCCCTGCCAATCCGATATTTTTTTAAAACACCATGATTATTTTTTCTCAATTAGTCTACCACCTTAATTTCCTTAACATGGTTATAGTTTATGGAACAATAATAATTTTTGATTGGCTCAAGACATCTCCTTTTTCTCATTTTTTATTCATTCAGTGGGAATATATATTTCAAACTCTTATGATATGTATATATGTCACATGTTTCTCCATATAGATAGTGTTTCCATAAGATCAATGAAAATATTATAGCTTCTAACTCATGATCATGAGTCAAATTGTTTTTTCGTGTGTTTCTAACTTCATTGATGTATTGGAAATAACTCTATAATTTTTCATAATGAAACAACCAAGTCCATTCTGTGATGCATCATTATAAACCAAAAATACAACTTTTTTGATGATATAGTCAGGATCAAAAAATTCACTAATCTCCTATTAAATTATTGAAAAAACTCATCAAATTATTTTTAAATTTAAACCTAAACCCTTCAAATTTTATCATTTTTAATGGGTTAGCTAACCACAAAAATGTCTGAAATAATAAAAATTAGTATCATGCTAAATAAATGAAACTACTTAGCTTGGTTATATTTTTTGATGTATGTCATCATTCAAATGTCATTGTCTTAATATGATCAAATAATATTTCATCCTTAGTGACAATATGGCCATGAATGTAAAATTTTTAATGTCATAATTCGCAATTACTAGGCTTACAATATAACTCATTTCCTCTATGTGTCATTAAAAAATGCACAGGTTATTCCCATTATCTTATTATATTTTGAAGTATAACAATATATCATCAGTAAATACCATAAAAATTACATCAAGATATTACATGAAAACATTATTCATTAAATCCCTAAAAATCGATGGAGCATTAGTTAGATCAAATGAAATTACCATAAAATCATAATGTCCATATCTGGTTAGAATTATTGTATTTGGAATACATTACTTCTTCACACACAATTGATGATATCCAAATTGATGATCAATATTTGAATAATATTGGGCTCTATAAAGATGATAAAATAAATAATCATTATTTTGAACATAATAAATTTTCATTGTTTTGAGAGTACTGTTCTTTCTATAGTTAATGGAAAGTTCCATAGATCCATCATCAATGTTAACAAAAAGAATAAGATCTACCCATGGTGAAACACTAGGGAGAATAAATGCCGTAATACCCAACTACCCAATATATTTATTTAGCTCTACTAATTCCACAATGGACATTATATGAGGATTATATGATATTGGTTTTTCACCATGAATAAAATCTATATAAAACTCAATTTTCACTCTGGATGATGTCCAGGTAAATCCTCCAAAAATACATCAATGTATTCTTTCACAATATGAACATCGACAATTTGAAAATTTCATTCCTCAACTATTGATATTGTTTTCTCTTCTCCCCCAAAAATTGAATTTAATAGATCTATTAGGGGTGGATCTTGATAAGAATTAGATGGCGAGGCTTTTACTCTAAATATGTGGGAATCTACATCATTTTAAAAATATTTAATGTTCTTATTAGAAAAATAGATTTTCACATCATAATTTAATTAAATATTTATACCATGTATATCATCTAAATAATTCGTTGGTATGATCATAATTTAAAAAACAAATGAACATTTATGTGTCATAATAGAGAAGGATCGATAGATCCTTTTTTAATGAAACCTCCCTTAGAATTTTTATTAAAAATTCATTTATTAAATCAAAATAGACATGTATATATTTTAAGAAAATGAAGTAGATATAAGTGATTTTGATGATTAAGAATGATATAAATAATATTATATGTTTGAGGAAACAAATATGTACCTTCTACCACATCATTATGAACATCAGAAATTGTGACCACATAAGCCTAGCCTTGCTCCGTTGGCCTTCTTTGGGGATAATTTACTTATTACTTTGGAAATTCATTTTTATAATGGCCCATATAAATGAAATTTTATAATATAACATTTTTATGATCATTATTTCCCATTAAATTATGGGATATATGATCATTTTCTCCAAACTTCTAAAAAACAATATCTGTTATGGAAATTAATGAGGAGTTTCAACCCAAAATTACAGCATGGTGAAAAATAAACTCTTATCTACTTTCCATATTCCTAATTTCTATTTCTAGAGTGTTAAATAGCCCTATTCAGCTCTTGATATTCTTTAAAGCCATATTACATAGAGAATAATTTTTATGTGTTGTTATTACCCAAGTATATAACATCACATGATGAGACATTTTGGGATAATAGTTTCCTTTTGAGAAATATTTTTTTTAAAATAAACAATCAATCAACTATGTTCCATGAATTACGTATATAGTACATGTAATTCCTTATAGTAGTTGAAAATTTTGATTCATAGATGGAAGCATTATCGTTCTCCCTTTTTCTCAGTATGAAGAATTTACTTTCCATTTCAACACATTTTTTGAGGAGGAAAATATTTTTCTAGTGAAATTTTCATAAATACCACTATTGAAAATTTATGATTTTCTCCTCCTCATTTGAGTTCTCAGTTACCTAAAACCAGTGATCTGAATCTCCCAATTAATGATACAATTATATTAAAAAATTATCTCTTTTTTTACTTCACAAATTGAGAAATATCATTTCTGAAAAACTTATCCAATGACGAAATAAAAATATTTTTGTAGTCCCATTGAATGATAGAGGTTATTTTTGCATAAATGTATCTAAAATAATTTTACATCATGTAGATTATAATTATAAATACATTTAGTTTGCTAAAATTTCCCGAGTCAGCTTTTTCATTATAGTTATATGTTTCTTAGTACTAGTCAAAGCTTCAACACTGACATCGTTATCTTTCCTTCAACCGAAATCCCAATATGGGATACAGGCATTGATATCGTTTCCATTCCCTCTACTATGAATCATTTCTAAATAATGGCATACACTAGATTAGGTTATGAATTGTATTGTATAATCTAAAAAAATAAAAACACTTATCGTAAATTGATCTTTAGTGCATAACAATTATTAGAATCCTAAACATGGTTTCTTTTGGTACATATTTACTTTTAAATTAATTTATAATGATCTATAATGAAAATTCAATGAATCCTTTGAATATCACCTGAGAATGTCAAGCTAGGTTGGTGGTAAGTCATGTTGTTGTGTACTAGGTTACCCCAAGTCAGGTTTAGGACACCTTAACGAAGTTGTTACCTCTAGGTACATCAATTTCAGAACCACATCCAATTTTTGTATCTAGAAATGGATTTATTGTTAAGAAATTATATATAATATATACCTTAACAAAATTATAGGATGTTATTACAATCTTATCCTCAAATTCAATCACAACCCTATGTTCTCTAATGCAGGTTTTGTAAATCATGTTTCTATGGTTTCTCCTAAAGATACATTGATACCATCTGTAATGAATTAGACCCTAGTTTACCGGATATAGTGAATCAAATCATTAATATGTTATAATAATAAAGGAGGTCATATCCCAAAGGACTGCATAGTTTAGTAGTTTCCAAAAACCATTTATGAATATTAGTTTTACATTACAACATTTAAATGAAATAAAATATAGATATTCCATTGGAAACATCCATACATACTATATTAACCCTAGAACTCATTCTTAATATAAATATTCACATACTAGGGGAAAACATAAGAAAGGGGTGAGCTCAGATGCTCAGTAAGTGTAAGTATTTCAGTTGAAGTATAAATATAAGGTATGGTGAATTACTAAAAGTACAAGTTCTATTAATACAAAGTACTGAACATAAAAAAGGCATAAATAAGAAATTAATAAATAATAGAAAATTAAAACATAACCATGGATATTATACTCGTCTAATAATATCATGGACAACCAAATACTAATTTCATAATGAGGGAAAGCGTAATGGTATATATCATAAACAAATAGCTAATTCCTTGGCCATGATACAATATATAATGGGTAAAAACCTAGTCCATTTTGACTCATTAATCCAACCAATAAATTGAGGGGACATAGTGGGGCCCACAAATCACATACTATGTCCAATGCATTCCTCATATTAATTGGGATAAACAAACCCAAATATAAATATGAAATTTCAATAACATTCCCCAATCTGTGAACATATTCAATTAAAATTTAGAATAGTATGTTGAATAGTATCAAGATAGAACATCCATAGTCAAACTAATCAGAAACCATTTAATAAAATATTATATATTATTAAAATAAGATATAAAACTCAACAAATCATAAATATTAGCAGAGGTGTTAAAATAGATGAAAATAATATAATAAAAGAATAGAATAATTGTTAAGAGAAATACACTTTTTTAGTTTTCATAGAAGTGTGCCTTTAGAAAAATAATTTGTGTTTATCATGATTCTGTGTATAAAATAAGAAAATAAAAAAACATTACATTTCTTGAAAAATATTTTTCTTGTAGAAAAATAATTGGTTTTTAAAATAGATTATGTATGGTATTTGAAAATGGGTATGAAATGAAGATGTTAAATTTAATTTGCATTTCATATTGAGGAAAAATGAGAAGAGGGTATATTAAAAAAAATCTCAAATAAAATAATGACGAACTGGTCTTAATATTTGATTTTATAATATATACAAATAATTTAGAATAATTATTTAAAATTAATGAAGAATTATGTTGTTGTATATATGAAGTAATAATAACTTGAATGAAAATAGTTGTTTTGGGAGATAACCCATACCTTGTGTCTGAATGTGTTCTTCACTTGATGTTAACATCCTAGAAAAGAAAATTAAATCCATTAATTAATTAATTCTGTCTTTATCTAAATTTATTGTAATTTTTATAATTTTATTATTTTCATTTAGGGATTCTTTAATGAATTATAAGATACAATTTTATCACTCGATGACATTCATTTCTTGGTTATTAATATTATAATAATTTAACCGAACGTGGTCAAGGTTGATATGAAAATTCTTTCCCTGTGGGGTCAGAAACTTCCAGTTACATGGTACTTTTGTCGTTGAAATGACACTTTCTGGTTGTATTATCAGCCATGGTATTTGTTACATGTATAATAAAAATTCATGGTGGGTTTGATATTAAATTTTGGTTATAGGTTATGTTCGTTGATGATGTGACAAACTATTTATATAGCATAATCAATGGTTTTTATTTTTGGTTTAATTACATATTCAATGGTATAGGAACATGAAAATTGTTTTTAGGGAGCCTTGTTTGTCTTAACAATTAATCTTACTTTGTTTTACAAATTCATTTGGATCGTATTTTATCTCTGTTAAAATTTTTATATACACTGTAAATTTATTAGCTTTTATTGGATAGCATGGATTGTTATAATCTCCATTTTAGTTGAACTACTATGCTTTTATCTCAAACCCTATCTTGGGCCACCATTAGGTACATGAAACAAATATATAGATATGGGTATATATTAGGGGAAGTGACCAAAATATGATGCTAGATTTATGAAATAATATTTGTAGGGTGGAAATTGAATTATCTATGGATCATTACACTATTTGAAGATATTTATTTTAGAATTTTTGGTCTTTGGATACAAGTATAGTTCTATTTCATGTATACCTATTTTGGTCGATTTTTACAGATAATAAATTATCATCATTTTTTATATGTGATTACTTTATTAATTTTTAATGTATTACTTCATTAGATTATTATCATCAGAATGGATCTATTAATAATTTTCTTATTAACTATTTTTATTATTATGTTGTGTTATACTCTGTCATGAAGGAATTTTCTACCCAAAAACTAAATGAAGGCCCTAATTTCTACTCAAATAGGTTATGGGATTTAGAGATATGCATTTAATTCCATGTGACCCACCATATGGGGGCACTATAAAATGGCATCCAGATCAGGATGTTACAAATTATATCAAAATAAACTTAAACTATCCTAATTTGTATAAAACAATCCTCTATAGTTTTTACAAACATATATTTTAATGATATTTTTGTTTAATGATTTAGTGAATTCAAAAAAATCATATATATGAGACACATACAATAATTAGTGGAAATTCTACTCAATATCTATTTTTTACACTGAAATTATGATATATAAATATAAAGTCTAATGTCATTAAAAAAAATTTCTTATTAAATTGTGTATCCCAATAATAGAATGTTAGAAATAGTTATAGATCCTACTTCGTATTAGGCCATAAAAATAGATGATAACATTGGCTGAGAACCAAAATCCTAGAAGTGGAGGTAAAAATAAAGAAACATGTTAGTTTGCTTTTATAATTATCTAATTCCATATAATATTTTTTTTATATATGGACAAATTGGAACTCAAATACTCATATTCTTACTCATTAAATAATCTTCATTATCATATTGTTTTCATAAAAAATTAATATTAACTATTAAATGTAACACCATAATTATGTGGGTTTCCATAATACTTGGGTACTTTTAAAAAATTCATGAAAAACACCTTTTCACCGATAAAAGATGAATAAACATTCATTTAAACAAAATATAATTGGATAATATTTTGAGATGAGAAGATTTCCATGAAAAATAAATTTCACAAATCAAATAATCATATATGTATACAAATAACCAAACCCTTGTACCACATATATAGTGGATTCTTTATTATATTGACATAATATATAAGATATCACATCTTAAATGACTGAATCATTTAGTATTATATAAAAACTAGAAACAAACAAGATTCCCATATGAAAATAGAAAAATACGATACATATAGTGAAATAAATATATCATTCCTAATGATATTCATAATACCATTCTTAATATAATAATGAAAATATTACAAATAATAGTGTAGTATCAGTTGTTCATTATGGGTATGAATATTGTAGAAGATAATAATGAGTCAATAATATGAGAAGAAAAAATAATGGTCAAAATAAATACATTTAAATAATCACTTAAAAAATAAACTATTCCATGAATATCATAAAAAATAAAATAACAACATCATATTCCATTTAAAATTTAATAATGACAAAATTAATAATTTAATATATCTAACCCTTTACATTGAGGCCTTAGTGATGAAAATTGAAAAGATCATTGAGGTCTTCTTCCCTAACATCTGAAAATAATTGTTTATGCCCTTATAAAACAACAATATATTTTTCATAATGAACACTATTAATGAATCAATGTGATACAATATTCCACTAAAATTATTTATTAATTCATATGACTTCCTCAAATGAATAAACAATACACCTTAAACAATATTCCTTAAAAGTCATTTACTATTTGTATTGGATGAACTTGAGTATGATGTATAAAATCATTCCCCTATCAAGATGATCACAAGTCATTGAAAATATATATTTAGAATTATCATTATTGTATATCAAAAAATTATATCCATAAATGTATGCTGATATCCATGAAAATAATTAAAATACAGTAGAATATTTATTAAGGAAAATAACCCTTTATATTTTGAAGTCATTTTTTATAATTTAACTCCATATATTGTATTTCATAAACCATTATCATTAATAATAAAAATTTTAAAATATAAATTAATCTTATATTCATTTATTTTTCATTAGGGGGGATATTCTTTTAATATTGTATGTGTTAAAAAAATTCAATTTTAAAATTTGATAAAAGTCAAAAAGTACCTCATTCAGAAAAAATAAAGAATATAAATATAGAGAAAATTTGAAAATTTTAAAAATTATATTATTTGTTTTAAATTAATAATTATATAATTTTAAACATATTATGTATTAAATTTTAATAAATTATAATTATGGAAGAAAATACTCCCCACTTAAGATAATCCCGAATATTGATGAGGTTGAGATATAAACCCTTACACAAGGATTGATTTATTTGGTATCCATTAAAAAATAATATATATATATATATAATATAGATTTATTATGAAACTATTATATAACTAGAATCGTATATATAAAAACTTTCATGATCTTCTTATATTCTATTATCACTCCTTTGTTAAATTTTTTTTAACTCACAATTCTGGTCAGTAACTTCTCTACATTTAATATATGTTTTTGTTCTGTGGTATCTTCCAATGTACATTGATCACGATTCAATCATATCTGAACTAATAAAGAGGACATTAATATCATATATTACAAATATAAAAATATTTTGATTCATCTGTAAATTACATAGATAGAAAAATGATTTACATTATTCATGTAGATGGTAGGTAAAACGTATGCACAAATGAAGTGTTCATTTTTTAATGGATAGATTTAAAGAATGAAAAAATAATGATTATAATTTTTAATAAAATATTATATCATATAAAACAAATCTACTAAAAAATCCATCATTATTATGATCCATGTAAAACCAAAATGAAAAATAAATCATATCGCTTCATGAAGGTGGTAGTCCAGACGTATGCATGATCAACATTATTATATTAAATTATATTTCAAGGTAATATTGTATATATAAAATTATAGTTAGAAGGTTATAATTATTTCATAAGTATCATATATAAACATTAATCCCACCTAAAAAATCATCCATTAAATATGGTGGTGGACAATTAATTTAATCACTACATTGAGAAGGTAACTTGTACGTATGGATGATTGATTGCTTCAATACCCATTTCATTAGAAATATGGTAGATAATGGAGCCTTTATAATCATAATATTATGTTATTATATTTATAAAACATAATTGTTTATTTTAGGATAAATAACATTGATTAATATAAGTTAATGAAGATGTTAAAAACCAAGTGATTGGTTATGGTGATTACATCTTCATTCATTGAACGTCATTAAATATCCTCTTAAGGGTCATAATGTTATTATTTTGGAATGAAAAGGACCTTTTCATTATGGATAAGTATGTTAAGAAGATATTTTTTAATTGTATAACAGAGATAGAATGATCGACTTTGTTTAAAGAACATGGTGAGGAGGTTCACTTTTATAAATTATTTATTCATCACTTTTGAAATTTCATAAAACATTAAATTATGGAAAATAAATTCCCAAGATGAATTCAAAAAAATTTATTTGGATTTTATCCGAGTGTTGTAGGAGGTTGAAATATGTTATGACCTTCCTTATTCAAGATGAGGATAGGGATGTCAAATTTCCACCCCATTACCTTCTCATGTTGAAGGAGAGATAATGATCCCCAAGTCCTTTCTTGGATAAGAACCAGAGTGGCAATGAGCACCATGGTTCTATAATCTTTAATAGAAATGGAAGGATTTACACTTTTTATAAAAAATGATCTATGGATAATAAGTTAAATCTAAAATAACTCCAACTACCAAAAGTAAATGTAAATTAAAAAAACCTTTTCCCACATTTAAGTTCAAAATTAAATATGATGCCTGGGACAAAAAAATCCAAGTTAAAGTACTAAAAGAAAATATAATATGAGGAATAAACAACCAATACTGATTCCTGAGCTAGTAAAGTATAGGATGATCCAAAAAGACCTCCTATAAATCTAAAAACAGTTTTATATATATAGGTTTAGTATATGAGTATACCCAGTATCAAAAACTAATGAAAATCATGCAAAAGTGAGGGAACATACTAATGTTTCTGTTAGAAAATAGTAGAACCTCAAAGAACCTACCAAGGAATAGTAACCATCCCCGCCTCACTAAGGTACACTCTCCATAAATTCATGTCATGTAATTTTATAGTATAAGCACATAAATATTTGGGTACCCTACACCACAATCTAATTGGTTAGATGATCATCTCTAAATCCTAATGTGTTGAATTTAGCACCCTTTCGATATGCAGTCCCACTACTACTACCAAATTGCACACTCGCAGGCTTCAAAGATCATAGAATTCCGCCCACAGACACCTGGGCCACAACAACCAGACTTCTCTTTCGATGACACAAGGGCCTTATCCCAAAGAATTGTGGGAAAAACTACCTGGCATATAAACATTTAGGACTTCATCTACAACAAACCCTCACCTAATGAATAATGGACTATGGAAATCCCCAAGCTGTTACAGCCTTCCCATATATGCTTGAGCGGTAAGGACCTAGAAGAGGGTGTAGTAAAGAATTTCATTAACAGACCATTCATCCTCCCACCAGGATGTTGGGAAAGACACCCTCCCCCAAGAAATGGAGTGATTCGACACATAGTTATCAATAAGTGTGCTGTGCATATTGAATTCACAATAATCTACAATATATATATATATATATAAGAATACAGTAATTCAAATCTAAGGGGTTCTTGAACCGAAAACCCAGCCACTCAAAACCATTTTTGCTACCCCCTATATGCAAAACCACACAACTACCGCTTCCAAAGAATGACCCAACCACCTTTGATTAAACCACTTTCAATTTATGTAATATAGTTTTCACATTAATTTTTTCTATCACTACTGTAAAACTGTCAACCACAACCACATGAAAACAAAAATTAAAACCAAACTACAGTCCCACTACATATACCCTCAGTCTTCCTAGACACATGTTCTTCCATTTCCAACAAACAATCTTCAAAAAATTAATTTACAATACTTCTATCACAACCCATCTATGCATCCCCACTACCCAACAATTCTTAGATGCAGTACCACTGCAAATAATTTTTTAAACATAATGCAGTCCCATAGAATTAAATCTATAAAAGACAACAAGACAACAAAGGTCCTTCAGATGCCCGCGTGGTCATCCATCCCACAGTCAGTCAATATCACAAATTGAGATACCAACACCCCAGCTATACCCAAACATGCACCAAAACCATATTAACTACCACTAACCCACATCCCCACTATACACACATACCACACCCTTCTCATGGAACCAACTATTTAGTCCATATTTGTACCCACAATTGTGCTCCCAACAATAGCACCACGTACCTCACAAAAGGTCACCCAACCTAGAAACACAACACTCAGACACACATATCAACAAGATTTGCATATATTTACATTTAACAAGTTGATGTTTTTTAAATCCAAATAATTATAATTTGGGTGATCACACAACAATATTTATCATGGGGGAATCTATTTATTTAACCAGAGTATGTGATTAATAATATTTAATGTTACAATCATATATTCAAACATATCAACAAAAAAACATTATTAATGTGCAAGAAATGGCCATCAACAACCATGATTTTCATAATCCCTTATATTCAAAACATTCAATAATATAATCAAGGATAAAAAATAGAATTGGTGATCAGTGTCCAACTACTCTCTTCACAGTATTTTATATACCCATGTTGTCTCTTGATTAAATAAAACCCTTATCTGTTTCTTGTTTTTATGAAAATCACTCATCCGTTCCTCATAATAATTCATTTGTATACCCACTCCAAATGATGAAAATTAAGGGGATGCAAATTAAATACATATAGGATGAATAAGGGATCAATGATACTTTATTCCATAAAAATATGGGATGATGTGAGTAGCTATAAACTCTATTAATGATGATCCTGAGAGATCTAGAATAGGTGTATGAATCGTCTATGGAGGAATTATCTAGTCACACCATAGGAAAAAAATAGTAGAAGGAATGAAGACATCTTGATTAATAAAAGGGTGATATCTTGAATATTAAGGAGATGATATCAATATTCTTGAAAATAAATGTGTGGGTTGACCACACATCTTGGTGGTCACAAGGCTTCTAGAATATTACGAGATATGTGGAATTTAATAATTCCCATCATAAATGGTGGAGACATCCCAGTGCACCATTGTGTGTTGATAGGTTAACATTTCATAGAGAAAAGCCCATAATAGAAGAGAAACTTGAAAAACTCGGAAAAACTAAAAATGAGTAACTGATGGGTGAGTCAACAATGATGAGCTACCGATGGTTGGGATACCAACGCATTCTACCGACACTACGCCCACCAGACTGAGCTACTGAAACCACGACTTACCTATGTAATGACCTATTAACACCTCGAACTACCGACACCCAGACCTACAAACACTTATGACCTCGACTCACCAAAACTAATGCCCTTGACTCACTGATGCTGACATCGTTGATTCTCCAGTGCTGATTCCCTTGAATCATTGATGTCAACACCCCTAACTCACTGATTCCAACAACCATGAATCAGCGATGTCGACACCTCTGACATACCAACACATTAACATGTTGATAGAAAAATGGAAATTTGGTAAACTCTTGAAATGAGCCACCATTGCCTCCTAGAACACCCTAAAAACTATATTTCTACAATGTATGGTCCTGGGGAAATCCAATTTATTACAGAAGATACCACTCAAACTATTATCATCCATCATAAATTCAAAACTATTCCAGAAGATAAGGGGTATGAATAACTATCTATTAAGACAAAACTCAAGAGTAAACCACCTTGTTTTGTCTTTAAGGATGGAATGAAACCCTTGACATCCCAAAACACCTCGTTAATAACTATTGAAACACTACCTCCTCACTTCTCTATGAAACCACACAAACACCAAAAGTCAGAGTGTCAAGAAACATAGATTATGGAGGTCCTTCCTCCATGTCAAAATACTATCTATTTTGGGCGGAACATTCTCACCCTCATGGGATTAATCTCATCCTTATTATTGTGTCTTGATTAGGGATCATGTTATCTTACCCCATATACGTGACATTTCACAAAAATCTGAGAATAAGGAAACAACTTATCATACAACATGCAAGGTCAAACATTACACCGTAAAATGATGAAAAAAAGTAAATCAAAAAAACAATACTCAGAACAACACTAGGAACTATTTACACATCTGATCCTTCCATTCCCATTACTCTCCTCGATTCCCCCATGTCTCAATAACACATGAACCCAATGAATGGTACATCCATGAAACACCTTCTACTCATGATCCTCAATACCGATCAGTCACCCCAAAAATATCGCATCATCCTCTACATCCAACTCTCCCCATTATAAGAAACATGATTTATTATGTAGATATCGAATGAGATGATAAACATAAATGATGTCGTGGATCCTCCCCAATTACGGTGGAAACACTAACTAATATTCCACCTCACTAACTTGTCCCAGAACCTCAAAATGATTGATGAAAATGGAGAAAAGATTACTTCTTATGCCAATAATATACTATTTGTGATGAGGGGATACCTTTAAGAACATGTGGTCCCCATGCTCGAACTCCGAAGGCCTCATTATGTGATCAGAATATGACTTCTTCTGGTCCTAAGCTACTTTCATCCTCTCATGCACAAGCAGAACCTTCTCATTTTTTCTCTACACTACCTCTGGTATAGTAAGCGCTGCTTCCCCTACCTATGTCCAGCACATGGGTGAGCAACATGGTATTCTATACAAGGCTTTGAACAGTGCCATGCTAATTCTAGAGTGATAGCTATTATTGTGATAAAACTCTACCTGGGGAATGTGTTATACTGAATATCCTCCAAATTCAAGAACACATGTCCACAATATATCCTCCATCATCGGTTAGTCCACTATGTATTCCCATTATTATAAGGGTGGAAAGTAGTTCTAAGGTGCCACTAGTTTCCAAAGCCATGATGAAATCCCTTCCAAACTCGGAATGTGAATCATGTATCGTTTTTTGAGACAATGGATCTTGAAGCTCTTGGTAGTCGTACAACATCACCTACATACCTCTTCTATAAGGCATTAGCTGTGATTGACTTTTTGGTAGAAAAGAAGTGATCTGATTTCATCAAGTGATCCACCACTACCTAAAGGGAATCACATAATCCCTAAGATATGAATAATACTATGATGAAGTCCATCAAGATATAATCTCAATTCAACTCGGGAACATCTAAGGGAAGTAATAGACTGCTGGGAAAACAGTGCTCAACCTTCACCTTCTGACACACATGGAGTAATTCCATAAGATCTGCCACTTCCTGCTTCACTGTGGGCCACCAAAACCATTCTTTCAGGCCTTTCTACATCTAATAGACTCTTTGGTGCACCTCCAAGGTTAATCTATGGATCTCATGGTGAACTCTATTAGGGATTTCAACTAGGAAAAATATCTTCTCATGGAATAACATTCAATTCTCGCTATACTCTGACCACCCCTCCAATTCATCACTATGGAGAACACGATCACAAAGCACATCAGCCTATGAGTCTCCCCAAAAAGACTACTCTAACTACATTACCAAGTAAGACTACAACTTCGTCTAAAATAGGTATCATATTTCACTACCCCCTAGCATCTAGGTGTAAAGCCTCCAACTCCTGCATTGCATTCCATGCATCCATGTATTCACAGACTAGAACATTATGCGACTTCCTACTCATGGAATTATAAAACACCTTCCCCTTCACATTGGTTTAAGAAACTTCATTGTCATAATCCTATCGATACATCATCCACATTCACTAATTTAATTTCAGGTCATGTAGGGAAAACATGTACATCCAAAAGTTGGGATCCATGAAGACCAAAAATAACTCCCTGATGAGGTAATTTCACAACAAAATTAGTGTGAATATGATAAGTATATACAATAGATCATGGTTGAAAATTTTATGTTCATGAGGAATTAATTTCATAGACTGATAAGAGATTACTCCTCACTAATACATCCTCAAAAATCCCTCTCCTAGGATGGATGTGTCACATAACACCTCAAACATAACCCCTACATCTGGAAATCTAATCAATGGAGCACTGACTAGCTTCCCCTTCAGATAGTTGAAAACTCCCTGCCACTGCTCACTCCACACAAAGCCCATGTACATTTGGGTCGAAGGTTCCAAGAGAGATATAACTATAGATAATTTGGCTATGAACCTATCATAATAGATTGTGAGAAAATAGAAACTACGAACCTTATCTACATTCTTTGGTGCTGCCCAATAAAAAACCATGTCAACCTTTGATGGGTCCACCACTATCCCTTGGCGAGAGACCACATATTCAAGGAAGTGCACCTGTCTTATCAAAAATTTGCACTTGGAAAATATATAGTAGATATGGTGGTGTTGAGGATCCCATGAAAGTCCTCAGATGCCAGGTGATCTCCTCCTATGACATTGATTTGATCAGGATGTTGTTGATGAACATGAAAATGAACTAATATATGTAATCATGGTAAATAGTGTTCATGAGACCCATGAACATGGCTGGTGAATTCATGAGACTGAAGGGTATGACCATGAACTAAATGTGCCCATTCCTACACATGAACGAATTATTCGGGATGTAACCCTCATTTACCATCAACTGGTGATATAAAAACTATAGGTCGATCTTAGAAAACCAACCTACCCCCTTTAACTGGTCAATAATATCATCAATCCTTGGAAGGGGGTAATAGTTCTTGAACGTCATCCGATTTATCCTCAGGGTCTTTATTGACAGTCATAAGCCACTATCCTACTACTTCACAATCAATACTTGAGAACCAAAAATGACCCACTTTCTCTGATAACACCCTTCTTCCTCAGGTTGTCAACCTGAATCCACAACTCTCATAACTCAGATGCTTTCATTTGATAGGTATACATCAATATCTGATGGGCACTGGTTTTCTTGTCTATCCTGAACTCAACATCACGTTGAGGGGGTAGAGTCACAAACTCTTTGGGGAAGACATCTAGGAACTAAATGAAAACCATCAAAACATCCACCCTGTCTATATCTACTTAATCCACTAATATATTGAATAAAAATAAAAGAATTGGCTCCATGCATTGACTACTCCTCCAAAAACTCCAATCTCAAACAGTATCTATGCACTAGCTACCCATATATGAGAATGTGACTCTTATCTAGAAGAAGTTGATTACAGTGTGCATGAAATAAGTCCAGTGGATTCCTAGGATTACATCAAATGGCTACATTTGTTGCAGAAGTAGATCCCCACTAAATTGGTGTAGCCCCAAAATCAATCTACAACCTCAGAAAGTCATCAAACAGACTAGTCTAACCTCTGACTGGTGTACTCAACACCTAGGGAATAGGAAGTCTCTCTACATCATGTACATGGGAATGGGATAGTCCATGTGAAATATAATAAGTTTGAGGTAATAGAATAAAAAACATGCAACAATACTAAATTGACTGATCAAACATCAAACAAACTTTGGCCCTGCTCGAACTGCTACCTCTGTGACATGTTATATCCAACACCCAGCTCCTATACATCACTTCTATCGACCACCTCCCTGACCAAAACCTGATAGAGGTATCTAATTAACACACTATGTTTTACCTCCCCCTACACCATCTACACATAATGGAGTGGGTGTTAATAACCCCTGTTACTAGAAAGGCATAACTATAAACTACTTCTACCGAGGTGGGAACTGAACCTTCCCACCACCACTATAAAATTCATGAATCAGGAACCAGTTGAAAATATTTCCATAACCTCCAATGATAAAACACAACAGTCCTAGGCCCATAAGGTAAGGGAAAAGACTATAAGATCAAAGCTGGAAATTCTGAGGCCTACTTCCCTCTGGTCGAAACATGGAAGGCATTGACGCTAGAGACCTACTTCTAACAATTTTCCCCCTTGAAAAACTCAACTTGTTCCCCTCTCATGACACACCTCCCAGTGATTGAATACATTCCACTACCTCATCAATATGTTGAACCTCAAACTTCATTAGTAGATTGAAATGAGTAACATCATATTGAAGAGAAGGCCAGAGTTCCTCCTCAAAGCGTCCCTTTTTGGACTCCTCATTCGGGAACAGATACAGTGAAAAACATAGGAGATCCTTGAACTTGGTCTGTAGTTCCCTTAAGGACATACTCCACTACTGGAGGGAGAGTAGCTCATGAATATTCTCCGCCTTCATCGTGGAATATTGGAATTACATCCAAAACCCCATCTCAAAGTCAGCCTATGAAGCTTCAGTTTCATTCCTCTCTTCGAGGTAAAGTGTCCACCACTAACATGTTGATACCATCATATGGGACACTACCGAAACAAGTTCATACATTTTCATAGCCCAGATAAATCTGAAAGTGATCACCAGCTCCTCAAGCAAACTCTTCATCTCCTCATTTGAGTTTCTTCCCTCGTACTTCCCTAAAGTATGTCGCTAGATGGCACAATGCATCTTCTTCCACTGGTCATCCTACTCCTCTATGTCAGACCTCCACTAATCAATCAGGATAACATGTTGGCCCTCAATTTCTCAAACCACATGGGGGTTACATTTGGTATCCATATTTGAAAAAGGAATCAAGGAACTCCTGGGCCTGAGTAGTGTGGAAAACTTATTTTAATTTCCTTTTAACTCCCTATTTATATTAAATTCCCAAAACACACATAAACCTATGTCAATATGATGCATGTACCTTTACTAGAATCATAACCCTACAATTGGTGTAGCTTCACTTGGACATTCAGTTTGTACATAGTTTTTTTATTGGATGACAGGGGACCCTAAAATCCTATGTCCTAGTGGGTCTTGCCTGGCCTATATCATGCACAATCATTGTCTAACGTTATTGTCCTACCATCCCCTAAAAACCCCACTATGAATAAGTCTGAAATAAATCATGTCTCTCAACTCCCATAAACCAATACCACCTTTAATACCATTTTTTCATGACCCACCTTCATCAATATGAGGAAGGGATGACAAAGTGTCATTCCCTTCATTGCGGAATTTGAAGGATAGATTGTAAAACCCTGAGATTTTATAAGACATATTCATTTTAATTTAATTGGAATCATGTGTAGTACAGTACACTAATATTATCTAGAACTATATAAAACACCATATTAGCATGCGTTATATGAAACACAATTCTTGGCATGTGTTACATTCAAAAGCATCCTTCCTTGATAGCATGCATTGTACGTAATACAATGTTTCAATAAACAATGATATATTAGTAAAATTCTATTATTTAATGGGATATAAATTATCTGTTACAAATAGTATTAACCACATTTTTAAATTTGTTGATATGATATAAGAACATCTTAAATTATTCGGATAAATGAGGTATTTTTTGAAAAATGATTTTTCCACCTTTTTATGGTGCACCCATTTTAAATTAACTTTTTAAAACATATATATATTCTATTTGAAAAAATTATCTTTTTCATTGGAAGAGGAACATAAATTTTTATTTTATACATTTTTTTTATTTTTCTAATAAAATGAAAATTTTAATAAAGAGTGAAAAATACTGCATTTTAATTCAAAATTTCATTTTCTTCTGATTTATTTATATAGTAACATTGTCTTAATAATTGGTTTAAATGTGTAATTGTGTTATGTTTTTATGATTTAATCTATTTTTGTTCATTGGATGTATTTTCACTTTTAAATTGGACATAAACACATGAAAATCTATGGAAATGTTTTTACCTTTTAAAACCCCACTTTTTGGATTTTATAACCGGAGTTGGTTTTAAAATAATATCTTCTAATTTTTTGTTTTGAATTATAAAAAATATATTTATTAATTAGAATTACTAAGAAGAAACTATGTTAATCAGTTACATTAATTTTTAGAGACATTATGAATATTAACTATAATAATTTTACTTTAACACGGTTAAAGATAAATCGGGTAAATTAGTGTAACAAATAATATGATAAGTAGAATAAAATGATCCTAAAATATACCAAATAAAATTTGATGAATAAATTATATTATCGAAATCATAGGTACCAAAAATAGTCAATTATGGGCTAGTTTACAATTAAAATGACATGGATATTAATAAAACTAATGAAAGTGAAAAATTGTCAAACTCACATTTCTTATTAGTATAATAAATTTAATATAAGGATATCCAGGTGATTTATTAAAAAATAAATAGTCAATGGAAATAGAAAAATAACAAGAACATGGTAAAATATCTATAATTTATATGAAATTATTAATTATACTAATGTGTTATTCTTTGATGATATAAACATAACATAATTAATGATAAATCAATGAAATAATTTTTCAAAAAAAATGATTAACAAAAAAAAGTTACAAACATATGACCCGATATTATTAGTTGAATATATATCTACCATAATCTTCTAAAGTTCAATATAGTGACCATTCTCAGCTTTCTATAATATATTAAGAACATTAAATTATTTTATTTATTGTAATGTTAATGTTTCCATGTTCATACTCTTATAAATACAACATTTTTCAAGTTTGATATTATAGACAATAAATATAAAAGGATATATTCATAAAAATTATGTTAATATTATATTCATTATAGTCCTTTATATTTAATTTTTACTCCAAAAACAAATATATTAAATAATTATTCAAAATCGTTGTAGTATTTATTTTATTAGTGGAGATATCAAATAAATGTTATTAAATCTATTAAAATAAATATATTTTTGGATAATTAATATGTCAAATGAATTTTATAGATACTTTTGACCTATTAGAACTATAATAAAATATTTGGTTCAATGTTAACTTTTTTATCTTCATATTTTTTAAAATACAATAATTGAATAGTGTCAATATTGACATTATTTATTGTTTATCAAAATAGTTTCTTATTAAATTATTAATAAATAATAAAACAATTTTAAAATTATAGAATAATTATGAACTGGACTAAATTGTTTTAAATTATTTAATTATGGTATAATTTTAATCAAATTTGTAAATATTTCACAGTTTTTAATATTGAATCATCTTTTATCTTAATTAAAATTAAATTAAATAACTAATTGTCAATTAATATTATATTTTTTAAACTAACATATAAACATGACTAAATTGTATTGTATGAGGATATTTAAATGATATAAAAACTTAGATTATAATATATCTCATTTTTAGCTATTTTATTTTTTTTAATTTATTATATGTTAATAATTATTTGGTTTCTAAAAGTACCCCTCACGTTAATTTTAAATGGGGATTCCTCCCTTAAATATTCAATTCATTTTGAGCCTTCATGCTCAACCATACCCTACCAATTTACCTTATCAACATTAGTAGAAATATTCTATAGGACTTGGTATTCTTCAAAAACCATCTCTAGTGATCTAAGATGAAATTTAGAGGAGGCATGTCGATAAAGAGGTAATATCACTTATCGATTCATAAATGAATTTTTATTATTCTACTTCCACCTCATTAGTTATTACATTATAAAGTTATAAATTTAGTATTAGTAATATACAGAGAGTTTATTATGATAATAAAAAACTATATTCCCCATTCTACTAATCCTGTGGAAGATAAAATCACCACGTGTACGTACGTATGACTTACCATCTCCACGCCGTAGTGTAATCCAATTTTCACCACCACATTACATGGATGTATATAATTATGTAATTATAATTATATATATTTGAATAATATAAACGTATTTTAATTTTGAGATACTATACACCATCCACTTCATAATAATTTAACAATTATGGGAACTATATCATCGCTCATGCATATGTATGGCATACCGTCTCCATGAGGCGATTTAATTAGTTGAACATAATCATCAATAAAGAATGATTATATAAATGAATTGAATGAATAAATATTATGTATATTATAATAATAAATGATTAAAATAAAAAAACTATTTCCTAAAAATTGGAATAAGAACTTATCCGACAAAATATGGATTAGAACATAAAGCAGTTAACACCTGAATAAGGAGTAACAATGAAATGTTACTAACAAACAAATGAAAATATGATCATAAAAGTTATCATACAAGTTATTTTGAGACTGAAAAAAAATCAGTAACATTTATTAAATTATTTTATATGAGTTTTGGATACATTAGAATCATATCAAACATAAAGTATGGGATAATTTTGAAATATAATTATTTTTAGAGATTGTTTACAGAGAAGTATTTTTTAGGGTATATTTATCATTCAAATAAATGTTTCTTAAATATATAATATTATTTATATTATTATTATATTTTTTTAATAAAAATTTACCTATTGGTTAATTTTTATTAAATGTTATGGAAGGAATCATTCTTTCATTTTTCATACGAGGGACTTTTTGACTTTTCTATCAAGAGTATGAGAAGATTTTTTTAACTTTTACAACATCAAAAGAATTGTTATTGTTTCATGAATCCTTATGTACATGATGCTTCATCTACTTGTTTTCATGATTAATTTTTAGTAAATTAATTTCATTTAAAATTGTGAGGCATTTTATGAAAATAAATCATTTTTGAAAAAGAAATGATATTTTCCTCAGGAATTAAGTTCATGCATTTTACCAAAGTTATTTTCATCTACAATGAAAATATTTAAATAGGGTTATTTTTCTAGCCTTATTATTAATTTTTTTTGTTTTTATGATGGAATTATTATTATAAATCCATTTATTCTATATGTATTATGTTATTATGGAATGATGTTTAAGAATCACATTTTATTTAATGGGTTTTTCTATGATGAATGATTTGTTTTTTGTGGAAAATTTAAGAATGATTTCATTAGGATATGGGTGGGACCAATAATATTCCAACAATGAATTGGTTAAATTTATATATCTAATGGTATTGACATGGATACAACAGAATGTAAACGGAGTTAAGTAATATAGGGCTGGAATAGCAAGTAAACACAGATTAGTAATGGACATTGTCCTTTATATTGGTCATAGAAACAATGCCTTGGCTACTATAGAAATCATATAATCTGATTAATTGTTTTTCAAAATTCCATGTTTTATTCCAATGATATATTATCAAGGTTAATTTTTTATAATTATCTATACCTTACGACCAACCATGATTTATTTCATGACTCATGATTTTGATATTTAAACATTGTGTTAATGTTATTAGATTTTTATGCTTATTATTTATTTTATTTTCTCAATGATTACCCTTAATTATTGATATAGCTAACTATTTTTGTGTTTACTTTCCATAGGATATAATGAAATGTTTTAGGTTGGAAAACAAAAAAAGGGAAGCAATTTAAGGGAGCTGTTAAATAACTTTCACCATGTTATAATATTATATTCCACGTTTCAATATATTCTAAACTAATATGTTTTTTGGGTGTCTGTTTGTTTCATGTATTAAATATTTTGAAAAACTAATTTAATTTCCTTGTACATAATGCATGTTTCATTATATTTGGTATCAGAGTGAATGTTTAGTTACCCTTTTTAAACTAGGACTCGAATACTTTACTGATATCCCTGGAGAAATTTCTCAGGTATGTCTGGGGATGTCCCTAAGGGAATGTCTAACTATAGGTTATTGTCCTAGAATATTTTAAATGGTCATGAATTACACAACATTAAACCTAAGATGATAGATATTAAAATCACTCCCCCTTAATAATGAATTTTCCAAGTATGATTTTTCCCTCTCATACTATTCTTTTTGGGTGATAGAAAATGGCTTGATCCCGAAGGAACGGTATTAATAATTAGTGCACTGGGAAAGGAAATGATTTTCCTCATAATCTACCAAATGTAATGGGAGATGGAATAAAGATTCTTTTTTATATAATTACAGAAACTATGAATCATTTTGGACATCTAAATGAGAAGAAAAGGGATCAAAATTTTATTGAGTACTTCGTGAGGCAATGTCCACCTTCTTTTAGTGGGTTTTCTAATCCACTTATTGTTGAATAATGGATTTGTACCATTGAAAAGATATTTGTAATCCATCGTGGTTCAAAACATGAAAATGTCATTTTTGTTGTTTATCGTTGAAAAGGTGAAGTAGACCAGTGGTGGACTCTAATTATGAATACAAGAAAGTAAGATGAAATTTAATCCACAGAATGGGATGAGATTAGGAGCATGTTATTAATAAGTACGTCCCTCTTATTTTTTGAAAAAATATATAAAATGAGTTCATTCAGCTTAAGAAAAAGGATGATGAATTTTGTGTACATAAGAGGTGAATTTTAGAAGACTTTCATGGTATGCTTCTGGATTTATCATCCAACCTGATTTTAATGTTGATCATTTCTTCTGTGTCTTAAAGCCAAGACTTGTAAGGGTATTAGCTATAAGAGACTTCCATAGATAGGAATGGATTGTGTATTGTGCTATTAAGTTTCAAATGGATGTTGGTGTTACATATGAATCTCATGGGTTCGAAATGAAATAAAATATGTAGTTCAATGTAAAATATCAAAACCATGGGGAAAAGATATAGATTGTTTCCTTATGCTCAAAGTGTGGAATGAAGCATGGTGGTGATTGTATTAAAGGGAATATAAAATGTATAATGTATGGAAAATAAGTTCATCGATTAGTTTAGATCTGTTTACATGGTAAATACATTGTTAATGATGTGAATTGTGAAAAGACTAAATAGAATTAACCACCCACACTTCAATGCTACATGTGAAAGGAAGTGGGGCATTATGCTAACCAATACCTTAATATAAGGGTTAACGATGACTGACTTTCATAACTTCTTAAAGTAAAAGGCAAAGGGAAGTCACATGTTATCACTATTGGTCATGTTGAGTATCACAATGAAGTGGGGAATTGATTTTGGGTTTCTTTAATGGGATTCTAAATAGTGTTATAGAATCTCTTCTATGGTATTGTGGAATATTGGAATATCAATGTATTAGTCCATTATGGTTTTCCTTAATTATATGGTACCAGTAACCATGGAATGTTATTGAAATATTTTTGGAAAGAACATGATTTTCACAAAATGAATGTATATGGATATAATGAAATATTTGATAGTATTAATGAACTCATGAGTGATGTTAGGAAGAAGTGATATCATGGTTTTACTATATAGAATTTTTGCTATTTTTGGCATTTTGAAAAAGAGTTAATTTTGATAGATTGCATGTTTCCAAAAAGGTTATATTATAATTCATGTCATTACAATGTTTTTGGGGATTACATGATTAAGGAATTCACAAGTTTGGAATTTGAAAACCATGAACTACCAAATTAGATATGTGAGACAAATGGTACTTCAATTTAGTTCTCATATTTTTGATGTTTTATATTTTTAGGTTTTTTGAGGGATTTAAATGTTATCAATTGATTGATATTATTTTTTATAATCCAATTGAATTTTTCTAGATTAATGTATTATCTCACTATAGGTGGTATTATGCATATTTGATAACCTTTTCTAACCTTTATTTTTTACAGATGAAATAACCTATTACATTATTACATGATCTAATAATACATTAAGAATGAAAAATTCAACATTATTTATTTAAATAAAATATGATAAGGAAATTGTATAAGGTACGATCAATGGTGAGATTGTACTAAAATCAAGTATGTATTTCTTCTCATGCCAAAAATTAATAAACTTTTGTAAAAGGATCTTGAAACAAAAAATGTTATCACAATACCTTCTTATCAGATGAATCAGATGTTCCCCTAAATCACCAAAGATTTATGGCTTTCTTGTAGTTATGTTTCTCCATTAGTTACTCTTTACCAATATACGTTAGAACTTTATTGTTATATTCCTCTTCCATATCCATGTTTTCACTTCCCACCTATGTTCTCTTATGTGGAAACCCAATGATGAGTTAATTTGAGAAACAATAATGTTTCTGATATTCCTTTTTAAATTGATGTTTTTGAATTCCTTTTTATGATGTGGGTTTCTATGAAATAAACTTTCATGTTGAATAACATTTATAGCCCTTCCGAATTCCGAGGTAGAAATTCATTTTAATGGGGGTATAATGTAACACCATGATATTGTATGAGATAGATTTATTTTAAATTCTTATATGTATTGTGTTTTACACTACACTAATATTATCTTGTGATACACACAACACTGTCTTAGTATAAATTATATGAAACACTATTCATGATGTGCGTTACATGCAAGTGCGTCCTTCTTCAATAGCCTTTGTTGTACGCAATACCATGTTTCACTGAACAAGGATATATTAGTAAGATATTATTATTTAATGGGATATAAAATAGCCATTATGAATAGTATTAAAAAAATTTTATTTTATATATTATTTATAATCCCCTTTTGTATTTTCTAGAAAAAATATAATAAAAATTCATCTTTTCGCATAAAATAATTATTATTGAAAATATGCAGTTTTTCCACCTATTGATGGTGCATTAATTTTAAGTTTATATTTTAATAATTTAATATATTTTACTTGTCAATATATACATTCTATTGGGAATTGAAACATAAAAATTATTTTTGATTAATTTTTGGTATTTTTCTAATAAAATTCACATTTTAATGAATATTGAAAAATACCGCATTTTAATTCATAACTACATTTCGTCAATTTCATTTATATATTTAGAGAATATTTTTAAATAGTTTGAAAGTTTAATTGAATTATTTTTAATCATTTAATATAATTTTGGTTATTAAATCTAATTTCATGTATAAATTTTACATAAACAAGTGACAATCTTTTGATAAGTTTTTCCTTCTTAAAACCCCTCTTTTTGGTTTTAACAAAGGGAATTAATTTTAAATTATTTTCATTAAATTATGTATTTGGAGTTACGAAAAATGGATTCAATTTTTTTAATCAGTGTGTAAAAATTATATTAATAGGTTACTTTTATTTTTTAGATATTATGAATAGTTTCTATAGTATTTATTATTTAATGCAGTTAATTGTAAATCTGATAAATTGTTGTAACAAATAATATGATGTGGAGAATAAAGTGATCTTAAAACCAACCATAATTCTTTTGTATGAATATAATTCTACCCACGACATCTTAGTTTCAAAATGTAGTCTTTTAAGGGCCACTTTACAATAAAAATGATATAGATAATAATCAAACCAATAAAATTGAAAAAAAAAATTCAAACTCACATTTCATATAAGTATAATAATTCTTATATTGTGATAACCAGGTGATATCATCAAACATAAATAGTTCATGGAAATATAAATGAATTACCTACATCATGATAATTTATTTTTAATTTTTAGTTACTTTATAATTATCCTATGGTCTTATTATTTGATGATACAAATTTTACTTACTTGATGATAAATCAATGAATCAATTTTTATTAAAATCCTAATAACCAAAAAATGGAACAAACATATGAAAAAATATTAGTTTTAGAATATATATCTACCATAGTCATCCACTGTTCATTCTAGTGACCATTTTAAAACATCTATAATAGATTATGACCTTTATATTATTTTATTTAAAGTAATATTAATGTTTTGGCATTCATAATCCAATAAGTATAATATTTCAAATATATGATTTTATAGCATATAAAAAAGTATACATATATTATAATGAAATATATTATGTTTTTCCCAATTATAGTATTTTATTCCATGTTTTTAGTCTACATATTAGTATATAAAATAATTACCCTAAATCATTTTAATATTTATTTAATTAATGGAGATATCAAATAAATATTATTAAAAAAATTAAAGTAAATACATATTCAGTGATAATTATTATTTAAAATTAATTTTATAGATACCATTGAACTCTCAAGAATATAATAATATAGATTTTTTGATGTTATCCTTTTGTATTCATATTTTAAAATGTCAACATTTGAGTATTTTCAAAATTGAAACTATTGATGGTTTATTATATAGTGTTTTATTAAATTATTATAAAATAATAATACATTTTTAAAATTATTGATTAATTATTATATGATCTAAATTTTTCTAAATTATTAATTTATGTTATAATTTATATCATATAAGTAAATATTTCACCTTTTTAATATTGTAAATTTTTTATCATAAATAAAATTTAATAGAATAATTAATTGTCAATTAAAATGATAATGTTTAAATTGACATCAAAATTTGTCTTAATTTTTTTGGTTGATGAGATTAAAATAATACCCTTTATTATCTTATAATATATCTCATTTTGGTGGTATTTTTTTTGATTTTAAATAATTATAAGTTAATATTATTAAGGTTTACAAAACTAACCCTCACATCAATTATAAAAAGAAATTACTCCCTCATAACTTCACTTAATTTTGAGCCATCATTATCGACCCAAACCTGATCATTTATATTCTAAAATTCCCTAGAAGCATTCTAGATATCGTGGTCTTCTTCAAAAACAAACTCCAGTGCTCTAAGAGGAGATTTAGAGGAGGCACGTTGGGGAATAGGAAATATCATATAACGATTCTTTCAAACATCTTTATTTTTCTCCATCTACCTCATGAGTTTTTTTATTATAAAGGGATAAATCCAGTATTAATTATATACTGAGAGTTTATAATGAATATGAAAAAACCATATTCTACCTTCTACTCAACCTATGAAAAATGAAATCACTTTGCAAGCGTATGTACGACTTACCGTCTCCACGTCGTGCTGTAATCCGTTTTCACCCCCACCTTACATGGTTGGGTATAATGATGGAATTATAAATATATATATTATTAATATACTTTTATATTGATTATGATATTATAAACCCCATCTAATTCAGTACCATTCATCAATTATGGGAAAGATATCGTCCTCGTGCGTACGTATGGCATACCATATCTACAGTGCGTTATGATTATTTAAACATAATATTCACTAAATAATTATTATATAAATGATTTGAATGAATAATAATGAAATATATAAAAACAATAAATTCATTTAAATGTTAAGACTATAATCTTAAAAGTGGAATAAGAACTTATCTGAAAAAACATGCATAAGAACATAAAGTAGTTAATACGCGAATAATGAGTAACAATAAAATGTTACTAACAAACAGATGAAAATATGATCATAATTGTTATCATAAAAAAGATAATGATTAATAGATAAACCATTATCATTATTTAAATCATTATAAATTAGTTTCTGATACATACAAAGCATACTGTATCTAAGGTAAGGGATAATTTCACAATCTTATTATTTTCCAATATTGTTTACATATAAGTATTTACTGGGGTATATTTATCATCCTCATCCAGGATTCCAAAAAAATAATATTATTTATATTCTTATACTATTTTTTAAAGATAATGTAACACATTGGTAAACTATTATTACATGTTATGGAAGGAATCATTCTTTCATTTTCCATATGAGGTACATTTCGACTTTTTCGATAATAGTACGATTAGAATGGTTTTTTACTTATACAAGGATGCATTTTTTCCATGAATAATCATCTACAAGTTTTCAAGAGTATTTTATACTGAATCAATTTATTTTAAATTTTTTTAGCATTCTGTGAAAAGAAATCATTTTTGAAGACGAAATTATATTTTCCACTGGAATTATGTTCTAGTGTTTATCAAAATTAATTCCCTTCAAAGATAACTCTATATAAATTGGTTTATTTTTCTATCCCTATTATTACATTGATTTTATTTTGTTTATGATGGAATAATTTTTATGAAGCCAATTGTTCATAGATGGATTATGTTATGATGGAATGGTGTTTAAGAATCCAATTTTATTTCATAGATTATGAAAAGATGAATGATTTATGTTTTTGTAAAACTTATACAAATGACTTAATTATGAGATGGTTGAGACCTATATATCCCTCCAATGAATTGGGTAAGGACTTATATATCATGATAATGACGTGGCTGGAATGACAACTAATCCTAGTTCATAAATACAAGGAAATAATGATGAGTAAAATCGGTTTAGTAATAGAATATGTACTCTATGATGGTATTGGAAACAATGTCCTAGATACTATAGAAATCATATGATGTTATTAATTGTTTTCCATATTTAAATTTTTTATTCATATTATATATTATAATGGTTAATGTTCCATTATGACCTATTCCTTTCAATCTACGATGATTTTTTTCATGATTCATGATTTTGATAATTAAACATTATGTTCATGTTTTTACATTCTTTTGTTTATGGGTTGTTTTATGTTCTCAGTATTTACCATTGATGATCATTTGAGATCACCATATTTAGGTTATCTTTTAAAAAGGATATAAATAATGTTTTTATATTGGGAAAAATGGGGTGATCTTTATGGGAGTTGTTGAAGATCTTTCACCGAGGTAGAAGATTATGTTCCATGTTTTCAAAGATGATAAAATAATATGGTATTTCAGCATCTATTTGTTTAATGTATTAATTATTACTAAAAAGAAATGTAATTTCAATGTGAATCATTATTTGGACATTATATTTGGTATCAGAGCGAATGTTTAGTTGGCCATTGGTAACTACAATGGGAAAACATCAATGAGAGCCCTAGAGATATTTTGAGGTTGTCTTGGGATGTCTTGAAGGTAAAGTCTAACTATAGGATAATGTCCTAGAAATATGGAAACGAAAATGAATAACTTATTTTTAACCCTATTATATTAAATATTGAAATTACTCCCTCTATATTCTGTTGTTTTCCTAGTATGATTTTTTACTCAATCTATTCTTTTTGTGTTTTAGATAATGGTTGGAACTTGAAGAAACTGTGTTAATGATGAATTCACTATGATATGCAATGATTTTCTTCGTGATCAACCAAATGTTTTGGGTTATTGAATCAAATATCTTATTACTATATTTACACAATCTATGAATCATTGTGGACTTACAAATGAGCATAAGTGGGGATAACATTCTGTTGAGTCCATTATGAGGCAACACCCACCTATATTTAGTGGGTCTTCTGATCCACCTGTTGCTGAACAATGAATTAGTACCATTGAAAATATATTTTCCATTATTCAGTGTTAGGAACATGAAAATTTCAATTTTGATGTTTATCATTTAGAAGTTAATGAAAACCAGTGGTGGAATATAATTAAAAATACAAGGTATCAAGATGAAATTGAATACATGGAATAGGATGAGTTCTAGAACTTGTTTTTAAATATGTACTTCCCTCATATTCTTCAAAAAATAATGGAAAAGAGTTTCTTAAGGTTAAGAAGAAGGATTTTGAATTTTTTTATTAAAGAGGAGAATATTAAAGGACATCCAAGGTATGATTTTGGTTTTAAAATCCAACCTGAACGTAAAGTTGATCAATTATTTAGTGTCTTAAAACCATGTCTTCGAATGGAATTAGCTATAAGATAATTCAGTATCTATGAATATATTGTTAAATGTTCTATCAATGAAGAAATGAATGTTTTTGTTACATATAAATGTCATGTTTTTTTATAAGAAATGAATGATGGAGTTCAAAGGATATTCTAAAAACAATGGTGAAAAGAAGATGAATGTTTTCTTATGCTCAATGTGAGGATAGAAGAATTGTAGAGATTATCTTAAAGGGACTAGAAATTGTGGAAAAAATGTCCTCGAGAATTTGGGTGATGATGAATTGGGAAAAAGGTTTCTAGTGATGTGAATAAATAGATGACTATAGAGAAAGAACCACACACACTTATACATTGCAAGGAAATGGGGCATTATACTCACCAATTGCCAAATCCATGGGTTGATGATGATAGACATCAAAAAATTCTTAAGGAAATAGAAAATGTTAAGTCACATGTGATCACTATTAGAGATGTTGATTTTGATAATGGATTGGTAGAATGATTAAGTGTTTATATTAAGGGATTCTTAATAGTCTTGTATAATCTCTTTTATTATATTAGGAATATTAGAATATCTATGCATTGATCCACTATGGATTTCTATAATTATATGATACCAGTAACCCTGAAAAGTGATTGAAATGTTTTTTTGGAAAGAATGTGATATTCTCATAATGAAGGTATAATAAGATATTGAGATGATTGATAATATTAATGTGTTCATGACCAATATAAGGAAAAAGTGACCTCATGGTTTGAGTATATATATATTTTTTGGTATTTTTTATGTGTGAAAAGTGTTAATTATGACAGAAATCATGTTTTCGCTAAGGCTCTACTGTAATTAATGTCATTACCATGCTTCAAAGAATAATTTAATAATTTATTAACATGGTTGGAATGTGCCAACCAAGAACTTCGAAATGAGATATGGGAAAACAATAGTAAGTCTGTTTAGTTCACCTCTTTCTAATGTTTTATATTTTCATTTTTTTGAAGGATTTTAATATAATCCATTGATGAATAGTATAAGTAATATTCATATTTAATATTGTTAGATTAATGTATTATCTCACAATAGGTGGACTTATGCATATCTGATAACCTATTCTATCCTTTTGTTGAGACATATGGAATAACCTATCATACTATAGCATAATCTTCTAACACTTCAATAATGACACCTTCAACATTATTTCATTAAATAATGGTTGAAGTGGAAACTATTTAAGGGAATGATCAACATGGAGATTGTTCTAAAATCATGTATGTATTTCTTATCATGAAAAAAATTCACCAACTTTATAGAAATGATCTTTAAACAAATAGTGTTATCCTAGTACATTATTATCTGATGAATTAGATAGTACCCTAAAACGTCACTGATTTATGGATTCTTGGTAGTATTATTTATCCAAACCAAACTCTATATCACTATCCATTAGAACATTATGGTTATACTTCTCTTCCATATCAATGTTTTCACTTCCCACTTATGTTCTCCAATTTGGAAACCCAATGATGAGTTACATTGGTTAACCATTTTTTTAACTTTCATTTCTAAAATGACAATTTTTTTATTTTTTTTGATCTTAGTTTTCATGAATGGAACATTCAAGTAGTAAAAAATTTATTAATGTGAAAAAATTTTAGGGTGAAATTCATTTTAAGGGGGGTAGAATGTAACAACATAAGATTTTATGATATAGATTCTTTTAAATTTATTTGATGTCTTGTGTTGTTCACTAAAACAATATTATATTATGATATAAACAACACTTTATTAACATTTTGTATACAAAACTCTATTCATGGATTTTGTTACATGAAAGAGTGACCGTCCCCAATAGCTTTAATTGTACACAATACCGAGTTTCACTAAACAATAATATATTAGAAAAATAGTACCATTTAAATTGATATAAAATAGCTCTTATAAATCTTATTAACATAATTTTAAATTTTATATATTATTAAAATTCCTATTGTTTATTTTTTATACATTATATAAGAACAAATTCAATTTTGTAGATAAATTAAATATTTTTCAATAAATACAGTTTTTCCACCTTTTTATGGTGCATCAATTTTAAATTAAGTTTTTAACATATTAATATATCTATTTGATGAAACAATGTTTTTATTTGGAAGTGGAATATTAAAATTTACCTTTTCTTTAAATTTTTTTGTTATTTTTCTTATAAAAATCAATTTTTAATGAATAGTGAAAATACTGCATTTTAATTCAAAACTGTCATTTCATTTAATATATTTATATTGATGGAGAATATTTATATTTTTTTAAAGTGTAATTGGACTATGTTTTTATCATTTAATCCAATTTTGGAATTGGATGTAATTTCACAATAAAATTGGATATAAACTCATGGAAATATTTAGATATGTTTTTATTTCTTAAAAATTCGCTATTTAGTTTTAACGATGGGAATTGATGTTAAATTAATTTATTCCATTTTTTTGTTTTGAATTAAGAAAAATGGATTACATATTTGGAATCAGTGAGTTCAAATTATTTTAATAAGTTAATTTAATTTTTTTTGGATATTATGAATAGTAACTATGGTAATTATTATTTAATGTGGTTAATGGTAAATCGTGGAAAATCAGTGTAACAAATAATACGTTAATGAGAATAAAATGATCCTAAAACCTTAAAAAAAATATTTTTCAGATGAAAAAAATCTACCCTTGAAATAAAAGGTTCTAAACATAGTCATTTAAGGGCCACATGACAATGAAAATGACATAGATATTAATAAAACCAATGAAAGTGAAAAAATGTCAAACTCACATTTCAAATGATTGTAATAATTTTAATATAATGATAACTAGTTTTTATCATCAAATATAAATAATCCCTGAAAATATAAAATAATTATTACATTGTGGATTTTTTTAATGAAATGAATAATTATCCTAATGTTGTATTCATTGATTATATAAAAATTACATAATTGATAAGAAATCAATGAATCAATTTTTATTAAAATACTAATAACCCTAAAATGTCCAAATATTTGAAATAATCTTATTGTTAGAATATATATTGGCCATCATCATCTGATGGTCATGCTAGTGACCATTTGGATAATTCTAGAATATATCATGACTTTTATATTATTATTTTAAAGTACTGTTAATGTTGTCATATTCATACGATGATCAGTATATCATTTTTGATGTTTTATTTTATAGAAGATAAATATGACTACATATGTAAAAATAAAATATATCGTGTTTATCTTCATTATAGTATTTTATTTTATTTTTTACTTAACAAATAAGTATATTAAATAATTACCCAAAATCATTGTAGTATTTAATTTATTAATGGAGACATCAAATAAATATTATTAAAAATATTAAAATAAATATATTTTGTGATAATTATTATGTCCAATTAATTTTATAGATTTCTTAGACGTCTTAACGATAAAATAATATATTTGGTTTGAAGTTTACGTGTCATATTTATATTTTTTAAAATTCAATAATTTAATAGTGTCAAAATTGACACTATTGATTATTTATCAAAACAATGTTACGTTAAATTATTAAAAATTAATAAAACATTATAAAAAATATATAATAATTATGATGTGGTAAAATTTGTTATATTTTTTTCATTTTTTGTATTATTTATATCTTATAAATAAAAATTTTACCCTTTCTAATTTTGAAACATTTTTTATCTTAATTAAAATCAAATCAAATAACAAAATGTAAATTAAAATAATAATGTTTAAATTGATAAAAAAATTTATATAAATTTTATTTGTTGATGAAACTATATTATTATAATATATTATCATAGAATATATCTCATTTTGATGTATTTTTATAGATTTTAAAATTATCATCCCTTTATATTTAGGAGGTTTCTAAAAGAGCCTCAAACCTCAATTATAATTGGGCACCTCCCCATCAACTATTAACTTTATTTTGATCATTGATGCTCAAGCATACAGTTCCCATCTCCCTTATAAAATACATTATGGACGTTTTAGAGGTCCTGTTTTTCATTGAAAACCCCTCTCTAGTGCTCTAAGAAGAGCTTTTGAGGAGGCACGTCGAAGAATAGGTGATATCATTTACTGATTCTTTCAATATTATTTCTTCTTCGACATTCACCTCAATAATTTTTTAATTCTAATGTAATAACTCCAATATTAATTATATATGGAGATTTTATTATGATTATGAACCAACTATATTCAATGTTCTTCACATCCTGTGAAAAAATAAATCACCACCCATGCGTACTTACGACATAACATATCCACGCCGTACTCTAATCAATTTTTCACCACCACCTTACATGGATGGGAATAATAATTGAATTATTAATATATATTATTAATATAAAATTTTACTAATTTTAAGATATTATACAACATCCACTTCATCACCATTCATAAATTATGGTAATAATATCGTTTCTCATGCTTACATACAGATTATCATCTCCACGGTGAGATGTGATTCGTTCTACATAATATTTAACAAATAATGATAGTTTAATTGAATTGAATGAATAATTATGATAAATATTATACTAATACTATGATTTAAATGATATTATTATAAACTAAAAAAAGGAATATGAACATATCCCAAAAAAACATGCATAAGAAAATAAAGAAGTTAATACAAAAAATAACTAGTAACCATGAAATGATACTATCAAACTAGTTAAAAATTTATCATAAATTTTATAATAATTTTTTATATAATACTAGAAAAAATAAGTAACATTACTTAAATCATTACAATGGAGGTTCATATACATATGATTCATATCAGACCTAATGAAAGGGAGAATTTCACAATCTCATTATTTTCTGAGATTGTTTACATGTAAGTATTTACAGTGGTATATTTATCATCCTCATAATTGTTTACCAAATATATAATATTATTTAAATTATTATACAATTGTTTCATGTCTATTTTAACCATTTTTAATTTTTCATTAATTGGTATAGAAGGATTCCTTCTTTGGTTTTCTATAAGAGGTGGTTTTTGACTTTTCCGACAATTGTACGAGAAGAATGTTTTCTATATTATATGCAATGAATGGATTTTTATGGTTTCATGAAGCCATATTTTTGTGAAGCTTCCTCATAAAATTTTATATTGTATTTTAAACTAATTTATTTTCTTTTAAAATTTTATGTCACCTTGAGAAAACAAAAAAATATTGAAGAAGAAAGGATATTTTTCACAGGAATTAATTTCAAGTGGTTCATAAAATAATTTCCTTATAAGATGGAACACTTTAAATAGAGTTATATTTCTATCCCTTTTATTAATTTTATTTCATTTTGTTAATTGTGGAATTATTTTTAAGAAGAAAATTTGTCTTATATGTATTATGATATAATAGAATGATTATTAAGAATCCCATTTTATATCATGGGTTATGCTACGATGGATGATTTAATTTTTTATGGCACATAGAAGAATGATTTCATTATGATATGGGTGGGACCTATATCTCAATTGAATGCCTTGGGTAAATATTTATACCTTATGATATATATATGAATGGAATGGAATGTAATCTTAATTCCAAAATACAGGACTGGAACGACAAGTAAACCTGGGCCAGTAACTGACTTTGTACTCTATAATGGTCTTGGAAACAATAACTTGGATACTAAAGATATAATATGATGGGAATAATTGTTTTCCAAAATTATTTTTTTATGCCAAAGATAAATAGTAATGGTTAATGTTCCTTTATTATCTACTCCTTACGAACTACTAAGATTTATTTCTTGACTCATGATTTTGATATTTAAACTTTTTGTTAACAATATTACATTCTTAGGATTATGGATTATTTTATGTACCAAATGTTTACCCTTACTGAGAATTTAATCTCACCATTTTTATGTTATATTTTAAATAGGATATTGACAAATGATTTAGGTTGGAAATCAAAAAGTGTATGTTCTTTAATGGATATGTTGAATAATATTTACAAAGTTATAAGATTATGTGCCATGTTTCAAAATACAGTAAACCAATATGGTCATTGGGAATATATTTATGTTATGTATTAAGTATTCACAAAAATAAATATATTATCCATGTACATCAACCATGGTGCTGTATTGTTGTTATTTTGGTAAAGGATTAGTTAACCTTTGGAATATTGGATGTGAAAAATCTAGTGAGATACCTAGAGACATTTCTGTGGTATGTATTGGGATGTTTCTAAGGGTAAGTATAACTATAGGTAATAGTCCTAGAATTGTGGTAATGATCTAGAATAACTTAGGATTAAACCTATGTTTTGATTGATTTAATGCTCACCCCCATGATTATGTTTTTTTACTAGTATTATTTCATCCCCTCACACTATTCCCTTAAGGATTTAGACAATTGTTGGATCCCGATGGGACCAAGTTAATGATCCACATACTGGGAAATGAAATGAGTGTCTTCTTGATCAAACAAATTTATGGGAGATGGAATTGAAAAACATATTTCTGTACTTACACAATCTATGAATCATTCTAGTAATCCAAATGATCATAAAAGGGTACAACATTCTATTTAGTCGTTCATGTAAAAACAACCACCTTATTTTAGTGGGTCTTCTGATCCACCTGTTGTTGGAAAATTGATCAGTACAATTGGAATGATATTTTCCATGCATTGCTATTCGGATCATGGAAATTTCAATTTAGAATTTTATCATTTTGAAGTTGAAGAAGACACATAATGGACTCTAATTATGAATACAAGGCATCAATATAAAATTGAATCCATGGAATGGGATGAGTTGAAAAACATGATGTTTAATAATTAATATCCTCATATTCTTCACACAATCATGGGGAAGGAGTATCTTTAGCATTACCAAAAAGATGATGAATCTGTTGGTATATAAGAGGTGATTTATTCAAGAATGGAAAGGTGTGATTTGAGAATTATTATCTAACAAGAAAGTAATGTTTTTCAATTCATCAATGGCATGAAACCATGTCATAGAAGGTAATTAGCAATAAGAGACTCTAGTGGAAAATAATATATTTTGTGTTTGGATATCAAGGAAGAATTTGATTTTGGTTTTATATATCAATCTCATGGTTTTGACATGAAATTAAAGATAGAGTTCAAAGGAAATCTCAAATCAATTTCTAAAGGAGATAAATGTTTCCGTATACCCATATTGAGGAATGATGCATGGGGGATATTATCTTAAAGGGACTAGAAAAAATTTTATGTGTGGAAAAGAATGTCATTTAATAGTTTAGTGTCGAAGTAACATGAAAAAGTTTGTTAATGATGTGAATAGATAAAACACAATAGAGAATGAACCACCCACACTTTAATGCTACATGTGTAAGGAAATGGGAAATTATGCTATATAATGCACTAATCTAGGGGTTAATGATAATTGACGTCTGCAACCAGATAAGGAAAAAGGGAAAGGGAAGTCACATGTGATCATTATTGGAATTTTTGAGTATGAAAACAAGGTGTTTTAATGATTAATTTTTTAATGTAATTAGATTATAAATAGTGTTGTAGAATATCATTTATGGTATTATAGAATATTGGAATATCCATGTATTGGTCCATTGTTGTTCCATATTTATATGGTACAATTATCCATGAACAGGGATTGAAATCTTCTTGCAATGAATGTGATATGCTCATAATTAAAGGATATGAATATAGTGAGGTGTTTGATAGTATTAATGAGCTCTCGAATGAAATAAGGACCATGTTCTATCATGGTTTGATTATATAGATCTTTTTGTTATTTTCTGTTTGTGAAAAGAGTTAATTTTGAAAGAATTCATGTTTTCACTATGGTTTTAACATAATTCATCTCATTAACAAATTTCAAGAGAATACATGATTATGTTATTCACGTGTTTGGAATGTGATAACCATGAATTTCCAAATGAGATATGGAAGACAAATTATATGTCTATTTAGTTCACCTATTTATAATGTTTTATATTCTATGCTTTTTAGATGGATTTTAATGTTATGAATTGATGGATAGTATATGTTATATATTAGTTGATTTTTGTTACATTAATGTATTATCTCACTATAGGTGGACGTATGCATATTTGATAGCTTGTTCTGACCTTTTTGTTGACACAGATAGAATGACCTATCCTTCTATCATATGATCTATTAACACTTCTTGAATGAAAAATTCAACATCATTTCATTAAATAAGTGATGAATTAGAAATTTTTCGAGGAAATATCAACAATGAGATTATACTGAAATCAAGTAAGTATTTCCACACATGAATAAATTCATCAAGTTTAGGGAAAAAATACTGAAACAAAAAATGTTATCCTACAACATTCTTATGATTCAAATCAAATGGTCTCTTAAGACATTACAGATTTATGGATTTTGGGTAGTTAACAAACTATATATCATATTTATATAACCATCAACCAGATCTTGATGGTTAGATTTTTATTTCATATCCATGTTTTCATTTCCCACATACTAGATCATATGTGGAAACCCAGTAATCAGTTACTTTCGGTAACCTTTTTATTTCACAAATTCATTTTTAAATGAAGTTTTTGTATTTATTTTTAATATTTGGGTTTCCAACAATACAACATTAAAGAATTAATCCATTTATAATAGTAACATATTTTGAGGGAGAACATCATTTTAAGGTTTGTAGAATGTTACACCATGTTATTTTATGAGATATATTAAATTTAATTTCATTGATGTCATGTGTTGTGTGATAAAAAAATATTATATTTCACTATATAATACACCTTGTTAACATGTATTATATGAGACCATATTATTGGATTGCATTACACGCAAGAGCGACCATCCTCGATAGCTTACATTGTACGCAATACTAAGTTTCACTAAACAACTATATATTTGTAAAATATTAATATTTAATGGGATAGATAATATATTTTATGAATAGTATAAACCACATTTTAAATTTTAAGTAACATAAAAATTCATCTTATATATTATCTATACATGATATACGATCAAATTCAAGTTTTCGGATAAAAGAAGTAATTTAAAAAAATGTAGTTTTGACACATTTTAATGGTGCATTGATTCTAAATTTATTTATTTACACATTTACATATTATATTTTAAAAAAATATTTTCTTAGGATGATGAATAAAAAAACGAATTTTGTTGAATTTTTTGAAATTTTCAAATGAAATTCTTATTTCAATGAATAGTGAAAATACATCATTTTAATTCCAAACTACCATTTTACCTAATTTATTTATATAGTTATAGAATAATTTTTAATGGATTGAAAGTGTAATGGTATTATGTTTTTATTATTTAATCTATTTTTTTCATTGGAAGTAATCTCACATTTAAATAGGACATAAACACATGACAATTTTTTGAAACATTTTAATTTCTGAAAAACCCACATTTTTGTTTGAAAAACAGGAATTAATTTTTAATTATTTACTTCCAATTATGTGGTTTTAATTATGTAAAATTTATTCCATATTTGGAATCAGTGGGTTAATTTTTTTAAAGGTAACTTTTATTTTTTCGATTATATGAATAGTGAATATGGCAATTTCATTTTAACATGGTTAATGGTTAAATGGGTAAATTAATATAAATATAAACATTAATAGGAGAATAAAATGATCCTAAAACCTACCAAAAACTTTTTGGATGAATAAAATTCTACCTTTTACACCTTTGGTTTGAAACATTGTCATTTATGGGTCACATTACAATGAAAATTACGAAGATATTAATAAAAACAATGAATGTTATAAAATTTTGAACTCACATTTCTTATAAGAATAATAATTTTAATATAGGAATCACCATGTGATTTAGTCGAATATAATTAGTCCATGAAAATTTAAAATAATTACATGGTTCATGGTAATTTATGTTTAATTTTTAGGAAATTATTAATTAACCTAATGTCTTATTCTCTGACGAAATAAGAATTAATTAACTGATGATAAATCAATGAATCAATTTTTATTAAAACCCAAATAATGATATGAAGTTCCACACATATCACCAAATCTTATTGGACGAATATATATTGACCATAATCATCTAAAGGACAATCTAGGGGACATTTGGATATTAAAATAATAGATTATAACATTTATATTATTTTATTTAAAGTAATGTAAATGTTGTCACATTCCTACTTTAATATGCATAGAATTTTTAATTTTTTTTATATTATATAAATTCTACTACATTTATTATAATTAATGATATTAAGTTTATATTCCTCGTATTATTTTATTTTTAATTTTTAATCTTCAAATATGTTTGTTTAATAATTACCCAACATCATTGTAGTTTTTATTTTCCTAATGGAGATATCTAATAAATGTTAGTGTAAATAATAATATAAATATATTTTGGGATAATTAATATGTCTAATAAATTTCATAGGTAACTTTTACTTCTTTGTAATATAATAAAATAGTTCGTTCGAAGTTATATTTTTATCTTAATTTTGTTAAAAAATCAATAAATTGAATATTGTCAATATTGACAATATAGATTACATATCAAAATAGTGTTGTATTAAAATTATTAAAAATAATAAAACCATTTTAAAAATATATACCAATATGATATGGTCTAAAATGTTCTAAATTATTAATTAATGGTATAATTGAAATAAATCATTAAATATTTCTACATTTTCAATATTGAAATATTTTCTATCATAAGTAAATTAAATTGATTAACTAATTTTAAATTGAAATGAAAATGAATAAATTGAAAAAAAAAACATGTCTAAATATTATTGGTTGGTGATATTTCAATATTATAATATCTTATAATTTAATATAAAACATTTTTGAGGTATTTTTATTGATTTTAAAATTATTATAAATTTTTATTTCAGAGATTTCCAAAAGTGACCCTCATCTAAATTATAAAAGGGAACATCCTCCATCAACTATTCAATTCATTCTAACCCTTCATGCTTAACCAAACCCTACACATATCCCTTCAAAACATCCCTATAAACATTATTGTTGTCCTAGTATTATTCTAATACCATCTCTAGTTCACTAAGTGGAGATTTAGCAGAGGCATGTTGAAGAAGTGGTAACATCATTTATCGATTCTTTCCAATGTCTTTCTTCTTCTATTTCCACCTCATGAGTTATATAATTATAAATTAATAACTAAAGTAGTAAATATATACTGAGAGATTATTATTAGTATGAAACAACTATAGTCTACCTTTTACTGATCACGTGAAAAATTAATTCCCCATGCATACGTACGTATGACATACCGTCTCTAAACCGTGAAGTAATCCATTTTCACCACCTCCACACATGGATGTGTATAATGATATAATTAATAAATATTAATATTAAATATATAATTGTATATTTATTCTTTGATACTATACACTATACACTTTATTACCATTCAACTATTACGGGAATGATATCTTTGCTCGTGCGTAAATATGACTTACCGTCCACATGGTGAGATGTGTTTCGTTCTACATAATTTTCAATAAAGCATGATTATATAAATTAATTTAATGAATTAATATTATTTATATTATCATAATACCATTATATCAATCAGATATCTATAATCTAAAATGTTGAATAAGAACATGTCTGAAAAAACATGCATTAGAACATGAAGCAATTAATACCTGAATACTGATTAACAATGAAATTTTACTAACAAACAGATGAAAATATGATAATAAATGTTATCATAAAAATTATTATGGTTCTAGAATAAATAATTAGTATTATTTAAATCATTATACAATATTTTTGGATATATACGATGTATATCAGACCTAAGGGATGAGATAATTTCTCCATATCATTATTTGTTGAGATTGTTTACACATAAGTATTTTCTATGGTATATTTATCATCCATATCCATGTTTTCTAAATATACAATATTATTTCTACTATTCTACTTTTGTTTAAAGTAATTTTTACTCATTGGATAATTTTCACAAAATGGTATTGGAGGAATGTTTCTTTTGTTATCCATATGAGGAACATTTTGACTTTTTTGACAAGAGTAAAAGAAGAATGTTTTTAACTTATCAAACATGAATAGATTATTACTATTTAATGATTCATTATTTCCATGAAGCTTTCACTAAAACTTTTCAAATTTATTTTCAACAATATTATTTTAATTTAAAATTGTGTGACATTTTGATTAATGAAAACATGGTTTAATAATAAAGGATATTTTTATTATGAATTTTGTTCAAGTGTTTTATCAAAACAATATTCCATACAAGATGATAATATTTAAATCGATTTATTTTTGTATCTCTATTATTACTATGATTTTATTTTATATGATGTAATTATTTTTATGATGTTCATTTTTATTATATGGATTATGTTATAATGGAATGATGTTTAAGAATCTAATTTTATTTCATGGGTTGTGATATTTTGAATGATTTATGTTTTTGCGGAACATGTAATAATGATTTAATTATGATATGGGTGGGACCAATATCTCGCTCTAATATGTTGGGTAAATATTTATATATCATGAGATATATTTGGAGAGAATGGAATGTAAACTCGGTTAAATAATACATGTGTAGAATGATAAGTAAACCTGGTTAAGTAATGGACCTTGTCCATTATTATAGTTTTGGAAACAATATCTTAGTTACCATCGAAATCATATTATATGCTTAATTGTTTCCTTCATTTCCATGTTTTATTCTATTGTTATTTTATCATGGTTGATGCTCTTTTATGACATATTCCTTATGAACTTCCAATATTTTTTTCATGCATCCTGATTTTGATATTAAGAAATTCTGTTCATGTTTCTACATGCTTATGTTTATAGTTTGTTTTATGTTCTCAATGTTTACACTTATTGATCATTTGAGCTCACCCTTTTTCTGTTTACTTTTCCTAAGGATATAAAGAAACGTTTTAGGATAGAAAGATGTAGAATAACATTCACAAATATAAAAGATTAATTTCAATGTTTCCAAAAACACTAAACTAATATGGTCATTAGGTGTCTATTTGTGTCCAGTATTAATTATTCCAAAAACAAAATGTAATGTACATGTACCTCATGCATGTGTTGTTATAGAGAAAATAACCCCTTATTCTTGAATTTGATAGGACCCTGAGTGGAGTCAAGCACCATGTTTATAGAATATGACATAAAAATGGGAGGCATTACCATTTTAATAAAACAATACCGGGAGATAAGATGATAAATCCCAAACAACTCCAAATACAAAAATAAAAGTAATTCAAAATATTTTTCCCACATGCATGATCAAAATTAAAAATGTTTCAAGGTACAAAAAACCTCCAAGGTAATGTAACAAAAGGAAAGAGACTAAGCAGCAATAACAACTAATCTCAAAACATTAGCTATTAAAGTCGAGAACAATCCTTAAAGTCCTCTTGAAATCATGAAAACCATTTTCTATGGGTAGGGTGATTATACAAGTATATCGAGTAGGAAAAACTACACCCACATGTGATAAAGTGAGGGAACTATGTAATGTACCTATGATAAAACAATGTTACCTAAATGAACCTAATAAGTAATACTAAAAAGCCTATCCTCACCAATACACACTTTCTAAATAATGCAAGTCAATTAATGTAATAGTGTACGAACATCTATATATGGGTACCCCACACCACTTTCTCACTAGTTATATCCTCATCAATAATGGAGAACGTCTTGTTGCTACCACTCTTCCCATACACAGTCCTACTACCACAACCCAACTTCACACACCTGGGCCTCAAACCACACACAATCCCACATGCAGACACATGGTCCACAACAACTATACATCTTTCCCAAACACTATTGTGCCTCATATCGAAGACACAGGGGAAATAAAATCTCCCCTGAAAACACCGAGGCCTCTCATCAAAAAAACTTTTTTTGAAGAATTATGAAATATGGTAAGCCTTAGGCCATTACAACATGTTCGGATATGCTTGAGAAGTAAGAACCTAGAAGAATGTGTGAAAGATAATGTCAGTAACTAGCCATCCATCCTTCCACCAAGATGTTGGGTAAGACACCCTCCCCTAAGAAATGGAGGTGTTCGACACATTGTTATCAATAAGGGTGGGGGCGTATATAAAGCACAAGGAGTTAATATATATATATATAAGTAATGAGATACTCTATCAAACCAATGGGTTTCTGAACAAATAGCCAACCCAATCAGAACCACTTTCCCTACCACCCTTGTATTTATAACCACAAAAAAACCACTTCCAAAAAATAACCAAACACCTTTTCATCTAACCATATTAAATTTATTAATTAAGGGGTTTACTTTAATTTTTTCCAGTAGTACTTGGAACCTATCAATGATAACCACATCAAAACAAAAAATAATACACAAACTGCAATCACACTGTCCAAACCCCCAATCTTTTTGGGAACCTCATAAACTATTTCCAGAAACTACACTACAAACACTAACCACACAATAATTCTCTCACAACCCAGCTCTATAGCCCAGTTACCCAATAATTCCCGTATGTAGTACCACTACATATATCTTCATAACCACAATGCATTCCTACTTCCCGACGTCACTCCTTGACCAAAACAAAATAAATGTAGTTCATATTCTTATAGGTTCATCCAATCCACAATAAATAAATCTATCAAATTGAGATAACAACAAACAATTGATACCAAAACAAGAAACAATCCCATAATAACTACCATCAAACTGCATCCCCTCTATACATGACAACTAAACCCTTATCATAGAATCAACTCCTACATCCAACCTTGTATCCACAACAGTGATATGAACAGTAACACAACATAACTCACACACGGTCACACAACCAAATAGATCACAATACACTGCCACAAATATCAATAGGATGTGAATATATTTAGATTTTACTAGTAGAGGTTCTTTAGTTACACTTAATTATAACCGGGTGATCACACAACATGCTTGATCCATTGGTTCATCCATTTATTTAACAAGTTTAAATGATTAAGAATATTTAATTTTACAATCATTTATTCAAGAATCTAAAAAAAGAACATCACTAGGGTGCGTGAAATGACCGAAAACGACTTTGATTTTTATAAGGATTTATGTCCACATTAATTTATAAAAGATTCAAGGATAACTATTAATACAAGCGATCAACATCCAACAACTCTCTTCCCATTATTTTATATACCCACGTTGTCTAATGACCAATCCAGTTCTTTTATATTTCATATTTTTAAGAAATGTATTAAGAAATTTCTCACAAGTATTCATTTTTATACCCATCCCCATGATGGAAAATTATTTGGAATAAAAATAAATATGTACTGGATGATCAATGAATGAATGTTTCTTCTTGAGAAAAATACAAGGGAATGCCCAAGTAGTAGGAAACTCCATGAAATATTATCCAAAGAGATCTATCACATGTGGAAAACGTTTCATGGGAGGAAGGCTATAGGCACACCATGGGAAATAAAAAGGAAAATGGAAAGAACAAATATCAGTTTATGAAAGGGTGAGATCCAAAAAATCTGGGAGACGAATTCAATGTTCTTGAAAATATGATTGTGGTTTGACCACATGGCATGGAAGTTATGAGGTAGGTGGAATGTTATGAGATACGAGGAATTTAATAATTTCCCTTAGAAAGAGTGGAGATAACACATCAAAACACTTTAGTTAATAGGATCCATTTCATTGAGAAAACCACCTAAGAGGGGTGAAATTGAAAAAACTGGGAAAAACTGAAAATGAGTCACTGAAGAGTGAGTCACTCGATATAAGGCCCCAGCCTTAAAACTTACTTAATCTTGAGTTATTACAAGATTACACATTGAGGATCCTTTCAGGTTTAGAGTTTTAGAGAATTAGATCATGAAACTTGCATTACATTCCACATTTAAACAAAGTGGTTACATAAAAGATAGTATACATTCTTCCCATCAACGGAAACATATTGAAAATAAAACATGGAATCTTTCTTAACACATCCTTGACTCTATCATCTTATCATGTACCTTTCCCTTGACCTGAAAAAAACATTTCAAAAACTTGGGATGAGCATAAAAAGCTCAGTAAGGGATATAAAAATATGGAAAGGAAACATGAGTTCATATATACACAAGAATGAAATCATAATTTACCCATAAAACATAGGCACTTTAACCTACCTCATCAAATCATGAATAAATCATAGAAATCATAAGACATAAAGGTAACTTGAGGCATTCATAACATTCTTACGTAGGGAGTAACCCTCTTGGTTACGTTTGGAATACCCATCACAGTATATTCCCTAAATCTCTTCGGAGAAACCTTAACGTTTCACTCCTTCGCGTTACCCAATGCATTGGAGAGCTATAACGGGCTCACCCGCCCTTAGTTTATCACGGAACCACCCGTTTTGATAACAATGCCCAAGAACCATAACATACACGTATCACATAAAATATTCATAAAGGAAACAAAACATTTCCACATTTCAAACACAACATAACATTTTAGTATTTTGAAATAATGAATCCATATAAAAGAAACCATTTCCAAAACCATTTAAAACATTTAATAAAAAGATTTTTAAATCAAAGTGTCCCATACCACCTTGAAGCTTAAAATTTTAAACCATTAATATCCATATAAATAAATCCTTAAAACCATTTTGAAAACATGGATATTAATAAGAACAAATAATTAAAACATTTAAAACGATATTTTGGTTAAAGGGGTTTTACCAAAATTAGAGACACTTGAATACAATAATTGAGGAATAACATTTAGTCAGAACTTTATAATATCATGAGAATAAATGGATTCATGATATAATACTCCAACGGACAGTATATACACCATATAAGAGTGAATTGGTGCATAACAACAATGAACCCTCAATAGAAATGTCAAATGTGATGAAATCCCTTATAAAGAAGGTATCCTTAAATTAAGGACAAATCAATCTCAAAAATATGTGTGACAAATATAAATACACCCAATATAAGTGGATATTAAGTGTAAAACAATAAAAGGTCATTCACACATATTCAATGGATGACATATTCAATGACTACATGTTGAACCCAAAGAAATCGAAATTGGGTTAAAAAGTTCCCTTGACAGCCTAACGGCATCACATCAAAATGAGTTGATGAGAGATAAAAAGTGCATCTCATCACTTGGACATAAAATTTACATCAATAAGGATATATGAGAACATATCCCAACATAACAATATGTAAATTAAAAGACCCAGCAAAAGAAGTCTTTTAAAAAAAAGAGGAGGGTGAAAGGTCCCCTTACCGACTTGGGTATCTTTCAAAACATACACCCCATGAAAGAAGGGCAATAGATCATTGATGTAAATACTCATAAACTAAAGTATATTACACAAAGAGTAGAATAATGGTCAGTACATACACCACTCAATGGAATTTGTGGCAAATGTAGCATAAATCTCATGGGAATAAAAGTGAGATGAAAAATCCCTTACGAAAACTCGGCAGCCTAACGGCAACACATAAAACTCCCGAATATGGATTGATGAGAGTGAATAGGGTCTCTCATCACATGAACATAAAAATTACAGTAGGAGTAATATAAAATAACATCCCATTCATAATAAAGATGAGCTTAAAAGAAATTACATAAAAGAGTGTACTTAAAAAGAAAGAGAGTTGTAGGATCCCTTACCTCGAGTCCGACTTGACTCGATCGTTCTTTAATCTCCTGAATAATAAACATGAGTTAATTTATACTTCATTAATAACCCTTTTCATGTTCATTATTCCTTTTATATCACTTATTACCATGTCATAAACATTATGTAGTCAATAATATTTGTTTTGCCGATATTTGGTTCTTAAGTCAAAAATAGACTTCTTATACTTACATGTTGTTAATTTGGTCAAAGGTTAATTATGTCCAGAATGGTATTCATGATGTAGATATCATATATGTCATATATATCCAGTACATACATTCATTGATAATATTACATCACATTTAGAGGTAAGAAATGAAATGCACCGTTCATGGAGACGGTAAGCCGTACGTACGCATGAACGCTACTTCCATTTCTATTTCATATTTTCTGGAATGGAATCATAATGATATAAGATTATATTATAATTCCAGTATAATAACATATATAATATCATTAACTTTATCCTTTACACATCCCACATATGGTATTAACGAATCAAATCACTTTTAGGGGGCGGTAGTCCGCACTTCCTAAAATGAAGATATCTTGTTTTACCCATAATGGAAACCATAAAGGTATGCCCAAAATGAAAAAAAACAGAAGCTTAAGGAAAACATAAACATATTATATATCATATATAAAAATAGTGACATCATAATGGCCACCTTTGAAGGTGTTAAATGAGTGTTGAACAATCATCGTTTCGGGAGGCAGAATTTCGCCATCCACGGAAACCTTATGTTCTTTAACCATTTGATGTAGTTGTGTGAGAGTGTAGCTCAAATAAATCTTATAACAACATACTATTATATTTAAGATACTGGTGTTGTTACAAAAGAAGTAAATAAAAAGAGTTTAGGGGGGTTGGAGAAGCAAAATGAAACAAATGAACATGAGAGAATGAATTACCTTTAAAAGTGTAACTCCTTTTGAGTTGAGCCTAAAGGCTTCCTTTGAAAGGATTATGCCCAAAGTTAATCCTCTAGGATGAGGAGAGGGATTTGGAGAGAGCAAATGGGCAGGGGTTGGCCGAGCCAAAGGCTTGAAGAGTGTGTGAAATGAGGTAGAGGTGGGGGCCTTTTATAAGAGGAGAGGAGGGTCACTTTTGGAAAGTAAGAAATATTTCTTTATTTGAAAATGATTTTCGGTTTTAAAGGGTCCCACATTGGTAGAATTCGTGGATAAGGTGATAAGGCATAGAAATCCACTCATCCAATTGGTTTTGTCCATGTGTATATTGTAGATTTTTCATTATCTTTCCATTTTAATTAAATTGTCAAATAATGATGTCATCGCTGCATCATTATTATGTCATAAATAATTTAATTTCTTTAGTGTATAAAAATTATAAAAAAATACTATGATATAGGAAATCGTTTTAGCTTTCCAATGACTATTTATAATCAAAATTTGGACTTGTATAACCCCACTTAAAAATTGTTTTAGTAAAACATACTATGTTAGTGTCATTTTCACTTTAACATTAAATAAAAAGTATTTTATGTTATTTCCCAACAAAAGTGGATCCATGGGGTCCCCAAGTTAGGCCATGGATTGTCTTGGTCGGCCATGACACAACCAATAGGGTTGGGACATGTGTCTAGGTAATTTAATATTTTTAAAGTACTATTTATACCTTAAACTACACTAATTATCACTAATCGCGATTAAAAACTTAATAAGTTACTATTCACCCAAAAAAAATTATAATCTCATTGAACCACATTTTACTTCTTAATGACAACCATGTATGTCGGATTTTCAAAATTCAATACACATTAGTGGTAAACTTTCATTTAACTGAAAAATCAGTTTGCTTGATTATCACTTAGTGGTTTCACTATTCATCAAAAATTGAAGTTTTTCAGAAAATTACCAAAAATTCACCCTAAGCTATATTTGATACTCCGAATTCAAAAATGAAGTCTTTTTTACAAAATTCAAATTATATATGTCACATTAATTAATTTAATAATTAATTCCCGCTGCCAGAGCAAATAGCGTGTTTTTACAAAACAATAAGTATCAAAAGATTGACACCAGTTTAAGTCTAATTTCAAAGTGAAATTGATTCCAATGACCACCATTGGATAAAATGGTAAAAATATTTTCTAATTTAACTTTAAAACCAATTCAAAATATTATCTAATAATATAAATAAATTAGATTAAAAAGAGGTTTTGAATTAAAACACAACATTCTACACTATTCATTAGAAAAAAAAATGAACTTTATCAGAAAGATACCAAAAAATTACACAAAGTAAAATTTGATGTCTCGATTCTTAATAAGAGTTTTATTTGGTCCAAAAGAATGTATAAGAGTGGTCAAAACTATATTTAATGACAGTTCTCCATTAAAAGGCGATAAGTGAACCTTTAGTGAAAACTAGGGCATATACACCTAAAATTGAATTCTTTCTGTATTTTAAGCCTTTAGCTTTTATTGGATAAATGTAAAAACATTTAAAAACATATATAATCATATTTTAGTTATTTCTATCCATTCCCGCCATTACAACGTCTACATGTTAACTACCATTTAAAATAATATTATTTTATTATTAGAGCACAACGTAAGATTCCCAAAAACTCGTTGTTGCGTGTTGGGTACGCCATTGTGCATAGCATCCCCTTTAAAGTAATATTAATATTTGATTTACAAATATGGATAAATATAAAGATTTCATATTCTTTATTTACCCGGGGTGTTACATCCTTCCCCCCTTTTGGGAATTGCGTCCTCGGAATTTTAAAATTGGGCTTGGAAACATCCTTGAAAGTCCCACATCGGAACAAGAGTCGGTAAAACAATCACTTTAAAATAATGAAAGATTAGCACAGAGGTCACCCGAGTTAACCCATACTAGGATTCCAAGTATGAAAATATGGACATGGAGGAAAAAACAAAGGGTCATGTTCTGATGGAGAGTGTTAGAAATCATGTTTAGGAGAAAGTTAACCACGAGAAAATCACAAACTTGTGATGGGTTAAACGGTATTCGATTCCCTAGTAGGAAAAGTTAATAGACAACATTTTTGTTTTAAGTTACTTTTTATTGAGGAATTTATTCATAAGGAAACATAATCACTTATCATGTTGACCTTCAAATTTTACTAGATTCCTTAATCAAACTCATATTTTTTCTAAAAGACGAGTATTTAGGGAGACTTGTTCGCATTAAGAGTACCATAATCAACTTCTAGAGAATCACCTAATCCACAAAAGAGAGCTATATACTTCCCATGTCTTTAGACTTTAACCAAAAACAAAACCAAAAAGGCTAGTACAAGATCGGATAATCCAGAAAAGGATAACCCTTTATAAAAAAGAAAATCTATTCTTAATCTCCAAATTTTTTCCAACAAAACCCAAAGTTCAACGAGGACCATCCGATAAATAATTTGTCCATAAAATTCTTCAAAGTAAACCAATATAAGATTGAAACCCAAATATTTGAAGGATTTAGTCACATAGTCTTCCAAGTTAAATCGTAACATTTATCTCCAAACAAAATCAGTTGCTCTTAAAGTCTCGCATTGAAAGTAATTAACCTAATCACATATCCTCCATGATAGGTTAATCATTTTCATTAATAACCCAAAATCAACTTACTCTTAATTCATAAAATCATATAACTGAAAAGAATCAGTCAAACTAACCAGGGACTTCACGTAGTCCAGTGGTAGGCGATAAATAACAGTCGCACTTTGGTTGTGGGATCGATTCCCGCAGCTTTGTCCGATGCGACGGGTAGCCACACGGTCTGCGTGTTGTCCTTTTTCCAAAACGATATAATTCTTAAAACATTCCCCAAAATGAGATAAAATCTTCAAAGATGACCATAACATATTTTAACCTCAAGTTTATCTCATGCCTTTCATTTTCCATCAGAACATATAATAACCCATAATTACCTCAAAAGTAAGGATCATATAAACCCTAATGGTTCTTTATAACTATGTCCACAGAAGAAAAGATAACTATTCCTTGGATAAAATTTTCCTATATTAAATATCAGGGTTACACATAATATAAAAAGTCTTCTAATGTAACCCCATCATCAAAAGAGACTTAACACTCTTAAGAATTTCACCCTAACTCTTGAAGCCCTTATATGTTGACATCTTACTCATTCAACATTCTTCATGATCCATTATCCATTCCTTTCCAACTTATTCCGAAATACCTCTTTCCTACAAACAAAATCATGAATCATATCCTAAGATTCCAAAATAAGAAAACAATAGTCACGAAATAGTACATACCTTTGATTGGTCATTGTCAGTTTCTTCATCCTCAATAGGAATGGCATTAGGTATTGGTAAACGAACATTTGTACACTCTTGGTGACCCCATTCACGAAACTTCTTCATAGAACATGTGTTTGCATAATGATCATGTACACCACATTTAAAACATTCAATTGATCCCTCAGAAAGAACTTCTTTCCCTTTCCTCGAGTCAACTGGATGCTTCCTTTTTCCATGGAAGGTTCTTGCTTTATGACCTTCATTTCCACATCTATAGCATATTTCTGTCCCTTTGAAACATTTTCCTAGGTGTTTCTTTCCACATCTTTGACACATAGGTTTTTGAACAAACATACCTTTATGATTATTACCTGTACTTCCGTAGGGATTTGTTTCTTGCATATATGATGCCTTAGAGAAAACTCCAAGGTTTAGGTGGTCAATCATGACTCCAGATAGTTGGTTGAGGATAATCAGAAGAGTTCTCATTGCAGCTCCCATATCATTCAGTTGCTTGCTCAAAAAACTATCACAGTTTCCTTCACATCCACTGTTACTTTGGTGCCTGCTAGATCCAGCCATTTACTAAAACCAAAAAGGTCAGTGTGAGTATATCAACAAAACCATTATGTACTAATGAGGAAGATAAACACTAAGATACACTTACTCATTCACTTTATCTAAAACTAGGACTCTTTCTGAAATCCTAACCATTATGGTAATGTCACTTATGCTTAAGGAATACCCTAACCTCTAAAGTTATCTAAACCGACCTTTGATACCAACTATAAGGCCCCAGCCTTAAAACTTACTTAATCTTGAGTTATTACAAGATTACACATTGAGGATCTTTTCAGGTTTAGAGTTTTAGAGAATTAGATCATGAAACTTGCATTACATTCCACATTTAAACAAAGTGGTTACATAAAAGATAGTATACATTCTTCCCATCAACGGAAACATATTGAAAATAAAACATGGAATCTTTCTTAACTCATCCTTGACTCTATCATCTTATCATGTACCTTTCCCTTGACCTGAAAAAAACATTTCAAAAACTGGGATGAGCATAAAAAGCTCAGTAAGGGATATAAAAATATGGAAAGGAAACATGAGTTCATATATACACAAGAATGAAATCATAATTTACCCATAAAACATAGGCACTTTAACCTACCTCATCAAATCATGAATAAATCATAGAAATCATAAGACATAAAGGTAACTTGAGGCATTCATAACATTCTTACGTAGGGAGTAACCCTCTTGGTTACGTTTGGAATACCCATCACAGTATATTCCCTAAATCTCTTCGGAGAAACCTTAACGTTTCACTCCTTCGCGTTACCCAATGCATTGGAGAGCTATAACGGGCTCACCCGCCCTTAGTTTATCACGGAACCACCCGTTTTGATAAAAATGCCCAAGAACCATAACATACACGTATCACATAAAATATTCATAAAGGAAACAAAACATTTCCACATTTCAAACACAACATAACATTTTAGTATTTTGAAATAATGAATCCATATAAAAGAAACCATTTCCAAAACCATTTAAAACATTTAATAAAAAGATTTTTAAATCAAAGTGTCCCATACCACCTTGAAGCTTAAAATTTTAAACCATTAATATCCATATAAATAAATCCTTAAAACCATTTTGAAAACATGGATATTAATAAGAACAAATAATTAAAACATTTAAAACGATATTTTGGTTAAAGGGGTTTTACCAAAATTAGAGACACTTGAATACAATAATTGAGGAATAACATTTAGTCAGAACTTTATAATATCATGAGAATAAATGGATTCATGATATAATACTCCAACGGACAGTATATACACCATATAAGAGTGAATTGGTGCATAACAACAATGAACCCTCAATAGAAATGTCAAATGTGATGAAATCCCTTATAAAGAAGGTATCCTTAAATTAAGGACAAATCAATCTCAAAAATATGTGTGACAAATATAAATACACCCAATATAAGTGGATATTAAGTGTAAAACAATAAAAGGTCATTCACACATATTCAATGGATGACATATTCAATGACTACATGTTGAACCCAAAGAAATCGAAATTGGGTTAAAAAGTTCCCTTGACAGCCTAACGGCATCACATCAAAATGAGTTGATGAGAGATAAAAAGTGCATCTCATCACTTGGACATAAAATTTACATCAATAAGGATATATGAGAACACATCCCAACATAACAATATGTAAATTAAAAGACCCAGCAAAAGAAGTCTTTTAAAAAAAAGAGGAGGGTGAAAGGTCCCCTTACCGACTTGGGTATCTTTCAAAACATACACCCCATGAAAGAAGGGCAATAGATCATTGATGTAAATACTCATAAACTAAAGTATATTACACAAAGAGTAGAATAATGGTCAGTACATACACCACTCAATGGAATTTGTGGCAAATGTAGCATAAATCTCATGGGAATAAAAGTGAGATGAAAAATCCCTTACGAAAACTCGGCAGCCTAACGGCAACACATAAAACTCCCGAATATGGATTGATGAGAGTGAATAGGGTCTCTCATCACATGAACATAAAAATTACAGTAGGAGTAATATAAAATAACATCCCATTCATAATAAAGATGAGCTTAAAAGAAATTACATAAAAGAGTGTACTTAAAAAGAAAGAGAGTTGTAGGATCCCTTACCTCGAGTCCGACTTGACTCGATCGTTCTTTAATCTCCTGAATAATAAACATGAGTTAATTTATACTTCATTAATAACCCTTTTCATGTTCATTATTCCTTTTATATCACTTATTACCATGTCATAAACCTTATGTAGTCAATAATATTTGTTTTGCCGATATTTGGTTCTTAAGTCAAAAATAGACTTCTTATACTTACATGTTGTTAATTTGGTCAAAGGTTAATTATGTCCAGAATGGTATTCATGATGTAGATATCATATATGTCATATATATCCAGTACATACATTCATTTATAATATTACATCACATTTAGAGGTAAGAAATGAAATGCACCGTTCATGGAGACGGTAAGCCGTACGTACGCATGAACGCTACTTCCATTTCTATTTCATATTTTCTGGAATGGAATCATAATGATATAAGATTATATTATAATTCCAGTATAATAACATATATAATATCATTAACTTTATCCTTTACACATCCCACATATGGTATTAACGAATCAAATCACTTTTAGGGGGCGGTAGTCCGCACTTCCTAAAATGAAGATATCGTGTTTTACCCATAATGGAAACCATAAAGGTATGCCCAAAATGAAAAAAAACAGAAGCTTAAGGAAAACATAAACATATTATATATCATATATAAAAATAGTGACATCATAATGGCCACCTTTGAAGGTGTTAAATGAGTGTTGAACAATCATCGTTTCGGGAGGCAGAATTTCGCCATCCACGGAAACCTTATGTTCTTTAACCATTTGATGTAGTTGTGTGAGAGTGTAGCTCAAATAAATCTTATAACAACATACTAGTATATTTAAGATACTGGTGTTGTTACAAAAGAAGTAAATAAAAAGAGGTTAGGGGGGTTGGAGAAGCAAAATGAAACAAATGAACATGAGAGAATGAATTACCTTTAAAAGTGTAACTCCTTTTGAGTTGAGCCTAAAGGCTTCCTTTGAAAGGATTCTGCCCAAAGTTAATCCTCTAGGATGAGGAGAGGGATTTGGAGAGAGAAAATGGGCAGGGGTTGGCCGAGCCAAAGGCTTGAAGAGTGTGTGAAATGAGGTAGAGGTGGGGGCCTTTTATAAGAGGAGAGGAGGGTCACTTTTGGAAAGTAAGAAATATTTCTTTATTTGAAAATGATTTTCGGTTTTAAAGGGTCCCACATTGGTAGAATTCGTGGATAAGGTGATAAGGCATAGAAATCCACTCATCCAATTGGTTTTGTCCATGTGTATATTGTAGATTTTTCATTATCTTTCCATTTTAATTAAATTGTCAAATAATGATGTCATCGTTGCATCATTATTATGTCATAAATAATTTAATTTCATTAGTGTATAAAAATTATAAAAAAATACTATGATATAGGAAATCGTTTTAGCTTTCCAATGACTATTTATAATCAAAATTTGGACTTGTATAACCCCACTTAAAAATTGTTTTAGTAAAACATACTATGTTAGTGTCATTTTCACTTTAACATTAAATAAAAAGTATTTTATGTTATTTCCCAACAAAAGTGGATCCATGGGGTCCCCAAGTTAGGCCATGGATTGTCTTGGTCGGCCATGACACAACCAATAGGGTTGGGACATGTGTCTAGGTAATTTAATATTTTTAAAGTACTATTTATACCTTAAACTACACTAATTATCACTAATCGCGATTAAAAACTTAATAAGTTACTATTCACCCAAAAAAAATTATAATCTCATTGAACCACATTTTACTTCTTAATGACAACCATGTATGTCGGATTTTCAAAATTCAATACACATTAGTGGTAAACTTTCATTTAACTGAAAAATCAGTTTGCTTGATTATCACTTAGTGGTTTCACTATTCATCAAAAATTGAAGTTTTTCAGAAAATTACCAAAAATTCACCCTAAGCTATATTTGATACTCCGAATTCAAAAATGAAGTCTTTTTTACAAAATTCAAATTATATATGTCACATTAATTAATTTAATAATTAATTCCCGCTGCCAGAGCAAATAGCGTGTTTTTACAAAACAATAAGTATCAAAAGATTGACACCAGTTTAAGTCTAATTTCAAAGTGAAATTGATTCCAATGACCACCATTGGATAAAATGGTAAAAATATTTTCTAATTTAACTTTAAAACCAATTCAAAATATTATCTAATCATATAAATAAATTAGATTAAAAAGAGGTTTTGAATTAAAACACAACATTCTACACTATTCATTAGAAAAAAAAATGAACTTTATCAGAAAGATACCAAAAAATTACACAAAGTAAAATTTGATGTCTCGATTCTTAATAAGAGTTTTATTTGGTCCAAAAGAATGTATAAGAGTGGTCAAAACTATATTTAATGACAGTTCTCCATTAAAAGGCGATAAGTGAACCTTTAGTGAAAACTAGGGCATATACACCTAAAATTGAATTCTTTCTGTATTTTAAGCCTTTAGCTTTTATTGGATAAATGTAAAAACATTTAAAAACATATATAATCATATTTTAGTTATTTCTATCCATTCCCGCCATTACAACGTCTACATGTTAACTACCATTTAAAATAATATTATTTTATTATTAGAGCGCAACGTAAGATTCCCAAAAACTCGTTGTTGCGTGTTGGGTACGCCATTGTGCATAGCATCCCCTTTAAAGTAATATTAATATTTGATTTACAAATATGGATAAATATAAAGATTTCATATTCTTTATTTACCCGGGGTGTTACACTCGATGTTGACCCACCAACAGGTGAGCTACTGGTGCAACCTAAAAATGTTGAGCAACCGAAATTGAGCTACTAACACCATGGACTATCAATGCAATGACCTACTAATTCCTCAACCTACTGATGCTCTGACCTACAAACACCAACTCCTTTGACTTAGTAATGCTGATTCCCCCGACTCCCCGTTTCCAACACCCATTTCTCACTGATATCGACGCCCATGACTCAACGATGTCGAAACCCCTAACTCACCGATATCGACTCCAATCACTCATCGATTCCAATGTGTAAGAGTCACTGATGTTGATTCCGATGAAATCTCGATGCACAAACATGCCGATATAAAACTATAAGTTTGGAAAACTCTTAAAATGTGCCACCATTGCCTCCCAGAACACCCTACACATGGGATTTTCACAATGGAAGGACTTCAAAAAATCTGGATATTTACAAAATATTATAAATAAATTTAATTTGGATAGTTTAATGTGGTATTTTAAACCATATCATTTGGTTTAACCACTTAGTTATCCAATTTAATCATTAACAATGGTAATGAATTGTCATGAATAAATGATTATAATATTACACATAATGTAAATATTATATCATACATGTAATATTGATGAAATTTTTGACTATTTATTACCTCTTCTTTATCATACAATGTTATGTTTTTAAATAATTTAAGGAAATATTATTTTGATAAATTATTAATAATGGAAATTTTGACAGTAATCATATAATTTGACCTCAAATACCGAAAAAATGTTTTATTTAGAATATTATTCCCTTAAACATCACTAATATTTAATTTCCATTTATGTGATTCAGGTAACACTACATATCACTCAGAATAAATCACTTATAATATATTTAATGTCATAAATTCATCTTTCTATTAATTGAATTAATATTGTATTAGTATTACAAATGAACATAAAATTATAATATATTCAATAACAATAAGAAATTAAATATCATAATGAATATAATTATATTATGGAAAAACTTCTTTTGTATTTATTCGTAACAATATTATTTCTCTGTGTGGATGCATAAAAGATATTAAAATGCCTAAGAGTGACATTTTCTAGCATTATTTATTTAAATAATATATTTATCCTTTTCATGGATTAGTGTCCATTAAATAAATAAATATTAAGTACATCGTGATAATATTAAATTTTAATCTTATTATATGAATTTTGATGAAATATTATGACCTCATCACTATGGTTTATCTGTGGTTTACTGGATTAACCCCTTACAATGGTGAAATTTTTTCCACATTTAATATTAAATTTTGAAAAAATGACCTATTTAATAAATTTGATCCTCTAAATTAAAATAATAGAATCCTATTTCATGATTCAAATTATATCATTTATGGAAATTAATTTTTAAATAACTATGAAAAATAAAAAAAAATCAGTTTTTAGAAAAATAAAATTTTTACGAATAAATTTATATTAATTATCTTCCAATGACTAGTAAAAAATAATTATGAGTTTTAAAAAATTTTATTAAATATATAATATTTACATTTAAAAAGAAACATTATGAAAAAGTGTTAATTTTAAAATTTTTAGATATAAACCCATTATGATCATATAAAAATTGTTTTCTTAAAAAAATTTCTATTATATTCAAATTATTTCAATTTCTATTGATAAAAAATGAATTATTCTTAAAATTATGTAAAACATACACTTTTCATAATATTTTTACATCTATTACTGTCATTTAATTTTTTCTACTATGTTATAAAAGTGATATATTAGTAGTTTTATAATAGTTTGGGTTTCATTTAAAAATATATTTGCATGCAATGTATAATATCAAAGAGATTAAATTTATTCTAAAAGAGACATACCATAAATTCGTGGGATGTTAGAATCATTCTTAATTAAAAATAAAATAAACCATGAAATAACTAGAATATACCCAACATTAATATAATTGGACATTTCTTCTTTATTATATCATAAGGTTCCCTCATCACCTCTTATTTCATTATTTTTCAATGTAACATTAGCAGATGACTCCTTAGATTCCCCAACACATGTTTTCTAGGATCCAATTCTATACACAGTCATCACAGCAAGACAAATTATCTACCAATTTAATTTCATTTTATGTGGCCATTATTTGGGATCTATAATACTATTCCTTAAAGAAGAGTTAAGAAACACATCAACTTATTTTGAAGAAATAAGTAGTATTTTGAAACATTAGGCCATAGATAAAACTCATTATAGGATTTCAAAAGTTGTAACATACATAGACCTTAGTTTTCCTTTATTATTGAATCTTATTAACTAATCTATGTAGATACCCTCAGGAATATATGATCTCCCTCTTGAAAATAAAAATCCACCATCTTATTATTGGCATAGACCTTTTTCTTTCTTTCATAATATTTGATTTGAGTTTGAGTAGTCTATATATTTTATTTTTTCTCCGAACATGTTCTATGTCTATAATAAATAATTTACAATACTATATCCCAATAAACTATAGTATGAAATATCTTTGCATATAATTCTTCACATGGAGCCATTTGAATACCCAAATGGAAGATATTATTATAAGAAAAATCTTTCAAAAGTTAAATATTGACCCACATAACCTGATATTCAAGTAAGAACAACCTCAACTAGTAATTTGTATTTCATATAGTCATTTCTGACTTCCCATCAGTTTGGTTATAAAAAGTTGTTCTAAAATGAAGCCTGGTATTACGATCCTTCTAAATAAATTTTCAGATTTATGATATAAATCGAGGACACTGTTCTGTTCTAATAAATATTGTTTCATGATGATTTATTACGTATTAGGTAATTTTGGGTCACAAAAGAGATTATAGGGGAAAAGAATCTCTTATAGTGTGAAAATTTAGAGATTTAGTAAGTAAACTATCTATAACCATTATATTATCATTCTCTCTATGAGTCTTAGGTAATTTGGTGACATTTTTCATCATGATGTCATGTCATTTTCATTTAATTATTGTTAATTGTTCCATAAATTTTCTTGGATACCATATCTCATCATTAACTTTTTGTAAATCCAAACCTCATGACACTTAATAACATATTTTCTTTCTTAATAGTATCCCACTAAAAATTATTCTTCAAATATCTTGACATAATTGTTATAATTTGGTGTATAGAAAAAATAAGGCTAGAGGATCGACTAATATTTCCATTTAAAATTATTTGTAGTTGGAACACATAATTAATTCAAAATTTAAAAATCCAATCATTATATATAATTTCTGAAAATTTCACCCCATTCACAGGTTTAATAATATTTTTAATATTCTCATCATCAGGTTGATATTTTTTAGCTTTTACAATAATTATTGTTGTAAATCATTCTAAATGTTTTTATAATTCCCCTTCCATAACAAGTCCCAAATATATAATTACTAATTCTTTAATCAAAAAATCCCCAAAATCTATATTTTGGTCTAAAATCATTGATCATTACAGTTTAGTGCATCTACTAACCAATTTTCAATACCTAGATGGTTTAGAATTATGAAATAATAACCCATAATTACCTTGTCCTCGTCATTTTTTCATGTTGAGTTATTTATGTTAGAATATTTATTTCAAAAAATTATGATTATTATATATCTCACATTATTAATAATAGAGATTATGTCTCCACATCATTAGAAAAAATGTTATGGATTCTAAATCAAGTTCAGTGGTTTGCTGGTTTTTATGATTCTCTATCAACCTTTATACACATTAAATGATGTTTCCATTCTATATAATTAATATAAAAATTTCCTTACTTGATGCATCACAATATATAAAAAATCCATAATTCCTTAATGATAGAGTGAAAATATGAGTATTCCCCTATATCCTCCTCAATTCATCAAAATATTATCCACATTGTTTTTTTTCTATATAAACATTACCACATTATGAGTAATCTTGGTTAATGGTTTATCCAATTAGGAAATTATTATTATAAATCATCAACAGTTACCTGTTAATCCAATAAAATATCAATCATATCTTTTGATAATTATTGTGGAAGATTCTCAGATCAAATATTCATCAACAAGATTAAATAAGATTTCATAATTGGGGAAAATATGTCAACGAAAAAAACATTCTGATACCCAAAGTCATATTCAAAAAAAATTATATAACACTTTTCTTCTAGGAGTTACAAGAATATTCCACATGTGATTCTCAAAATCTGTATATATTTTGATGTAAACCAAGATACTAGGAATATATACAAAAAAATAAATTGTAATGATATTACATGACTATTATTTTCATTAGATAAAATAATATATTGGGTGAAATAGCTAATCCAAATGAAATTTCAATGAACTCATTTATAATAGCTACATGAGTTGGAAGTGAACATGAATTCGAGGATGAACCATCACCTCGGAAGAGACTGAAATATATATCATCATACTTAATGATAATTTACTTCTACTTGGAACATATTTTTTATCATATATTAATATAAAAATGATAAAAATTATTTTATTAAAATCTCTCATAAGAATAATAATAAAGGCTTCAATCATGGAATATCTATGAGTTATAATAATAATGGACCGACACAACCTTTTTTCATCAAAAATTCAACTAGAGGCCTAAAATAACAACTACCTTCATAAGTTGATAGGGAAATATCTAATTTAATTATCAAAACTATATTATATAAGATATTAATAATATCAATAATCATATAATAGAATTTGAAATTTTTAATTTTTAATTTAACACATAAGTCCATTCTACAATATTTTTAGTAACCTCAACCCCTTCTATTGTGATAAAAAAAGCTTCTCCTTTCCCACACAGACTTTTCTGGGAAAATTCTAATTTATGAATGGGGTAATCATTTTAATAGTTCCCCATATAATTAAATTTTCTGAATTTAACACTGGAAGTGAATATAATTCTTCTACAATGAAGATTCCTTGTGGCCTTTTACCCACACATGATGAATTTTTTTTTTAACTTTAGATAGTTACTGAGGTATTACTTTCTACCTGTATTTCATGTTAGATAATCTCTCATAAAGTACATTACTATATTGAATTTTTCACTAATATCCTCTTATTCTAGTTTTATTCCAATATGTTGTAAGACATAGAGGATTCCCTCTAGGTATTGATGGGACATGATAAAATTTCATTATATGTTCATACGTTTTGAGAGACTAGTCCCCTATCACGGAATAGATTTAACCCATAAAATAAATGGACAATATTAATCTTGGAATTAAATATATTGTACAAAAATACATTTCTAAACAAATAAATTTTCCTTCGAACATAGACAAAATTTCATGTTCCTTTTACTTCAGAATCAAGAATTTTTTTCCATATCTACATGATGATCCTAAGGTAAACTTTTTTTGAAGAATAGATCCTTAAAATCCATCAATTCAATTCTTACTATTGAATCCATATCTTATATTCTGTGAATAAATAAAAATTATAGTACTTATAAGCATTAGATATGATAAAAATTTGTGAAAACCTTATCATTTTTATTAAATTACAATGTGAGAAATATATTCTATTAATAACTATTCCATTTCTCAACTATATATGAATTTTTAATCCATTTAATGATGGAGATTATGGAATAAAAAAAATAATACATTGTTACACCAAACTATGTATTCATATGATTATACATATGATATAGTTTGTTATAAATAACTTTCATTAGCATCCCAGATATCTTGATAATTTATTCAGCTCAACCTGAAGATCAAGATACAACTAAATAATAATTACTCAAAGGAAAATCTCTATGTGGATTACATGCACTGGTTTTCCTTCAAATAGTTCCAGTATACACTATTCCTAAACAATATTATACACTATAATAGATCATAGCATTATAAATCAAAATTTATAATTTTATTAAGATCGATACACATAGCATAAATTGAATATATGCCTAAATAATATCAAAATCTTCTGTTTTGTTTTTTGGGAATATTATGAACTTCAGTTATAGCCTTATGATTACCAATTTCTTCTCATAAATATAGATCATAGATATTCTACAAAACATCACATAATACGAATCATAAATTCCCAAACCCCAGTAGCCCAAATCCAGTGGTTATATTATGTTTATATAAACTTGATACAATTTATCACACCCTAATTGATAGAAAAGGTTGGTATTATTAAAAAAGTAGATACAAATATGACTCCAATATTATAATGTAAATTTATAATGCATAGTATAAAATTATTCTTTCATCCTAGATGTTATTTATAATACCCTTCTTAATATCCAAGGGAATTGAAAAAAATGAATGATATTAGATTATTGGTAAGGGTATAAGTGCTACATAACATTGTAATGCATAAATAGTACGATATAAAATAATTACAATATAATGAGATTTAAATAATAACCTGAACTAGAAACACATCAATGGTTATCAAAATAGTTCAAATAATCACATGGATGTCAAAAAAAGACATTATAATGGGGGAATTCATAATGTTATACATTTTAATCTTAAAGTCAAGGTATTGGCCAAGACATCTAAAAACATCATTGAGACCTCATTCCAAGACATTATAAAATTAATGTGTTAGGCCCAGGCCATAAGGAAATCAAGTTTCTAACATGAGAACTGCAGATGATTGTCTGCCAGTGGTGGACCACATCAGTCATTTACTAGGACCAATTCATTTATCATGGTAATAAAATATAACCTAACCAACATTCATTAAAAACAATTATTTTTCGGTATCAGAATAACCATCATACATAATATCAATAATTTTCAACATATATCTAATTAAAAAACATCCAAATAAATATATTTTATAAAAACAATATAGTACATTATTTATGTAGGATTCAATAAATAACATTTACATAGATTAAAATACCACAAAGAGATTACGGGGTAATTTCTCAAGGAAACTTTTCTTTTTTACTTTGAAGATCGTTTTTTACTCATAAAACATTACTACAATGAAATATACATTTTAAATATTCATAAACATGTAATATTATTCATTAGTGTTAAAATTATTTAGAATTCATGGTAATGTTGAATTATTTTCTTGCACTATAAGTTTAAAACTATAATTACAGTTTAAAGAAAAGTCAGAAGTACCGCGTTAAAAAATCAAACTGAAATGTTTTGTGAAATTAATTTTTTTATAAAAAATTAAACATTGATAATGATTTAGTTATTATGTAATTACAAGATAGTAATAATTTCTGTAATTTTTTTTTTGAAATTATGGTTATAAATGAAAGGACCCCCCCCAATGAAGATAACCCCAAATAGTGATTATATTGTTAAATAAAGAGCTACATCATGGTTGACTTGCTTCATATGGATATAAACATATATAATAATAAATATCGATTAAATATAAATATATTTCAGAACTATAATGTTATATATCATTCCTAATGATATTTAATTATACACTTTTATCACCAATTTATTAATAAATCATTTTCAAAATCATTATTTCATGGGGGGGGGGGGGGTAAATGATATTTATTTCATGTAGTTTTGGTTAAATAATTTCATACCTTCTACATTGATCATGGTTAAAACTTCTACATAATATTTATAATTATATTAATTATATAAATATTTTTTATATAAATATTATTATTCATCATTAAAATTTATTGAGAGAAAAATGTATCACACCGTTCATTGAGACCGTTAGTCCTATATAATCAAGAATGTTGTATTAAATATTTAATGAATAGAATGTATAAAGGTAATTAATTATTTGAATATATGAAATAATTATTATACTATATAACTCATATATAATACTCAAATCCATATATATTACCATCATATTGAAAATAAAATGAAAAAATTGTGTCACTTCATGTAGGGGTAGTTCACACATAGTTACAAGTGTTGTTATTATATTCCAAATGATTGGATGGTAAAAAGGTGGATGTGATATTATAAATAAATGGTTATAAAAGTTCCACGAGAATCGTATATAAACATTAAACCAATCATAAAACCAACCAGGATATTTGGTGAAGGAAAATGTATTTTCATTCCAGTTGGATATTATAAGTCTTACAAAAACAGGAGGGATAATTTCACTACTCATTCGATGGAAAAATGGGGGATAATGGGGATTTAATGTTCATAATTTTTTTTAATATGATCAAGAATATATTTTTTATTATTTAATGCTTAATAAAATACATTATGATGTTTCAAATTAGTAAAATGAAAGTTATTTAATAAGTTGTTTAAAATTACATTGAAAGAACTCCTTTAAATATCCTCTTAAGGATAATATATTTTATATAGTTGGATTAATAAAACATTTATAATATTTATTAGTATTTTTAATGGGGATTTATTAATGTTTTTGTCTATATTTACTGCTCAATGTGATGCAAAAATTGAGTGATGAGGTTCCCTTTCATAATTAAGGTGAGGGGAAATTTTGTAATTTCATAAAATATTAATTTATAAGAAAGTCATTCTCAATAAAATAGAATCTATATAGTCTATTATTTAAGTATTGGATGGAATAATGTTTATATTTAATGATATAATAAATTTATGCAGTTATTTTTGTGTTCTAATCCTTATCTTTTGGCTTAACTCCTTAGTTATCCTCTTTTATAATTAATCTATATAATACAATTTTCACTCTTAAAATATTATAATTATTAAAATAAGGTAACTATTTTATAATAAATGAAAAGTGAATTAAATTTCTTACCATATAATCCTACAGGTTCTCCCATCATCATTTTATAGATGTTTAAATAATTTAATAAAATATTATTATGATAAATTATCATTAATTTCAATTTTGAAACTATTAATTTTATTTAAATTCGAGTAAACTAATACAGTGTTGGATTTAGAATTTAATTCATTAAAAATATAATTAAATTTCATAATATTTAAAATATTCATTAAAATAGATGAATTTTTTGAATTATGTCATTTTTAATGATTTTAATATCATTTATTTTTTTATTAACTAAAAAATTACTATATTACGGTAACACAAGCATATAATTTAGTAATATAATAACTAAAAATGAAAAATAAATTATCATAATGAGGATATTTTAATTATTGAATCAAATTAAATTTAAATTCTTTCGTCAAATTATTTTCTCCCAATATGGACACATAATAGATATCAAAATATGAGAGAGAACCATAGTGTTTCTTTGCATTTATTTAAAATGAATATTGTTCATATTGAGAGAAAATTATCCATTAGGCCTAAATTTTTTTATTTTATTTTGACAAGGATATAATTAACATCTCCAAACCATAGTTGATTTGATATATTATGACATAAATCATTTTTTTTACATTGATTAACTTAATTTTTCCATAATTGATGTGACAAAATTTCCAATGATTACTATTAATATTGGCCAAAAATTGAATGGATATATTTTCAAAATTTTTTAACTCTTGATCCCAAATTTGGAATAAATTTGGAATTATTTTATTTATATTATTTCTAGATATTAATTTTAAAATAACGATGAAAAATGTGATTAATTGTTTTTTTAGAGATACAATGTTTTTAAGAATAAAACTCGATTTATTGGTTTCTTATGACTATAAAATCATTTATATGAATTGAAAAATATAATAAAAACTATACAATGCATAAATATCATTGGAATCATTTACCTATTGTGTTGAATTTAATTTATTAATTTAAAACAAAATGTGTGCCCAAAAAAATATTTCTATTATATTTAAAATTAATTATGTTTATTGATTTCAAATGAATTAATTTTATATTCTTGATAAATAATTCGTTTTTAACGTTGATTTATTTCCATTCAGACCCCTAATTTTAATTTATTTGTTATAACCATCATATATTAATATTTTAATAATAAATCATAGTTTATTTACAGTAGTTATTTCACGAAACACAGGATTTTGAAGAGATTTAATTTATCTAAAAAAAGATACACCTAAATATATTGGAGTTTTAGACTGAACCTTGAAAATATATATTCATATTACCTTTATATTCACTCTTACTAGAATTGTTAAAAAAGGAATAACTTACTTTTTCAATTTGCTTATAATTCCCTAGAGAAAATTTTCGTTACAAAATGCATTGAATATAAATATTGAGCTCACCTGTCATCATGTAAAAAAGTAAAAGGACATTAACACAAATAAATCATATATAATTAATAATTTAATCAACCTAATAAAAAAATATTATTTTTAACTTTTTTGTAAAAAAATTTCAAACAACATCAAAAATAATGAAAATTATATTTTCTTTTCTTAATATTTAATAATAAATTACCGAATATTTGGAAATAGATGTTATTTTAATATTAAAATGGACAATATAAATTATGTTTCGAAAATAATTACAGTCATGAATGAGGGAAAATAATTTTATTCTTTATATTTCAAAATCACATATTTTCAAACCATCGGTAAAAATTACATTATTCTTAAAATTAAACGAGGATTGCCCTTTTGCAAATTTGAAAAAGTAAAAGGTAATATATTAATTATTATATAAACCATTTATGAGTAATTATGGTCTTAAAAAATTATATTTAATATAGATATAGATGAAAATAATTCTGAAGGAATAAATAAAATAGTTTAAAATCATTTTTTAAGTACTATCCTATATCTCTAGTTTAACTGGCCACAAAAGTACTTTAAATAGTATATAAAAAAATTCTGTTAATTTTATAATTTCAAAATAACATTCTTCATGTTATTTTCATTATCAAAATTTTTTATTTCTATTTTTCTATTTTTTATTTAGCTCTTTAAGTAAGTTTAAATTTAACATTTCGTGGAAGTTCAGTTGTTAATAAAAAAATTGAATGGGTTGTTTTATTATGGTAAGAGGTTTTGTTGTCCCATTATATATAGAACAATAATCATTTAATAATATGAATTTTTTAAACTAAATATTATTTTATAACCATCCAGGTATCGAATATGTATAAAATAAATCGGATCAATTTCTGGAGGTGGTAATCCACAAATACACTCAAAAAAAATTATCATTTTTAAGAGGATGGATGATAAGAATAATATTTTTCTATATTATATATATAATTATATTTTCATGATGAATCTCATATAAAATAGTTAAATCCATTATAACAAAAAACCACTAATCGTTGTGATGAAGAACACAATACATCACTTTTTGGGTGTGGTATCGTACACTAAATCATGAATGATGTATTCATTCAACATATGATGGGAAATGATATGAATTAAGATATAAAATTGACATAATAACATATATGTATATTTTATATACACATTTTATAATATTTTAAAGGTTATGATATAAATTATGGATTTTGTAGAAGAAGTAAAATGAAAATAATTAGTTAAAAAGATTAGATACTCTTTAAAAATCCTCTTAAGGATCAATCTTTATAGACCATTTCAATTTTACCCCCATAAGACTTTTTTATTTTTTTATTATAATTTTAATATTTTTTCTATATATATTAATATAAAACACCATGGTACGCTTATGATGCCCTCAATAGTGAGTTCATTTGTGTTACAAGTGAGGTCATGTTTTACCGAACAATATTATATTATTCAAATATTATTATTTAATATAATAAGATATAACATTAATTTTAAGTTGGAGGATATGAATATAATTAAATAATATAAGAAATTTTTTTATGAATTAATTGGATACAGAGTAATTATAAATTAATATACGAACTATCATAATATATATGAAATATTTTTATAATAAAACAATTTTAAGATCAAAAATTCATTTTATCCTAATAAATTAAATTAATTATAGTTATTTAATTATATTAATGATATAAATAATGAATAAAATATTCATTACATTTATCCAATATGTTTAATAGGAATAATAAAAGAACAAACCCCAATTTTTTGCATAAAATCTATCATATTTCTAAATGCTATTATAAAAACTTTTTCATGGAGATCCATTCTTCAATCCAATTTTTACAATTTTATATACTCTATATGATAATATAAAATTGTTATTTTAAATGGTAATATGAAAATTTACTTTCTTTATTTTTTGGTATTTTTATTATACGTTTCATGTTTTTATAAATAGTTATAAAATATTTCATTTTAATAGATAAAACCTTATTCATCTAAATAATATAAATTGTTAAATAATATTTTTTATTTGTTTTAAAATATAATTAGATTATTATTTATAATTTAATATAATTTATGTTATTTTAAATAGTTATTGAAAGAATAGTAATATGAAAACATTATATTATTTTGTATATTTTCATATTAAAATATTATTTTTTAATTTTTTCTGCGATATTAAAATTATAATAATTACTACAAAATAAATTTTTTTTGAATTTTAAACATGGATTTTAAATATAGATATAGTGTGTCAAATTTATGTAAAAAAATTATTTTTATTTTTCGGAAAATTAATAGAAAATTTAGTATTATTTTAATTACCATGATTAAAGATAAATCAAGTAATTTTGGAATTTATATTATGATAAAGTCAAAAAAATTACACTAATACTTGTCCTCATTTCATTGGAAAAGTTTTTATAAAACAATTTAATCATTTGGACAAAAACACATCCTTTGGAATCCACGTGTATGATAATATTACATTTGTATTATTAAATTCAAAGAAAAGTAAATATTTTCACACTTTTGTTTTTACCACATAAATTTTTTTTAATATTGGGTTATATGGGATTTGTAAATGAAAAATATTATTTTGAAATCCTATATGTCTATATTTATAATTATAAATTATTTATAATTTATATAAAAAAATAAGTAAATTAAAATCAATGACATTAAAGATGTAGTTATTGTATAATTAAAAAAAATATCAAAAAAATGATATTAAAAATACTAAAATAAATATCATTGAGATGATTAAAATCATCAAATGATAAATTTATGACATTGATTTTTTTTATATTTACTGGTAAAATTTTATCATGTTCTTATTATATTTTTAAAAATTCATGTAATTAATAGTGTCAACATTGACATATTTAATATTTTAAAATAAATAATACTATAATAAATGATATAAAATATTTTATAATATAAATTTTAATAGAATTATTGGGATACAAATTATTAGTATTTTAGTTACTCATTTATTGGTCGTCTGGAATTTTATAGTAAATATATTAACCCTTAATGTGTAAATTACAAGATGTCATGGTAACAATTAAAACGGTTAATAAAGGGATAATTCCAAATGATAATGGTAATAATGTAACCTAAATAGGTCTAAAAATTATTGGAATAGATTATTTAGACACATAATAATATTATATTATAAATATTATAATTTTCATCCACTTGTAATAGGAAATTAATTTATAATAATTTAATATTTTATGATTTTCCAAAATAGAACACCTCAATTATAGAAGGAAAAATCCTCCTTCACTTCTTCCCACCAATATTTACATTTTAGATCATAAAACCCTAACCACTATTCTTCCCAAAGTATATATACATGTTTCTAAGGTTTTGGGTTTTTAAAAATACCTACCACACTTCAATTAATAAGATATCTAATGGAAGGCCACCGAGGATGTGGTAATTGTTTTTAATCAAAAATTTAACTTCATTTTATATTATACATCCTATTATTGTGTTGTTTCAATGATAAAGTAAAAAATGTAGTTTCATATATATTTTTATACATTATAATTGTTATTGTACAACCATGTCCCATTATTTATCCATCCTATGAAAAAAATCACCACCTGGGCGCATGTATGGATTACTATCTCCACGTCACGGTGTAATCCATTCTTAACCACCACATTACTCGTATAGTTATAATTATGAACATAATGTTTAAATATTATATATATGAATTTTTTTTATCCTTTAAAATTTAATATATAATAAACTTCTTTATCCATTCAATTATTATGGGAATTGTATAGTCCATCGTGCGTACGTACGACCAAGAATCTACAAGTCATGATGTGATACGTTTTCCATATCGAAAATTAAAAAATGGATCTAAAAATATATTAACTACTATAATATGATATTTATAAAATTAGTATAATTCATTATATCTAATATATATATCCTATGAAAATTAACTGAGACATTTATGATAAAACATCTTTTTAAAATCAAGTAGTTTTAACCATAAATAATGGTAAAAAATAAATATTAGAAACATACAAGAGATAAAATTACATAATAAGACCATATATGATAGATTAAATTTGTATAATGTTATGATATAAATTAATACTATAATTTAAATAACTATACAGTATGATAAAATAACATAAAATATAGAAGTAAGTGTGAGGTAATATATTTTTGCCTCACTTTTTTTGTAAGACACATGCCTTATATAGTACATATTTTGTTTGTGTAGTTTGTATACCAAACATTACAATCTATTATATTAATTATTATAAATAATATTTTATTTTTATATCCACATAATTTTATTTCATTCATGAGGAATATGATTTTCATGATTATGAAGTAGTAAATTGTAATTTCAAAATCCTATTGTTATTCCACATTGTTTTCGTTGAAGTATTCACTGGGAAATATTTGTCTTCCATGTTATTTTTTTCAAAAAAATATTTAAATAACATTTTTAGTAATCAAAAGTGGTTTTTTATTTCATTTTTACTACTCGTTTTTGTTTACAAATTTTTTAAAAATGAATCTTCTTATCATTTTCATAAATAATATACTTTTTGGATTATTTTTAAATAAGTAAAATGTGTGATTTTTTAACATATATAGAATTTATGTAATTTACATCATCATGAAACCCTAATATATTGAATGAAACATGAAATTATTACATGATTCTATTCAATGAAAATATTTTCTTTTACATTTTCATGGATTTTAATCAAATGACAACAAATCTGTAAGGTATTTTTCTGCCTCACTTTTACTTATGTGATATATCAGACATATTCAACACTTATTTATTTTATGTGGACTATGTATACTAATCGTTGATATATAATATGAAAAATATCATTTTCTTCATGGTATTAAAATTTTTCAATGTGGTATGGGACACTTTGATTATAAATATATTTTATTAAACTCTTTTATTTGGTATATGAAGATTACATTGGACTTGTATGACAGTGTTTTCAAACCATTTAATGTGATCCATTTAATGAATTCGTAGTTACATGAGATGATTTAGTTGTCCAAATAACATAAGTTTTTATATAATATTCAAAATTATATAGTGAAAGGTATTGATGGTTAATTTACAATGTACCTAGGAAACATGGAATCTAAAAATTATGAATTTCCCCTATTGAGAATTTAGTTCATTATTTTATTACACCTAATATTATTTTATTGAAATTATCTATCAATACATTTATTTATAATCTAAATTTTTAAATGTAATGTGTTTCAGTTATTTACCATGATATATTGAAAATCCTTTATCTGATTATTTCAATTGAATGTTTTTTTTTCAGCTATTGGCATTGTCATATAGATTCATTCTCCTTGATTTATTTTTGATTCCTCTATAAAATCCTATAATGATCATTTGTGATCACCCATTTTTTATGTTTTATTTTAATTGTAGAATTCCAAGATGTATATTATGATTGATTATCAAGGATAATCATGGATACCAACAATGCTTTCAAAAGACATAATATAATATATTTTATTGATTCAATTGCATTGAAATATCCATATATGTAATCTATTTTTTAAAACTATTAAACTGAACAACCCTTTGAGAACATAGTTTTATATCTATTCTATGTAAAATTGTGATTCACTAGATTCATGGTTTTGGGTTCGTGGCGTTACAGTTGATACAAAACTATTATTTCTTATAATCCTTAAAAATAGATTTATAAAAAATGATTAAGGAACATACCCATAAGAGATACGTTGAGGATACGTATAGATAAAAATCCTAGTATTTAGAAATAGTATATATTATGAGGGTCATCCGAGAAATAAATTTCTTTCTGGATACTAAATGTTGGCTTGCTTCTAATAAAAATGTATGTAGGTGTTACAACTCTGACAAGGCACATCGTGGTTGACTCGACTTAACCTGGTGTTTGACAACTGGACTTACTGTGCACCTATTTTTACCCTCTTAAGGGATAACATTAAGTTAATTTGAATTATATTTATAAAAATTATGATGTATTTGAATGTAATGATATCCCCAAAGAAACCATGCCTATGAATATGAGATTATCTGAAAATAAAATTTTCAATTTTGGTCATGTTTTCACTATTTTTGTGATTATACATTAGGTATCATAATGATATGATCTTATATAGTGTTTACATTTTATTATGAATGGTTCCTGGAATGAAAAATGGTATCGATAATGATGGAAAATATATATATTTCATAACTAAGGAATCCTATAAAACTAGTTTGGGAACATATACAATTATGGGCATAGTATCACGACATAATCATGTAATGTAAAATACAATCTCCCAAATGGAGAAACTTGTTCCTGTCACCACCCATTCTCTGGGCTCGTGTCGTGACTACCCCAAGCCCGCCTTCCATAGGCCAAGTGCTAGAGACTAGCAACAAAGGCGTAATTCCCGAAGATGGGGAGGCATTGCCTTTATAAAAGTAACCACACACAATCAGAGTACACAATTGGAAGAAAAACACTAAGAAAAACTAAATACATAAGAGGTGCTAGAAATTAAAATGGGATAGAAATACAGTCCCAACATTAAAGTACAAGGAAACGAAAAAACCTGTACAACTAAAAGACAAACAACTAGAAGGTGTCTAGAAGCTCCTGGATCATCAACCACAGATCCTACTTGATGGGTAGGTACAGATAACATCCTCAGTGCTCCACATCCGTCTGTCTCCTCTGGGTACCGTCACGTCATGGGGTCCACCTCCGGGTACCATTCAGTCCTCGTACACTCCTCCTCGGTCAACATTGTCCGTCTTCACCATTCAAATCAACTAGGTTCGGGCATAACCTGTGCAGGGTTGAGTAAAATGATACCCAGTAGGGACCCCGATACACTCAAGGTCTCAAAAAATCCAACAAGGATAAACCACAAAGTATGAATCAACGGATAACAGTTACTTATGTATATTCCAATACATATACCTAAGATATCTAGTAACCCATCTATATCATGAAGAAAACTCAAAGGTCGTTAACTGATCTAAAACCAGGATTTTCATTATCAAAACCTCTACTGCTAGAGAACTCATCTTCTGTCAAGAACAGTGGGCCTGTCCCGACACCAAAGCACATCTCACTAACCCTGGACTACTGAGGTACTCCTCTTGTCAAGTACTGCGGGTCTGCTTCCAACTACCAGACACTTCTCCACTGTGTGTCTACCGTGAAATACTAGGCGCTCTTCTGCCATGGTTCTGCCACCAACTAACAGGATCTCTCCACTGGGATAGTCGAATTAGTCAAGAAGTCATCAGGTCTGTCTGTTAATAGGTCCCCACACTCTTTCTGCTCGTCCCTAGATGGATCCGCTCCCCGAGTTACTGGGAAAAACTCCAACTGGTGTGATGTCTCACGTATAAGTATCTCAAAGGTCCGTCTCATCAATGGGATCTCAACGCAATAGACAGAGTGTCATTCGGACGCCCAGTCTGTTAGTTATTAGACTTTTAGTCCTGAGGGCCTGTTTGGATTCGTGTACGAACCAACCCGACCATATCTCAATAATACCCCGAACTCAAGCGGGGTATTCTCAAAGGGACCATCTCTCATCGTGATTACCAGCGCCGCTGACGTTTCGTCAAATGGATGTCTGGTGACAAAGATATGTCCAAAGAAATCAATGGTTCGGTAGTGGGCCCAGGTCCGGTCCGACCCAGTCAGACCGACTCGGCCCAACCCAGACTGATCTGACCCCGTCTGGGTCAACTCGGACAGACCCGATGGGTTTGACCTAGCCCTTTGGGTGGGTCAGCCCGTTAAGTCAGACCTGGTCGGCTGGGCTCAGCCCGGCGGACTACGAGGGAAGTACATCCCCGGTGCCGCCACGCAGGCGGCCCGACCCGAAGTACGGGACCGGTTTGGCCAGTGCTACGAGGGAGGGGCTCGAGAGGATAGCCACCGGGAGGCCAGCAGCAGCCCAGGTGGGGCGCGGGCAGGCCGGCTGAACACCAGGTAGGCTCCGGGTGCATCGGGCAGCGCGCTCAGGCGCATGCAGCTCGTACGGGTGCTGGAAGCGGGCCTGGTTGCCGAGCAGACCGCGATAGGGGGCCGCGGGGCACCGAGCAGGGCGGAAAGGTGTCAGGAAGTGCACCGGTAAGTGATCTAGGGTGAGGGTAGCACACCGGGGCGCCGGGCAGACAACAACCGGGGGCCACGAGGCACTGGGTAGGGCGCCAGGGTGCCGAGAAGGCCACTTGAAGGGGCCTAGTAGGCCGCTGGCAGGGCGCGGGGGCACCGGGCAGGGCACCAGGGCATCGGGTAGGTTGTCAGGGTGCTGGAAAATCTAGGCGGCACATGGGGAACGCGAGCATTCTGCACGGTCAGTGCGCCGGGCAGCGCGCTAGGGCGCGAGTAGCACGTCGGGTGTCACGGGGGAGACATAGTTTGCTGAGGCCATTGGTAGCACAACGTTTGTTCACCTTCTTCATCATCGTTGCCTCTTTTCCATGGTGTCGACATCTAACAAGAACATACAAAGGGGTAGGGTCTTCATGTTCGCATGGTCCGAACCCCCCCCCCCCCCCCCACATTTTGTTGATATCATATGGCATGACATACTCTATAAATTGAACATCGGATAACAGGAATAAAACAGAGAAAAATTCCCCCAACCTCATTGGTCATTCGGTGATCATTGGAAAATTTGTAGTAGGGCGGACGTCGTCATTGGCGACGTTCTTCACCGACGACACCTTCTCCTTTGACGCGGATGAAGTTCATTGGAGATTTCGTGGGTGTTCTTAATTAAGAGGATAATGTTCTCCCAAAGATTCTCCAAAGCTCTGCCAAATGCTCCACCAAATGATTATGACAACAAAATAAATATAATAAACTTTTCTATTATTTTATTATTGGAATGAGTTTAAAATAATTCAAATTAATTATGTTACTTCACTTAATTAAATGGGTGGAGTTGGCTCATTAAATAGAGGGGGATAGTGAAGAGTCTCTCTAATGTAATTGGTGGTTCAAAGTTGTTAATGGGGGTTAGAGGAGTTAAAGAGCTCGGGTGGCCCACCTAATAACATCCTCCCAAGGGAGGTTATGTGCGTGTGGTCCCCACATCTAGCCTCAACATGGATGTTTTAACTAACACAAATAAAAATAAGGCTAACACATTATTTTTATTTAACTTAATTAAAAACCCCAAAAACTATTCTCCATTATCGTCAGAATGAAACTGTGGTGAAGGTCTCACTAAGAAATCACTGACACTGTGAGTTCAATGGTTCCCTCGGATTTCAATTCTGAGCACCGGTTCAAAAGATAAAAAATTACACCCTTACTTTTACAGAATATACCCAAAAAATGTTCAGAAATGTATTCTGGGCACATCCAACCTCAGAATCAAGTGTTGTCAGAAGCTGTGGACTCGTAAAATTCCCATGTATTTTAAAAAAATATTTTCCCACTAAAATTGTGGGTCTTTACATTCTACCCTCCTCATGGATTTACGTCCTCGTAAGCTAAAAACCGAACTAAGGGAACAAATGGGGGTACTGACCACGCATCTGAGCCTCCCACTCCCATGTGCTTTTCTACAGGTTCTCGTGCTGCTAAAGAACGCGCACCCAAGGTATCAACTTTCCACGTAGGACCCACTCCTAGAGATCCTCAATCTCTACTATAAACTATATGAAAGTCACACCATCATCGACCTCTAGCTCCCAGTGGTCTATGATGTAGGATGGGTCATGCACATACCTCCTCTGCTGGGATACATGGAAGAAGTCATGCACCCGGTGAAAATGAGGTGAAAGAGCTAAGCGGTAAGCCACCTCACCTACTCTGATGAGGACCAAGAAACGTACTATGAACCACAGAGATAACTTTCCACCTCATCCAAATCTCTACAAACCACATCGAGGTGAGACCCGTAGAAATACATGGTCACCATTGTCAAACTCTAGTGGTCTCTGTATCCTATCATGATATGACTTTTTTCTACTATGTGCAGTCTTCATCCACTCCTAGATGATCTGCACCTTCTCCGTGGTAGCCTGTACCATCTATGGTCCCACTAGTTCTGACTCCCTTGGGTCTATCTAGTAGAGTGGAGATCTACAATGTTGCCCATACAAGGCCTCAAAAGGAGTTATACATATGGTGGAGTTATGGCTGTTGTTGTATGAAAACTCCACCAAAGTCATGTGATACTCCAAGCTGTGACCGAAGCCTAGGACACATGCATAGAGCATGTACTCAAGGGTTTGAATGGTCCTCTCATACTGACACCTGTCTGAGGATGGAAGGTGGTGATCAAATGAAGCTATGTCCCGAAAGCTTCCTGCAACACCTTCCATAGCCAAGAAGTAAACCGTGTGTCATGGTTGGAGACAATCGAGGAACGTACTATATGTAAACGCACTATCTCTTACACATAGAGGCATCCCAAGATCTCTACTAAGCAACGATCTCTGATCGGTAGGAAGTGGTCCGACTTGGTGAGTCAGTCAACGATCACCCATATTGAATCATGACTCCTGTATGTGCTTTGAAGACCCGTCACAAAGTCATGGATATCCCATCCCACTACCACTCTAGGACATCTAAAGGCTAAACCAAGCCTACAGGTACCTGGTGCTCTACCTTCAGATGCTGACAAGTGAGGCACCATGAGACAAACTCTGCAACCACCTTCTTAATACATGACCACCAATTATGTCATCGATTGTCCCAATACATCTTCGCCACTTCTGGATGTACCTGTAGAGGGGAAGTGTGGAACTCCCTCAACACCTCCTCATGAAGTGAAACTGGTACCGTGGTACATCCTCTAAATAGGATGACGTGCTATCCACCGTCAAAAATTCTATCAGGTTCCTGCCATGTGGATCTCTAAGCAGGTCACATCTCACAGTCAGCATCTCCACGCTGTGCCCCGCTGACTCACTAAAGAAGTGTAGGAGTGACTATAACAGACTGAATATAGGATGCTCCATCCCTATTCACAATGGATATCTATAAGGCTGCTAGCTGCTCTGTCGCCTCTCCTAGCAGCTGAATGTCTGATCTTCTATGGAGACCATCCGCAACAACGTTCCCTTTCTCGGGAGTAAAGAATATCTCGAAGTCATAGTCATAGAGGAACTCAATCCGACATCGTTGTCTCAGGTTCAGGTCCTTCTAAGAGAAGATATACCTTAGAATCTTGTAATCAGTATACATGGTAAAATGTTTGCCCATCAGACAATGTCGCCACATCTTAAAGGCGAATACCACTGATACTGACTCCAGATCAGGGGTACTGTAGTTCTGCTCGTGATGTCTCAGTTTCTGAGAACCATATGTGATCACTGCTCATTCCTGTATTAGGACACACCTGAGTCATGTCCCTGATGCGTCGTATTAGACTATGTATCCTTTTCCTTTCTCAGGAACCCTCAAGTTGGGGGTAGTAGTCACCCTCAGCCACATCTCCAGAAATCTATGCTGGAATATCTCCGACCACACGAAGGGAACCCCCTCCTTCTTCACGGCTGAAAATGTTGTTTCAAATATGTAGAAATCTGGAACAAACCTTTTATAGTATCCATACAAACCCATGAGACTATGTACCTCTGTTCACACTCTTGGGTGGCTCACAATCATGTACTGCCTCGATCTTCATTGGATCCAAAGCAACTCCATCCTCCGAGATGACGTGCCCCAAAAAGTGAACCTCTTGAATCCAAAACTGGCACTTTGATAGATTAACATAAAGCTGGTGATATCATATTATGTCCAGTACCACTCACAAATGGTAGGCGTTCTCCTCCTCAGTAGTCGAGTAAATTAGAATGACATCGATGAAGACTATGACAAAGCGATCAAGGTAAGGCTGGAAGATAGTGTTCATGAGGCACATAATCACTGCTGGATCGTTGGTTACACCTAAGGGTATAACCAAGAACTCATAGTGTCCATATCGACACCTGAAGTCCGTCTTATGCACATCCTTGTTTTGAACCCTGAGCTGGTGATAGCCTGATCTGAGGTCTATCTTCAAGAACCATCGTGCTCCCTTTAGCTGATCAAATAGGTCATCAATCCTCAAAAGTGGGTACTTTTTACTCACGGTCACCTCGTTCAGATGACAGTATTCAACGTAGAGCCTCAAGAACCCATCCACCTTCTTGCTAAATAAAATTTGGGCTACCTAGGGAGAAACAATGGGCCAGATGAATCCCTACCCCTGCAAGTCCACAAGTTGTACCCTTATCTCGAAAAGATCAGTGGGAACCATCCGATATGATGGAGTAGATATCGGTGTCATCCCGGGGTATAGGTCAATGTAGAATTCCACCTCACTATGAGGAGGTAGTCCTGGGACATCGTTAGGGAGAACATCCGAGTACTGGTCAACCACTACAGGATAAGTCGAACTCTCCACATCTAATGCTCCAAGGGTAAGGCAAGCCAACTGGTGAGTGATTAGCTACACCCTCCTCTGAGTAAGTACTTCCTGCACTACATACTATTCCTTCTCGTTGGTGAAGTCAAACCTAGTCCCATCCATGCAGACACACAACACCTTGCACGTAATACAGTTAATCTGAGCATGGACTGTAGATAACTAGTCCATACCCAAGATGACGTCTTATGGCCTCGATGCCACTATGAGGGGATCCCAACCGAAGTTCTCACCTCCTAGTGTAATCCAACATTGTCATCACCAGTTCGTAATTGTTGATTATTCTCCCGTAAGAGACTCTAGCAGTAAGGATCAAGCCATCAGCTCCGTCAGAATCTCTGGGCTCCGAACGAGGGAAGTGGCAATGAAAGAATGATTGAATCTTGTTTCTATAAGAACTGCACCTAAGGTGGAATAGACAGATATCATAACTCAAATCTTCTCAGGAGTTCCATGGTCATATTCCTTAGCTCCCTAAAGATGAGATCTGCCCTGTCCACCCATTCCCTATGGTCGGGGTAGAACTCCTGGTGGTGGTGGCAGTAGCACCTCATAACATCGACTGCCACCAGCTTCTCGACCAGCTCCTCTACCACGTCCACCTACGCCCTGTGGACCGCCATGATCGAACCTCTTCCTCTCTTTGGGAGGTCCCTCAACTGACTGGTGATCGTCAGAATGGTGGGTCAGATAGTCACAAGCCATGTGGCCAAGCCCGCCGCATGAGTAGCACTGTCCACTCCCGGCATGTCTGGATCTGTCTCCACTCAGGGTGCCTCGCACAACTGATCCGGAGTCGTGCGGTCGTCCACCTGTAGGTATGGTCCTCTTTGACCTCTGCGTCAACTGTCTACTACCAGCTATAGAAAACATCATTGCATGTCAACTATTAGTGGGTCTATCTATTGGAGACAACTCATCAAGGAAACTCTATACTAGGAGGGCTCTCTCTAACACTCATGTCTATGTCGGAATACTGGGGGAGATCATCGGAGATCTGATCTCTCTCCTGTGCCCATACGCGAATGTCTTGGCCCTGAAGAGTCGGTATCGTACTATATAGTTGGAGTAGCGTGAGAGGTCGGTGAACCTCTCTGAGTACTACACTACTGTCATACTACCCAACTGCAGATGAATTATCTATTGTATCCGCACCACACGAAGTGTGGCTGGGACAAACTCTGTCTGGAACAGGCTCTCGAAGTCTGCCCAGAGTAGCATCGCCTCGTCGTGGACCAAGAGCTTCAAGCTCCACCATCAGCCTACTGCTGACTAAAGGAGGTTGGCAGCAAGGATCACCATGTATTATACTGGTGTCACTATATTCTTGAAGACACTCGCCATATCCTCCAGCCAATCCTCAACCGCCTATGGGTCCGTCTCTCCCCAGATCCTGGGTGGTCTTTGGTGCTGGAACTCGTGCAACGTGCTCAAGAGTCGTGCATCGTCTGGTGCTGAGGATGGTGGGATCGGCGAACCAACGGGTGGTGGTACCACTGGTGCCTACGCTGGAAAGGGGCCCTGCATTGAGGCCTCATCGCTCGGCAGGCTTTCAGTGCGTACAACTCTCGGGGCTCTAACTGGTCATCCACAGGGAGGCATCCTGAATGAAACAAATGTGACACGGTTAAACAATAATACCTGGTGAGATGACCTAGTTGAGTTGACATAAAGAAAAACTTTTGAAACACACATGTAATTATTGTTTTCGTTCACTGAGCAAGAAATTAGTAGTCAGGGTCCTGGTGTACAGATACGTCGGTGGCCGCAATAACACTGGACTCCCTGAACTGAAAACCACACTCGGTACCCTTAAAACTATTTCTTCCCAGAAAAGAAATATTAGAGTCCTATGTCATTTTTTAGAACAAAATCCATTGATACCGATTTTCCATGACCCATCCTCGGGGCCCATGCAGTGACTACCCCAAGACCGCCTTCCATATGCCAAGGGCTAGAGACAAGCACCAAAAGCGTAATTCCCTATGCTGGGAAGACATATGCCGTTATAAAAAGTAAACACACATAATCAAAGTACACAAATAGAAGCAAAAAAATAATTAAAACTAAATACAGAAGAGGTGCTAGATAGTTAAAGGGGCCGAAAATACAAGCCGAACTGTAATATAGAAGGAAAAGACAAATCAAGTATAATTAATAGACAAACAGTTGGATGGTGGTTAGCAGATCCTTGATCATTCACCACAGATCCTACCTAAAGGGTAGGTACTTGAATCCTCCTCAGCGATCCACATCCGTCCGTCTCCACCGGGTATCGTCTCGCCGTGAGGTCCACCTCAAGGTACCATCCAGTACTCGTATACTCCACCTCTGTCAGCGCTATCTATCGTCTGCATTAAACACAATGAGGTGTGGGCATAGCTCGTACTGGGGTGAGTATAAAAGTACTCAGTAGGGACCCAGAGACCCTCAAGGTCTCACAAAATCCAACAATAATAAACAAAAAAGTATGAATCAATGGATAACCATTACATAGGTATATCCCCATATATATTACTAAATTATCTAATAACCCATCTCAATCATGAGGAAAAAACAAAGGCCATTGACTCAGCTCAAACTAGTACTTTCATTATCGAAACCAAGACTGGTGTTGAACTCCTCCTCTGTCGAAAACAGTGGGCCTATCTCGACACCAAGGTGCTTCTCACTAACCATGGGATGTTGAGGTACTCCTCCTGTCGAGTATTTATGGTCTACTACCAACTACCAGGTGCCCCTCCACTGTGGGTCTACCGCCAACTACTAGGTTCTCACACTAATAGCCTACAGAGTTACTCCACCTATCGAGTTCCGTTGGTCTACCACCAACAACTAGGGGCTCCTCCGCCATGGGTCTGCCGCCAACTACCAGGTGCTCCCCACTGGGCTAGTCGAATTGGTCAATCAGTCGACAGGACTATCAGCTTATAGGTCTCCGTACTCTATCTGCTCGTCATTGGAAGGACCCACTCCCAGAGAAACTGTAAAAAACACCAACTATCATGAATTCTCACTTAGAAGTTTCTCAATGGTCTGTCTCATCAATGGGATCACAACGCAATAGATGACGTTTCATTCGTATGCCCAGTCTGTTAGTTATCATCCTTTTAACCTTGGGGTCCCGGTTGGATTCGTGTACAAACTAACCCAAATGTATATTAACTATACCCCTAACTATAGTGTGGTATTCTCAAAGGGACCATATCTGAAAGAGATTACTAGCACCACCGACGGTTCGTCAAACGGATTTCCGGTGCCAATGATATGGCCGAAGTAAGAAAAGGGTTGGTAGTGGGCCTGGGTCTGGTATAACTTTAAGGACCCAGCATTAAAATATTACATAATCTTGAATTAAATGAACAATTAACGTTGAGGATATTTTCAGGTTTAGAGTTTTAGAGAATTAGGAAATGACTGTTACATCTAAAAAGATTACAAAGTAGAAAATTCAATACAGTTTCCATTTTTTTAACAAAACAATAACTCTTGAAAAAAAGAGTCATGTCTAGTTTCATTTTTAAGACAGCATGACTTTTCCTTGATCCCATCCTCGACCCTATTCAAACTTATGTCTTGTGAAAAACATTTCGAAAACTTGGGGTGATCATAAAAAGCTCATTAAGGGATACACAAAGAATGAAAACTGTTAGTTTTCATCAAAAAAATAGGTAAAGCATGAATAATTTATCATAAGTAATACTTTTCATCTTTTTGAAGTAGTAAATACTCTTCACTAAATAAAACATCATTAATTACTCTTTTTTACCCAAAATATTACCATAAAACCCATATAAATAACACATAACATATAAAGGTAACTTGGGAAATAAACATACATAAATGGAATTAGCATACGGTTGACTTCTACACATATCAGTAATTGGAATAGCCATACGACCAACTTCCATACCCAATGCATTGGAGGTTATAATGTAACCACCCATCCTGGTTTTCACGGCACCACCTATCCTTTGGATTATCACGTAACCACCCATCAAATGTGCAGGTACCATTATAAAATCATAACACATAAAATAATTATAAAGGAATGAAAACATTTCAACATTTCAATCACAATATATCACATCAATATATTGACATAACAAATCCATTAACAAAACCATTTTCAATACCAAAATACATAACATAATATACAGTATTTATTTACTTTTAAAAACATTACGACTTATTGAGGAAGCCAAAGATCAAATAATACTCACGGCGGCAGAAAAGGTCCTTGTCACCGCTAACGTAAAAAGAAACATTACTTTTTGTATTTTAGTAAAACACTTCATAGAAAAATATTCCCTTTGAAAAGTCATGGGTTCTTATAATGCGTATAAAAGAAAGTCTTGTATTAGAACAAACTAATCCTCAATGAAAGGAGATTGAGATGAAGTACCTTAACTTGTATCCGACATGACTCGATCGCTCTTGAAACTCCTAAATAATATACTAAAGTTAATTTATACTTTCTTAAGAACCTTTTTCAAGTTTATTTTTCCTTTTATATCACTTATTTCCATGTTATAAACATTATATAATCATTTAAGTTAATAATGATTGTTTTTTTTGATATTTAGTACTTAAGTCAAAAATGGTCTTCTTAAAATTACATGTTGTTCATGTGGTCAAAGGATAACTATATCCAGAATTATATTCATGATTTGGATATCATATATATCATATATATCCATAATATACCTTTATTTATAATTGTACATAACATTTAGAGGTAAGAAATGAAATGCACCATTCAAGGAGACGGTAAACCGTACATACGCCTGAACGCTACATTCATTTATATTTCTTATTTAATGGAATGAAATCACACTGATATACAGGTCCATTATAATTATAGTATAATATCATATATAATATTATTAACTCCATATTTTATACATCCCACATTTTTCATTAACGATTCAAATCACTTTGAGGGGGCGGTAGTCTGCACTTCCTAAAATGGAATTATCACGTTTATCCATTCTTGAAACCATAAAGGTATTCCATAAATAAAAAATACAGAGGCATAGGTATAACATAAACATAATATATATCATATATAAATATATTTACATCTTAATGGCCACCATGAAAGGTGTTAAGAGAAGATTGAACAATCATCATTTTGTGAGACAGTAATTCGCCATCCTCAGAAACAGTATGTTCATTAACCATTCAACGAAGGTGTGTGAAAGTGTAGATAGAATTATTCTCATAACAACATACTAGTATATTGAAGATACTATTTTTGTTACAAAATAATTGAATAAAAAGAGTTTAGGGGTTGGAGAAGCAAAATAAAACAAAAGAACATAAGAGAAGACCGTACCTTTACATCGGGTAACTCCCCGTGGTTCAAACCAAAAGGGTTTCTTGAATACCATTCTACCTAAGGTAAGGATTATATAATTAATATAGTAATATTGGGAGGTTATTTTAGTAGATTTTGGATGAGACAAAGGGCTTGAGAAGGGTGTGAAATGGGTAGGAAGTGGGGTCTTTTTATAAGGGAGAGGAGGGGCTCTTTTGGAAAACATGAAGCTATTATTTTATTATATAATGATTTTGTTTATAAAGGTCACAAAATTATTAAATTCTAGGATAAGGTGTCCCATTTTCGAAATAAAATCATCCAATAATAATTGGAAAAGTGTTGGATATTATTTTAAACAGTATCTTCTTATTTATTTGAATCATTTATTAATGATGTAAACACTGCACCATCGTTGTGTCATAAATAATTTTATTTATTTGATGTCTAAAAATTATAAAACAATTACCATGTTGTAGGAAATATTTTTAGATTTCTAATGAATATTTATAGTCAACTATATAAATTATATATCCCCATGTAAAAATTGTTTTAGTGAAACAATACATGTTTGTGATATTTTTATTTTTACATTAAATAAAATTTATTATTGTCATTATCTTACCCAAGTGGCTACATTGGGTCCCATTAATTGACCCATGGATTTTCTTGGTCTTCCTTCACTCATCCAATAAGTGTAGTTCATGTTTCAAGGTAATTTGATATTATTATAACATTATTTTTACCATAATGTACACTAATTACCTCTAATCGCGATTAATAAAACTCAAAAGTCACTATTTCCCAAAAAAGTATTTTCATCCCATTGAACCACATTTTACTTACTAATTACAACCATTTATGTGGGATTTTTAAAATTTAATTCACAGAAATGGTAAAATTTCATTTAAACAAAAAATCAGTTTTTTAACTACCACTTAGTGGTTTCACTATTCATAAAAAATTGAGGTTTTTCCGAAAAATACAAAAAATTTACCCTAAGAAATATTTGATATTCCAAATTCAAAAATGATATCTAATTTTACAAATTAATAACATATAGTTTTCATTAATTAATTTCGTAATTAATTCATGTTGTCCAAAAAAATAGTGTGTTTTTAAGAAACAATATATATCAAAAGATTGACACTAGTTTAAGTCCAATTTCAAAGTGAAATAAATTTCAATGACCACCATCAGATTAAATGGTAAAAATATATTATAATTTCACATTAAAACCAATTCAAAAGTTAATCTAATCATATAAATAAATTATATGATAATTTTGTTTTCAATTAAAATACCACATTTTTCACTTATTCATTAATAATGAACTTTATCAGAAAAATAACAAAACATACACCAAGTAAATTTTGATATACGGATTATAAACAAGGATTTTATTTGGTCTAATAAAATTTATAAGAGTAACCTATACAATTTTTAAGGAGGGTTCACCATCTAATGGCTATAAATCGTCCTTTTAGTGAATATTAGAGTATCTATACCTAAAATTGAATTCTTTTCTTATTTTAATCCTTTATCTTTTATTGGATAAATGTAAAAACATTTAAAAACATATAATCATATTTTAGTTATTTCTATTCATTCCTGCTAATACAACGGAAACATGTTAACTACAATTTAAAATAATATTATTATATTATTAGGGTGCAACATAAGATTTCAAGGAAACTAGTTATTTCGTATCGGGTACACTATCAAACATAGAAACCCCTTTAAAGTAAAATTAATATTTAATTCAAAAGTATTAATAAATATGAAAATGTCATATTCTTTAATTACATGGTATGTTACATCCTTCACCTCTTTTGGGAATTGTGTCCTCGTAATTTTATTCACTTATCAAAATAAGTGTGGGTATTTATCCCTAATTTAATTTTCAGATTCCCACGTTGCCTCTTCAAATATATGGTTTTCCATTAATCATTCACCTGAAAAATTACCTTATTTCACAACACTTGCTCTTTGTGGTCAATAATCTGGACTAGTTGTTCTTCATAATTGAGGTTCTCTTCCAACTGAGCTACCTCTGGGCTCAAAACATGAGATGGATCTGGAATATACGTTCTCAACATCGAAACATGAAAAACATTGTGTACGTTGGAAAAACATGGAGGTAAAGCCACATTTTAGGCAACTAATCCATCTTTCTCTAGGATTTCATAATGTCCAACAAACCTCGGACTCAAATTTCCCTTCTTTCCAAAACACATCACACATTTCCATGGAGAAAATTTGAGAAAAACATGATCACCTTCTTCGAAAGATAGCTCTTTCCTCCGGTTATCTACATGAATTTTCTGCTTTCTCTGAGATGTTCTCATGTGCTTCTGAATCAACTGAACTTTTTCTACTATCTCTTCTACCAATTCTTGTCCCATTAGCTTCTTTTCCCCTACTTCATCCCAAAAAGCCGGAGTTCGACACAATTTACCATATAATTCCCCAAACGGAGCCATCTGTATACTGGAATGAAAACTGTTATTATAAGAAAACTCTACCAAAGAAAGATGTTGGTCCCAACTTCCCTGGCAATCAATTGTGCAAGCATGTAACATGTCTTCAATGGTATGAATTGTTTGTTCTAACAGCCCATCCGATTACAGATGGAAAGTTGTACTAAAATTTAATTTAGTACCCAACGAAACTTGTAGGATTTTACAAATGATAGAATAAACCTGGGATCACGATTAGATATAATAGAAAGGGGAACTCCATGTAACCTGACTATCTCATTAGGATACAATTGAGAAAGTTGATCTAGAGAGAAAGTGTCTCGAATATGAAGAAAATGAGATGATTTAGTAAATCGATCAATAATAACCAAGATTTCATTATTACCTCCAAATGTCTTTGGTAATACCACAAATAATTCCATGGATATATTTTCCCATTTCCACTCTGGCACCGGTAATGACTAAAGCATCCCTTTCGGTAACTGCCACTCTTTTTTAACCTGCTGGAAAATCAATCACTTCACAGTAAAATTAGCAATATCTCTTTTCATTCCATCCCACCAGTAATACTACTACAGACCTCGATACATCTTAGTACCACCAGGATGAACTAAAAACGGGGAACTATGAGCCTCACATAACAACTCATTCTTCAACTATGAATCACAAGGCATACATAATCTCTTCCAAACCTCAAAACACAACCATTATCAATGTTAAATTCTGGAAATATACCCTTCATAACCAGCTCTACCTTTTTCTGCAACCCGCTATCTTTCTTCTACGCTTGATTAATTCAGTTTGATAGAGATGATCTCACTGACACCTGAAACAAAACAGAAGAACTTCCTGCACCAACAACTTCTATTCCAAAGTTCATCAATTCAAAAACCAAAGGATCTTATTCCAAACATAGCATTGTTAATGAAGCATTACTTTTTCTAGTCAAAGCATCGGCCACTTTATTTTCTTTTCCCAGATGCTAATTAATTGTACAATCATAATCCTTGATTAATTACAACCATCTCCTCTCTCTCCTATTCAATTATTTCTGAGTGAATATATACATTCAAATTTTGTGATCGATATATATTTCACACTTTACTCCATAAAAATGATTCCTCCAAATTTTTAGAGAAAAAACAACAGTAGCTAATTCAAAATCATGTGTTGGGTAATTTAACTCATTATTTTTCAACTAACGTGAATCATAAGCTATTACCTGATCATTTTTCATAAGGACACAAAAAAGTCCCTTCAAAAAATGAACACTATAGATAAAAAACTCACCATTTCTAGAAGGAAGTTCCAAAACTAGAGCATTCACCAATATTCTTTAAAAATTCCTAAAAACAATCATGTCATTATTTTGTCCATATGAACTTAACACCTCTTCCATATAACTTAGTCATTGGACTAGATAACCGTGAAAAATTTTCAACAGACCTCCGATAGTAACCTACCAAACCAATAAAACTACAGATCTCAGTTATATTTGGGGGCCTTGGCCATTCGTCAACAACTTTTGTTTTAACAGGATCAACAGTTATGCCATTTTTTTAAACAGTGTAAAAAGGAAGAAATTTATTGTAACAAAAACTCACACTTTCTTAATTTTCCATACTTTTTATTCTCTTCTATGGTTTGTAAGATAACCCTTAACTGAATTTCATTCTCCTATTGAATTTTAGGAAACACTAAAATATCATCAATGAACACAACCACAAACTTATCCAAGAACTCAGGGAAAATTAAATTCATTAGATCCATGATTACATCAGGTATATTAGTTCACCCAAAATACATAACTAAAAATTCATAATGGCCATATCTAGTACAAAACATAGTATTCAAAAAGACTGCTTCTTTTACTTTGAACTGATGGTACCCCGACCTCAATTCAATCTTCGAAAAATACTGAGCTCCCTGGAGCTGATCAAACAAATCATCGATATGAGAAAAAGGATATTTGGTCTTAACCGTGATGTTATTCAATGCTCTATTTTCCATGCAAAGTCTCATTGAACCATCTTTAATTTTAAAAAACAAGACAGGAGTACCCCATGGTGATGTTCTAGGTCGACTAAATCCTTTATCTAATAACTCCCACAATTTCTTCTTTAACTCTAAAAGTTAAACTTCAGCCATTCGATAAGGGGGTTTTGAAATTGACTTTGAATCAAGAACTATTTCAACAACAAATTCAACTTCCCTATCAAAAATAATACTAGGAAACTCATCAGGAGAAACATCAAGATACACATTTTCCACTGGCACATAATTCATCTGAACAATTCCATTATTCACCACAGTATGTGCAAGGTATCAATCATTTCCATCTTTTACTAGTTTCTGAACTTCCTAATATGCTATCAAACGCAAGGGTTTATTCTTGTAAAAAAACTGAAATCTTTCTAAAAAGAAACCACTTTAGCTCTGCAGTAAATATTATCATGATAAAAATATATAAAATCCATTCCCAAAATAACATCAAACTATACTAGTGGCAAAAAAATAAGGTTTTCAGATAGATTCTTTCCTTATACAAGGATATGAAGGTTCTTATAATTTTTTTGTCTCAAGTTTTCATCCAGTTTTTTTTACCATAAGATTAGGATTTATATCATGAGATGGAATTCCCAATTTACTAGAAAACATCTCAGAAATAAAAATATGTGTAGAACCTGAATCAAAAAACACATTGGCATAATCAGAACAAAAAAACAGTGTACCTGGTACCACTTCATTCGGTGGCCCAAAATCTGCTAAAGTAGTTGCAAAGGATTTATCCACCAATTTCTTCTTGTAGTCTTGATGCTTTCCCATAGTTGAGTTATTCGTTAGACACTCATTTTCATAATGCCCTATTTAATTACACTTAAAACATATTACCACTGGCTTTTGATTCCCTTCTTGACCATCTTTTTTACATTTTTCAGCAATATGACCGGACTTACCACACCAAAAGCACTTTCTAGGCTTGCATAAACACTCTCCAGGATGCATTTTACCACCCTTCTCAAAGGATCAATATTTTTTTTTCTTAACTCCAGGTTTCTTTGATGAATTCTTTAACTTTTCCGGTAAACTAGACCTCTTAATATGTTGTTTTTCAAAGAACACCTGAGAATAAGCAAACTCCATTTCCACCTTCTTCGCACATCAAACAAGTTTTTCATAACATTTGAACTCAAGAGAATCTAAATCCTTTCGATACATTGGCATTAACCTGGATTAAAAATGGTTGATTTTACTATCAAGATCTCGAATGAAATGTGGAGCATACCGTGCCAATCGAGTGAACTTTTCTTCATAGGCAGCCACTGAATCATCCTCCTACCTCAATTCAAAGAATTATTTTTCCATCCTAAGACGAACCACCTTAGGAATATATTTCTCAAGAAACATACCTTTGAATTCATCCTGGTGAAGATCATAAATCTCCTCACAATCAATGATATTTTTCACCATCAACAACCACTAATCAGCTTCACCTTAAGAACGGTAAACAGCGAGACTATCCTTTTGATCTTCTGAACACCCTATGACATCCAAAATATTCTCTAGTGATTTAATCCACACATCTGCTAGCACATGGTCAGATGATGTACTGAATGATTTGAGATGTTGACTCATGAAATGTTCCACCACTGACATGTTCCTCTACTGTTGATCTGGATGATCTCGTGCATGAATACCACCAACATTTATAGCCTGAGAAAACTGTGTCATCACTGGAAAAAACTATTCAGTTCTGATTCTGACCTTCTCAGGTTGCTAATTTGGACGGTTGTCTTCCTCCTGGTGTCGTCCGAACATAGCTGCCCTGTTTCCTCTGCGAAAAACCATTTTGAACACAGTAATATCTTAGGTGAAGCATCATTGTAATCTTTAAATTCTATACCATTTCAATCAAACCACAAATTGAAATACCTAAATGAATTTTAATGTTTTCTAACTCCTAAAATTGTCTAAACCGACCTATGATGCCAACTATAAGAACCCAATAGTAAATCATTACTTAATATTGAATTAAATGAATAATTCAAATTGAGGATATTTTCAGGTTCATAGTTTTAGAGAATTAATACATAACTATTACATCTAAAAAGATTACAAAGTAGACACTGCTACACAGTTTCCATTTTTTTACAAAACATAAACTCTTGAATACAAGAGTCATGTCTAGTTCCATGATTAAGACAACTTGAATTTTTCCTGATCCCATCCTTCACCCCATTCAACATTATGTCTTTTGAAAACCATTTCAAAAACATGGGGTTAGCATAAAAAGATCATTAATGGATACATAAAGAAGGAAAACTGTTAGTTTTCATCAAAAAAATAGGTAAACCATGAATACATTATCATAAGTAATACTTTTAAACTTTATGAAGTAGATAATACTCTTCAATAAATAAAAGATCATTACTAAATAATTCGTAACCAAATGATTTCCATAAAACCCATATAAATAACACATAACATATAAAGGTAACCTGGGAAATAAACGTACATAAATGGAATTAGTATACGGTTGACTTCTACACATATCACTAATTGGAATAGCCATACGACCAACTTCCATACCCAATGCATTGGAGGTTATAATGTAACCACCCATCCTAGTATTCACGGCACCACCCATCATTTGGTTTATCACATAACAATCCATCAAATTTCCAAGTACCATTATAAAATCATAGCACAAAAACAATTATAAAGGAAAGAAAACATTTTCACATTTCAATAATAATATATCACTTAAATATATTGACATAACAAGTCCATTATCAAAACCATTTGCAATACCAAAATACATGAAAGATTATATGGTATTTATTTACTTTTAAAAACATGACACATTGTTGAGGAATCCAAAGATTTAATAATACTCACAGTGGCGGAAAAGGCCATTTTCACCGCTTACATTAACAGGAACATTCATTTTTGTCATATAGTAAAACACTTCCTAGAAAAAGATTCCCTTTGAAATTTCAAGGTTTTTTATACTGCGTATAAATGAATGTCTTGTATTATAACAAAATATGCCTCAATGAAAAGAGATTGAGACGGATCCCCTTACCTCGTGTCCGACTTGACTCGATCGCTCTTTAATATCCTAAATAATTAACTAAAGTTAACATCTAATTTCTTAATAACCATTTTCAAGTTTATTGTTCCTTTTATATAACTTATTTCCATGTTATAAACATTATGTAATCATTTAAGTTAATAATGTTCGTTTTGTCGATATTTGGTACTTAAGTCAAAAATGGAATTCTTACAATTACATGCTGTTAATGTGGTAAAAGGTTCATTATATCAAGAATGATATTCATGATTTTGATATCTTATATATCATATATATCCAGCATATACATGTATTTATAATAATACAAAACATTTAGAGGTAAGAAATAAAATGCATTGTTCATGGAGACGGTAAGCCGTACGTACGCATGAACGCTACTTTCATTTCTATTTCATATTTAATGGAATGAAATATAAATGATATAAAGGTACATTATTATTCCAGTATAATATCATATATAATATTATTAACTCCATCCTTTATACATCCCACATATGGCATTAATGATTCAAATCACATTGAGGGGGTGGTAGTCCATACTTCTAAAAATGAAATCATTGCATTTATCCATTATGTAAACAATAAAGGTATGCCATAAATGAAAAATACAGAGGAATAAAGAAAAAATGAAAATAATATATATCATATATAAATATAATGACATCTTATTGGCAACCATGAAAGGTGTTAAGAGATGATTGAATAATCTTCGTTTTGTGAGGCAGTAATTTTCAATCCACAGAAACAGTATGTCCTTTAACCATTAGACGGAGGCCTCTGTAAGTGTAGCTCGAATATATCTCATAAAAACATCCTATTATATTTAATATAATAGTTTTTTTATAAAATAAATTAATAATAATATTTCATGGGGTTGGAGAAGCAAAATAAATCAAAAGAACATAAGAGAAGACATTGCCTATAAATCGGGTAACTCCTCTTGGTTTGAACGAAACGGGTTACTTGAAGATCTTTCTACCTATGTTAAGGCTTCTAGGATGAATAGAGGGTATTATAATATTATTTTAGTAGAGTCTGGACGAGAAAAAGGGATTGAGAAGTGTATGAAATGGGTAAGAAGTGGTGTCTTTTTATAAGGGAGAGGAGGGGCTCTTTTGGAAAGTATGAAACTATTATTTTATTATATAATGATTTTCGGTTTATAAAGGACCAAAAATAATTAATGTCAAATATAAGGTGGCCCATGATTGATATAAAATCATCGAATAAGAATTTGACACGTTTTGAATATTATTTTAAACACAATCTTCTTATTTATTTAAAATCATTCATTAATGATGTAAACACTCCATCATCATTATGTCATAATGAAATTTATTTATTTGATGTCTAAAAATTATAAAAAATGTACCATGTTGTAGGAAATGTTTTTATATTTCTAATGAATATTTATATTCAAATATATCAATTATATATCCCCATGTAAAAATTGTTTTATTAAAAAAATACTTGTTTGTGATATTTTTATTTTTACTTTATATAAAAGGCATTAATGTCATTATCTTACCCAAGTGGATCCATGGGGTCCCATAAATTGACCCATGTATTGTCTTGGTCGGCCATGACTCATCCAATATGTGTAAGACATGTGTCATGATGATTTCATATTATTATAACATTATTTTTACCTTAAGTTACACTAATTACCTTTAATCGCGAATAATAAAACGCAAAAGTTACTATTCACCAAAAGGTATTTTCAACCCATTGAACCACATTTTACTTACTAATGATAACCATGTATGTCATATTTTTGAAATTAAATTCATTGAAGCGGTAAAATTTCATATAAACGAAAAATCATTTTTTTAACATCCACTTAGTGGTTTCACCATTCATCAAAAATTGAAATTTTCAGATAAATACAAAAAATTCACCCTAAAAAATATTTGATATTCAAAATTCAAAAATGATGCCTATTTTAAAAAATTCAAAACAAATAATTTTCATTAATTAATTTCATAATTAATTCCCATTGTCAAAACAAATTGTGTGTTTTTAAGAAACAATATATATCAAAAGATTGACACAAGTTTAGTCCAATTTCAATGTGAAATTAATTCCAACGACCACCATTGTATTAAATGGTAAAAATATACTCTAATTTCACCTTAAAATCAATTCAAAATATAATATAATCATATAAATAAATTATATGAAAATGATGTTTTGAATTAAAATACACCATTTTTCACTTATTCATTAACAGTGAACTTTATCGAAAAAATAAAAAAACATACACAAAGTAAATTTTGATTTCCCAATTCTAAAGAATGATTCTATTTGGTCCAATAGAATGTATAAGAGTTACCAAAACTATTTTTAAGGAGGGTTAGACCTCAAAAAGTGATAAATATATCTTTTATTGAATATTAGAGTATCTATGCTTAAAATTGAATTCTTTTCTTATTTTAAGCAATTATCTTTTATTGGATAAATATAAAAACATTTAACAAGCAAATATAATCATATTTTAGTTATTTCTATTCAATTATGCAAATACAATGGCTACGTGTTAACTACCATTTAAAATACTATTATTATATTGTTAGGGGGCAACGTAACATTTCAAAAAAACTCATTGTTGCCTATCAGGTATGCTATCGAACATAGAAACCCTTTTAAAGTAAAATTAATATTTAATTAAAAAATATTAATAAATATGAAAATTTATTATTCTTTACTTACCTGAGATGTTACACCGACCCCATCGGACCGACTCAGCCCTACCACGTCTGAGTCGACCAGGTCTGAGTCAACCTGGATAGAACCGATGGGTCTGACCCATCCCGTTTGGCGGGTCAGCCCACTATATCAGGCCCGGTCTGCTGGGCCCGGCCTAGTAGACTATGAGGGTGGTTCATCCTGGGTGTCACCACATAGGCGGTTCGGCACGAAGGCCGGGGCCGGTTTGGCCAGTTCTGTGAGTGGAGCGGCTCGGGGGGTCGGCTGTCGGGAGGTTAGAGACACGCCACACGGGGCGCTGGGAGGTCTGCTGAAAACCGGGCAGGCCGCGGGGGCACCAGGAAGGGCATGGGGTAGGCCTCCAGGCAGTGCGCAGGGCAGCGCTCTTGGGTGCGAGTAGTGCATCGGGGCACCGGGCAGACCGTGGAAGGGGGACTTGGGGCACCGGGAAGGGTGTCAGGTTGTCGAGAAGCACACCGTTCAGCGCGCTAGGGCGTGGTCATTGCGCCTGGGCACCGAGAAGACAACGATAGGGGGCCGCGGGGCGCGTGGGTGCCGGAGGAGCTGCCGGAAGGGGCCGGGCCTACCACCGGCAGGGTGCAGGGGTGTCGGGTTGGGCACCAGGGCACCGGCGGAGCTGGGTGGTGCCCGAGGCATGCAGGCTGGTGCCGAGGGCAGCACGCCTGGCGCCGTGAGGCCATTGTGGTTCGCGTAGGCTGCAGGAAGCGCAGCCTTTGTTTACCATCTTCATCATCATCACCTATTTTCCAGGTTGTCGTCATCGAACGAGAACAAACAAAGGGGTAGGGTCTACCATGTTTGTGTGGTCCGAACCCCCCCCCCAAACGTTAGGTTGATATCATATGGAATAACTTACTCTATAAACTGAACTTCAGAGAACAAGAATAAAACCAACACAAATTCCACAACCTCATTTTTCATTCGGTGATCGTTGACGGATTCCCAGTAGGATGTACGTTGTTGTTGGTGACATTCTTCACGGGCGGCGTCTTCTACTTTAATAAGGATGATGTTCGTTGGAGATGTCGTGGGTGTTCTTCGTTGGGAGGATGAAGTCCTCCCAAAGGTTCTCCAACGCTCCACTAAATGATCCACCGAAAAATTATTCCAACAAATAAAATATAATAGAAATGTCTATTATTTTATTGTTGGAATGAGTTCAAAAGAATTCAAATTAATTAAGTTACGTCACATAATTAAATGGTTGGAGTTGGCTCATTAAATGGAGGGGTAAGGTTAAGAGGCTCCCCCACTTAATTAGGGGTTCCAAGGGGTTAAAGGGGGATGGTGGAGTTAAAGAGCTCGGGTGGGACCCACCTAATAACATCTTCCCAAGGGAGGTTATGTGTGGGTGGGCCCCACATCTAACCTCCACTTGTAGGTTTAAACTTACTCAAATAAAAATAAGGCCAACACATTATTTTTATTTAAGTTAATTAAAAAACACAAAGAGTATCTTCTATTCACGTCAGAACGTAACTGCGGTGAAGGTCTAACCAAGAAATCACTGACGCTGTGAGTTCAAAGGTGCCCTCATATTTCAATTTTGACCACCGATTTAAATGATATAAAATCCCACTCGTACGTTTACTGAACATACCAGAACAAAACTTCAGAAATGTATTCTGAGCACATTGGGACTCATAATCAAGCACCGTCAGAAACTGCGGACTCGAAAAATTCCCATGTATTTAAAAATAATAATTTTCCATTGGAATTTAGTGTATTTACAGTTTCAAAATTATATTCTCTGATGGTGGATATTATTATGCTATAGAGTATCCCATCATTTAGTGTGACTACTGAACCAATGGTGACTGAGTACTGGATTATGTCATTAGAGAATATATTTATGGAATTTAGATTTAGTGAAATGGAATTTGTTAAAATTGTAGTATATCATTTAAACGAACATTCATATCAATAATGTTCCTTGATAAATAATACAATAGAGGAAGAAGGAATATAAATCATGAAATAGAGATATTTTAATGAGAAATTCATCAATAAATACGTCTCTCATGATCAACATACTTATATGAGTAGAATGAACCTTATATTAAAGTAATGGAAGGTAAATTTATTTAAAGATTATGAAGCTTCCTTTACCAGTTTGGAAAGGTATATATGGATTTAATATGAAAAAATGATTGTAAGAGATATCATTTCATTTAATGACTAAAATCAAAGTATATAAAAGTAACTAATATCTCAAACATTTTATTCATATGATAAAATAGTTTTATGTGTTATCATGAAATACAATGATTTATCCAAATAATATGGATTAAGAGGGATACAATAGAAGAAAATAAATGATGCATATGTAATAGAAAAATGTACTAATAAAATAATGGATTTTACTATAAATGATAACTATGGAGTGAATGACCCTTGGAAATGCATTAAATGATTGGGATTTTTTAATTAGTGGAGGGAGAAAGGTCACCCAGAAAAAGAATGAATTAGAAAGATGGAAAACACTACAAAATAGAGTTAAAATTAATATGAGATGAGGATATATGAAAATTATACCCCAATGCATCAAAGAAATATACCTCATAAAATATATTGTGTCAATGTAATGTATGTGTTATTAAACTACAAATGTTGAATGACTAATGTGATTCTATATTTTAATATATAAAATATGATAAAAAATTATTTTATTGATAATGGTATAAACATTTTAATTATTAAATATATAATGATTTCACTACAATACTTTTTTGTTATGGATTTGAGATCATATGTTGAACGGTATGAAAAACAATTTTGGTAGCAAGTTGAAAATTTTAGAAAACACAAGGTTGTGGGAAAGACAGTATTTAATATGTTCTTACTGACGAGATAATGATGTTGGATAAGATATGGTTGAAAAGTAATTTTTTATTATCCTCTAGGAAAAGGCCTACTACCTCCCTTAAAAATATCCCTATATGGGGCGAAATAATGTAATCCATGTGACTCTTTTTGCGCAAAGACCTGGCACTCCCATGGAAGAAACACCAAACCGTCAAAACAAATAGTTACCTTAATATGTGTCCATGCCTTGCAAGAGTCTCTACAAAAAAATTATTCTCCCTCCTGCTACGTTGAATGATGTGTCCCGATGAAATTACAGTAGAAAAACATTTGATAATGTAATTGATGTCCCATGGAATCTCATGCCTTCCTTGTACCATCTCCACCACAATTATGGAGTCTTACTCCACTTCTGACACCTTGAGATAGTGGTCCCTGCAATCTCAGAGGCCTGTAACAAATGGCCAAGCTTCCACCCCTATGGAAGATCCTGAGCCATAGAAGGAGTTGAAATCCACAATAACAAAATGACATGAATCACACAGAACCCATCCACCTCTCATGAATCTATTTCTAAAAGAACCATCTATGTTGAGATTCAGCCCGATAGAATGAGGAAATCAACCTACCCATCTTTTTCCCAAACCTCCAAGCGAAATAGGTATGTTGAGTTTGTTGCAAAATATGGCCGATTGCTGACTCCCATTCAGTAATGAGAGAAGATCATTGATTAGAGACTACGACCTCATAAGATGAAACAAAGTTGAAACATGAGAACCCAATTGTGCATGATTCCTAGCCTCCCAAACATTCCAACTGATGAAAGATAGAATGATGGCTCAGACTTTACATTCCATGATCTTTTCCTTCACACTCGGAATCCATGAGGTCATGAGGCTCTGGAAGGGAGGCTGCTAAAGATCAATCCATGGCTGTGGGGAACAAAGAGACCAATGTTCCACTACCCGGTCACTCTTAGCAAATAAATTTTTGGTGGATTCCCTCCTCGATGTCACACAGCAGATGCAACGTGAGCCTAAACTAATATCCCTCCTATGTATGTTTTCATCCCTCGGTAAAATATTATTCTTGATTCAACAAACAAAAAAGATAATTTTTGTGGGGATATATTTATAGCACTAATTTATATCCCCCTCCTACGAACTAACCCATGCATGTCTACTTCATAGAGGAAAATGGTATTAAAAAAATTTATCCAATAATCATCATTTTTTATGATATTAATGACCTGAATTCACACCTTTGGTTTATTTTTTATGTTCTGTAAAATTCACATCAATAGGTTCTCTATCACTATATATTATTATATTATGGCAATATTTCTATTAGATATTCATGTTCTCACTAGTGTTCTACCTTTCAAAAATGTATATTTTTTAACCATCAAATTTTATTTTCTATATTATTAAGAATAATTTTTATTAACACTATTTACGATATCTGTTTATTCAAAAAATACATGTTTTCAAATATCAAACCATGCAATATCGGAATAATTCTTAAATTATGTGGGATTTTTTTTTTAATTTATGTAGGGAGAGTGTAAAACCCTAATAAATTACAATATTTCTATTTTGGAATAAATTTAAATTTTTTCTTTCTTTATTTTTACACAACACCATGACAAGCTTACACAACAGATAGTAAAGAGTTGTCTTGAATTACACACAAGGCCATGTTTTACTAAAAACAAGATTGTTAAAATATTATTATTTAAAATAACAAGATATTACATAGCCTTATTGTTAGTGGTTATGAATAGTCTTACTAATAGATGAAAATATATAGTTGAATTCATTGGTTATAAATTAATTAGAAATGAATATTATAACCAAATAAATATATAATATTTTTTTTATAAAGAACTATTTTTATGATCACAATATATTATTATCCTAATAAATTAAATGAAATAAAATTATATAATGATATTAATTACATATATATTAAATTAAATATTATTCACATTCAACTAATATATTTAATATGTAGAAGAAGTAACCCAATTTTACACATAAAAACCAATATTTATCAGATAGCAGTTTTATTTCCTTCTAAGGGATAACCTATTTTAAAAAAAATTAATGAAAATTTGATATATTAAATTCGATAAATAGACTAATTATTTTAATTTTTAATATAAAAAAATTACATTGATTAATTTTTTTTAATTATTTTGAAAAGTTTCATATTGTGTTGAATAGTGAAAAAAATATTGCAATTTAATTGAAATAATATATTTCATCTAAAAAATTATTATTTCAAATGGTATTTTATTTATAATTACATTATTTATATATTATTTTATAAAATTTAGTACATTGGAATAAATTTTACATTGATATGAACATAAAACCATTGAAATATTGTGTATTTTTTCAATTTCCAAACTTGTTTACTCATTCTATCAAAGAGATTATTTTTAAATTAATAAAATAAACATTTGTTTCTATAATTTTGAAAAATAGATTAAATAATTATAATTTTTGGGACAAAATTATTTTTATATGTATAGTTTATTTATTATAATATTAATAGAAAATTTAGCAATATTTTATTTATCATGGTTAAGGGTAAATATGAAAAATATAGGTAAAAATAATATTATAAAGAATACAAAAATTACCTAACACATGTCATTATTTCATTTTACGAGTGTTTATAGAGAAAATTAATCCAAGGGAAAAAATTGTAACCTTCTATGCGACATGGATGCGATTATGTAATCTGTAATGCTATATTCATTGAAAAGTCAGTTTTTAACAATTTTTATTTTTACAAGTGAAATATTTATAATATGGGGTTATATAAGGAATATTTTTTACTAGAAATAGTATTTTGATGTAAAAAATATGTTTCCATATCCTTATAAATAATTTTTAATTTTTATAGATTAGATATTTCAATTAAATGTCAACATAATGATTTTATAGTAACACGTTAATTCATGGAAACTTCAAATAAATGATAATAAAAACAATACAGTAAATGGAAATTGAGTTGATTAATACCATACATGAATTTTTTACGTTATTTTTAAATTTTAATGGTGTTTTAGTTGTACTGGTTAAAATTTAACTTATTTTGATCATATTTTTAAAAATTCTTGTAATGAATGCAATCAAAAATTTCATTATCGATATTTTAAAATAAATAATTTTTTTAAAATATATTAAATTTGTTAAAAAATACAAAAAATCTCTAATGATTCAATTAAGTCGTAAAATGTAATAAATGATTCATTAATTAGATTTTTATTTATATTGTAATTATATAAGTAGTCAATGTATAATTGACTTGATGTAATGATAAGAGTTAAAAAAGTAAAATAAGGTCTAAATCTGAATGATAATGAAATGAATTTGAACTAACCATGCAAACAATTATTGTTTGTGATTATTTCGACACATAATTTTAATAAATTTGAAATAATTCAATTAGGATACATTTTTAATTTTAAATTAATTAATATTAATTTATGATTTATAGAGTTTCAAAAAGTGACCCTCCCCTTAATTGTAAATGAAAACCTCCTCACTCACATCCTCACCTCATACTAAGCCTTTGAACTCAACCAAAAGATAAATATTTCTCATAAAAACATATTTATATAGGTTTTAGTGGTTTGGGATCTATAAAAAGACTTACCATTGATGCCTAAAAAAGAGATCTAAAATAATTGTACTGAATAATATGTAATCATTTTTACTAACTCATTCAATTCCATTTCATCTTCTAATTCCACATCATGTGTTTTTTTGATGGTAAAGTGAAAAATAATTTTTCATATATATACTTATATGTCAATATAGTTATGGGACAACCATATTCCATGTTTTATCCATCCTATTAAAATCAAAATTATTGCACCTACGTACCTATGGCATACGTTCTCCACACAGTAGTTTAATAAGTTCTTCATCACCACATTAGATGGATGAATATAATGATAAAAAATGAAAATTTATTATAATAATTAAATGATTTATATCTTTTAAAAATTAATTTATCATAAATTTTTTTCACATTTCACTTATTAGGGTAATGATATCGTCACTTAGGTGTACGTATGACCTACCATCTCCGTGTTGTGATGTAATTCATTTTTGATATTCAACATTGAATAATGTATATATATATTTTTCGAATAATTATGTATTATATTTATAACATTATAATAATTTTTTATAATTTCGATGTATATATATATAAACAAGGAAAATGAATTGAGTCTTTTATAATAAAATATCAATATGAAAATAATATAGTTAATACAGAGAAAAAAGGTAAAAACCTAACATTATCATCAATCTGGTAATAAAATAACATATGAAGGTCATATATGATATAATAAATATTAATACTTTTTTCTTATAAATTAATTACAATATTTAATCTATTATACAGGAGGATGAAGAACATAAAACAAAAATGTATGTGTAAGGTGAGGGATTTTTGCATCAATTCTATTTTTGTGAGACACATGACTTATATATTAAATATATCTTTCCTGTAGTTTATATACTTCTGATGATTATATTTTATTACTACTAGTCTAAATATTTTATTATTTTAATATATATAATTTTTTTATTTCATGGTATGAATTATTATAATGATTATAATGTGGTAAGTGGTTATTTCACAATCTCATCGTTATTTGTGATTTTTTTCTTCAAGTTTCCATTGGGGAGTATTTCGCTTCCATGATATTGTTTTCTAAAAATTTCCAAAAAATGTTTATATTATTCTCCAATTATATTTTAATGTCATATTACCCCTTTGGTATCTTTATTAATTGTTTGAATTGGAATCATCTGATAATTTTCCAAAACATAATATAGTATAAATTTTATTATAAAAGTAAAATTAATGTATATTTTTAACTTATACCGAATGAACAGGATTTTTCATTATCATGAAGCCCAAATTCTTTTTTGTAGATTACTCTACAATTTAAATGGCTAATTTGTATGAAAATATTTTCTTTCATAAATGTTTGTATTTTTAGTTAAATGATTTCAACGTGGTATTGGATTTTCACATTTCACTTTAATATCTTTGAGATAGAATCCTCATTCAGCAATTATGTCTTCTGTGTGTTGTTTGTATACTATCCCTTGATATATGACCTCATAAATATCAATGTCTTTATTCTTGTCCAAATAATTAAATGTTTTGTAAGACACAATTTTTTAAATATATTTTTAATAGATTATCTGATATATGAAGAATTATTTATACTGGTACAACATGGGTTGGGGGCCATTTAATGTAATCCCATTGATGCATCCGTCGTCTCATGAAAAAAATCATTTTGTCAAATCAATTGGATTTATACCAGATGTCCTAGACCATCTTCTTGAAGGTAATTATAGTAAAGGTATCATATACCTATGAAACATGATCCTATGAAACATGGTGTCCAGTAACTAAGAATTTCCAATATTGATAATTCAAATATTATTATTTTTATCCTTGATATTATTTCATTGAAATTATAAATGAATAAATTTAATTCATTATTAATTTTTTAAGAAGAATGTATTTTAGTTACTTACATTATATATTGATTATATTTTATATAATAATTTGAAAGGAATGTGTTTTCAGTAATTGTCTTTTCTATATATTTTTGTTCTCATTGATTTTCTGTTTCTTCCATTTTACATACCTTGGTGTTCATCTGACATCACCCCTATATTATTTTTTATTATTCCAAGTATTCCAAGATTTATATTATAGAAAATATACATGGATAGGATAGGGGAATACTGATAATCTGAAAGTAACTATGAAATATTATTTTAATGTCTCAAATGTAATGTACTATTTTTATATGTAATATAATTTCTAAAACTGCTTAAATAAAAAAGTTCTTTCAGATTAGTGTCATGTAACTATGACAATGTATTTAGTGATACACCAAATTTGATATTTTGGGGAAGGGGAGTTAATGAAATGTAATTTTACTAATATTGAATCCTATATAAATAATACAGAGAAAATAATAAGTATTTTTATGGTTTAGTCAAGATGTGTGGGTCTAGGTGGTGTGAAAAATGGAATAGAGGTGGTTCCATTTTATAGTGATTGAAATGAAACACTATGAATTATTTAACAATTTACATATAATGAATACTTTTTTGTGTGATTTTGGATCAATAAACCAAACATTATAATATATGATATGTGGATTTAGAAATAATATCTTCCAATGAAATGTGGATATGTTTATATGGAATTTTAAATATTATATTTTTTTTAATCCCATCAGTAATTCATTTTAACATTAACAATGGAAAAAAATTCAATTCTTTAGTGTTTTATATTTTAATGTAAGAAAAAAATTATATTTGAACTATTATTGTATTATAGTTTTGATTATTTAACAATCAACAATACATATTTGATTGTTGTTTTTTATTTTTAAATAATTGTAAAACATACTACATAACAAAAAATATCTAGAATGTAATTTTTAATACCCTTAATTTAATTTGAATTTAATTGTAGGAATAATTTTTTTTGAATATATACCATTTAACTATAACATGTAAATTATAATTTCAAATGTTATTCAGGGTACCAAAAAATTCATCAAAAAAATATATTTTAATGTTATTAAAATTACATAGTAAATTGTTATTCTTTTTTCAAAATAAAGGTGTTGTAATTTCTTAACCATTAAATGAAATTATACCATCACTACAAATTATAATAAAATTAAAATCTTTAAAAAATTATTTACTTTAAATATAACCACTCCAAACTGACCAAAACCAATTTATATCCCCGAAAAAATATATAATCATTTTAAAATCAAAATAAAAACTCATTTTTGATTTTTCAATACAAAAGATTATATATATGACATTATCATATAAAAATTTTCAACAATTAACTTAAAATTGACTTTTGAAAGATTATACTAAAATTAAACTCACAAAATAGAATAATGGTAAGTGTTGGTGTTATTTTGAGGTCTTATTTCACAGTTTTAACTCTCTTTTACTCATTTTATAATTATCGATGATATAATTATTTTACTTTGTTACTATTCAAAATTTAAAAAATAAATGGGTATTATTGACCGAATTCTAGCTTCATGGTTAAAAATATATAATAATTTTTCATTTTCAGTTTATATAATATGCATAAATTAATTGTAATACATATTAAAAAATATGACTGTTTTTTTTTGAAAAACGACTTTAAAACATAAATATTTAGTTCAATATAAATATATAATATTGCCTTTTACAATTTAAGGAATTTTTGTGTTGTAGATATAATTAGACATGTTTGTGTATAAATCTATATTAGGAATAAAATGGTAAATTTAAATAAATTTATTTAATGAAATTAAATATCAGTATTTGAAAAACCTTTATATTTCTCAATTAATTTAAAATTCAATCATTCTATAAAAATCACAAATATTCTCATATAGTTAAGTTTTAAATTATAAATTAAAAAATATTTTCATTTTATAATATAAAAACTAAAAAATTGATATAATATGATTTTAATATATCCTAAAATAACTAAAAAACACCATTTTTGATAAAAATCAACAAAATATAAAGTCTAATGTAGATATGGAGTGTTTATGTTCAAATAATAATTCAATAAATTTGTATTTTTGTGAAAGTTATAAAATATTTCATAAATTGTTTATTGATATTCATACACAGTAATTCAATATTTAAGATATAATGGTTTCATTTAAATAATAATATTTCAATAGTGTATCATAGTTGGAATAAAGATATGTGTTTAGTGTTAAGAAACCTACTAGAATGGTTGTTTGTTTAAATTAAATTATTTTTGTGTTATAGTTAATTATCATTTTTAACACATATATTACATTATATTATATGTTGTAATATTGGATAAAATATATATATTTCAATCAATTTGACCCAAGAATCCATTTTTCCTAGATTGTATGATTCATGATAACCCCCTCTTCTAAAAAACATATCTCACTACAATTTTGATTATTCCCTTTGTAATTTCCCCCTGTTATTTACATATAAAATATTTATCATATTTTACATTATCATCATCATTAAATTGTCTTTTATGACACTCTATCATTATCTTCATTTGTGTGTTAGGGAAATTTATTATAATAATGTTAATAATCATATTTCAATATATGATGTTTTCCATAATCACTATACTTTTCATTATAAATACCATTCCAAAGGGTATTCCATTGATGTAATATCTTCATTAATCATCACTCCAATGGATCCTTCTAGTTCTAAATATTACTAAACCTAATATTGATTACATGAGTGGGGAAACATTAATAATACGTGGAATTATCATAATAATAAATTGAATTAAACATAAAAAGAGTTTTTTTTACATTACCACATTGTCCAATAATTCCCTTAGTTCTGGCCATATCAATATTCGATTAACTTCAAATTATTTAATTTGGGATATCTAATTCAAACAAACCTAATCCCTCAATTTTTATTATAAATAAAACCTCAATTATAGTCTATATAGATCATGTTTTCCATCAAACAATATCACTCATGAGTGTTTATCTGGGTAAGAAGTCTTAGAACCACTCATCATGCATTAGGGGTGATGATTGGTATAATAATCAACCAAGAATATTCAAGGTGAATACCCTTATCGTCATCAATTATAAAAGGCACATCCAAAATCATGTTGTTTGAAAATGATGTTTTTTCGAGGAAAAGTACTTAATTTAATATGTTAGGATATCCTTCTATACATAGACTCATCTGTTGGGTTTTTATATAAGTTATATATCCTTAAAAACAAAGGTATCTAAAATAATCATAAAAAATAACTAAAATTAGGATACCGATAATAGAGATCCAAGATAAGAAAACATAAATATTACACTTATTACATATTTTAGAGAACCCATATGACAAACAGGTGTTCAATCCAAAGACAAAAGGGCATATAATCATAGAGACTAGATACATGAATGCATTATTTTAAAACAATTGTTATCATTTATCCATAATTATGATCCTCTACATCCTTATTGATACCTCTTATATTCTATAATAATCAACATATTATTGGAAATTCTATATAAAATATCATAAAAAAAATTCTTTGTATGGGAAATAATAGAAATATTCTACCAATGGTATGATATTAATTTTATAATAAAACATTAGTAGGGGAAAATATCTTATTTAAACTAATTTTGAAAAATAATTGATTTCCTCATTTAATTGTATAATGACATTAAATCTCAAATAAAAATCATATAACTGTTATAAATATTGTGAAATTATAAGATAATAAACATTATTCATTCAATATAATCATAAGAATATGTCTTCAGGATGTTACAATCCCATAAAACATATAAAAAAATAGAATATGAAAGATACATAATCAGGGAGGACCAAATGTTTCTTGATGAGAAATAGCTATCAACAATTATTTTTGTGAACATGTAAATTACCATGCTTCATGTTGTAAATAAAAAAAATCCAATTCTTCATGTTCTAAATAAATAAATTTTCACCTTTCTTGTTGTGAGAAAAAATTCCAACCAAATATCATTTTCTCATAAGTTATAAATTAATAGATAACACATTTGTGTCTTATAATTGACCATCAAAATCATCATAAAAAAATTGGATGCCACAGAAAATAAAATAATATAAAATATCCTAATTAACCAATGGTATGTAAAATTGTTTTTTAATATTTGAAAATGGTATCAAATTATAAAAAAATTATAACCCACAAATTATTTTTAAGAATAAAAAATGTAATTTTACTTATTCACCATTAATGTTTATGGTTAACAATTATTAATAAATGGATAAATCAGAAAAACAATTTTTATTAAAAAATATTTCCTAATGTCACTATAAATGATAATATTTTCATGTCACATTCCAGAATAACTATATTTCAATATAAAGTGAACCCTTCTAATGACACTACATGAAAATTTTAAATAGTAGACCGTGAATGAAAAAAAAATATGTTAGAATTTTATATTGAACAAAATAATATAAGATAATGGTTTGTAAAATCCCTTTATGTATTTTCAAACACCTTTATTGAAAGAAGGTATTGTTAAATGAAAAATTAATTCATTGAATTAAAATGATTAAGGGGAATAAAATAATCACTATTGATAAAAACATTATATTATACAGAAGGGAAATGATAATGTTAGAGAGATGCATAGAACATGGTTAGGGAAAAAACTAAAATAGTCCTTAATTAATCAAAAAATGTATATTTTTAATGAAATAATAGATTCATCACAGAGTAAGGCTTCAATGATAAATAAGATTTCCATAAATATTATGATATCAATAAAAAATAACATCATCTTACTATATAAAAATTCAATCATGAATGATAAAAATTGGGTTGTAGAGATTATGACTCAATTAGAATATTTTATCCCAGAAGACCCCATAAAATATGGGTAGAATATAAATAAAAACTATCTAAAAATGGGATCCTTAATGAATTTAGGTTAACATTAAAAATAATATTCCTTAATAAGATGAATTTTTAGATTTAAAATATAACACCCTTAGATTATATATGGTAATTATTATCTTTCATATCTTATATGACATTCATCATCGATCCTAAATGAATAATGAAATAATATTATTTAATTATGATTTTTGTATCCTAGATATTGAATTTTTGGGTGTAATTAGGATTATATTGTTTATGAAATATATATAATGTTCATACATAATATCAATTTATTGATAAAATCATAGTAAATAATCTCTCTATTTTTAGTAAAATTATTTCTTTTATTAAAAGGACATATTTAATCAAAAAAATTAATTTTTTGGTAGAAAATATTATAAATATTTTATCGAGATTTATGATTTTTATTAGATAAAAATATATATTATATTTGAAATCATTATATAAAAATTATTGGATGATGAAATTTTGAGATTTTTCTGAAAGTTTATATTTTTCAATGAATAGTGAAAATAATTTTTTTATTAAAAACATATTTCTTACTAAGGTATTTACAAAATCAAATTATATTATACATTAGATATAATATTTCATTAGCTCTATTCGGTGAATCATAATCCATTTATAGTGTTTGGAATTATTTTTGTTCTTGAATTTGGAATTAAAATGTTGTTTGACATAAAAATAATTTTTCTTGAAAACAATGTTTCATTATGTTTTACATTTTGATATAAAATTAAATAATTCCACATAATTTAATTGAATATTTAATAAAATACAGAAAATTTACAATTTGGTGGTAAACATTTGATAAATAATTCCCTTCTATTTCTCATATCTATGAATGGATAGCATGGAAAATAATTATTCTCATTGAAAGGGTAAATCGGTAAATTATGGTTAAAAATAATATGACAGGGACTAAATTTTTTCAATATGCCATGAATTTTTAGTATTCTACAAGTTGAATTTAGAAATGTATATCCATGTTTCGTAAAAATGGAAACCTGGTGCCATATTTCTTAAATTTTGATATTTATATAATTTTATGTAATGAAAAGTAAAAAATGACATTTTTTTTGGTTTTGTTATATCTAAATTTTTAACATTTTGTTAAATAAGGACCAATTGAGTTTATAAATTTCAATTTCAAAAAAAATTATTAATTTTTATCATGTTATTCTATTTCAAGTATTAATTAATGACACAATTACCAAAAATTCCTACGCAACACCGGTAGAATATTTTTTTCAATTAATAAGAAATAATCAAATAACTGAATTGGGAAATATTAAAAGTATTCTAAATTGAATTAATTATTGGGTTCTACAAAATTTATTTATAAATATAACATTTCAATTTTTTTTAATGTATCAGATATGAATTCCTTTTATATTATGTTGTGTTTAATGACAAGCGAAATGAGTGGTGTCAAAATGGCTTCAATTATACATTATGATAAATTATATTTTTTGGATTATTTAAAAATCCTAAAAAATGAAAAAATAAAAAATAATATTGTAAATTATATAATCATTCATAAAATGGCCATTTATGATCAAATTCTTCTTATATATCTAAATCGTATAATATTAATATTGAAAAAATATTTTCTATTTTTATGGTCAATATTTGATAAAAATGTGGTTAATTTAAGAGAAAATGATTAAATAGATATAAAAAGTAGTAAAAAATATATATGATTATATGTTAGAATATATTATATATATATGATTTCAAGACATTTATGAACCATTTTACAGAAGTTATAATCATATTGTATTATAATATTTCATGAATTTTAAAAAATGACTAATTTTTTTATAATATAATTTGTTTTATAAAATTATTAAAAAAATACTACTTTTTTTACAATTTATTTCTATTTTTTTGATCATATGAACCATGGTTTATTTATGGCCCAATTTGTTATAATATCTATCTCAAACTCAAAATTATAAAAAAAAACTTTCATGGTAATCAAAAAAATTATAAGGAATGGCTAATACAAAATAATAAGGGTAAAAAATTTACCTAAATTTATATAATAATTATTTTGTCTGATTAATTACACTAATATTCATTATATATTATAATTATATTACTTATGATCAATTTGACGAAGAAAATTAATTTATATTTTTTTTTACTATAATACATTCCATGAACTCTGCTCCCCTCATTCAAAAAGGACACCTTATTTCATATTTTCGTAAATCATAAAGAGACATTTTGTCCATAACAATCCAACATAATTACCTTCATTAAATCACTACCCATTTTCCAATGTTTATATTTTGTGTATAATTCAATCCATAAATGAATTAAGGTGTTAAGAAAACAAGGTTGTCTGATGATGACATATAATACTTTACAAACTCCTTTAGTATTGTTTACTATTTTACCTTCACAAAATATTATTAAAACATAATGAAATAATAAAATAAATTTCATTCCAAAATGTACATGTTTTTATAATAATTTAATGACCTACAACCATCTCCATGCCCATAAAATGGGAAACTAAAATGTCATCGATGGCACGATATACTACGACTCGCTAACTGATGTAAATCGTTTTTCTATCATGACTACTCATAAATGATTATAATGATTAACATAATCTATATATATATTCAATATTAATGAAACTAAAAATATTTGGTTAGATGATATATCTTCCATATTCAAACATTTCTATAGATAAAAAATGATAACATTGTACGTTTTCTTTTGTGGATTACCACCTGAAAGCAACGATGTTATTCAATTTTCATTAACATGTCACATCAATTATATATATAACTGAATTTAACAATCTTTATTTTCATATTTTTGATGTGATACAAATTCTAGAAATATATAATAATACTTACCTTATTCTATATTGTTCATTTATAAATGTAACAATTACTCAAGCTTACATGCGACCTACTATCCCTATAATTGTAGCATAATTCATTATTCATAATCATTTTTCATATTTGGTTTTAATTTTCTTATTTAAAAAATATATATTTATTTATTAGTTATTATTTTATAAATAATGTAATTATGGAATTTTTTTCCAAATTCAATCTACTTATGTATTTCTGGAAAATTGATTTAAATATTATTAAATTGTTTTATATAAACATAAATGATTATGTAATTGAATATAATATGGTAATAGATTAAATAAAAGGAATAATAAAGATGAATTTTTTTTCTCAATAATGAAAATGATTACAATATATTTATTAACCAAAAAGATAAATTATGTAAATGATGAGTTAGACTCATGGAAAGGGACACAATACTTTAAAAATCTCATTGTATATATTTTAATGATTTATTTTGTAAATATTTTTTGTTCCATGTATAATTCGTAAAAATACTTTTTATATGTATTTATATGGACATAAGTGTATAATAACGGGAATTTATGTATCATTATTTGAATGTATTTTTGAATGAAACATTATATGGAACATTTTAGCATTCATTAGAAAAGAAAAGAAAATTATATTTAATCATATATAAAATCAACTGAATTTACCACCATCCGAAAATATATTTTATTTTTTCAATCAATTTAAAATATTCCAAGTCTTCATGATTGAAAATACCAATATTCCAGGGAAGGGGAAATAAGTGAAATATGTTAATTTATTAAATTGATTAATACTTGTCAAATCTGATTAATGGAAATTTTTGAAATCCCTTATTCCTTTTTGTGACACTCAATTAAAATTGTATTTTAAAAATTAAAACATTATTTTGAGTTATATGAATATTTACTGAAAAATAACTTCATTTATATTCATCTCCATAATGTATTGTTAATGTTTATTAAATTTCATTTGATTATGTTTTGAGGTTGGATTAAACAACCAATTTAATTCCATTAGTAATTCTTATGATTGCAATTTCTGATTTATTTCCTTTTATGGAAAACATAATTATAAACTTGTTATGATGGGTGAACCAAAAAACAAATCTAATTAATTGGGTACTATATTTTCTCTAGGGAAATGTTATGTTTGTGATTATGGAGTAAACATAATACATGTTGAGACTCCTTCAACTGTGTCATGTTTTTCAGCAGTTATAATTAATTTATTATAATGAAATTTTTCTTTGATTCAGAAAACTTTAATATGTTACTATGTTATTTTCATACCATGTTATTTATGTTATTCTCAAATGTGATTACTCTGGACCCTTCTCATCTTTGATATAAAGTTATACCTTCCATTCAAATGTTATGATTCTAGAAACATTTTATTCACTTGATGAGATTTTATTGATATCCCAATGATTTAAAATTCTTTTCAAAAATTGGTATGGATAAATTGAGATAATGAAGATGACAATATGAAAATTTCAAATATGATTCCTCAAATGAATAATTTTCTCATCATAAAGGATTAGTTTTATTAAAAAAATATAATCTTAATGGATGTTTCTATTTCGTGATGTAATATTTATATATGTAAAGGTGGTGTATTAATTATAAATAAATCTAAACTATATGGATTTTAAAATGTATCAAAATGTATTTTTTAATTAAAACTCATTATTTACTAACTATTATGTTAAGGTACTTACAAATACCCTTAACTAGGCGTGGATTTGTTCATCATATAAACCAACAATGCAAAATAATTTATTTACGTTTTTTATTTAAAAAACCAAAATAACTTTTCATACCTAAATAAATTTATTCTACTCATTGGAAATAATTATATATTTATATATTTTAGTTTTTTATTTAACTAATTTCCCACATCAGCTATTCTATAATATTATAGGTGTAAACTTGTTTCATATGAGTGGTGTTGATATTCGTTATTATCCCACTTTTCATATTTCACAAATAAATTTAATTAATATAATATATTAGTTATAATGTTATTTTAATATTCATTTTCCTTTAAAAAGTGTTTTATTATTTATCTTGTAAGATTTTATCAATTATAGGCCTCCGCCAATGTTTCCAAACTAATAGATGGCATGTTCTAGATTTATGAGTTAAATATTGATATATCCATTCAATAACCAAAACCAAACCATTATTTACCTCTTTATTTATTTTTAGATAATTAATTATCTTATCATTTTCATTCGTGACATAATTTCATACCATTTTTCATTCATGTGGTATATACAACCCAATCATGAACATATAATGATTATTAATGATGATGAGGTGATTAGGTAGAAATATCATTATAATAGTTATATAATATTATCATATATTGTTTATTATTCTAATATATTGAAAATATAATTTGTTTTTAATAATAATTAATATATATTAAACAATTAATAATTTGAATAAAAATTATTCACTTAGCACGCTTTTTTTAAATGATTGAATTTACTTTTTTAATTGTATCACCATATATTTATTAGGTTATAAAAATTATTCTTACAAAAACCGTCATTATTTCTTAAATATAATATTTATCCATTAAACCCATTCTAATGTAGATCCATGTAATTCTGTTAAGGAAAATTTCACAAGACTCTTTATAGAGGAGGTAGTCAGTGATCGTGTGTCCACACATGTCTTTTTGGTTTTCTTATTCATTAATGAGAAATAGTTAATAATGATTATTAACAATGAAAAATAAAATTAAATATATAAAATCCAATATTTAGTCACATATTTATTATATTATAATTTTAGAATACATGTTTAAATTCAATTAGTTGTGTAAAAATGATTACTCCCCATCCTAAATTTGATAACACATTAGAAGTTCTATTAAAAATGGACGACAGAGGTAGACAATCAATTTTAATCATAATCTTAGAATATAAAATTAGGTTTTGGGAGGATGGAAAAATTGTATGTTTTTAGGAAAATAAGTAATTTTTAGTGGTGCCTTGAATGGTTGCTGAGATGCCCCTTTTATATGTCATGAAAATCGAATATTTGAAAACATTTGATATTAATATAAAGTGGTCAAATCATAAACTTGTCTGGTGGAACAAAAAAATTAAATTAAATTATGTTAGTGGTGATTTAAAGTCTATAATATCTCATTGAATCATTTAGAAACATTTTTCAAGCCCTTTTCCCCTTGAATTTTTTTTTTACAATTTACTATCTTATCAAAGAAAAAAAAAATTTCCTAATGTAAATTAATCTTTTTTCTTATTAATAATTTGTTTTTTATTATTTACATTGGCCCCATTGATTTCAATTTTTTATCCAATTCCTCAATGATAAATTACTTATTTTTTAAAAATTTATATATATATAATAATTGAATGATGTATTGAAATAAATCTTTAGAAAAAATATAACATGAGTAATAAAATATAAAATATATGTTTGTAAAGTATAATAAATATTTTAAATTTTATAGTTTAAATTAAAAATTAAACAATTTATCATGATAATGTATCATAAATTTATATTTCATACTTATATAATTATAATGACCTAAAGGTTCCAGTATAAATTAATTTCACTATTCACCTTTTTTTTATAAAACCCAATTATCAATGGTATAATAATTTGAAAAGTATTAAAAAATAAATCCTCTATTAAGTAATTTATATTATAAGATTTATAATTTTTAAAAATTAAAACACAAAATAGAATGAAAATAATATTTTATTTATATGTAACTTTTTAAAACATTATGTCTATATGCATTATATCGTCATAAATTATAATATAAAATATATTATCATATCGGTTCATATATAATATATTTTTTTAAATATTTTTTTAAAATATTATGATATTATAATCAATTGGTAACAAAATATTTCTTAATAAAATTTTACTTTATAATAATTAAAAATTATCAAATACCATTAATATCAAATTTTTTATATTAAAAAATTTAACTTTTCAAGTCAAATGATATTAAAATACTTGATGTTAATATATATATATATATATCATATAATATTTAAAAAATTAATGCTAATATTTATTCATGACTCATATATATATTATATTGTTATCTTTTTTTCCCTTGTGAGTAATACTATTTTATATTTACTACTTAACAATATATGTCATCAATATTCATATTAGATATATGACCAATGACCATATTTGTAATAATCACACATTAGATAAAAAAATCTATAATGACCATATTTGCATAGACGATATTTTAATGTGATTAATTTCCATAATATATATATCCACAATATTCTTATTTCATTCACACTATTCAATTTCATTTTTTACATTTTATATATCAGAAAATGATTTCATATTTCATGTTGTTAATTCCCATATCGAGCTTGTTTAATGAGTAGTGAATATTAAAGGTGATAAAAACTGAAAAATCACTCTATAATCATGGTTTTAAAATGTCGGTATAGCCCATAAAACCACAGGTATAGGCTACACACACATGTTTATGAACCATTGATGATGGAGGCATCGACATAGACCTATACACATGTTTCTATACGAACCATGGTTATGGAACCAAGAGAATCTATAATTCATACAATTTAACCAAAAAATTGGATACATATCTATACCCACATTTTGGAGAACCGTGCGTAAATATTATACCAGTAGGGAACCTATTCACACGGTTCTCGAAATAGTTGCTAAAGGTATTTGTGCCCATTAATTAGTGCAAGAACCAATACCAATTCCAATATCTCATGAACATGTTAATAAAATAAAACAAATAGTATACATTCAATATAGTACCAATATTTTATATTTATAATTCATCCAACCACATTTAATAATTTTCAAACTATTTTCAATTATAATACATCTATATAAATCCATATTACTAATAAATTAATGTTATTACACTAGTTCAACAAGTCTCATTACTTATATGTAAAACATTGGGGGGATAAATATATTTTACATCATCAAAATCATCATCCTTATCCCCATAACCAACATCCAGTTCACCATCACCAGTATCCATATCAATAACAACATCATTTGTAGCATCAACACCATCATCATCTCTAATATCATTATCAACAACATCATCAACATTATAATCTCCAACACCATCATCTCAAACAACATTAGGATCCTAATTAGAATCCGTTGTGAAATAATTTAAATGGAAAAGGGATGATATATATAAATATATAGTTTATTAATCCTATAATTGAAGGTATTTAATTGTTACTGCCACATATTTCAGGATCTATTCAGTAAAAATATTACTTATTTCGCAATTTTATAAATCTATTTTTTTCATCAAGAACATCTCCATGAGAAATTTGTAGCTTGTGGGTCTAATAAGTATCATAGGAGCTAAATGAGGACCAGTACCAAGAGGGTATGATGTTTTTACCTTATCAAAATCATACTCTACCCTATTTCTCCTCCTCGAATAACCGACTCAAATGAGCATTTCTTGTAATGTTGTTAGGTTATTTATCTTAGAGGGCCTCCATAAAATATTGTTTAAAATATAAAAATTATATTTAGTTTTTTATTAAAATTAAATATTTGAAATATATATAAAAAGACTATCAATATTTTTCTATTTTTAGCATTTGCTGCACTTTCTTCGTTTTTCTTCCAACAAGAGAAAAATAATTTTTCCCAAGGGACACAACCATCAATGCCCAATATTACTTTTTGAAAATGAAATTGATTATCATAACCATATTAATAATTCAAACATTTTTAAATCTTGAATAAAAATTAAGTATAATCATATTTAAATGAATGACCATTTCATAAATTATAACGATTTACAAAGAATAATGAAAATTTCATTAATTAAAAATAATCATACTCATTTTATACATTTAGATACTCATTATGAACATTTCATAAATATCATTTTTTATTTATAGATGGAAATTGAAATAAAATCCAACCAAACACTACAAAATATAATTGAAAATGAATATAACATAGTAGAAGAAATTGGGAATAGTGTTTTAGTATCTTATTTTCTACACTACTAAATTTATATTTATATAATGTGTTGGAATCCCCAAATTCCAATCCCATCTCTTATCAAAATAAATAATCAATGACTCTATTTATAATTTGATAATTTTACCAACAAAAAATGATAATAAAAGTATATGGTATATGTGAAATGATGTATTATGTGATTATATATAAATATATAAATTACTTAATTTATATAGTCATTGAACAATCCACGGTTAAACAAGACAATGAAATGTTCCATATTCCACTTGTGAAGGATGAACATCGACACTATATAAGATCAATTAATTCTTACTATTTGGGGAAGAGATGAAAATGAGGGAACAATATCCCAATGCTGCTCATGATTATTTTTCTTAGGCCGGATATGTTTGGTTATCACATCTGATATGTACATTGATAAAAAATTTTAAACATTATTGATTGTGATAATATCTCACAATTGAACTTTTAGGGTGAATATTGTTTTACTAATAATATTTCAATTTGAAAATATTTATATGAGTAGTATACATCAAATTAAATGCAATGGGTACCCCAAGAAGTGTTTCAGTTGGATGATTTAGTTTTATGGGTAATATGTAGGTGAAGAATAAAGGATTAATTTTCGTCCAACTCACACCAAATTAATATATCTCCTTTCTGCTTTTTTTCAATATTGGCTTGGATAAAATTTTAACGGAAGTCTATCTAAGAAATATTCACAGTTGAATCAATTTCACTCTTACGTTACTCGATAAAAAATTCTGATTTTTTTGGGAATTAATTCATGAGGAATTATTTGATAATCATGTGTTTTATGGATTTTAGATTCACATAGCTTGTGTTGAATCATTTGGATATTTTACTAGAATATCTATCATTAAACTTATAATTCTCTAATGCATTTATAAATTTACTTTTCAATAATTGTGTCACCACAAAATAAGCACAATGTACTTTTCATTTTTATAACAATACATAGAGGATAAGGTTTTTCTGTAATACCTTAATCCATGAACTCCTAATAAGATCAAAACATATATTTTTTCATACCCTTGATATTTATAAGATTTTAATGCAATATTTGACACATATATATTTCACAATGTGAATTATTTATAAACAATTATGTAACTAATTATTTAACAAATATGGAAAATAAAAAACTATACGTCTATTTTTTTAATTGTTAGTGGATTTAGTGTCAAAATTTATTTTATTTATGTATTTTATATAAATTTTCTTTAATAAAAAACATAAATCATTAAATTATTTATGCAACTAGGTTCTTGAAAAATGTTGAGGTGTTTTTTCATTTTCAACATTATTATCAAACCATCGGTGATTCTTCTTCTATTTACTATTTTTTTGCATGAATCATCAATGTCCCATTTTACTGTATCTATGATTATATTTAATAATTCTTGGTCATGTATTGTACATTAAAATAATACATATTAGTTTTTACATCATGCTCAATCCATAAATCATTGAAAGAGAAATAAATTCTTTTATAGTCTAAAGAATGTAAGTACATGTCTAATATATGTTATTTCATGAATCAAAGAATGTGTGCACACACATATCCTAGAGTTGCATCAACTATTTTATTAGTGGTTTCAATTAGATTTCCATGTCATTAACTGGTTCAGAATGACCCAATATCAGAATACTCTATAAAATGAAGGGTTTTTTCATACACATCCATTGGGGAAGATTATAAATCTAAATAAAAAGGGCTATGTGATGTGCGCAGTAATCTTCTCACCAAACTGACTAGAACCATCACATGATAGAGCAAACATAACATTATGCTTCTCAGCTGAAAAATTAGTATGTTGTGTATCAAATACATACCATGATTATCCATGTGTGGGATTAACCAACTCATTATTTCCATTAATTCTCTTAGCATTATGCTATCTTATGTTTTCCAATACATATGCATACATGAAATGATTATTAATATTAAGAATTTATCAAATGTTCCACATGAAATTCTGTGGAAAAAAAGATGTTATTTCATATGAATTATTATTCCAACATGATGTATCACAATCTTTATAGTAATTCAAGTAATATTTTTCTTACAAAATAAATTACAATATTTAAGACATGAACAAACTTTATTTAATGAAAATAAAATATTTTTAATTAACTTTCATACCATGTGGGTATTTAAGCTAATATCATCTCCATTATGAAGGAAGACCATAATAAATTATTAATATAATTAATTGTGGTGTTAGAAATTCCATACATAGTTTTCCTTTATATAAATAAATTAAAAATTATAACTCGGTAAATTTAGTACATTTTTTACATATTAGAGTTATAGAATCATCCATTAATTTTACTCTCTCTACATCATCATCTATAGTATTTTCCTAAGGTGTATTGTTATCATTACCTTCTTACACCGACATATTAAATCCCTCATGATGATACACAAATGAAATGAAATGAAAAATCATATTTTTTAAACCACTTCATTCTTTTCATTATTAAATAGAAGAAGATTGTCTCATCTCCAAAAGTGATACCAAACATAATAGTTTTTTTAAAATTAAACCTAATTTATATGGTTGATAACAATATCCCAGCATAACCATGGTCTTCCAACACATTTATATCATAGAAAATGTATACAACCTTCATTTAAATCATTATTAAATGACTAATCTAGAAAGAAAATTACATATTTCTTTTGAACATTGTTGAAAATATATTAGTATAATACATCAAAATTCAATCCATTATTTTATAGGTAAATAATTATATGTTCCAAGATAAAATTTAATGAATAATTAAAAATTTTGTTGCAGCCAATTTTAATATGATTATTATCAATGTATACCAGTACCTAGGAAATCAATAATAAGAGAAAATACATATGATATAATTAATTACAATAAACAATGAACAACAGAACTTATACCTAACCCTTTATAAGTCACTATCATGGTGAATAAATTGAACACATTGAGACACTATAATATATATTATTCCATTCTACTCACTTAGGGTTTAAAACACAATCCTATATGTCTATCCCAGTAATTGTTTTGTTCTACCATAATGGTAAAAATTAATTCCTGGTCAATAGGATATACCAACAAGTAATAAGGAGATCAACATATATAATGGAATTTATGTAACCTGCATTAAAATAAAACTATCAAAATAATTCAATCAAGGAACCTAAGATAAAAATTCAAGTATTTTTCACTAATACATATGAAATGATTTATTTTTAAATAATTAACATTCAAACACATCATAAAAACCTAATTAAATATTATATGTCTTACAAAACCTAATGTCATAAAATATATGATCAATAACTATGTTTTTTATATATCAAACAATCATATAAAACACCGAAAACAATGGTAAATTTTTATCCGAAGATAAAAAGGATAGAAACCTAAATATGTAAAAAAAATAAAAAAAATCTACCCATATCCATGTGACAATTATTAATATCCAATCTATTCTTTCATCCAATCATGAAAATAATTCTAATACCCATTACATAAATTCTAAAAATTTTCATTACAGACATGAAATGAGACTATGTGTATATTCACAAAAAATATTTATAATGGTTTCCATTATTTATTCCCTTTAAGATTCCATGAAATTATATTTCCAAAAAGTTTAAGAGAAAAGATAACCTTCTATATATAAATCAATATATATATATATAATGAAAAAACATAATTATATGAAATAATAGTAAAAACAAGTATAATATATTTTATTACTCTTACTCAAAATAGAATTTATAATATTCCATATATCTTACATTGGATAACTTAAAAAAATTATTCTCATTTTTATGGAAATGAAAAAGATAATTTCCCTTTAAAATAAAAAAAATAGATATGGGTTTTTATTCCATGTGGATTCATATATTAAAATATGAAAAACCTGAATCATCTAAATAATCTAATTAGGTAGTGGAGATAGACGATTATTTTATATTAATTATAACTATAATCTATAAAATATTAATAAAAGGAAATGTAAATTATAAATGAAAACTATGCTTTATATTATTCTATTGTGAAGGTGCTGGACATTATTCCCAAAAACATAAAATGTATAAACAAAATGAATTTGATTTTAATGACCAATCTAAAAAACCGAAAATTAATAAGTGGGAGAAGAGATCAAAAGTAGATAAAATTTTTTTTAATCGAAAATAGTATTTAAAACCGTGAAAAGAAGAATCATGATGGTAAAATAAAAGAAAGATAATACCTCTTCCTATATGAAATATGAAACCATTGATACGAATCCTAGAAAAATTATAAATCATGATTAAAAGTATTATGGGAACTCAAACATTGATGAGGGTAATGCTGAAGAATCTTACATAGAATTTATTCTTAGATATCAATTGAAATCATTTCATGAGTATAATAAAAATTGGAACATTATGGTAAATGTTATAAATATTTCAAATGTAATTAAATTTGTGCTAATTAATGTGTTTATAAAAAGTTAAAAATATCATAAATCAATGTTTAAAAATAATAATAATGATATTACACTGAATGGTTTTGATGAATTTTTTTGTCAAATAATATCTCAAAAATAAATTAATGTCATAATTGAATCCCTCAACACCAGGTATATAAGGAATAATAAAATATTTTGAAATTTTAGCTAAAAATAATAAATAATATTAAACATGTCTAATCTCAGTGTGATTATAAAATTCCTAACTCTCTGAAAGGATGTGATATAATGAATGATAGGAAAGTAATATTCACATCTATAATTAATGATATATTACAATTAGTAGAGTATTTCCTATAAAATAATAATTATTACTAATTTTATTATAGGAAATGTAGTATTATAGAAGGATTATTAATTGAAATAAATTCATTTATTATTAAGGAAGGATGTTCAAAGGATATTGATTTAATTATGAGATATTTTTTCATAACCCCTTTTAATTTTGATTCACATATTTTTACTTAATGAAATATATGAATCAATTGGAATAAATTACGAGATTAATGATAAATATAAAAGAATACATTTATAAAGTGAAACAAACTCATCAAATTAATCTAGAAAAAAAGATAAAAAAATAAAATACGAAACATACCTAATCTTATATAGCCACACACATAACCACTAAATGGGGAATCTATAAATACAGTATCTAAAAAGATATAAAAAACAAGGAAACCAAAAAAAATCACAAAAAAATCATAAGTAAACCAAAACCCTAATAATTTAAATGTTGTGTAATGGATTAATTTTTTTCATGAATAAAAACTCATAAAAATGAAAAAATAATAAATATTTTGGTAGAACGATTAAGAACACACTTATGTGATGTTGATTAATATTCTAATTGAAATAATTAAAATATATGATATTTTTTGGAGTAGATGTAGGTGTTTTCTCACTCGTGAGGTTGAAAATCCTTATTCACATAATAGGTCATTCTTTAGAAGGATACCAGTCACTCAGGAGGTCACCGCATTGAAGTTCTATTCATAGTAGGTCACTTCTCGATAAGCATAGAGTGGAATTAGGGTAGGATATTTCGATTGGCAGGAGTCTTGGAGTTGGTGGACTTTTGAAAACCATATTAAAATGTTTGTACAAACTGTTGGTATATATCAACATATACCAATAGTTTCAAAAAAATGTAAGATTAACTTTTTCTAAACCAATGGTTTCAACAAACCATTGTTATATCTTGGAACCAAGAATTGAATTCCCATAGTTTTCTTGATCAATGATTATTTTGGCATGGGGATAGACCCACATTACAAATGTAGATAGATTTACATGAGATATGATTGTTTGATATATATTACTATAAAAAATTTGTTTTACAACTGTATTTTTTTTATTTGTTTTTATGAATTTCTACAGAAATAATTTATATTCCATTGAAGAAATAAAAAAAATTTCTTTAGATTTATCAATAATATTTTATTGAAAAGTATTATTTTTAAAAACCTATTGTTTTAAATCCTTCACATATTTGTGTCATTAATATGTTCCATTTTTAAAATTCATATATCGTAGACTTAATTCAATTTTTGAATACTAATGTGAATGGAACTATTCTATGCTATAAATATTTTTCTCTAACCAATAAAACATGCTTCTATATTTTTCTAAAATAATATCTTTTGAATTCATAATGATCATTTATTATATTACATACCAATTTAAAAAGATATATTGCACATCAATTTGATAATATATTTACTGTATGTGGGATGAAAATCTTAAGAACATTCTCATAAAACCCATCCATTTTAATGTTGTAATATTTCAAAAAATTACAGCTTTTAGAATCCAATTAAGGCTATTAATGCAGTTCTAAGAAAATTCTAATTAGAATGTGTTTTATCCCTTTATCATAGATTATATTAGTGAATTTGATCATATTTTCCTCAATATAAATATTGCAATTAAATTTGATTCATAAAGAACAATAATCTGAATAAAATTTCCCCACATTTATTTTATTCTACATTCATTAAAGTGTTTCTATTTCTAGACATGTGTGTAAAACAAAAAATGTAAATAATACATGTATTCCCATTAAATTATGGTTTTAAGACAACTAAAATAATAATATATTTTTCTCTATGATTTTAATTTTTAGATCCTTTTAAATTATTTTTCGAAAAATGGTTCCTAAGGTAGTTTAAAAATTATTCCTTAATACAGTGACATTTTTGGTCATATATGACACATATTTCATCTAAATAATGAATTTTTTTTGGTGGAATTAGGTGATGCTATCATATTATTAAGAGAATTTTTTTTTCTTCTCTGAACATCTCCACCAAGATTTACACATTCTAATTGGTAGATAAACATTACACTATATTGATTATGAGTTATACCATAAAATAACATAGCACCGTTAATATCTACTGAGTATTTTTCATGTTGACAAATAGAAAATGTATCCAAATTTTTTCTCCTACTACAAAAAAATTCACGGTACTGTATTTTTTTTGGGGGTATATTTTCTTTTAGAGAATTTATTCCAGTATTTTTAAATAGAATCGGTATTATCATCACATCTCATGGGATATTAATAACTAAATTTATAATTTTAATATGTAACAAATATAATTGTAGGTTTCTTTTTAGCATGGAAAATATTGATCAAACATTATCTCTTGATCACAAATTATCAGCCAAATTTCTTGTATCAAACTTGATTTCCAAAATCATAAAAAAGTCATCCCTCCTATTTTGTTGTTATTTTTTTAATACATTTTCATTATGATTTTCTATTATATTATTCATTAATCATTGAATTGTATTTTTTATATTTCTATATATTTCTATGAATAATAAATTAAATAAAATATGATTCAATTTCATTAATTTCTTCATATTATATTATACATTGTTCCATGGATTCAATTTAAATTTCATATTCTTTCTGTAAATGTTTCATCTTTGTTGATCATAATATTCTCCAGAAGATATCCTTCTAGCTCTAATTTTCACATTTGGAATATTTATTATATCTGACATCTTTGTTACCCACTATTTGAGTATTCTTTAATTTTTTAACATGAGCCTTGTAATTTTTGAACATATAATTTTCATTTATATTTAATTTTTGTATTTAAGAGTTTCTCTCATCTTCCTCATTACTTATCAATATTATTCTTCTAATTCCTATTGGAAGCTTCTTAATCTCTTTAAATTTAGGAATTTAGCTTGACTTCCAAAAAAAATTATTGAGGATTCCATCTTTTTATCAATTTATTTATATTGCATTATTTTATTATATAGAAAATATTATATAAATGTGCCCATCACCACAAAAAATTTATGTATTTGGGTGGGAGTTCTCCTTCGTATTTTTTATTCCGTTTTTGATAAAACGTGAGATATGTGAAATTATTTTCTTATAGTACTCATCATGTACTTCATTATTATAAGAATAACATGACTATTTTTCTTCATGAAAATTTAATCTTATATATTCTCTCTATATCCTAAAATTTTAATAATAATTTCATTAACCAATGTAAAGTATCAATATCAATTTTTATATTCATAAATATTTATATCGTTAATAATACTTCACCATATCAGTAAAGATTCATATTTGAATTTCTGATTTCTATAAATGTTATTTATATTATTGTCCCATACAGTATTTTCAGTTTTATGATTCATCAACTTATTGTATAATATTCATGAATATAGTTTTAGAAAAAAAATGTTCTATTTTAGATCATCATTCAAATTCTTATAATAAATAAAAAAATCAATGAATAGATTCAGATGGGTGGAATCCCAATACAGATATGTCAACTCCTTCAAGATTAAGGTGCACTCGAGTTGATCACTAAACAGATATTGTCCATATATAGCTACAAAAGGATATAATACATGGAAACTATATTCTCTGATACAACATCATGTACCCTAATATTGGGTATACCATTGAAAGGAAGGGTAGTGAATCAATTGTAATTTCTTTTAACATTTTATTTTAATTATAAATTGTCTTTTATGTATTATAAGGATTCGAACCTCTCCTAAATATAATATATAATTACCTTAATTAATTTAAAAATAATATAACTTCTAATAACACAAAATTTTATAAGAAATTTTTTCATAATCTGGGGTTATACTCTTAATTAAATCTAATTTCTATTGTAGCCAAAATATTTTCCACTGTATCCTACCACAATATCATTGGGTAGGGAGAAATAAAACTCTGCTATGAGTTTTCATACAACCCAAGGGTATATTATACAGATTCATGTTGATTATAGTGTGATCATAATCATTTTAGAATGACCATATATTGATATATGAATCTTCAATAACATATATAGATCATCACAAAGATTTAAATATAATTAACTCAATGTAAGGTAACCTCAAAAATTATAATTATATAATCTGATTATTCTACATATACCTAAATGATAATAAACTTCTCGAACAAAAATACCAAAATTTTCATGCACCCAAAAAATTTACTATATTATATTAAACACTTGCTTCATGATATATTTATAAATATTATTTAATCTCCACAACGATAAAAACTATATCATAGAATACAAATCTTATATAGATGTTCATACTAGTTTATAACTAATAAAATATTAAAAATCAATTATAAGTCATTTTCATGATGATGATAATAAATATATAATTCTTGGTGCATTTTTGAATTCTTTTCATCTTATTTAAATACACCAATAATCACTAAATATTGTCTCCTAGATTTTACCAAAGTAATATTTTAATTACATAAATTTCCATATTTTAATTTGATCACATATTAGCTGGAAATAAATTATGACTTAATGATTTAATGTTTGATCATTATTAAAAAAATAACTCTGTAAAATAATTTGTAAAAACATTTGGGTTATAGAAATTGTCCTTTATTATTTATACTTGATCATTATTAGTTGAACTGGTATTTAATATAGTTGTAGAATAAGAAACTAATAACAATATGAAAAAATATTATAAATCAATCACTCGATATTTAAATCTATTGATAACATCATCTTTATCACAAAATATATATTTTAATGTGATTTATGAATTTAGAATCGGGATAACATTATGAGATAATATTTTGATATTAATCCTAAGAGATTCCAAAAAAAATTACATAGAATGATATTTTATTTTTCATCATACTAAATATATTAAATGTTTTTATTTAATAAAATATTATTAATTTTATTTCTAATAAATTATATGTTTTATTGTTCTTAAAAAGTTTTCTAGGATGATCAGAAAATTTATTTTGTTTGGAAGTCGCTACAAATCCAGATATTCTAGATAATTTCTAATTTAACCAGAATAACTACAATGTGTTTGAAATTGAATATTTATATATGTGTTAATGTTATTATAATTGTAACTATTCCACTACATATAGTTTTTATTCAAAAACAAAAATACTTTTGGAACACATCAAAACATTCACATAGGGTTGAATCCACCACATGTCAAATGAGTTGACAACATTCATACATGATCGACCATAGTAGATTTATCATACTCCTCAACCAACTACATGAGTAAGTTAGTGACCAGAAAACTCATTAGTGATATTGGAAACTATGTCAACTGCATGCATTAAAAGTGTTATTTTTTTGGCTAGGTGATTCTACTACCACTTGATCATAATAACTAACAACACATTGAGGTGAAGAGGTCATATGACAGAGTTAGATGTCACTATGTAATGATGCTACTTTGTGACATCATGTGATCTATAAAATATTTGAATCTAAAATTGGGTAGATTCAGAATTTTGAAATGTATTGAAGTACCACATGGTCTTTGAGCAGTCACAGTATCACACGATTTTAACATATTATTGAAAAATGAACCAAACATCTCAAAATATTATCAACGCATTGAATATACCATGAATAATATGATTATTAATATTTTAATAAACTATAAATAATGTAGAATTATGTTTAGATAGACTATATTTCAACCATAATCTAAGTAAAATTACATGTTAGGTTAGTGGAATTTAATGCTTTTGGATTTCATTCAATGAATTAGTTTTTATATTTATGGTCTTATAATGATTCAATTTTATAATGTATTTCTTTTAAAAGAAGATAAATGTCATAAAAATGCATCATTTTTTATAGTATTGAAGAACATTTTCCAATAAACATTAAAAAAAGAATATTTTTCCATGTGAACTTCATTAAATGATATAATAACACCTCTATTGTAATGTATCTGAGTTTTCTTTATATTATTTTTAATTATTATATAATTTATTTTCAATCTGATGAACTAAAATTTTATGCGATATCAAGGCATGGTTCTCCTTGAATAAATATTTGAAAATATTAAATATATTAAAAATCACTAACATGTTTTTATACTAAAAAGTAGTATAACATATAAACAGATTCCCTAATCAAAATTTCGAGGGAACCATTAACTTTAATATGGTTTATTTACCCAAGGTGTGACTTAAAATTATTCAGAGCGAGTCTTCTGTAGATATTTTTCATGGGTAAAAAATCAATAACATAATTTATTAAAATTATTTTAGGAGTAGTGACATAGTTTCTAATTTAAATATATACTAATGGAGAATTCCTAGGGTTAGCTGCATAACTCTATGAATTTTTATGAGTGATGTTGGAATGTTGGAGGAGACCCCATTGGTGTACAATGATGGGTCATGGATCGATGGACGATACACCATGAATTAGATATATCATTCCAATGATGACAGTGAAAATTCATTCATTAATAGTGATCAATCCAAATCAGGGTAGGGAATTTGTTTTGATTTGGATATCTTCACCATTTTTTCATTATATTTTTAACACAAATAAATCAATCAATGGATTGATTTGTGGATCAATCACCTTGCGGTATGGGTATACCTACTGGGTATTATTGGGAGAATATATCATTGTTTTTTATTTTTGATTATTTGATTTTTATTATAATGAAAACAAAAGGAAATCTAAATGAACAACAATTTAGGTTTGTTCCTCTCATATATTTTTTTTATTTTATACCCAAAATTAGTTTTTCATCGTAGTGTTCTTCATTTAGTCATGGATTAACATACAATTGAACAATTTTTCATTGAGTAACCACATCTTGGCACAATGATCTAATATCACAGATGTTATATTGATGTAACTCGATGAAGTTGAAATGGCGTTAGAATAAAAATATTGTACGATTATTGACACCCAATTTCGCATTCGTTATCATTATTTGGGGAATTTTAAATAAAAGGGACAATCTATTTTTCCCATGGATCTATGACCTAAATGTTGTAGATTCAGTGTTGGTACAACTATAATAGGGTGGATTGTGAGTTTCACATCAGGGTGATCAATAAATCATTGGTAAGATGATTGGACGATGTGTGCTAAGTAAGAACCAAGGTTTTAAGAGAATACTGAAACACACTGCATGTAATCCTGAACAACACACTGCATGGGGCCCTATACGTAGTGTCATGGGTTTCGAGAAATAGATAACTATCACACAATGTGTGGCTTAGCATACACTGTGTAAGATCCTTACCAGGATGACACGGTGTGTACATGAGGATGTATACAGACATGGGATGGAATACACAAGGTTTTTACATAATGTTTCTTCCCATATATGGATGACCTGACCAATGTTCATGGGATACCCCATGTACTATTACATGAGTATGGATACACAATTTGATGCCATGTAATGGAACTTTACTGGAGTATAATGATGGGCATGTTGTACGAGGATATGACATTTAGCCCCTCTACACACCGTGTACAGTTCATGTATAAAGACTTGGTTTGAATGACCAGTGATATATAGATGGGAAGGATTCAGTATAAATGGACACAATGTGTACCCCTAATGCAAGGTGTGTACTCTTTCATTCATGGTGTATATCTATTTTACATCTTATCTTGTACATGTTTTGTGAGGGTTTGTTCCCTTTATCCCTTTATAGATGGTGAGTGTGAATTGTTTCACACTACAATGAATATGTTCAAATCAGCATGAATTCTTGGGTATATATTTTTGAATCCCCCAACCAAGAGAGACTCAAAGAGGGATACAATATTAATATTCATTCCATGGTGGAGTTCATTGTATTCACTTAACCAAAACAACCTGGGTTTTAATCATCTAAATAGTGTGGTTAATCTAGATTTTGTTGTTGGTATCAACTCGCAGTCCATGTTTTGATCCTAATATATGTATCATATTCTTTTCATATCGATCAATCTGTATCTTCCTTGTGACGAGACCCAACCATAAGTACCTATCAATCATATGTCATCAGTGCTATCTAACTATGTAGTGTTTTCTGTCAGATGAGTGCTTAGTAGAATATTTAAGCTATAATTGTAGGATTATTATAATATGGTTGGGAAATAACTCTATATTTTTTAGTCATGTATTTTGAATAAATGGACATTCTGGTTATATGTGATGTATACAAATTCATGTGTAGAGAGGACTTAATTTCCGTTGTTGTATTGAATTTTAGTTTCATATTTTCATAATGAGTATTGTTATACTCACTCTTGAACAAGATTTTTGTGGATGTGTCCAGTCTCTTTAGATGAATGAACATTTGATGGAGTCCTCAGGGGACAATGATCAGATGGTCCATAGTTGTTCTCGGAAGCTTACGGTGTATTCATGTGGCTTTCATTCAGCAGTCCTTTTACCATTTCTTTCAGGATGGACTTGTCTAAGAGAGTCTTTGTAGTGGGATTGTATTTAGCCCTATTTAGGTTCTTTATTTCTTGTCATACACTAATGTTGGGATATATATGTATGCATGAAGTGTTTTTTTAGTTATTTGTACATTTCACTATTTTGTGGACTTTTATGTGTGTAGAAGTACGTAGACAATGCCTCCTGTGATATGTATATACCTACTCTATTATACCCACCCGCCCCTGACCAAATGGAGGTGGGATTAAGGAATCATGACATGAGCCCCCCTAGGATGGGTTGTGACAGAGTGGTATAAGAGGTGGTTGGTTCAACATTTTGATCGATAGTCCATGATATTGGTTTGGGGAAAGAATGTTATGTGTTTCAAGTTTGGTTTTCTAGATTTGGGTTCTAGTGTTTATGTGGTGGTTGTCATATCCAAACACATGACTCTACCAATATAATTTTTGACTTGGTGCATGAGAACATCGGATATAGGGAAAATAATACTACATGAATAATATAGAAAAGGGTTTTGGTTTTCATGCCCTTATTGAGTCATATTTCCAGATATAATCATTGACCATGATACATATTTTTTTACTTTTTGGACACCTCAGTGATGTATAACAGCTTGGATTCAATAGCTTGATCATGAGGATGATCTCCTCAGTGATGAAACTTGGATACATGATATCTATTTCTCATATGTCACATCTAGGTGGTTCACCAGCTATACAACCAGCATTACCTATGGAAGAGGTTTACATGGTCAGTGTGGTACACACATTTTAATAGAATAGTCCCCTCAGTTTCCATGGAGGTCCTGATCTATAGGTGGATGAGTACTAGCTTGAGGTTGTGAATTATATTTTATATATACCCAGGGAACCTGTAGATCAGATGGTGGTCCTGGCGATGATACTTTATCATAGCTTAGTAGGACGATGGTCGAATTTGGTTACCCCTACATATGATGAGGTGGATTTTTAATTGACAAAGCCTAATAATATTTTTAGAGTCGAGTTATCACCAGCAATGATGAGGGATATACATTTCCAAGAGCATCTACCACTTCAAGTGGGAAGCATGTTAGTGGATGATTGTTTATAGAGGTTTACCAACCTCTCTAGGAACTCCATTGATATAACTCAAAATAATATCTAATAGGCTCTAACAATTCAGCAAGTTTCACATAGATATATATGATAAATCATTATCCCAATGTTAATTTTTTATTATGTAGAGGATCTAGATAGATATTTAGTGGTTGAACAATTATTGGCTAAGAAGATAAAACTGGTGGTTGTTAGTAGTTGGACACAAAAGAAGATACCGTAGTTTAAAGGAGAAAACTATATTATTATGGACCGAAACATGGGATACGTTTCAGGACGGGGTCTCGGGATAGATGAACTACATTTTAGGGCTCACATGGTGGGCCCAATCTACATAAAGAGAGGCAGTTTCACTAATCTGACTGCATGGAACATCTTTCCAAATATTTTTTCAACCACTAAACAACAAATCGTAAAATTGAGGATGGGCCACTAAGGCGGATATAGTGTCTATATCTGGTATGTTCTGTAACATCCATGGTAAATAAATAATATGAAATTTTCATATTTATTAATAATTGTAAATTATTTATTAATTTTTCTATAAATGGGACTCTCTTTTTGATGGCTTACCCGATACACAAAAACATGTTTCATTGAAATATTATGTTTCACACAATGTTGAGTTACACTGAAAAATAATACACTAATATTATTATTTTAAATGGTAGTAAATTCATAGACATTGTAATGGTGTGATTAAATAGAACTAACTACAAAATGGTTATAAATATTTGATAAATATTTTTACATTTATCCAATAAATGTTAGAGTCATAAAATGTGAATGAATCTAATTTTCAACATAATTTACATTAAAAGGTTGATTTAATACCTTTTGTGTAACGGCCCGACCATGGTTACCCAGAGTCAGTGCATTACGACATAATATTTTCATGATCACAAAAGATCATGTCTCGAAAGACCGATTAGTTTAGTAGCCTGGGAATCACTAGATATATTCATAAAGTTTAAATTACATAATAAAATGAAAACTACAACAATATATTCTCCATAGTCCACACTCTTATCCCCTCATACTATCCTTGCAGGTCATTCATAAAATACTTCTTCACATCTTGGAAAAAACAAAACATAGAAAGGGGTGAGCTCAGATCCTCAGTAAGGATAACAATTTAGCGGAATCTTTCATAGATAAGCATAAACATTTAAGGAAATGTATAAATAAAACAAAATCCTTTTAAAAATGAACTTAATCATAATATGGCAAAGATAAAATGAAATAATTCCATTTACTACTTCACATGGATATTCTACTAGGCATTAATCACATGAAATATCAATAACCACTTTCATAATGATGTAATGCATAATGCCAGACTATCATAACCACATAGCCAAGGCCTCATGCCAAGACTACAAATAAGATTATGTCATGGACTTATTCCAAAACACTATTTTGTGTCATGAGACCTACCGATGCATTGAGGAGCTATAGTGGGATCCAACCGTCACATATTAAGTCCAATGCATTACTCATATTAACAGGTTTAATCATAACATAAGCATTCGTTTTAAAACTAGCATATAAAATGTCAACACTTTCTCAAAAAACCATGAATGGTATAAAAATAACGCATCCATAGTCAAACATATCACAAAACCTTCAATACTATAGAGAAGTTTTTTATTATAATAAATGAACTTCAAATAAGCTTAAAATCCATCAAAGGATGTTGACATATATGAAATCAAAACTATTTGAGACAAATATCCCTTTTTTTGAAATCATTTAAAAGTCAAATAAATATAAAATAAACCATTTACTTTGAAAATATTCTTATAATATTGCAAGGGATGTTTTGACGACATTATAATGGCGAAAAATAGCCACACCTTCCATATAAGTTAAAAAAAGACATTCTTACCTTTATTCTGTCGAAAAGGTTATAAATGACCATGTATGGAAAACGAAAGAAAGATTACTTTATAAAATTATAATAAAAATTTCAAAAGGTGTATAAATGACATTATCCCATAGTCTTAAAAATAGTAAGAATTATTTGAAATACAATTTTAAGAAAAATGGATTTGGATGATAAAGAGGTCCCAGTAGATAATTACGTATAAACAATCTCGGATCATGAAGAGATTGTAAAATAAACCCTTACCTTGTACTATTCCTTGGTTGAGGGTAGGTTTACCTCCTGTATGATGGTGATATAATTGTTACTAAATTATAAAATAATCATATACATTAATATGATATCATATACGATCTTTTAACATTGATTTTTTAATAATATCATTGTGTTATCATTGTTTCGGGTGTTAACTGATTTTTCATTCTTTATATTCTTTTTTATGTGAGCCATATTTTTTATGGATGGGATGCATATTATTCATAACCAAAATGATATCAAGTCCTTAAAAATTATTTTTAATCATAAAATGAGATTTATTCTTGAATGGATACGATGGGGAATGAATCTCATCTCGTTCGTGGAGACGGTAGTCCGTACGTACGCACGAGCGACAATATCATTCTTTTGATATTAAAATAATATATAATTGGATGGTATATCATATATAAAGAATCATTATCATGTTATATTTCTTATTTACAATAATTAAACATCATTATTATACCCATCAAAATAATAATATATTGAATAACAATTACACCACGACATGGAGACGGTAAGCTGTACGTACGCACGTATAGTGACATGTCATTCAAAGGATAGATAGAATATTGAATATGGTTTTACCATATTTATAATAACATCAAATTATATATAATATATGGGAGTTATTATTTAAGAATGGAAATAACAAAGAATGGAGAAGTTGACGAAGAATGGAACTTGAAAGAGGGTGGTGAAAACATTACCTCTTCTTCGGGTTCTTCGTTTTGATTTTTTCAAAATAGCTTTTTAGGATAGCTTTCTGATAAAACTAAGGCATCTAGGTTGAATTTAGGAATGTTGAGAGAGTACTTGGGCAGGTTTTGGCCGATCAAAGAGGCTTTTAAAGTTTGAAGAATTGGTTAGAAGTCATGTCCTTTTATTAGGTGGAGGAGGGGTTCTTTAGGAAAAAATTAAATTATTAATTTATAATAAATTCATATTAGGTTTCTAATGGCACTAAATTGGATTATTCAAAGTATATGGTGGTTATGGGTCGAAATAATTTCAACCAATATAATTTAGATAGGTTTGGTTCATTATATTAACCTCATATTTTCGTTTTAACTCATAGTTAATTAGATTGACATTTACCATGTCACTTTTTATGTTTATATTATATAGTTAATAAACTCACTATATACATCGAAGAGACCCCCAAGTGGTCCATTAATGATACACCTATCATTATATAAGTCCATTGGCTGAACATTATATTTTTAGGAATAGTATATCAATTAATAATATAATATTTGTTTTAAAAACTCTTTTATGTCAATTTTGACACAATTTGGTATTTTGTTTTAGATAATTTCATAACATCATTATTACATTGAAAAATATATATATATAAACTATACTAATATTTCATATTAACCTATAAAATTAGTGGAATTCATTAAACGTCTCCAATTACTTTTATTTAGATATTTATAATATCAATTATTTTAATATTTCATTAATTAGGTAATTAATGCATCACTATTGTGTCATAAATAAATTAAATTATTTAATGTCTAAAAATTCTAAATAAAATAAAATTATGTAGGAAATATTTTAATCTTTTTAATTAATATTTTCAATTGAATTTATCTTATATATAATCCTATATTAAAAATGTTTTAGTTATTAAACATTGATTTTAACACTTTTAACTCTTCTTTGATTTAAATATTAATAAATGTCTTAATCTAATTCATGTGGACGTAAATGATAATATTTTATTCCCATGGTTGTTTTTGGATGAGATACATTTGTCCAATAGAATTAGGACATGTGTTAGGGTAATATTAATATCATTTTTACCCTTAATTACCCTATTTACTTTTAACCGTGGTAAATAAAAGTAAAAAGTTACTATTCACCAAAAATTATTTTCATCTCATTGAACCACATTTTATTACTTGATATTAACCGTTTTTTTCTGATTTTTGAACTTCCACTCACATATTCGGTAAAATTATGTTTTATGGGAATTTCCAAATTCTTCTAGGAGGTGGGTAAAAGATGGTGAAATGTTCAATAAAATTTTTATATATCTAAAATTAGTATGAACTAACCCCAATGAATTACATTGAACATATATAAGTATTATTTATCTATTTTGACCTTAATTAAAATTAAATAAAATAAATAATTATTTAAATACAAAATCTGTTTTAAACTATAACTCAGTGGTTTTTCACTATTCATCAAAAATTGAATGTTTTCAAAAAAATACCAAAATTTCACCCTAGGATAATTTCGATATTCCGAATCCAAGAATGGAGTCCATTTTGAAATATAAAATTTATATAATTTAAAAAATTGGGTATTACTACTCATAATGGCTAGTTTGATTGGTTGTGGTGTGTGTTAGAACTCGAAGTTTCATACAACATACGCTATTTTATTATTCAAAGGGAAATGTACCGTGGAAGCATGGGGTGTTAAATTTTTATGGTGAACATTCTTTAAATCTATTTTTGGGCACTTTTTAGTGTTATATATGTCGAAATTAAATTCTTCACTAGAATCAGGACATCAAAATTCCCTTTGGGTAATATTTTGGTATTTTTTCTAATAAAATTAAAAAATTTATGAATATTTAAAAATATATTATTTTAATTAAAAATTTCCATTTAATTTAAATTATATATATGGTTATATTATATTAAATTTTTTTTAAATATAAATATATTATATTTTACCATGTAATGCAATGTTGGTGATTATAATTAATTTCAAATTTAAATTTGACATAAATAAGGGTAAATCTTTTCATAGTTACTATTTTTAAAAATCATTTTTTTGTTTTGACTTCTTGAATTAGTTTTAAATTAAATTCTTAAACTTATGTGTTATGAATATGGAAAAATGGATTTAATTTTTGGAATCAGGAGGTTCAAATTGTGTAAATAGGTTAAATTTTTAATAGACATTATGAATATTTACTTGAGTAAAAATTTTAGTTTCCATGGTTAAAGGGTAAATCTGGTAAATAAGGGTAAACACATATTATTATAATTATAAAAAATGACACTAAAATGGTTACTAATACCATATTTGGATACATAATCGTCAATGGTAATAGTTGGGTCGATTTTGGGACCCCATGGAGCCACATGGGAGTGATAATGAAACTTTATTTCAATTAACTTTAAGAAAAGTCAAATATGACATAAAAATATCTATTAGTAAATTAATATTTACATAGTCTTATATAAATTATATTTTCAAATATAAATATTATTTTGAAAGACAAAATTTTTTTCTACATCATAATAACATTTTTATAAATTTTTTACATCAATTAATATAAAATATTTATTACAAGATAATGATGCAGTGTTTACCATATTAATAAAAGATTTAAATAAATAATATTATAAAGATTAAAATAATGTCAAAAACATATAAAAATATTATTGGATGATTTTATTTCAACCAAGAGTCATCTTAACTTTTTCTTTAATAGAATATTGAACTTTAGATACTGAAAATCATTATATAATAAAATAATAGTTTCACATTATCCTAATCAGCCCCTCTTCCAGCTTATAAAAATCCCTCACCTATAAACCATTACTAACACCTATTAAGCAACTTGTATCATCCAAACCCTTACCAAATAAGTTCTCAATATCCCTCTCTTCCACCTATAATCCCTAACATAGGTAGAAGGTACATCAAAAAAACCTGTTGGTTGAATCCAAAGAGAGTTACCAGATTTAAAGGTAACGTCTTCTCTTAAGTTCTTTTGTTCTAATTTAATTCTCACTCCCTATACACTTTTTATTATTTTATTTTATAACAACGACATTATCTTTAATAATAAAGGATTTTATAATGATATGGATTATATATACACTTTCACACACTTGAATCTAATGGGTAAAGACCATACTGTTTCTGGGGATGGCAAACTAACGCCTCACAAAACGTTGATTGTTCAATAATCTTATACCACCTCTCGTGGTGTCCATTATAATGGAACTGTATTTCTATATGATATATATTATGTTTATGTTTTATATATGATTTTGTATATTTCATTTTTAGCACACCGTTGTTGTTTCTATTATGGGTAAATGCGATAATTTCATTTTAGGAAATGCGAACTACCGTCCACTCAAAGTGATATGACTCATTTATAAAAAATGTGGGATGTATAAATTATGGGGTTATTTAAATTATATATGATATTATACTAGAATAATAGTATACCAATTTATAATTATGTTTTAATTCCATTAAATATTAAATATAAATGAATGTAGCATTCATGTGTACGTACGGCTAACCGTCTTCATGAACAGTGCATTTCATTTCATATATACAAATGTTATGCAATGTTATAAATACATATATAAACTAGATATATAAGATATATATTCTCTTTAAAACATTAATATCATTCAGGAGGTAATGGTCTCGTTTCCACATGGACAACATGTAATTTTATGGTGTTTATTTTTTACTCAAGTACTAAATATCGACAAAACAACCATTATTAACTTGTATGATTAAATAATGTTTATTACACGGTAATAAGTTATATAAAAGAATAAAAAAATTAAAAAAGGGTTCCTAATCATGTATAAATTTTATTATGTTTATTATTCAGAAAGAACAAGGAAGAATCATGTCACGTCGGACACAAGGTAAGGGATTTCTTATATCACTTTTAATTCTGTGAGATTTCCAATGTCCTCCACTTATTTAGGGAATGTGGTGTATTGTGTACTTGAAATTGATATATATTATAATTATTATATTTATATTCCTGATTCTATGACTCATTTTGGGGTTATTAATTTTTGGTCATACGACTCAATTGATTACAATGCAGAAAGTCATTTTCTTTTCACTTTTCATTTCTGTGAGATTCATGCAATATTTTATACTATTTCATTTTTTGTGGTGTATTTACTTCCCATGATTGTGTTAACTTTGTAATATATTTTAATTTATGGGAATCTAAATCTTCATTTTATGATCCTTCTTTCATGGGTTGTATGTTTCGTACTTTACCAAATCGTTCAGGGAACTATTCCCCCTCTTTTCTTAAAATATTTATTTTTGTTATGTATTCTAATTTTTATCATCTTATATTGGGATATTTTCTTAAATATCCTTATTTCTATAAATTTTATATCCATGTGATGAGATACCATTTTTTCTCTCATCAACTCATTTTTTAAATTTTAATGTGACTCCATTTGGCTGTCGAATTTTTATAAGAGAACATCATAACCCAAATTCAATTCACAGGGATAAACATCTACTTATTGATTATGTCATGCTATGATTATTTTTTGCAATAATATTGAGTGTATTTATATTCTACACACATAATTATGTATTTTATTTATCATTAATTTAAGGATACCATTTTTATAAGGGATTTTGTCCCAATTTACATTCCATTGATACTTCATTGTTGTTATGCACAAATTATCTTTTATATGGTGTATATATTTTTCTTTAGAATATTATATCATGAATACCTTATTTATCATGAGATTATAATGCTTTTATTAAATTGTATTCCTAAATTATTTGTATTCAAGAATATCTCAATTTGTTAAGAACTCATTAACTAAAATATTATATTAAACATTTATTCTTCTTTAATCATTCTAATTAATGTACATGTTTTAAAAAAGGGATTTATGGATTTATTTATATAGACGTTAATGATTTAAAATGTTTATTACATTAAATTATTCAAATTGGCATGGGACACTTTGATTCCAAAATCACTTTATTAAATGTTTTAAACTGGTTTAAAAATGTTTTGATAAAGAATTGATTATGTGTATATCTAGAAATGATATGTTGTGATTGGAATGTGGAAATATTTTCTTTCAAATTTTTCTTGATTTATGTGTTTTGAATATGTTATGATTATTAGGAATCATTTATGTATATGCATGGTTATGTGATAAACCTAGTGCGGGTGAGCCTGAGATAAATCTCCAATGCATTGGGTAACATGACGTAGGTAAACATTACTTTTTTCTCCTAAGTGATTTAGAAAATATATTATGATGGGTTTTCCAAACATATCTCCCTACGTAGCTATGAAAGCTACACTGTACGAAATTTATGGATGCCACAAGTTACCTTTATGATTTATTAATTCTCTATGTTTTTCATAAATATTATGTTTTCATGAGGTATATTTTGATTGAAAAGTATGGATTCATTGATTTGTATTTACTGATAGGGTAATGTTGTCATTCCTTATTTTATTACCCTTACTGACCTTTCTATGCTCATCTCAATTTGTTGAAATGTATTACATAAGACATAAAGATGAAAAAGGTTCAAGGATGAAATCAATGAAAAGTCAAGTTGTCCAAAATATGGAACTAGGCATGTTTCTTTTTAAGTGTTTTTATTATATCAAAAAATGGATACTTAGTAGTAGTGTCTACCTGTAATATTCAACTGGATATGATATAATTATGGAAAATTCTCTAAAACTGTAAACCTAAAAAGATCCTAAATGTGAATTATTCATTTAATTTAAGATTATGTAATGTTTAAGGTCGATTACTTATAGTTGGTATCAGATGTCGATTAAGATAACTTTAGAGGTTAGGGTGTTATTTAAGAATAAGGGACATTACCATAATGGTTATTATTCTAGAAAGAGTCATAGTTATTTTAGATAACGTAAATGAGTTTATGATAACATGAATAAGTATATCTTAGTATTTAACTTCCTCAAAAGATATTATATGACAATTTTACTGATATACTCACACTTACCTTTTTGGTTTTAGTAAATGGAAGGATCTAGAGGGAACCAAAGTAACAGTGGATGTGAAGAAAACTGTAATGGTTTATTGAATGAGGAACAACATAAAATAATATCTTCAATGGGAACCCATGTGGTTATTCTCAACCAACTATCTGGAGTAATACTTGACCACCTGAACCACGGTGATTTTATATAAACCATTTTATATGCGAGAAAAAATCCCCACAAGATGTTCAGGTTATAATCTGAAAGGTAATTATATTCAGTTACCTATGCTTCAAGGATGTGGAAAGAAACACAAATGAAAATGTTTCAAAGATACGGGAAGATTCTATATATGTGGAAGTGATGTTCATAATTCAAGAACCATCCATGGAAAAATGTCACATCCTATTGAATCTAGGAACGGGAATGAAGTTCATTCTGAGGGATCAATTGAATGTTTTAAATGTGGTGTACATGGTCATTATACAAATAGATGTCCTATGAAGAAGGTTCGGGAATGTGATCACCAAGATCATTCAAATATATGTTTTCCAATACCTAATGACATTCCAATTGAGTATGAAAAAACTGATAATGACCAATGAAAGGTATTGAATATTTCTTAACTAATGTTTAGAATTTATTGAATCTTAGGATATGATTCATGATTTTGTTTGTAGAAAAAAATGAATTTTAGAATTAGTTGGAATGGAATGGTTAATGGATCATTACGAATGTTGAATGACTAAGGATTCAAAATATAATAGATTCATGAGTTAAGGTATATTTTAAGATGATGAAATGTTTTAAATTATAAAGGCTCTTTTGATGATGGGATTAAATTAGAGGAATTTTAATAGTATGTGTGACCATGAAGTTTGATATATAAATATTTTAATCAAGAAATAATTATCTTTTCATTTTTGGATTTAGTTTTAAAGAACCATTTGGGTTTATATGATACTTGAATTTGAGAAAATTACAGGTTAATACATTTTGGGTTACATAATTAAAGTTGTTAGATAAACTTTGTGGTTAAAAAATGTTATTGTTATTTATTCTGAATTTATATCTGTTTTGGGAATTTTATAAAATTATATTGTTTTTTAAATATAACAACATATAGACTTCATGAAAACCCATTGCTTCAGAAAAAGCTGTGGGAATTGAACCCACAACCAAATTGAGACTAGGATTTACCGTCTTCCACGGGACTATGTGATGTCCCTAGTTAGTATGACTATTTTTTTGTTAGTTGATATTATAAATCAAGAATAATTTGATATTGTGTTATATATAGAAATTATTAACCTATCATGGAAAATATGTGATTATGCTAGTTACTTTCCAATATGAGACTTTATGAGTAACATATGTTATTCATATGTAAATGATAATATTTATCTTGAAGAGTATGTTATAAAATCCTTCTGATATTGGGGTTTCAATATTAGTTTTGATTACTATTATTAATTTTATGAACAATTGTTTATTTTATGGACTTTTTTGAGCTTTGGTTACTGTTTGTTGAATTTTAGAGATTAAGAGTAGTATTTTTTTTCTTTTTATAAATTATTTTTCCTTTATTCAGGATTATCTGATCTTGTACTTAACGTTTTGGTTTTTTTGATGTCTAAAGACAGGGGAAATATATAGTTTATCTTTTCTAGATTATCAGATACTCTAGAAGTTTATTCTAGTGCATTTAATGTGGCTGAGTCTGTTTGAATACTCATCATTTAGAGAAAATATGATTTTGTGGTTTAAATTCAGTGAAGGATGAAAGTCCACATGACAAGTTAGTATGTTTGATTATGTTTTTAATTTTGATATTAAATAAAATTCCTCAATATTATGAAAATTAACATTAAGTAAAAAAAATTCCATTAACTTTTCCTTTAGGGTAATCAAATACCATTTAACCAATCACAAGATTGTGATTTTCTAGTGGTTAACATTCTCTTAATCATGTTTTCTACCATTCTCTATCAAACCACGATGGTTTGTTTATATTCCAAATTTTATGTTTTCCTACATGGAATCATTGTATGGGATATCTCAGGTGACCATTGTATTTTTATTTCTTTCTTTTAGGTGATATTTTTATTGACTCTTTTTCTGATGTGGAACGTTCAATGATGTTTCCAAGCCCTATTTTGAACATTCTAGGACCCAATTACCAAAAGGGGGGAAGGATGTAACTTCCTAGCTAAATGAAGAATATCAAATTTTCATATATATTAACATTTTTTATTAATTATTAATTTAACTTAAAAGGTGATGCTATGTTTGATGGCATACCTGATACAAAACAACATGTTTCATTGAAATCTTATGGTGCTCATAATGTTGAATTGTACTGAAAATTAATATAATATTATTATTATTTTAAATGGTAGTTAATTCCTAACTGTTATAATGTAAGGAAAAAATATAACTAACTATAAAATTATTATACATGTTCGTAAAATATGTTTTTTTCATTTATCCAATAAAAGTTAGAGGCTTTAAATGTTAATGAATCTAATTTACTTTAAAAGAATGATTTACCACCTATTGATGGAAAACCCACATTAAATATAGTTTCAGTAACTTTTATTTGTTTTTATTCCCCAAAAAATCTTTTTTAGAACTGGGACATCAAAATTCACTTTGGGTAAAAATTTTGTATTTTTCTGATAAAATTCAATTTTTGATGAATAGTGGAAAATATAATATTTTAATTCAAAACTGCCTTTTAATGTAATTTATTAATATGGATAGATTACATTTTTAACTGGTTTTAAAGTTTAATTAGATTATATTCTTACCAATTAATCCAATGTTGGTTATTGGATTTAATTTCACTTTTAAATTGGACATAAACCGATTTAAATCTTTTGATAGTTAATATTTATAAAAAACATTCTTTTCTTTTATACAACATGAATTAGTTGTAAATTTATTTACACCACTTCAATGTTTTGTATTTGGAAAATTGGATTTCATATTTTGAATCATGTGGTCCAAATTGTGTAATTAGGTAACTTTTATTTTTAGACATTATGAATATTTACTTTAGTAAAATTTTTATTTACCATGGTTAAAGGGATAATATTTTAAATAAAGGTAAAAAAAATATTATTATAATAATATATAATTACCCTAACATGTATAATAATCCTATTTGTTGATACATAACTGACCATGGGCATCTTTGGGTCTATTTTGGGACCCAATGGAGCCACATGGGAGTGATAATGACACATTATTTTAATTAACTTTAAGTAAAGACAAAAACGACATTAACAAATATCTTTTAGTAAATTAATTTTTATATAAGATTATATAAGTTATATTTTATACTATAAATATTCTTTGGAAATATAAAAATACTTCCTATATCATTGTATTTTTTTTGTAATTTTTAGATACCAATTAAATAAAATTATTTATGAAACAATAATGATGTAGTGTCTAACTTGTTAATAAATGATTTAAATAAATAAGATTACAAATATTAAAATAATGTCAAAAACATATCCTATTCTTATTTAATGATATTATTTCATCTCTGAGTCATATTATCTTTAACTTTAATAAGTTTTTGACCATTAGAAACTGAAACGCATTATAAAATGAAATAATAGTTTCACAGTTTGATAAAGAGCCCCTCCTCCCCCTTATAAAAATCCATCATCTATAACACATTACTCACAGATTTAATTCCCCTTTTCATATCCGACCCCTGCTCGGATAATCTCTAAATATCACTATTTTCCACCTGGAAGCCTTAAATTAAGTAGAAGGCACATCAAGAAACCCTTTTGAATCCAACTAAACAGAGTTACCCGATTTAAATGTAACATCTTATATTATGTTCTTTTGTATTATTTTACATCTCCAACCCATAAAATATTTTTATTCATTTATTTTATAAAAACAATTGTATCCTCAATTTACTAGGGTATTTTTATGATATGGATTCAAACTACACTTTCACACACCTCCATCTAATGGATAAAAAACATACTGTTTCTGTAGATGGAAAACTAACACCTCACGAAATGATGATTGTTAAATTATTTCGTACCACCTCTCATGGTAGAAATCATGATGGCCCTATATTTATATATGATATATATTATTTTTAGGTATTCTTTATAATTCTGTATTTTTTTTATATCATACCTTTATACTTTCCATTATAGTTAAACATTATAAATTGATTTTAACAAATGCAAACTACTGCCCCCTCAAAGTGATATGACACATTCATTCAATACATGGGATGTATAAAGGATGGAGTTATTGAAATTATATATGATATTATAATATAATTAAAATATACCTATGTATCATTATGTTTTAATTCAATCAAAAATGAAATACAAATGTAAGTAGAGTTCATGTGTACGTACGACTTACTGTCTCTATGAACGATGCATTTAATTTCTTATATAAAAATGGTATGTACTTTTATAAATACACATATATACTAGATATATATTATATATATGATATATATGATATATTAATCATGAATATCATTCTAGATATAGTAGACTCTTGACCACATGGACTACTTGTAATTATAAGGTGTTTATTTTTGACTCAAGTACCAAATATCGCCAAAATGACCATTATTAACATAAATGATTACATAATGTTTATAACATGGTAATTAGTGATAAAAAAATAAGCATAAAAATGTTTTATTAATAAATAATAATGTAACTTATGTTTATTATTCAGGATTATCAATGAACAAAAAAGTCAAGTCGGACACGAGGTAAGAGATTTCATGTCTCACTTTTAATTATGTGAGATTTACACGCCTCTTATTTATTTATTGTGGTGTATTGTGTACTTAAATTTGATATATATTATCATGATTATATTTATAATCATGATATTTAGTGATTAATTTGGTGTTTATTTAGTTTTTGTCATACAACGTGATTGATTAGAATGTGGTAAGGGGTTTTCATCTCATTTTTTATTCCCGTGAGTTCCATGCAATATTATGCACTATTTCCTATTGTGTGGAGTATGTATTCCCATGATTGTTCTAATTATGTAATATACATAAATTTATGGGTATTTATATCTTCGTTTTTTTATCCTTCTTTCATGGGGTGTATGTTTCGTACGTTACCAAATCAGTTTGGGAACATTTCACCCACCAGTTTATAAAAGACTCCTTCTTGTTATTCATTTTAATTTAAATATTATTTTGTTGGTATATGTTCTTCTATATCCATATTTATATAAATTTTTTGTCCAAGTTATGAGATACCATTTTTTTTCTCATTAACTCATTTTCATAATTTTAATGTGATGACATTAGGTTGTCGAATTTCTGTAAGAGAACTTGTCAACCTAATATAAAATATATGGATTAAACTTCTACATATTGATTATGTCATTCTATGATTTTTTTCTAATCATATTGTTTCCATTTATATTTTTCACACATAATTATGTTATTGATTTATCCTTAATCTAATGATACCATCTTTATAAGGGATCTCACCTCAATTTAAATTACACCGAGACTTCATTTTAATTATGCGCCAATTCAAATTTTTGTAATGTTTATACTGTCCTTTAGCATATTATATCATGAATACCATATTTCACATGATATTATAATGTTTTGATAAAATTTTATTCTTCAATTATTTATATTTAAGAATCTCTCATGTGGTTAGGAACTTTTTAACTATAATATTGTTTTAACAACTTATTCTTTATTAATCATTCTCATTAATGTCCATGTTTTAAAAATGGTTTGAGGATTTATTTATATAAACATTAATGTCTTAAAATGTTATTTCCATTAAATGCTTCAAAGTGGTATGAGACACTTTTATTCAAATATATATTTATTAAATGTTTTAAATGGTTTTTTAAAATGGTTGATAAAGCATTCATTATGTCTTTATATCAAAATGATATGTTGTAATTGGAATGTAGAAATATTTTATTTCCATATTTATTGATTTATGTGTTATGAATATGTTACAATTAATGGGCATTGTTTACCTATACGGGTGTTTCCGTGATAAATCTAGGGTGGGGGAACCTAATATATCTCTCTAATGCATTGTGTAATGTGACGGAGGTAAACATTAATGTTTCTCCTAAGAGATTTTGATAATATACTGCTATGGGTTTTCCAAACGTAAATCTTTAAGTAGCTTTGAAAGCTACAATGTATGTATATTAGGGATTCCACATGGTGCCTTTATTATTCATTAATTCGGAATGTTATTCATAAATCTTCTGATTCCAGGAGATATATTATGATTCAAAAGTATGGTTTCATTGATTTGTATATATTAATGGGCTAATGTTTTCCTTCCTTATTTTTTTCCCTTACTGATCTTTCCATGATCATCCCAGGTTATTTAAATGTTTTCTACAAGACATAAAGATGAATAAGTGTCGATGATGTGATCAAGGAAAATTCATGTTGTAAAAACATGGAACTAGACATGTTTATTTTTTAGAGTTTTTATTTTATTAAAAAATAGATACTGAGAAGTAGTGTCTACATGTAATATTCAAGTTGATATGAAATAGTTATGGCCTAATTCTCTAAAACACAAAACATTAAAATATCCTCAATGTTAATTATTCATTTAATTCTGGATTAATTAATGTTTAAGGTCAGGCCCTTATAAATTCACTAGATGGAGGACATGGAAAATGATTGGAAAGAACAGCATGAGGTTGTAGTTTTTTGGAATTTTCACTACCCCCACCCACAAGTGGCCCATGATAGGCTCAAGGAGAAAGAGGGAAGGGGATGGGATAACTCCAGGTGGTTGAGACACATAACCCATAGTCATCAGGATTTATTTATAGTATGATCTATTTATTTTACGCATTCGTTATTGTACTAATAGAAATAGGTTATAGTTATACCATTCATTCCACATGCCTTTTACGAGATATAGTGTAACACCCCAAGTAAATAAAGAATATGACATTTTCATATTTATCCATATTTGTGAATAAAATATTAATATTACTTTAAAGGGGACGCTATGCTCGACAGTGTACCCAATACACTACAACGTGTTTCTTGGGAATATTACGTTGCACTCTAGTAACAAAATAATATTATTTTAAATGGTAGTTAACTCCTGGCCGTTGTAATGGAGGGAATTAATATAACTAACTACAAAATGATTATATATGTTTGTCAAATATTCTTACTTTTAATAATAAATGTTAGAGAAATAAAAATGCGAATGAATCCAATTTTAAGCGTAACCATTCTAATATTCTTTAAAAGGTCGATTAACCGGATTTTGATGGCGAACCTCTTTTAAATCCACTTTTTGACAATTATATGTGTTATATATGAAAAAATAAAATTTTTCTTTATAATCGGGACATCAAAATTTACATTGTGTAAATTTTTGGTATTTTTATGATAAAGTTCATTTTTTAATGAATAGTGAAAAATGTTTTATTTTAATTCAAAACCTCTTTTTAATCTAGTTTATTTATATGATTAGATTATCTTTTTAATTGTTTTTAAAGTGAAATTAGAATAAATTTTTACCATTTAATCCAATAGTGGTCATTGGATTTAATTTCACTTTGGAATTGGACTTAAACTAGTGTCAATCTTTTAATAGATATTGTTTCTTAAAAACACGCTATTTATTTTGACAGTGTGAATTAATTATTAAATTAATTAATGTAACTTATATGTTTTGAATTTTGTAAAATATACATCATTTTTGAATTTGGAATGTCAAATATAGCTTAGAGTGAGGTTTTGGTATTTTTTCTGAAAAACATTAATTTTTGATGAATAGTGAAACCACTAAGTGGTACTTAAAAAAAACTAATTTTTTGTTTAAATGAAAATTTAACACCTCTGTGTTTTGAATTTTAAAAATCTGACATACATGGTTGTCATTAAGAAGTAAAATGGGGTTCAATGGGATTAAAATAATTTTTTGGTGAATAGTAGCTTTTAAGTTTTTAATCATGATTAGATGTAATTAGTGTAATTTATGGTAAAAATAATGTTTTAATAATATGAAATGTCCTAGAAACATTTTCTACCCTCATTGGATGTGTCATGGCCGACCAATAAAATCCATGGGTCAACTTGGGGACCCCTTGGAGCCACATTGGTGGGAAAATGACATAAATAACGTTTCATTTAAATATAAAATAAAAATGTCACAAGCATGAGTTGTTTTAATAAAACAATTTTTAAATGGGGTTATACAAGTAATATTTTTGACTATAAATATTAATTAGAAAGATAAAAAGATTTCCTACATCATGATATTTTTTTTTATAATTTTTAGACATTAAATAAATTAAATTATTTATGACATCATGATGATGCAGCGATTAGCTCATTAATAAAGGATTTAATTAAAATGAAACAATAATGATAAACATATAACATACAATTGTCAAATACCTATTGTATGAGTATATTTAGAACCCTTACCACCTTATCCTTGAAATAAATCAATGTGGGACCTTTAAAATCCGATACTCATTTGAAAATAAAGTAACATTTTGTAACTTTCCAAAAGTGCCCCTCCTCTCCTCTTATAAAAGGCCCCCAACTCTACCACCTTACCCACACATATCAAGCCTTTGTATAAGGCCCCATCCTTAAAGCTTACTTAATATTGAATTAAATGAGTAATTCACATTGAGGATCTTTTCAGGTTTAGAGTTTTAGAAAATTAGGACATAACTATTACATCTCAAAAGATTTCAAAGTAGTCACTTCTACTAAATTTCCATAAAATAAAAAACCTTTAAAAGAAACATTTATAGTTCCATGTTTTAGGTCGCATGACTTTCCCTTGATCCCATCCTTGACCCTATTCCATGCTATGTACTGTGAAAAACATTTCAAAAAACTTGGGATGAGCATAAGAAGCTCAGTAAGGGATACACAAAGAATAAAAACTGTTAGTTTTTCAAAACAACAAGTAAAGCATGAATACTTTATCAATTTAATACTTTTCACCTTCATGAAGTAGTAAAAACTTTTCACTGAAAAAAAGTATCATTACTTACCTTTTTGTAACCAAAGGATTACCATAAAACCCATATAAAGAACACATAACATATATAAAGGTAACTTGGGACATAAACATACTTAAGTGGAATAACTATACGGTCAACTTCCACACATATCACTTAATGGAATAGCCATACGGCCAATTTCCATACATACTTAATGGAATAGCCATACGGCCGACTTCCATACCCAATGCATTGGAGGTTATAACGTAACCACCCGTCCTGGTATTCACGGCAGCACCCGTCATATGGTTTATAACGTAACCACCCGTTAAAATTTCCAAGTACCAATATAAAATCATAAAACATAAAACCAATATAAATTAATGATAACATTTCCACATCACAATATATCATAATAGAATCCTTTATCAAAACCATTTTCAAAACCATTTAAAACATTTAATAAAGAGATTTTTGATTCAAAGTGTCACATACCACCTTGAAGCTTAAAATTTTAAACCATTAATATAAATATAAATAAATCCTTAAAACCATTTTGAAAACATGGATATTAATAAGAACAAATAATTAAAACATTTATAACGACATTTTGGGTAAAGGGGTTTTACCAAAATTAGAGACACTTGAATACAATAATTGAGGAATAACATTTAGTCAGAACTTTAAAATATCATGAGAATAAATGGATTCATGATATAATACTCCAAAGGATAGTATATACACCATATAAGAGTGAATTGGTGCATAACAACAATGAACCCTCAATAGAAATGTTAGATGTGATGAAATCCCTTATAAAGAAGGTATCCTTAAATTAAGGACAAATCAATTTCAAAAATATGTGTGACAAATATAAATACACCCAATATAAGTGTATATTAAGTGTAAAACAATAAAAGGTCATTCACACATATTCAATGGATGACATATTCAATGACTACATGTTGAACCCAAAGAAATCGAAATTGGGTTAAAAAGTTCCCTTGACAGCCTAACGACATCACATCAAAATGAGTTGATGAGAGATAAAAAGTGTATCTCATCACTTGGACATAAAATTTACATCAATAAAGATATATGAGAACATATCCCAACATAAAAATATGTAAATTAAAAGACCCAACAAAAGAAGTCTTTTAAAAAAGAGGAGGGTGAAAGGTTCCCTTACCGACTTGGGTATCTTTCAAAACATACACCACATGAAAGAAGGACAATAGATCATTGATGTAAATACTCATAAACGAAATTATATTACACAAACAGTACAATAATGGGCAGTACATACACCACTCAATGGAATTTTTGGCAAATGTAGCATAAATCTCACGGGAATAAAAGTGAGATGAAAAATCCCTTACGAAAACTCGGCAGCCTAACGGCGCCACATAAAACATCCGAATATGGATTGATGAGATCAAACAGGGTATCTCATCACATTAAAATAAAATTTACAGCAAGAGGAATATAAAATAACATCCCCCAACATTACAAAGATGAGCCTAAAAGAAGTGACATAAAGGAGAGTACTTAAAAAGAAAGAGAGAGGTTAGATCTCTTACGAAAGTTCGGTAGCCTAACGGTGCCACTCCAAACTTCCAAAATGGATTGATGAGAGAGAATAGGTTCTCTCATCACATGAACATAAAAATTACAGTATGAGTAATATAAAATAACATCCCAATCATAAGAAATATGAGCTTAAAATAAATGACATAAAAGAGTGTACTTAAAAAGAAAGAGAGTTGTAGGACCCCTTACCTCGGGTCCGACTTGACTCGATCATTCTTTAATCTCCTGAATAATAATCTTGAGTAAATTTATACTTCCTTAAGAACCTTTTTAAAGTTCATTATTCCTTTTATATCACTAATTACCATGTTATAAACATTATTTAATCATTTAAGTTAATCATGTTTGTTTTGTCGATATTTGGTTCTTAAGTCGAAAGTGGACTTCTTACAATTACATGTTGCTTGTGTGGTCAAAGGTTCTTTATATCCAGAATGAAATTCCTGATTTGGATATAATATGTATCATATATATCCATCATATACATGTATTTATAACATTACATAATCATTTAGAGGTAAGAAATGAAATGCACCGTTCCTGGAGACGGTAAGCCGTACGTACGCATGAACGCTACTTTCATTTCTTTGTCATATTAATGGAACTAAAACTAAATGAGAGGTATGTATATTTTAATTCCAGAATTATATTCATCATTTATATATATCATTACTTATATATATCAATTATATACATGTACTTTTAATAGGACATTACATTTGGGGATAAGAAATGAAATTCACCGTTCATGGAGACGGTAAGCCGTACGTACGCATGAACGCTACTTTCATTTCTATCTCATAATTTAATGGAAAGAAATAATAATGATATAGAGGTATATTATAATTCCAGTATAAAATCATATATAATAACTTTAAATCCATCCTTTACACGTCCCACATATGGCATTAACGAATCACATCACTTTGAGGGGGCGGTAGTCCGCACTTCCTTAAATGAAGATATCGTGTTTACCCATAATGGAAACCATGAAGGTATGCCAAAAATGAAAAATACAGAAGCTTAAAGAAAACATAAACATATTATATATCATATATAAAAATATTGACATTATAATGGCCACCTTTGAAGGTGTTAAATGAGTATTGAACAATCATCGTTTCGGGAGGCAGAATTTCACCATCCACGGAAACCGTATGTTCTTTAACCATTTGATGTAGTTGTGTGAGAGTGTAGCTCAAATAAATCTTTTAACAACATCCTAGTATATTGAAGATACTGGTGTTGTTACAAAAGAAGTAAATAAAAAGAGTTTAGAGGGTTGGAGAAGAAAAATAAAACAAATGAACAAGAGAGAATGAATTACCTTTAAAAGTGTAACTCCTTTTCATTTGAGCCTAAAGGCTTCTTTTGAAAGGATTCTCCCCAAAGGGAATCCTCTAGGATGAGGATAAGGATGTGGAGAGAGTAAATGGGCATGGGTTGGCCGAGCCAAAGGCTTTAGGAGTGTGTGAAATGTGGTAGAGGTGGGGGCCTTTTATAAGAGGAGAGGAGGGGCACTTTTGGAATGTAAAGAAATATTACTTTATTTGAAAATGAGTTTCGGTTTTAAAAGGTCCCACATTAATATAATTCGTGGATAAGGTGATAAGGGTTCGAAATCCGCTCATCCAATTGGTTTTGGACATGTTTAGTTCATAGAGTTTACATTATCTTTCCATTTTATTTAAATCGTCAAATAATGATGTCATCACTGCATCATTATTATGTCATAAATAATTTAATTTATATAATGTCTAAAAATTATAAAAAAAATATTATGATGTAGGAAATCTTCTTATCTTTCCAATGACTATTTATAATCAAAATTTGGACCTGTGTAACTTTACTTAAAAATTGTTTTAGTAAAACAACTCATGTTTGTGTCAATTTAATTTTAACATTAAATAAAAAGTTATTTATGTCATTTCCCAACCAAAGTGTCTCCATGGGGTCCCCAAGTTGACCCATGGCTTGTCTTGGTCGTCCATGACACAACCAATAAGGTTGGGACATGTTTCTATGTCACTTTATATTATTAAATCATTATTTATACCTTAAACTACCCTAATTACCACTAATCGCGATTAAGAACTTAATAAGTTACTATTCACCAAAAATTTATTTTTATCCCATTGAACCACATTTTAATTATTAATGACAACCATGTATGTCGGATTTTTGAAATTCAAAACACAATGATTGCAAAATTTCATTTAAACGGAAAATCAGTCATTATAAGTACCACTTAGTGGTTTCACTATTCATCAAAAATTGAAGTTTTTCAGAAAATTACAAAAAATTCACCCTAAGCTATATTTGATATTCTGATTTAAAAAATGAATTCTATTTTACAAAATTCAAAACATATAAGTCACATTAATTAATTTAATAATTAATTCCCACTGTTAGAGCAAATAGCGTGTTTTTATGAAACAATAAGTATCAAAAGATTGACACTAGTTTAAGTCCGATTTCAAAGTGAAATTGATTCCAACGACCACTATTGGATTTAATGGTAAAAATATTTTCTAATTTCACTTTAAAACCAATTAAAAAGATAATCTAATCATATAAATTAATTATATTAAAAAGAGGTTTTGAATTAAAATACAACATTTTACACTATTCATTAAAAAAAATGAACTTTATCAGAAAAATACCAAAAATTTACACAAAGTAAAATTTAATGTCCCGATTCAAAAGAAGAGTTTTATTTGGTCCAAAAGAATGTATAAGATTGATCAAAACTATATTTAATGACAGTTCTCCATCAAAAGGCGATAAGTGAACCTTTTGTGAAAACTAGGGCATATACGCCTAAAATTGAATTCTTTCTGTATTTTAAGCCTTTATCTTTTATTGGATAAATGTAAAATCATTTAAAAACATATATAATCATATTTTAGTTATTTCTATCCATTCCCGCCATTACAATGGCTACATGTTAACTACCATTTAAAATAATATTATTTTATTATTAGAGTGCAATGTAAGATTCCCAACAAACTCGTTGTTGTGTGTTGGGTACGCCATCGAGCATAGCGTCCCCTTTAAAGTCATTTAAATATTTTATTCACAAATATGGATAAATATGAAATGTCATATTCTTTATTCACCTAGGGTGTTACGTCTTTCCCCCCTTTTGGGAATTGCATCTTCGTAATTTTAAAATTGGGCTTGGAAACATCCTTGAAAGTCCCACATCGGAACAAAAGTCGGTAAAACAAACACTTTAAAATAAAGAAAGATAAGTACAAAGGTCACCCGAGTTAACCCATACTAGGATTCCAAGTATGAAAATATGGACATTGAGGAAAAAACAAAGGGTCATGTTCTGATGGAGAGTGATAGAAAACATGTTTAGGAGAAAGTTAACCACGAGAAAATCACAAACTTGTGATGGGTTAAACGGTATTCGATTCCCCAGTAGGAAAAGTTAATAGACAACATTTCTGTTTTAAGTTACTTTTTATTGAGGAATTTATTCATAAGGAAACATAATCACTTATCATATTGACTTTCAACTTTTATTAGATTCCTTACACAAACTCATATTTTCTCCAAAAGACGAGTATTTAGAAAGACTTGTTCACATTAAGAGTACTATAATCAATTTCTAGAGAATCACCTAATCTACAAAATAGAACTATATACTTCCCATGTCTTTAGAATTTAAGAAAAACCAAAACCAAAAAGGCTAGTACAAGATCAGATAATCCAGAAAATGATAACCCTTTATAAAAAGAAAATCTATTCTTAATCTCCAAAATTTTTCCAACAAAACCCAAAGTTCAACAAGGACCATTCTATAATCAATTTGTCCATAAAATTATTCAAAGTAAACCAATATAAGATTGAAACCCAAACATTTTAATGATTTAGTCACATAGTCTTCCAAGTTAAATCGTAACATTTATCTCCAAACAACATCAGTTGCTCCTAATGTCCCATATTGAAAGGTAATTAACCTAAACACATATACTCCATGATAGGTTAATCATTTTCATAAATAACCCAAAATCATCTTACTATTAATTCATAAAATCATATAACCAGAAAGAATCAGTCAAACTAACCAGGGACTTCACGTAGTCCAGTGGTAGGCGATAAATACCAGTCTCACTTTGGTTGTGGGTTCAATTCCCGCAGCTTTTTCTGACGCAACGGGTTGTCACACGGTCTGCGTGTTGTCCTTTTTCCAAAACTATATAATTCTTAAAACATTCCCCAAAATGAGATAAAATCTTCAAGAATAATCATAACATATTTTAACCTCAAGTTTATCTCATTCCTTTCATTTTCCATCATATCATAGAGTAACCCATAATTACCTAAAAATTAAGTATCATATAAATCCTAATGGTTACCTTAATAATTATTACCTGAATTTCCACATCGAGTTGGCCATCTCGTACATGATGCATTAGATAACTCACCAAGGTTGAAGTGGTTGATCATGACTCCTTGATATTTGGTTTAGAACAACCACAAGTTTCCGCATTGAATCCTCCATTTTATCTAGTATCTTAATCAGAGAACCACCACAGTTTCCTTCAAACCTGTTGTCTCTTTGGTGCCTGCTAGATCCATCCATTCACTAAAAATAGAAATGTCAGTGTGAGTATATCAACAAAACCATCATGTACTAACGAGGAATGTAAACACTAAGATACACTTACTCATTCACTTTATCTAAAACTAGGACTCTTTCTGAAATCCTAACCATTATGGTAGTGTCACTTATGCTTAAAGAATACCCTAACCTCTAAAGTTATCTAAACCGACCTTTGATACCAACTGTAAGGCCCCAGCCTTAAATCTTACTTAATATTGAATTAAATGAGTAATTCAAATTGAGGATCTTTTCAGGTTTAGAGTTTTAGAAAATTAGGACATAACTATTACATCTCAAAAGATTACAAAGTAGTCGCTTCTACTAAATTTCCATAAAATAAAAACCCTTTAAAAGAAACATTTATAGTTTCATGTTTTAGGTAGCATGAATTTCCCTTGATCCCATCCTTGACCTTATTCCATGCTATGTCCTGTGAAAAACATTTCAAAAAACTTGGGATGAGCATAAGAAGCTCAGTAAGGGATACACAAAGAATGAAAACTGTTAGTTTTTCAAAACAACAAGTAAACCATGAATACTTTATCAATGTAATACTTTTCACCTTCATGAATTAGTAAAAACTTTTCACTGAAAAAAAAAGTATCATTACTTACCTTTTTGTAACCAAAGGATTACCATAAAACCCATATAAAGAACACATAACATATATAAAGGTAACATGGGACATAAACATACTTAAGTGGAATAACTATACGGTCAACTTCCACACATATCACTTAATGGAATAGCCATACAGCCAATTTCCATACATACTTAATGGAATAGCCATACGTCCGACTTCCATACCCAATGCATTGGAGGTTATAACGTAACCACTCGTCCTGGTATTCACGGAACCACCCGTCATATGGTTTATAACGTAACCACCCGTAAAAATTTCCAAGTACCAATATAAAATCATAAAACATAAAACCAATATAAATTAATGATAACATTTCCACATCACAATATATCATAATAGAATCTTTTATCAAAACCATTTTCAAAACCTTTTAAAACATTTAATAAAGAGATTTTTGAATCAAAGTGTCACATACCACCTTGAAGCTTAAAATTTTAATCCATTAATATCCATATAAATAAATCCTTAAAACCATTTTTGAAAACATGGATATTAATAAGAACAAATAATTAAAACATTTATAACGACATTTTGGTTAAAGGGGTTTTACCAAAATTAGAGACACTTGAATACAATAATTGAGGAATAACATTTAGTCAGAACTTTATAATATCATGAGAATAAATGTATTAATGATATAATACTCCAAATGATAGTATATACACCATATAAGAGTGAATTGGTGCATAACAACAATGAACCCTCAATAGAAATGTCAGATGTGATGAAATCCCTTATAAAGAAGGTATCCTTAAATTAAGGACAAATCAATCTCAAATATATGTGTGAAAAATATAAATACACCCAATATAAGTGTATATTAAGTGTAAAACAATAAAAGGCCATTCACACATATTCAATGGATGACATATTCAATGACTACATGTTGAAACCAAAGAAATCGAAATTGGGTTAAAAAGTTCCCTTGACAGCCTAACGGCATCACATCAAAATGAGTTGATGAGAGATAAAAAGTGTATCTCATCACATGGACATAAAATTTACATCAATAAGGATATATGAGAACATATCCCAACATAACAATATGTATATTAAAAGACCCAACAAAAGAAGTCTTTTAAAAAAGAGGAGGGTGAAAGGTTCCCTTACCGATTTGGGTATCTTTCAAAACATACATCCCATTAAAGAAGGACAATAGATCATTGATTTAAATAATCATAAAAGAAATTATATTACACAAACAGTAGAATAATGGGCAGTACATACACCACTCAATGGAATTTGTGGCAAATGTAGCATAAATCTCACGGGAATAAAAGTGAGATGAAAAATCCCTTACGAAAACTCGGCAGCCTAACGGCGCCACATAAAACTTCCGAATATGGATTGATGAGATCAAATAGGGTATCTCATCACATTAAAATAAAATGTACAGCAAGAGGAATATAAAAGAACATCCCCCAACATTACAAAGATGAGCCTAAAAGAAGTGACATAAAGGAGAGTACTTAAAAAGAAAGAGAGAGGTTAGATCTCTTACGAAAGTTCGGTAGCCTAACGGCGCCACTCAAAACATCCAAAATGGATTGATGAGAGAGAATAGGGTCTCTCATAACATGGAAATAAAGATTACAGTAGGAGTAATATAAAAGAACATCCCAATCATAAGAAATATGAGCTTAAAATAAATGACATAAAAGAGTGTACTTAAAAAGAAAGAGAGTTGTAGGATCCCTTACCTCGGGTCCGACTTGACTCGATCGTTCTTTAATCTCCTGAATAATAAACTTGAGTCAATTTATAATTCCTTAAGAAAATTTTTAAAGTTCATTATTCCTTTTATATCACTTATTACCATGTTATAAACATTATTTAATCATTTATGTTAATCATGTTTGTTTTGTCGATATTTGGTTCTTAAGTCGAAAGTGGACTTCTTACAATTACATGTTGTTCGTGTGGTCAAAGGTTCTTTATATCCAGAATGAAATTCCTGATTTGGATAAAATATGTATCATATATATCCATAATATACATGTATTTATAACATTACATAATCATTTAGAGGTATGAAATGAAATGCACCGTTCATGGAGACGGTAAGCCGTACGTACGCATGAACGCTACTTTCATTTCTTTGTCATATTAATGGAATTAAAACTAAATGAGAGGTATGTATATTTTAATTCCAGAATTATATTCATCATTTAGATATATCATTAATTATATATATCCATTATATACATGTACTTTTAATAGGACATTACATTTGGGGATAAGAAATGAAATGCACTGTTCATGGAGACGGTAAGCCGTACGTACGCATGAACGCTACTTTCATTTCTATCTCATACTTTAATGGAAAGAAATAATAATGATATAGAGGTATATTATAAATCCAGTATAACATCATATATAATAACTTCAAATCCATCCTTTACACGTCCCACATATGGCATTAACGAATCACATCACTTTGAGGGGGCGGTAGTCCGCACTTCCTTAAATGAAGATATCGTGTTTACCCATAATGGAAACCATGAAGGTATGCCAAAAATGAAAAATACAGAATATTAAAGAAAACATAAACATATTATATATCATATATAAAAAAAGTGACATCATAATGGCCACCTTTGAAGGTGTTAAATGAGTATTGAACAATCATCGTTTCGGGAGGCAGAATTTCGCCATCCACGGAAACCGTATGTTCTTTAACCATTTGATGTATTTGTGTGAGAGTGTAGCTCAAATAAATCTTATAAAAACATCCTATTATATTGAAGATACTGTTGTTGTTACAAAAGAAGTAAATAAAAAGAGTTTAGAGGGTTGGAGAAGCAAAATAAAACAAATGAACAAGAGAGAATGAATTACCTTTAAAAGTGTAACTCCTTTTGATTTGATCCTAAAGGAATCCTTTGAAAGGATTCTGCCCAAAGGGAATCCTCTAGAATGAGTAGAGGGATGTGGAGAGAGTAAATTGGCAGGGTTTGGCCGAGAAAAAGGCTTGAGGAGTGTGTGAAATGAGGTAGAGGTGGGGGCCTTTTATAAGAGGAGAGGAGGGGCACTTTTGGAAAGTAAAGAAATATTACTTTATTTGAAAATGTGTTTCGGTATTAAAAGGTCCCACATTGATAGAATTCGTGGATAAGGTGATAAGGGTTCGAAATACCCTCATACAATTGGTTTTGGACATGTTTAGTTCATAGATTTTACATTATCTTTCCATTTTATTTAAATCATCAAATAATGATGTCATCACTACATCATTATTATGTCATAAATAATTTATTTTATTTAATGTCTAAAAATTATAAAAAAAATACTATGATGTAGGAAATCTTTTTATCTTTCCAATTACTATTTATAATAAAAATTTCGACCTGTGTAACCCTACTTACAAATTGTTTTAGTAAAACAACTCATGTTTGTGTCAATTTAATTTTAACATTAAATAAAAAGTTATTTATGTCATTTCCCAACCAAAGTGTCTCCATGGGGTCCCCAAGTTGACCCATGGCTTGTCTTGGTCGGAAATGACACAACCAATAAAGTTGGGACATGTGTCTAGGTCACTTTATATTATTAAAGCATTATTTATACCTTAAACTACCCTAATTACCACTAATCGCGATTAAGAACTTAATAAGTTACTATTCACCAAAAAATTATTTTTATCCCACTGAACAACATTTTACTTCTTAATGACAACCATATATGTCGGGTTTTTGAAATTCAAAACACAATGATTGCAAAATTTCATTTAAACGGAAAATCAGTCTTTATAAGTACCACTTAGTGGTTTCACTATTCATAAAAAATTGAAGTTTTTCAGAAAAATACCAAAAATTCACCCTAAGCTATATTTGATATTCCGAATTCAAAAATGAAGTCTATTTTACAAAATTCAAAAAATATAAGACACATTAATTAATTTAATAATTAATTCCCGTTGTCAGAGCAAATAACGTGTTTTTATGAAACAATAAGTATCAAAAGATTGACACTAGTTTAAGTCTGATTTCAAAGTGAAATTGATTCCAATGACCACTATTGGATTTAATGGTAAAAATATTTTCTAATTTCACTTTAAAACCAATTAAAAAGATAATCTAATCATATAAATAAATTATATTAAAACGAGGTTTTGAATTAAAATACAACATTTTACACTATTCATTAAAAAAATGAACTTTATCAGAAAAATACCAAAAATTTACACAAAGTAAAATTTAATGTCCCGATTCTAAATAAGAGTTTAATTTGGTCCAAAAGAATGTATAAGAGTGATCAAAACTATATTTAATGACAGTTCTCCATCAAAAGGCGATAAGTGAACCTGTAGTGAAAACTAAGTCATATACGCCTAAAATTGAATTTTTTCTGTATTTTAATCCTTTATCTTTTATTGGATAAATGTAAAAACATTTAAAAACATATATAATCATATTTTAGTTATTTCTATCCATTCCCACAATTACAACGGCTACATGTTAACTACCATTTAAAATAATATTATTTTATTATTAGAGTGCAACGTAAGATTCCCAAGAAAACTCGTTGTTGCGTGTTGGGTACGCCATCGAGCATAGCGTCCCCTTTAAAGTCATTTAAATATTTTATTCACAAATATGGATAAATATGAAATGTCATATTCTTTATTTACCTGGGGTGTTACACTTTGGCTCGGTAAACCCCTGGTAATTTTTTCTCTCCACATCCCTCTATTACACCTAGAAGCCTCACTTTGGGCAGAAGTCTTCCCAAGGAAACCTTTGAGCTCAAATCAAAGAGAGATACCCGGTTGTAAGGTAATGCCATCACTGGTATTCTTTTGTTTTATTTTGCTTCTACAACCCCCTAAACTCTTTTTATTCATGTATTTTGTAACAACTCAAGTATATTTAATATACTAGGATGTTGTTATAATAATTATTCAAGCTACACTTACACACACCTACATCTAATGGTTAAAGAACATATTGTTTTTGTTGATGGTGAATTTCTGCCTCACGAAATGATGATTGTTCAATATTCTTTTAACACCCTCAAAGGTGGCCATTAAGATGTCACTATATTTATATATTATATATAATATGTTTATGTTTTACTTAAACTACTGTATTTTTCATTTATGACATACCTTTATGGTTTCCATTATGGTTAAACATGATATCTTTATTTTAGGAAGTGCGGACTACCGCCCCCTCAAAGTGATTTGATTCGTTAATACCATATGTGGTATGTATAAAGGATATATTTAAAGATATTATATATGATACCATACTGGAATTATAATACTATTATGTATCACTCTGTTTTAATTCCATTAAATAAGAAATAGAAATGGAAGTAGCGTTCATGTGTACGTACGGCTTACCGTCTCCATTAACGGTGCATTTCATTTCTTACCTCTAAATGTTATGTAATATTATAAATCCTTGTATATAATAGATATATATGATATATATGATATCTACGTAATGAATATAATTCTGGATATAATATATATTTTACCACATGAACAACTTGTAATTATAATGAGTTTATTTTTTTTACACAAGTAGCAATGATCTACAAAACGACCATTATTAACATAAATAATTACATAGTGTTCATAGAATGGTATTAAGTGATATAAAAGGAATAATGAACTTGAAAAATGTTCTTATGAAATTAGAAATTAACTCATGTTTATTATTCAGGAGGTTAAAGAACGATCGAGTCAAGTTGGACCCAAGGTAAGGGATCCTACCCCTCTATTTCTTTTTAAGTACACTCTTTTATGTCATTCGTTTTAAGATCATCTTTCTTATGATTGGGATGTTATTTTATATTACTCTTACTGTAATTTTTATGTTCATATGATTAGAGACTCTATTTTCTCTCATCAATCCATTTCAAAAGTTTAAATTGGCGACGTTAGGCTGCCGAAATTTCGTAAGGGGATTTTTATCTCACTTTGTGTTTTCTTGAGATTCATGCTACATTTGCCAATATTTCTTTTTGAGTGGTGTCTGTACTGTCCATTTTTCTACTCTTTGTGTAACATACTTTAGTTTATGATTATTTACATCAATTTTTTATAGTCCTTCTTTCATGGGGTGTACGTTTCGAATGTTACACAAATCGGTACGGGAACCTTTCACCCTCCTTTTTTTAAAAGACTTATTTTGTTATGTCTTTTAATTTTCATCTTATTATATGGGGATATGTTCTTATATATCCTTATTTCAATAAATTTTATCTCCATGTGATGAGATACCCTTTATCTCTCTCATCAACTCTTTTTCTAAAATTTGATGTGACGTCGTTAGGCTGTCAAGGGAACTTATTAACCCAATTTCGATTTATTTGGGTTCAACATGTAGTTATTGAATATGTCATCCTTTGAATATGTGTGATTGACCTTTGATTATTTTACACATAATATCCACTTATATTTGGTGTATTTATATTTTTCACACATAATTATGAGATTGATTTATCCTTAATTTAAGGATACCATCTTTATAATGGATTTCACCTCAATTTACATTTCCATTGAGACTTCATTGTTGTTATTCACTAATTCACTCTTATATGGTGTATATACTGTCCTTTAGAATATTATATTGTTAATCCCTTTATTATCATGATATTATAAAGTTTCGATTAAATGTTATTCCTCAATTATTGTATTTAAGTGTCTCTTATTTTGTTAAAAACCCTTTAACTAAAGTATCGTTTTAAATGTTTTAATGATTTATTCTTATAAATATTTCTCATTCATATACATGTTTTCAAAATGGTTTTATGGATTTATTTATATGGATATTAATGGTTTAAAATGTTAAAAGCTTCAATGTGGTATGAGACACTTTGATTTAAAAATCTCTTTATTAAATGGTTTAAATGGTTTTGAAAATGGTTTTTAGAATGGATTCATTATTTCAATATCTTAAAATGTAATTTTGTTATTGTAATGTGGGAATGTTATATTTCCATTATGCTTAAGTTATATGCTATGATTACGTTATGGTTCTTGGGCATTGTTTATGAAGACGTGTGGTTCCGTGATAAACTAAGGGCAGGTGAGCCCGATATAGCTCTCCAACGCATTGGGTAATGCAAAGGAGTTAAACGTTAAGGTATCTCCGAATCGATTTAGGGTATATACTGTGATGGGTATTCCAAATGTAAACAAGGGGTTAATGCCTACGTAAGAATGTTATGAATGCTTCAGGATACCTTTATGTCTTATGATTTCTATGGTTTATTCATGATTTTATGAAGTATGTTAAAGTGCTTATGTTTTATGGGTAATGTATGATTTCATTATTATGTATATATGTACTCATGTTTCCTTTCTATACTTCTTATAACCCTTACTGAGCTTTTTATGCTCATCCCATGTTTTTGAAATGTTTTTCACAGGTCAAGGGAATGGTACATGATATGATGATAGTGTCAAGGAAGTGTCAAGAAAGAATCCTTGTTTTATTTTAAATATGTTTCCGTTTATGGGATAAATGAATACTATCTTTTATGTAACCACTTTGTTTAAATGTGGAATGTAATGCAAGTTTTATGATCTAATTCTCTAAAACTCAAAACCTGAAAAGATCCTTAATGTGTAATCTTTTAACAACACAAGATTATGTATGGTTTAAGGCTGGGGCCTTATAGTTGGTATGAGAGGTCAGTTTAAATAACTTTAGAGGTTATAGTGTTGTTTAAGAAAAAGTGACAAGTTGTGTATAACCACAATGGTTAGCATATTAGATGGATTCATCATTTTTTTGAAATTTAGAATGAGTTTGAGATAACTTGGATAAGTATATCATGGTCTTAATCTTCCTCTTTTTTATTTTAGGATTTTACTGATATACTCACGCTGACCATTTTGGTTTTAGTAAATGGTTGGATCTAGCAGGCCCCAATGTAATAGTGGATTTGAAGAAAACTGTGATGGTTTTATGAAATAACTACTGAATGATATGGGAGCTGCAATGAGAACTCTTGTGGTTATCCTCAACGAACTATCTAGAGTCATGATTGACCACCTGCACCTAGTGATTTTTATTAGGCATCGTATATGCGAAAAACAAATTGCTACAGAATTTCAGGAAATAATCATAAAGCTAAGTACGTTAAAAAACCTATGTGTCAAATATGTGGAAAGAAACACATAGGAAAATGTTTCAAAGGGATAGAAAGATTCTATAGATGTGGAAATAAAGGTCATAAAGCAAGAACCTTCCATGGAAAAAGGAAGCATCTAGTTGACTCTAGGAAAAGGAAAGAAGTTCTTTCTGAAGGATCAATTGAATGTTTTAAATGTGGTGCGCATGGTCCTTATGCAAACACATGTCCTATGAAGAAGTTTCGGTAATGGGGTCACCAAGATCGTACAAATATTCATTTACCAATACCTAACACCATTCTGATTGAGGATGAAGAAACTGACAATGAAGAATGAAAGGTATTTATTATTTCTTAACATATGTTTTCCTATTATTTGAGTCTTAGGATATGATTCATGATTTTGTTTGTAGGAAAGAAGTATTTCAGAATAAGTTGAAAAGGAATGGATAATGGATCATGAAGAATGTTGAATGAGTAAGAAGTCATCATATAAGGGATTTAAGAGTTATGGTAGATTTTAGGATGGTGAAATTCTTAGATGTATTAAGTCTCTTTTGATGATGGGGTTACATTAGAAGACTTTTTATAGTAACCCTGATGTTTGATATAAAAAAAATTTATTCAAGGAATAATTATCCTTTATTTTGTGGATATAGTTATAAATAACCATTTGGGTTTATATGATCCTTGAATTTGAGGCAATTACTGGTTAATACATTTTGGGTTGCAAAATGGAAGTTATCAGATAACCTTTGTGGTTAAAATATGTTATGGTTATTTTTGATGAATTTATCTCTTTTTGAGGAATGTTATAAAATTATATAGTTTTTGAAAAGGGACAACACGCAGACCGTGTGACAACCCGTCGCGTCGGACGAAGCTGCGAGAATCGAACCCACAACCAAAGAGCAACTGGTATTTATCTCCTACCACTGGACTACGTGAAGTCCCTGGTTAGTTTGAATGATTCTTTTTAGTTGGATGATTTTATGAATTAAGAGTATGTTGATATTTTTGTTATCAATGGAAATGATTAGCCTATCATGGATGATATGTGATTAGGTTAATTACTTTTCAGTATGAGACTGTAAGAGTAACTGATGTTATTTTGGAGAAAAATGTTAAAATTAATCTTAGGAGACTATGTGATTAAATCCTTTAGAGAATTGGGTTTCAATATTTCATTGTTTTACTTTGTAGAATTTTATGGATATATGTTTATTGAATGGTCTTTGTTGAACATAGGGTTATTTTTGACAAATTTTGGAGATTAAGAATAGATTTTTTTAATGGATTATCCTTTTTGGGTATTATCTGATCTCATACTAACTGTTTTGGTTTTAGTTTTGGTTAAGGTCTAAAGACATGGGATGTATATAGTTCTCTTTTGTGGATTAGATGATTCTATAAAAGGATGATTATATCTATCTTAATGTGAACAAGCCATCCTAAATACTCGGCTTTGGAGAAAATATGAGTTCGTGTAGGAAGTCTAGTAAAATTTGAAAGTCAACACGACAATTTAGTATGCTTCCTAATGTTTTAGTTAAGCTCATAAATAAATTCCTCAATGAAAAGTAACTTAAAACAACAATGTTGTCTATTAATTTTTCCTACTGGGGAATCAAATACCGTTTAACCCATCACAAGTTTGTGATTTTATTACTGTTAACTTTCTCCTAGACATGTTTACTATCACTCTCCATCAGAACATGACCCTTTGTTTTTTCTTCCATATCCATATTTTCATACATGGAATCCTAGTATGGGTTGACTCAGGTGACATTTGTACTTCTCTCCCATTCTTTTAAAGTGATAGTTTTACTAAATCTTGTTCTGATGTGGGATTTTCAATGAAGCTTCCAAGCCCAATTTTAAAATTTTTAGGATGAAATTACCGAAAGGGGGGAAGGATGTAACACCCAAATTAAATAAAGAATATGACATTTTCATATTTATCCATATTTGTGAATAAAATGTTAATATTACTTTAAAGGGGACGCTATGCTCGATGGCATACCCAATACGCAACAACGAGTTTCTTGGGAAAATTACGTTGCACTCTAGTAACAAAATAATATTATTTTAAATGGTAGTTAACGCTTAGCCGTTGTAAGGGTGGGAATGAAAATAACTAACTACAAAATGAATATATATGTTTGTAAAATATTTTTACTTTTTATAATAAATGTTAGAGGATTAAAAATGCGAATGAATCCAATTTTAAGCGTAAACATTCTAATATTCATTAAAAGGTCGATCAACCGGCTTTTGATGGCGAAACTCTTTTAAATCCATTTTTTTACAATGTTATGTGTTATATTTGACAAAATATAATTCTTCTTTAGAGTAGGGACATCAAAATTTAATTTGTGTAAATTGTTTGTATTTTTCTAATAAAGTTCATTTTTTAATGAATAGTGAAAAATGTTGTATTTTAATTCAAAACCTCCTTTTAATCTAATTTATTTATATGATTAGATTATCTTTTGAATTGGTTTTTAAGTGAAATTATAATAAATTTTTACCATTTAATCCAATAGTGGTCATTGGAATAAATTTCACTTTGAAATTGGACTTAAACTAGTGTCCATCTTTTAATAGATATTGTTTCATAAAAACACGATATTTGTTTTGACAGCGGGAATTAATTATTAAATTAATTAATTTAACTTATATGTTTTTAATTTTGTAAAATAGACATCATTTTTGAATTCTGAATATCAAATATAGCTTAGGGTGAAGTTTTGGTATTTTTCTGAAAAACATTATTTTTTGATGAACAGTGAAACCACTAAGTGGTACTTAAAAAAACTGATTTTTCGTTTAAATGAAATTTTACCACCTCTGTGTTTTTAATTTAAAAAATACGACATATATGGTTGTCATTAAGAAGTAAAATGTGGTTCAATGGGATTTAAATAATTTTTTGGTGAATAGTAACTTTTAGGTTTTTAATCGCGATTAGAGGCAATTAGTGTAATTTAAGGTAAAAATAATGTTTTAATAATAAGAAATGACCTATAGACATGTCCTAATCTTATTGGATGTTTCATGGCCGGCCAAGAAAATCCATGGCTCAACTTGGGGACCCCATGGAGCCACTTTGGTGGGAAAATGACCTAAATAACTTTTTATTTAAAGTTAAAATTAAAATGTCACAAGCATGTGTTATTTTACTAAAACAATTTTTAAATGGGGTTATACAAGTCATATTTTTGACTATAAATATTAATTATAAAGATAAAAATATTTTCTATATCATGATATTTTTTTATAATTTTTAGACATTAAATAAATTAAATTATTTATGACATCATGATGATGCAGCGATTACCTCCTTAATAAAGGATTTAAATAAAATGAAAAGATAATGTTAACACTATAACATAAACTTATCAATGTCCTATTGGATGAGTATATTTCGATCCCTTGCAACCTTATCCTAGAAATACATCAAAGTGGGACCTTTAAAATCTGATACTCATTTTAAAATAAAGTAACATTTTGTAAGTTTCCATGAGTGCCCCTCCTCTCCTCTTATAAAAGGACCCCACCTCTACCACCTTACCCACACCTATCAAGACTTTGGCTCAGCCAACCCCTTCTCATTTTGTCTCTCAACATCCCTATATTACTCCTAGAAGCCTAACATTGGTTAGAAGTCTTCCCAAGGAAGACTTTGAGCTCAAATCAAAGAGAGATACCCAATTTTAAGGTAATGCATTCACATGTATTCTTTTGTTTTAGTTTGCTTCTCCAACCCCCTAAACTATTTTTATTAATTTATTTTGTCACAAATCCAGTATCTTTGATATACTAGGATGTTGATATAAGAATGATTCGAGCTACACTTACACACACCTACATATAATGGTTAAAGAACATACTGTTTCTGTTGATGTTGAATTTCTGCCTCACGAAACGATGATTGTTAAATAATATTTTAACACCCTCAATGGTGGCCATTAATATGAAACTATATTTATATATGATATATAATATGTTTATGTTTCTCTTAAGATTATGTATTTTTCATTTATGACATACCTTTATGGTTTCCATTATGGTTAAACACGATATCTTCATTTTAGGAAGTGCGGACTACCTCCCCCTCAAAGTGATTTGATTCGTTAATACCATATGTGGTACGTATAAAGGATAGATTTAATGTTATTATATATGATACCATAATGGAATTATAATACTATTATGTATAACTATGTTTTAATTCCATTAAATAAGAAATAGAAATGGAAGTAGCGTTCATGCGTACGTACGGCTTACCGTCTCCATGAACGGTGCATTTCATTTCATACTTCTAAATGTTATGTAATATTATAAATGCATGTATATAATGGATATATATGATATATATGATATATACATAATGAATATAATTCTGTATATAATATATATTTTACCACAAGAACAAATTGTAATTATAATGAGTTTATTTTTTTTACTCAAGTAGCAATGATCTACAAAACGACCATTATTAACTTAAATAATTACATAGTGTTCATAGAATTGTAGTAAGTGATATAAAAGGAATATTGAAATTGAAAAAGGTTCTTAAGAAATTATAAATTAACTCAAGTTTATTATTCATGAGATTAAAGAACGATCGAGTCAAGTCGGACCCGAGGTAAGGGATCCTACCCCTCTATTTCTTTTTAAGTACACTCTTTTATGTCATTCATTTCAAGCTCATATTTATTATGATTGGGATGTTCTTTTATATTACTCTTACGGTACGTTTTATGTTAATATGATTATAGACCCTATTTTCTCTCATCAATCCATTTTGGAAGTTTAAATTGGCGTCGTTAGGCTGCCAAAATTTCGTAATGGGCTTTCTATCTCACTTTGTGTTTTCATGACATTCATGATACATTTGCCAATATTTCCTTTTGAGTGGTGTATTTACTGTCAATTATTCTACTCTTTGTGTAAAATACTTTCGTTTATGAGTATTTTCATCAATTTTGTATATTCATTCTTTCATGGGGTGTACGTTTCGAAAGTTACCCAAATCGGTAAGGGAACCTTTCACCCTCCTTTTTTTAAAAGACTTCTTTTGTTATGTCTTTTAATTTTCATCTTATTATATGGGGATATGTTTTTTATATATCCTTATTACGGTAAATTTTATGTCCATGTGATGTGATACCCTTTATCTCTCTCATCCACTCTTTTTCTAAAATTTGATGTGACGTCGTTAGGCTATCAAGGGAACTTCTTAACCCAATTTCAATTTCTTTGGGTTCAACGTGTAGTTATTTAATATGTCATCCATTGAATATGTGTGAATGACCTTTGATTATTTTACACTTAATATCCACTTATATTGGGTGTATTTATATTTTTCACACATAATTATGAGATTGATTTATCCTTAATTTAAGGATGCCATCTTTATAATGGATTTCATCTCAATTTACATTTCCATTGAGACTTAATTGTTGTTATGCACCAATTCACTCTTATATGGTGTATATACTGTCCTTGGGAATATTATATCATGAATCCCTTTATTCACATGATATTATACAGTTTTGATTAAATGTTATTCCTCAATTATTGTATTCAAGTGTCTATCATTTTGTTAAAAACCCTTTACCTAATGTATCGTTTTAAATGTTTTAATGATTTATTCTTATAAATATTTCTAATTAATATCCATGTTTTCAAAATGGTTTTAAGTATTTATTTATATGGATATTAATGGTTTAAAATGTAAAAATCTTCAATGAGGTATGAGACACGTTGATTTAAAAATCTCTTTATTAAATGTTTTAAATGGTTTTGAAAATGGTTTTTAGAATGGATTCATTATTTCAATATCTTTAAATTTTATATTGTTATTGTAATGTTGGAATGTTATATTTCCTTTATGCTTATGTTATGTGCTATGATTACGTTATGGTTCTTGGGAATTGTTTATGATGACGGGCGGTTCCGTGATAAACTAAGGGCGGGTGAGCCCGATATAGCTCTCCAATGCATTGGGTAACGCGAAGGAGTTAAATGTTAAGGTTTATCCAAATAGATTTAGGGAATATACTGTGATTGGTATTCCAAACATAACCAAGAGAGTTACTACATACGTAATAATGTTATGAATGCCTCAATTTACCTTTATATCATATGACTTCTATGGTTTATTAATGATTTTATGAGGTATGTTAAAGTGATTATGTTTTATGGGTAAAGTATGATTTCATTATTATGTATATATGTACTCATGTTTCCTTTACATACTTTTTATAACCCTTACTGAGCTTTTTATGCTCATCCCAAGTTTTTGAAATGTTCTTCATAGGTCAAGGGAATGGTAAATGATATGATGATAGTGTTAAGGAAGTTTCAAGAAAGAATCCATGTTTTATTTGAAATATCTTTCGGTTGATGGGATAAATGAATACTATCTTTTATGTAACCACTTTGTTTAAATGTGGAATGTAATGCATGTTTTATGATCTAATTCTCTAAAACTCTAAACCTGAAAAGATCCTCAATGTGTAATCTTGTAATAACTCAAGATTAGGTAAGTTTTAAGGCTGGGGCCTTATACATAGAGATTTTGGTTGAACCAATGACATGACATTTATGCTTGGAGACTCCTACTAAGTAATACTCAGGGATCATACAGTAGTGCTAAAAATGTGACCTAGCCCTTTGAGTTGAATGTTTTAGTTCAAATTTTATGGTATCAGTGTTGAGGCCTTACAATGTCATTTTGTATATTTATCGGTTTACAAAAATTCATTCCTAGTTGTAGTATTTTAGGATAAGGGTGTGGGGAATCTACATTTACTGAATACTGATTTCCAATATTAGATAATAAGAAACCATGTATGTTTATGATCAAATTTTGAATCGAATGGTGTAGTTGGTAACTCATCAATTGTCAAGACAAACCCTTTTTATAGTGGATGTTTCCAATTCCCAATTTCCTACAGTAGTGGTAGAGTATGAGGGATTATTCTTAGAATATGTTCTAGGATTAACTATCCATGTTAGATATACATATTAATTAATCTAAACACTTGGATGAAATTGATATCTACACCATCATATCAGACGGCTCCCTAAAAGCTTAATGAGCCGATGGTGTTGTTGGAGGAATTGCATAGGAATGGCTTCGTGAGAGATAGTGATTCTCCTTAGGCAGACCCAATATTGTGGTCCATGATGGTAGAAATGAGAATTAGGTTTTGGGAGGACTACTAAAACTTAAAAAAAGTTACAGTGATGAAAAAGTGTCCACTACCAATGATTGATGAACTCTTTTGTCAATTGAGAGAGGCATGATGGTTCTCAAAGTTTTACCTCTGATCGGGCTATCACCAATAGTGATTATGGGATGATTATATACAAAAGACAACATTTATATGACTCTATTGTTACTATTAGTACATGGTTATTCTATTTGGTGTGACAAACTCCCCATAAATGTTCATGGGACTCATGAACCAAATATTTTAACCTTATATAGACTGGTTTGTGGTAGTCATCATCAAAGATTACCATGTATAATAATTTTTTGAGGGGGATAATGTGAGGCACATAAGGATGGTTCTTGAATGATTTATAGAGGACATAGTATAATGAAATATCTCGATTTTTACTTTCTGACCTCATATTGTCTACATTATATGACACAGTATTTATGAGGATGGAGTGGAAATGGTCCTGACGACGGTCATAGAGACATTAGCATGGGAGATACCAATGAATGTGAAAGTGGTTAGAAGAATTCATGGCTTGGAGGGTTATTTCTAGAGATTCATAACTAATATCTCTAGAGTGTCAGCACAGAAGATGTCATTCACACTAAATGTGTATCCTTTTGTGTGGACATAGAAGTGATAGATGGGTTTTCAGTAGTTGAGGAAGAGTTGGACGAGCACTCACATCTTGAGTGTAACACCCCAGACCTTGTTACCCAGAGTCTGTGCATTATTATATAATGTTGGAATGATCAGTTGTGATCAAGTCTCAAAACACTGATCCGTTTAGTATACTTGTAAGTAGTAAATACATATATCAGTTTCACATTACATTATGAAACAAAAAAACAAAAACCTTTTTATCTCCATTGATTAAACACATTTACCATCATCTATCCCTATAGATCAATCATAATACTCTTCTTGGAATCCTGTGAAAATAAAACAGAAGAATGAGGTGAGGAAAAATTCTCAGTAAGGGTAAATAATATTGTAGAAGCTATAAACTTTTAATGAAAAATGTGTAATAAAAAATACAACCATTTAAACATAAACATGAACATAATATGGAAAAACTAAATCATACATTACCCTATGAAAATTCACATGGATATAATACTTGTTGAATAATCACATTTATTATCTAATTTCATAACAATGGAATGCATAATGGTGGACATCATAACCACATTGTGAGGGCCCTATGCCAATACTACAAAAAAAAGTTTGTCATGGCCTACTACCAAGACACTAGTTTTTCTCTTGAGACCTACCGATAAATCAAGAAGCTATAGTAGGCTCCACCATCACTTACTAATTCCAATGCATTACTCATTTGAAATTTTTGAATCATAATATAGATATTCGTATTAAAAAAATCATAAAAAATGTAAATACTTTAACAATAAACCATGAATGGTATAAAAACAGCACATCCACAGTGAAATATATAAAAACACATTAAATACAATATAGAAGATTATATTATAATAAATCAACCTCAATCAAGAATAATATCTATTAAAATATGTAGACATAGTTAGAAATAATAAGTGAAACTCATTGAGAGAAATATCTCTTTATGTGAAATCATTTAAAAGTCACTCAGTTATAAAGGATTTCATTTGAAGATAATTTTGGAATAAAAGTGTCCCATACCAATTTGAAACTTTTGAATGGAATTAACATTTTAATACAATTATGTCCATATATATAAATCATTAAAATTTCTTTGGAAATGTGGATATTAATGATAATGATTTAGAAAAATAAATCATTAAATAATTTAAAATACTGATCATGATAATGTGTCCCTTCCAAAAAACCTCAAAATATATATTTTTCAATCATTTTTATGAATCATGGACATGTATGATTAAAATTTACAAGTAAATACTTACTCATATACAATCTCGAATAATAATGAAATTGAGTAAATGGCCACTACCTTGTACTTTGTTTTCGTTTAGGGTACGTTTAACCTATTTTTTAATGTATATAGTATGTTATTAAATTATAACAGAACCATATTCATATTTATGATATCATACGTGAATTATTTGTGTCTTTATACTAAACTTTTTATTTAAATTTCAATGTTAACATAATATTTCTTGTAATAATCACTTTATTTATCATAAGTGTTTTAACTTGTAATTCTTGATCGTATAAATTATACCATGATTTAATTGATTCCAAAATATAAAAAATTATATATGTGTCATATATACTCAGAAAATAATTATGTATAATAGATTGATATTCGAAATGGAAAACACGGTCTATGGAGATGGCTGGTCGTACGTACTCATAAACGTCGTTTTCGTTTTCATATCGTATAGAACAAAAGTAAGTGAATGAGATATATGTAAATAAACACAGAAAAAAATATAATTTTAGTATAATTATCATGTCATATAGTAAATACTTATAAATAATATGTATATATATTTATAATCATCATTGAATAGTGAACGTGGGAATGAATCTCATCGGGTCGTGGAGACGGTAATCCGTACACACGAACAAATAATGATATAATTATATAGATGGTAAAATCATATGTCATTGGATGGTATATTATATATAAAAAATATTTAACATGTTATATTTTTTATTTACATAAATTATACAATTTATTATACCCATCCAAATAACGAAGTGTTGAAAAACAAACTACACCACGATGTGTAGACGTTAAGCCGTATGTTCACATATATGGTGACTTTGTCATTCCTAGGATGGATAGAATAATAAATATGGTTGTACCATATTTATTAGTATATCACATTATATATATGGTACTTACTTTATTATTTTGTAATGGAAAAAACAATGAAAGTAGAAGTGGAAGAAGAAAAGAACATTGAAAAAGGTGAGGAAATAATGACCTATTATTCGTGTTTTTTCATTTTGATTTTAACAAAATAAATCCATAGGATAGCTTTATGATCAATTGAAGGCCTCTAGGATGAATTGAGGATAGTAGGGAGGATATTTGAGTAGTATTTTTCGAGAGAAATGTCTTTGGAGGTGTGAATATAAGAGAATGGGATTTACCCTTTTATAAGAGAGATGACCGGCAATTTAGGGAAATATTGAAATATTAATTTATTCTAAAATTATATTCCACTTATAATATCTCCAAATGGAAGTATTTAGAGTATAAATTTGGTATGGGTCTCCATAATCTATTCTAATAGGTTTTATACACGTTTAGGACACCATGGTATCCTTATCTTTTAGATTTAACCCTTAACTAAGTAGTTTAACTTTTACTATATCTTCTTGTATTATTATAATACATGGTTAATAAACATATCAGAAACTAGAAATAGAACCTCAAGTGGTTTATTAATGTCATATATATCATTATATATGTCTTTTTTCCAAACCGTATATTTTTAGGAATATTATATCATTTAATAATATAGTATTTGTTTTAAAAACTCATTTATGTCAATTTTGACACTATTTAGTAATTTCTTTTTGTGAAAGTCATAACAGGATAATTACATGAAAAGAATTTATTAAATCAACTTTAACATGTAATATTAACATATAAATTTCTTGGATGGCCTCAAAGTTTTCAATTTTCATTTATTTTGATATTTAAAATATCAATTATTTTAATCATTTATTGATATGGTAATTACGTCATCATCATTATGTCATAAATAACATTAATTATTTAATTTCTAAAAATTTTAAATAACTTATCATGACATAGGATATCATTCTGTATTTATAATTAATATTTTTAGTTTAATATATCTTCGGCGTAAATCTATATTAAAAATGTATTAGTTATTAAACATTGAATTAAACAATTTTAACCCTTCTTTAAATAAAATACAATAAATTTTGCAACATGACCCAAATGGATACAAAGGGTCTTATTTTGTTCAATGGATGAATTTGGTTGAAATACACTTGTCCAATAAAATTTGGATATGTGATGGGGTATAATTAACATTATTTTTACCCTAAATTACATTATTTATTTTTAACCATGGTAAATAAAAAATATAAGTGACTATTCACCAAAAATTATTTTCATCCTATTGAACCACATTTTAATTACTTATGTAAATCATATCTCTTGGATCTTTGAAATTAAAATCACAAATTCTGTTATATTACATTTTATGCAAATTTGCAAATATGCCTAGAAGGTGAAAAAATTTGTCTAGAAGGTGGGAAAGAATGTTAAAATGGTTCAATAAAATTACATATATCTAATCATATTATAAAATGTCTCTAATGACTTATATTTTACTATTATATGTATTATGTTTTTATTTTAAGATAAATTTTTTATTCAAAATTTATTAAAATGATAAAGATTGTTTTTATGCACCATACGGTATTTATCACAATTAATCAAAAATTGAAAGTTTTAATAAAAATACCAAAAATTACTCCATGAATATTTTGGTATTCTAAATTAAAAAATTCTGTCTATTTTACCAAATTCAAAACATTGAATTTTCATTAATTAATTTAAAATTAATTCCATTTGTCACAACTAGAAAGTGGGCTTTTGTGAAGAAAAAACTTTCAAAAGATTGATATGTGTTTATGTTCTATTTAAATTTAAAATTACATTCAATGAATATATTATAATAAATGATAAAAATATAATCTAATGATACTTAAAACAACTCAAATTTTAAAAATTTCAATACAAATTATTTCAATTAAAAAAGAGGTTTTATTAAAATTTCGTATTTTCACTATTCATCAAAATATGAAAGTTATAAGAAAAACAACAAAAATTTATCAAAACTAAATATCTGTCTTTCTTATAAATAAGAAATTTATTTTTTAAAATTTACTATATGAATGTGTCAAATATTGTATTTTAAAAAGGGTTCCCTATTAAAAGGCGATAAAATTGTATTTTTTAAAAAATATTTCCTTTATCTGAAAAATTGAATTTTTTCTTATATTATGTCTAAGAAACAAATAATATTGATGGTAAAATTATTCTGAGTATTTAAAATTCAAAATTAAGTCAATACTATTCATAACCACTTTTTGAATGACTAGTTTGGAAAGTCGTGGTGCACTCAAACTTGGTGTTTCATGTATCGGAAGCTATTAAATTACTTTAATGAGAAGACGTACTATTAAATCCTATGCTGTTAAATTCATCCCGCCTTCAATAAATTGCATCCACGTAATTATAAATTGTCCTTTGAAAAAAAGGTTAAAAATAGAAAATACATTTTTGGAAAACCCACATCAGAAATAGGGTTAATAAAATATAGTCATAATAAGAGGGAAAGTGAAATTAAAATGTCACCACCAAATTAGGATTTTGAATTAGGGAAAATCGGTGGAAATTAGAGACACATAATTGGGGGGGGGGGTGGATGTAAGTATATATAGGGAGTTATTGAATTCCTCAATCACAAAAAAATTATCAATAAAGAGAAAATTGAGGCCCTCAAAGCCATAAATCATTGACGACTTAAAATATCATGGGTGCATCCAAACATATGTTATTAGGATAGAATTAATTCGGATTTAAGATCTTTTACTTTATGTTTAAGAATTAATTTCTTCATAGAATACAAAAAATATTATTTACAAGTTTAGATCAATCCTTTAACTAATTTCTACCACGAACTCGTCTTTAAATCTAAATGATACTACAACATAAAAATATTCAATTTATCATAATCGTATAGGGTTTAAAAATATTTATTTTATAATTCATCTATATGATCATTCAAAACAAACAAGATTATCCAAACCAAGAAATCACATAGGCCAGTGGTAGGTGATGCACCATTGTCACCCTTCAGTTGCGGGTGCAAGTTTCGCAGCCTTTCCGGACACGACGGGTAATCGCCAGACTTTCAGTTTGTCCATTTTATAAAAATCCAAAAATATTGTTATTAAATGTTTTAACCTTGAACCATAGTATACAATGTCAAAATTAGTCAATTACAAACTTTAAAGTTATCAACAAACTTGTTTCCAAAATCATACTCCAAAGATTTATAAGGATAGTCAACATAACATTATGAAGATCTCTTTTTTCCATATACTAAAATGAGATTACCTTCATCGGGTATTCTCATAAAACATGGTAACACACTAAATTACTATAAAACCGTATTGATGGCATTCTTTCTCCCTTATTACTTATAGAATTCTAGATATATTCCTTATATCAATAATTTTGAATACCACAACAATGATGGAATAAACAAACCATTAATTAGTTCTAATGTAGTTAAGAATATCTAATATAATTTATCCAAACAAACATTCTCTTATTCCAAAAGTCACTACCTATTTATCAGAACCACATTAATGTTTATATTCCTTTCCACCATGTATTTTCCAAAAGTATTAACTTGTTGTTTAGTTACTTTTTTTAGTACCATATAATCTAAAATCCTCAATGAAATAGTACTTGAGTACAATACTTATTTATTTACATAATTAATATAACTATTAAATCATTAATACAACACACAAATGAAATAATTACTTAATAAATATATAATAACACTAATTATTCCACTTCATCTGTGCAAACAACATATCTTGATTATTATTCAATAACATCATTTTGGGTATACTCTATTTTTTGGGACATTAATTTGTGTAGTGACCCAACACCCTACAAATGAAGCATCATACATTTCAATCCTTTTTCTAGCCCTTTAAATCATGAAATTGGTGTCATTTTTCTCCACACATATAACAAAAACATATTCCCTTCATGCACTTCCCAGGGTGATTTTTTCCATAGTTATCACATATGGTAAAATCATTCTTTACCTTATTCCCTTTATATATTTTTCACTCTACCATCCTCTTCTTCTCTGGATTCCCTTCAAATCCATTTGACATAAATAATTATTCACTTATCTTATTAACACGTGATATTATTTCTCTATATTATGAGAATATGCAAGAGAATATTTTCCTTCTAATTTTATTATTAAGGCCCTAAAAGATATGTTCCATCATACCCTTTGGATTATGTTTATTGTTGGGGTTCTCATTAATTTTATTGTGCGCCATTTATAAATGATGATATACACTATGATAGATCAAATCATAATGTATAATCCCAAACATATAAAATACCTAACTTAAATTGAACAGTTTATGCATATAATTCATAATCATAAAAATGTTTTTAGGATATATTTACACATAAATCGTTCATAATGGTTTTTTGAAAAAATGTGAATTATCATAAGGATATCCCATTGTAATTTCAATACGAAGAGGGCAGCATGTCACACTATCATGTACCAAGATACCCTGGGTCAAGACCAAATCTCATTGTTAGAGTTTTCACTCTTAGGTACTTCTGCTTCAGAGCCAACTCTACATGTTTTTGGTCAAACATGGATGAATTTTCTTAGAAAACCCACATAATTTTGACATTACCAGATTTTTTGATGTTCTTCTATACTAATCATCAGTGTATGTCATAGGGTAATGTTCTCTAATCAGAGTTTATCAAAATATAGTTTCCATGGATTTCACTAAACATCCTCTAATACCAACTGTTACTCACTAAACCTAATTACCGAGAGTCGGTGCATTATTACATAACTTTAGCATGATCACAATAGACCATGTCCCAAAACACTGATTAATTTACTATCCATGGAGGGACTAGATACATACATAATTTTTTACATTACATTATGAAATAAAAAGAACAATAACATTGTGCCTCCTTTTAACTCAATCATATCCCATAGTATATCCATAAAGGACAATCATAATACACTTATTGGAAAATTGGGAAAATAAAACATAAGAAAGGGTGAGTTCAGATGGTCAGTAAGGGTAAATAATTTAGCGGAAGCTGTAAAATTTTAAGGAAATATGTAAATAAAAACCACAGCCTTTTAAACATATACTTTAACATAATATGGAAAAAATAAATAATACGTTACTATATAAACATGAACTTGGATATTATACTAGTCTAATAATCACTTGTAATAACAAATTTTATAATAAGGGAAAACATAACGCCAGAAATCATAACATCATGGTCAAGGACCACTTCCAAGACTAAATTTTTTTTTGTCAATGCCTTGTTCCAAGATACTAGTTTGTCTCATGAGACGTACCTATGTATCAAGGAGCTATAGCTGGATTCACCCATCACATACTAAGTCCAATTCATTCCTCATATGAAAACGTTGAAACATAACATACACATTTGTATTAAAACAAGCATATAAAATGTAAATACATTAACCATAAACAATTAATTGTATAAAAAACATCCATAGTCAAATATATAATAAATCATTCAATACAATATGGAAGAATATATTATAATAAATCGAACCCAGTCAAGAATAATATCCAGTAATGGTTTTTGATATAGTTTTAAATGGTCAGTAAAACACTTTGACAGAAATATCCATTTCTGTGAAATCTCTTAAAAGTCATGCATTTATAAAGGATGTAATTTAATATAGAGTTTTTAATCAAAGTGTCCCATACCACTTTGAATCTTTTCAATGTAATTAACATTTCCAAAAAATCATGACCATATAAATAAATTATTAAAATCTTTTTTAAACATGGACATTAAGTAAAAATATTTTTTAAAATAAATCATTAAAACATTTAAAATATTGATCTTAATAAATAGTCCCTTCCACAAAACATTAAAATATTTATTTTGAATACATTTTTATGAAACATGGACATGGATGATACAAATTTCCCTGTAAATACATACACATAAATAGTCTCAGATAATAAAGAGATTGAGAAATTAACCCTTACCTAGAACTTTATTTTGGTTGATAGTAAGTTTAACCACCTATATAATAACCATAGTATGTTATGAAATTATAACAGAACCATATCCATATTTCTGATATCGTACTTGATTCATTTATGGATTTATACTACGCATTTAATAATAATTTATAATTTAAAATAATATTTGGGTAATAATCGCTTTCATTATCATATGTGTTTTATCTTTTTTATTCATGATCGTATAACATATATTATGATTTAATTTATGAAAGAATATAAACAAATTATGATTCATATAGATTAAGAATATAATTATGTATAATATATTGATATATGAAATGAAAAAAACTCTCTATGGAGATGGAAGTCCTTACATACGTATAAACGCCATTTTTGATTTCATATGGCATTAAACAAAAGTAAGTTAAAAATATATATGTAAATAAATAAATATATATATATATATATCTAGAAGAATAATTAGGTCATATATTATATACTTATTAATACTATATATTTATAGTCATCGTTGAATGGTGAATGTGGAAATGAAGCTCATCACATCATGGAGACGGTAAGTCGTACAAACGCACAAGAAATGATTTCATTCTATTGATAGTGAAATCATTTATAATTGGATGGTATATTATATATAAAAAATCATTAAAATTTTATATATATTATTTACATCAGTTATACTCATTATTAAATCCATCCAAATAATTATGTATTGAAGAAAACATCACACCATGACGTGGAGACAGTAATGTATACATACGCACGTATGGGGGCTTAGTCATAAATAGGATGGATAAAATAATGAAAATGGTTGTACAATATTCATAATAAAATCATAGTATTTATTAGGTAGTATAGTTATTATTATGGTATGTAAACAACAAAGAAAGAGGATGTTGAAAAAGAAAAGTTCTCTGAAATAGGTGATGAAATAATTATCTCTTCTTCAGGTTCTTTTGTTTGATTTTAACAAAATGGATCCTTATGATTTATTTCTGATCAATGTAATGCCTCTAGGATTATGTGAGGGTAATTGGGAGGACATTTGTGCAGGGGTTGGCGGAGCCAAATAGATTTAAAGGTGTGAATTTATGAGAAGGAGAAGTACACTTTTATAAGAAAGGTGAGGGGATCTTTAAGGAAAACTTGAAATATTAATTAATTCTAAAATTATTATCTGCTTTTAATAACTCGAAATTTTTAAATGTTCCTAGAAGGTGATTAATGAGCCTAGAAGGTTTGTATAAAATGTTAAAATAGTTCAATGAAATTTTATATATATTATCTTATAAAAAAATGATTTCAATGACATGAATTGTACTAATATATGTATTATGTTTTTTAGATAAATTTTTAGTTAAAAATAATTATTTAATTGAAAAAGATGGTTTTTATGTACTAGGCCGTATTTTTTAGTATTCATCGAAAATTGGATGTTTTCAGAAAAATACCAAAAATTTTCCCTAAGATAATTTTGATATTATAAATTAAAAAATGATGTCTATTTTACAACAATAAATTCACAGAATTTGCATTAATTAATTTAAAATCAACTCCCATTGTCAAAACTAGAAAGTGGGTTTTTGAGAAGTAAACACTATCAAAAGATTGATATGTGTTTATGTCAAATTTAAAAGTAAATTTTATATAATTACATTTATTATATTAAATGATAAAAATATATTCTAATTATACATTAAAACCACTCAAATATATCATTTTACACTAAAAATTATTTCTATTAAAAAAGTTGTTTTAATTATAATTTATTATATTTCACTATTCATCAAAATATGAATGTTATTAGAAAAACCCCAAAAATATATCATGAATAAATTTTTATATCCCTATTCCAAATAAGAAGTTTATTTTATCATATTTAATATATAAAATTTTAATCATTATATTTAAAAATAGTTCACTATTAAAAGGTGGTAAAATTAATTTTCTTGAAAAATACTTCCTTTATCTGAAAAATTGAATTTTTTCTTATATTATGTATAATAAAAAAATTATATGGATGTTAAAATTATATTGAGTATATAAAATTCCAAATACATTTAATACTATTCATTACCAATTTTTGAACGGCTAATTCGGTAAGTCGTTGGGTAGTTGAACTCGATGTTGTGTGTGACACAAGATATTGAGTTACATTAAAGATATAACAATCTAGGATGTCCCAGGGTGTTACATTGTGATTACCATAAGAAAGTTTCATGTATATTGGTTTCAACGATGGATCGGGAACCACAATTTGTTTTGTTTTTCTGTTGATGTAGATTGTCATTATAGATTGTTAATTCGAGTTGATACCAAATGATTTGAACTACGTTACGCCTGATATTGATCAAGTAGTGTTAGTGTAACACCCAAATATTTTTGAAATAAATTTAATATTGAATACATCAAACACTCAATCTCTACAAAACACTTATTTTTTATAACCTAGATAGTAATCATAGATTTTCGATCTATGTGATTTGAATTTTGAAAAACTGACATGCACATTTGCGTTGTGTAATATATTTTGAGTCCAATAAGAAATACTTAATTTTTATGTGAATGGTAACAAAACCTAAAAAATTGTAATATGAAAAGTAATATTCCCATTAAGAATATTAAATCATATTATTATTTTATTTTTATAATGTTATAAGATAATGAGATCATGATTATTTTTTCAAGGTGATATAATTCTAATTATTGTTCTAAAATTGTTATTTTTCAAATAAATTAATATTATATTTATAAATTAAATTAAAAATATTTATGAAATTATTTTTAATATATGGAGTTCATTTTTGAATTCTATATGTTCATAAATGGTTATGATAAATTTTTGGTATTTTTTTAAAATACTTAATTTTTTAATGAATAGTAAAATAAGGTAATTTACTATATATATACATTATCAGTTAAATTCACTATTCCAATAACCATGGATGATGTAAGGAAACTTGATTTGAACTGAAATTCACTTATTACTATTATTTATCACAATAATATCTTATTTTTTTCTTCTACAATATAATAAAATAATGTGAAAACCCTTCTCTCCATCACTATAACCCACCCCCTCACTCCCTATTTTCTTCACTCCTATCAAGCCTTTTTCATTGTAAATGTTTTGATCAAATACCCTCCCATTCTGCTCATATATATCTATCATTAGTTGGTCCCATAAAATACCATTTCATATCCCCTAATGAGGCTCTCAAATAATATTACTTCAAACTGTAAATTCATCATTTCATATCCTTTATTTCCAGTTCCATTGTTTTCTTTTTTTTCCTCACCAAATTTTATCCAAATTTTGTTATGAATCCAGTACCATAAAACTCTTTTAATATTGTTATGATAATTTAATAAATATTAATCATATATCCTTCATCTACTTTTATACTAGAAACGAAAAAACCATCCAAGATATATTAATTTATCACATTCAAAGATTATTTTTTTCAATTTCTATTATAATATTCAATTTTATTCATGGAACCATTGTGATCATTGAACCAAAATATAATATATGTATTATAAATTATTTATGGTTTTGAGTACTTCTTTACAAATCATTTTAATTTATAAATCCCAATGAGTGCGTTGTGATTAAAAACAAAAAATTAACCAAATCAATGGTCATTAATGTTTTATAGAATGATTCATCATCACTCCCAATAACAAAACGAATTTTATAACAAAAAAATATTTTTTTCGTTCACTAATAACAAAAAACTTCTATTCTGGACTACCATTCTCATTCAACATGTTTATTTTTACATGAATATAAATAAATCTATCATGGAAACCAAGCAAGAAAACACTCCAAACAATGAAAATAAATCTCTTAACCCATAAAAAGTTCGGGAATGAAACTAATAAAGTTATAATATATCAATAAAATTTATATGAGGTTTAGTACTCATTAATTTAGAAAACTAAATTTTATTATATAGGTTATTAATCTCACTTTAGGAACAAGTTTTTATATATGTAAAGGGTTTTCCTACCTGATCCTCTTTTTCATTTGGGTTTCTCTTTATCAGTCTTTATAAAAAGTAAATTCGAAATTATAAATATTTCCTCCACATGAATTATGTTAGAATGTTCTATGTATGTTTAAAATCCATAATCCAGGTTTAGTTTATATGAGTTACTTGTTATAAATGGTATATTCAAATTCATTCTGAAATATAAGCCGGATTCAAGGGAATTTCTCAAATTCATACCTAGTTTCAAGGGAACTCTATAGTCTATTTTGAAAAACATTGTTTTTATATAATCAATAATTATATTATGAAAATAATTTCTTACCAAATATTATGTTTTATGCAATTATTTTTTATGAAAAACTCATATTTAGGATATCCCTTTTCATATGAATAATTAATTGGACTTATTATGTAAGGGGTGGGGCCCAGTATAGCACATTGATGCATCTGTAGGACTAATGAGACAAATATAAATGGAAATGGTTGAGGATTTTAACATATTTATATAGGTTTTTTGATGAGGCCTTATTCATTTTTATATGTTTTTGTTGAGGACATGATGGTATGTTTTAGAATGTCTAACACATGAATTTCCCATTTTATGAAGATAAAAATTCATAGTTCTTGTGGTTATTCGACTGGTATTACAATCATTGTTATGTTTTATTGTGGAAATAATTACTCAACTAATATTCTAGCCATAATGTGTTCAAGTATATTATTTTTAAAGGCATGTGTTTTCAGTTATTAACCATTCTTAATGTTTATGTTTATGATATCATCAACTATATTTCTTAACATTAATGAGCATATGAGATCACCCATTCTTGTGTTCCATTTGTAATAGGACATGAAGAGGTATATTATGATTGACATTAAAAGCTAATATTATTGTGGTGGATGATCCCAATAGATCTTATTCGTTGTTTTTAATTTCATATTGTAATGTTGAACTTATGTGCGTATCTATATTTCCAAATCTACTAAGCTATTCATTCCTCCAGGATTCAAATTTCACGTAATCAAGATAATATGATGTAATAAGGCACAAGATCAGTGCAACTGGGGTTGAGTCTTTATAGTTGGTATCAAGGATGTTCAGTAGAAAACTTATAATCTAGATTTAGAAGTTGTAGAATTGGGGAAAAACCCCTAATATAGTCTTTGAGTATAATCTTTCAAGAACATCTAGACATTTTGGTAAGGAATAGAATTTGTGGATCATACTAGAAAATAAATTTCATTATGGATACTCCGGGGGAAATAGTTATAGCACATACATACCTAGGAGTGATAACTCTAGTAAGGGGATTTGGTATTGACCTGTGGTATCCTTTTATACGACACCGAGCCTTATTATGCAGCTAGTTTGACACACGTGGGGAATATAGTTAGGATAATTCAAATTTTCAATACAGACCATTATGAAGGATTTAAATGTAAATTTTCAATAAACAAAACTATTTTTATAATTATGGTATTATCTATACATAAGATTTCAATTTATGTTATGTATTTTAGAAAGTTGAGATAGTACATTATGATTCATATCCTAATATAGTGTATCCTATTATTTATAAATGGAACCTAGTGGAAGCAATGGAAATGAAAAGAACTTGTATATCCCATGTACAGATTTCCCTCATGTGCATGATAATAATGTTTGATCTGGACCTATGACTGGTGTAGAGAAACATATTACAATACTGGGATAATTTACATAGGTTATGAACCACAACTATAGTATTATAGAGAATCTAGATCCACAATGTAGCGGATATATGTTATATTGATTTCTGCAACAATAGACTCCATAATTTAATGGGACTAAAATCCCATTCATAGTGGAGCAGTAGATAATTCCATTAGAAAAGATATTTCTTTCCATGGGATGAAATGACATAAAGAAGGTTTTCGAGGTAGTTTGTCGTCTGTCATGAGATGCTGATCGACGGTGGTAACTAATTAATAAAAAAAATGATGAGGAAAAGTTATAAAACATTGAATGGAGTTTATGTAAACAACTTTTCTTAGATAAATACTTTCCTCATGAACAATGAGCGGAGATAGAAATCTATTTTCTAAATTTGAGAAAAATGAAGATGAGAATTTTGCAAGGTATGAAGATAAATTCACATGAATAGAAAGGAATGTTGTGGACTAAATAATTAATTAAAGATGAAATATTGTACCAATATTTGATGTTCTAAAGAAATTCCTCACATGTTCATTGGATTTCCAATCATTATCATCATTCAAAAGTATAGTCCCATGTGCTATCATGATAAAAATGAAGTTACCTAAAACTTATGACATTAGTTAAAAGAAATAGAAGAATATGGTTTCTGAAAGCTCTAGAAATGAAAATAAAAAAATGTGAAGTATGTGAAGAATTGACATTCCACCTTATGATTATTGTTGATGGAATCCCCGTGGTGCCAGCTTAAAAGAAAAAGGGGTGTGCTACAAGTGTGGACAGAAAGGCTATCATGCTGGTATTTGTATGGGGAATAATGAAGATATTATTTTTAAATGATATAATTATAGGGATATGGGACATTATTCTAATGATTGTCAAAATCTTCATGAATCATGCCTCAGTAAATGCTAAAGGAGAAGGGAAAATCTTATATGATCACAACTGCTGATATTGAATTTTACAATGATGTGTTTGTAGATAGTATACATGTTTCCTAAAAATTATCCAATTAATTATTTGATTCTGGAACATCGCATTATTTTGTATCTTCAATGTTTTCCAAAAAATTATAAATTCTCAATATTATTTAATAATTGTGTAGTTAGTAAAAACTCCAAAGGGGAGTATCATTGCATAAAAGTTGTGTCAGGCTGTCCCCATTATGGAATATAAACGTGCTTTATCTGTTGATTTTATTATAATACCCAAGATTCAAATTTATATAATCATCAGTATGGCTTGGATTTTAAACCATGATGATATAATTTATTACATGAAGAAGGAGGTTACAATTTTTGAGGATGATGTAGAATACTTTTTCTTTAGAGAAGAAACACCACCATTTGATTCCCATCTAGATCAACACCCATTAGATTTACAAAATTCAATTATTGGGGACGACCGGAGTGAAAAAAATATGGGTGAGTAATGGAATGTTCAAAAAGATGATATAACTATTGTGAAAGAATATGTTGATGTGTTTCTAGAGGATTTACATAATGACACTCTAGAGTGGGAAATTGATTTTTTTATTGAAATATTTTTTGATTCAAGGTCCATATCAAATACACATTATTGAATTTTCAATGTGGAATTAGTGTAACTAAAGAAACAACTCTAGGAAATGAGTGGTAAAAGGATTTATTCTACCTAGTGTTTCCACCTGGGGAGCTTGTGTTCTTTCTATTAAGAAGAATGATGGATATATGAGGTTATGCATTGAATACTGAGAGATAAATTCAATAACAATAATGAAAACTATCTCCTACCCCGCATTGATGCTTTATTTTATCAAATTCATAGAGACCAATATTTTTTGATTATTCGTTTTCAATAAGTATATCATAATTTGTGTATCAAGAAGGAATATATTCCGAATACAACAATTGGAACCATGTATGGGCATTACATGTTTACAGTATTGCCTTTTGGACTGACTAATGCACTGTTAGTATAAATGGATCTAATGAATAAAGTTTTCATGTATTATCTGGATGATGTTGTGGTCGTAATTATTGATGATATCGTGGTATACTACAAAAGAAATGAAGATCATGAAAATCACTTGTGCAACATACTAAAAAATATTAGAAGAAATAAAGTATATGGGAAGTTTAGAAGGTTTGAATTTTGGTTTCAAACAATTTTCATTTTGTCTATATTATCTCTAATGATGGAATATCTATTGATCATATGAAGAAAATGTATTTTCAAGAATTTAATTTTCTAATGAACATAAAAAAGGTACGTAGATTTTTTAGTTTAGTAGATTATTTCAAGGTTTCATTCAGATATTCACCCGTATAGTCAACCAAATGACCACGATTTCCCATAATAAGATTTTGTTCATTTGAAAAAAAGAATAAGAGGATGATTTAGAAGTACTGAAGAGGATATTAGTGACTGATTTGATCCTAAATATACCATTAGGGAATGAGGGGTTTGTGGTCAATCGCGATGAATCAATGAAATGACATTGTTTTGTCCTTATATAGAATGATATAGTTATTTCATACACGTCATGGAAGTTAAAAGTGCCGGAAAAAACTATCCTTATAATGATATTAAGTTACTAGTGGTTATAGTTTCTCTAATGATATGGACACATTGTCAATATGGTTAAAAATTTGAGATATATACGGATCAAAAGTGTCTAAAATATATCTTCTCAAGGAAAGAACTCAACATGAGGAAAATTAGATGGATTTAACTACTAAAGGATTATGATTGTTCCATAGACTACCACTCATGTAATGAAAATAATGTAGATGATGCATTGAGAAGAAAGGATCATAAAATTCACATCAAAATGAGGATTGGAAAATATCTTCTGTACATGGATATAGTGAGGATGGATATGGGAATTATTTTAGATGTTGAAAAATTAGTACATTTTCAAATGTTTTCCAAAAATTATTTATTGAATAGAATTAAATCTTCAAAATCTAATTATGACAATCTCCAAAATACAATTAATGTTTTAAATTGTAATTTTTTTTTTGACCTCATGTGTCAAAATTGAATTCAGAAATTATAAATGAGACTATGTTGTCCCAATATACACGATCTGAAGAGGGAGTTATTAGATGATTCTGATAGCTAAAATCACTCTATACACCATGGTATCACTATAATGTATAGAGAGTTGAAAGAAAATTTCTAGTGGAATAACATGAAGATGGAAATTGAGGATAATTTATCAAGATGTTTAGTCTGTCAACAAGCTAAGGATGAATAAAAACATCCTAGAGGAGTCATGAAACCTCTAACTATTCATAAATTAAAATGGGATGATATTACATTTATCTCTGTCATTGGATTATCCAAAACTATACGAAATAATAATGAAATATGTGCAATTATAGTTTGACTTATGAAATATGCACATTTCCTCATTATATGGGAGGATTTTCCACTAGAGTTCCAAGTATGAATCTATATCAATGATGTTTTGAGACATCATGGAGAAACTCCCTCAATTGTTTTTGATCTTGATCCCTGATTTAAATCCAAATTCTAGAAACTTCTTCAGAATGATTTGGATAATGATCTTCGATTGAGTACTGCTCATCACCCACAAATTGATGGGAAATCAAAAAGGACAATCCAATCCATAGAGAACATGTTGAGATCATGTTCACATTACTTTAAAATTATGTGGGATAAATATTTATCTTTAGTGGTTTTTTCTACTATAATAATTTACATTCAATTTTTAGAATGGTACTATATAATGAATTATACGAAAAGCGATGTTGTGCAGCAAATTATTTAGGATAAACATTGAGAAATGAAGCTTGTGACCCAGAATAATATGGAAGAAACATCAATGAAGGTAAATATAAATCAAGGTCATATTAAACCATCTCAATGTATTAAAAAATATGTTGATAATCAATTGAAGGATTTGGATTTTCATGTGAGAGGTCATGTTTTCCAAAATATATCCCCATGGAAGGGTGTTATAAGATCTGAGAAGAAAGGGAAACTGGGCCCAATGTATAAAGGATATTTAGAAATTATGGAATTAATTGGAGCTATTTCATTTCATTTGGATATGCCACCTAACCTATATAAAGAACACAATGTGTTCCATGTCTCATTGTAGAGAAAGTACATTCCAGACCCAACCCATGTTCTGAATTTTGAAGGTATATAATTGGAACATCGCGTATCATTCTATAAAAAGCCTATTCAAATTCTGGACTCTAAAAAAATTGTTGAGGATAAATATGATCCAACTAGTAAATATATTTAGGAAAAATATTAAAATTGAGGAGGCAACATGGTAGTCTGTGGATATTTTGATGAATAACTACACATATCTTTTGTGAGGTAGCATTCTGGTAATTATATGGAAGAAATTTTTGAATGGTGGGAATAATGTAACACCCCATGTTTTTTAAAATAAATATATTATTTAATGCATGAATCTATGGATCTTTATAATACACTAAATTTTTATAACCTAGCTCAAAAACATAATTTTTCCAATTATGTTTTTGAATTTTGAAAACTGACAAACATAGTCGCATTCAGTGAGATATTTATAGTCAGCTAAGATAAAAAAATTTTTTGGTGAATGGAAAAATACCCTTATGAATAGTAAAATTATTTGAAATATGACCCTTATGAATAGAAAAATATTTTATTATTTTATTTTATTATGTGTATAAGATAATGAGATTTTGATTAATTTTTCATAGTGACATAAAACGAATTATAGTTTTAAAATTGTTTTTTCTTATAAATTATGATTTTATTCAAAAATATAATCTAATTATATTTATAATATTATTTTCTAAATATGTAGTTTCTTTTATAATTATACACATCAATATAAAATACGAGGAATTTTTTGGATTTTTCTAAAAAACTCAAAATTTGGATGAATAGTAAAATATGATTATTTAAAGTATATATTAAATTTCAGTTAAATCCAATATCCATAGATTCCTAGCTGAGGAAAGAACACATGGTTCAAACTCAAATTAATATATTTCTATTTTTTGTCACAGTAATGAATACTATTGGTTTTATTCCACAAAATAATAAAATAATATGTAAAATAATGGGAAAACCCTCCTCTCCTACACAATAACCCCCCTCTCACCCCATCTTCTCTTACCTCCTCTCAAGAATTGAACCATGTATTAATTATAATAATATATCCACCCAATATCATCCCATCCATCCAAAATCCATTTACAAATAAAAATACCACCACCACTCCCCTAAAGAGGCTCATAAGGAGGATTACATCATGATGTAAATTCCCCTTTTCATTTATTTTATTTCAAGTTCCATTATTTTTTTTATTTCATCACCTCCTCTCAACCAAATGTTGTGAAGAATATATTTCATTACTTATACTAGAATTATTTATGATAAATGAATAATTCATAAACATCTATACTTTTCCTATATTTTATACTTGAAATGAAAACATCATCTGAGATGTGTTAATTTAACACATTCAAGGATGTTGGGTTTTCAATTTAAATTACCCTCTTCAATTCCGGTCATGATAACATTTTGATAGTTTAACCATACTATAATATATTTATTATAAATTATTTCATGTTTTTAATACTTTTTTACATGTGATATTAATTAATAAATCAAAATGAGTATGTTGTGATAAAAAAACCACCGACTAACCCAAACTATTATCATTAAAGTTTTATATAATGACTCATCTTTAGTCTTCATAACCAAATGATTTTTATAAACATGTAATCTTCTAATTTTTTACAAATAACATAAAACATACATTCTATACACTCATTATCAATCTACATGTTTATCTGTACATTAATATATGTAGATCGATCATGAAAACCAAGAATGAAAATCCACCCAAAAAAATTGAACCTATTCATCCATGAAAAGGCCATGAAGGACCATATTAAGGCTATAGTAAATAAATTACATGTAAATTATGTACCTTACTAATAAATTTATGAAAATGAAATTTATTATTCAGGTCATTAAGATCATGTGAATAAAACCTTCTGAATTATGGTAAGGGTTTTCCTACCCGAACCTCCATTTTCATTTATGTTACTCTATGTATCTCTTTATCCCAAAAAAATTATTAATTATTTATATGCACTACTAATAAAATATTTTTGAATGTTTTATGTTTGTGTAAAATCCTGATTCCTTCTATCATTTATTGGAGATGCATGTTTTAAAAGAATATTTCAAAATATGTTCCAAATTACAAGCCTGATTCCAATGAATTTCTCAAATTTATACCTATTTTAAAAGGAACTATATAATCTATTTTTATAAACCATTTTTTTAATATTAATCATTTTATTGTAAAAATACTATCTAACTACAGTTTTTGTTTTATATAACTATTTTTCGAAAATAAGTTTTCTTTAAAAGTAACAGAGTTTTTACCTCAATAATTACTCGATGATTTTATAGGAGTATTTTCATCTATTCCGATACTCTTTTTGATTATTATGTGTTATTGGGAATAATATTTTGTGATATCATATGATATATTATATTTAATGGTTTATGATCAATTTTATTATGGATATTGTATTTTGATACCTTTCATATTACTTCTCAAAATGTTTAGTGATTATGTTACCGATTGGGGAAAGTCATTTACATCTCATGTGTATATGTTGTTTATGTTATCCCCATTCATATAAGGATTTAATTTATCTTATTATATGAATGGTGGGGCCTAAAATATCCTCTCTATGAATTATTATGACTCAAGAGACAAATTGATATGGACTTTGTGAGGACCTATACATTTTTAGATATATTTTTGGTTGATGCCTTAGTCATTCATTGATGTCATGGTATAGGGATTGACAGTTTGATTTAGATTGTCTGATATATAAATTTCCCTCATTATTAATCTAGAAATTCATTGTCGATATGGTTATTTGACTACTAGATTACCCAGTGTTATGTTTTATTATGGAAATCATTAATCACCTCATATTTCTACCGTAATGTGTTCAGTTTTCTTATTTTTAAAGGAACTTGTTCTAAATTATTCATCATGCATAGGTTTATGTTTATGATATCTTCCACTGTATTTCTTACTCTTACTAGGAATCTGAGCTCACCCCTTCTTATGTTTCATTTTTTTATGACATGAAGAGGTATATTATAATTAACTTGCAGAGCTAATCTGAAAATGGTGGATGTTCCCAATGGAACATATTTTTTGTTTTAAATTTCATGTTTCAATGTTGAAATTATGTATGTATCTAAAATTAAAATCTACAAAAAAAAATTTCCCATATGGATAAGACATTGTTTTAATCATTTCAATTTAATATAAAAAAGTCACCAACACTGGGAAACTAGGGTCAGTCTTTAAAAGTAGAATTCACTTTTAAGATGTGGTGAAAATACCTAATGGGTACACAGTATATCATCTACTCCAATAACAAGATTATCAAGTATATATTCACTTAGAAGGATCCAAACATCAGGCATAGAAGATGGATAGATTTATACTAGGATTATTATTTCTATATTTTCAATACTCTTGGGAATGGGAACATAGTAGTATATTCACTCAGCTAGAGATCTTGTCTGTAATTACTGAATGATGTTCCAGAGTAGTTAGCCTCACTATAGTTATCAATTTTTTATGCATAAGAAGAAGACTAGCTAAATTTGATGGGTTTCACCCCTATTCTATTAGAGAGATTCAATGATGTATAACTTGGGGATACCAACTGTGAGACCCTACATGCTAAGACATCCACATAGCATGGTCCTGATATTTTTTATAAAGGTGGGGAGAATGTCATTATTTTATTAAGAAGCATGATGGTTCTAGTTACATTGATGAAAGAGGTTATGAGAATGATTCATACATATAATTTAGAGGTATGTGTAGATTTGTAAAAGATGTACAACGACCTCTGATGTCATTTTTGGTGTCTAGAGATAAAGAACGGAGTGGGAAGGTTTATCTCTCGATGCCTTACCAGTAAAAAAGTAATGGTTGAGCCACAAGCTCTAGTGGGTTTAGATTACCCCCTTTAGGGGCCAAAATGGAAGAGGGATCTGATCTCTATTGGATTTTTTATTGGAATACCACATACTTCCGTGGAACAAGATTCCATTTTCATTATCCTAGAAAAGATCACCATGTTGTCCCACTTATTATATATTTTATAAAAGCGTTATGTAGAGATTTGGGGATACCTCTCTATTTTGGACATCATATGACATAATGGATTCCCCTAAATTATTGTTTCTAAGGATGAAAATATCATTAAATACAGGTTTTTGAAGGGATTTCATGAATAATTTTGGACCCATTAATGTTTGAACATAGTGTTTCACCATCAAAATGATGGCCAAACTGACCAGAACATTCAAATTTTGGAGGGAAAGCTCTGAGCTTTTGTGTCTGACATTTGCCATTATGGGAAGGATTACCTAAAATAGCTACAGTTTTTATAAAAAAATTCTACCATTAAACCATCATAATGTATCCATTCGAATATTTTTATGGGAGTAACTATAGGTCACCCAAATGTTGGAAGGACTCGGGAGAGGCAACACACATGGTCCTGGAGTAAGTAAGACCTACAACCCAAAAGGTACAGATCATCTATGAGAATATGAAGACTCCACATATCCATCAAAATTATTATGATGATAGGAAATAGAGGACATTGGACTTCCATGATGGGGACCATGTGTTCCTATAGGTTTCACCTCGACTGGGATTATGATGATTTAAGTGGGTTAAAAAGCTATCTTTGAGGATCGCTCTCCATTTTTTGATATTGTGTAGAGTAGGAGAGGCACCATACTGCATAGATATACCCCTATATTTAGACCAGGTACATGACTTCATCCTCATGTCACAACTAAAGATAAAATTTCATAAACCATCACACGTTATCGACTAGAGAAATCATGAAATCATGGATTAAGAGGCCATCATTGAGTATCTAGTGGATATTGAAGATCTTCATAGAGGATTTTTCAGGGGTGATCATTTCCTTTTCTGTATTTTAGGTGGAATCACGTGAATATCTAGTAGATCATGTGGGAGTGGGAGGTTCATATTTATGCTCAGTACCCGCATCATTTTTAGTATTTCTTATTTTAGTTTTCTTGGTAGTAAAAACCCAATATGTGGACAATTTAATGTCATTTATTTTTCTACGTATTAATTTTAAATATTATATTACTTATTTTGGATAACAGTAACTGAGATGACGTGAAATTTCAATACACAGTGCAATTGGAATAATTTTTTTAAAAATTGTAAATATATTAATAGACATGCTTAACAGGTTTTTCTGAAAAAAGTTGATTATCTTCTAAAAATGTCCCTGAAAAAAATTTTGAGAGCACCATTGTGTATGGAATGGTGGTTTTACCATATTTATAGAATAATATTAGTCGGTATAATCCATTTTTAAAATTTTTTTCTCATGCGTAAAATAAATTAAATTATTTAGTAAAAATTATTTTGGACACAGAGAGATAGTTTCATATTTAATTATATGTAATGGTTAATTCTCATGGTTATCCATATAATCCAATGAATTTGATGAGTTACATTGGAACATTGGATAATTCCACATTGGATAAAGAAAGAAAAGCATGGATCGACCATCGACAGACATTAGATTCGATATATCATTCCAATGGTGACAGTGAAACATCATTATTCATCGGTGATTGAAACGAATTGAGGTAGGGAATGTTTTTTCATTTTTATTTATTCCCCATTTTCTATTTCTATGAAAAATGAAAATTAATTGATGAACTGATTGATTTGAGGATGGATCAATTTCTGGGATCATTGTTTTGGGGGGTTTAGTTGGCAGAATTTATGTTTGTTAATAATTGTTGATTATTATATTATCACTCTAACTAAAAAAACATAGATTGACATAAACATTAGTTGAGGTTTATTACTCTCATTTAATTACATATTATTCTCCCCCAAATTTACAACTCATCACGGAATTCATCATTTGGTTTGGGTTTTATGTGTTATCAAATGATATATCTTTTTACAACTATTTCTTGGTGAGCGTTCAAATATCAAATATCTGATATCGATCAAATGTGGCTGAAGTTTGATTGTGGTTGTGGTTGTGGATCTGGTGATGATGAACACCTGAATACATGTTAATTCATGTTCATTAGTGCATAACAAAGAACATATATGATTTTTTCATCTATACAGATCAGAATCCTAAATCTTATTAATTAGGTGATGGTACAAAAAGATGAGGCTGGATCGTGAGTTTCACTGCATGTTGGTCGACAGATTAGATTACGGAGGATTGACCTAGCTGTGTATATTATGAAATATAGTTTCTAGAAAATACCATGACACATAGAATGAAATCTAGTGTGACACAGTGTGTGGGACCCATGATCAGAGTCTAGGGTATCAAGATGGAGATAAGTATCACACTTCATGTGTATTAGCCTAAATGGATTTTGTTCCTTCCCTGGATGACTCGACATTTACCTATTTATGTACATATGAATGTGCTGGATTACACAGGTTTTATACATGAAATTTATTACCCCTCATGAAACATCATGGAAAATGTACCTCAGAGACCCTATGTGCATATACATGGGCATAGATACATAGTTTGATGCCATGTACTAGAACAAAGCTTGAGTACATGGATGGTACACTATGTATATGAACATGGATTGTAACCACTATACATGTTGTGTACTCTTCTTCAAAATAGACAAGGTTTATATGACACATTACATTTAGACTGGTAGGACATTGTGTCAAGGGACACATCATATACCCCAATTACATGTTTTTACTCTTTCATACATGATTTATATCTTTTTTCTTCCATATTAGGAAAACAATTCACAAGGGATCATTCCCCTTATAATTTCCCTAGATATTGGTAAAAATCATTTTTTAATCCTAGGACTATGATCCATTGATAATGAATTTCTTTATAGAGTTGTTGAAATCCCCACCCTTATTCAAGAGTCCCAAAGTTGGATCCTAAATTCATATTTGTTCTATAAGAGGATTTCATCATATCAAAGTGACCATCACTTCCCAAGAACAGATCCACTTCTAAAAGGGTTAATTCAGATTGAGTTGTTTGTATCACCCCATGGGTAAATATTTTATCATTATCTATGTATCTTATTTTGTTCACATTGATTAGCATGTAAAAATCTCTTGACAAGATCTGAAAAGAAGTACCTCTCAGATGGATTCCATTAGTGCTATCCAACTCATGAGTCTGTTATCCCGCATGAGTTCTTCCAAGAATCATCATGCTAGAATCATAGACTGAGTGTACTACAGTTTTTTCTTACATCAACACTATGTGTCTTGTATTTGATAAATATAGTTGTTCATGTTATAAGTATTGTAGACATATACATATGTTTAGATCGCCATATTTCCTTTGTTGTATTGATTTTTTATTTTTGGGTGTCCTACTAAATATTGTTATACTCACCAGTACATTCGATTTCCCCCCACTTGTTTTTTAGTATATAGAATCTAAAGACCTAGACCCTAGTTTCCCAGAACCGATTCCTCATATTAATTCATTGGTATGATTACAAGGATATTGCATCCTGATGAACATGATAGTTTAGTTGTTTTGGAAAACCATATTTCATATATGTACATTATATTAAAAAACGAAATGAAATAATACATATATATTTCATTTTAATAACACATAAACTATTATATTATCCATTCATTCCATTCATAACACTAAACATCACAGCCTGGTGGATGATAAAACATAAGAAAATAGTGATCTCAGATGCTCATTAAGGGAAATTAATATATCAGATGGTATCATAAACATAAATATTTGGCATGGTGAATAACTAAAAACACATTAATTTAAAAATAATCTTTAGCATTGTATTAGTGGAATAATATATGATTAAATAATTCCATTATAAAACCTAATGATGGACATTCTACTGGTCTATTGATCACATGGAATATCAATTGTTGGTTTCATAATGATGAAATAGAAAATGTGGGACATCATAACAATAACGTCAAGGCCTCATGCCAAGACTATACAAAATATGGTTAAATACCAAACTAGTTTGTCTCATTAAACCTACCAATTAATTTATGGGATATAGTGGGAATCATCATTTACTTACTAAGGACAATTAATTTGTATTAATAATCTATCATAAGAAATGTGAATACATTAACCATAAACAATGAATGGTATCAAATTGGCACATCCCCAATCAAAATGATTTGCAACCCTTCAACAAAATATGGTAGATTGTATCATAAGAGATAAACCATAATGAATTACAAGATCTAGAAATATATGTTTACATATATAATATACATCTGAATGAGACAATAGAAAAATTATTGATGAAATAATCCTAACACATTCCAAAGTGTCTCTTGCCATATTGAAATATTCAAATCAATTTACATTAGAATATAATGAAAATAACAAGGCTATTGACATGCTATATCAAATGGAAATAAATAGAGAAAACATTTGTAATAATTGGTGAATATTGAATATGTCTCACAGAAGTAAAAGTGAGATGATAGAAACGCTTTTTTTACTTTGGAATGTAAATTTCTTTTGGAAAATAAATTAAATTTTTCAAAAAATTAATTTTGAAGCATGTCTGTCCTAGAAATAATAATGCTAAGGAAATTTAAAATTATATTTCAGGAATAAATTTGGTCCCATTGAAGAGAAATCATGTCAAAATAGTTTTTTGATACTTTAGATATAACACATTTTAGTGTGTCTTAAGGAAAATATCAGTATAATTTAAAAGATAAAAGGCATATCTTTTCATAAATCTATAAATTAATTGTTATATTATTATTTATGATAAAATCTTTGATTTTTGAAAAATAATTAAAAAATAATATATTGTGCACTTCAAAATATGTATGAATTTTGGATGTTCCCGTAAATCATGCCTTTTGATCTAGATGAATTGAGGCCTATGGATCGGGATGAATAGAGAAGGGAACCATTTTAAAACATACATATCCTAGTAAATGAAGTATGATATGATATAGATATATAATTTTGGAACATATATGCATAATTTTTATGAAATATACAAAAACAAAGAATCAGTCCCTATGATTTACAGAAATAAAAGAGAAACTCGAAGGAAATGTGGTGGTTTCGGTAGAATCCCTTATCATGTTTTAATCAATTGAATGACTTTCCCAGTTATTAATAATCCTTAAATGTTCATTTAATAGTATTAAAATAAAAACATCAATTATATTATATATCAATATGACATATACATACAGCATATATTTGAAATAGTGGTGATTATGGAATAAATCAAAAAAATGTTGTTATATAAGGAAATCCTTACCTTATGTTTGAATATGTTCTTCACCCAACCAGAATGACCTGGATAATAAAATTATATCAATTAATTAATTAAGAACATTTTCTATATGTAATTTATTTGGTAAATTTTTTTTATCTCAATTTATGGTATTATTGATGAGTTATATAATAAAATAGTATCATTCCAGGGTGATTGTTTATTTGGTTTTTATGAATTGATATCTTATATATAAGTTACATAGTTCATGTTATAATGGGTATAATTGTCTAGAACTGGTGTTAAATGTTATTAATTCAAACAATATGTGTATTTTTTTGTTAATTATTACTTTCTTCAATATATGAGTATGAATCATTTGATAACATTTTAATTATAATTTATTAGCTTAATTTTAGTGGTTTTTGATCACAATGAAGTAGTATTATTCAATTATTTAATATTATTTATATAAAATTGTGACAGAAAATTAAATAAGATACAAAACAAGTTTTATAATACGGTTTTCCATTATGATGTTATCATTCTAATATATAGATTGCACTAGTGTTATGAAGGGAATTTATACATGGGAGGTGTGGAGATTATAAAAAAATATAAAACATGGAATGAAAATAATAGTAAAATGAAGAGGATTTTACTTATTTAATATTCATCATGAAGTTCCTCTTTAAGGAATGGTGTTTTGGTCTTTTCGTAAGACCATGTTCTCTAGGACATGGATAAAGGGTATGGAAGAGATTTATTGAAGAACATTCACAAGATTAGAGGCTCATATGGGTGGGAAGAAGCTGGTTGAAATGTGTTTTTTATAGTGGAGTAGAAGGACGATTTCCTAGTATTTAATTCAGTATTTTATTATTTTCTTCATGATAAGAAATAACATTGATTATAGTGACTAATTACAGTTATATGTTCATGTGATCTCAAAACATGGGTTATTATATCAATAATGATTTTAGTAATAGTGTATTTTACTTATAATGTATAAATACAATAAATTACTGTATTATACAATTCACTAAAAAATCAACTATTGTTGAAATATCCTAAAAATCCACCCTAAACATTTTTCGACATAGGGAATCCGTGAATAAAATCTATTTTATGGAAATAATTTTATAAATATAAAAAATTTAATTTTTAATTAAAATCATTATTGACTCGAAAAATAATTTTTTTAAATAATAAATGATTTTATATCGGTCTAAAAAATTAACAAATGTCTCAATAAATTATACTAAAGTCAAAAGACAACAAGATATAAATATATGATTTTTATATGATAATAAATTTTAGTTTAAATTAATATATTAATTACAAAATTTTAATTAAATTTTAATGAATTATAAAAATACCAACACTTAATTAATAATTTATAAAATATTCTTTTACCTATAATATGATCTAATTATTTCAAACATTAAATTATAAGATTCGTAAATTTTATTTTAAAAAATAATAATGAGGTCACTATTCATTAAGCTGATTTACTATTCATAAGGGTCGTATTAAAATATAAATAGGTAACATTACTATTCAAAAGGATGAAGTTACTATTCACCAAAAAACAAAGTTGAACATATCATTATCTAAATGTCGTTCTGATCACAACTATGTATGTCTATTGTTTATTATTCAATTCATCAATGCAAAATTGTTTTTTTACTTGATATGTTATGAATATCTTGTTTAAATTATTATAAAAATAGTGATCTTTTTCTTGGCTTTTTATTTGTTGTATTACATTATATGTTACATTTTTTTGAAAATCCTTTGTGTGTTACATTCTACATTCATTAAAAAAATTGTATCTATAGAATTTGATAGTTGACATGGAAAAATATAGGTTGATTTTTGAAAATACCTCTATCGGAAAACCACATCGAAAATAGGTTTAATAAAAAAACATCTTAATAAGATGGGAATCCATAATGAAATGGTCGCCATAATATTAGGTTTTAGAATAAGATAATTTTATTGGGAAATGAACACAATTTCATGAATGATAAATATGACAATCATGTCCATATGGAGATTGATATTGGACATGGTCATTATAATATTAGTCATTATAAAACCAGAAATATTGTGATTAGTTAAAATACCATTGATCTCTTAGTAGGTATAGTTAACGGATAAAGTTTATGATTCCAAAAAAATTCCCTAGTGTTTAGGGACTTTGATAATATTTTAATAATCAATTTAGAAAATAAACATAAATGATTATATTCTATGTCAAAATAGTAATATCTTCCTTTGGTTTTTCTTTTATCTATTTTCACATAACTCATTATACATGAACACTTAGTATGAATTTTTCATGCCTAATGAATCTGAGTCAACATCTATATATCATAGATACCAAAAAAGTAAAATTATCTATTACTTTTCCTTTTTAAATTAACAAAATCCAAATATTTTTAGGATATGATAATATCATTCAAAATAAATTAAAAAACCCATTATTTGATGAAAAACAACATTACACTCTAAAATTCAATACTAAAACTAAATATGTAACCTAGATAAATTTGTAAATTACTCTCATTCCTCAAGAAATTATTCAATACTATGACATGAAAATTAGATGGAGTTATTCATATAATCTTCCAAATTACATCTATATCTCTTAATTTCTTATGCCAAACATTTTATTTCCTAAATCAATTACTCTTCATGATATTATATTAATTTACATAAATAACTTGGATCACCATAAGTCCACAATTAAATCATAATTGACTCTAAACTTCAATTCAACATGTATTCCTCAAAATATTGCATTTACACAAATCTTATATGACTCATAATATTACCAACATCTTATGAAATAACATTAAACACTTAATCACCAAAAATATTTCCAATCCCAAATATATTTATTTGATAAAAAATATATAAAATAAATACCACATTTATCCATTTGATGTTTTAGAAAATAAAATTGAACACTACTGGAATATTACACTTTACCAACCGTTCAAAACCATTGGTAAAGGACTAGAAACTGTTGGTATATAGTATACCAACGATTCCCTCAATCGTGGGAATGTAAGGCATGACAATAGGGATGTACCAACAGTTCTATAAAAACTATAGGTATAGGTGTGAAAATAGGAGGTATACCAATAGTTTTCTACAAACTGTTGGTATATGTGTGTAAAAGTATAACATATACCAACAATTTTTAAACCATTGGTATATGTGTGTGACACATCTACAAATGGTTTATAACTATTGGTATAGAGGGAATATTCCAAGCCATAAGGCTATACCAATGGTTATAAAAAACCATTGGTATAGATTATATAATAGTATCTATACCAATGGTTATAGAACTGCTTGTGTAGCCATATATAATAGTATCTAAACCAACGGTTGTAGAACCATTGGTATAAAATTGCACAGCTCCACAACAGCAGGCCCCTCTCTCCTCTCTAGACCTGCAACAACACAGTAACCCCTCTCCATACCTACAACAACACCAATACATAATCCCCATCCAAAGTATTCAAAATTTAGAATTCATTCCCAAATTTATGAATTTATAAATTCAAATGCAATAACATCCATAATAGAAAACACCTATATGTTATAGGAAATACAATAACACCCATAAGTGTATTACAAATTTAGAATTTATTCCTCACTCAAACCACAATACCAACACACATAAGAATATTCAAAATTTACAATTCATTCCTCACTCAAACCACAACACCAACACATACAAGAGAAAAAACCTACATGTTATAAGATTCACATGGGATGTTTAGTGATGGTCTTCGGTTGAGTATCTTAAAACCAATAGAAAAACTTGGGTAGTGTGTCAAGGATCACAATACTCATAAGATAGACAATTGTATTGATTATGTTCTTAGACCTAGGATGAGTTATAGGAAGCACATGGGATGTTTTTATTCCTCTGATGTTTATTTATCCATGTATAAACGGTTCCTTATGTGTTAGTGGGAAACATTGGCCAATCTAGACATATGATATGGGTTTCCATAACAAACTACATGTTTTTCATATATTTTTGAATTAGAATAAGGGGGTATGTGGCTAATTGTAATTTTCTCTCCTCGGAGTGATGTGAGATGAATCCCCATCTTGGGTATTGGGTACGAATATTCAATTAAGTCTTTGGTATTGGGATCCCAAAGAGACTTCGGTTTGCTTCTATAACCCACTATTTGAGGATGGGATTGAGGTGATCCAGGGGGCTATGTTGTCACCATATGTATTCATCACTATTGGCGTATTTTTATGAGACTTTGAAACTTATTTTTCAAGAATCTATGTGTAGCCTTATTGACCAATTTGTTATATGGTATGCTTGAGTGTTCATAGGTTTCATATGAAATCACTATATGATATTTATTTGTTGTACGTTATTGAATTTAATAAAGGTCCCTTGATTGAGAATTAGAGCATGAGTGTTGGTGAATGTTCATTATTGGATGTCGAGACTCATTCCTGCCATAATTCATGTTTTTCTATATATACTATTACCCATTGTGTTTCAATCTATTCCTTGTGAATATTTTCTTTTAATAAATTATGACCAGTAAACCATATTTTATTTTTTATCCCTTAATTTCAAGAATCTATATGTAGCCTTGTCATGATTTTCTCTATGTCAGTTGTTGTTTTCACTTAAAATGTTGTCTATTTCAAACAAAAGTGAGACACTTTGAGTGATACCAGTCACACCGTGCCTCAGATTGATGTGGGGTTGACATCTACATGTCACCAATGATCAATGGATTATTGTTTGGGAGGATTTCTGGGGTGTGGGAGTTGTCCGAGGTGGGGGGCTGTCTGGGGGGAGCGGGGGGTTGTCCTGCAGTGAGGGGGGCTGTCCGGGGGGGGGGCTGTCCGGAGTATGTTTTTGGCCAGTGCGGTCACACGACACCTCCGATTGATGTTCCATGTGGCCGAAAATTTCACAATTCACCCACCCTTTGTTGTCGTCTGATTTCATGGGATTCCATGTTCGTTCGGCCTATTTTGACCTCCCCACGCACGCTTTTCAAATGCTCCTTTCACCTAAAAAACACATATTCAGTCGTGCCATGAAAACCACACATCCAAATGACATTATGTCTCCTCTTACAACTCACAAATAATAACTATGGATTTTTCGTGTGATTTAAAGTAATTATGATGTCATTCAACATGCATTTGACTATAAACCCATGTTTGGCCATTTACGACACACAATGTGCGTTTTCAGACAGTACGGTCACACGACACCTATGATTGACGTACCGTCTGGCCGACGATTTCAAAATTCACCCACCCTTTGTTTTCGTCTGATTTCATGTCATTCTGAGGTTGTTCAGCTGGTTTCGACCACCCCACGCACGCTTTCCTAATGTTCCTAACACCTAAAAAACATATATTCAGCCGTGCCTCGCAAACTGCGTGTCCGAATGACATGTTGTCTCCCCATACACCTCACGAATTATAACTAGGGAATTTTAGTGTGATTTAACGTCATTTCGATGTCGTTCGACATGCATTTGACCGTAAAACCCATGTTTTGGCCATTTACGACACGCGGAGTTCATTTTTGGCCAGTGCTGTCACACAACACCTCTGATTGATGTGCAATCTGGCCGAAAATTTCAAAATTCACCCACCCTTTGTTGTCGACTGATTTCAAGGCATTGTGAGGCTGTTTGGCCAATTTTGACCACCCCACGCACGCTTTTCTAGCACACCGAACACCTAAAAAACACATATTCAGTCGTGCCGTGCAAACCACACATTCAAATGACATGCCGTCTCCTAGTAGACATCACAAATAACAATTAGGTTGTTTTTTTGTGATTTCAAGTCATTCCGGTGTCATTAGGAATGTATTTGACTGTAAAACCCATGTTTTGGCCATTTACGACATGTGGAGTGCATTTTTTGCCATCGCTGTCACACGACACCTCTGATTGACGTGTTGTCTGGATGAAAGTTTCACAATTTACCCACCCTTTGTTGTCATTCGATTTAATCGAATTTCGAGGTCGTTTGGTCAGATTCGACCACCCCACGCACGCTTTTCAAGCGCGTCGAACACCTAAAAAACAAATATTCATTCATTCCACACAAAACACGTGTACGACTTACGTTTTTTCTTCTCGTACACCTCAAGAATAATAATTTGGGTTTATTAGTTTTATTTCAAGTGTATCTGATGTCATTCGGCATGCATTTGTCCATAAAAACCATGTTTTGGCCATTTAAGACCCGCGAAGTGCGTTTTCGGTCAGTGTGGTCCCACAACACCTCTAATTGACATGCCATTTGTCCAAAAATTTCACAATTCAACCACCCTTTGTTTTCGTCCAATTTCATGGCATTACGATGTCGTTCGGTTGGTTTCGAACACACCACACATGCTTTTCACATGCGTCGAACACCTAAAAAACAAATATTCAGCAGTGTCATAAAAATTGCACATCTGAATGACATGTCATCTTCTCATACACATCAAGAATAACAACTAGGGTGTTTTTGTGAGATTTCAAGTCATTCTGATGTCGTTCGACATTCATTTGACCGTAAACCCATGTTTTGACCATTTTCGACACGCGGAGTGTGTTTTCGGCCTGTGTGGTCACATGACACCTACGATTGACATTCTGCCTGAATGAAAATTTTACAATTCACCCACCTTTTGTTGTTGTTAGATTTCATGGCATTCCGAGGAAGTTTGTTCGGTTTCGATTACGCCATGCACGCTTTTCAAGCGAGCTAAACACCTAAAAAACATATATTCAGTCGTGCCGTTCAAACCGCACATCCGAATTATGTGATGTCTCTGTGTACACCACAAGAATAATAAATAGGGTCTTTACGTGCGATTTCAAGTCATTTCAATGTCTCTCGACATGCATTTGACGGTAAAACCCATGCTTTGGCCATTTACGACACGTGGAGTGCCTTTTTGGCCAGTTTGGTCACACGAAATCTTCGATTGACATGTTGTCTGGACGACAATTTCAGAATTCACCCACCCTTTTTTGTTGTCTGATTTCACTACATTCAGAGGTTATTCAGCTAGTTTCGACCACCCCACACACTCTTTTCAAGAACGCCGAACACCTAAACAAAACATATTCAGTCATGCCGCGCAAACCGCGTGTCTGAATGATGATTCTTCTCCTTGTAAACCTCACGAATAATAAATAGTGTGTTTTTGTGTGATTTCATGTAATTTTGATGTCGTTCAGCATGCAATTGACCATATAACCCATGTTTTGGACATTAACGACACGCCCGGTGCGTTTTCGGCCAGTGCAGTCACACGACACCTACGATTGACGTGTCGTCTGGCTGACTATTTCACAATTCACCCACCCTTTTTCTTGTCTGATTTCCTTGCATTCTGAGGTCTTTTGGCTGGTTTAAACCACCCCACGCACGCTTTTCAAGCTTTTCGAACACCTAAAAAACACATATTCAGTCGTGCCGAGCGAACCTCTCATCTGAATGATGTGATATCTCCTTTTACACATCACAAATAATAATTATGGTGTTTTCACGTGATTTCAAGTCATTCTGATGTCATTCAGCATGCATTTAATAGTGAAACCCATGTTTTGGCCATTTACGACATGTGGAGTGCGTTTTTGGTAAGCATGGTCACACGACACCTTCAATTGACATGTCTTCTGGCCAATAATTTAGGTGTTTGGCATGGCTGAATATGTGTTTTTTAGGTTTTTGGTGTGTTTACATGGCATTCTGAGGTCGTTCGGCCGGTTTCAACCACCCAACGCATGATTTTCAAGGGCACCGAACACCTAAAATTTACATATTCAGCTGTTCTGCGCAAACCGCATGTCTAAATGACATTTCATCTCCTCATACACCTCAAAAAATGTTGTTTTTGTGTGATTTGAAATCATTCTGATGTCGTTCGGCATGCATTTGACCGTAAAACCCATGTTTTGGCCATTTCCGACATACGGAGTGCATTTTCAGCAAGCACGGTCACACGACACCTCTGATTGATGTGCTTTCTAGATGACAATTTTACAATTCAACTAACCTTTGTTTTCATCTGATTTCATGGCTTTCCAACGTCGTTCGTCTGGTTTTGACCACCCCACGAATGCTTTTCAAGCGTGTCGAACACCTAAAAAACACATATCTAGCAGCGCTGTGCAAACTGCATGTCATAATGATGTTTCGTCTCCTTTTACACCTCACGGATAATAATTAGGGTGATTTCATGTGATTTCAAGACATTCTGATGTTGTTCGTCATGCATTTGACTTTAAAATCCATGTTTGGGCCATTTATGAAACACGAAGTTCATTTTCAGCCATCGTGGTCATAAGATACCTCTGATTGACGCGTCGTCTGAATGAATATTCACCAGTCACCCACCCTTTGTTGTTGTCCGATTTCATGGCATTTCGAGGTTGTTCGGCTAGTTTCGACCACCCCATGCACGCTTTTCAAGCGTGTCGAACACCTAAAAAACATGTATTCCGCTATGCTACACAAACCGTGCGTCCAAATGATGTTCCGTCTCCTCGTTCAATTCATGAATAATAAATAGGATTTTTCGTGTGATTTCAAGTCATTCTGATGTCGTTTTGCACACATTTGACCGTAAAATCCATGTTTTGGCCATTTACGACACGCAAAGTGTGTTTTCAGCTAGCACGGTCACACGACCCCTTGGATTTATGTGTCGTCTGGCTGAAAATTTCAAAATTCACCCAACATTAGTGGTCGTCTGATTTCATGGCATTTCGATGTCGTTTGTCTAGTTTCGACCACTCCAAGCACACTTTTCAAGTGCGCCGAACAACTAAAAAACACATATTCAGTCGTGCCGTGCAAAACGCACGTCCGAATGACGTGTTATCTCCTCATACATATCATGAATAATAAATATTGTATTTTCATGTGATTTAATGTCATTCCGATGTTGTTCGGCATGCATTTGACCGCAAAACCCATCTTTTGGCCATTTACGACACGCGGAATGCCTTTTCACCCAGCGTGGTCACACGACACCTCTGATGGACGTTCGGTCTAGAAGAAAATTTCACAATTCACACACCTTTTTTTGTCGTCCGATTTCATGGAATTCCGAGGTTGTTTGGCCATTTTCGACCAACCCATGCATGCTTTTCAAATGCGATGAACACCTAAAAAACACATATTCAGCCGTACCGTGAAAATCGCACATCTGAATGACATTTAGTATCCTCTTACACCTCATGAATAATCACTATGGTGTTTTTGTGTGATTTAGTGTCATTTATAATGTCGTTAGGAATACATTTGACCGTAAAACCCATGTTTTGGCCATTTACGACATGTCGAGTGTGTTTTTAGCCAGCACAGTCACATGACACCTTTGATCGACATGTTGTCTGGCTGAAAATTTCAAAATTCACCCACCCTTTGTTTTCGTTTGATTTAATGGAATTTTGAGGTCATTCGGCCGGTTTTGAAGACCCCATTCACGCTTTTCAAGTTCGTCAAACACCTAAAAAACACATATTCATGCGTGCCTCACAAATCGCATGTCTGATTGACATGTCGTCTCCTCGTACACCTCAAAAATAATAATTTGGGTGTTTTCATTTGATTTCATGTCATTATGATGTCGTTCGACATGAATTTGAATGAAAAACCCATGTTTTGTCCATTGACGACACGCTGCCTGCGTTTTCGGCCAGCACGGTCACACGACACCTCCGATTGATGTGTCGTCTAGACGACAATTTCTCAATTCATCCACCCTTTGTTTTCATCTGATTTCATGGAATTATGAGGTCGTTCGGATGGTTTTGACCACCCCACACATGCTTTTCAAGCGCACCGAACTCCTAAAAAACACAAATTCATCCGTGTCGTGCAAACCACGCGTCCAAAACTGATCTTATGTTATAAAAAACAGACTCTTGATTCAGGATTGTGTTATGATAAAGATATATATTTTATATTAGTTGTTTTTAATGGTGGTACTACGTAGTTGAAACTACTAATTGAGAGTTAAATTATCAACACAATAAGAATACGTTTGGTCAGTTTTCCATATGGCTGTTTTTTTACATAAAACAGTGTCCATTTTAAACAATAGATAGACACTTCGAGTAATACCTTCCACATTGTACCTCATATTGATTCTAGTTACTTTTAGCCTTCTAACCATTTGGTGGTTTTGGATAATGTTTATTTTTCTAAACAAGACATATTTGGAATGATAAACTTTGGAGGAGATTTAGTGGATGCAATAATTATTCAATGTTCATATATTGGTTATAAAAGAAAGTACAAAAATGTCCAGTATTTGGTAAAAAATAAAGAGTTATACTGAATTAAAAAATATAATGGATCAATCTGCCCCTGATCACCATCACCATCACCACTGTCATCATTAGCCTCATCCTCATTGCCATCACTGTCCTTGCTATCGTCCTTGTCATATTACCCATGCATATCCTCGGACACATCCTCACCCTCAACCCCATCCTCGCAATCGTCCCAATCCTCACCGTCGTCCTCATCCTTATCCTCGCCCTCAAACTCTTCAGCATCCTCTTCATCACCAGGAACTTCATAATCTCAACCTCCACTAGAACTATAACCCGATTTGTCGGATAATTCACCCATCGATGACATATATGTCTGAAAAGCCACACTGGCCTTTAGGGGAAGTAATGAAGATAATGCTTTGATCAGTTTCAAAAAATCTTTCTCCCTTGTTTGAATATGTTCTTCCAACTCTGTGACCCTTTTATCAGACTATCTTGCAATCTCCTTGACTTGTTCCAACTCGGTGGTACTAGAATGGATTCCTAGAGAGGACCAATACCTCGTCAAGACTATATTCTCACCAGGTCGGCAGCATACTCGACCAGAGTTATCATCTCACAAAACCTGATATAAATGATTGTGTGGCCCTAAATTCTTAGGTTCTTGGGCATTAAGGGCCTCTAAAGTAGCCAGTTAAAAATATTAATAGATTATTAAATTTCAAAATAAATACTATACTTTTAAATAAACAAATTAAAATGTATAATCTTTTCTTGTGTCAGTTCATTAACCACAGTTCTATCTTTTTTCCTTCTACTTGAGAAAAACAATTTTCCTCGGGGTATACGTCCATCAATATTCAATGTGTGATTTTATAGTTAAATTGAAACAATATAAAGTTCATGTATAATCATATATTAAATATTAAAAAAATCACATAATTAAAGTATGTAATAAAAAAAGGAAAAGTCCAAATGAAAAATTATAAATAACTATATCCAACTAGCTGCCTCTCATGATCTGGCATAGTAGTGCACCCCAATGTGTGGAGGTATTGTTTTTAATCAATGTTTTTTTTTGTTTTTTCAGAAGATTCATAAATAATGTTTAATAGTAAATAATATAATATTAATGAAAAATATGAAAACTGTCATTTAAATACCTAATATGGGATTAATACGTTAAATTTGGAAGTTTCCCAAAGGGCAATAATTTGGCGATATTTCTCTATCGAGTAGTCATCCATGACAGGTAATGTATCCAACTCAGTTCCCACCCTATCACACCAGCTAACATATAGCGCTTACTTATAATCTATCTAAAACTCTCTAAGCTCCTTTAAAAGAGCTAGTTGTGCACCTTCGGTATCAGGGAAGTTAAACCGACGCTAACACCCAATAGATTAATTAATATGAATACAAAAAAATACTAAATTAAATACAATAGATTTGTTACCCATATTTGTGCCCACACATTATCCTTTACTTCGTTGGGAAGATGTCTCCAAGATAGTGGGCTTACCAGAATGATGTCGGAGTATTTGGCTAGCATCGCCAAAAAACTACGACATTCCTTCCCAGATTTATAAATCATATGTCCATCATCATTGTATTCAATCATCAACGGTGTTTGGTGGTTCCATACCGCATGCAAGCTAGAAATAACCTCCCCCACCACCTATTAGTAGATAAATATAAAATTAAAGAAAAAAATTATCAGTTCATGTTATAATAAAAATAAATTTTGGTATAAAATTTTGATAGAGTTATATAAATGTACATGTGGTAGTCGGATAAATGGGTGTCACTGGATGTGCAGAAGCTGAACGAATATCCTGTACAGCTGGAGTGTCACTCAGTGTACGCTCCTCAGCCACATACTGTGTCAGAGCTGGAGTCCAAGAAGGTGGAATATAATAGCTCATAGATAATGAACCAGAAGAAAAAGATGATGGCACAGATGTCAGGCCAACTGGTAGTGCAATCATCAGTGGCCTAAATAACATGTGTGTCCCTAAAGACACCCCATGATCAAAATGGAGCATAGAAGATATGTCTGTGGTAGGGGAAAGTACAATCGGGTTCAACCAGTGGATCTTATAACTCTCTCACCACGAGCCCTCGTACCTCTGACCTCAGTACCAGGACCACTAGATGATCCTCTAACTCTGAAACCTCCCCCCTTCTAACACCATCCTCTGTAATAGGATAAATATCAGGCTCCTCATCAGATATCTCTCATTTAGGGGGTGGATCCTGAAAAAATGTTCAACACAAAAGTAAAAACATGATATTATAAGTTATTGAAATATATATATTTGAAATAAAATACTCACAATAGGGATGAGTGGGGGAACAACCATCTGTGTCATGCGATGATTATTTTATATCAACTTTTTTCACCGCCTCTCTTCAATGGGTGTCATTTCCTGCAATGAAAACAAATATAGAAGTATTTAGAAATAGACAACAAAATCCATGTGTAAATGGGACGTTTTCTGCACCCCATTTGGCCAAACATACTTTTAACCATAAGCGATATGCCATGTATATTTACATGGCTACCAAGTCATGTACTGTGTTTACTTTCCCATGTACATTCCCAAGACACTAGATTATTGTAGACACCATGTCAACCATTATACACACTATGTGAACCCTTATACCATATCGTCATTATTACAACCATTAAAAACAACTTATTAAACAACATCACTTGTAAAATATAATCTAATTGAACATAAATCAATAATAATATTGGATATATCATGTAAAATGAGGTCATACTATATTACATCCTAGATGACCGCCCACAACCATGATTAGAGACCACAAAGATCCCCTTTCGGCCAAATCAACAGAGAAAACAACATCACTTGTAAACAAATTAAACATAAATCAATAATAATATTGGATATATCATGTAAAATTAAGGCATACTATATTAAATCCTAAATTACCACCCACAACCATGATTAATGACCACAAAGATCCCCTTTCGGCCAAATAAAAAGTGAAAAAATCACCTAATTGTAGAACAACAAAATCAAGGAATCACATATTGATTTGATGTTTAGAAGAAAAAAAATTCGTTGATTGTATATGGATCAATATGTGGAATAAGTTTGGTGGGAGGAATTTTGGATTTAGGGCACGGACTGGAACTACAAACGAGCGGATTGGATTTTTTTGTTTGGAACGGAACTGCAATCCAGCGGAGGGTGAGTGGATGCCCGATCTGAATATAGGGTACCTTTTTCCCAACGGGTTTAAACCATTGGTAATATATGCCTTTACCAACTGTTTATATAAACCGATGGTAAAAAAGTGATATGAAAGGCCTTTACCTATGATTTTGTAAAACCATTTATAAGAGAATGTATAAATTCATATATCCCAATGGTTTACATAATCTGTTGGTATAGATAGCCATTTCCAACGGTTTATGTAAACTGTTGGGATGTATTTGTTAGTAAAAACAGTGTATCTAGTTGTATATGATAACTAGGACTCCATGTAGTCTAGTGGTAGGAAATAAATCCTTGTTTCCCTTTAGTTGTGGGTTCAAACCTTGTTTCATTGCAATATACAATGAGGTTTCCTTTTTATAAAACTATATATCTTCCAAAATAAATTTTATGAGTGTATTAAAAATAATATAAGTCATAAATCATTATATTAACTAGGTTTTTCAATACAATATAAAAAAATTAATGCATCATAAATTGAGTTCCATATAGGAAATTTATTGGTCTAGAGGTTATCTTATAAAATAGGGAATTGATTCGGGTAATTCCAAGGTACCCTATATTTAAGGAAAATGACATAAAATATATTTTGGCGATCATTTTAATTTCTTTCTGTTGTAGTATTTCATTTTTCCATGGAAATTATTTTCTTTATGTCCTAATTTCCCACACATAATGCATTTATATGTTCCATTGAGACAATTTCTTATATTTATACTTATACATTTTTATGATAGAAATCTAGCCTTCGTTCTCTAATGATCTATATCACTATAGAACATAGAAGCCTTTATTCTTCTCTTCTCTACAGAGATTGGTAGTTTTCTAAAGTATATGTTAATAATAATATTTCAGGAAATATGATTAGGCATGATCAAAATATATTTCAGTTCTCTTAATATCACATTTTTATGGTAATTTCCATCACTGTGTACATCATATTCAACGTTTACATGAATCCCGTGACTTAACCTCATTGACAATTAAATGAAAGTATATTGGGAGTAACAATTCGTAGATAGAAAAAAATATAATCACTTATAGAATATCATGCAAACTTATTTTCTATATAAACACTATAGGTTTAACACCCATTATATATTCAAATCCATCATAATTATTTTTAATGGAAATGTTAATTAGCCTATGAATATCCACCGAGAGTGCCCAATCTGGTGCACAGTGACTCCCATTTTTGTATACTTGGTTACTCCATGTAAGGCCCAAGACACCCTGTTAGAGTTGTTACTCCATTGTACATCTATTCTAGAACAACATCTACCTTTATCTTAAATACTAGGATATATTTATAGGATGGAACATATAATATATAACATAACAAAATTATAGGTTGTTCTTGTATGATTATCCACAAAGTCTATATTATGGTTTTGTTCCCTATTGTACTTTTTCAAAATCATGTTTTTATTTTTCCTACTGTAAATTTTATGATACTCACTGTAAATACCCTCATCCTAGTTTTTAATATATAGTGCATTATATTAATAAATATTTATTTTTACAAGTAAATCACATCACGAAGGAAAAAATACTGTTTTATTTTTGGAAAACTAAATTATATATATAAACCATATATTTCAACATGAACTGAAATAGAAAATTTCAACTACTTTTGAATGAAAAATAAAATCCTAGATTATCCCTACAAGTCATTTATAATATTAATCTTCATATCCTATGAAATTATTAAACATAATTCTGGGGTTAGATGAGTTCTTAATAAGGATAATTAATAATGAAAAAGTTATCATAAACATTGTTATTTTGCGTGAGGAATAACAGAAAAACATTATTTTAAAAATATACATGAGCATAATATGGAAGGAATAAAATCTGATTAAATAATACCATAATAAAACATAACCATGTACATTATACTAGTTTAATAATTACATGGATAATCAATTACTAGATTCACAATGATGAGAATGCATAATAAAGGACATCTTAAACTTACAGTCATGGCCTTTTTACAATTCCATGCATAAATAGGTATTCCCAAAAAATATTTTGTCTCATATAGAATATTGATGTATCAAGGGGAAATAGAAGGCTCCATACATCTCTTACTAAGTCCAATGAAATTTTATAAGAAAAGTGTGAAATAAAATTAATAAAAACATTCTTATTTAAAATCAAACATACAAAATTTGATTACTTAAACTATATCCCTTGAATGGTATCAAATCAACTCATACACAACCTAAATGATCATCACCCCTTAAACAAAATAAGGTAGATGATAACATAAGTTAAAATCCTCAATGAACAAAATTATTTAAAAATTTATTTTGACATAGATGAAGATACCTTTAAATGATACCATAAACCAATTCTTGAAGAAATAATCATTAAACATTTCATTGTGTCCCATAGCATATAGAAAAATTCAAATAAAAATACATTATAATATCATGAGAATAACATGACTATAGTTATGTGTTATCAAAATAAAATACATAAACCACTTAGAATGAAATAGTGGTGAACAAGGCATATTTCTCACAGAATAAAAAGTGAGATGAGAAGACTCCTGTTTTACATTGGAATGAAGAGTTATTTTAGAAAATAAATTGTATTTGTAATAAAATAACATTTAAAACATGTATATACTAGTGAATAAAGGTTAAATACTTTTAAATTAATGTTTAGGCATAAATTATGTGCCACTGATGTGAAATCATGTAAAAATAGTTTTTTTAAAACTTTATAAATAACACATTTTAGTGTTTTTTAAGTAAAATATTAATGATATTTAAAAGTGAATAGGGAATATTCATTTTCTTAAAAACATAAATGAACCAAATTAATTTTTATGAAAATTTTTGTTAATTTAGAAAAATAATTATTGCTCACGACAGATAATATAATGCTCTTAATAATGGGTGAAACTTTGGGAATTTCCATTTAATCAAGCTTCTTTATCAAGAAGTATTGAGGGGGAATCCATTTTAAAACATGTATATCTGAGTCATATAAGGATTATATGATACAGATATATGATTTTTTAACATATAAAAAAAATTATAAGAAGTATAAACAATAAATAAGTATTAAATTTGAGTAATGATTGTAAAAGGGTATCCCGAAGGAAAACAGAGGGTTCTGGTAGAATCCTTTACTAAATTGAAATCAATCGAATCAAATGTCCCAAAAATAATAATCATTAATTTATACCTTCAATAACATTAAATAAAATAGACTCATTATATGATTCATCAATGGGATGTATGAATACTCTAAACAAAATAAATATTTGTGAATGTTGAATATCTCACAAAAATGGAAGTGAGATGAGGAAATCCTTACCTTATGTTCAAATGTGTTTTGAACATGACCATAATTACATGGATTATTAAATTAGTAAATTAATTAGTAATGAAAATTATACACATATATTTTTTGGTATATTTTAATTATCTTTATTTTTTGGTCTTTTTGATATGTTGTATGATTCAATTTTTTCATTCATGATGGTTTATTTCATTGGTTTTCATGATTGGTTCGATTATCTAAAAATTTTGGAGTTCATAAAAAAATGGGAATAATTCTCTAGATTTGGAATTACGAGAAATTAATGTACACCCATTAGTATAATTTTAATTATTTATTATTACATTTTCTATGTATAAATAATTAGATAACATGTTAATGAAAATTGTTTATCTAAATTTTAGCAGATTTTCAATCATAATAAACTAGAATTATTATATTATTTAATATTTATTAAATAAATTGGTTTATGAACTATAAATAATAAATAATAAAGATTTTTTTAATATTTTTAATCCAAAAAATTGTTTTCATGACCTGATTTGAATGAGGAATTTATCAACGGAAGTTCTTCTTCCATGAAGGTTTTAATTCTGTACCTCCTGGATGATGATTTCGTTTTTAAAATAAATGATACGGAGTAACGAGATTGATGATGGGTATTCCATTAATAGTATATCATTCAAGTATAAATATAATAATGTATTTATCATGTTCATTTTGACATGGGAGGGGAGGATAGTATAATAATATAAATAACTTTAAAATAAAATAAATGGAAAATGAAGAGAATTTTACCTCTTGAATACTCCTCCTTGAGAACCACCTTAAGGAAATGAGTCTTTATATTATTTTAAGGAAATGATCTCCTAGACTTGGGAATAGAATATGGATGGACATTTTCATATAAATTTTAAATTCTTCATGAGATAGTGGTTTGAAGAGAAGAGGAGGTGAGGGGTGGTTTTTATTGTGGATGAGAGGGTTTACTTCTCTTTTTTTATTTTTTTCCTTGAGACAATAATTATTATTGATTATTGTGACTAATTATACTAAAAATTTAATTTTAGTTCCCCCCAATGGTTATTAAATAGTTCACATTATTAGTAATATTTTATTTGACTTATAATTTATAAATACTGTAAATTAACATATTTTTCTACTCACAAAAAAAGAAAATATTTTAGAAAAATCACAAAAATTCACCCTAACAATTTATAATCATTTATATTACAAAAATGAATTCATTTTTAAGAAATTAATTTTCTAAATATGAAAAATTTAATGTTTAATTTAAATCATTATTTTATAAAAAAAATCAGTTTTTAAAATTATAACTTATTCAATAACACTCCAAAAAATTAACAAAAGTCTAATTAAATTATCCTAAATTTAAATGAATACATAATATTTATATATTAATCTATTTTATAGAATTAAATATTCCCTTTAATAATTATATTTGTTATTAATTTTTTATAAATATTTTTGACTTGCAAAATTACCAATTCTAAATTAATAATTTTTAAAATATTCGTTTACTTATACTGTGGAATAAATATTTCATACATTCAATTACAAGACCCATATATTTTATTTATACAAGTATGGGTGAGGATACTATTCATTAGGTCAGTTTACTATTCATTAGGGATATATTACAATTTATATGTGTAACATTACAACTCAAAATTGTCATGTTACTATTCAACATAAAATTAATTTGATCTTATAAAACTCTAAATATATTTCTGATAGAAATCTGGTTTGTCCATTTTCTGAAAATTCAATTCATATATGTGAAAAAATTATGTTTAATGGATAGGTTATAACTCTCTTGTTTAAATAATTATAAAAAAAGTATTGTTACGTAGAGGATCAATGTTTTATGAAAAATATTATATATTAATTTATTTATCCTTGGGTGTTATATAGATGATTTATCTTTTGAAAGTGTCCTAGGAGGACTAGGACTAGACGGTGCTTAGTGAGACCAAACTTACTGAGGAGTGTTCCCGCAGCTTTCATATAGTAGTCACGATACCAATTCTTTTATGTTGGACATGTGTGACAAAATATTTATGGGGGGATTGTGTTTGGCCTTGATAAATTTCATTACTCCATATAGTACTCTAGTTGTGTGATATAGATGTATGAATGCATTGGTTTTTGAGTTGTTTTTTTAATTCATCATTTTGTGGGCTTAGAGGTGTGTGTGGGTGTATAGGTACTTAAATAATGCCTCTAATGATAGTGATATTTTTTCTTCGTGCTAGTCACTAGACCGTGGAAAATTGGAGGCGGGCTTGGGGAGTCATGGCCCGAGCCCCACTGAGATGTGTAGGGAAATTGATTACTCACATTCAGATTTAAAAAATAATGATATATATCACCAAGGGAAGATATATATATATAACAACATAAAATTGATATATTTCTACATAAAACATTATTTTCCCTCCCTCTCTCTATGTTTTCATTACATTTGAGTTTGGTATAATATTATCTATAAATTAATTAATTTAAATAATGATTCAGATTACAGAAGAGTACTTAGGTACACTTTTATTTTTTTCATTAATATGTTTACTCACATAAAAATTATGAAGGTGGATTTTTGAAAAGACTTGTCAAAGTTATCTTTTGTTTTCAACATATACTTGATCCAAGTTGTAGATATATTTATTTTTAAGTAAAATTATTGGAATTAAGATAAAATCATTCATAGAATATTATTTATATTCATGAGATTGGTCCTCTTTTATTTGTATTTTATACGGTAATATTTTTTATAATAAAATTTTAAGTAATATTTATTTATAACATGTTTTGTTTGTTATATTGGTTTTACGTGTTATATATTTACAATTTATTATGATAATATTAATATATAATTATTATGATAACAAAAAATTATTACAAATGCCTTTTTATAAAAATTATATGTGGTTATTAATGTAAATCACATTAAATATACCTACAATTTTAGTTAAATGGTCAACTTCAGAATCAATGGATTTTGGATTTAAAATAATATATATATTTGTCACCAATACACCCAAACTGAGCACACCCCTTTGGTCAACATATGATATCATATTATTATTTTGATTTATTATTTTTATTTATCATGTTTTAATAATGTTCGTTATTTTAACAAATGGTTTTAAAATCCAATTAAAATAAATTTCAATTTTTAGGGCTTATAATTGTCCCTAGGGAATACTACTAATGGAAATCTATATTTTAATGTTACAAACTATGTTCAATGTAATATCCCAATGAAAATATATAATGGAACTATTCATTTCCATATTTTACTATAATATATGATTAAATTGAAAAACAAATCTTCTAGATATGAATGATGTTGTTCAACAAAGGTTGAATATGACTATAAATGTAAAGAAATTAATTACTTGAAATGTGCACTAGGAGAAGATAAATTTAATATAATGTATACATGTGTTATAGATTTTGAAATATTTTATACATATTTTTATCTCATTAAGGAAAATCTAATATTGATGAGATGTCATTAAATACATATTCTATTTATTTTGAAATCTTTCAGTTGAAACATGAGATCCATATTTCTCAAATGTATCTTTGGAATATTTATTTTAAAAATATAATGCATTGAATAAGAAATAATACTGATGGAATCTCTCAATTACTGAGGGATAAATTATTATTTAATGATAGAGGCATTAATATTTTCATTCATTAATCAAGTGATATCATCATTATGATAATAAATATGTAGATAGTTAAAATATAGATTTTTAGGGAGAATATTGTTTTAAAATAATGAAGAATATCAATTGAAAAAACCTGTTAAATTTAATGAATCATATTCATAATCCATTGAATTAATCAAAAAGTACAACAGTAATGGAATTGTTGGACACTCTGAAATTGAAGTGGTGATGACTCTCCAAGCTAGAATATTCATGAAATTTTATAAAAATTTATTTAGGTTTTTGGAATTCAATGGAAGGTATCATAAGATGGAAAATTAGAATAAGGATATTAATTTAAGATATGTTTCTGATTATGAGGTTTAATTAAAAGGACACATCAAAGTTGATTGTCCAATGACTAAATATGAGAAAAATTATGAGGAAAACAATAGGAAAATTAAAAAAGAAAGCCAGTTTGAGTTATTTTGATGAAAGATCCAATGAACCAGATGCTATCCCAAAAGATATAAATGAAAAATATATTATTTTATTTATGCCTAATACTATTGTGTTAAAATATTTTACTTATTCTCATATTTTTGAAATCATTGAATATAAACACAAGAATGAAGATGATATTTTATAATAATATCTCCTTGAACATTGTAAAATTCTTGAAGATACATATGATTATATTGAAAAAATATAATATTTTAATGAAATGTTATTCCTTATCACCTAATGTAATGTCTGATCTGTATTTATAAATTTGAGGAATCAAATACTTCTTAGTGAAAATAATGATATAGAAATAGTAATTTAGTATCTAAAGAAAACTATTAATTGTTTTACTGTTAAAAAAATAAATAGTTTTTTATGTCATGTTGATCCAAAAACAAGATTTCTTTTGTAGTAATCCATGAAAGAAAAAAAATCTATATAAAAACTATTTCATTCCTACTTCAAATGATTTTAATAAATCTATATTAAATAATTGAATGACAATATTGTAATCTAGAAAAACATTGTTTGGACCAAAAATAGTTTATTTTAAAAATTATTCCAAATTAGTTAATAATACCTATAATAAATGGATTAAATAAATGGGTGTTCATATTTATATTATTGAAAATAGTTAGGGAATCAAATAGATCGTGGTATCAAAATTAGTGTGTATATTATTTATTAAAGGAAACTTGAATGAAAATTTCATTAATGATTCATTGGTATACATAGTGGGTGTTCTATGAATATAATATCATACTTATGAATCTTTATAATTTTGAAAAGAGTGGATGGTGGTTATTTTAGCTTTGGTTGCGATGCAAAATCCATAATTATTTCCCTTGGTCGAGTTGTAATTTCTAAAAATTTCTTTATTTCATAACTTTTTTTATAAATTAATTTAAATATAATATTCAAAGAATATTTCAATTATGTGGTGATGGTTTTTATATCATGTTTTATAATTATTCCTGTACGATTTATGATTCCATGTATCATTTAGTATCTACAATTTTCTATAATGAATTTTTTGTCAGTTGATTTAAATGTTATTATTTATAAAATGTCCTTAAATTGAATGAACTTAATCACGAATTATGTTTTCCTTATTATATATTAATCCATGAATGTATATACTCTCTTATGAATATATTAGCATTAGGTTTAGTCAAGTATATACATACTATAAATCCAAAAAGAAAAGGTGTTAAATATTTTTAATAACTTAATGAAAAATTATGTTTTTTTAAAACCAATGAAATAGGTTTCTACCTCTGATCCTCTATAAATTAATCTCATTGACATATTTTGACTCTATATAGTTTATGTATTTGTAGAATATATATATATATATATATATAATTTACAATGAGTATTCATCGTTTACATGGGTTTTTTCTAGACTAACAAAATTGAGCCATGTAGATCTTTTGAAAAGTACAAATAATATATAAGGAACAATAGTAGACATAAAATTTAGTTTGTTATAAATGTTTATTGTTTTGAATGAGTTAATAAATATTTTTAATCATTCTTCTAACAACATACATACAATATTTATTTATAAACTCCTTGAACACCTTTACAGAATTGGATAGTTGAGTGATAAAATATTAACCTTCAAGAAATATCGCATTCCATTAGTAATTAATATGACTTACCGATATATTTTTGGGTTGAAGTAGTAAATATTTATTACTATATAATAAATATAATATTGATAAGACAATGATTATTGAAAAATACAAATGAATTATGGAATGGTAAAACAAATAACATTAATTATTTCAATGTTTTTTGTAGTAAAGATTACATTGTCAATACAAAGGATAATATTTATGAGTTTTTATCCAATATAATTATGATGTTTTTTTATTCTACATCAAGTAAATCATATATAGTTAATTGTTAATGATTCATTCGAAAGAATGTGTTTATATAAAATTTAATGGAAAATATCCCCATGAACAAAATGTTTCCTTATAAATCATGGAATATGATATGTGTAATTTCAATACCAATAACACATGTAAGACCAATGTTAATTCCATTGATTTAGAAAATCATCTAAGGAAATACCATTTATAAGAAAAAATCGCAATATAAATCCTCGGGGAATCTAGTATAACTACTAGAACCCACAGTGACCATCCATTAGATATGGCTATTGAAGATATAAATAGAGAAACCCAAACATTATCATCACTTTGAAACTATGTTGAAAATATATAATTTATATATCAATATAAATTAAAGAATAATAATGAGGAAATTTGTGATTAAAATTTGGAGAGGGATAAACAAAAGGAATTAGATCAGTTTTAAAGAAGTAATGTATGTGAATTGCTTGATAGATACATAGACTACATGACTATTCGAACTATGTAGCTATATTTTAACAAGGCTGATAAATCTATAATTAATATTATAAATAATGATTGATTATTATAATAAAAGATATTTTGAAGAAAAAGTAATTTACATTTAGTAAACACTTTATCATGTAGCTACACTAGAATCCATAATAAAACTTTTTATATATATAATACATATAAATTATAAATAATATTAAATGGATATAAAAAATGAATTTATAAATTGTTATATTATTATTAATGTTTTATTAGACCACCCTATTAATTTATGATTAAAAATTTACCAAATTATATTTTTTATTTGACAAAAACATTTTTGGTTTGAAAGAAACACAAATATCCTAGTATGAAATTCTCATCACATTTAAAAAAAATTAAGTAATTTATATTATTGATCAATGATTATTTATCAAAAGAATAAAAAATGTGTTTTGGTTAAAAAATATATATCATGATGATATAAACATTTCTTCTTTATAAAATTAATTTTGAATGGAATTTGAATAATAAATGAAAATTGGATCTCAAATATGTTTGATTAGAAAATTAAAATTCTTTTTTTGGATTCAAATATTTATAAATAAAATAAAATTTATTTTAATCAAAATTAATTACACAAAATATCATATAAAGCATTTTATTCATTTATTTTTACAAAGGAAGTTATAATTCAATGAAGAAAACTAGTAAATTAGATCTAGATGAACCTAGAAATCAATTTCATGAAATTATATGTAGTGTTTTAATTTATAGTTAAAATTACATAACATCAATATAGAAATAAAAATTTTTTATCATGCATAGGTCTGAATATTTTCAATCAAACCCCATAAAATCACATTTTCCATTTGTTAATAGAATTAAAAAATAGATAAAAAGTACCTCTAATTTAAGACTTTTCAATTTCAGTGGTAATTATTTTGATCTAAATAACAATTTTGTTGCCAAAATAGATGTGGTAAGACATATAGATAAGGGAACTCATGAACCAATAAAATATTGGTAATGTTTCTATTATCTTCGTGTAGTAAAAAAGAATATTTTTTTATTGTCAACTGTTAAAGTTGAGTTTGTTGCTAAAAGATGTTTTTCTGCAAAAAATGGATGAACCGCATGTTGTTAGACTATGGATATAAATTCAAAAAAGTCCCTATAAATCATAAAAAAACTAGTTTTGTAAACATTTCTAAACATTATACTTATCATTCCTGAAAAAACCCACTAATATTGGATTTCGTTTTTTTAGGGATAATTTTCAAATATTGGATATTGCCCATAATTTCATTGAATCTAAACATAACCATTATGATATTTTGACAACTATTTTTGAATTTTGAGTGATTTAATTTTATCTATCTTGATTTATGAATGATTAAAAAATTTAATTTAATTTCATCTTAATTATTTATATTTTAATTTGATATTATTTGTGATATTATTTTATGAATATATTGATCACTTACTTGTAATGAAATGTTATGTTATTTTTTAATATAAGATAAAATTAGTTTTTAAATCTATTTTATGTATATAGATATGCTTCATCAATCCAGTGTTATTTTCTATACATATCATCCAAATAAATTTATTAACCCAATTTATAATATTATTTGATCATAATTTCTAATCCTTAAGAAAATACCTATTTTGACCAATTATTAAAACCCAAGCCTTCCAAACCTGATGTCATTTCCAAAACGAAGTGAACTGCTAAAGAGGATATTCCCTGAGTATTGGGAAACAATGAATGGTCAAATTCCAACACCATAAGAACTAAAAATCCATTGAATCTATATATATATTTTAGAATTGTTTTCCAATGAATGAATTATATATGAATTTGTTTTGAACAATTCTTTCTACATTATAGAGAGATATAGGGAATCAGGGAAGGGTGAAGTGGTTTACAGACAATTATAGAATCCTTATTCCACATTTTGTATCAGAGTTCAAATAAGAATATGTTCCTAGAATCTTGGAGAATATGAGACTATATTAGGATTATTATTATTGGTATGATGGAAATATTTCTTCAAATATACTTTCTTATTCGTCTTTTGGTACCTCATAGGGGTGAGATTGATGATTTTCAAATATAATATTCCACTAAATACATAATTTTAAGTTTGAGATGATATTTTAAATTTTTTAGAAAATAATAATTATAAACGGATAAATGATTTAGTTTTTAATGGTAATTTCCATATGTTTCTCAGGATAATTCAATATTTTATTATTTATTAAAAAGTCCTTTAAATGTTTTTTAGACTAGAATATTTTTATTTTTACTATTAAATGGTGGTGTTTGTGAATATAATTCTAATAACCTCTGTAATGAAGAAAGTGGATATGAATAATAAATATACTTCTTATTTTAATTAGTTAACTTATTATGATTTGTTTTCATCCTTGATAGACTATGTGTATATTTTCTCAAGAATATGAAATTTCTACTACAACAAGTGGTTTTTTTAACCATCCCACTTATAAAAAGATTAATGTTTTATAGAAACCATAGATAAATTTTGGGTTTCTGGTGAAGATAAATTATGTGAAAAATGTTATCTTAAATTAACCCAATTAGGAAATAATATATAATTTATTTATGTTTGAAACCTGATCATGTAGTTGAGGTTGATTACACCATAGAATAAACTGATTCATATGTTGAAGCTTATCTAAAGGTAGAATCTATAAAAGATAATTATGGGGTTTTGGTTTAGTCTCTTATGGATGATTGGAGAAGAGGAATCATGTAACGAGTGGACGCCATTGAAGATTAATGATTCAATGATTATTGTAATTTGGTCAAAATCACAATGAATCAACAAGTGATTAGGATAATCCACCTTCTGCATACAGTATGTTGATGATTTCTTATTTTTGGTACCCCATTTTTATTACTAACCATTATTAGAGGATGCATATTCTAAGGAACTCTTACTATCATGAATCTATATTCTCCTATTACTGAAGAGTATAATAAGAAAATTATGATCATAGTTCTATTATGATATATGGTAATTACATACATATTGTTTTGAACATAGTAGGATGTATTATGAAACAACCATATTCACCTTTTTTACTACCTATTTAGTATTAAAAAATTCTATTGGTGATATCCAAGAAATTATATTTGTATCAGACACTATAGAACAAAAGAAATATTATTCTAATGTTGTATCAGATAATATTGTTTATGGTGATCTTATTTATGGTTGTAAACATCATAGAAAAGTAATGGTTCTAGACTAATATATTATATCCATCAATGAAATAGAGAATGAAATGTTTTTATGATTCTATAATGAATGATATATGTTGATAAATTATGGTTAAGAGTTTAGTGAATAAAATCCATTTATATACCTACACCATAGCCTCATGTTTTATCTACACCACCTCAACCAAATTTTATTGCTTCCATTTCATATTATATTACTAAATAATTAAATTTTGTTCCCATGGGGAATTATCTATTGAAAATTTAAGAAGAATATTTTCTATGAATTGGTAGTAATAATGAATATTAAATGTTGTAATCTATTTACATTACTATATAGAGTTTAGTTTCACATAGAGATCCTATTATATTTCTGAAATTCGATCATATGGATCATGATGTTAGAAGATTAAAACTCAAATAGAATGTTAATCATGAGAGATATGATTTCTATATTCATATATGATAGATATTCTGAATAATTTGTATATGAGGTATCGCACTATTATCACGAGTTATTCCAGTACTTCTAATTTTAATTTTTAACTTCCATATATATATTTTTGAATTGGTGATGTTCTTATCAGGATATTTGTGCATGAGAATATCCATGTTCTTCAAGATAGTGTTAGAAATACAATAAATCATTTATGTATAGATGTTGTTTCCCTTGAAAAAATGATAAATGGAATGGATTAATATGATACTATTAATAAAGAAAATGGAAAAATGCCATTAATTTTACTACACAGTATTATATTTATATGATTTTTACCAAAGTTGATATGAGGCCTCGGTAATACCATTATCTTCATACCTTATGATTAATTCCTTAACCAAACACTTAAATGTTATTAAAGAGGCATTTGTGATCATGGAAACTCTCACAGATCAGTTTTCTAGATAGGATGTTGTGTGCATGTAATGTATCTAGCATTTTTTAGATATATGTTAGATATTACCTTGATCATAGAGATATATATGTATAGTTCCAATTAATTAGATTTACCATGTTTTCATATTTTTACACAAAAAGTTTTTTAATCATTAATAGATCCATCTTCTCATGTTATAACATCACTTGTAACACCACTAATATGACCTATAATCTCATCCAACCTTAGGAAATTAATTAAATAAATATTTATTCCAAAAAACATGTGATTCCAAAAGATTATTCTATTCTTCATCCTAGTCCTCCTACTCAAGATGATAGAAATTCAAAACACCTTGTTCATCATTCTTCCATTTAGGGATATGATGGATCAACTTCTAATTAGGGAATTTTAGAGTTTCATTTTTAAATTATTGTTTTTATTACTAAATGAAATAATTTTTATTCCTATCACACTATTGGATCCATACATATTATTTTTTAAATATCTTTCTTTATCTTCTCATCTATTCTATAATATATTTGATAATCCCAATATAGGGAGTATATGATGTATATTTTGTAAAAAATGACTAAAACAGTTTCTTTAATTTTTTTAGTTCATTTTATGTATATATTTAATCCATAAATATTTATCTTCAATATGGGTTATATTATTTTCTTATGATATAATTTAATTTTTTCAATGTCACAACACATGTTTATATTTATAATCAATTTTATTTTTTATCGAAGTTAAAAATGTCTTTAAAATTGTGGAAACATTCCAAATACTATAAATAACCCAAAAATTGGGATCATCCATAAAATCGATTGTTATGCTAGAAAATAAACTATGTTTTAGAAATAAAAAATTTAACTGAGTGCTCAATAGACTGTATGGGTAACTGATTGGCTCTATGAAACCATTTTGAAATCTACTAAATTTTTATAAGGTGTTGAAGCAACCACATGAAATAATGGTCAATTTCATTTATATATGATCGATTGTGCTTAACCCTCACCCTCCAATAATGAAATCACAAGTACTTATGTATCTAAAAGACCATTAATCTCAACCACACAATATATTAACCATCGACAAGGTATATCAACTGTCCACATCTAATTAGTATGAGTATTGAAATGTTTTGGACACACTTTTTGACCAGGATATGTGAGTACATGTTTGTGTAATGTTTGGGTATTATATAGTTATATATTAGGTATGTTTAGATACTACCACATGAACTAAGAGAAAAAAAATTAAGTGAATTGACTGAAAGTTAGTGTTTAACTTTTTGTATGTTCTGACGAAATTTTATTGACATCGAGTGACTGCATGTGCACAAGAATTTTCCATATAGTGGATGGATTGATCAAATGTCTTGGAATTATTTAAAAGTATTGAGGAAACCATAGAGAACAAGATGTGGATCTCTTGAAGTGATCATGACTAAATTTGGATTGTATATTAATATAATATACATCAACATTATTTTATTCAAAATAAAACACATTGTCAATGAAATAAAATGAATTTTTATTTCATGATGAGTGTGATTATTTTTAGTTTTGGATTTATATAGTATCATGTTTGATAGAGAAATATGTTTCTAGAATAATTTGGGCTTATAATGAAAACTACTTTTTACAAGAGTAAAAAATGATAATTAATACACTATTTTCAAAAAAAACATTCTATATTTTAATGTAACCTCCTTCCATGGTCTGATAAATTCTTTAGTATTTACATCTAGTTTTCAAAATTTAAGAAAGAAGTAATCATGATTGGATGAATCTATAGAAAATTTGATGATCATTGTTTTCTAGTATGAAAAATTATCTTATCTCTCTTTATATAATTTAATTACATTTGAATTTTACAAAATCATTTATATAAATTATTTAACGTATATATTTTTCTATATTATAGATGTGTTCTTAGTCACTTTTTATCTATTCCATTCAAATATGTAAGAGCATTTCTCATATGTATTGATATCATTTTGTGTTTTGGTTTTTATATAGGTGACCAATGTTTTTGATATGGTTATTATTTTATAAATTTTTTAATCAGTATGCTGATAGAAAGTTAATAGGACTAGGTCTTATCTTGAGACTAAACCTCTGGTTTTATATTATTGTTTAGAAATTTAAATATTTTTGTATTCTATTATCCAGACTTATATTTTTCAACAATAATTTCATACCTAGGTTTTACATGTTATATACAAACTATTTATTTTATGTTTTATAATTTTAAAAGATTAGTATAACCAAATGTTAGCCAAACTATGTTATTACAATTATTTCATGAGGTTATTTGAATGCATAAAACAATATATAACTACAATATTAGTATACTTAGTGACATAAAAAATGGTGTATTTTGTATTCTAAATAGAATGTTTTTATGAATACACAATTCACCCCACTCTTGGGTGATCCAATATGAAGAAAACTTTTTTACAAAATTATTGCCTTTGAAAACTCCCCACAATTTTACTAGTCTTTAATCTTTTTATTTTACACAAGAATAAACATAAATCACAATCACAACTATGATTCATTAAATAATTAGTATCATCTTGATAATCAGAGTATTTGAAATTCCCTCTATAATTTAACATTATAAATATAAATAATTTGAAATTTTATTTTCCTCAAAAATATGAAAACATATATCAGATAAAAATAAAAATCAAATATTATTATGCCATAAAATTTATCTAACCCATTCAAAAAAATATGTTCATTATTATCTATGACTTATCTAAATTCTTTCTCAACTATGAAATTATATCACAAATGAATTTGAATCAAATAAATTTCTTCCATTTCTATTTTTGAAGAATATAGATTGAAATATTATATTAAATATGTACAACCTTGTTATGTACTAACATCCATTGAGAAAATTCTATTCCTCCAATAATAAATATATTTTATATCAATTTTTTTTAATTTTTTTCTTAACTATAATGTAAATATCATATCATATATAACTATTATACACATCTATTAAATATCACAATTATCTTACATATCAGTAATTCGTCTTTATTTTTACCTTTCCTAAGAATAATATATTATACATTCTATAAATGGAAAGATATTAACCATATTTCAAAACATAAATTTAATATTGTGATTCAATCATAAAATAACCACTCTAATAATCCCCAAAAATTGTTCCAATCATTTATTAATTATTCCAAAGTGCTAATTAACTATTTAAAAGGAATCTATATTACCTTAATTCCTAGATAATAAAACACCAATCTCAATTATATAATTATCTTTACATGTGTTTTCTCTATTTATGCTACAATATATATATAGTAAGTGAAAAATTACTCTTAATATTTTATGATATTTTATTTTAACAACGAATTTTTAGCAAAATTTTTTCTATAAGAGTAAATTAATATTATAAACATCACAAAATGACTCGTTAGAAATGGTATAATGAATCTTATGAAATTTTTATTTACTATAACATGTTATTAAATATCACTAACGATGATTTAGATCGCTCATAATATATATGTAAAACTCAAGTAAAGTTAATAAATACACCAAAAATGTAATCATATATTTATCGATTCTCCCATCCAGAGCTAAAATCATTCTTTTGAAGTGGATAATTAGACTTATGAAATAATACATAGCCTGTATTTTTAAAACCCATGTAACATAAAATAATTATATAATTTACTAAAACCCGTATAAAACTATTCTAATATCCATATCTCTTCACCAAAACACATCCTCCACATCTCTTTCTGATATTAGAAAATACATGAAAATAAATAAGTATTTATTCAAAAAATTAATTGGGTTATTATGTCTTACCAATTATAATTTTTTCATCCACAAAAATATACTTCAAGAATACCCAAATAATATATATTTTACATGAAAATTATCATGACACCAAACTACAAGATAAAATAATAATTTATGGGAATTTTTCATTTGGTTAAATTAATTATTTCATATGTGATCTATATTATATGAAACCCCTTCAATCTAAGGGATCAACTAATATTTTCCCACAATGTTTTCCTAAAAACATGATATTATAAAAAAAATATATAAATTTTTTACTTATTCTATAAAATTGAAAATGGAATCCATGCAAAGTGAGACTTCTTCCATCAGTACCTTAAATTATGGGACGAGCTGTACATTCATACTATTTAATAATTTATCAAAATCGTACATTGAAATTGACTATGAGATGTAATTAGAAATTAATATATAATGGAGTAGAATAAATCTTAATGTACTTATTTTGAAATATGTATTTTTAAAAAAGTAATACTCGAATCATGTTCCATAGAACATGAGTTTTGTAAATTATTTTTATAATTATAATTTGTAATAAGATATTAAAATCGAAATTTTATGTCCATTTTAAATCATAACCGTAACATGTTTAAACTATATTTTCCAGAAAAAATAGTTTTAGTTTAGGAACTTGTTTGTTCCACATATTCACATTCTATTTTCATTAATTAACAATGTTCTATTTATTATATTTCAAACTAACACAACCTCCTCCCAAAATAAATTATTCCCATTGTTGATCTTATCTCATTGCAATCACTTTCGCTGTCATCATTAATATAATAACCTAGATTTATGTGTACATCTTTTTTAAATAATAAAAATTTCAAGGTTATATTTATTTACTTACGAACACATTTTATTTAAATTTAACATGATGCTTCGTGACCAATTTGTTATGTTGTTGTCATGATAACCCCTTATAGAATTTCTAGTCTATAAATACTTATGTAATTTTTTTTTCTAGTCTATGAAAATCCATTAAACTCTTTAATTTTCTATTAGAGAATTATTATTATTCATCCGAATATGAATTAGGTTGAAATTTGTTTCAATTTTCCATTCCATACATTTTAAGTAATTAGTTTTTATATGATTATTTTAATTAAAAATAAATCTTTCATTTTGAATATCAAGAAATCCACAAAAATAACTCATTTTTTCATGAATATAAATATATAATAAATAATTTATTTTCCATGAATATTCTTCACCAAAACATTAATTATATATTTTAAAAATAAATAACATAATGAAAAAGAATAAGAGATCTTACTTTCACCTTGTGCATATAATATAATTCCATCATCTTCATATTAATAATTGAATAATAATCCTATATATATATATATATAAATTATTCATTTAAAAGTAATCCTCGATTATAGTTTTATAAATATAATTATGTTGAGATTATGGATATTTTAATTCATTTATATGTGTGTGTAACATTTATATATTTCAACGATCATTATAAGAATTTTTTAAGTAGTATTTCATCATTATTGAATATTAATTATATCAAAAATACCATATTATTATTTGGATTAAATAATATATATATATATATATATATCATTTATGAGTGTGGTTATGAAAATAGAGTCAAATAAATCCATGAATGTTGATGTCCACACATACCAGAACGTTGTTATCATATATATGTTAGTGAAAAGAAAAGATAGAAAACAATATATTATCATTGCAGACTAATAAATAGTTCAAAAAAATAACAATTGTATCATTTATATCACATATATTAATTAAAAATAATAATTACCATCCATGTAATTAATTATTGAAAAACAAATTGCATCGCTTCCAGAGGATTTAGTCTTCCATACACATTAGCCAAATTATTGTATCCACAGTGGAATGAGACATAGAATTGTATTTAATATTTACTTAATAAAGAGGTATAATGATGTTATAAATATGAAATAAATACTTTATATTTATCATCACATCCATCCATATGTGGAGTGAATGTAAAAAAAGAATGACATTAGTTCGCAAGGCGGTAGACTGCGGTACACATGAATGGTGATTTAATAAAAAATGTGGTGGATTTGGGGATATTAGTATGTAATTTCAAAAACATAAAAACATATAAGTATATGTAAGATACTTAGGATATTATATCAATTTTGTTTTATAATAATATAATAAGGTAGAGTAATAAATAAATTAAAAACTCTCATTAATGAATGTTACCATGACTTCGGGAAACCTTTATAGGTATGAACCATAAACCCTCCTATGATAGATTTAGGACCAATTTAAGTATTATGGGATTTTTATGGAATATTCTATATTATTAATTCAATTATTTTCATAACCAAACGGTTTTATAATGAGAATAAGAGAGGAGAGGTGGGGTTCTATTATATGTTAGGTGGGTGGAACCCTTGTTATATTTGGACAAAAAAATGGTGTTCCCACATTTTTAAAATTCCAAAAGATTTGAAAAGGGTTTTTTATCATTAATTTTAATTATATGGTCTAATTGTGGCCATTAAATAATTAATAAGAATTTTTTTTCTTTAGTTTTTACCATTTTCATTTTAGTTTAACCTTCAGTAAAACAATTTATTAATTTAACTACTGATAATATTTTTTTATAGTTTTTAATAATAGTTATAATAAAAAATCAAATTATCTCATTATATAGAATAAATTATAATGATTATAAAAATGGAATGTTATTTTAAAATTTACCTTCACTGAGTTGGAAAATTTTATTTTATTATTATTCTCATATACATTATTAGAATGAATTTTTTCGAAGAGAAAATTTTCAAAACAATACAATTATTTATTTCAAAATTTATTATGAAAATAATTCTAATAACCTCACTTAGATATGTTTATATAAAATTTTAAAAATATAAGATTTAATATAAATTAAAATATAAATTTACTTTATATATAAATTAAATGAGAAGGTTAATTTCATCTAAAAATTATTATTTTCAGTAATTCATTGAGTAATCTAACATTTATAATAAAAAATTACCCTAAGATAATTTTGATATTTTGATTTAAAAATTTAATTTCATATTATCAAATATTATATTAAATTTTAATAAATGCTAATTTTAAAATTATTGTTCAATGTGTGAATAAAAATAATTTAAGAAACAAAATTGTCTTTAAAAAACATTTCTTTTTTATTTTAAATGAATATTATTTTTTTATAATCAATACATAAAATATGAACATCTATAAAAAAATATGTTTTTAATAATTTTTTTAGTGACATTAATACCCTCTAATATAATATCTAGTTTATAATGTTCATGTTCAATAATATTTTAATTGAGTATAATATATTTTTTAAACTTGGTGTTCTGTGAATTCAAAGCTTTCGAGGAAATAAAATTTATTCTAAAGGAAATATAATGAAAATTATTAGGGTATTAAATTATTCCCTCCTATGAAAGTATAACATTAAAATTAAATCGATATTACTATCTAAATATTAGAGGGTATTTAATCATGAAATTATTTGGTTCCCATGTTGCCTCATTTATTTTTGGATTTCTCAAAAGTACCTTTACAAGTTAAGTAGTCTAATTCTAGAACAGTTTCTCATTAATATCAAGAATGTGTATGGGTTATTCGGTGTAATATAGATCTATTTCCCATTCAAATTCATCAAATGAGAGCACATGAATTTTTTTGGCATGTCATTCCTTAATATTGATATGTGTAAGACTTCATGTTCTTTGGCCATACTTGGAGGCATTGACAAATGATAAACAAAAACTCAAATTCATTCAAGTATTTCAATGGGTCTGATGTCAGTGGGTATTTTTTTCTCTTTCATTACAAACCATATACACCACTCCCATATAGTTAATATCTTGAAAACATAACCACCCCGTTGGAATTCTAAAAAACCCTTTCTATTATTGGCTTATCTATTGGTTTCCAAAATTGAGATTCATTAATGTGAGCCTGAATAGACATTATTATTATTGTTTTTGAAAAATTTTATTATCATGATATGTGTAAAACAACATTTCTAACGTTAAAATGAATTATAGTGGTTATTCTAGGTTGACTCTAGTGAGGATCACACGGCAACCTTGCCATCATCTTAAAATTACGTGGGAAAATGATTGTTTTTGAAATTGTTTGATTCATAGAAAAAAGAAAAGAAAAGAAACAAAATAATGAAATTAAGAATTTGTTTTTAAAAAAAAATATATAAAAAACATTTTATTGAGAATGGTATTATAAGTTGGGTGATTGGGACAGAGTTATATTTTTAAATGCATCGTCATCCCTGTTCGAATTCAACCAATATATTGTCAAAAGGCAATAAATTAAAGATTCTATGATCTCTCCCTATCACTAACCTGGTAAAAATGTAATAGTGAGGAAAAACCTTGATATGAAATCAGTATTTTAAACTCCCTTCATTATACAAGATAGTTGTATAAAATATTATCAATTGATTTATCCAATACCCGATCGAGTCTTGTTTATCCCAAAAAAATGATGAATATTCACCAACCCTCAAACACATACTGATAATGATCAAGTACGTCACCAATAAGACATCGTCAATTAAATAATATATAAACCGTAAACTATATGGTATATATTATAATTAATTACCAAAAAAAATAAAAAATAGAATAAAAAACTGAATATGATTATATATGATAATAAAACTGGAAATCAAAAAAGGAATGTAACATCATTGAAGAGAAAAATAAATATTAATTAATAATTTGAATGAACTCAATATTTAAAAATGATAAAACTTTTAAGTCCCCCTATAACTCCTAATTATACCCCTATAAGTGATGTTTTAACAAGAATAAGGGGGAACAATAAAACAATACAAAAATAAAAGAATTAAAGTAGAGAAAATGAAGGACAAAAAAAATTTCTTCAGAATTTGGCCCTTATTATGACCTCCAAATGTATAAGACATGAAAGGTTCATTATTATATGTATTTTGAAATTTATTTTTTCAATATATTTTAAATTTTAAAAGTTTTTGGACTAGTGTAATAGATTATATGTCCAAATAATAGAATGACATTGTTTCTGGTCATGTATTTCCCAAATATTTTTGTAATTTATGAATTTCAAGGAAATAATTAGTGGCCTAATATCTCCATTAAATTTATATTTATCACATATCATATGTTAATTTTAAAATTTTTCCATTAGTACCTAATTTAAGAGCATTTACCCCATGTTATTCAATATTTACTGGTGTTCGGTACATTCTATCTTCAAGATGATTTTTTCAACATCATTTATTTTTTGTGTGTGTGAAAATTCGAATTAGATATGGTTCAAGAAGAAATATTTCAATCCCATGAGAATATTAATCCTAGAAAAATAAAACACTAATTTTCTTATTATTGTAAAAGTTATACTTGATCAACCTAATTGATAAATTTCTTTTAAATACAATAGTTAACCAATGTTTAAGTATTCTCGCAAAAGACAACAAAATCCATTGAATGATGAAAATCAACAAACATTTTATTTATTGGTTATATTTAATTTATTGAAAAACATTATATTTGATGAGAAAATTATCTATACCATATCACCCACACTTAACACTTAAACTCATATATATGTTATCATTAAAACCAAATCAAACAAAATAAAAATACAAACTCATGAGGTCCACAAGTATTTTCAACAAGAAAAATATATATCATGACTCATAAAAATTATTTAAAATTTCTACTTTTAGATAATTCAATCCATTTTTATTTAATTTTTACTCTAATGAAAAAAAAACCTACCTCAAATGAATTTATTTCTCATCCAACAACTGTAAATTTTCAACAAGGATCATCCCATAAAAATACATGAAAGAGTTACTATTAGTTTGATAAATTTCTATAAATACACCCAATTTTAATTATAGAAATTATTTTATAATGATAAAATTTCAAGTTCATTTATTGGATCTGATTTAAGAAGGATTTATATGTGAAACAATTTAGATTAGAATGAGGGGGGATTTGTTATTTTTGATGAAATATTACATGATTCTAATTTACTCGCATGTATAGTATCCTACTCATACTGTTTGAAGAAATTTATCTCCAACCATATTATAAAATATCTTCGAATAATTAGAAATTAAATATATTTTATAATAATTATTTCTTTAAAATTGTAGATATGGACATGTAAAACCCTAAGTTTTCATGACATATAATGTTTTTGAAAAAAATAAAAATTATTTGGTTGTTTTCATTTCAAGATTCACCATGTCAATGTTTCTCTACATTCAATGACGAGTTTAGGTTTTAGTACACAATAAATTTATTTTTGATTGGGTTACATGTAATACCATGTTTATATTGTGTTACATGAAGCATCAAATTTATTTTGTGTCATATTCAACACTATGTTTAAATAGAAAATGATATACAATTATAAAAATATTAATATTATCACAAAGATATTGGAATTATGTGAATGGAAATGATTAAATAATTTATTAGTGTATTCTTTTTCAATTTTTTAAATGTAATTCTATTGTAATAAATTATTATTAAATAATTTAATAAATATTTTAAAATAATTAAATTCCTTTTATGAGAAACTATATTTATAAGAGAAATAAAATATATATATTAATAAAAAAAATTGAAGAATTAATTTAATGATATTGAAATATTATATGTTCAATGAACTATTTTAAATTACTATTATGTTTTTTCTAGACGTTATATAAGAAAAAACCCATTATTAAGTATGACAATATATATTATTCAAAAAGGTTGTTTTATAGAAATTTAATGATACAGTTATTAAAAAAATAAATTTTGAAATTTTTTTAAATTATAAAGGAAAAAATTTATTTTTTATGATTTTTTAATGTCAAATTTATATTAGGATGATCTTTTAGAATTTTTTGGAATTGTTTATTTTTTATGAATAGTGAATAATAATGACTTTTTATTGAAAACAACCTTTTTATAAAAAAATTTATATAGTTATATAATATATAAAATTGGTTTCAAAGAATAATTAGATAAAATTTACATATTTTAATCAAATTATGGTTATTTTAATCATTTTCACAATAAAAATGGATATAAAAACATTTCACATTGTTCAATATTTTCACTTTAAAAAATTGTTCCCTCGTTCCATCGACATGATTAATTTTATATTAATTTCATGGAAAAATGTGATTTCAATTTGGAAAAAGGAATCCATTCATAGAATCACCATATTTTTTAAGTTATAATAAGTCTATGATAATTTATGACAATAATTATTAGTGAAATATTTTAAAATTGGTTATAGTGACTAATAGAAAAACGAATTTACTAAGGGACTAGACCTTGAACCTAAGGGTGAAATTAATTAAAAACTACTAAAAACAGAATTTCTATACATATTTCTTTTCAATAACATATTTTAAGGAAAATAGTTCATTCGTTGAGGCACATGATGACCGAGAGCCCCCCTTCCAATAGTGTTTACCTTTTGGTATTTACAAGAATACCACTCCTCCACAACTATAAAAGGGTGCACCAAAATATAACTTATTCAGACCTCTCAATCCATTTTGATCATTCAATCCTAGCCAAAGTAAACTCAAAACATCCCTACCATCATCAAATAAGGATTAATTTTTTTGAAAAAAAATCCATGGAACACATTTTGTCAGAAAAAGGAGACACCTGAATAAGATGAGTTTTGACTGAGTACGAGGAGAGTATAGACATAAGGTAAGGTGATTTTAAGCCTCCCATTTTTTCTATGAGAGTTATTAAATATTAACCACTTTATTATTTTATGTTTTTTATATACTATACAATGAAATGTTATAGAATTAATTTCATATATTTCATGATACTCAATGTTTCTATTTATATCACCCTTTCACATAGATCACTATTAAAAATATACTCAAGTTTTAAGGGATTTATTTCTCTAATTTTAATTTTGTAAGACACATTCTATATTCATAACTTGAATCATCTTTGGGGTGCATATTAATCAAATTAATGTGTTTTAATATAATTTTTTAAAATATATTTTCATTTATATATCAATTTTGTTATCACTCTTTCATGTGGTTTACGGTTAAAAAGTTACCAAATCCATAATAGAATTTTGTTTCATTTTTCCTTCTTTTAGAATCATTTATGTTTTATGACAATACTCTTTTATGGGATGCATATATAGACCCTTTAACTTTTAATGTCATGAATATCCTTATTTTAATGTTATATTATGATTAATTTCAATTTAGCCTTTCTTGTAGACTATTATTCAATTTTACCAAAATGGTAAGGGATAATTTATACATTTTTATCATTTATTTGGGTTGTTTATTATTAATATTCCATTAAATAAATTTTAAGATCCATATATATAATATTTTATTAATATTATTCTTTTATGGTTATTCATGATATCATAAATGAATGGACCATTTTACAAATATTTGGTACAGAAGCTAATTTAGTATTTTTTTTTAATAAAATATGATCTTATTTAAATCTTCCTTACAAAACCCATATATTTTATTTATACAAGTATGGGTGAGGATACTATTCATTAGGTCAGTTTACTATTCATTAGGGATATATTACAATTTATATGTGTAACATTACAACTCAAAATTGTCATGTTACTATTCAACATAAAATTAATTTGATCTTATAAAACTCTAAATATATTTCTGATAGAAATCTGGTTTGTCCATTTTCTGAAAATTCAATTCATATATGTGAAAAAATTATGTTTAATGGATAGGTTATAACTCTCTTGTTTAAATAATTATAAAAAAAGTGTTGTTACGTAGAGGATCAATGTTTTATGAAAAATATTATATATTAATTTATTTATCCTTGGGTGTTATATAGATGATTTATCTTTTGAAAGTGTCCTAGGAGGACTAGGACTAGATGGTGCTTACTGAGACCAAACTTATTGAGGAGTGTTCCCACAGCTTTCATATAGTAGGCACGATACCATTTCTTTTATGTTGGACATGTGTGACAAAATATTTATGGGGGGATTGTGTTTGGCCTTGATAAATTTCATTACTCCATATAGTACTCTAGTTGTGTGATATAGATGTATGAATGCATTGGTTTTTGAGTTGTTTTTTTAATTCATCATTTTGTGGGCTTAGAGATGTGTGTGGGTGTATAGGTACTTAAATAATGCCTCTAATGATAGTGATATTTTTTCTTCGTGCTAGTCACTAGACCATGGAAAATTGGAGGCGGGCTTGGGGAGTCATGGCCCGAGCCCCACTGAGATGTGTAGGGAAATTGATTACTCACATTCAGATTTAAAAAATAATGATATATATCACCAAGGGAAGATATATATATATATAACAACATAAAATTGATATATTTCTATATAAAACATTCTTTTCCCTCCCTCTCTCTATGTTTTCATTACATTTGAGTTTGGTATAATATTATCTATAAATTAATTAATTTAAATAATGATTCAGATTACAGAAGAGGACTTAGGTACACTTTTATTTTTTTCATTAATATGTTTACTCACATAAAAATTATGAAGGTGGATTTTTGAAAAGACTTGTCAAAGTTATCTTTTGTTTTCAACATATAATTGATCCAAGTTGTAGATATATTTATTTTTTAAGTAAAATTATTGGAATTAAGATAAAATCATTCATAGAATATTATTTATATTCATGAGATTGGTCCTCTTTTATTTGTATTTTATACGGTAATATTTTTTATAATAAAATTTTCAGTAATATTTATTTATAACATATTTTGTTTGTTATATTGGTTTTACGTGTTATATATTTACAATTTATTATGATAATATTAATATATAATTATTATGATAACATAAAATTATTAAAAATGCCTTTTTATAAAAATTATATGTGGTTATTAATGTAAATCACATTAAATATACCTACAATTTTAGTTAAATGGTCATCTTCAGAATCAAAGGATTTTGGATTTAAAATAATATATATATTTGTCACCAATACACCCAAACTGAGCACACCCCTTTGGTCAACATATGATATCATATTGTTATTTTGATTTATTATTTTTATTTATCATGATTTAATAATGTTCGTTCTTTTAACAAATGGTTTTAAAATCCAATTAAAATAAATTTCAATTTTTAGGGCTTATAATTGTCCCTAGGGAATACTACTAATGAAAATCTATATTTTAATGTTACAAACTATGTTCAATGTAATATCCCAATGAAAATATATAATGGAACTATTCATTTCCATATTTTACTATAATAGATGATTAAATTGAAAAACAAATCTTCTAGATATGAATGATGTTGTTCAACAAAGGTTGAATATGACTATAAATGTAAAGAAATTAATTACTTGAAATGTGCACTAGGAGAAGATAAATTTAATATAATATATACATGTGTTATAGATTTTGAAATATTTTATACATATTTTTATCTCATTAAGGAAAATCTAATATTGATGAGATGTCATTAAATACATATTCTATTTATTTTGAAATCTTTCAGTTGAAACATGAGGTCCATATTTCTCAAATGTATCTTTGGAATATTTATTTTAAAAATATAATGCATTGAATAAGAAATAATACTGATGGAATCTCTCAATTACCGAGGGATAAATTATTATTTAATGATAGAGGCATTAATATTTTCATTCATTAATCAAGTTATATGATCATTATGATAATAAATATGTAGATAGTTAAAATATAGATTTTTAGGGAGAATATTGTTTTAAAATAATGAAGAATTTCAATTGAAAAAACCTGTTAAATTTAATGAATCTTATTCATAATCCATTGAATTAATCAAAAAGTACAAAAGTAATGGAATTGTAGGACACTCTGAAATTGAAGTGGTGATGACTCTCCAAGCTAGAATATTCATGAAATTTTATAAAAAATTATTTAGGTTTTTGGAATTCAATGGAAGGTATCATAAGATCGAAAATTAGAATAAGGATATTAATTTAAGATATGTTTTTGATTATGAGGTTTAATTAAAAGGACACATCAAAGTTGATTGTCTAATGTCTAAATATGAGAAAAATTATGAGGAAAACAATAGGAAAATTAAAAAAGAAAGCCAGTTTGAGTTATTTTGATGAAAGATCCAATGAACCAGATGCTATCCCAAAAGATATAAATGAAAAATATATTATTTTATTTATGCCTAATACTATTGTGTTAAAATATTTTACTTATTCTCATATTTTTGAAATCATTGAATATAAACACAAGAATGAATATGATATTTTATAATAATATCTCCTTGAACATTGTAAAATTCTTGAAGATACATATGATTATATTGAAAAAATATAATATTTTAATGAAATGTTATTCCTTATCACCTAGTGTAATGTCTGATCTGTATTTATAAATTTGAGGAATCAAATACTTCTTAGTGAAAATAATGATATAGAAATAGTAATTTAGTATCTAAAGAAAACTATTAATTGTTTTACTGTTAAAAAAATAAATAGTTTTTTATGTCATGTTGATCCAAAAACAAGATTTCTTTTGTAGTAATCCATGAAAGAAAAAAAGCTATATAAAAACTATTTCATTCCTACTTCAAATGATTTTAATAAATCTATATTAAATAATTGAATGACAATATTGTAATCTAGAAAAACATTGTTTGGACCAAAAATAGTTTATTTTAAAAATTATTCCAAATTAGTTAATAATACCTAGAATAAATGGATTAAATACATGGGTGTTCATATTTATATTATTGAAAATAGTTAGGGAATCAAATAGATCGTGGTATCAAAATTAGTGTGTATATTATTGATTAAAGGAAACTTGAATGAAAATTTCATTAGTGATTCATTGGTATACAGAGTGGGTGTTCTATGAATATAATATCATACTTATGAATCTTTATAATTTTGAAAAGAGTGGATGGTGGTTATTTTAGCTTTGGTTGCGATGCAAAATCCATAATTATTTCCCTTGGTCGAGTTGGAATTTCTAAAAATTTCTTTATTTCATAACTTTTTTTATAAATTAATTTAAATATAATATTCAAAGAATATTTCAATTATGTGGTGATGGTTTTTATATCATGTTTTATAATTATTATAGTACGATTTATGATTCCATGTATCATTTAGTATCTACAATTTTGTATAATGATTTTTTTTTCAGTTGATTTAAATGTTATTATTTATAAAATGTCCTTAAATTGAATGACCTTAATCACGAATTATGTTTTCCTTATTATATATTAATCCATGAATGTATATACTCTCTTATGAATATATTAACATTAGGTTTAGTCAATTATATACATACTATAAATCCAAAAAAGAAAAGGTGTTAAATACTTTTAATAACTAAATGAAAATTTATGTTTTTTTAAAACCAATGAAATAGGTTTCTACCTCTGATCCTCTATAAATTAATCTCATTGACATATTTTGACTCTATATAGTTTATGTATTTGTAGAATATATATATATATATATATATATATATAATTTACAATGAGTATTCATCGTTTACATGGGTTTTTTCTAGACTAACAAAATTGAGCCATGTAGATCTTTTGAAAAGTACAAATAATATATAGGGAACAATAGTAGACATAAAATTTAGTTTGTTATAAATGTTCATAGTTTGGAATTAGTTAATAAATATTTTTAATCATTCTTCTAACAACATACATACAATATTTATTTATAAACTCCTTGAACACCTTTACAGAATTGGATAGTTGAGTGATAAAATATTAACCTTCAAGAAATATCGCATTCCATTATTAATTAATATGACTTACCGATATATTTTTGGGTTGAAGTAGTAAATATTTATTACTATATAATAAATATAATATTGATAAGACAATGATTATTGAAAAATACAAATGAATTATGGAATGGTAAAACAAATAACATTAATTATTTCAATGTTTTTTGTAGTAAAGATTACATTGTCAATACAAAGGATAATATTTATGAGTTTTTATCCAATATAATTATGATGTTTTTTTATTCTACATCAAGTAAATCATATATAGTTAATTGTTAATGATTCATTCGAAAGAATGTGTTTATATAAAATTTAATGGAAAATATCCCCATGAACAAAATGTTTCCTTATAAATCATGGAATATGATATGTGTAATTTCAATACCAATAACACATGTAAGACCAATGTTAATTCCATTGATTTAGAAAATCATCTAAGGAAATACCATTTATAAGAAAAAATCGCAATATAAATCCTCGGGGAATCTAGTATAACTACTAGAACCCACAGTGACCATCCATTAGATATGGCTATTGAAGATATAAATAGAGAAACCCAAACATTATCATCACTTTGAAACTATGTTGAAAATATATAATTTATATATCAATATAAATTAAAGAATAATAATGAGGAAATTTGTGATTAAAATTTGGAGAGGGATAAACAAAAGGAATTAGATCAGTTTTAAAGAAGTAATGTATGTGAATTACTTGATAGATACATAGACTACATGACTATTCGAACTATGTAGCTATATTTTAACAAGGCTGATAAATCTATAATTAATATTATAAATAATGATTGATTATTATAATAAAAGATATTTTTATGAAAAAGTAATTTACATTTAGTAAACACTTTATCATGTAGCTACACTAGAATCCATAATAAAACTTTTTATATATATAATACATATAAATTATAAATAATATTAAATGGATATAAAAAATGAATTTATAAATTGTTATATTATTATTAATGTTTTATTAGACCACCCTATTAATTTATGATTAAAAATTTACCAAATTATATTTTTTATTTGACAAAAACATTTTTGGTTTGAAAGAAACACAAATATCCTAGTATGAAATTATCATCACATTTTAAAAAAAAATTAAGTAATTTATATTATTGATCAATGATTATTTATCAAAAGAATAAAAAATGTGTTTTGGTTAAAAAATATATATCATGATGATATAAACATTTCTTCTTTATAAAATTAATTTTGAATGGAATTTGAATAATAAATGAAAATTGGATCTCAAATATGTTTGATTAGAAAATTAAAATTCTTTTTTCGGATTCAAATATTTATAAATAAATGAAAATTTATTTTAATCAAAATTAATTACACAAAATATCATATAAATCAATTTATTCATTTATTTTTACAAAGGAAGTTATAATTCAATGAAGAAAACTAGTAAATTAGATCTAGATGAACCTAGAAATCAATTTCATGAAATTATATGTAGTGTTTTAATTTATAGTTAAAATTTCATAACATCAATATAGAAATAAAAAATGTTTATCATGTATAGGTCTGAATATTTTCAATCAAACCCCATAAAATCACATTTTCCATTTGTTAATAGAATTAAAAAATAGATAAAAAGTACCTCTAATTTAAGACTTTTCAATTTCAGTGGTAATTATTTTGATCTAAATAACAATTTTGTTGCCAAAATAGATGTGGTAAGACATATAGATAAGGGAACTCATGAATCAATAAAATATTGGTAATGTTTCTATTATCTTCGTGTAGTAAAAAAGAATATTTTTTTATTGTCAACTGTTAAAGTTGAGTTTGTTGCTAAAAGAAGTTTTTCTGCAAAAAATGGATGAACCGCATGTTGTTAGAGTATGGATATAAATTCAAAAAAGTCCCTATAAATCATAAAAACACTAGTTTTGTAAACATTTCTAAACATTATACTTATCATTCCTGAAAAAACCCACTAATATTGGATTTCGTTTTTTTAGGTATAATTTTCAAATATTGGATATTGCCCATAATTTCATTGAATCTAAACATAACCATTATGATATTTTGACAATTATTTTTGAATTGTGAGTGATTTAATTTTATCTATCTTGATTTATGAATGATTAAAAAATTTAATTTAATTTCATCTTAATTATTTATATTTTAATTTGATATTATTTGTGATATTATTTTATGAATATATTGATCACTTACTTGTAATGAAATGTTATGTTATTTTTTAATATAAGATAATATTGGTTTTTAAATCTATTGTATGTATATAGATATGCTTCATCAATCCAGTGTTATTTTCTATACATATCATCCAAATAAATTTATTAACCCAATTTATAATATTATTTGATCATAATTTCTAATCCTTAAGAAAATACCTATTTTGACCAATTATTAAAACCCAAGCCTTCCAAACCTGATGTCATTTCCAAAAAGAAGTGAACTGCTAAAGAGGATATTCCCTGAGTATTGGGAAACAATGAATGGTCATATTCCAACACCATAAGAACTAAAAATACATTGAATCTATATATATATTTTAGAATTGTTTTCCAATGAATTAATTATATATGAATTTGTTTTGAACAATTGTTTCTACATTATAGAGAGATATAGGGAATCAGGGAAGGGTGAAGTGGTTTACAGACAATTATAGAATCCTTATTCCACATTTTGTATCAGAGTTCAAATAGAATATGTTCCTAGAATCTTGGCGAATATGAGACTATATTAGGATTATTATTATTGGTATGATGGAAATATTTCTTCAAATATACTTTCTTATTCGTCTTTTGGTACCTCATAGGGGTGAGATTGATTATTTTCAAATATAATATTCCACTAAATACATAATTTTAAGTTTGAGATGATATTTTAAATTTTTTAGAAAATAATAATTATAAACGGATAAATGATTTAGTTTTTAATGGTAATTTCCATATGTTTCTCAGGATAATTCAATATTTTATTATTTATTAAAAAGTCCTTTAAATGTTTTTTAGACTAGCATATTTTTATTTTTACTATTAAATGGTGGTGTTTGTGAATATAATTCTAATAACCTCTGTAATGAAGAAAGTGGATATGAATAATAAATATACTTCTTATTTTAATTAGTTAACTTATTATGATTTGTTTTCATCCTTGATAGACTATGTGTATATTTTCTCAAGAATATGAAATTTCAACTACAAAAAGTGGTTTTTTTAACCATCCCACTTATAAAAAGATTAATGTTCTATAGAAACCATAGATAAATTTTGGGTTTCTGGTGAAGATAAATTATGTGAAAAATGTTATCTTAAATTAACCCAATTAAGAAATAATATATAATTTATTTATGTTTGAAACCTGATCATGTAGTTGAGGTTGATTACACCTTAGAATAAACTGATTCATATGTTGAAGCTTATCTAAAGGTAGAATCTATAAAATATAATGATGGGGTTTTGGTTTAGTCTCTTATGGATGATTGGACAAGAGGAATCATGTAACGAGTGGACGCCATTGAAGATTAATGATTCAATTATTATTGTAATTTGGTCAAAATCACAATGAATCAACAAGTGATTAGGATAATCCACCTTTCGCATACAGTATGTTGATGATTTCTTATTTTTGGTACCCCATTTTTATTACTAACCATTATTAGAGGATGCATATTCTAAGGAACTCTTACTATCATGAATCTATATTCTCCTATTACTGAAGAGTATAATAAGAAAATTATGATCATAGTTCAATTATGATATATGGTAATTACATACATATTGTTTTGAACATAGTAGGATGTATTATGAAACAACCATCTTCACCTTTTTTACGACCTATTTAGTATTAAAAAATTCTATTGGTGATATCCAAGAAATTATATTTGTATCAGACACTATAGAACAAAAGAAATATTATTCTAATGTTGTATCAGATAATATTGTTTATGGTGATCTTATTTATGGTTGTAAACATCATAGAAAAGTAATGGTTCTAGACTAATATATTATATCCATCAATGAAATAGAGAATGAAATGTTTTTATGATTCTATAATGAATGATATATGTTGATAAATTATGGTTAAGAGTTTAGTGAATAAAATCCATTTATATACCTACACCATAGCCTCATGTTTTATCTACACCACCTCAACCAGATGTTATTGCTTCTATTTCATATTATATTACTAAATAATTAAATTTTGTTCCCATGGGGAATTATCTATTGAAAATTTAAAAAGAATATTTTCTATGAATTGGTAGTAATAATGAATATTAAATGTTATAATCTATTTACATTACTATATAGAATTTAGTTTCACATAGAGATCCTATTATATTTCTGAAATTCGATCATATGGATCATGATGTTAGAAGATTAAAACTCAAATAGAATGTTAATCATGAGAGATATGATTTCTATATGCATATATGATAGATATTCTGAATAATTTGTATATGAGGTATCGCACTATTATCACGAGTTATTCCAGTACTTCTAATTTTAATTTTTAACTTCCATATATATATTTTTGAATTGGTGATGTTCTTATCAGGATATTTGTGCATGAGAATATCCATGTTCTTCAAGATAGTGTTAGAAATACAGTAAATCATTTATGTATAGATGTTGTTTCCCTTGAAAAAATGATAAATGGAATGGATTAATATGATACTATAAAAAAGAAAATGGAAAAAATGCCATTAATTTTACTACACAGTATTATATTTATATGATTTTTACCAAAGTTGATATGAGGCCTCGGTAATACCATTATCTTCATACCTGATGAGTAATTCCTTAACCAAACACTTAAATGTTATTAAGGAGGCATTTGTGATCATGGAAACTCTCACAGATCAGTTTTCTAGATAGGATGTTCTGTGCATGTAATGTATCTAGCATTTGTTTAGATATATGTTAGATATTACCTTGATCATAGAGATATATATGTATAGTTCCAATTAATTAGATTTACCATGTTTTCATATTTTTAGACAAAAAGTTTATTAATCATTAATAGATCCATCTTCTCATGTTATAACATCACTTGTAACACCACTAATATGACCTTTAATCTCATCCAACCTTAGGTAATTAATTAAATAAATATTTATTCCAAAAAACATGTGATTCCAAATGATTATTCTATTCTTCATCCTAGTCCTCCTACTCAAGATGATAGAAATTCAAAACACCTTGTTCATCATTCTTCCATTTAGGGATATGATGGATCAACTTCTAATTAGGGAATTTTAGAGTTTCATTTTTAAATTATTGTTTTTATTACTAAATGAAATAATTTTTATTCCTATCACACTATTGGATCCATACATATTATTTTTTAAATATCTTTCTTTATCTTCTCATCTATTCTATAATATATTTGATAATCCCAATATAGGGAGTATATGATGTATATTTTGTAAAAAATGACTAAAACAGTTTCTTTAAATTTTTTAGTTCATTTTATGTATATATTTAATCCATAAATATTTATCTTCAATATGGGGTATATTATTTTCTTATGATATAATTTAATTTTTTCAATGTCACAACACATGTTTATATTTATAATCAATTTTATTTTTTATCGAAGTTAAAAATGTCTATAAAATTGTGTAAACATTCCAAATACTATAAATAACCCAAAAATTGGGATCATCCATAAAATCAATTGTTATGCTAGAAAATAAACTATGTTTTAGAAATAAAAAATTTAACTGAGTGCTCAATAGACTGTATGGGTAACTGATTGGCTCTATGAAACCATTTTGAAATCTACTAAATTTTCATAAGGTGTTGAAGCAGCCACATGAAAAAATGGTCAATTTCATTTATATATGATCGATTGTGCTTAACCCTCACCCTCCAACAATGACATCACAAGTACTTATGTATCTAAAAGACCATTAATCTCAACCACACAATATATTAACCATCGACAAGGTATATCAACTGTCCACATCTAATTAGTATGAGTTTTGAAATGTTTTGGACACACTTTTTGACCAGGATAAGTGAGTACATGTTTGTGTAATGTTTGGGTATTATATAGTTATATATTAGGTATGTTTAGATGCTACCACATGAACTAAGAGAAAAAAAATTAAGTGAATTGACTGAAAGTTAGTGTTTAACTTTTTGTATGTTCTGAAGAAATTTTATTGACATCGAGTGACTGTATGTGCACAAGAATTTTCCATATAGTGGATGGATAGATCAAATGTCTTGGAATTATTTAAAAGTATTGAGGAAACCATAGAGAACAAGATGTGGATCACTTGAAGTGATCATGACTAAATTTGGATTATATATTAATATAATATACATCAACATTATTTTATTCAAAATAAAACACATTATCAATGAAATAAAATGAATTTTTATTTCATGATGAGTATGATTATTTTTAGTTTTGGATTTATATAGTATCATGTTTGATAGAGAAATATGTTTCTAGAATAATTTGGGCTTATAATGAAAACTACTTTTTACAAGAGTAAAAAATGATAATTAATACACTATTTTCAAAAAAAAAACATTCTATATTTTAATGTAACCTCCTTCCATGGTCTGATAAATTCTTTAGTATTTACATCTAGTTTTCAAAATTTAAGAAAGAAGTAATCATGATTGGATGAATCTATAGAAAATTTGATGATCATTGTTTTCTAGTATGAAAAATTATCTTATCTCTCTTTATATAATTTAATTACATTTGAATTTTACAAAATCATTTATATAAATTATTTAACGTATATATTTTTCTATATTATAGATGTGTTCGTAGTCACTTTTTATCTATTCCATTCAAATATGTAAGAGCATTTCTCATATGTATTGATATCATTTTGTGTTTTGGTTTTTATATAGCTGACCAATGTTTTTGATATGGTTATTATTTTATAAATTTTTTAATCAGTATGCTAATAGAAAGTTAATAGAACTAGGTCTTATCTTGAGACTAAACCTCGGGTTTTATATTATTGTTTAGAAATTTAAATATTTTTGTATTCTATTATCCAGACTTATATTTTTCAACAATAATTTCATACCTAGGTTTTACATGTTATATACAAACTATTTATTTTATGTTTTATAATTTTAAAAGATTAGTATAACCAAATGTTAGCCAAACTATGTTATTACAATTATTTCATGAGGTTATTTGAATGCATAAAACAATATATAACTACAATATTAGTAAACTTAGTGACATAAAAAATGGTGTATTTTGTATTCTAAATAGAATGTTTTTATGAATACACAATTCACCCCACTCTTGGGTGATCCAATATGAAGAAAACTTTTTTACAAAATTATTGCCTTTGAAAACTCCCCACAATTTTACTAGTCTTTAATCTTTTTATTTTACACAAGAATAAACATAAATCACAATCACAACTATGATTCATTAAATAATTAGTATCATCTTGATAATAAGAGTATTTGAAATTCCCTCTATAATTTAACATTATAAATATAAATAATTTGAAATTTTATTTTCCTCAAAAATATGAAAACATATATCAGATAAAAATAAAAATCAAATATTATTATGCCATAAAATTTATCTAACCCATTCAAAATAATATGTTCATTATTATCTATGACTTATCTAAATTCTTTCTCAACTATGAAATTATATCACAAATGAATTTTAATCAAACAAATTTCTTCCATTTCTATTTTTGAAGAATATAGATTGAAATATTATATTAAACATGTACAACCTTGTTATGTACTAACATCCATTGAGAAAATTCTATTCCTCCAATAATAAATATATTTTATATCAATTATTTTTAATTTTTTTCTTAACTATAATGTAAATATCATATCATATATAACTATTATACACATCTATTAAATATCACAATTATCTTACATATCAGTAATTCGTCTTTATTTTTACCTTTCCTAAGAATAATATATTATACATTCTATAAATGGAAAGATATTAACCATATTTCAAAACATAAATTTAATATTGTGATTCAATCATAAAAGAACCACTCTAATAATCCCCAAAAATTGTTCCAATCATTTAATAATTATTCCAAAGTGCTAATTAACTATTTAAAAGGAATCTATATTACCTTAATTCCTAGATAATAAAACACCAATCTCAATTATATAATTATCTTTACATGTGTTTTCTATATTTATGCTACAATATATATATAGTAAGTGAAAAATTACTCTTAATATTTTATGATATTTTATTTTAACAATGAATTTTTAGCAAAATTTTTTCTATAAGAGTAAATTAATATTATAAACATCACAAAATGACTCGTTAGAAATGGTATAATGAATCTTATGAAATTTTTATTTACTATAACATGTTATTAAATATCACTAACGATGATTTAGATCGCTCATAATATATATGTAAAACTCAAGTAAAGTTAATAAATACACCAAAAATGTAATCATATATTTATCGATTCTCCCATCCAGAGCTAAAATCATTCTTTTGAAGTGGATAATTAGACTTATGAAATAATACATAGCCTGTATTTTTAAAACCCATGAAACATAAAATAATTATATAATTTACTAAAACCCGTATAAAACTATTCTAATATCCATATCTCTTCACCAAAACACATCCTCCACATCTCTTTCTGATATTAGAAAATACATGAAAATAAATAAGTATTTATTCAAAAAATTAATTGGGTTATTATGTCTTACCACTTATAATTTTTTCATCCACAAAAATATACTTCAAGAATACCCAAATAATATATATTTTACATGAAAAATATCATGACACCAAACTACAAGATAAAATAATAATTTAAGGGAATTTTTCTTTTGGTTAAATTAATTATTTCATATGTGATCTATATTATATGAAACCCCTTCAATCTAAGCGATCAACTAATATTTTCCCACAATGTTTTCCTAAAAACATGATATTATAAAAAAAATATATAAATTTTTTACTTATTCTATAAAATTGAAAATGGAATCCATGCAAAGTGAGACTTGTTCCATCAGTCCCTTAAATTATGGGACGAGCTGTACATTCATACTATTTCATAATTTATCAAAATCGTACATTGAAATTGACTATGAGATGTAATTAGAAATTAATATATAATGGAGTAGAATAAATCTTAATGTACTTATTTTGAAATATGTATTTTTTAAAAAGTAATACTCGAATCATGTTCCATAGAACATGAGTTTTGTAAATTATTTTTATAATTATAATTTGTAATAAGATATTAAAATCGAAATTTTATGTATATTTTAAATCATAACCGTAACATGTTTAAACTATATTTTCCAGAAAAATAGTTTTAGTTTAGGAACTTGTTTGTTCCACATATTCAAATTCTATTTTCATTAATTAACAATGTTCTATTTATTATATTTCAAACTAACACAACCTCGTCCCAAAATAAACTATTCCCATTGTTGATCTTATCTCATTGCAATCACTTTCGCTGTCATCATTAATATAATAACCTAGATTTATGTGATCATCTTTTTTAAATAATAAAAATTTCAAGGTTATATTTATTTACTTCGAACACATTTTATTTCAATTTAACATGATGCTTCGTGACCAATTTGTTATGTTGTTGTCATGATAACCCCTTATAGAATTTCTAGTCTATAAATACTTATGTAATTTTTTTTTCTAGTCTATGAAAATCCATTAAAATCTTTAATTTTCTATTAGAGAATTATTATTATTCATCCGAATATGAATTAGGTTGAAATTTGTTTCAATTTTCCATTCCATACATTTTAAGTAATTAGTTTTTATATGATTATTTTAATTCAAAATAAATCTTTCATTTTGAATATCTAGAAATCCACAAAAATAACTCATTTTTTCATGAATATAAATATATAATAAATAATTTATTTTCCATGAATATTCTTCACCAAAACATTAATTATATCTTTTAAAAATAAATAACATAATGAAAAAGAATAAGAGATCTTACTTTCACCTTGTGCATATAATATAATTCCATCATCTTCATATTAATAATGGAATAATAATCCTATATATATATATATAAATTATTCATTTAAAAGTAATCCTCGATTATAGTTTTATGAATATAATTATGTTGAGATTATGGATATTTTAATTCATTTCTATGTGTGTGTAAAATTTATATATTTCAACTATCATTATAGGAATTTTTTAAGTAGTATTTCATCATTATTGAATATTAATTATATCAAAAATACCATATTATTATTTGGATTAAATAATATATATATATATATATATATATCATTTATGAGTGTGGTTATGAAAATAGAGTCAAATAAATCCATGAATGTTGATGTCCACACATACCAGAACGTTGTTATCATATATATGTTAGTGAAAAGAAAAGATAGAAAACAATATATTATCATTGCAGACTAATAAATAGTTCAAAAAAATAACAATTGTATCATTTATATCACATATATTAATTAAAAATAATAATTACCATCCATGTAATTAATTATTGAAAAACAAATTGCATCGCTTCCAGAGGATTTAGTCTTCCATACACATTAGCCAAATTATTGTATCCACAATGGAATGAAACATAGAATTGTATTTAATATTTACTTAATAAAGAGGTATAATGATGTTATAAATATGAAATAAATACTTTATATTTATCATCACATCCATCCATATGTGGAGTGAATGTAAAAAAGGAATGACATTAGTTCGCAAGGCGGTAGACTGTGGTACACATGAATGGTGATTTAATAAAAAATGTGGTGGATTTGGGGATATTAGTATGTAATTTCAAAAACATAAAAACATATAAGTATATGTAAGATACTTAGGATATTATATCAATTTGTTTTTATAATAATATAATAAGGTAGAGTAATAAATAAATTAAAAACTCTCATTAATGAATGTTACCATGACTTCGGGAAACCTTCATAGGTATGAACCATAAACCCTCCTATGATAGATTTAGGACCAATTTAAGTATTATGGGATTTTTATGGAATATTGTATATTATTAATTCAATTATTTTCATAACCAAACGGTTTTATAATGAGAATAAGAGAGGAGAGGTGGGGTTCTATTATATGTTAGGTGGGTGGAACCCTTGTTATATTTGGACAAAAAAATGGTGTTCCCACATTTTTAAAATTCCAAAAGATTTGAAAAGGGATTTTTATCATTAATTTTAATTATATGTTCTAATTGTGGCCATTAAATAAATAATAAGAATTTTTTTTCTTTAGTTTTTACCACTTTCATTTTAGTTTAACCTTCAGTAAAACCATTTTTTAATTTAACTACTGATAATATTTTTTTAAAGTTTTTAATAATAGTTATAATAAAAAATCAAATTATCTCATTATATAGAATAAATTATAATGATTCTAAAAATGGAATGTTATTTTAAAATTTACCTTCACTGAGTTGGAAAATTTTATTTTATTATTATTCTCATATACATTATTAGAATGATTTTTTTCGAAGAGAATATTTTCAAAACAATACAATTATTTATTTCAAAATTTATTATGAAAATAATTCTAATAACCTCACTTAGATATGTTTATATAAAATTTTAAAAAATTAAGATTAAATATAAATTAAAATATAAATTTACTTTATATATAAATTAAATGAGAAGGTTAATTTCATCTAAAAATTATTATTTTCAGTAATTCATTGAGTAATCTAACATTTATAATAAAAAATTACCCTAAGATAATTTTGATATTTTGATTTAAAAATTTAATTTCATATTATCAAATTTTATTTTAAATTTTAATAAATGATAATTTTAAAATTATTGTTCAATGTGTGAATAAAAATAATTTTCGAAACAAAATTGTCTTTAAAAAACATTTCTTTTTTATTTTAAATGAATATTATTTTTTTATAATCAATACATAAAATATGAACATCTATAAAAAAATATGTTTTTAATAATTTTTTTAGTGACATTAATACCCTCTAATATAATATCTAGTTTATAATGTTCATGTTCAATAATATTTTAATTGAGTATAATATATTTTTTAAACTTGGTGTTCTGTGAATTCAATGCTTTCGAGGAAATAAAATTTATTCTAAAGGAAATATAATGAAAATTATTAGGGTATTAAATTATTCCCTCCTATGAAAGTATAAAATTAAAATTAAATCGATATTACTATCTAAATATCAGAGGGTATTTAATCATGAAATCCTTTGGTTCCCATGTTGCCTCATTTATTTTGGGATTTCTCAAAAGTACCTTTACAAGTTAAGTAGTCTGATTCTAGAACATTTTCTCATTAATATCAAGAATGTGTATGGGTTATTCGGTGTAATATAGATCTATTTCCCATTCAAATTCATCAAATGAGAGCACATGAATTTTTTTGGCATGTCATTCCTTAATATTGATATGTGTAAGACTTCATGTTCTTTGGCCATACCTGGAGGCATTGACAAATGATAAACAAAAACTCAAATTCAATCAAGTATTTCAATGGGTCTGATGTCAGTGGGTATTTTTTTCTCTTTCATTACAAACCATATACACCACTCCCATATAGTTAATATCTTGAAAACATAACCACCCCGTTGGAATTCTAAAAAACCCTTTCTATTATTGGCTTATCTATTGGTTTCCAACATTGAGATTCATTAATGTGAGCCTGAATAGACATTATTATTATTGTTTTTGAAAAATTTTATTATCATGATATGTGTAAAACAACATTTCTAACGTTAAAATGAATTATAGTGGTTATTCTAGGTTGACTCTAGTGAGGATCGCACGGCAACCTTGCCATCATCTTAAAATTACGTGGGAAAATGATTGTTTTTGAAATTGTTTGATTCATAGATAAAAGAAAAGAAAAGAAACAAAATAATGAAATTAAGAATTTGTTTTTAAAAAAAATATATAAAAAACATTTTATTGAGAATGGTATTATAAGTTGGGTGATTGGGGCAGAGTTATATTTTTAAATGCATCGTTATCCCTGTTCGAATTCAACCAATATATTGCCAAAAGGCAATAAATTAAAGATTCTATGATCTCTCCCTATCACTAACCTGGTAAAAATGTAATAGTGAGGAAAAACCTTGATATGAACTCAGTATTTTAAACTCCCTTCATTATACGAGATAGTTGTATAAAATATTATCAATTGATTTATCCAATACCCGATCGAGTCTTGTTTATCCCAAAAAAATGATGAATATTCACCAACCCTCAAACACATACTGATAATGATCAAGTACGTCGCCAATAAGACATCGTCAATTAAATAATATATAAACCGTAAACTATATGGTAGATATTATAATTAATTACCAAAAAAAATAAAAAATAGAATAAAAACTGAATATGATTATATATGATAATAAAACTGGAAATCAAAAAAGGAATGTAACTTCATTGAAGAGAAAAATAAATATTAATTAATAATTTGAATGAACTCAATATTTAAAAATGATAAAACTTTTAAGTCCCCCTATAACTCCTAATTATACCCCTATAAGTGATGTTTTAACAAGAATAAGGGGGAACAATAAAACAATACAAAAATAAAAGAATGAAAGTAGAGAAAATGAAGAACAAAAAAAATTTCTTCAGAATTTGGCCCTTATTATGACCTCCAAATGTATAAGACATGAAAGGTTCATTATTATATGTATTTTGAAATTTATTTTTTCAATATATTTTAAATTTTAAAAGTTTTTGGACTAGTGTAATAGATTATATGTCCAAATAATATAATGACATTGTTTCTGGTCATGTATTTCCCAAATATTTTTGTAATTTATGATTTTCAAGGAAATAATTAGTGGCCTAATATCTCCATTAAATTTATATTTATCACATATCATATGTTAATTTTAAAATTTTTCCATTAGTACCTAATTTAAGAGCATTTACCCCATGTTATTCAATATTTACTGGTGTTCGGTACATTCTATCTTCAAGATGATTTTTTCAACATCATTTATTTTTTGTGTGTGTGAAAATTCGAATTAGATATGGTTCAAGAAGAAATATTTCAATCCCATGAGAATATTAATCCTAGAAAAATAAAACACTAATTTTATTATTATTGTAAAAGTTATACTTGATCAACCTAATTGATAAATTTCTTTTAAATACAATAGTTAACCAATGTTTAAGTATTCTCGCAAAAGACAACAAAATCCATTTAATGATGAAAATCAACAAACATTTTATTTATTGGTTATATTTAATTTATTGAAAAACATTATATTTGATGAAAAAATTATCTATACCATATCACCCACACTTAACACTTAAACTCATATATATGTTATCATTAAAACCAAATCAAACAAAATAAAAATACAAACTCATGAGGTCCACAAGTATTTTCAACAAGAAAAATATATATCATGACTCATAAAAATTATTTAAAATTTCTACTTTTAGATAATTCAATCCATTTTTATTTAATTTTTACTCTAATGAAAAAAAACCTACCTCAAATGAATTTATTTCTCATCCAACAACTGTAAATTTTCAACAAGGATCATCCCATAAAAATACATGAAAGAGTTACTATTAGTTTGATAAATTTCTATAAATACACCCAATTTTAATTATAGAAATTATTTTATAATGATAAAATTTCAAGTTCATTTATTGGATCTGATTTAAGAAGGATTTATATGTGAAACAATTTAGATTAGAATGAGGGGGGATTTGTTATTTTTGATGAAATATTACATGATTCTAATTTACTCGCATGTATAGTATCCTACTCATACCGTTTGAAGAAATTTATCTCCAACCATATTATAAAATATCTTCGAATAATTAGAAATTAAATATATTTTATAATAATTATTTCTTTAAAATTGTAGATATGGACATGTAAAACCCTAAGTTTTCATGACATATAATGTTTTTGAAAAAAATTAAAATTATTTGGTTGTTTTCATTTCAAGATTCACCATGTCAATGTTTCTCTACATTCAATGACGAGTTTAGGTTTTAGTACACAATAAATTTATTTTTGATTGGGTTACATGTAATACCATGTTTATATTGTGTTACATGAAACATCAAATTTATTTTGTGTCATATTCAACACTATGTTTAAATAGAAAATGATATACAATTATAAAAATATTAATATTATCACAAAGATATTGGAATTATGTGAATGGAAATGATTAAATAATTTATTAGTGTATTCTTTTTCAATTTTTTAAATGTAATTCTATTGTAATAAATTATTATTAAATAATTTAATAAATATTTTAAAATAATTAAATTCCTTTTATGAGAAACTATATTTATAAGAGAAATAAAATATATATATTAATAAAAAAAATTGAAGAATTAATTTAATGATATTGAAATATTATATCTTCAATGAACTATTTTAAATTACTATTATGTTTTTTCTAGACGTTATATAAGAAAAAACCCATTATTAAGTATGACAATATATATTATTCAAAAAGGTTGTTTTATAGAAATTTAATGATACAGTTATTAAAAAAATAAATTTTGAAATTTTTTTAAATTATAAAGGAAAAAATTTAATTTTTATGATTTTTTAATGTCAAATTTATATTAGGATGATCTTTTAGAATTTTTTGGAATTGTTTATTTTTTATGAATAGTGAATAATAATGACTTTTTATTGAAAACAACCTTTTTATAAAAAAATTTATCTAGTTATATAATATATAAAATTGGTTTCAAAGAATAATTAGATAAAATTTACATATTTTAATCAAATTATGGTTATTTTAATCATTTTCACAATAAAAATGGATATAAAAACATTTCACATTGTTCAATATTTTCACTTTAAAAAATTGTTCCCTCGTTCCATCGACATGATTAATTTTATATTAGTTTCATGGAAAAATGTGATTTCAATTTGGAAAAAGGAATCCATTCATGGAATCACCATATTTTTTAAGTTATAATAAGTCTATGATAATTTATGACAATAATTATTAGTTAAATATTTTAAAATTGGTTATAGTGACTAATAGAAAAACGAATTTACTAAGGGACTAGACCTTGAACCTAAGGGTGAAATTAATTAAAAACTACTAAAAACAGAATTTCTATACATATTTCTTTTCAATACCATATTTTAAGGAAAATAGTTCATTCGTTGAGGCACATGATGACCGAGAGCCCCCCTTCCAATAGTGTTTACCTTTTGGTATTTACAAGAATACCACTCCTCCACAACTATAAAAGGGTGCACCAAAATATAACTTATTCAGACCTCTCAATCCATTTTGATCATTCAATCCTAGCCAAAGTAAACTCAAAACATCCCTACCATCATCAAATAAGGATTAATTTTTTTGAAAAAAAATCCATGGAACACATTTTGTCAGAAAAAGGAGACACCTGAATAAGATGAGTTTTGACTGAGTACGAGGAGAGTATAGACATAAGGTAAGGTGATTTTAAGCCTCCCATTTTTTCTATGAGAGTTATTAAATATTAACCACTTTATTATTTTATGTTTTTTATATACTATACAATGAAATGTTATAGAATTAATTTCATATATTTAATGATACTCAATGTTTCTATTTATATCACCCTTTCACATAGATCACTATTAAAAATATACTCAAGTTTTAAGGGATTTATTTCTCTAATTTTAATTTTGTAAGACACATTCTATATTCATAACTTGAATCATCTTTGGGGTGCATATTAATCAAATTAATGTGTTTTAATATAATTTTTTAAAATATATTTTCATTTATATATCAATTTTGTTATCACTCTTTCATGTGGTTTACGGTTAAAAAGTTACCAAATCCATAATAGAATTTTGTTTCATTTTTCCTTCTTTTAGAATCATTTATGTTTTATGACAATACTCTTTTATGGGATGCATATATAGACCCTTTAACTTTTAATGTCATGAATATCCTTATTTTAATGTTATATTATGATTAATTTCAATTTAGCCTTTCTTGTAGACTATTATTCAATTTTACCAAAATGGTAAGGGATAATTTATACATTTTTATCATTTATTTGGGTTGTTTATTATTAATATTCCATTAAATAAATTTTAAGATCCATATATATAATATTTTTTTAATATTATTCTTTTATGGTTATTCATGATATCATAAATGAATGGACCATTTTACAAATATTTTCTACAGAAGCTAATTTAGTATTTTTTTTAATAAAATATGATCTTATTTAAATCTTCCTTACAAAACCCATATATTTTATTTATACAAGTATGGGTGAGGATACTATTCATTAGGTCAGTTTACTATTCATTAAGGATATATTACAATTTATATGTGTAACATTACAACTCAAAATTGTCATGTTACTATTCAACATAAAATTAATTTGATCTTATAAAACTCTAAATATATTTCTGATAGAAATCTGGTTTGTCCATTTTCTGAAAATTCAATTCATATATGTGAAAAAATTATGTTTAATGGATAGGTTATAACTCTCTTGTTTAAATAATTATAAAAAAAGTGTTGTTACGTAGAGGATCAATGTTTTATGAAAAATATTATATATTAATTTATTTATCCTTGGGTGTTATATAGATGATTTATCTTTTGAAAGTGTCCTAGGAGGACTAGGACTAGACGGTGCTTACTGAGACCAAACTTATTGAGGAGTGTTCCCACAGCTTTCATATAGTAGTCATGATACCATTTCTTTTATGTTGGACATGTGTGACAAAATATTTATGGGGGGATTGTGTTTGGCCTTGATAAATTTCATTACTCCATATAGTACTCTAGTTGTGTGATATAGATGTATGAATGCATTGGTTTTTGAGTTGTTTTTTTAATTCATCATTTTGTGGGCTTAGAGATGTGTGTGGGTGTATAGGTACTTAAATAATGCCTCTAATGATAGTGATATTTTTTCTTCGTGCTAGTCACTAGACCATGGAAAATTGGAGGCGGGCTTAGGGAGTCATGGCCTGAGCCCCACTAAGATGTGTAGGGAAATTGATTACTCACATTCAGATTTAAAAAATAATGATATATATCACAAAGGGAAGATATATATATATATAACAACATAAAATTGATATATTTCTACATAAAACATTCTTTTCCCTCCCTCTCTCTATGTTTTCATTACATTTGAGTTTGGTATAATATTATCTATAAATTAATTAATTTAAATAATGATTCAGATTACAGAAGAGGACTTAGGTACACTTTTATTTTTTTCATTAATATGTTTACTCACATAAAAATTATGAAGGTGGATTTTTGAAAAGACTTGTCAAAGTTATCTTTTGTTTTCAATATATAATTGATCCAAGTTGTAGATATATTTATTTTTTAAGTAAAATTATTGGAATTAAGATAAAATCATTCATAGAATATTATTTATATTCATGAGATTGGTCCTCTTTTATTTGTATTTTATACGGTAATATTTTTTATAATAAAATTTTCAGTAATATTTATTTATAACATATTTTGTTTGTTATATTGGTTTTACGTGTTATATATTTACAATTTATTATGATAATATTAATATATAATTATTATGATAACAAAAAATTATTAAAAATGCCTTTTTATAAAAATTATATGTGGTTATTAATGTAAATCACATTAAATATACCTACAATTTTAGTTAAATGGTCAACTTCAGAATCAAAGGATTTTGGATTTAAAATAATATATATATTTGTCACCAATACACCCAAACTGAGCACACCCCTTTGGTCAACATATGATATCATATTGTTATTTTGATTTATTATTTTTATTTATCATGATTTAATAATGTTCGTTCTTTTAACAAATGGTTTTAAAATCCAATTAAAATAAATTTCAATTTTTAGGGCTTATAATTGTCCCTAGGGAATACTACTAATGGAAATCTATATTTTAATGTTACAAACTATGTTCAATGTAATATCCCAATGAAAATATATAATGGAACTATTCATTTCCATATTTTACTATAATAGATGATTAAATTGAAAAACAAATCTTCTAGATATGAATGATGTTGTTCAACAAAGGTTGAATATGACTATAAATGTAAAGAAATTAATTACTTGAAATGTGCACTAGGAGAAGATAAATTTAATATAATATATACATGTGTTATAGATTTTGAAATATTTTATACATATTTTTATCTCATTAAGGAAAATCTAATATTGATGAGATGTCATTAAATACATATTCTATTTATTTTGAAATCTTTCAGTTGAAACATGAGGTCCATATTTCTCAAATGTATCTTTGGAATATTTATTTTAAAAATATAATGCATTGAATAAGAAATAATACTGATGGAATCTCTCAATTACCGAGGGATAAATTATTATTTAATGATAGAGGCATTAATATTTTCATTCATTAATCAAGTTATATGATCATTATGATAATAAATATGTAGATAGTTAAAATATAGATTTTTAGGGAGAATATTGTTTTAAAATAATGAAGAATATCAATTGAAAAAACCTGTTAAATTTAATGAATCTTATTCATAATCCATTAAATTAATCAAAAAGTACAAAAGTAATGGAATTGTAGGACACTCTGAAATTGAAGTGGTGATGACTCTCCAAGCTAGAATATTCATGAAATTTTATAAAAAATTATTTAGGTTTTTGGAATTCAATGGAAGGTATCATAAGATCGAGAATTAGAATAAGGATATTAATTTAAGATATGTTTTTGATTATGAGGTTTAATTAAAAGGACACATCAAAGTTGATTGTCTAATGTCTAAATATGAGAAAAATTATGAGGAAAACAATAGGAAAATTAAAAAAGAAAGCCAGTTTGAGTTATTTTGATGAAAGATCCAATGAACCAGATGCTATCCCAAAAGATATAAATGAAAAATATATTATTTTATTTATGCCTAATACTATTGTGTTAAAATATTTTACTTATTCTCATATTTTTGAAATCATTGAATATAAACACAAGAATGAAGATGATATTTTATAATAATATCTCCTTGAACATTGTAAAATTCTTGAAGATACATATGATTATATTGAAAAAATATAATATTTTAATGAAATGTTATTCCTTATCACCTAGTGTAATGTCTGATCTGTATTTATAAATTTGAGGAATCAAATACTTCTTAGTGAAAATAATGATATAGAAATAGTAATTTAGTATCTAAAGAAAACTATTAATTGTTTTACTGTTAAAAAAATAAATAGTTTTTTATGTCATGTTGATCCAAAAACAAGATTTATTTTGTAGTAATCCATGAAAGAAAAAAAGCTATATAAAAACTATTTCATTCCTACTTCAAATGATTTTAATAAATCTATATTAAATAATTGAATGACAATATTGTAATCTAGAAAAACATTGTTTGGACCAAAAATAGTTTATTTTAAAAATTATTCCAAATTAGTTAATAATACCTAGAATAAATGGATTAAATACATGGGTGTTCATATTTATATTATTGAAAATTGTTAGGGAATCAAATAGATCGTGGTATCAAAATTAGTGTGTATATTATTGATTAAAGGAAACTTGAATGAAAATTTCATTAGTGATTCATTGGTATACAGAGTGGGTGTTCTATGAATATAATATCATACTTATGAATCTTTATAATTTTGAAAAGAGTGGATGGTGGTTATTTTAGCTTTGGTTGCGATGCAAAATCCATAATTATTTCCCTTGGTCGAGTTGGAATTTCTAAAAATTTCTTTATTTCATAACTTTTTTTATAAATTAATTTAAATATAATATTCAAAGAATATTTCAATTATGTGGTGATGGTTTTTATATCATGTTTTATAATTATTATAGTACGATTTATGATTCCATGTATCATTTAGTATCTACAATTTTGTATAATGATTTTTTTTTCAGTTGATTTAAATGTTATTATTTATAAAATGTCCTTAAATTGAATGACCTTAATCACGAATTATGTTTTCCTTATTATATATTAATCCATGAATGTATATACTCTCTTATGAATATATTAACATTAGGTTTAGTCAATTATATACATACTATAAATCCAAAAAAGAAAAGGTGTTAAATACTTTTAATAACTAAATGAAAAATTATGTTTTTTTAAAACCAATGAAATAGGTTTCTACCTCTGATCCTCTATAAATTAATCTCATTGACATATTTTGACTCTATATAGTTTATGTATTTGTAGAATATATATATATATATATATATATATATATATATAATTTACAATGAGTATTCATCGTTTACATGGGTTTTTTCTAGACTAACAAAATTGAGCCATGTAGATCTTTTGAAAAGTACAAATAATATATAGGGAACAATAGTAGACATAAAATTTAGTTTGTTATAAATGTTCATAGTTTTGAATTAGTTAATAAATATTTTTAATCATTCTTCTAACAACATACATACAATATTTATTTATAAACTCCTTGAACACCTTTACAGAATTGGATAGTTGAGTGATAAAATATTAACCTTCAAGAAAAATCGCATTCCATTATTAATTAATATGACTTACCGATATATTTTTGGGTTGAAGTAGTAAATATTTATTACTATATAATAAATATAATATTGATAAGACAATGATTATTGAAAAATACAAATGAATTATGGAATGGTAAAACAAATAACATTAATTATTTCAATGTTTTTTATAGTAAAGATTACATTGTCAATACAAAGGATAATATTTATGAGTTTTTATCCAATATAATTATGATGTTTTTTTATTCTACATCAAGTAAATCATATATAGTTAATTGTTAATGATTCATTCGAAAGAATGTGTTTATATAAAATTTAATGGAAAATATCCCCATGAACAAAATGTTTCCTTATAAATCATGGAATATGATATGTGTAATTTCAATACCAATAACACATGAAAGACCAATGTTAATTCCATTGATTTAGAAAATCATCTATGGAAATACCATTTATAAGAAAAAATCGCAATATAAATCCTCGGGGAATCTAGTATAACTACTAGAACCCACAGTGACCATCCATTAGATATGGCTATTGAAGATATAAATAGAGAAACCCAAACATTATCATCACTTTGAAACTATGTTGAAAATATATAATTTATATATCAATATAAATTAAAGAATAATAATGAGGAAATTTGTGATTAAAATTTGGAGAGGGATAAACAAAAGGAATTAGATCAGTTTTAAAGAAGTAATGTATGTGAATTACTTGATAGATACATAGACTACATGACTATTCGAACTATGTAGCTATATTTTAACAAGGCTGATAAATCTATAATTAATATTATAAATAATGATTGATTATTATAATAAAAGATATTTTGAAGAAAAAGTAATTTACATTTAGTAAACACTTTATCATGTAGCTACACTAGAATCCATAATAAAACTTTTTATATATATAATACATATAAATTATAAATAATATTAAATGGATATAAAAAATGAATTTATAAATTGTTATATTATTATTAATGTTTTATTAGACCACCCTATTAATTTATGATTAAAAATTTACCAAATTATATTTTTTATTTGACAAAAACATTTTTGGTTTGAAAGAAACACAAATATCCTAGTATGAAATTCTCATCACATTTTAAAAAAAAAATTAAGTAATTTATATTATTGATCAATGATTATTTATCAAAAGAATAAAAAATGTGTTTTGGTTAAAAAATATATATCATGATGATATAAACATTTATTCTTTATAAAATTAATTTTGAATGGAATTTGAATAATAAATGAAAATTGGATCTCAAATATGTTTGATTAGAAAATTAAAATTCTTTTTTCGGATTCAAATATTTATAAATAAATGAAAATTTATTTTAATCAAAATTAATTACACAAAATATCATATAAATCAATTTATTCATTTATTTTTACAAAGGAAGTTATAATTCAATGAAGAAAACTAGTAAATTAGATCTAGATGAACCTAGAAATCAATTTCATGAAATTATATGTAGTGTTTTAATTTATAGTTAAAATTTCATAACATCAATATAGAAATAAAAAATGTTTATCATGTATAGGTCTGAATATTTTCAATCAAACCCCATAAAATCACATTTTCCATTTGTTAATAGAATTAAAAAATAGATAAAAAGTACCTCTAATTTAAGACTTTTCAATTTCAGTGGTAATTATTTTGATCTAAATAACAATTTTGTTGCCAAAATAGATGTGGTAAGACATATAGATAAGGGAACTCATGAATCAATAAAATATTGGTAATGTTTCTATTATCTTCGTGTAGTAAAAAAGAATATTTTTTTATTGTCAACTGTTAAAGTTGAGTTTGTTGCTAAAAGAAGTTTTTCTGCAAAAAATGGATGAACCGCATGTTGTTAGAGTATGGATATAAATTCAAAAAAGTCCCTATAAATCATAAAAACACTAGTTTTGTAAACATTTCTAAACATTATACTTATCATTCCTGAAAAAACCCACTAATATTGGATTTCGTTTTTTTAGGTATAATTTTCAAATATTGGATATTGCCCATAATTTCATTGAATCTAAACATAACCATTATGATATTTTGACAATTATTTTTGAATTGTGAGTGATTTAATTTTATCTATCTTGATTTATGAATGATTAAAAAATTTAATTTAATTTCATCTTAATTATTTTTATTTTAATTTGATATTATTTGTGATATTATTTTATGAATATATTGATCACTTACTTGTAATGAAATGTTATGTTATTTTTTAATATAAGATAAAATTGGTTTTTAAATCTATTGTATGTATATAGATATGCTTCATCAATCCAGTGTTATTTTCTATACATATCATCCAAATAAATTTATTAACCCAATTTATAATATTATTTGATCATAATTTCTAATCCTTAAGAAAATACCTATTTTGACCAATTATTAAAACCCAAGCCTTCCAAACTTGATGTCATTTCCAAAACGAAGTGAACTGCTAAAGAGGATATTCCCTGAGTATTGGGAAACAATGAATGGTCATATTCCAACACCATAAGAACTAAAAATACATTGAATCTATATATATATTTTAGAATTGTTTTCCAATGAATTAATTATATATGAATTTGTTTCGAACAATTGTTTCTACATTATAGAGAGATATAGGGAATCAGGGAAGGGTGAAGTGGTTTACAGACAATTATAGAATCCTTATTCCACATTTTGTATCAGAGTTCAAATAGAATATGTTCCTAGAATCTTGGCGAATATGAGACTATATTAGGATTATTATTATTGGTATGATGGAAATATTTCTTCAAATATACTTTCTTATTCGTCTTTTGGTACCTCATAGGGGTGAGATTGATTATTTTCAAATATAATATTCCACTAAATACATAATTTTAAGTTTGAGATGATATTTTAAATTTTTTAGAAAATAATAATTATAAACGGATAAATGATTTAGTTTTTAATGGTAATTTCCATATGTTTCTCAGGATAATTCAATATTTTATTATTTATTAAAAAGTCCTTTAAATGTTTTTTAGACTAGCATATTTTTATTTTTACTATTAAATGGTGGTGTTTGTGAATATAATTCTAATAACCTCTGTAATGAAGAAAGTGGATATGAATAATAAATATACTTCTTATTTTAATTAGTTAACTTATTATGATTTGTTTTCATCCTTGATTGACTATGTGTATATTTTCTCAAGAATATGAAATTTCAACTACAACAAGTGGTTTTTTTAACCATCCCACTTATAAAAAGATTAATGTTCTATAGAAACAATAGATAAATTTTGGGTTTCTGGTGAAGATAAATTATGTGAAAAATGTTATCTTAAATTAACCCAATTAAGAAATAATATATAATTTATTTATGTTGGAAACCTGATCATGTAGTTGAGGTTGATTACACCTTAGAATAAACTGATTCATATGTTGAAGCTTATCTAAAGGTAGAATCTATAAAAGATAATGATGGGGTTTTGGTTTAGTCTCTTATGGATGATTGGACAAGAGGAATCATGTAACGAGTGGACGCCATTGAAGATTAATGATTCAATTATTATTGTAATTTGGTCAAAATCACAATGAATCAACAAGTGATTAGGATAATCCACCTTTCGCATACAGTATGTTGATGATTTCTTATTTTTGGTACCCCATTTTTATTACTAACCATTATTAGAGGATGCATATTCTAAGGAACTCTTACTATCATGAATCTATATTCTCCTATTACTGAAGAGTATAATAATAAAATTATGATCATAGTTCAATTATGATATATGGTAATTACATACATATTGTTTTGAACATAGTAGGATGTATTATGAAACAACCATCTTCACCTTTTTTACGACCTATTTAGTATTAAAAAATTCTATTGGTGATATCCAAGAAATTATATTTGTATCAGACACTATAGAACAAAAGAAATATTATTCTAATGTTGTATCAGATAATATTGTTTATGGTGATCTTATTTATGGTTGTAAACATCATAGAAAAGTAATGGTTCTAGACTAATATATTATATCCATCAATGAAATAGAGAATGAAATGTTTTTATGATTCTATAATGAATGATATATGTTGATAAATTATGGTTAAGAGTTTAATGAATAAAATCCATTTATATACCTACACCATAGCCTCATGTTTTATCTACACCACCTCAACCAAATGTTATTGCTTCTATTTCATATTATATTACTAAATAATTAAATTTTGTTCCCATGGGGAATTATCTATTGAAAATTTAAAAAGAATATTTTCTATGAATTGGTAGTAATAATGAATATTAAATGTTGTAATCTATTTACATTACTATATAGAATTTAGTTTCACATAGAGATCCTGTTATATTTCTGAAATTCGATCATATGGATCATGATGTTAGAAGATTAAAACTCAAATAGAATGTTAATCATGAGAGATATGATTTCTATACGTCACCAATAAGACATCGTCAATTAAATAATATATAAACCGTAAACTATATGGTAGATATTATAATTAATTACCAAAAAAAATAAAAAATAGAATAAAAAACTGAATATGATTATATATGATAATAAAACTGGAAATCAAAAAAGGAATGTAACTTCATTGAAGAGAAAAATAAATATTAATTAATAATTTGAATGAACTCAATATTTAAAAATGATAAAACTTTTAAGTCCCCCTATAACTCCTAATTATACCCCTATAAGTGATGTTTTAACAAGAATAAGGGGGAACAATAAAACAATACAAAAATAAAAGAATGAAAGTAGAGAAAATGAAGAACAAAAAAAATTTCTTCAGAATTTGGCCCTTATTATGACCTCCAAATGTATAAGACATGAAAGGTTCATTATTATATGTATTTTGAAATTTATTTTTTCAATATATTTTAAATTTTAAAAGTTTTTGGACTAGTGTAATAGATTATATGTCCAAATAATAGAATGACATTGTTTCTGGTCATGTATTTCCCAAATATTTTTGTAATTTATGATTTTCAAGGAAATAATTAGTGGCCTAATATCTCCATTAAATTTATATTTATCACATATCATATGTTAATTTTAAAATTTTTCCATTAGTACCTAATTTTAGAGCATTTACCCCATGTTATTCAATATTTACTGGTGTTCGGTACATTCTATCTTCAAGATGATTTTTTCAACATCATTTATTTATTGTGTGTGTGAAAATTCCAATTAGATATGGTTCAAGAAGAAATATTTCAATCCCATGAGAATAGTAATCCTAGAAAAATAAAACACTAATTTTATTATTATTGTAAAAGTTATACTTGATCAACCTAATTGATAAATTTCTTTTAAATACAATAGTTAACCAATGTTTAAGTATTCTCGCAAAAGACACCAAAATCCATTGAATGATGAAAATCAACAAACATTTTATTTATTGGTTATATTTAATTTATTGAAAAACATTATATTTGATGAAAAAATTATATAAACCATATCACCCACACTTAACACTTAAACTCATATATATGTTATCATTAAAACCAAATCAAACAAAATAAAAATACAAACTCATGAGGTCCACAAGTATTTTCAACAAGAAAAATATATATCATTACTCATAAAAATTATTTAAAAATTTCTACTTTTAGATAATTCAATCCATTTTTATTTAATTTTTACTCTAATGAAAAAAAAACCTACCTCAAATGAATTTATTTCTCATCCAACAACTGTAAATTTTCAACAAGGATCATCCCATAAAAATACATGAAAGAGTTACTATTAGTTTGATAAATTTCTATAAATACACCCAATTTTAATTATAGAAATTATTTTATAATGATAAAATTTCAAGTTCATTTATTGGATCTGATTTAAGAAGGATTTATATGTGAAACAATTTAGATTAGAATGAGGGGGGATTTGTTATTTTTGATGAAATATTACATGATTCTAATCTACTCGCATGTATAGTATCCTACTCATACCGTTTGAAGAAATTTATCTCCAACCATATTATAAAATATCTTCGAATAATTAGAAATTAAATATATTTTATCATAATTATTTCTTTAAAATTGTAGATATGGACATGTAAAACCCTATGTTTTCATGACATATAATGTTTTTGAAAAAAATTAAAATTATTTGGTTGTTTTCATTTCAAGATTCACCATGTCAATGTTTCTCTACATTCAATGACGAGTTTAGGTTTTAGTACACAATAAATTTATTTTTGATTGGGTTACATGTAATACCATGTTTATATTGTGTTACATGAAACATCAAATTTATTTTGTGTCATAGTCAACACTATGTTTAAACAGAAAATGATATACAATTATAAAAATATTAATATTATCACAAAGATATTGGAATTATGTGAATGAAAATGATTAAATAATTTATTAGTGTATTCTTTTTCAATTTTTTAAATGTAATTCTATTGTAATAAATTATTATTAAATAATTTAATAAATATTTTAAAATAATTAAATTCCTTTTATGATAAACTATATTTATAAGAGAAATAAAATATATATATTAATAAAAAAAATTGAAGAATTAATTTAATGATATTGAAATATTATATGTTCAATGAACTATTTTAAATTACTATTATGTTTTTTCTAGACATTATATAAGAAAAAACCCATTATTAAGTATGACAATATATATTATTCAAAAAGGTTGTTTTATAGAAATTTAATGATACAGTTATTAAAAAAATAAAATTTGAAATTTTTTTAAATTATAAAGGAAAAAATTTATTTTTTATGATTTTGTAATGTCAAATTTATATTAGGATGATCTTTTAGAATTTTTTGGAATTGTTTATTTTTTATGAATAGTGAATAATAATGACTTTTTATTGAAAACATCCTTTTTATAAAAAAATTTATATAGTTATATAATATATAAAATTGGTTTCAAAGAATAATTAGATAAAATTTACATATTTTAATCAAATTATGGTTATTTTAATCATTTTCACAATAAAAATGGATATAAAAACATTTCACATTGTTCAATATTTTCACTTTAAATAATTGTTCCCTCGTTCCATCGACATGATTAATTTTATATTAATTTCATGGAAAAATGTGATTTCAATTTGGAAAAAGGAATCCATTCATGGAATCACCATATTTTTTAAGTTATAATAAGTCTATGATAATTTATGACAATAATTATTAGTGAAATATTTTAAAATTTGTTATAGTGACTAATAGAAAAACGAATTTACTAAGGGACTAGACCTTGAACCTAAGGGTGAAATTAATTAAAAACTACTAAAAACAGAATTTCTATACATATTTCTTTTCAATACCATATTTTAAGGAAAATGGTTCATTCGTTGAGGCACATGATGATCGAGAGCCCCCCTTCCAATAGTGTTTACCTTTTGGTATTTACAAGAATACCACTCCTCCACAAATATAAAAGGGTGCACCAAAATATAACTTATTCAGAACTCTCAATCCATTTTGATCATTAAATCCTAGCCAAAGTAAACTCAAAACATCCCTACCATCATCAAATAAGGATTAATTTTTTTGAAAAAAAATTCATGGAACACATTTTGTCAGAAAAAGGAGACACCTGAATAAGATGAGTTTTGACTGAGTACGAGGAGAGTATAGACATAAGGTAAGGTGATTTTAAGCCTCCCATTTTTTCTATGAGAGTTATTAAATATTAACCACTTTATTATTTTATGTTTTTTATATACTATACAATGAAATGTTATAGAATTAATTTCATATATTTCATGATACTCAATGTTTCTATTTATATCACCCTTTCACATAGATCACTATTAAAAATATACTCAAGTTTTAAGGAATTTATTTCTCTAATTTTAATTTTGTAAGACACATTCTATATTCACAACTTGAATCATCTTTGTGGTGCATATAAATCAAATTAATGTGTTTTAATATAATTTTTTAAAATATAATTTCATTTATATATCAATTTTGTTATCACTCTTTCATGTGGTTTACGGTTAAAAAGTTACCAAATCCATAATAGAATTTTGTTTCATTTTTCCTTCTTTTATAATCATTTATGTTTTATGACAATACTCTTTTATGGGATGCATATATAGACCCTTTAACTTTTAATGTCATGAATATCCTTATTTTAATGTTATATTATGATTAATTTCAATTTAGCCTTTCTTGTAGACTATTATTCAATGTTACCAAAATGGTAAGGGATAATTTCTACATTTTTATCATTTATATGGGTTTTTATTATTAATATTCCATTAAATAAATTTTAAGATCCATATATATAATATTTTATTAATATTATTCTTTTATGGTTATTCATGATATCATAAATGAATGGACCATTTTACAAATATTTGGTACAGAAGCTAATTTAGTATTTTTTTTAATAAAATATGATCTTATTTAAATCTTCCTTACAAAATCTATTTTCTTCAAAATCCATGTTTATTAAATTATTATAATATTTTTCAAATGATCATTTAAAATAAAATTCATGAAAAAGGATTGAAATATAAATTTTTTTAAAATGTTTTCAAATGTTTTTCAAATCATCCTTCATAAGTTTTCATAGTTGTTTGGAAATAAAAAAATTTACAAAATGAATTATTTTTCATAAATAATTTCTTAAATTGGATTGGATACTTTCATTAAGATATAATTAAATGACTTTTATATATTAATATATAAATATATTCAATGTTTTTTTCCTAGAAATGTATTTTTAAAATTACATATATATTAATAAGTGATTTTCCAAGAAAGGTTTTTTATTTTATGAAATGTCCTAATTCATCATCCAAATTCATTATCAATGTAAGATGAAATACATCTATTTTGTTCATGACATTCTTGGGATGTGATCCAAGGGCCCCATTATTATTCATTCTTGGAATGATATGCGTTTAAGATGAAAATATTTTTATGAAACCCATTTATATTCTATGGGATGTAACATGATAAAATGATTATAAACCCTACTAAATTTTCCATGTTATTCTATGACAACATTATTTTAAATCTATTCTATATTATATAGGTTTTGATATGATGATATGTTTCTAAAATAAATATAATTTCATGAGTTATTGATATTACGAATGGTTATAATCTTGTGGAACACATATACAAGATTCTATTATGTTATTGTTGGGACCTATATCTACCCTAATACATTGAGTAATGACTTATGTTATATGATCTCATAGGGTACATGGGTTTTCTTCCCATGGAATGAAAATAAGAGGGCATGGACCATCATATTAATGATCTATCAGGTATTCCATTAATCACAATGTCATTTTCCTTTGCACATTTCATTTATTGGGCCAAGAAGAAATTAATAGAATACATATATTGGTGAAGTCATATTTTTTAGATATAAAATTTAAAGAGTCTTTTTTACTAGCTCTAAGGGGATTTAATTCCTTGTAGCTGGGTATCATGAAGTGAAAGTACTGGTGGCTATAAGTTGTACAAGGGATTCAGGTTGTTAAATCTTGCACGATGTAATGATCAGTGTCATGTCGTGAATATTTTAAATACTAATTTTTTAATCTAAGGCAATAGATTTCTTGGTACACTAAAACACTGTGGATTTCATGATGTGTGAAAGAATTTAACATTGTGTAATTCCCAATGCAGGAATATTCTAGGGCGCTGCTCAGGTTTTGAATTCCCACTCGACCATCTATTCTTGATTTCTCTCAAACTCTATATCCACTATAGATATTTTTGGAGATATTTGTTCTTTATGATTTTTTTTCAACATTAGATCCTTGTTGCTTTCATAGTGCATCTCTCCGAGTATGTGATCTTTCGGCTTCTACATTTCCATAGATCATGGTAGCACCCATGGGTTGTCATGTCATATCTGTTTATTTTATTAGTGTTTCTTCTTGTCTTCTTCAAATATCTATTGTTCGATCTCATTATAGAGGTTGTTCCATTGTCGATCATGGGGTGACATCTGTTTTTTCTCAATTTATATTGTATTTAATCTTCTCCTCAGACTCTTTTTCTCAATTTAAATAATCATAAGCTATGTGGATTGGATTCTAGGACCTTCATAGATGTCATGGGTTTTCATTGGTAGATCATCCTACTATGGGCATGTGCGACATATGTTTTAGGTAGGTGATTCCATCTCTAGTAGGTGTTTGAAAAAATGCATTGTTCTATTCTTATAAATTGATTTAAAAATGATGGTATGAATGTGGCTTGATTTTTTGTGTATGTTGGAATTGATTTTGAATAAAAGTTTGATTCCTTGGTTTTTGATAAATGAAAATAAAGTGGGTATTTTAAAATAATTGAAAATAATTTTTTGAAATGGGTTTTATTGTATTTATGAATAATTTAAATTATTGTGAAAATGAGAACACGGGTTATCAAGGGTACTATGTTAATGGTTTAGCTTGAGGCCATCGTCCATTGTGAGGATTCTTTTTTGGGGTTCTCCTCCAATCCTAGAGTGTATATTAATAGATCTTGGTATGTATATGATATTGGGGTTTCACATTTTGGGGTTCCTCATAGTCCATGAAGTGTAGATAATTGGATTTAGGTTCCACAATTCACAATTCATGGATTTTTTGGTACGAGTAGTCTACTACCAGACCTCTTAGATTCCTTGTTATTTTGATACATTTTGCGCTATTAATGATATTTAGTACATATATGTGTACTTTTTATCATTGATATGCTTATTGATTCTAGTGAAATATTATATATAAAAAATTTCTCTGAAATTGATATACTTTCGTTTATTTTAGAACTGTGATAAAGAGGAAATGTTTAAAATGTTTTCCATAAAAATAAATTACTTTCTAACATTCAATGTTTCATTTAAAATGAGAATAAATGAATTTTTATATCGTTAAAATTTTTGAAACCCCTTGTTGGGATCCTATTATTCATGTTAGCTATGTCCATGCTCACTTCCTCATTGCTGTTTAGACCATTTCATTTCATTCAATGGATGAAAAGTCAAGGCACTGCAGAGAGACGGAGAGGTTTCATGTGACCAGAGTTGTGTATCTGGGGGTGAGATAGTGGGAGTTTTCCCACCCTACAAGTTATCTATTTGGTTTTGGCCCTTTACTATTTGGCATGGCCCTTAGAGATGTGGAAACATTTATAGTTTTTTTTAGCTGTTTTTATCACTATTATGGAATATACATAGTAGTTTCTATTATCCCATATTGTTATGTATATATATGTATATATAAAAATTACATGTGTTTTTTCAGTTTTGGAAAAATAATTCACTATGGTTTGTTCTTTGATCCCTGATGACATGTTACTATCCTGTGGGGATCAATAATTCAGTATGGGTATGTGACATAATGGGTCAGGTCATAGGGTTGAGGGTAGACAGGGTTGGTTCATTATGTTTTGGTATTATATGGAGGGTTTTCCTCAATACTCATCATCTTGGGACATCTATTATAAATTATATAACATTTTTAGGACTTGATTTTAATGTTTTGTTAGGTGTCTGACCCGCTCTTGTCGTGATAAGACTCATGTTACCATGGGATGTTTGGATATGTTTCTCTTGTCTTGGTTTTGGTTCTAAATTTTACTTAATACTTGTGGGTTCTTGTTTAAATTAATATTTTTTCAATTATTAGATCATTCTCATATATCATTATGTTATAGTATTCCTCCCATATGACTTCTAATAGTCCCTTAAGAAGGTATAAATTATGTTAATGAATGAAATATTTTGGTGGATCAGGATCTCATCGAGAATTTCATATGAGTATCTCATGTTACTAATAATAATAAACTATGGCTTCAAATAACTATTGTTGAAGTGTAGCTAGGAGTTGGGGGAGAAATAGATTTTTTGGGAGTATTAATACACAATATGTCACCATCCATTAATGGAACAACTAAACAATAAGATCTGGTGTAATTGGTGGGAATAATAGATAAAATAATTAACTTCTTGGAGAATCCTGATAAAATTAAGACGTGATCAACCTTCATTCATGAAGATTCCTTCAAGAGATGGTGGGGCCTTATGGTCATAGAAGATAGACATGTGTGCATTAATTGGAAGGGTTTAAAAACCCTATTCTTATAGTAGTTTGTTCTAAATTCACCAAAGTGAATTTCTATATGGAGTTCCTTTCCTTCTTAAAAGTACAATGTTTGGAGTTTGAATACACCAAAATGTTTATGGAGCTTGTCCGTTTTTTTCAAAATTGTGTCGAATAATGACCAGATGAAGGATCAAATGTACCTTCAGTGTTTTTGGTCGGATATCATATCACAGTGGTTTATGTTGAAACATTCTAAATATGCGGAGATGGTAAATAAAAAAATGATGAAAGTGATGGATATGGAATGCAAGGTAGGTTTCCCCAACCCTAATCATCAAACTATTGGTAGTTTTATTGTAGTTCATGGGAAGAAAATGATGTGAATGATCATTATAGATTTCGTGGTTTTGGGAATCATCATCTATCCTCCTCTATACTATATAATACTGATACAAATGCTTCTATAACATGATATCATTGAGTAACGGTAAGAGGGAAAAACGTTTTTTGTAATATTCACATGAATACGTGAATAATATTTTGATGTGTTGCTCCATTATAATGTTTTTTTCAGGCTATAACAATTCCTCATTATGGTCAGGGTTCATTGGATATAATTGATACAATGGAGCAATTAGAAAATTTCAATGACTATAGGGATCCAGGCAGATGCCTCATGAGTGAAGCACTTTCAAATAGTATATGAGAGTCCAGTGAGAGTCAATAAAGGTCGAACAATACTGAGAGGTAATATCATTAATATATAATCAGTATCAATTCATCTACTTGATATAGGTGATTCTGACTCATTTATATCTTCATTATTTTTTTTAATATAACTAAACATACAATAAAACATATATCATCTATAATGGATATTGTTTCACCTCTCAATAAGTGAAAAGAGTGTGGCGTTTGATGTCATTCTTGTTCACTAACAATAATAGATATAGAGTTTGTTTGGGATTTTATCATTCTTGATTTGAATATATTTAACATATTTATTAGTATGGATTATCTTGATGCTCATCAAGTTGAGGTTACTGGTTATCATCAGCATGTTTCATGTTTTACTTTCTAGTAGAGCTCCCATTTGTTCTAGGTGGGTGAGAGTCGCAGTCTGGTCATGCTGGGCCATCCCACCCATATCTATGGAGTTTGTAGTTTTTTGTTTCGTTCGATCCTGATGATGTTTCATATGTTTTTACCATCCCATTGTTGTTTTTAACTTTTCTAACATTTTTCCAAATGAATTATCCAATATTACTCCAACATGAGAGGTATAGTATACGGTTGAATTGTTTCTAGTTAGGTAGGTGATATATATACCTTCTTATCATATGGTACAATCGAATCTAAGAGATATCAAAATTTAGTTGGATGACTTAATGGAAAATGGTTTTTTTTCACTAAACTGTTTCACCATGGATAGACCTTATGGTTATTTCCAAGAAGGAATATGGTTCACATATATTGTGTATAGACTATTGGAAGTTGAATTATGTAAAAGTCTAGAAACAATATCTCTTACCTCATGTGGATGATTTTTATTATCTATTAAAGGGTGATAAGTGGTTTTCAAAGATTAATCTTCGGTCGGGTTACTCTCTTCTCTAGGTTGGGGAGTCTAATATATCAATAATAAATTTTCAGAGTGGCTATGGCCATTATGAAAATATTGTTATTCCTTTTGTTCTGAATAATTCTCCTATAGTTTTTTTTCAATGATGAATCATATATTCCATTATTTTTTGAAATATTTATGGGGTTGTTCACGGATGTTATTCTGGTTTATTCATAATCATACCATGATCATGAGTACCAACTATGTTTGGTTTTGAAAATTATGATATGTAATAATTCGTATTTAAATCTTTTGAAATGTAGTTTTTGGATTTAATAAGTTAAGTTAATAGGGAAAAATATTTCTAAACATGGATTATTAGTTGATCTGGAAAAAGTGAGAGATTTCTGTTTCCTTGAATAAACCACAAAATTTGATTGAGATTCAATGATTCCATGGCTGGGATGGATACTACAGATGGTTTATTATGGATTTCAAAAACATGGAAATACCTTGGACATCTCTTACCCTGAATGTGGGGAAATTTACATTGGATGAAAATGTTAGTCTTTTTTATGAATTGAAATGAATTCTGACATGAACCCCTATTCTTATTTTTCCTGATCACATTAAGTGGTATGTGTGTTTTTTATGCTTAAGGTATTTTCTTGGGATGAATTATTATACAGGATGACCATGTGGTTGCATATCGATCTCTTCATCTTCAACCACATGAAATGAATTACCCCACTCATGATCTAGAGCTTACTACAGTTATTCATGTACTTAAACGTTCTAGATGCTATCTTTTTAGGGATGGGCTCATAGTATACTTTGATCATAATAGTTTGAGTTAAAAATTTTCTAAAAAATACATGAATATTATATAGAAATTATGGGTATAATACCTTCAGTCATTTTTCTAGTGATCCATGAATACCATTTTTAGGGACGATGGATTTTAAATTTTTTAACTTCTTATCAATGATTCCTTTATAATGTTTCAAAGAAATTTTCTAATACCCACACTTCAAGAATCCTTTGGTTTATCAATGACCTTCATAATACACTTCCTAGAATCCCTTCCCTAATCCTAGAATCATCCATTAGGGTAGAAAGTCTCTGAAATAATCCTTTTTTGTATAAACCAAAGATGTTAATCAGTTAAGAAGTAAGTTATTCTCTTACGATTTTTTGTTTCATTTCATTTATCCACATTCGAAAATATACTTATTCTATAATTTTTATAGAAAAACTTGTATCATAAATATACTAGGATGTTTTTATGGTATTTTTCAAACTAAACATTCAAACACCTTAATTTAATGGGTAACAAACATATTGTTTTTTTGTATGACAAACTAGATCCCCAAGATATGATGATTTTTCACTTTTCCACTACTACCTATCATAGCAGCCATTTTCATCGACACTATTTTTATATATGATATACATTATATTTACATTGCCTCTATAATTTAGTAAATTTTATTTAGAATATACCTCTATTCATTCCATGTTGTTTAGTTGCTATAATTTCATTTGAGGAAGTGTGGACTACCGCCCATCAACATGATATGACTACTTTCCACTATACATTGAACATATAAATGATAATTTTATTAAACCAATGAGAAATATATGAAATTAATATAAGAAAAGAATTATAATTTAAATTTATATCATTTAATTATTATTCTTTTAATATAAAAAATGAAATAAAAGTATTTTTCATTTAAATGTATAACCTACCATCGTCCTAAACGGTGCATTTCATTTCTTATCTCCAAATATTATGGATTATTCTATATACAAATATGCTAGATATATGTGATATCTAAATCATGATTATAATTTTGGATATGTTTGACTTATACCGCCATGGATAATTTTTATAATAACTTGTTCATTTTATACTAAAGTACCAAACATCGACAAATCATCTGATATTAACTTAAATAATTATAACATTGTATTAAGTGATATAAAAAAGAATAATAAAGCCAAAAATGTTATGAAGAAATAATAAATTAACCTATGTTTATTATTGATGAAGATAAAGAATGAACAAGACATGGAGGACTCAGGGTAATAGACTTCATCTCATTGTCCATTCATTTAATCATATTTCCATTATTTACGCCACCTTTTATTATATAGTGTATAATTATCCCCATTGACACTTAATTTCATTCAACGAATTTCGAACATATTATTTTTCTACAAATCATTTTTCTAAATGATTTAGTGAATGTTTTTTACACAAGTGGTGACAATGAATTCTTTTCCACCATAATCGTTATTAGATATTTTTCTTCCATAATGATCCATATATTTTTAATAGTAAAAGGAATCCCTTTTTCCCTTTTTGGGTGTTTTGGTATTGAAAATTGTGTTGAAAGTGAATTTAATATTTGAATATCTTGAAATTATTTCATGTGATTGAAAATGAAATGATATGAGGGAAATGTTAATAATTTTAATCTTTATGGGTTATGATTATATATTAGTAATGGAAATTTGATGGGTGGTTATATGATAAACCAAAGTCAGGTGGTTACGTGACATACTAATGATGGTTAGTTCCATGGTAATCAAATGATGGGTGGTTATGTTATAACACCCAACGAATTGGGTATTGATGATGGCCCTATAACTATTCTATTTTTAGGAATGATATGTGTGGAAGTCGATTGTATGGTTTTTCTATTTATGTATGATTATGTAAGAAGTTACCTTCTATATTTTATATGATCTTTATATGAGTTTTATTGTAATATTTTTTTAAAAAATTATTATTAAATGAGCTTATATTTAGGTAAATTTATATACTACTCCATAATGATGAAATGTATTACTTCATGATAATGTATTCATGGTTTACAATTTTTATCAAAACTAATATTTTTCCTTCTTTGTGTAACTCTTACTGAGCTTTTTATGCTCATCCCTAGATTTGAAATTTTTATAAATGATTTAAATAGGAATAGAGTAAACAATGGGATCATTGAAAATTTATGATGTTTAAACATGAAATGGCACCGTGTTACTTTTTAAAAGATTTTTTTATGAAAAAATGGAAGGTGAGTAGAAGTGTCTACTTTGTAATATTTAAGTTGAAATATATGAGTTATGGCCAAATTTTAAAAATATATAAACCTGAAAATATCCTCATAGTGAAATAAGGAAAAATTATTGAATTTACAAAATATTTTTTAATGTTCAAGGTTGAGAACATTAATGATTGTATTAGTGGTCGGTTGAGATAACTTCATGGGTTAGGGTGTTATTTAGGTAAAAGTGACGAGATGAACACAACCACAATGGAGAACATATTTAAATGAGTCCTTGTAATTTTAAAATAAATTCAATGAGATTGACATAACATGGAGAAGTATATCTCAGTGTTTATGTTCCAGATGCGATTTTATATATTTATTTTACTATTATACTCACACTAACCATTTTGTTTCATGTAAATGGTTGGATCTAACATGCACTAAAGTAGAAATTGATGTTAAAGAAAATGTGGATGGTCTCTTAATAAGAAACCAAAAAAAGGACTTATAATGAGAACTCTAGTGGTTATTCTAATCCAACTATCATGATTTATGTTTGACCACATGATCCTTTATTATTTTTATAAGGCTTCATATATGAGAGAGAAGTCCTTATACATGTTCAGGTAATAATGACTATAAAGTTATTTATATTTACAGATATATGTTTCATGGATGTGGAAATAAACATATAATAAAATGATTTAACGGGATGATAATATGTTATAGATATTTAAATGATGGTTATAATGTAATAACCTATCATCGAAAATGGAAGCGTTCACTTTAATCGTGGAAATGGATAGAAGTTTATTTTGTTTTATTTATAAAATGTTTAAAATCTAGGTTACATTTTCATTATGAAAATAGATTTCCATTGAAAAATTCTTGGGAATGTGATCTACCAGTCCATATAAATATATTTTTTGAAATGCTTAATTCCATTCTAATCAAAGATGAGGAAACATTAAAAACATATGAAAGATATGGATTATCACTTTCCTCATTTTTTGATATAATTTAATCATAGGACATGATTTATGTTTTTTAGGAAACATGTATTATATAAAAAGATGTGAAAATATTATTAAAGGATCCTGATGAATTTTGGATTATTATGATGTCTTCATTTTAGTAATTCAAGAGTTATGGTAGATTTTAGGATGTTTAAATGTTTAAAAGTATTAGTGCTATTTTGAAGATGTTATTACTTTTTAATATATTTTCTAGTTTTTGTTACCCTAATGTTTTTATGTGAAAATTTTATTCCAGGAATAACTATATTTTCCTGTGTGGAAATAATAATTAATTTAATGGATAACCTTTAGGCATCAGATGATCTTTTTTTTTGATGTGAAGAAGGGTAATTACTTTGTTGGGAAGAAAAATAAAAGGTATGAGATAACCATTAAGGTTAAAATTGTTTATAGATATTTTTGTTGAAATTGTATTTTTTTATAATAAAATGAGAATTAAATAGTTTATGAAAATTGAATTCCCCAAGATTATTGAAAACTCATCACATTAGACAATGATGTTGGGATCGAACCAAGGAATGAAGGGCGAAAAGGGTGTATCACCTACCACTAGCCTGCATGTTGTCCCAAGTTAGAGTGAAACTATTTTTTGTTAAAATAGTTTATAGAATAACAATAATATTTTTTTGGGAACCTAGGTTCTATCAAATGGGTATCCTTTGTATTAGAAAATGATTTTGGGTTTATGTGATAAATTTTATTTTGGAGGACATTTACCATTTTGGGAACTTTATATCATTAATGAAAATTAAATACTATGGTATTTTAATAGATGAAGAATGGTTGAATTCTTTTTAGGAAGAACCTATGATTTTATTATGTACTTATAATGATTTTGGTTATTTATGGAAATTATTAATATATTATTGTTAATATGTGAATAAGAAATTACATTTTGGTATGAGACATTAAGAGTGATTAATTGAGAAAAATGTTAAAACTTTTATTGGATGTCTTTGTCATCAAAGCCTTATGAATTTTGGGATTAAGTATTATTTTTTATTTATTTTGAGTGATTTTAAGGTCATTTTTTATTGAATGGTCTGTTTATAAAATGGGTATTTTTGTTGAATTAGGATGATTAGAATTAGTCCTTCTACTTATAAAGGATTATACATTTTTGGAGAATTTTATGATATAGTTCACACCATTTTTCTTTTTCTTAATGAATAAATATTGGTGAAATATATAGATCAAGTTTTGTTGTTTCTGTGTTTATTTATAAGTTGATTCTAGTGGTTTTGGTGTGAACAAGTCATCTTAAATACACATCGATTGGAGAAAAAGTTGATTTTGTAAATGAATTCAAATAATGGACGAAACACTACTTGTCATGTAAGTATATTTACTTAGGTTTATATTGTACATTTTAAAATAATTTCCAAACATTATGAAAATTATCTTAAAACAAAATTGTTTTCTATTTAGTTTTCTAGCTATGAAATCAATTAACTTTTAACAAATAAGAAATTTATGGTATTGTGATTGATAACATTCTCCTAATCATGTTTTCTATCATTCACCGTCATAACTAGAAAGTTAGTTTTTATTCTATATCAATGTTTTCTTATATGGAATCTTAGTATGTGTTATATAAGGTGACCTTCATATATTTCATTATTTCTTATAATGTGGGTGATTTATTTAATTTATTATTGATGTGGGATTTCAATGATGTTAATGAGCCACATTTTGTAATTATGAAGTCACAATTCCCAAAAAAAATGGATGGATGTAACACCCTATGTAATTATATAATAATAAAATTTTATATGTATAATTGTTTATGAAATTGATAGTAATTTTACCTTCATATAGATGAAATGGATGACATCATACTCAACTTTTAATAGAATGTAACTCTGAATTATGATGTTTCACATTAGACTATGTTATATTGAAAAATATTACATTTTTAATATTATTATTTTAAGGGGTAATTATCGGATAGAAATGGAATTGGATAGAATTATTATAACTAAATGTATTATGTTTACACAATTTATTAAATTATATTACATTATTCAAATAAATTTTGGAATCTTAAAATGATTATAAATCCAAATTTAAGTTTAAAATATTCTAATAATTATAAAATTTATTTTTATAACCTTTTGATAGAGAACAATTTTTAAATTTATATTTTATAACTTTCATATGATATATTTTAAAAAATAAACATATTATTCGGAGGAAATACATAAAAATTCACTTTTGTCAAATTTTTGGTATTCTCTATATAATATTCATTTTTAATGAAGATTTAAAAACACTATATTTTAATTCAAAATGACATTTTCATCTTAAATATTTTTTTAGATAGATTATTGTTTTAGTTTTTTTTTTGAATTTTAATCAGATTAATTTCTTATCATTTAAAACAAATTTTCTCTATTGGATGTATTTTCACATTGAAATTTTATATAAAGAAATGTCAATATTTTAATGTTTTTTAACATTAGAAAACCTTGGTTTTTTGTTTTAACAATAGGGTTTAATTTTAAATTATTTACTAAAACATCTCTATTTCAAATTTTTAAATTGGATTCTATATTTGGAATCTTAGGGTCCAAATTATGTAAATATGACCCATTTATTTTTTAACATGATTATTAGTTACAATAGTTGTTATTTTTATTTTCCACGATTAAAGTGTAAATCATGTAAAAAAGGGTAAATATAATATTATAATAATATAAAAAAACCCTAAAACATTTCCTAAGTATCTTGAATGAGATATGGATGATCAAGAAAACCCATGGGAAAAAAAGTTGGCCTTTGGAGGCCTCTTGGGATTGACTATGACAGTTGTAGATTTTAGTTTAATATAAAAGAAAATATATTATAACCATGTATCTTTTTACAAAAATAATTTACATCAGGGTTTATTTATGACAACCTTAAACTATATATATTAATTATATATATAATAGTTACCCACATCATGTAATTTTATTCAGAATTTTTGAACATAAATAATTAAATTTATTTATGACATAATTATGAATCAATGATTCATTTATTAATGGAGGAATTAAATAAATGATATTATAAATTCTTAATTAAACCTTATATGACATAATATATGTCCTAAACAATTTTATAGATGAATATGAAATGTTAGAATATGATACAATTTTTTGCGAATATATAACTCTTTTTAGATTTTATTTACATTAAATTTAATAAATATTGTAAACATTTTCAGAATTGATGTTTTATAAAAATAGTAATTTATCTAATTATTTAAATATCCAACAAATTACGTTGAAATAAAAAAGTGAATACATTATGTTCAGGACAATAATTACGGTGTTTAATTTTGGGGAAAATTTTCCCTCATAAGTAAAATCATAGCATCTTAATAATTAATATTTTAATAAAAAATTAAATTTAAAAGGGAATAATTAAGTGTAAATGTAACAGATAATGATAAAAATTAAATAAAGAAATGTATAAAAATTATTAGATGAGAGGATTTCAAAATACCCTCATATTATCTTCTACATATCTCAATTTGGAAAAATTTGGATTAAAAATTAAATTTATATTAATTTAAGATTTGAAGAGGGTTCCCCTCGAGTCTCCTATAAAAATATACCATCTATTCTCTAATAGTCACACTTAATGAACCCTTTGGTTCCTACAATACTTTTTAAAATATATTTCTATAAACCCTTCCTATATTATATAATCTTTTCTTATGGGATCAAGCCTCCCACATAAGCCTTTTTGTATAAACCAAAATAAGATACCAGATTAAGAGGTAAAACCTTATCATATGATTTTTTTTTCATTTCCATTCTCGAATCCCTAAACTATACTAATTATGAGATTTAATAAAAACAAAATTATCGTAAATATACTATTATTTGTTTTGATATTTTATATATATAAACTCACACACATGTTTATTTAATAAGTATTTAGCATATTCTTTTTATATACAACAAACTACTACCTCAAGAAATGATGATTGTCAAATTTTACCCTAACAACTATTCTAGTGGCCATTATGATAGACACTATTTGTACATATGATATATATTATATCTATATCATATCTATGATTCATTAATTTTAATTTATATCATACATTTATGGATTCTATGGTGTGTAAATGTGATTATTTATTTTGATGGATTGTGGACAACCGCACCCTCACATCGATATGACACATTATAGATAAACATGGAATATATAATGTATGGTTTTCATAATCCTATTATTAATATATGAAATTAATATAATAATTTAATTTTGATATACATTTATATAATTTAATTCTTATTATTTATTATGAAAATAAAATTAAATTGGCGTTCATGCGTACATATAGCATACCGTCTCCGTAAACGGTGCATTTCATTTCTTATCTCCAAATATGATTGATTATTATAAATAAATATATAATATATATATATGATATTTAAATAATGAATATTATTCTAGACAGGTTGGAAAAATTACCACATGGATAGTTTTCATAATAACAAGTTCATTTTCGACTTAAGTCCTAATCATCGACAAATCATCCGATATGAATATAAAAAATTATATCATGGTAAAAGGTGATATAAAATTAATAATAAACATGGAAATAGTTATAAAGAATGTATAAATTAACATATATTTATTTTTTAGGAAGAAGAAAATGAATGAGACAAGTGAGACTCCAAGTAAGGGAATTCGACTCATTCCCCTATCATTGAAGCATATTTCGATAATATACAACACCTTATTTTATATAGTGTCTACAATATCTATTGACTTTAAATTTCATTATATGATTTTTGAAATGAATAGTTTTATAAATGTGTTTTCATAAATGATAGAAGGAATGTTTTTTAATATATGCGATACCAATTACTTCTTCGCTGATGTAACTTTTATTTGATATTTGGCTTCCTCTATAGCCTATTTTTTTGGAGGAAAAGAAACTCCTTTTTTTAATTAGGTTTTTTGGTATTTAATATGGTCTTGAAAGTAGATTTACTATTTTAATATCTTGAAATTATTTCATGTGACTATAAATGAAATGTTAATAGTGAAATAAGGATAATTTTCATCATTATTTATTATGATTATATAACAATACGTAGAAATTTGAATGGTGGTAACATGATTAACCCAAGATTGGTGGTTACATAATAATCCAATGATGGGTGGCTCAATGATAAACCAATGTTGTGTGGGTACACTGTAACCTTCAATGCATTGGATATAAAAGACAACATTATAACTATTCCATTTGTTTGAATGATATATGGAGAAGTTGATTGTATGTACATTACATTTAAATACAAGTTTGTCCTAAGCTACCTTCTTTATATTATATGAGGTTTATATTAGTTTTATGGTAATATTTACTTTTAAAAATAGGTAAAAATGAGATTATATTTGGTGGAAAATATTTACTACTTCATAAAGGTGAGTAGTGTTACTTTATTAAAACGTATTCATAGTTGAGAACATGAGCCTCATCCTTGTTTCTGAGGACCTTCCAAGTGAATCCAGGAGACCTATGATAAAATTCAGGTGGGGGCATATTTCTATGTTACTATAGGAGGAAATGTAGAAGTATTGTAAGAGTCACCATAGAAAGTATTTTTCAGTACTGTAGTAGCTGGAACTATTCATCTATTTGGGCCTTTGGGCCACCGTTTTGGTCCCCAATTTCATCAAGGCCATCGGCCCACCTAAGGACCTCAGGTCAGTCTTACTTTCAGGCAACCAAAAGGCCTTTGTAACACATCAACGCCTTAAGGAAACCTAAAAATGTAGATTCACCAGACATATTACATGGAAAAAGGCTTTAGATGATGATCTAGTGCAGGTGAATACACCAGTGTAAAGCTAACTAGACATGGAAGAATGAGAGTGTATGGAATTGGTATAAGTACTAGGACTATGGATATCTATGTAGGATTATTATCGGACCATCCATGAAAAGGTAGAGAGCTGAAATTACAACATTTACTAGTGAGGGCTTGTTCTAAGATTTCTTGTTTTGGTTTATTTCCTAATAACTAAGGGTAATGTAATTTCACATAATCCTTTAGTCCTTGTTAGGTATCCTCATCATCCCTTGAATAGTGGATTATCAAAAACCAAGATAAATTTAAGGCCTTCGGGCCATTCAAGATGGAATTCATAGTTAATATTATTTCACCAGACTAACATTTTTATTTCTTTTGGTATCCCTTACTCATCTTTTTTATGATCATCCCATATTTTGAAATGTTTTTCAAATTATTTATAGAAGAATAGAGTCAAGGATGTGATCAAGGAATATTTGTGATGTTTAAACAAGAAACAATATCGTGCTTCTACCAATTCAATGATGAAACCTAGCATTTGATATAAATGTTTTTTATAATTTAAGATCTTATTTAAGGAATAAAGGGTAAACTGAATTTAAGAAGCATATATGTCTTAAATAGAAATTTAAGGTTATTAAGGTTATTACCATGTTTTAGAAGAATACACGATAATGTTTTTTTTTTAAATTCATTTGACAATCAAGATATAAATTATGAAATATCTGGGATCATTGTGATGTATATTTTGATAAATTTAGTGAACTTATTTCTATTTTTTTATTTTTCATCTTTTAGAAGGGTTACTAAGGTTAAAAATTTATAGAACAGATGAAGATAATAATTTGATGAGGTTTTATAGATTAAATTATTATCTCAACACATATGGATTTATTAATATTGGATAAACTATTTTAACCATTTTGTAGTGATTATAACTAAATATAGGTGAAATTTATTTCCATAATATTTATGGATCTCATGATGTTTTAGTTATACAGAAATAAAAATTTTACCTTTATTTTTTGTGTAAAAGATGATGTGAAAATTTATCATGGTACAAAAATGGTGGGATTGATATTATTAAATATAATTATATCATGCAATTATAACTTCTTGGAAAATTATTCAACATTAACAAAAAGATCGTGAAACATATCTTTTATCCTATTATCTATATTTTTGACGAGTTAAATGGTCACTTATATCATCACATATTTAACAATTTTAAAATTTAACTTCATTTTCACCAGAAATGTTTTTTTAATATTGATATCTATCACCCTCTATATTATTTATGATTTTATTCTATGTCTGAATCATTACATCCCACATATAATCTTCTTTTTTGAAACAACATTATGAGCCACATTGGGTATTCAATATGTTTACAACATTCCCTCTCTAAAAGTCGTTTTAATATTAATTTGTTTCTTATTTGTGCTCGTATTGAAGTAACTATAATGTATTTGTACTTTACTAACCTCGAAAAAATTTTGAGGGTGCAATTAATTTTAAAAGTTGTAGAATATGACACAATGTGTGTCTTGAACTATTATTTTTAAAAATTATAATTATTTATGGATTTCATTTCATGATGAACCATTTGAATCCCTCAATACATGAAATCAAATGTTTATCTTATAGTACATGAAAAAATGAGTTTGTGTTTTTTAAACACAGTACCCTGTTCGAATTCTGTTACACATGACATTGAGTTTAAATGAAATTTTACAAATTATTATAAAATTTTAATACTTATAATCCTTTTTTATAAAGGAATGATTGAAAAATATTTACTGAATTTTTAATATATGTTTTATTCATGATTTTTAAGTACATTATTTTATTACCAATTAATTCTAAATGATAGTAAGAGCAATTTATAAATAAATAAATTATTTTTACAGTGAAATAATATACTATAAAAGAAGACGTTTTATATCAATAAATTAAATAAACACTTTTTGTGAGTGACTTCAAGAAAATGTTATTTCTTCAATCATATTTTTAATTTTCAATTTATTTTTTTTAGATAACAGATAAGAAAAAATCAAAATTTTCATATACAAATATGTGTTTTCTGAAAACTAATTTTACTACCATTTAATAAAACAATTATTTAAAAATAAAATTTTACACACCTATAGTTTTTCAATAAAAAATTAAAATAAATTTTTGAAGATTAATATATATATTATTAAAGGAATATTTTTTCGGATTTTTATGAATAGATTTATTTGTTGATGAATAATGATAATTGATAAATTTTAATTGTAAAATATTTTATTTTGATTCAATAATTTATATAATTAAATTATATATAAATAATATTTAATGTATAATTATATTTATTATATATATATTTATTCAATATTGGTAATTCGATTAAATTTAAAAATGAAATTATATACAAAAACATTTCCAACTTCTCATCTTTTAAATATTAAAAAATGTTTCCTCGTCCAGTATATGCGATTAATTTTAAATTATTTTCATCCACTTATATGTTTTCAATTTTAAAAATTCGATTTCATATTTGGAATCAAAATAATTTATAATTCCAAATATGTGAATCTTAATTTTTTATCATAATTAATAGTGAAAATAGTTAAAATTAAACACTAAGATTAAGAGAAAAACAAGACTACATAGGTACTATATACTAAAAATAAAGGGAAATGACCTATAAATATGTCAGAACCCCATTATTTTTCAATATATAATTCTTATCCACTCTTGTTTCAAAAAATGGTCTATTATTGGAGAAACAATATGTATGTTATCCCCCAATTTTGTTTTCCTTTTGTTATTTACATGATTTCCACTCACCAACAACTATACAAAGAGACTAACCCCCTCACTTATTCACAACTATAATATATATGAATCATCCGATAACTGGACTAATTAACTCCTGACATCCATCCAATTTTCCAGGAATCCTTCCATTGGGTAGAAATACATCCTATAAACTCTTTTGTTGTAATGAAAAAGGAGATTCCTAAATAAAAGGATATATAAAATATTATAAAGATAGTAAAAATTTAACGTCTTGGAATTCATATTCACACATTTATTTCTTTAATAATTAATCATTATTCATCACTATTTTATTTTTTATGGTGTATATAATTATATATGGAATTTCATAACAAAAATTTACTTTATTTAATAATATTCATTATTATAATTGATGTTATTTTTTCACGGGGCTCGTGTTTCAAAAGTTAATTAACTAATAAGATATTACCATCTCAATTTTAAAATTTTTGATCCACATGGAATATTCACATCCTATTTATTCTATTAGGATTATATAATTACAATGATTCTATATAAAAACTCAAATTAACATCATTTTCTTAAAAAAATTTATTTTACTGACATTTCTAAAAACATCGCTAAATGAGGTGTATCTAATTTATATACATTTAGAAATATCAGAAAATATGTGATATTTGTAAACATCTATAATTATTAACTTTTATAAATTTCAAAAAATTATAATTTCTTCTAAACGTAGCTATATATTGTTAGACCTTTTTTAATTTTCTTGAAAACCTATGTAAATAAACATCGGTAAATTAATTATGTTTAGAATAATAAATTTTTAAAGAAACCTCATTTACAGATGTTTTCTATAAGCATTAGCAATTGATATATCATTAAACATTGAATATAGAAAATGATGGTATTTTTTTCAAATTTATATATTTTTTACAAAAAAACATTGATAATATATTATTAATATTTTTAATTTAATATTATTAATTATAAACAATTTTAATTACATACCATCCCTTATATCTTCCCTCACCACACCCCCACTACACATACCTCACATAAATCACCCACAGTTATCACACTTCTCCCTATGGTACCCCTCCCATTCTATGCCCCCCACCCAACATGCCAGCACATGTACCCCCCTTCTGTAAATTAATGACATTTAGAATTTTTTCTTATAAAAAACCAAATTTAAAAAATATATAAACATCAGTTATTGACTTCTCAGTTAGATACATTTATTGAATACATTTATTATTATTTTAAATTTCTAATTTTTTTACAATAATTATTTTTTGAAATTATTTTAATCATTTTTTGTAATTTATTTGTTTTTTTAAATAATAATATTAATTACCTCTCATCCCCTCAAATTTCTTATCACCCCAATAGCACTACCTATACCCAACCTCATTCACCTATACCCCTCAACCTTCATCCTAATGTACTCATCAAATTATCTACCCCATTACCTACCATCCATAACCATATATACCCTTTCACCTCAGTCTCATTCTCTCACCCTTAGTTGAAACATGTACCCATCCTGCATTTGATTCTTCCTCCTCACCCCTGAGGAACCCCTCTTATTAATTTTCCCATACACAACTAGCCCAGTTGCATAGTATCTAATTCCCCATCTCCCATATACTTCTTCTACTATTCTAACATCCCCTTGATGCACATAACCAATATAGTAATCCAAGGTAATATGAGGACAACAAAGGTGGAAGCAATAACCAACTATTTCTTATATGAACCATCTCTTAACCCAACTATTTGAATTGTAGGTTAATTGTTATATATATATATATTAGTATTTAATATATATTTATATATCTCTCTATGTGTGTTTTTATATCATATATATGTGTTTATATATTATATTAAAATATATATATGTGTGTATATATGTTTTATAATAAATATATATGTGTGTGTGTGTGTTTGTCTGTTTGTGTTTGTATGTTATGTTATATTATGTGTATATATATTTTCATATTTTTATTATATAGATATATATCTTTATGATTTATACATAAAAATATATGTTTATAATATATGTTTATTTTTATGTTTCTATTATATATATAAGTTTTTATAACACTTATACAAAATTTACTTATAAGGTCATGTTTTCATAAAAAAAGTGACTAATTTTAGAATCATTAATTCTAATATGTCATATATATATATAAATACATATCAGTATTTAAAATTTAATAATATAGATATTATATTAAAATATATATATTAATATAAATATAAATACATTTATGTTTATCATTAAGTTATATATCTATATATATATCTCTATGTGTGTGTTTATATTTCAAATATAATTTCAAATATATGTGTGTGTACATTATATATAAATTATAGGTTTATATATATATATATATAATTATATATATATATATGATTACATTTATATGTGTTTATCTTTGAGAGTGTCTACGTAAATATATATGTGTGTGTATAAATATAAAAAAATATATCTATATTTATATAATAATCTATCTTTAAAAACATTGGTAAAAATGTCAAAAAAATTGCCACATTTTCTTAAGAATGTGATGAAATTTATAATAAATATGTGTTTTTATATATAAATGATCTTGTATAGAATTATATGTTCATATATATATAAAAGTGTCCATGTGTATATATATGGTTGTCATTATTTATTTATATTAATATTTTTATATTTTTATATATATATATAAATATATATCTACATCGATGTGGGGAAATGTGCTATATTGATATATATATATATATATATATATTAGTGATGTTTATAATAAAACTCACTATGTTAATGAATTTCACTTAAAAAAATATGTGCATTAGCAAACATTGAATTTAAATGATGAGAAATTAGCAATGTTTTTGTAAAATGTGGCCAATTGGGTGACATTTTCTTAAAATGTGTCCAATTTGGAGAAATTGTTTTCATGAAAATTTTTAATTTAATAACCTTTTTCATTAAAATTCACTTAATATATATATACATATTTATGTATATTTTAGGTCAGGCCCTTATTGTAATTTATATTTGAAAAAAATAAAACATGAATAATCAATATAAAATTATTCCCCATCAATGTAAGAACCTCATATCTAACATTCATATAGAATAGTCATTATGACCACATTAAGTACTCTTTACATTAAATGTTCGACTAGTTTAAGGAGATCAAAATGTTCCACAACATGTGCCTCTTCTTTGTCTTTATCTTATTCCATGAAAAAAATTTATTCCTAATATGAAAATTAAAAACTACTGGTTTTAATAGTCAAATAATCATTAATAAAGTTAAAATTAAATGTATTCAAAAAAAATTTAATCTCCCTCATGTATACAGACATAATTGGATTCTTCAGTGGAATGTACATTGTGGATTAGAGTAATAGTATAATGAGCCAAGTAGTCAGACCTATCTATTTTATAAAAATCTGAAAAATTATTTTCTACCAGTAGATCTGATTCTTGTTTAGGATGATGTCAGTTATACATTGGTACTTCCTCGATGAACATTAATCATTGATAACCTATTTTGAATTGATAATGAAAATTCATCAGTTCATTATGTGAGAATCTCTTAACATGGGGATTCACCATTTTCAAGTAAAAAATAATGTGTCCATAATTACATTGTATGCGGGACTCCTAATACTTTTGAACCATTTTCCTTCAAATAGTGAGTAATATGTCCATAATGAACAATTTTAGTATGAAGTCCTAGTAGAAAAGATTTTTTAAAATTAATACGAATACCATTATTTATTAAATGTAGTAATTATATTATTGGTACTACCTCCCTAGTAATGACGTGATATTTTTACATGTTCTTATAGGGTATGGGAAATACGACTATTCACTAAGTAAAAAATGTTTCATATTGGCCAACAGTGGTTATATCCTGAGTGGAGCATAAAAAATCATATATAAACCTTATAATTAGTGTATAATAATATCTTTTTTTGAAATTGTTATATTTTAAAAAAATTCAATCAAAAAAAGCAAAAAAAGGATAGATATTGAAAAAATTTAAAATGAATTTTACTGAAATTTGTTTTATTATTCGGGTGATCTGGTTGATGTTTTTTTCTAAATACAATGTTATCCTAGTTACAATTTATCAAATCATCTTATAGTAAGCTGATTAAATTGATATTTTTTGATTAATTAATCTTACCCACTTGAGTTAATATTGACAGTTAGCGTAAAACAAACCAATAAATCATTTTGGCCAACTATCATTCCATGTTTTATAGAGTTTTAATGAATATCCTAAAATGTATAAGGAAAGAACTGATTGGATATTTTTTTTAAAAAAAAACAATTATTATCCACTAACCTCCCACAAAATCTGAATATCATCAAGTACTTCATCACTAATCTGTCGTCTATTTCATAATATAAAAACAACAATCATAGTTGGAGAGATAATGATCATGGGCCAATGGAATATTAACAACGTAATCAAAATCCAAATATGATCATACATATAATTGAAAATTATATTCAAAAATTAAATAAACCTAGAACACGAGAAACATATATTTTATTTAGTAACTAACATGATCATAATAATTAAAAAGTATAAAAAACCCTTCCATTATCACTATGGAGTTTTCTCCTCCATTGGACGTGTGACAGAAAATAATTAGGTGGAGTTATAGATCAAAAAACTATGTAAAATAGAAGATGGAAAAGGAAAATTATAAAATATCTCCTCTATAATATTTATTTTTGAATATGTCTCATATTATTCCCAATATATGGCCAAAAAAAGACAAGGGTCCTTCATATATGTTATCAAAAAAATTATTTTTACCGACCCGCAAAATATCATATCCATTAATCCTATATACAATAAGATATGACCAAATTAATGAATCACAAAATTTTCGTAAGAATATCCATAAAATATTCTTCCACTTTATGCATTAAATGTCAACAATAATGTCTTAATATCTCTCTAAAATTTAATTTTAATGTTGATATTTGATTCCCATTTCAATGTGAGTTGGAACCTCTTAATTTTTGGTCTGTAGAAAACTTTTTTCATCATTTACTAAAGTGGGGACCATTTTATAATCCAGATGTATTTTTCAAATTGATTGTTTTATTTTTCCAATTAATATTTGAATTAGATCTGGATACATGAAATGATGATTAATCCCACAAGGAATGGAATCATTAAAAAAATACTCACTCCAAAAGAATAAATATTGTAAACATTATGCCAAAAATACCAATGCGATAAGAATATGTTAAAATTAGAAATTTTAGAACCTATTATATTTTATACCGAAAATACCCAAAAAATATAAAATAATGAGTCACTTGAGCTCAATATAATAAATAATTCATAAATAAATCATTGAAAAACCAATAAAAATGATTAAAATTTTATCTTTATTAGATTTATCTTTATTAATTAATGGGAATAGGAATTTCATTTCTCACAAATCATCAATATAAATTGTAATATGGAATATCTAATCATATAACTCATTTGAGAGCACTACTTGAATAAATGAAATGAAATTATCTATAACACCCACAAATTCTAAAGTATGAACATTTTATTTGATATTTTGTATGACACACAACACCAAATGTGTAAGGAAATATAATATCCTAAGTCTTTACTATATAATTATGATTAGAAATAAATTTAATATATAATATAGAATACAATGCACATAGTACTATGATATCTCCTATCACATGTAACAATGAGTTTCTTTGATAACTAACATTTCATGAAAAATTGAGATTTACAAAAAACAATATACTAATATAAAATTATTATTCAATACAACAAGGAATAACAAATCCATTAATGGTATGGTTATGAATATTATTAGAAAAAATATAAAAATTTATGTTATATTAAAATATAAAACGAATTTATTAGTTACTAATTTATTATAAATGAATCTAAAAACAAATTGAATAGAAATGCAATATTTTTACGATCTTAATGGTGAATTAATTAATAAATTAAAGTAATTAAAACGAATTCATGATATTAATTAAATAAATAATTTATAAATTTAATAACATATTTTCCATATTTATATAATATACTTGATAGAAAAAAGATAAGAACAAACCCAATTCCACTCGTAAATACCTATATTTTGCAAACAAAAAATTCACCCCCTTTTAAAGGATAAAATACATAAAATATAATTTTTGGAACATTAATTCATATTATATATTAAAAATAATTTTAATATATGAAAAAAACATAATATTGATATGGCGAATTTCTGGTAATTTTTTTGGGAATTTATATTTTTTTGATGAATAGTAAAAAATATCAAATTTTTATTCAAAATTAAGTTTTTATCTCAAAACATTATAAATTTAAATAATTTTTTACAGTGGTTTTAAAGTAAAAATATATCCATTTTACAAAATTTAATCTAATATAGTTATTATGAATCAATTTCCCTTTGAAATTAGTTATAAAAACCAATATAATGTTTTAATATTTTTATTTTAAAAACTCGAATTGTCTTCACCTCTGAGGGAATAATTTTAATGTAATTTCATCAACTTAATTGATTAGAATAAATCAAATTGGATTAAAAATTAGTATTTATAATAATTTATAATTTATAATTCTTATAACTTAGTTTTTACCGAAAAATATTTGTGAATGTTATTAAAATTAATAATAGCGATTAAGGGGAAAATTAGCATTCCACAGGACTAGACCAGACACATAAGTTCCAAAATGACCTAAAAACTTCTAAAAAATCCATTTTAATTTAATAATTTTGATATATTAATCACATGGATCTAATACATAATATTTTTTAATCATGTTTTCATAGGAAAAACATCTATGGAATTCCCTTTTCAAAATTTCACAGTAATGTAACTCATCCAAAATAAAAATCACTCTCCCTAAAACATATTAACACCACACAATCCCTTTAGATATTCAAAATTATTGTCATATAATATCCTTAAATACCTCCCCTCATTCTAGAATCCATAATTTGTGCATAATTACATCAATGTATGTATTTTGGCATAAACCAAAAGGTGTTACCCCGAAACGAGGTCACATTCTTCAACAATCACTTTCATATTGTTTCTTTCTCCAACCCATCAATTATTATTATCAAAATATTATATAATAAATTCATTTCCTATATAAACTTATTTTTTTTATTATATGTTATTTATCTACAATTACACACACATTCATCTAATGTGTAATGATGTTATCATTTATGTTTATAATGAATTACTGCCTGGAAAAATAATGTCATTCCTTATTCCTTTTCCACCAATAACTTTTGAGAGTTATGATGTAGTTTTTTTAATAATATATACTATTTTTATTATGTACATACTCTTAATTAATATATATATATAATATCCATTATTGATTTCTATTTTTTGGAATTCCACAATATCGTTTATAAAAGTGTGGACTATCACCTATTCAATGCGATGGATTCGTTCACACTATAAATGTAATGTATTAAGGAATGATTATAAAAAAAAATTTAAAAATATTACATAAATATGACAATATAATTTTAATTTAAATATATATCAGTTAATTTACAAACTTTTAATATGATAATGAAATGAAAATATATTCCATGACTACGTATGAAATACTATCTCCTTGAGTAATTTATTTCATTTATTATTTTCAAATATTATGGATTATTATAAATAAATATATATAGAATATAAATGAAAATTAAAACATGTTTTAATGTCTAGAGATTGTTAAATCATTATCTATGTAAAGAGAAGAAAAATAGTAATCCCAAATGAACTCTAAAAACAAGGCCATTAAAACCAGAAATATTAAAAATAATCAATCATTTTTAGAAAATAAGAAATAATATATTATAATAATATTATATATGATATTATGAATATGATTATGAATCTATTATAATTGATTTTAATGTTTAAAACCATTATATATCAGGTTAAATAGTGTTCAACTAAAAGAAAATGCCTGGTAATATATTTTTGTCTCACATTTTACATATGTGAGATAAAAGACATATTCTCCACATACATATTATGTAAATTTTATCTAATAAAAATTTAAATATATTATATAATGAATTATTTTTAATTAATTATAATTTTATGTTCTTATTGGATTATTTATTTTAAGATTAGTTGAATTAAAATTACAATGTGGTAATGAATTTCATAATCCAATTCCTTTTCACCGGGTTTTATTACATCCCCATTATTGTTACTATTATATTATTATGTGTATAATGATGTTGAAAATATATTTATTTACTTCCACTTATTTTTTTTATATTTACAATTTATGAACACAAAGAATTAATTGAATAATTCTCACATTAAATTAATGTTATTTTCAATGGTTTTTTCATAATCTCATTATAATCATGATTTAATATTATTGAACTTCCATTAAACTAATTTATATGATAATTATTCAATAAAGTCTTTATTTATAATATCATGTGGTTATTAATGACTTTTTTCATGTAATAGTAACCCTTTTACAATCTTTTGTAAGTTAAATTATTTAGAAAATGTTTCAATGAAACCCAACTTCATATGGTTTTATATTTAGAGGAACTATATTATGCTTAAAACCCTTATTTCTAAATATGTTTTTATAAAATGACTTTATCCTTTCTAAAAATCATTATGTAATAAATTATTACCAATTTTTTCATTAAAAATGTAATTGTATTCTTTATTATCACATCCTGAAAAATACATTTTCTATGATTTTTACCATGTAAATGAAATGTTCCTTATAACTTTTATAACGTGTAATGATTTATTTATCTTCCTTTCTTAAAATCATCCTTAACATTTTTAAAATTTTAATTTTTAAACAAATTTTCAATAAAATTATTTTTGTTGAAAAATAATTTAATTTCTTTTTTAATGATAAAAATGATATTTTTACTCCACATGACATATAATGTATTGATATCATCCTTATTCATCCTCTTCATGGTTTATGACTGATTTGGGCACCGATAGTATTGAATTTCACTGTCCGGATTCCATTGTTAGTCCCCATGAGATATTACACATTATGTGATCAGTTGTAACGCCCCGACCCCAGCTACCCAGAGTCAGTGCATTACTTCATAGCATTGGCATGATCACAAAAGGTCAAATCTCGAAACACCGATTGGTTTAGTAGCCTTGAAAACACTAGATATATTCATAAGTCTTACATTACATCATAAAGTGAAAAACTAATAACAAAGTCTTCACAGTCCACACTCATATCCTCTTCTGACTATCCCTGCAGGACATTCATAAAATACTTCTTCACATCCTGGAAAATATTAAAACATTGAAAGGGGTGAGCTCAGATGCTTAGTAAGGATAACAATATTGCGGAAGCTTTCATAAATAAACATAAAAATTTAAGGCAATGTGTAACTAAAACAAAAGCCTTTTAAACTAGAACATAAACATAATATGGCAAAAGTAAAATGAGATAATGCCATTCACTTCTTCACATGGATATTCTACTGGTCGAATAATCACATGCAATATCAATAACCACTTTCATAATGAGGTAATGTATAATGCCAGACATTCTGAAACATTTTGTCAAGGCCTCGGCCAAGACGTCTAAAATGATTAAGGCCTCGGCCAAAACCATAAATCAAATTGGGAAAGGGCCTCGGCCAATTCCATGTCTAGTTGTCTCATGAGACCTACCGATGCATCGAGGAGCTATAGCGTGCTCCACCCGTCACTTATTAAGTACAATACATTCCTCATATGAATAGGTTTAAACATATCATAAACCATAACATAATCGTATCACATAAAACATGCATAAAGGAAACATAACATTTCCACATTTCAATCACAAGATATCAATACAACACATTGATATAATAAAAACTATTTCAAAACCATTTTCAATACCCAAAATAAAAGAAAGTTAAAACTTTGTATTTATTTTTCATTAAAAAAAATGATGGCTTGTAGAGGAAGCCGAAACTCAAATAATGGTCACAGCGGCGGAGAAGTCGTTGTCACCGCATAAGTATGGAATGAACAACATTCCCTTTTGTTGTTTAAAAAAACGCTTCGTATAAAAAGATTCCTTTTGAATAAACGTAAAAGTCAAAGGGGTTTATACACCGTATAAAAGAAAGTTCTGTGTAAAACCAAATATGCCTCAATGAAAGGGGATTGAGACGAAGTCCTTAAAAAGATCATTTTTTAAATAAAGTACATATATAATGTGTATTCACTATAAGTACACATAAATAATTTAAAAATACAAGATATGACATAATAATATTATGACATAATTTGAAAGTAGGAGATTAACCCAAAGAATAGAAATTGGGTTAAGAAGTTCCCTTACCTCGTGTCTGACTTGACTCAACCGTTCTTTAACCTCCTGAATAATAAACTAGAGTTAATATATACCTTATTAAGAACCATTTTTAATTTAATTATCCTTTTTATATCACTTATTACAATGATATGAACATTATTTAATTATTTAAGTTAATAACGGTCGTTTTGTCGATCTTTGGTAATTGAGTCAACAATAAACTTCTTATAATTACAAGTTGTTCATGTGGTGAAATATCCATTATATCCAGAATTATATTCATGATGTAGATATCATATATATCATATATATCCAGTATATACATTCATTTATAATATTACGTAACATTTAGAGGTAAGAAATTAAATGCACCGTTCATGGAGACGGTAAGCCGTACGTATGCATGAACGCTACTTTCATTTATATTTCGTATTTAATGTAATTAAATCATAATGATATAAATGTATAATATAATTCCAGTATAATATAGTGTATAATACCATTTACTCCATCCTTTATACATCCCACATATGGCATTTACGATTCAAATCACTTTGAGGGGGCGGTAGTCCGCACTTCCTAAAATGAAATTATCGCGTTTACCCATAATGGAAATCATAAAGTATGCCATAAATGAGAAATACAGAAGTATAAGTAAAACATAAACATATTATATATCATATATAAATATAGTGACATCTTAATGGCCACCTTTGAAGGTGTTATATGAGTGTTGAACAATCATCGTTTCGTGAGGCAGAAATTCGCCATCCACATAAACCGTTTGTTCTTTAACCATTAGATGTAGGTGTGTGTAAGTGTAGCTAGAATAATTCTTATAACAACATCCTAGTATATTGAGGATACATTTTTTGTTACAAAAGAAATGAATAAAAAGGTTTTAGGGGGTTGGAGAAGAACAATAAAACAAAACAACATTAGAGAACACATTACCTCAAAATCGGGTAACTCTTTTTGATTTTAGCCAAAGGCTTCCTTGGGAAGAGTTCTGCCCAAAGTGAGGCTTCTAGGAGTAAGAGGGGGAAGTTGGGAGAGTATTTGGGTAGAGGTTGGCCGAGCCAAATGGCTTGAAAGTGTGAATGATGTTGTAGAGGTGGAGGCCTTTTATAAGAGGAGAGGAGGGGCACTCTTCGAAAGTAAAGAAAAGTCACTTTATTATAAAATGAGTTTCAGATTTTAGAGGTCCCACACTTATATAATTTGAGGAGAAGGTGATAAGGGTTCGAAATATACTCATCCAATAGGTTTTTGACAAGTGTAATCCTTTTATTTTACATTATCGTTTTATTTTATTTAAATCGTTAAATAATGAGGTCATCGCTGCATCAACATGATGTCATAAATAGTTTAATTTATTTAATGTCTAAAAATTATAAAAAAAATACTATGATGTTGGAAATCTTTTTATCTTTTCAATGACTATTTATAGTCAAGAATATGACTTGTATAACCCCATGTAAAAATTGTTTTAGTAAAACATTTCATGTTTGTGTCATTTTTTACTTTAAAACAAAATAAAAGGTATTTATGTCATTTTCCAACTAAAGTGGCTCCATGGGGTCCCCAAGTTGACCCATGGATTGTCTTGGTCGGCCATGGCACATAAAATGATGGTAGGACATGTTTCAAGCTCATCTCATATTATTAAAACATTATTTTTACCTTAAACTACACTAATTACCTCTAATCGCGATTAAGAACTTAAAAGTTACTATTCACCAAAAATTATTTTATTCTCATTGAACCACATTTTACTTCTTAATGACAACCATGTGTGTCGGATTTTTGAATATCCAATCACAGAGGTGGTAATATTTCATTTAAACGAAAAATCAGTTATTTAACTACCACTTAGTGGTTTCACTATTCATCAAAAATTGAAGTTTTTCAGAACAATGCCAAAATTTCACCCTAAACTATAATTGATATTCTGATTTCAAAAATGATTTATATTTTACAAAATTCCAAAAATATAAGTTGCATTAATTTGTTTTGATATTAATTCTCGTTGTCACAACAAATAGCGTGTTTTTAAGAAACAATTTATATCAAAAGATTGGCAATTGTTTATGTCCAATTTTAATGTTAAATTAATTTTAATGTCCACCATTGGATAAAATGGTAAAAATATATTCTAATTATACTTTAAACCCACTAAATAGTATAATTTATGGCTATAAATTATTTTGATTAAAAAGGTTGTTTTTAAGTACTTTTCACTATTCAATAAAATTAGAAGTTCTCAGAAAAATACCAAAAATTCAACATAGGCTAATTTCGATATTACGAATCCAAAAATGAAGTCCATTTTGAAATATAATATTTCTATAGTTTTAAAAATTGGTTATTACTATTCATAACGGCTACTATGATTAGTCGTGGTGTTTTAGAACTCGAAGTTGCGTACAATGCAAGCTATTGCATTTTTGAATGAGAAGCGTATTGTGGAAGCTCGGGGTGTTACATTAGTAGACACTAAATTTCACATTATTCTATATGTAATTTCTCATGGATATTTTTATGTCCAAAAATTTATTTCATTTGTTAATACATTGTTTACTTTGATATTTATTTTATTTTAGTGGAAATATTGATAAATATATATTATTTATTAATTATTAAAATTTTATGATACATATTATTTATTAATTAAATCGATTACATGTTATGAGGACAACTTCAACCATGTAGTGACAGGTGAGGCCCAATATTTATATAGCCCCTTAATACAATAATAGTTTCTCATTAGAAAAATTAGATTCAAATACTAAACATGTTTCTATTTAATGTTTTAATCCTTATAGAGGATGGATATTGATGATATAAATTTTCATCCTCCTGAGAAAAGATGTCTAATAATTAATATTTACATCATTTGGATTCTATTATTTTTTATCAGGGAAATTTTCACTATGAAAAAAATCAATGAATTAATTTCATTATCAATTTTCTAATTTATTAGAATCATTTTTTAGTAATTTACCACCCCATATTATTTACACCCTGCCTTATTAGTCATTGATTATATGGAATATTACATCAGTTATTTTCCTTCTATATTGATTATTCCTACTATGTGGTTATTTATTTTTCTATGCATTTCCCTTACTGAATATATGATAACAACCTTTCTTTCATTCCTTTCACCTGGATTCCATGAAGGTTAGAAATAAATATATAAAATGATAGACTATATGAAATAATATTATTATTAAAAAAATTTAATTAGTGTATTCATTTTTGTAAAAATATTCATGATTGTATCAGGTTTACAAATACTACAATATTGTTTGGAACTTTTACACCCGATTTACTTGTATCACATTCTAATGTAATGGTATCAAGACACTAGATCCTGGATTTCAATGTTTAATTTACGAAATAATTTATATAGTAAAATAATACCCATGGTAAATACATATCCCATGTACCATTAAATTATTGTGATCATGAACTCAATATGTATTCCATTTTTTGTAGTCCTTTTATACTATCCATCATTTTTAAGATGGTAGGATGTTCTCAAATTAATATCAATATCAAGATCCATTTGATGAATCATTCCTCATATTAATTTTAAAATCGGATCATGATTGTACAAAATGTAAATATTTTTTCCATGATGTATTTAAACACTAGTAATATATATTTTTGTGATCCAGTGATGAAGACAATCTTCTATTGTAGCGATGAAAAGTGCAGATTTTATTGTGATCAATGATAAACTATTCTGAATAAATAATTCTAGGGGTCTTTTGTAATACAATATTAATGAACATAGTAATTTCATCCCATTTACACAAATTAATAGGAATAATATTCATGAATCCAATAGTATATTCCTAACATAATTGACTTTTGGACAAAAAACCATCAGGATACCTATTTAGTAATTTCATTCTTAATTATTAACCTAAAAATGTACTCTAAAATCCATATAAATATTAATGGGACCATAATTTATAGATAATTTTTTGTTATGTGTGTCATAAAAAAATTCCATATTTTTATTTGGTGTATATCGAATACATAATCTCATGCCAAATTTTAGAAAACCATCTTGACAAATGATTTTCACTAATTTCCCATCATTCACATTATATATATTTTTTCTAAAAGTAAATATATTCGTATTAGTAATGTTCAATAAATTATCATAGATATGGTTTCCTATACATTGTAAATTAATTGATCTTCCCCATCATTTTGTAATTTTCATATCCATATTTTCATGATATATGAACAAAGGATCTCTCTCAAACCTCAATTGGGTCAGAAATCCATGATACTTCCTACTCAAAGCATATTCCAAAATATGTTATTGTCCTAATTTATATTGTATTGGTAAAAATAATCATTGAGAAGCTCAATCTATTACCTTTGCCTCATATTGAGATATTTCTATGAAAATATGTATTTTATGAATATATGATCAATTTATATCTCATGTATTTCACCAAAGAGATAATTTTTACATATCATTAATTCTCTAAATACTACTATAAACACATGATCTTGTATTGGATAGCTCTATTCATGATTCATTAATTTATATTATAGATATGAAATAACATTATCATTTTTTATTAAGAAATAAGGAAGTCCCTCTTACATGAAAATTTATATATATCTCAATCTCATTATTTACAAATGGTAGAGTCAAAATCAGAGCATCAACCAATATCTTCTTTAGTTCATCAAATCATTCGTTAAATTTTCCGTTCCACCTGACATAACACCTTTATATTTATGATTTCTAAACAGGTTATCCAATTGGGAAACATTTTGTATAAATCACTAATATAATCCTAAAACCAATGAAACGATTTATCACTGTTATACTCATCAGTATAAGACATTCCTAAAATTCCTTCATCTATATAAGATCAATTGAGATTCTATATTAGGATATAATACATGCAAAAAAGAGAAATCCTCATGCCAAAAATCAGAACTACTAAATTTACATTAAAACTGATTCTTCATATGTGTCCCTATAAGGATATATAATTGATTATCATAGTCATAACAGCTTTTAGAGTACACCAACATGTCTCGAATGAATACAAAAATATCATCTAGATATTAACTGAATACTCTATTAATAACATCCCAAAAAAATTTGAAGCCTTAGTTAATATAAATTTAACTAATTAAAGCCTTAAATATCCACAAGTCATTCAAAATGATGTATTGAAAATATTTTTCCAATTTACTAGAATTGTAAAATACCCATAATTATGGTCAATATTTGGAAAATTTTATTTTCAATGATATTTACCAATAATTCATAGAAGTGAGGTAGATTATAGTTGATATATTTCTTAACAGCATCTATTTTTCTATAGACAATTCATATGCTCATGGATCCTTCTTTATTCTTAATTAATAGAATATTATATCACCATGGTGAAATAGTAGGGTCAATAAATCCAATATCACCAAACTACTCTGTTTCTTTGTTCGACTTAAAAAATTTCAAATTTTATCTTTTATAGGAGATCATTGATATTGGTCATGCATGGAGAATTAAATAAATGAAAAAAAACATCACACTCAAGGGGATGTCTAGGTAATTCTTTTGGAAATACATCAATTAGATAATGTATAATAAATAAATCATCAATTTTAAAATTACCTTCTCCAACAATAGATTTTATTTTCCATTCTTACACTATAACCCCATTCAATAGATCTATTTTGGGTGGATCTATATATAAAAAAATGAGGATGTCTCCAATCTAAAGGTAATTAATTAATAAAATTCCTCACAAATCATGATTTATATTATCTTATAATAGATTTATATTGAGTATTTTGAATTGATGTCCATATCAATGATTATATAAATGTAAATAATAAGAAGGATATTAATTTTAGAAAATAGATAATTTTTTATTTCATAATAGGAACTTCCTAAAACATCATTGTTATAGTTGAATTCCTATAGATTTTTTACTTACAACAACATTTGTAAATTTAATGGGAATTGAAAAATTGTCATGGATATTTTCCAAAAATAAATGAGAGTCATAATCACAAATCAAATATAAAATTATCTTAATTCTATGATAAGATTTATGTATTTTCCACCACATCAATGCATACTTCCACCTTAGGTATAGGCATTTCATTAGCTTCAAGTTATCAACATTTACATTTTTTGTGGACTCCATTTAATCCTTTGATATTTGTAAAAATAATTTCCCATTTCTAAACATCTAAACCAATAGAAATCATTACTTATGTTTCTACTGTTGAATTCATTTTCTAGATGACCCTTATCATCTAACTTATAATATATTTCTAATTTATTTAGGCATTTCCCAGAATGATTAATTCAACATTTATCAACTAGTGAAAATTGATTTTTTATCTTCATATTCTTTTATATATTTCCTAATTCATGGTGTTCACATGGATAGTTAATCTATTTATTTCCCATATATATGTAAGATATATATAATTATTTATCTATATTGATGGAACATAAAACTATTTCACCATTTGAAAAAAAAATATGAGAGATGAATTCCATTAAATGACCGGGTTAAGTCATTTAATGACAGAGTCAATCCTACACTCTTTATTTTCAATTTCATCTTTAACATTCCTAGATAACCATATAATCACAGCTTTATAGACCATAAAAAATTATTCTTCCATTTCAATAAATCTAATGAAATTTATCTTCATTTTATTTTTTCCCAGAGGGAAATATTTGTTGTCACACCCCACCCACGGACACCCATGTTTTTTATTCTTGTCTCGGTCTCGCGATGTTGGTCAGAGTTGTGTTGGGTCTAAGTTGAAACTTTCTTGGAAGCGTTGAGGTTTTCGGTGGGTTTCAAGATAGTGCGCAGTCACAACACTTCTAGCAGTCACTGTGCATTCGGTCCGGGTGGGTGCGCGGTCACCGCACTGCTAGCGGCAGTCATGTTTTCGGACCTGGTCAGTACGCGGTTGCCCAACTGTTTAGATATATAATAAAATTAAATGAATAAATTAAATTTAAAATAATTTTATAAAATGTTCAATAATAATAATAACAATAATTTTTAATATTGTTATTTTTAAGATTATTATTAAGATTATTATTATTATTCTTATTATGATTATTATTATCAATATTATTATTATTAGTTTAGTATTATTCATTTTTTTCTTCTCTTTTATTTTATTATTTACTTTCTATTTAATTTTATTTTTATCTTTTTTTCCACCTTTCTTTCCACCATTTTTTCTTCTTTATTTCTCCTCCTCTCTCTCTTTCTTCTCTATTATCCCTCCTTCCACGTGGGTGACCCCTGTGTAGCGACCCATCCTCCTTTTCTTCTCCCTGCACCCTACTTCCCATCATGTTCACCCTTTCGTAGTGCACTAGCCTAGCTTTCTCCCCTACCAAGCACACCCCTCCTCCTTCTCCTCGCGCACCAACAGCAGCCCAACCCCCTTGCTCTGTCCCTGTCACGAGCAGGAAGCCCACATCGCCTCACCCTCCTTTGTAGACCCTCGGCTCGGCCTGCACACCTCCTGCCAACCTGCGCTCTTGCAGCACCTCCGCCAACACCTCTCCACCGGACCTCTACAGCACCTAGCCACCCCAGTCTGCGGCCATCTCCTACTTCCGCCGCACAGTATCCGGGCATGTGACCCGGTACCCTCTCCTGCTCCTGGCACTGCACATCATCCTCCCTGCTCTCAGTCTGCATCGCCATCCGCACCTCGCCCTAGCAGTGTGCCAGTAGCCTGCCATCCCTCTTATCTGGCCTCCGTGCTTGCAGCCTGTCTCCTCCACCTACCGACCTCGCCCCTATTGCGATCCAGATGCACACCACCCCTTCCCTTTCCACACCGCGAGCCCCGCTTCCCAACCCTCCTTCATCCAGTGTGAATCACCCCTCCTTCCCAACTGTGCGTCGAGCCCCTCCCCTTTGTCCGCCGGAATGTAGCGACCCCCCTGCCGATCTAACCTCCTCGGAGCACCAGACCAGCCAACCTAGCCGGCTCCGCCTCTCCCTACGGGTTCGTAGCAGCCCAATGCTCCCTCCTCTATCCGTTGTTCTCCAGTTGCGCCCCTGACCCACTCGCCTCCACCAGGCCTCTGCCAGCTCTGCTTCACCCTCGACGGCGTGCCCGTACCTCGACCTCATGTTCTCCTTGTCGCAGCACCCCTACATGCGGCACCCCGGCTCTCGTCCACCTCACCTGCGTGCTTCCCGCCGCTTCCCGGATTACTCACTCACTGCACATTGGCTGCCTTGCATCATCGCTGTTCCATGGCACTCACTGCACCCCCTGGTCAGACAGCATCCTACCGCGCGGACGCCTTCCGTTGTTCCGGTGCGACGCCCTCCGGTGGTCTTTTTTCTAGTCGCAGCCCCTCATAGGTATACCCCTTTTATTTTATTCCTGTTTGATATTTATATATGATATACATATATATATATATATGCCTTGTGTTGATTAGATTTTTTATTAATTATTTTTTTATTTGGGTCGGGTTGACGTTCTAGGACCCACGCGGGGCATTTCTGAGTGAGCGTCATCGTCGGTCTTTGTTTTTGAGGTTGTGCCGTCATCGCACCTGTTTTCGATTGAGCGTCGTCATCTATCCTGCTTATGAGTGAGCGCCGTCGTTGCACCTGTTTCTGAGTGAGCGTCGTCGTCGCGCCTGTTTCCGAGTGAGCGCCGTCGTCGCGCCTTGTTTCTGAGCTTGCGTCGTCTTCGTACCTTGGTCTTGAGGTAAGTCCCCCACTGCAATTACCTTTAGATTTAGAATTTATTAATTTCTTAATGATTTATTAATTTTAATAAATTGGATGTAACATGATATAATTAATTTTTATATAATTATTTGGTGTGAAAAGAGCCATTTATTTTATACCGAATAATTGAAACATTTTCATGACGAGCGGACACCCAGTATTGAAAGAATACTCATTTGTCCTTTAAACATAATTCACGGAATTTCAAATGTACATCTTGTTTTAAAGATAAATGATTTCTTCAGAATAAGCGTTTTGAGTTTTCTCGAAAATGAGGTTTGGCTTTAAAATTAGTGAAGGCCCGTTTGGTACTTTAACAAGATATATTATTTTTGAAAATCCATTCTGGGGTGATCTTTGGTGTACGTTGGTTTCATGAGCTAAATGTGATTTTTGATCATCGTGACTGATTGACATACATTGTGGATGCACCCCTTTTTATTTCTTGTGATGACATGGGAACCTGGCATAGTTAGTGAATCTTCTGAGAACAATTGATGCACTAGTTTAGATTACGCACTGGCTAGGGGCCCCATAGCAGGGGAATACTGATTTATTGCTGCTAATGGGATTGGGCCCCTCATTTAGGCCAAGCAGGGCTATGCCGGGCGTTAGGGTGTTATGATGTCATCGAGTTAGGGCACGCCTTCAGGATGAGTCAGATGTATAGTACGTTCTGGATTGTTCACGATCTCCTAGGTTCGACCCAAGATTCCTTTAGTGTGTATTTGTGTGTGGTGGACAATCGAGAGGTCTAGTTCGGTTGCTGACCTATGTGCGCCAGTTTTCCCTTTGCCCTTGGTGTGTGTTGTGTGCTATGTGTGGTTTTCCTTTGGTTAATTTCTAAAGTCTAGATTTCTAAATTGTTCGTAGAAAAATGTTTTAAAAATAAAATGTATCTATTCCTTTCAAACATTAAACTTGTTTTTTTAAACCAAAAAGGGCAAGGGACTGATACTTGTTTTAGAAAAGAAAGTGCGTGTGTGTGAAAACCAATATTTTTGTATATTTAGTTCAAACATGTAATTAATAAATTTATTTATTTAAAGGTATTGCATTGGGAATAGATATCAGCCTAGCCTACTGAGTTTTAATACTCACGCCTATAATTATTTTCTATTTTTTGTGTTTTTTCAGGTTACAGCTTGGGTGCGTTCACCTTGGGTGACATTTGGTCGTGAGTTGGACAGTGACCTATGAGGTCGCACAGAGATAGTGGTTGTCTCTTTCGGTTAGTTTTATTTCCTTGTATTCTTGTTAGTAACTTTACTTTGTTTATTTATTTTACGCAGATCTGTTTATTTTCTGCTGCTTTAATTAATTATTTTTATTGGGAGAAATCGTTCCCACTTACTCTCTGTTGATGCCCTGGCACTTGTCGCCAGCCCGGGAAGATCGGGAACACCTCTCGGGTCATGTCGCAGACTGGAACGGGTGACCGGTTCAGGGTTGACCCGGGTTGGTTCATGAAAAAATGGTATCATAGTAGGTCGGCCCTTAGGGGACCTCACTTTTCAGAGTGCCATTTTTTATTTGGAATGTCTGATAGAAGGAGATTAGGACTGTCGGGGCTCATGAGGTCGGTGACGGGTCGGTGTCTGATCACCACCACTCGTGACAAGACCAGAGTTACCAGGGTTAGTCCGGGATTTGGATATTTTATCATTGGTTGTTTTGGATTGAGGGATGAAAATGGAGGAGAATCGATTCACTTTGCGGCCTCACATGGGGTGGTGAGCCATGTGGAGTCCAAGTGCCCGGTTTAAGGTCCACTTTGTGTTATGCCTTACTCGGGGCATGGCTCGCCACCATGTTACTGAGTCAGACATGTGCACTAGTTCCTCATTTCAGTGGGTTATTTTTTGCTTGTATTTTTTTTATTCTAGGTTGGTTTCAGTGTGCGTTAAAAGTGAAACTAGTTTTGAAATGGAAAATTTTTTCTTTCAAATTGTTTTTGAAATTACTAAAGTAGGTTTTTAAACAGAAGGTGTGTTGGTTTGGAAAACATGGTATTTGTTTGGATTTGGTATGGAAAAATACGTTTTTGAACTATGGCACTCCTTATGGAGGGTCACACGTGTGTGGGTTTGTATGGAAAGTGCGTGGGGGCACTTGTTCACAGATGATGTGAGCAGGATTGAATGAATGCAAGTGTGACGGTTCATAAAGTTCCATAGGTGAGTTTTGAAAATTTTAAAGAAATAACGGTTTTCGAAAAGTGATTTTTTCTTGTGTTGCATATGATTGGATTATGGGCCTATTGGCCTTGGCTTCATTCGTTGCTTTGATTAAGTTTTGGCTTGATGCCTATTTCGATGGTGTTTCTCGTGTTGTCGTGAGTATGCCGCCCGAAAAGCCTACAAATGTTTCCAATGAGTTATGCTCATTTCTTAGTTCTATTTTTTGTGTTGCTTGCTTTTCGAGGTAATCGAAGTCTGTTAGAGGTAGTTGTATTGTTCTAAGAGATTGTGTTTCTTTGGGTTGTTGGGAACTCCCTGGATAGTTAAGGTTCGTACCGCCCTAGAGTTATTTGAGGGTTCAGTTTTGGACTAGTAAAAATGAAATGTCTCATCATCGTTAGAGTTTTGGGTGTGACTATCGGTGGTCAACTTCTGCGTAGGTTCCTCATCTAGAAAGGAGTGCAGGCCGGTGGAACCTGTCTCCAAGAAAATATCATCGTCGGTATCGGCTACTAGTTCTTCGGACCGCTCTCTTGTGCGCCACCAGTATGGCATGTCTGGAAATTCTTTGTCATCAGGTTGCATCCCTTTGAAAATGTACAACCATCGTGGTTGCTGGAAATATAAAATGGAAGAAGGATTTAGAAACCAGGAGATGAAATTGCCTGACTGTGAGGCAAGAGATGCTTCAGCCATCAGGGCCCCACCCACAGGTCTTGGGGTGAAGCTCGCGTGCAGTCAAGAGTTGCTGAGGGTGTGTGGAACCTCGGTCTAGATAATGTATTTGTCTTTGGAATGGAAATATCCAAAATTTACCTTATTCTATTCTCATCACTGTCATAAGCACATCCTTTGTCGCAGTGGTGTGATGAGCTCTTTTCCCCACAATCCAAGCGGTCTTATCTACCCTTAGTGTGGTTATTAAGTTGTTTGGTCTCGTTGAATGGTGTGGGCCCATGAATAGACGGACCTGTTCTGTTTTTGAGTTGGTCCGAGCTGTGTTTGATAGGGTAATGTTTGTTTTATGAAGTTTATGGGAGGTGTTGAGTTAATTTCTTATCCTAAAGTTGCTGGATTGTTCCGTATCAAACTTTTCGTCAAGTCTCAGGTGTGTTGTTCGGTACATGTTGAGAAAATGAATGAGTTTGTTTTGGGAGTTCCCATGTTTCTCTCCCCCCCGGGGGGGGGGGGGGTAATTTGATTGGGATTCAAGGGTTTTTGTATTAGTAAATTATAGTGGTGTGGAGAACACTCTCATGTTCTCCCCTCAATCTCGGGCAGTGGTTTTTCTTGATTTGGTCGGCTGTGACGTTTGTTGGGAATGGTTACCCTGAAGCTCTCGGTCCTCTATGACTTTGTCTAGGAATGAACGCAAGTTGTGTCAACTGTTGGCTTGGTGACATTATGGTGGAAGAAAGTGTCTGTGGTGGGGAGAATTGTCACACCCCACCCACGGACACCCATGTTTTTTTATTCTTTTCTCGGTCCCGCGACGTTGGGAAGAGTTGTGTTGGGTCTATGTTGGAACCTTCTTTGAAGAGTTGACATTTTAGGTGGGTTTCAAGATAGTGCGCAGTCACCGCACTGCTAGCGGTCATTGCGCATTCGGTCCGGGTGGGTGTGCGGTCACCGCACCACTAGCGGTGGTCATGTGTTCGGACCTGGTGAGTACGCAATTTCCCAATTGTTTAGATAAATAATAAAATTAAATGAATAAATTAAATTTAAAATAATTTTTTAAATTGTTAAATAATAATAATAACAATAATTTATAATATTTTTATTCTTAAGATTATCATTAAGATTATTAATATTATTTTTATTAAGACTATTATTATTATTATTATTAGTGTAGTATTATTATTATTTTTACTTCTCTTTTCATTTATTATTTACTTTCCATATTATTTTATTTTTATATTTTTTTCACCTCTCTATACCCCATTTTTTCTTCTTTATTTCTCCTCCTCTCTCTCTCTTTCTTCTCTCTTCTCCCTCCTTCCACGTGGGTGTCCCTTGTGTAGCGACCCAGCATCCTTTTCTTCTCTCTGCACCCTGCTTCCTCTCCTCTTCACCCATCCACAGTGCACCAGCCTAGCTTTCTCCCCTGCCAAGAGCGCCCCTCCTCCTTCTCCTCGTGCACCAGCAGCAACCCGACCCCCTTCCTCCTTCCATATCGCGAGCAGGAAGCCCACATCACCTCACCCTCCTTCGTAGACCCCCGGCTCGGCCTTCACACTGCCTGCCAACCTGTTCTCCTGCAGCACCTCGGCCAACACCTCTCCACCGCACCTCTGCAGTGCCTAGCCACCCCTGTCTGCGGCCGTCTCCTGCTTCCGCTGCACAGCATCTGGGCATGCGACCCGGCACCCTCTCCTGGCACTGCCCATCGTCCTCCCTGCTCTCAGTCCGCATCACAAGCCGCACCTCTCCCTAGCCGCGTGCCAGCAGCCTGCCATCCCTCTTGTCTAGCCTCCGTGCTTGCTGCATGCCTCCTCCGCCTGCTGCCTCGCCCCTGTTGCGATCCAGCTGCACAACACCACTTCCCTGTCACTGTTCCGCACCGCGAGCCCCACTGCCCATCCCTCCTTCATCCGGTGTGAGGCACCCCTCCTTCCCAACAGTGCGGCGAGCCCCTCCCCTTCGTCCATCGGTGCACAGCGACCCCCTACAGATCTATCCTCCTCGGCGAACCCGACTAGCTAACCGAGTCAAATCTGCCTCTCCCTACGGGTTCGCAGCATCCCAGTGCTCCCTCCTCTATCCGCTATTCGCCAGCTGCACCCCCGGCCCGATCGCCTCCACTAGTTTTCCGCTAGCTCTGGTTCACCCTCGACGGCGCGACCGTACCTCGACCTCATGTTCTCCTTGTCATAGGACCCCTGCATGCGGAACCCCGGCTCCCATCCACCTCACCTGCATGCTTCCCGCCGCTGCTCGGATCACTCGCTCCCTGCCCATTGGCTACCTTGTATCGCCACTGTTCCGCGGCACTCACTGCACCCCCTGGTCAGACTGTATCCAATCGCGCGGATGCCTTCCGTTGTTCTGGCACGACATCCTCCGGTGGTCTTTTTTCTAGTCGCAACCCCCCGTAGGTATACCCCTTTTATTTTATGCCCGTTTGATATTTATATTTGATATACATATATATATTCATTGGTTTGATTAGTGTATATATTAATTAATTTTTTATTTGGGACGGCTTGACGTTCTAGGACCCACACGGGGCATTTCAGAGTGAGCGCCATCACCGCGCTTTGTTTCTAAGGTTGCGCCATCATCGCACCTATTTCTGAGTGAGTGCCATCGTCTCTCCTACTTCCGAGTGAGCTTCGTCGTCACGTCTATTTCCGTGTGAGCACCGTCGTCGCGCCTATTTCCGAGTGAGTGTCGTCGTCGCGCCTGGTTTCCGAGATTGCGTTGTCGTCGTGCCTTGGTCTTGAGGTAGGTCCCCCACTACACTTACCTTTAGATTTAGAATTTATTAATTTCTTGATGATTTATTAATTTTAATAAATTGGACGTAATACGATATAATTAATTTTTATATAATTATTTGGTGCGAAAAGAGCTGTTTGTTTTATAACGAACAATTGAAACATATTCTTGAAGAGCGGACTCCCAGTATTGAAAGAATACCTGTTTGGCCTTCAAACATAATTCAGAAAATTTCAAATGTACTTCTGGTTTTAAAGATAAATGATTTCTTCGGAATAAGTGTTTTGAGTTTTCTCAAAAATGAGGTTTTGCTTTAAAATTAGTGAAGGCTCGTTTGGAAATTTAATAAAATATATTATTTTGGAAAATTCATTCTGGGGTGATCTTTGGTGTGCGTTGATTTCGTGAGCTGTATGTGATTTTTGATCATCGTGACTGGTTGACTTACATTGTGGACACACCACTTTTATTGCTTGTGTTGGCATGAGAACCTAGCATAGTGAGTGAATCTTCTGAGAACGATTGTTGTACTAGTTTAGATTACGCACTGGCTAGTGGCCCCATAGCAGTGGAATACTGAGTTATTGCTGCTATGGGGATTGGGCCCCTCGGTTAGTCCATGCAGGGCTATTCCGGGCATTAGGGAGTTATGACGTCATCGAGTTAGGGCATGCCTTCAGGATGAGTCAGATGTATAGAATGTTCAAGATTGTTCATGATCTCCTAGGTTCGACCCATGTTTCCTTTAGTGTGTATTTGTGTGTGGTGGACAATCGAGAGGTCTAGTTCGGTTATTGGCCTATGTGCTCTACTTTTCCCTTTGCCCTTGGTGTGTGTTGTGTGCTATGTGTGGTTTTTCATTGGTTAATAACTGAATTATAGATTTCTAAATTTTTCGTAGAAAAATGTTTTAAAAATGAAATGTATCTATTCCTTTCAAACATTAAACTTGTTTTTTTAAATTAAAAAGGGAAAGGGACTGATACTTGTTTTAGAAACGAAAGTTCGTGTGTGTGAAAACCAATATTTTTGTATATTTAGTTCAAACCTGTAATTGGTAAATTTCTCTATTTAAGGGTAGTGCATTGGGAATAGATATCGGGCTAGCCTATTGAGTTTTAATACTCACGCCTATAGTTGTTTTCTTTTTTTAGTGATTGTGCAGGTTACAGCTTGGCTGTGTTCGCCTTGGGTGACGTTTGGTCATGAGTTGGAGAGTGACCCTTGAGGTCACACAGAGGTAGTGGTTGTCTCTTTCGGTTAGTTTTATTTTCTTTTATTCTTGTTATTTACTTTACTTTGTTTATTTATTTTGTGCTTCTCTATTTATTTTCTACTGCTTTAATTATTTATTTTTATTGGGAGAAATCATTCTGACTTTCTCTTTGTTAATGCCCTGGCGCTTGTCGCCAGCCTGGGAGGATCAGGAACGCCTCTCGGGTCATGTCGCGGACCGGCTCGGGTGACCGGTTCAGGGTTGACCCGGGTTGGTTCGTGACATTTTTTAATGAATGTGTCCTTAATATATTTCCCTTCCAGGTGTATTGTTTCTTATTTCTCCCAAATATTTTGGATCAAATTAAAAATAGTTCATTATAGTCATTAATAACATACAGTTCAGGTGTAACCCTTTCCTTTATTCTACATCTTATGGACAGAAATATCTTATCCAATAACATTGTTAATATCTCAAATTCCCTTGCATTATCAGTCCCCCCAAATTAAGGTGGATTATATTTTATAATGTGATCCAATATAATATAATATCACATTGAAATTGGTTTATCCTTATGGAAAAGGTTATTATTCATTAATTAATTAAACATAACTAAAATACCCATAATTTTCTCATTATTGATACCAGTTGTATTGGCATCATCTGCATAGTAATATCTACAATGTACATGAGTATTGGAAACATTATTCAATCCATGATACATGTATTTGAAATGAAATATACTAGATTAGATAATGAAATTATGGATTTTAAATCATAATGAATGATTATTGAAATGGTGAAACCCTTATCATAAATTAAAATTTTTGAACTTTTAATCTCAGAATGATAATATTGGTTTCTACCAGGATAGAATTATTTTTAAATACATTATAATAGGTTGTTAAAAATGTAAAATATCTTACGCATATACCCTTATAGTGTCAAACTAGGTGTTGAATAAGTCCTATTGTCATGAACCATGATATGGTTTGGTTATTTCCAATATGCCCTTTTTGATGTTTTTACCCCTAGGTACATCTTTTCCAAAAACAAGTCCACCTTTAGAATTCAAAAATGTAATTTTTTTTCTAGGGAAACCAACAAAATATATTCATTACAAAACATTTATGATTTTCTTCTACACTTATACTCATATACTATCATAGGATAATGTTTATATATATGTTTTCAATAATCTTGTCGTTATTTTTTATGTTAGAATTATTCTTGATACAAGTTGTAAGGAACCCAACATTAGTATCCTCGATCCAATGACATATTTATTACATTGGCGTAGATAAAAAGGGTAAAATATCCATTGAATGATTATTTTAGTTGATCTAGATAAAAGATTATGTAAATTTAAATGTTTTACATAGGTAATATAAAAAATAATAATAAATGGAAAAATAAAATGAACTAAATACATTAATACTCATTTGAATAATCATTCTAAATATCCTTGGGAAAGGGAATAAATATTGGTGATCATAAATCCTCAGTAATGGTTAATTAATGTTGATGATATCATGGTTCATTAAGTATAATCAACTTGGAAATATGAATAATTGAACAAAAATATTTTCTAAACAAAATTTCTATCACTATGACATAAAAATTAACATTTCATGGTAAATAAATGAAATAAAATTCTATTTCATAGATATCATGAATATAATAATTGGATATTTAATAATCAATATAATAATGTAAACAACTAAACATACATTTCATTTAATCAATAATATAATAATGAAATTAATCTAAAGATAATATTATTATGAAGAATATTGGATAATAATAACTAAATTCATGATGAATGAAATTATTAATTGTTTGAAATAATGTCTTTGATAGAACATACCTCTATAATAAATTCCATTCATTGGATAGTATAAAATTACACATTGAATCCCATTTTTTATTTCTAACTAATTTGTCTCTTGAGAGATATAGATACATTGAGGGGATATATAATCTAGAGCCACACCCATCACTGTAGGTCTAATTAATTACTGGAATATAGAAATATATATTAAATTATTTAATTAATATGACTTATAATAAGATATCAATTTTGATTAATAGATGTAGATTAATTAGTATTTAAATAGTTAATCAAATAACATTCAATGTAGACACAATTTGTAAAAAATGGTATATGGGTAAGTTATAATGAAATAAGTAATACAAGAAAATATTTACTTAATTGAAATTTAATTTCAAATGAGAAATTAACACAATAAAGTGATTGTTTTAATAAAATTTTAGTAATCACAAAATAATGCGTAATTGTACAATAACATTTAATACATAGAAATTATCATGAAAAATTTACTAGGTTGAATTAACTAATCTTTTGACATAAATTAAATTTATTTATTAATAAATCTTGATATTACATGTTAACGGTCCATTATCTACATTATATAATCGGAATTAGGTGGATAACCCTAAAATATTCCCCAATGAGGGAAAATTGTAATGAAGACCCTTACTAGATGCTTTCTTTTGGATTAACATGATTTTAACTCTTCTATTTTGGTTTTAAACATATTATTAAATTATAAAATAACAATTTTAAGGATTATAATATAATTTATGATCCTTTTGTAATATCTTATCAAACTTCTATGAATAATTGTTCATTTTTTCATTTTCTCAGGATTCAATGGCTTTGTTTTCACATTTGCGATTTATCATGAATATTCACGTTCTTGTGAATATTATAAAGTTCCCTAATATACAAAATAATAATAAGGAAATAATTAAAATATTTATGAATCAATTTATCTTTGAAAGCCAATCATGAATGATACTTTGTAAAATGATGTATGTTTTGATCATAGAGATGGTAGGCGGTATGTACGCATGAGTAACATTTCCAATTATTAGCGATCAATATAGAAAGGAGGAATGTAATATTACATATATAAATAATGGTAATTATTTCTTAAATAAATATTATGTAATTAAATATATATATATATATACACACATAAAATCCATTTGGTGTGGGGATAAATATAGGGTTACATCACTTCATCTTGGTGGTAATCCACACATGCCTGAAAAATACTATTATCGTTAGGTGAGTGAAAAGATAAAAAATTAATATTTTTAATATATTTAAAAAATGATACATTTTTCATATATATCATAATTATATCATTTATATAATATTTATTTGATAATATTACCCTCATCACCTTCCACATTGACCTCCTTTGAAAAAAAAATCATGTCACTTTTAAATGTATTAGTCCATCATACAAAACATCGACATTATCATTTGACATACTGAATTGAAATTTCATAAGGTATATATGATATAATTATTAAAGATGTCTAAATATTTTATAAATATTATATATATACTATATATAAATCATCACACAAAACTGTGAGAGGTGAAAATTTAAAAATAATGACATTTGTTCACGAGGCGGTAGTCCACTATACACATGAATAATGAAATCATAACCCTTATGATACCATTGTTGATATTTTTATGAAAAAAAAATAAAAAAAATATGTATATGGACTATAATGATTCATTTAAATATCCATTATTAAAAGGAATTTAAGTAGGATGAGGTTGAAATGAAATTTAATGTCTCGTTAAAGAGCATTACATCTTCTTCAAGAAAGCACTTTAGTTTTTCAGGAAAATCCTTACTACATTGGATTTTTCCCAATAATAAGGAATCCAGGATGAGGGGAATGATTTTGGAAATATATTTAGTAAGGTAATGGAGGAAAAAATTGTTTGATGGTGTAAATAATATAAGAGAGGTGGTGACCTTTTATATGTGAGGTGAGAGGCACTCTTGTTATTTTTGGAAAGAATAATGTGTATAGTAATTTCTAACATGAAATGGTAGATAAAATAGAGTATTATTGATACTTATACATTTTATGTTCTAAAAATTTCAAATAAAAATATTCTATTATATTTATTAGTAAATTTAAACCATTATATTTTACGTTTAACCCCACAGTATACCTATTTTACCGTAACTATTCTAAATAACATTTATTTTTTATTATTCTTTATAGAAAAAAATTAATTTTGCTTTATTAAATAATATAAATCATTTTTATTCCATGTATTTGGACCATTATTTTAAATTACATTCATATAACATTCAAATATTAATTTAAAATTAAACAAGAAGACTTGAGGAAAAAGTAAGGTTCTAAAGAGAAAATGTTCAAAATATTACAACGTTTTTATATCAAAATTAAATTTTAAAATTATTCGTTAAGAATTAATTTGGTAAATATATATATAATTTAACTAATATTACATTAAGTGGTTGTTTATATAATTTATATTTATAAACAGTTTGAAATAAAAGGCAACATTCAATTCGAATTTTGTATTTTTCACTATTTAGAGAGAAATGAATCATTTTAGAAAAAGAAATCCAAAATAATATAATTTTGACATTTTGATATTAAAATTGATTATAATATTAAAAAAATTAAAATTTATTACTTTAATTTTATATTATATGTGCAATGTACAACAAAACTATTTTTTAGGAAATGTACAATGTTTTCATAATACATTTAATTGCATTTTAAATGTTTTTTAATTTTATTTATAATAAATATGAAAAAATTAATATATGAAAAATATAAATTACTCAAAATTTAGTTATTCATATTCACACCCATTTTTTTGATATCTAGGTTTTAATAATGGGGTCTTATATCACCACTCACATGATCCTTACAAATTCCCATGCCTAACCAAAGAATATGAAATGGTCAGCACTGTTGAAACATCTATGGTAATAAGGGCCAATGTTAATATCACAGTCCAACTAAAAATATTTCAAAAGGAACAACATAAGAATGATGAGAATACATGTAGACCTATGAATGGGATACCAAAAATTTATAAATGTATTAATACAATAAAAATATGGGGATCAACATCATAAGAGAAAAACATATTTCTAAAACAATGAAAAATATTTAGGGAATCTTTAAATACAAGAGAGTTAAAAAATATTTTCAGCCCTTACCTAAAAAATGATTAAAAATAGATGATAATTTTCCCAATAAAAAAATAAATAGATATGAAAGGGGATATTATCATGTAACAATAATCGTCTTCTCTCTCTATTGGATGTATCAATCTAGAAGTCCTCATAGAAAATATTTGGGACCAATACTACTTTTTATAATAGTTGTTGAGTTTAAAATATCATTTAATGTTACCAAAACATGAAAATAGATATATCTATTCGTTATATATTGTAAATTATGTCTTGGAATTTCATACCATACACAATTAGAAACACAAAATTGATAATGACGTAATAAAATTGGATCTATATGTTTAGAATATTAATTAAAATTATAAAATTTTTATTAATTATATTAATTTCTTATCAGATAAACCACACCAACAAAATATGTGGTCAATGAATCACTTATCACAAGATCCCAAAAAAAATATTACCTCAATGATGATGGACATACAGAGCACTTCCATTTTGGTAGTTTGAAAAAGTGCAATATAAAATGAATTGAAGTAAAGATGATTCCCTATAGAAAAGAACAGAGACTTTATCAATTCATTGGAAACCAAATCAGAAGATAAATGATCAAGGAAAAATAAAATGGTCATTATAATTATTCAATGACTGATCACCCTAAAACATACCCAAAAATATCAAGTCCATTATAGTTATCACTTTTTTAATATAAATTTGGTGGATTAAGTAAACCTTTATATATAGCCAACACATAAAAAAATAGTTCAGAAGACATAGTTTGGTTAAAGTATTCTCAACTCAAGATAATAAAAAAGGATTTGTAGTACCCAACAAAATGGTTATTGGAGTCATTAGTGAATCTGCAATTTCATTGACCTCATCTTGCTACGTACTCACCTCATGAGACCCATTATCACAAAAAAAAATTCTTGATGATACCAATTTAAAAAATATCAAAATTATCCATAATCTAAGAACAATATTATCCTTCAAAATCTAGTTAGAGGATTGTTTGATTCAAAAATAAGAAGTACGAATTCCCAATCAATGGGACAAATACCATTTAATTCCCTTAATTATATTCCAACCTATTATTTGTATAAATATAAAAAATTAAAAAAAACACAACAATCAATAAATTCACAAAAAATCAATTCACAAAATTAAAAAAATTGGCCAACCAAATTGAATCTATTTTGAATTCCATGTTTTGAAGGTTAAAAACGATGAAATTTAAATTGTACAACTGCACTTTTATATTCCATTAAAAATAAAATAAATTTTTTTATGATAGAAATGTGAAGAAATTAAATTCATAAAAATAATTTTCAGCATAATCGATCACAAACCAATAATAAATTTTTTGTTCAACCAATCCTTAATAAACTCCAAACCATTAAAAATAATGCCAAAAAAAATTCACATTTGGGTTTTCAAATATATTCAAACACCAAGTCCTATAACATTTCTTTAAAACATTATATAAAAATAAAAACTCTATAATATTCAACCTTATATTAAATAAACAATAATCATAAGACAATTAATGAACATCAAATCATTGAGAAGAAAATAAGTTGAAAAATTGTCCCTTATGTGAATTATGGTGGAATGGTATATTAAACCATGAGTTAACCATGTGAGTACCCATGGATACTATTTATAATAGTATTATTATCCTACAAACATTTAAAAAACATTCATCTTACCCCTATTCCATTGTATTTTCCCCAATTTCAAATTAAAATGTGTAATATACTACGACGTATCATTGTGTCTTTTAAAAAACAAAGTAGCTGAAAAAACAAAAAAAAATATTCAATGAATATAAAATATAAAACTAAATTAAAAATAAAAATCTCAAAACACAATTTAAACAAGTTTATTTTCAATAGGAAGATCCACCCAAGAACCTTCCCTAGACCTACCACTTTATTTATGATTTTTATCTCCCATATTCCATTAAAACTTGAATAATATAAGGGTGTTGGTCCCATTTTCTAAATGATCTTAACTAGGCTGATACCATACTCATTACATGATCTGACCCAAAATAAGGCATTGTATTTATTCTTGATCACCCTGGGATAGAGACAAGTGATAGGGTATCAATAGTGAATATGTGGGAAGGATTTCACACACAAAAATTAAAATATAAATAATGGGTTGTGACCGATAACCATACATGAGGTATTCATGATATGGAGAACATGAAAAAGTAGAATACGAAACATACAATGAAGACATCCCAACAAGGCATAATCAAAATAGAAAAATATATATAAGAAAAATAATTACCATAAAAATAATTATTTTGTAAAAGGTTTGTATATATAAAAAACATAACAAATTACATTTCAAAGGATAAATAGTTTTATACAAAACATGAAAACCCAACTCCATTTTACCCTTTATTCACCAACTCTGACCGTCGTCAACCCAATTGCAAAAGTTTGATAAATGGATTCAACCTAAAAGTAAAAAAACTAATGTACATATATATAACATTATTACTACATAATCACTGATGGGAGTATGTTGGGTGTCCACCATAGGAATGTAATATAACATTGTAATTAAAAAAAATAAAATTATAAAATAAATCAATAAAACAAATTTTAAAGAAAACTAATTCAAATAGATATTTATTTTAAATTAAATTATTTTTAATACCAACACATAAAAAGTCCGACATATATATTTACCTTTAAATAAAATAAAACATTCCATTAACATTCATAAACAATCATTAAGGAAAATCCACCACTTGTTTTTAAATCCATTACACACCATTCGATAAGAATAATGATCATGAAGAATCCCCAAAAAATAACAAAACCGATTCAGAAAATGTCATCAAGAAAAAAAATCGTTTAAAAGTAAATAATATTCCAATATAATAATGAAAAAATTGGTTATAAAATAAAATTATATATATTAAATAAATATTTTATAATATATGATATATATCATTATGAAATTCCATTTGGAATAATGATACGATACTAAATTTACAATTGTTTAACTCCAATAATATATTTCTTGTTGTTGGATAATCTTAAATTGAATCATTATTAGCTATCCCCCTCATAGAAAGATCCATTGGATATAAATATATTGCACTAGCCTTAAAAATTACATATTGGTTTTTGTTATGTCAAGAATTAACAATGAGGATATTATCATTTTTTGAGTTTTATAGAATTAATCAGTAGAAAATATTGAAACTCAATATTACTTTATATACATTTCTAATCACAATACATTTTTAACAAAAAAACTATAAAAACGAAACATGGGTCATTTTCATGTTAAACCATAAAAAAATTCCCTTGATAAAATCCTTATTTCTATTATCCATTAAATATGGGTTAAAGCATTGTAAAATGTGTGGTGAGCATCAAAAGATCAGTAATGGATACACAAAGAAGGAAAAATATTATTAATATGAAATCATTTTAACCATGAATACATTATAACAATGGAATAATTTTAACCTTTAAAATGTAGTATATAAGATTCATTGAGAATAATATCCTTCCATGCACTTTTTTATATCAAAACCATAAAACTCATAAATTTTATATATAACATATATTGGTAACTTGGGACATAATCATATGTAAATGGAATAATCTTATGGTTGGCTTCTGCACATGTCACTCTTATAAATTGAATATCCATACGACCAAAGTCCATACATGTCACAATTATAAATGTAATAACCATAAAACTGACTTCCATTCAAAATTAATTGGAGGTTATAACGTAACCACCCATCCTTGGTTTACCATGGAACCAACAATCTTTTGTTTATCACAAAACCACTTGTCTTTGGTTTATCATGAAACCACCGATCTTTGGCATATCAAGTAACCACCCTTATTTGGTTTATCACTTAACCACCCATAAAATGTAAAAGTTTCATCACATAATCGCAATACATAAAATATTTCAATTATCAAAATTTCACTCAAAAAAATAATAGCTTCAATCACAAGAGATCATTTCATGATATTAAAATATTCATTCCATTTTGAAAAACATTTAAAAAATTAATAAAGATTCATTTGAATCAATGGGTAAACATTTATTATAAAATAACATTTTAAAACATTCATTTAGATTTAAATAAATTCAGAAAATCCATTTTAAAATCATATTCATGAAACTTATTGTTTTAGAATATCAATGATTTAAAACACTCCAAATTATTTTTTAGTTATAGTGGCCCTTTCTACTTGGGTATCACCTATATAAAAATAAATGAATAACATTATTAAATTTCATGAGAATATACTAATTCCTGTTGTAATGATTCAAATGGTTGTATATACACCTTATAGGGAAATAAAGGAATATAACATCAAGATATGCCTAAATGGAAGGGGATTGAGATGAAGTCCCTTAAAAAGAACATTATGTTAAAAAAACATATTTATTTAGTTAGTTACTAGAAATATAACTAAATAGATGATTTATAAAATATTAGATATCCAAAATTCATTTCTAAAATAATCCTATCAGGAAACAATCATGAAGTACAAGTTTAACACTACTAATAGAAATTGGGTCTAGAAGTTCCCTTTCTCATGTTTGACTCATATTGTATATTCCTTATTCTTCATCAATAATAAAATAAGGTTAATTTATACTTCATTTCTAACACTTTAATATCAATTATTCCTCTTATTTTGAGGTGGAGGTATTCCACTAGTCCCCAAACAGAGTTATCATATAACCATACTACAGAAAGAATGAATGTATATTAAATTTAAAATATCCAAAATATTAAATATTTTATAATATTAGTGTATATATATATATATATATTATATTAACAAATAAATTTTTATAAGAACATCGATGAATGTGGTAATAGAAAAATAAAAAAACATTATTCCTAAAGGCGATTAACCAGCCTAACATGGAAAACATTGTTTTTTATTTGAGAAGATGAGTTGAGTAGTGGAATAGACATGATATACTTCATTATAAACATAAAACACTAGTATATACATTATTTTAGAGTAATAATTAATTTATGGATGATGTAGGTGAGTTGATATCAGGAAAATAAAATAAAAAAAGAGATATCCCTTGAGAAATTACCTCTTGAATATCCCATCCTTGAAAGAACCTTGATGACCGTGGATTTTTATTTTGGTGAGGGAAGTAGAACATGGACGTGGGTAGAATTTGTAAGATAGGTTGGGGTATATTTGGAGGATCTAAAAGCCATTGAGGATCGAACTGAGGATATTATGGGTGTTATTTTTTACTTTAAGAGAGGTTGGTTCCAGTGTTTAATTTAGTAATTATTTTATGCTATTAGATAACGACATTGAAGTGGCATTAATTTTATAGAATTATTCATTAAATTAATTTTTTTAGGCTGGTAATGGTTTTTCCACACTACATCTAACAAATAAATGATTCAAATTTATGGTATTTTATGCTTTTCTATTTTAACTAAAACCCCTATTATGATTTTACCAATACAATTGTAAATAATATTTTTACCTTCAAAATTTATTAATCCTTAAAAATAAATTTTAACATAAAAACATATTTATTCATTATAATTGAAAATATAGAAGACAATTTATGTAAATATTTTCACATAATTGGTAATGTTAGATTTAAAATTAATTCTGTAGACAAAACAAAAATGCAATTTTTTAATGTAAAACATTCAAATTCTTGAAATGTTTCCATATCGAATTTCAATTTTAACTTGAATATAATGACCCTAATTTGATTAAATTATAAATAATATTACAAATATACATTATAATAAATTAAAATGAAAAATGACAATACAAATAAATTAAATGAAAAAATAGTTTTGAATTAAAATGCAGTATTTTCACTGTTAACTAAAATATAAATGTTATCATAAAAATACTAAAAATTTATTCAATACAAATTTTGATTCCACATTTCCAAATAATAGTTTTTTGGTCAATTATAACAAATAAAAGTTTCAAAAACATGATTTCAAATGGGTTCTCCATTATAAGGTGGAATAACTATTTTTTAATTATTCCTTTACCTGAAAAATTGATTTTGTTTTTATATATTTTATAGAAAATAAGAAACATGAAAATTAAAAATTAGGTTTAATATAATAAATATATATTTTTTTAATAAAATCAATTATTTTTTTTGTTCTTTTAAAACTCATTTATTTTCATTTAAATAGTTTTCTATTAAAACATTTTCTATTATTTAAAAGGAAAGGTTTAATTTTTATTTATAAATAATTGTTAACAAAATAATAAATTATATACATGTGTAAACCATATTTTCATAAAACAATTTACACTGGTCATTCTATAAATTTTAAATCCATGGTTATAATGTAACATTAAAAAAATAATATTTAATTGTTTAAATAATTTTGATGTGTTGTATCATGTAAACTATCAAACATAGTGTATCTTTTTTAAAAACATAGAATGTTACATCCTCCCCCTTTAATAAATTTCATACAAGAAAATTAAATTTTTTTTCATTAACTATTGTTTGAATTTTCAAAATACCATTATGGAAATCCCACATTGTAAAAAGTATTTATAAAACAACAACATTAAAATAAATAAAGTGAAGTATGAAGATAAACTAATATAAAAAATATTCACCTTCTGTATTGGAAACATAGATATGGAAAGGAATACTAACCCGCATGTTCTAATGGGGAGTGATAGTAAACATTGTCAGTATAATGTTAATAATGAAACAAACATATATCTATGTTTGGTTAAAATTTCATTGATTTATCATTATGTAAAGAAATTAGATAAAATATTTGTTTTTCGATCATTTTCATACATGTGAAGAATTCTATTAATACCCGAACTATTATCATTGGGAAATATAATTATTTTTAAATTATAGTTTCATCCTTTAACAAATTTCTCCCACAAAATAATCATTTTATCGAAATAATGAGTATTCAAGATGACTTAGTCACACCTCTTGCAATACAATCAAAATCTAGAATATTAGATAATCCCAAAAAGATGATCTATATATTTTTAAACTCTTTATATATTATCCCAAACCATAATGGATATTAACTAAGAAGTTAACCACCTGAAAGAATAATCCATTGTATAACTGAGACTATTTTTAAAATCTAAAATTAAATTGTAATACCTAAGTTCAACATATATAATTAAATAAAAAGTTTCCCATAAATTCCCTAAAATAATATTAAAAACCAAAATTATAATTATTTGATAAAAAAATTACTCAAAGATAAATTTTATAATTTATAACCAAGTATCATCAATTACTCTTGAAGTCTCACATCAAAACAGTAATTTTCATAATAATCTTCAATATATGCTAACTATTCCCATAAATAACTCGTATCATCATAAGTTTATCATAGATTCATAAAAAAATTATTCAACCATTATTTCCCAATGAAAATTCCATATTATTCCCTTTTCATTGATCACATAGGTTTCCCAAAATACTGAATATCTTATGAAAAAAACATTAATCAGTAAATCACAAAATCATTTCTCAAACACATGGAAATAAATTTGATAGAACATGGTTTCAAAAATTAAACATCACCTTAATTCATAAAAAAATTTACTAAAAAAAATTTATAATAACCAGGGACATAGCATAGGCTAGGGATAGGCAATAAAGCCATTTTTCACTTTGGTAGTGGATTTAACTCTTGTGGTCTAGCCAAATGAGACGAGTTTTCACCAATAATATGAGTTGTTCCTTTTTATAATATTATATAATTTTATAAAAATCCCAAAAGGAGGGAAATCCTCAAAAAAACCATTATATATATTTGTCGTAGTGTTTATCTAATTTTATTAATTTTGAATCCCAAGAATTAATAACCCATAATTACCAAAATGAACATATGAACTCTAAAAGTTATCCATAACATTATAATCATGTACACATAAGAAACGATAACTACTACATGAAGAATAGTTAAAAAATTAATGGTTACACATACTAGAAAATGTCATCCAAAGTAATACCGTTTTCAAAAGAGCATTAATAATTTGAAACATTTCAACATAATTATATCTAACACAAATCTCAATTTTATAAGATGTGGATATCTTAATACTTGAAATTTATTCATAGTCCTTTATCCATGATTCTCTATCATATTCGATAAAACATATTTCCAAAAAATAAAAAAATGAATCAAGTCCTATGATTCATTAATAAAAAAATGAGTCAAGAAATAATCCATACCTTTCATATTTAATTTTTAGATTTTTCATCATCAACTTGAAAGAAATTATTAATAACTAAAAAACTTTTTTTATGGTCTTGCTAATTCCATTCTTGACCATTATTCATATGACTAATCATACTCTCCACTTTTAAAATATTAATTTGATAACATGGAATAAACTACATTGCATTTCTTAGAGTCAACATAATGCTTCATTTTTTTGTCTGTTTATTGATTTATGACCCTCATTACCACATATATGACATATTCCCGTCCCTTTAAGACATTATCCTATGGGTTTAATTCTACATTATAGAAACATATTTTATTGGTTGAATTTTTCCTTATTACCATTGTTTCTTGAACATCAACATTGATTCATTTCTCTCGTATATGTTGCACTAGGAAAATCACAAGAAGATTAAGTTGATAATAATGACTCATGATAATTGTTTTATAATAATCAAAATAGTTATAATTAAGACTCCAATTTCATTAAATATCATATTCATAAACCCACGAAATTTTCCTTCACATCCATTATTACTTTGGTTCTTCATGGATCCAACCATTCTCTAAAATGAAAATGAAAGTGTTAGTATATCAGTAATATGATCATATAATATCTAACAAGGAAAATAAAAACTATAATATAAATATTCATGTTATCTCAAACTCATTAAATTTACCTATAATATTTATTACTTTTTATATTATTGTATCCATTGTGGATATATAGACGATGTAAGTTATGATTAAATAAACCCTAACTTCTAATGTGATTTAAACCAATCTATATTGGCAACAATTATCCCCAACAATAAATGTTACATGATATTGTGTTATGTCCTGAATTCTTGTTGATGATCTTTTAGGTTTTATAGTGTTATATATTTAGGCTATAACTCATACATAACAACTCAATATTACAATGCAGAGACTTCTACTCAATATCCATTGGTTTCACAATACAAATTTATTAAAATGTAACATGGATTGTATTAAGTTTAATAATCAAAAAATTTCCCTTGATCCCATCCTTGCCTCTATTAACCCTTAAATCCCATGAAAAACATTTTAAAATGTATCATTATCATAAAAATATCTTTATGGTATCAAAAAGAATGAAAACATTTAGTCTTGGGAAAACAAGTAAATCATGAATACATTATCATAAAGTAATATCTTTGACCTTAAAGATATAGTAAATATACTTCAAAAAATATAATCTGACTGATTATCGTTTTATAATAAAATTAATACCATAAAAACCATAAAAGCACATATAAGATATAAAGGTAACTTGGGACATAATAATACATAAATGGAATAACTATATAGTCAACATCCAAACATGTCAGTATTATAAATTGAACATCCCTATAGAAAACATCAATACTTGTAACTCTATCAAATGAAATAGTCATTTGGCCAACTTCAATACCCATTGCATTGGAGCTTATAACATAGCCACCTATCCTTGGTTTATTATTGAATTGCCAATATTCCGTTAATCGCATACCCTTGGATCAAATATCTGAGTACCAATACATAATAAAAGCACATAAAATATAGTAATTATCATTATTTCACTCATAAATATTTCAAATGTAATCACATGAAATAATTTCATGATATTTATATATTCAATCCATTTCTAAAAACATTTAAAATATTTAATAATGAGACTTTTGAATTAATGATTCCCAAACCAATTTAAATATTTTTAAATAAATTATCATTTTAAAAAATTCATGTCCGTGTAAATAAATTCATAAATACCATTTTGAAAACATGTAAATGAAATAGATTCTTAGATAAAAATAATTCACTAATGAAATTAAAATGTTTTTTTAGTTAAAGAGTCGCTTAACACTTGAGAACCACTTGAATAAAAATAATTTTGGAATACAATTAATCAAAATTTTATGTAACATGGGAAAATATTAATTCATGTTATAAAGTGTCGAACGGGTTGTATATACACTATATAGGGTAATAAAGGTGCATAACATCAAGATATGCCTCAATGAATGGAGACTGAGAAGATGTCCTTTGCAAACATAATTTTGTTAATAAAATATATCTATTATATTTATTTACTATAAATTTAAATAAATCAATTATTAAAAAAATAAGATATCCAAAATTCTATTCTCACATAGTCATTGAAAGGAACAATCCAGAAGTACATGTTTAACCCTAAGAATGGAAACTGGGTTAAGTAGTTCCCTTACCTCAAGTTCGACATGTCCTGTATGTTCCTTTTTCATCATTAAAAATAAAAATAGAGTAATTTATACTATATTAAAAAAATTATTATTCAATTTATATATTTTATTATCATGTTATAAAAATTACATAATTATTTATGATCAGAAAGGGCATTTTTTCAATTATCAGTTCTTCATTAAAAATGAACTTTGTATGATTTCAATAGTTCATGTGGTCACAATTCCATCACCTAAGGAATACAAAAAATGATATAAATATCATACATATCCATTATATAAGTATGTATAATAATATATTTACAAAAACTAAAAACAAAATTTATGGAGATAGTAGACCATACGTACACATAGACACTATTTTCATTTTTTCTATTGTATTAAAAATAAAAAACTAAATTAAATGTATTTAAATATTTATACATCAAAAATTTCATAAGAGTAGAATTAATAATTAATTTATATCATAAATTCTTACTAAAATAATCCATAATACATTCCATGTGATTTGTGTATGAATCAAAACATTTTGAGGAGGCGGTAGTCCACATATCCCCCAACAAAGTTATTGTACATACATAATATGGAAAGTATTTAGTTATGTATAATATAAAAATTTTAGAATATTAAATAGGTTATAATATATATATATATATATAATTTACCAAAAAAATGTTTCAACACCATTCAAGATGGCATTTAAGGAAAAATCATGGAAACATTATTTATGTATTTGATTAACTCTCTTAACTTGGACAACAATTTCATTTCATTGAAATAGTGGTAGTAAGAAATAAAATGGACATGAGATATTACATTAGAAACATAATAGTAAAGTATATAAATGATTCTGGTGTAATAAAAATTTTATGGATGATGGAGGTGAGTAAAAAGTAAAAAATTGTAAAAAATTAAGAGAGTTATTTTGAGAAATTTACCTCTTGAATATCCCCTCCAGGAAAGAACCTTGAGTAACTTCGATATGGAATTTTTGTTAGACTAGAAGAACATGGACATTGGTAGAGTGGGGAAGGGATATTTTGGAAATGTTGTAGGTGCTAAAGGCATGGTGGGATGAAATGGGGAGGTGAGGGGTGGTATTGATATTTGAGGAGAAGTTGGTTCATGTTATTAATTTATTGTTTATTTTACATTTAAAACTATACACATTACAGTGGAATTAATTTCAGTGAATTATACATTCAATTAATGTTTTGTAGTATGGTTATGGTCATTCCATACATCTAAAACCCAGTAAATGTTTCAATTTTTAGGTTTTTTGTGTTTTACCTTTTAGATTTAACCCTTGTTACAATTTTACCTATAAAAATGTAAAAAAATTACCATGGAATACTTTTAATAACTAAAAATAATTTTACAATAAATAATAATATGGACCCTATAATCTAAATTATATAAGTTATTTATTAATTCAATTAATATAGTTATGAAAATGTTAACTAAAATTAATTCTGCAGATAAAACTAAAAAGCCGGTTTCTAAAGTGAGATGATCAAAAGATTGAAATGATTTTATATCTAATTTCAACATAAAATTGATCATAATAAACAAAATTGGATTAACTAATAAAATAAAGTGTAAATATAATTTTTAATCAATTAAAATAATTATATAAAATAATATATAAATTTGTAGAAATACTATTTTTGAATTAAAATGAATTATTTTTCACTATTAACGAAAATATAAATGTTATCAGAAAATACCAAATATTCATCAAAACTAAATTTTTTTGTTGAAATTATTCTCAGTAATGTGATTATTTTTTCAAATATAACTTATTAAAATGTCGTGAAACATATTAATAAGTTTTTCTCCATCAAAAGGTGGAAAAACTACAAATTTTTTTAAAATAACAATTTTTTTTCAAAAAAACTAAATTTGTTATTATATCATGTCTATAAAACATATAAGATTGACATTAAACATTAAATTGAATATATTACACATATATGGAATTAATAAAATCCATAAATAGTGATTTTATTATTTATAATGTCAATTATTTTCATTAAAATAGATTTTTATAAAAACATTTCCTTTTATTTAAAAATAAGGGTTTTATTTTAATTTATAACTGATTGATAACAAAAGAATTAATTATATACATGTGTAAACCATAATTTCATATATAATTAAATAATTTTCATTAGTTAAATTTTAATATATTGTTTATATGTTAATATTTAAATAATAATATATAGTTGTTCGCTTCAGTTCGATGTTCTGTATCATGTACTCTATCTAACATAGTCTCCCTTTTTTATAAACAGAAGATGTTACAAGGGAAAAAATAACACCCATTATCAAAGTAAAACACTAATATATAGAAGAAACTATCTTTATATTTACCAAATAGTTATCTATGATTCCTTATGAAATAGAAAATGAGGTGGGCCACTTCTAAGAAAATTTCAATCAAATGAAAATCAATAATCGTCAAGGAAAAAATCACAATAATATGATTCCAACCTATAGCTGCCCATAATTTGATACCCAACCCATAACCAAACATTGAACCAAAATACAATCATCCAATGCATAGAGACACATAAATATTTACAATATGTAAAATGTTGATCAATAAGGTCACAACTAATCAATAAATCAATGGAATTATAGAACGTTCCCACTAAGCATTCTATATATTGTAACGACCAAAACCTTAATCAATGGAATTTATCCATTCTATATGTAATTTCATAATGTTTAAATCACATAAAATCTCATATAGACTTTAATAAAACCATCATTAACAATTAATTAATCAAATAAGAATGGTTTCTATGAGTTATGGAGTTTATACTAATAAAATTGTAAAATGACCATAGGAATCGTAATATTACCCTCATGAATAGTAAAGTAGCCGAATGAGTAGTGAAATCCCCATGAAAGTATAAATAAAAATTATGTATCTTATAAATTGTAATTTTATGTAAATATTTCATCAAATAAGTAAGTTAATATTTTAAAATTATTAAATAACTATTGGTATTTTTGTAAGTAATACATATTAAATGAATATTTTATGATTAAATTAATAATTTTTGAAAAAATTATTATCATAAAATGTATTTATAAATGTATTTTTTTATGTATTATGTTTTTATGAAAATTTTATCAGAACTTTTACAAATTATCATAGAATTATATAATCATTACCAAATTTGAAATGTGTATTTTACATGAATATGATTGTTTAAATTAATATTTACCTTACTCATATTTAGAATATTATTTTCAAAAAATGTTATTTATTTTTTATTAATATATTTCAATAAATGTGTTGGAATATATGATATTTTTTTCCATCCTATCTGGTTTTAATAATCACAAATAATGTGAAATATTTTGAATCATGACTAATCATTTAAATCTTGTTTATTTACGCTTTAATATGTTTAATAATGATTATCTATGATGACATATATGTTTAACACATTCTGATAATATTTATGTTTTAATATAGTCCAAAAAAACCATTGTATGAGAAGCTATCAATGACAGAAAATTTAGTCACCGATACCGACAGATAGAATGTGTCACTGATAGTTCAAACGAGTCACTGATAGTTCTGTTGCCTCACCGATAGAAGGACTGACTTCTTGACGCATGGTACTACTGATGCATGGAGCTACTAATTCAAGGCACAACTGTCAAATGGTGCAACTGACCTAAGGTGCTACCATAGCATAGTGCTACCGATGCACGAATAAACCAACGCAAGGAGACACTGATAGAACTAGACATTGATACCGATAGAAGAACTTGCTGATGGAATGAGTCATCCATGCATTATTCACTGTCAAACAAGTCACCGATATACTGTTTAAATTTCCTATTATTTAATAATATATTAAATTGTCACATTTTAAGTGTTTTAATGAAACTGATTAATTTAATGCTTTTTGCCGACATCTTTATTGTGGATGTTAGAGATAAGAAGTACAAAACCTATGTCGAACATGCACATGGTCGAGCTGTAGAATATAAAAGCGGAAATCACTCATACTGAAAACATATACAAGACACACATAAATTCAGTAGATGAAACACACAAGAAACATATAGAAAGGAAGAACTCATGAGGAACTCTTTATTGCTACTTTTGGTGAACCAGATAACTATTGTCCACCAAAGTTCCTACATCTCTGTAATATTCAAATGAACCTAAGGAGAAGAACATCTCAACTTCCTAGAAAACAGAACATTGTTCTCCATGACACTATATTTTATAATCTACTTACCAAATTGGACAACAAATTCATCTCTGATACATCAAAGATGTCTAGAGATGAACTGCATAATAGATAGATTATTCTAAATACCATCTAATATGTATTTTTCTATTGTGTTCCTTTTAAACATTTTTATAAATGTTTGCATCTATATTTAAAACTAACATTGTATCATGCACTAAAATAAATTATTCTTGATATCCTCACACAACAATATTTTTACACATGTTTATCACACTTTGAAATATGGTAGAGGTTATGTCTGACGGGGTTGTATTCTATTCCCATGTAGAACTACCGTAGAGGTTAGGTGACCTAGACAATTGTAAACTATTGTGTAAATCGTGATCCAACATTTGGATCATAGCTTTTATTTATATATACTCCATGGTTTTAGGTGATCACCATCTAGATAAGAATAAGTACCATTATGAGACTAAACATCTTATTTTATATCCATTGTGTTTTAAAATTTTGTTTTCTCTATCATGACCTATATTTCAAAAAACATAATTTAACAATAATAGTTTGTGTTTTCTATAGTTTATAAATATTTTGGATTATTATATTAGTTTAAATATTTCTTTCAATATCCCAGATTTTTATAACTGAGATCTAATGAGTCATTTGAGAAATTAGTTGAATAGTTATATTATTATAAATTTAAAATATTGATTAACCATCTTGTTATGTTTAAAATTGGGGGAATATTTAAAGTCAAAATTTTAAAATATTTTTTTTATAGGAACTCAATTTACCCCCTCTTGATTGTCATACTCTGACCAAAATTTGATATCAAAGGGACGATCGTTAAGTGATTTGTAAAATATTTTCAACTATGATTGAGTTGTGTTTTAAATATCTAAAAATTTCTGTTACATATAAATTTTTATCTATTTAAAAATATTCTCATTGTTATGGATAACATATTTGAAGGTTCTACTGCAAATATCCCTACCTATTTAATGGATCATACTATTCCCATGGGAAGATTAAGATGAAAACGAATTTTGAATGCATGGGATTAGATATTTGGAATGTAATAGAAGATAAATATAAAACAACGAAGGCTGATTGGAATACTTGGATTGATGCCACAAAGTATTCTTATAGTAATAATGGAAAAGATATAAATTTTTCTATATTCTGCACTAGGGGATGATGAAATTAAAACAATATCTGTTTGTATATCTCCCTATGAAGTTTGATACAGTTTAGCTATTTCACATTAAAGTACATATAATGTCAATGAAATGAAACTTAACACTTATATAATTATGTATAACATTTTTAAGATTATGCATGGTGAGGATATTTCTAACATGTATCCCATGATTAATGAAATTTTGAACACAATGATCTCTTTGGGAATAGTTGTAACAGAAAAAGAGAAAATTATGACAAAACTCAGATGATTACAATATAGATGTAGTGGAAATTCTGTATCAATAATTTAATCTTATGACCTCACCAAATTTCCAGTAAAGCAGGTTATATGAAAATTGACGATGTTTGAGGAAGAAATAAATCTAATAGAAGAAGAGAATAATTAACCCTAGAAAAAATATTTTTATTTAAAATCTATTGTATCCAAATAGAGGGGAAAATCTCTAGATGAAACGAAATGATCATGTGATGAACACTCATTAACAAATAGTGATGAATAGATTACTCACATTGACATATCTTTATGAAATTCTGAAAGAAGAAGATATATTTCAATATGCCATGATACATTAGAAAAAATTTAAATAAGGGATCCTGGAAAAAGGATTAGAAAATAGGTGATACCTCAAAAGATATAATCTACTATGAGTGAAAATTAATGAGACATGTTAATAGTGAGTATCCCAGTCTAATGTATAAAATGAATAATGAGGATATGGTTAGGAAATATGAGAATTTAATGAAAGAGATATAGAGTAATTTAAGGATGGATCAAGTGACTCATAATCCTCTCATGATGAAAAGGTTAATATGGAAAAAATGTGTATTTTTTAAAACACTACTAAAGTTATACTATATTCTACTAAACATAATTACTTTTATTCTAGAGAATAATGTGATTCTAAAAATATAACCAATATGGAAATATTTTAATATTTTCAAATGATTGAAGACAATTGTATTGAAATTAAATATAAATATAAATCATTGAAGAATCAACATACTTTGACTACCACTATTAAATCATCACTTGATGTAGGAAATGAGATAAATGATCAACTTTTTAAGGAAAAAAACAAGCATAAACATTCATATTAGAATTTGAAAAAGGATTTAGAAAAGTTTACCGTTGTTAAAGATATCTTTGTTAAAATTCTTGGTAAACCAGTGGCATCCAAATACTATATTTGTATTGACTACCAAACTGATAAAAGAAATTTTTTAAAAACCAATTTTCAATCTAAACATAGAAAATCTAGTTTTACTCTTAGTTCTGATAAAATTATTTTATATTCCACCCATGAAACATCTTTTAATGTTTCATGTTTTTCTAGACCAAATAAAATATAAATATATAATAAATTACATGATTCTTATATAAAACCCATGAATAAAATGTGGCTTCGCAATTCTATTATTACTAATGTTACTGGATATAATCAAATATTGGAAACCAAATATTATCTTGTCTAATATCATTGTAGGAAAGAAATTTGAAGATCTATTGAAGAATTATATTCTATTTGGATAATGGATGTTCAAGACACATGATAGGATATTACTTGTGCTTCCATAATCTGATAAATATTGATTGTGATCATGTCACCTTTTGTTACAATGTAAAAGGAAAATTCAATTTCTTTTTCCACATTAGATACATTAACTCAGATTTAATTTCTAAAGAACTTTTTTTATAGATTAAAATAAAACCTACTTAGTATCTCTTAGTTATGTGATGTTGGTTTTAATTTTACATTTTAAAATGATGATTGAAATGTTTTTAAATTTAAATTTTTTTTTATTTTTTGGTTTTAGAAATGAAAATGCTTATGCAATTGATTTAGATTCTTTAATTTTCCAATATTTTTACTGATTAAATTATTTTCATAAAGAGTCTTGGCATTAGAAAAGTATATTTGGACACTGCAGTATAAAATCATTTTATAAAGCTTACTATAAAAGGATTATTCATGGATCTACCAAAATTTTAGTTTCCAAATGAAAATGTGTGTTATCCTTGTTTAAAATCAAAAAACACAAAATATAATTCAATCTAGAGAATGTATTTTCAACTTCTCAATCTGTTGAGTTTGTTTACATGGATCTATTTGGACTATAAATATTTTCAAGTATATGTGAGATGTTTTATTTCTAAATTATTTTATATCGATACTCTAGATATATAGGGACCCTATTATTTTATCATAAAACTGAATATTGATTTCATTTAATCATGTATTATAGTATTGTAGAAAATCATAGTGGTATTAGAAATAAATCCCAATGAAGTGACCATGGATGTGAGATTGAGAACCAAGATTTTGAATACTTTTTCTAAAAAATTGGTTTTGGTAATAACTTCTCTGCTCCTAGGACAACCCAGGACAATCGAGGTGGAGAAATAAGAAATAGAACCCTACAAGAAATTTCTATATCCATACATAGTGAGTGTAATTTACATTTATATTTTTTGGAATAAGATGTTAATAAAGCATGCTATATAATCAATATAATCTTTAAAGATATTGTCCTTAAGATAAAGCCATGTGAGAATTGAGACAATAGAAAACCCAATGTTAACTACATCGTTATTTATGGTAGTAATGTCTATATTCCTAACTCTAAGGATAATATAGATAATTTTTCCTCTAAGAGTGATGAATGTGATTTCTTACGTTATTAAATTTATTTTAAAACCTATAAATTATTCAATAAGAGAACCAAATTTGTGGAATAATATGCACATGTCACGTTTGAGGAGAAAGATCCATATAAGACAAAGGCCTCTCTAGAAATTTAATAAGATTGTTTTTCAATTTTGGACATCAATAATAGATCTTCTTATTGTCTTGTTTAAAAATCTATTAAGCAATCTAGTTATGGAAATTATGAAGACTCTAGACATGATGAAGTTTAACCTACAGAGGACCCTTAAATACGAATACTTTTTTTCTAGACATATTTGTACAATAAAGAATCATCCTTTAGACTATATTGGTTTAGATTTAGGAAAAGGTACTCAGACTAGAGCTTCTCTAAGAAATCATGTTGAACATAAATCTTTCATATGATAGCTTGAACAAAAGAACATCAATGATGCTATCAATGATAAATTTTGGTTGAATGATATGTAGGCATATTTAAATTAGATGGAATGATTTTTTTTGGAAATAAATATATTGACCAAAAGACACCATAGATATAATAAGTAAATAGGTGTTTAGAAATAAATTAGATGAATCTGGTAATATTGTTAGAAACAACTATATATAGTTTCACATGGTTATTGACATAAAGAATGGATTGACTATGAGAAAACCTTTTCACCAATAGCTAGACATAAGGCCCTTAAATTATTTCTTGTATATGGAGAATAACTAAATTTCAAACATTATAAAATGTTTGTCAAGAGTGAATTCATCAATGGTTATATAATTGATGATATTTTGTGGAATAACCCAATTTTTTTAAAAATCCCCACATTCCAAATCATGCATTAAAATTAACTATTGTTTAATATGATTTACAGTAAGCTCCATGATATTGGAATGACGGGATCAATGTTTTTATTATTTTTAAATGTTTTAAAAAATATATTGTTGATCCTACCCTTTTTATAAAATGAAATTTTAAATATTTTTTGGTAGTACAAATCTAGGTAGATTATATTATTATTGTATCCATTAAGAATATTATGTGTTTATTTTTCAAAGATGATGCAATGAGATTTTAATTTTAGCTTCATGGGGGAACTCAAATTCATTCATGGATTTCAAATATTTCAAGATAAAAAAGTCTTTTTTTGAATCAAAGTCAATATACTATGGATATTTAAAAAAATATATAGATTTGAATGCTCTATAAATAGTGACACTCCAATGAGTACCACTTGTATGTTGGACCTTGATGAAGATGGTAAATCTAATGATCAAACCACACACATAGTATTGATTGGTAGTTTACTCTTCCGAACAACTAGTATAACAGATATTATGTTTACTGTGTTCATGTGTGCATGTTTTCAAGAATATTTGATAGTATATCATTGATATGAAATCAAAAAAAAATTTAAACACCTAAAATATACAAAAAAATAGAATTTTTCTATACTAGAGGAAAACCATTTGATTTGGTGACTTATTAAGATTCTATCATTTGTGGAACTATAATACACAAAATGATCACCATTACCTCATGTCACTTCTTGAAAAAGTCTCAAGTTACATGGTAAAGTAAGAAATAAAATTATATTTCATTATATAATGTTGATGTTGAATACTTAGATGCGGGTAGTTGTTTTGAACAAGTCTATTTAATGAAGCACACATTACTATACTATATATATCAATACAGACATGTCCCTATAAATTTTCATAACACAAGTGCTATTAATTATTCTAATTATCCTGTTTTGCATTCTAGGATTATACACATTTATATAAGACAACACTTTTTGAAATATCACTACAAAAAAAGTAATATATCATTAGATTTAATTTTCATTAAACATATGCTTTCTGACATTTTAATGAAAGCATTTGAACACTAATATAAAGAACTACTTTAACCATGAGTTAGGAATGATCGATCTATAAGACCTTATGTTGTATTCCTTCAATAATTTTAAATAATGTTGTTATACCGACACAGGAAAAGTCAAATAGATAATGCCATGATGTCACTGATAGTATGAAGATAACAATGCCATGTTATAATATTTATCATACAGACACTGTTGCCTTGTCATGCAATGAATAAGGCCTTTCCATTCCAACACCATTAGTGTTATAAAAAATCTACCATGATAACACTGATGAGTCATGGTTTTTATCTATTTTATGATTTTAATCAAAACAAAACTATATCACTAATTTCATTGAATTGTGTTCATGATTTAATGGTCCATGAATTTGATATCTCGAATTCCCTAAATGATATAAATCGAGTTGATCCACTCTACAACATACCATCACACTTTAACCCTTGAAATCTCTAGATATTGATCTTTCCGTACTATCAACCTTTCACCTCCTGACCATCAAACAAATAGTATTTATATTTTGTGTGATGCACATTATAGAAGGTGGTTTGGGTGCTGAGTATCATATTTCTATGAAATAGATAGGGGTGTCTTCATCGCATATGAATCATGCTCTTGCAAGTCAAGTGGTTAAACCAGAAAATGATGTTCTTGAAAAGTTGTTGTTGGAAAGAAAATTGTTGATGTTGAAGGTTTTGCAGCATCAAGGATAGCATGAGTGGATTTTAGACAACTAAATACCATTCTACTAGTTATTAATTATTTAATTTGACATGTATGTGGATTTTCATCTAGAAGGAAGTTATTTTTTCTTGGAACAAGTTAGTGGTGAATGAAAATAGTTTCTCTTTTCATCTAGAAAGCTGGATGAATGTCTTATGGTACTCCATGAGGGTGTGTTTGATGACTATCAAGGTAGTTCTCCACTTTATATTTAGTTTTTCTTCTATGAGCTATCACTAATAGAGCTTACTGACAATGATTATCATAGAAGACCTATTATTAAAAAATTTAATGGGGAGTAAATAATTCTATTTAAATTCATTCAACACATAATCTATCCCAAGAAAGAGGACATTTATTCATTAAAATATCAAGATATATATTTTTTGTATATACTGAAGAAGGGATTTAATTTAAACCAATGTAGATATCTCAAGATTCATAACGGCGATAAGATTAATCCTTCATACAATATCAAAACATGGTTTTACCCTATGATGATTTCATCCATGTTGAAAGAGAAGTGATGTGTTAGTGATGCCAATGATATTGTCTCTGAGTGCAATAGGATGTTTCTTAGAAATGGCATCACTAAAAGGAGTAAAATCAATTAGAACCCATGGAAGGAATAATGAGTTTGGGATGAATAGAAATTATATGAGATGTTTAGCCTAGTGTACCACTATGTTATGCCAAAGAATATGGTGGATCGAGTCCATGGATAAGATTCTCAAGTTGTTTACTCATTAGATGTTCAAGAAGAGCCTTCCACAGTATTCAAAGATCAAGGTTCACCTATCGATGAAACGAGTGATCCTAAAACCACAAGATCACCAAATGTTTTTTCTTTTGTTCCTAAAAGTCAAGAAATTTATTTTCCCAGTGATGATACCACTATTGGAACTAATTTATATGAGGAGACAAAATTATTAGGAGGTGTAGATTATATTAGCATGTCTCAAAAATATAAAGATTTATTAGAAGTCGGAGAATGAGACATTAGAGAAGAAGAAGAATATTGTAGTGATGAATGTAACAGTGGCATTGAAAGTTGTTCTTGTTCAAGGATTGAAAGTGGAGATGATGATAAGCTAATGGAAGTGGTAGTGAAGATAATGGAAAATATGTAGATGATTAAGGTATTAATGGAATTACTACTGGTGATGAAAGTGATAGTTACCATCTTGAGGACAATCAAGGTTGAGATGTAGAGGTGGTTGATGCTCTGGTCTAGAAATTTGTTGTAGAACATTCAATAGTTTTTGTTGAAGAATGAAGAGTATTTGACAATCAAAGAGAAGTGAAATCTCATGTGATCCTTTAACCTCAGTAAGTGTATGAATGAAGGGGACCTCATGCTAAGGGTAATCCACCAGTGAGGAGAAAACATATTTAGGGGGAGCTTCATGATTGAAGTGAACAACGTGGGGAGGATCCTCATGCTAGAAGTGGGATAGTTAATACAATCACTTTTTTGGAACCCTCTATGTTATCTACATGGAAAAGGCCTCCTGGGTGTGTTGTCCTTGGATTAGGTTATTTTGACTCTTATTCTGTGGAATGTTTAGCACTTCCACATAGACCACTAGTTGAAGAGCATGTTCTTGTTGAAACACATTTGGTAGTGGAAATTTCCTCAGTCTCCACACCTTCTATTGTTTCAGTTACTAGGGACTATGTCAGTAGATCATATAGTGAGAAGTTATAGGATGAAATCTATTCAATAGTGATACTATCAGTCAAATATCATATTGTCCTTGAGATTCAAAAATCTGCAATGATAAACACATAGCTATGTAATGAATTTTACACTCTCAAATATTCCATAGAAGTGATGAACTGGTCTACGAAAACTTCTCTTCTTCTTGTTCATATAGTTGGTGTGAAAAATGCTGATGTAGTTTAAGTATAAGATATTGTTATAGTTGAGATTCAAGGAAACAAAATTTCAATGGATGAAACAATTGTTGAAAACATCACCTAGGTGAGAAAATAAATTATGGGGCTGGTATCTATAGTAAATCATTAGAACACTGTGTATAAATGATGTCTAGAGACAATGACTAATGATATTAAAAACCACACCTTAGATCATATTCTACCCTCTACCTCTGGTCAAACATCTATTTCCATGGACATTAAGGAAGTTAAAAATTTGGTTGAATAAGTGCTTCAAGCTCTGTTTGGTTCTTCATTATTGGACATCCTTGAAAAAGTAGATAATAATATTGACCATGTCCATGATATGGTTAGGTTCTATTATATGAGTACTAAAACTGACAATGCTCAGATTACAGAGAAGGTGGATTATTATTTCAAGAACATTATTACCAATAATAATTTAACAATCCTTTTAAATATTTTATAGATAACATGACGTTTCATCCATTAACAAATGAATTTAAAGATAATGTTAAAAAAAATTGGACTTCACACCTCTTCTTGAAAATTTCATGGAGTATAAAGATGATTTTTAGAAATATTTGATGTATGTTTGTGAACTCATTGAGGATTTGATCATGATTTTGAATCTATACCTTCATGTGTGGAGTGAAGAAACTGTATTTCTGGTTTCTACACCTATTAGAAAATATGGATTTGTGCATGCACCTCATAAGGAAATTGCTCATGCCCTAACTCAAATTTGACTAGTGAACAAAGAGAAAATCTAACTACTGGTGTTTTCACAACACAAGCCTAGAATTTCTCCTACGGTTCCAGAAGGAGTGATGCTACCTTATCTAAAGAACCATTCAGACCCTCTTACCTCTAAACCTCCATGTTCTAATACACCTTCGAGTCATCCCTCAGAAAAAGGTAAATCCCCTCTTGACCCTAGGAAGTAGGGTGCATATTTTTGATAGGGTTGATCTTTTTTACTTTTTTTATCTTTCACTAACTATTATAATACCTATTACTCATGGTTTAATGAAATTTAGTGGAATTTCATTTAATATATTTGTGTAATATATATTCTTTTATGATACATATTATATATTTAATACAAATTTAATGTATGATAATTCCTTTGAGTTTATTTCATTATTAATTTTATCATTTGATACCATTTCACATTTTGGTAATCCCAAAAGTAGGAAAATACTTTGGAATTAACCTCATTTATTTTATCATTGATAACACTCTTATTTCTTTCACATTCCTTAACTTTAATTATATATTGTAAAAAAATCATTCATCTTTGATACAATTATTATTTTTGTTTCCATTAATACAATTACAATTTACCTCACCTATAAACCATTACTATATGTTTATAAAATTCTTCCATAATTGTAGATATTAAGTAGAATGCTTATATAAAAAATCAAATGATTATACTTTTTAATTCCATTATTTGTGATAATAAAAAAGGGGGATATTTTTTACACATAAGAGATTGTTGTCCATCCCCTCTAGTTTTGATAATCACAAATGAGGTCGAATGATATTAATCATGTGTAATAATTTCAATCATGTTTATTTATTTTTCTATATGTTTTATTATGAATATATATTGTCACAAATATGTCTAAAACACCTTGATAATATTTTTGTTTTAATGGAGTCCAAAATAACTTTCCTAAGTATAAGAAGATGACACTGATATACAATTGAGTCACCAACACCAATAGAGAGAATGTCTCCCCAAGTTTTCAAACTACCCACCACAAGTTCAATTGTCTCACTGATATAAATAATGGATTACTGATGCATGATTCTACTGATGAATATTTATATTGATGCATGGTGCTTCTGATGCATGGATAGAACGACAAAAATAGAAACCAATATACAGAGACACTATACCAATATAAGGACTCACTGATTGAATGAGTCATCAAGGCATTATTCGTAGACAAATGAGTCACTGATAGACTTTTTAAATTTACATTTATTTAATACTATTTATAATGGACACATTTTGAGTTTTTTATTGTGACTGATTAATCTAATGATTTTTTATGACATATTTAATGATGACGTCAGAGATACAAGGTACATCACTGATCTCAAAAAGGGACATTGTTGTCCTACATAATTTAAAGAGGTAATCACTCAATTGAGAGAACATATACAAAGATACATGTAGATCCAGTAGTAGACCCACATGAGAAACATATAGAAAGGAGGAACTCACGTGGTACTCTTCATTCCTAATTTCTGTGAACTAGAAAACTAGTGTCCACCAAATATCCAACAACTCAGTGGAATTTAACAAATCCTAAGGAGGAGAACTACTCATCTTTCTAGAAGACAGATCATAGTGCCCCATGAAAATCTGTTTCAGTGTCTGATTCTAGAAGAGGATGCCATATTCATCTTTAATTTATCAAAGTCCCTAGAGCTTAACCAAATAACAGATAGGGCCTTCTAAACCATAACTAATATTTTTTTCTCTACTGTGTGCCTTTTTTTACATTTTCGAGCAGTGTATGCATCTTACTGTAAAACATAGATTGTCTCCAGCACTGAACAGAAGGTTAATATATATCCTCACAAAAGTATCATTTTATGCTTATTTATCCATTTTAGAATAGTGGTAGAGGTCATGTGTGACCTGGTTTTATTTTTTCACTTGTAGAACTATGGTTGAGGTCAGGTGACTGAAGTATTGTAAACTGTTGAGTGAACCCTGATCTAGGGTGTCGGTATAAATCATTATCTATATAGACTTATTATATTTAGTTGATCACCAAGTAGAGAGGACTATGTCTCAAGTTGATACTAAACCTCTTGATTTATATCCGATGTGTTTTGAAATTTAGTATTCTCTATTTTTACCTATATTTTAGAAAAATAAATTTCTCATTGATAGTTAGTCTTGGATTGTCTTTATAATTGTTTTTTATTATTATATTTTCTTCAAAAGTTGTATCAATAACCCATATTGTAAAAACTATGAAATAATCATTCATATGATAAATTAGTTGAATAGTCGGACAATTATAAATTCAAGGCATTGACTAACTATCCTATTATGTTTTAAATTGGAAGAATCTTTTAAATAATCCTTTTAATAGAAATTTTTTATAGGAACTCAATTCAACCCTTTATTGAATGTCCTAATATGACCAAAAAAATAGTTTGGGTGGTGTTTATATATTTCTCTAAAATACATGATTTTTTATGAATAATAAAATACAATCATTTTTTATAAATGCTATAAACATGTGTTTATCAAGTCAGAGATCATGTAATGCTGATTTAAGAAAAAAATATTGAACCAAAAATAATAATTTTAATATTTTTGGTGATAATTTTAATCTAATACATAGTGGATATCGTAAATAATAATCTATTGACTTAGATATTAAGAAAACACCCCTCCCACAACACTATAACTATCAATGCTCACCATCACCACCTTCACTCCTCACACCTCTCAATCCTTTAGCCTTGTATATGTTATACATAATACTCTTCCCTAGACACTACCCCATTTTTATCTGATCTTGCTCTCATATAAATACCAATCCTAGGTTCTTTGTGGCAGATAACAAAATGAGAAATCAAGAGGTAAAGATGTTCTCTTCCACTTTTTATTTCCTTCCAATTTCAATTTATTTGCCTATTTTCTTTTATACATCATTATTCAAAATGGAATGATAAAATACAGTATGTAAAATATACTATAACTATATCATTTTAATGGAATATATATCCTTAAACTCTCCCATATCCCTCTTTTATTTTTTTATTAATTAAATTGTCGCCTTTGATGTGCCAATTTACTGAACTCGTGGCTGATTCACATTCACATTCCTTTGACGACTTCAAGAATAATAATATAACCCATTAATTGTTTAATATAGATTTTAATTTTTACTTTATAATCCATTTTATATGCTATAACTAAAATATATTCATAATAATAAATGATAAAAAATATGTTTATTTTGATCGAAAACCACCAAAATTAACCTAAAATGATAATCATTAATTTTTATCTAATTATTATATCTAATTACATATAACCAAATTAATTATAAGAACATTTTAAATAATATAATTTAATAAATTTCGTATAATAACAATTATATACATTCATATGAATTTTATACACGACACCATTCATGTATACAAGTTAACCAATCATGAAAACTATGAAAACAAACACTCATGAACAATGATTTTAAACTCTATACCTCTTCAAAAGGCCCATAAAAGAATTTAATAAAACTAGAATGAAAAAATTGATATATATATATATATAAGGTTTCAGAATTATTAATAAATGAATCTTATATGATTATATAGGATATTAAAGTGAATGAATCATTCAGGCATATGGTAAGGGGAATTGTCTACCCCAACTCTCATTTTGTGGGTTTTCGCACTTTCAACTGATTTTTTGTATGTATCTTCCATAAAAATAATTTATTAATAATTATTACACATTTAGTAGGTTATAAATGTTTTCTACTTGAGTTTATGTAAAAAAAATGTTTTCCAAACTTACAATTCTTTTAAAATATCACACTATTTAATTCTCGAGATTGTTTCATCTTCACTCAAGAATAATAATTATTATATCAAGTATGATATTCCCCCTTTTATTTGAGAACCCATAATTTATTATATTATTCATTATGAAATAAAACCTATTCCATTTCATGTGTTAGTTTATTTCCATGATTGACATATCTTTTATTTGACATGCATGATAATGTATATAATATGATGGGACAGGTTTGCCTGATATTATATTACACAATGTAAATGTTATGATGTGACAAGTGCGCACAAAATTATAAAGAGAAATAATTTATTGTTTAATGTGATTTATCTCATGTGTTTAAGATAAATATTCCAAGATATGATGTTATTTTTTTCCCAACTATTCGTTATAGTTGACCACTAAGACAGATTGTTTCAGTTTTATGCATGTCCACATTCAAAGCCTTTTCATAATGATTCCCCTAATGACTATGATGATGATTTTTTGATAATTTTCACCACGTTATTTTTTGACTCATGTTATTATCTAACTAATTACAAGGATTTTATCTCAACCCTTTTTTATGTATATCCCCACTTGATTAATTGTTTTATAGAGAACATGAGGGAAACTAAGAAGCTAGAGAAGAATGAATGAAATAAATGTTTATTATGTATTTTTTAAATTTAATTTATAGTAATAGTGTCCCCTAAGATTCAAAATTATTGGATCCTTTTTGTTTAACTCATTTAATTTGTTTATCCTTAAAATGATGTAATCATAATATAATAAAAGGAAGGGTTGTCTATAGTTGGTATTTGAGAAAGGACTAATTAATTTGGGAATTAGGATTAGAGAACCTTAGTGAAAACCCATAGTATGTAACTATGTATATGTATACACATAAAAATATTTTCTAAAAATAAGTATCCAATAAGATATTTTTTTAGAGTTAATTGAAAAAAGGAATAAATTATTTATTCATGAATTTATGACTTGTGTTTTTTTCTCTAATATTTATTTTTTTAGAAAATGGCGGGAACCAGGAGAAACTAGGCCTATAACCCATGTAAGGGAAAATGAAGCGATTTCCCGAACAATATACCCCCATGCTTTGGGCGGTGAAGATCAGAAAATCTTGGTGATTCTTATCCTTTATCTTAGGTTATGAACAATAACCTCCTAAATGTGGAATGTCTTGATCTATAATGGAGAAATTGGATATCAAGAGTTCTATAAAAAAATGACCACCAATTTTTAGTGGACCCTAAAATCCACTAGTTGTGGATCATTGGGTGAAATAAATTGGGAAAATAATTTGTATACTTCATTGTTTTGAGATGGAGAAGGTGAATCTGGCCATTTGTCATCCAAATAGAGAGGAAGACCAATCGTTGGAATAGATTAAGATTACTCATCCAAGGGATGATATTTAATAGATGGAGTGGTAACAAATTAAGATAATGTTTCATAAAAATTATTTCCCTCAAAAACATCATATGATGATTGAGAGATATTTCATTTCTCTTAACAAAATGGATGTAGAATCTGTCATTGCCTACAATGTGAAATTACTAGAGCTTCCACGATATATTGTGGGTCTTTTCTAAAAATGAAAGAAAATTTGAAACATTATTTAGTGGATTAAGACCTCAACAATAAATGGGTATTTCAATTAGAGACATTTGAAGATATGAAGAATTTGTTTGATGTGGTCTCATTGTGGAGATGGATTTTGGAGAATGGACTCATGGATATAGTGATAAGAAATGAAATATGAAGTTTCATGCTAGATGATCTAATGGAAAAGGTGGAATGAAAACTCAACCACCCACATTTCAATAATGAGTGAAGAAGCAACATGGTAATTTCCTCAAAGGGATGGGGAAATGCATCATATATGGGAGAAAAGTCCACCAAGCACCAGAATGTCAAAAGGAAATTATATTGTAGGAGAATTTGGTGGAGTAATAGAGTGAAATTCACATTGTACAATTCTATAACTATAGGGAGGAGGGGAACTTTGAAAGCCTGCGAACTAATCCTCAAGTTCTCGAGGGTAATAAGTGTCATTAGCCACCATTGAAAAATGATAAAGGGAAGGCTTATTCCATAAAAAATATAGATATAGAGTAAGAAATGAAGTTATACAATGTGCAATTATAATTCACTAAATAATGGAAAAAATATTATTTGATTTTGGTTTTATGCGTTCCTTTATATCTTGATCATTTTCTAGAATAATTAAAAAGAAGTCCCAAAACCTATTATTAGAGATATCTGGTAAAACACTATGTTTTTCCTTCATTGAAACAAAAGTTTTAGACTCTAATCATGTTAGAATATGTGGCATGATTCATAGAAAATATATTGTGATAATTCCTTGGGTGTAATTGGATGCTATCTAGGGAATGGATTGACTCTTGTTATATAGAACACACATAAACTGTTGAGAAAAGGAAATATATTTTTATATTATGAAGCATAAAATTATATATTAAAAATGAAAATAAGATCATGAATCCCCCATAGAAACTAAATCATCAGTGCGGTATTGATTACATATGAAGAACAAAACATTGCATAAATGGTTGAGTTGATGGAAGTTATCAAACATGGGGAAATTCACATCGTGAGTGAATACTCTAATAATTATCCAGAAGAGTTATCTAAACATTTATTATATCGTGAGGTAGATTTTTCAATAGAACTTATACCCTGAGCTAATCCTAACTCAAAATTTCCCTACAATATGGCTCATAACGAATTGGAGAAGTGGATGATGTAGCTGAAAGAGATTTGGAAAAGGGATCACACACCCAAGTGAATCACCTTGGGTGTTCTATTTCTCTTTAAAAAAAAGAAAGTTGTTCATTGCAGTTGTGTATCTACTATATATAACTCTATAGTATCACCATAAATAACATGAATCATTCTCTAAGGATTTATAACTTGTTTGACTTGTTAAAAGGAGATCAAAACTTCTCAAAGTTGGATATTTATTGTAGTTAGCATCGGTTTAAGGTGAAGGAGGAGGAAATTTAGTTGACTTCCTTCCGTACATGTTATGGGTACAAAGATTTTCTAGTGCTTCACTTCAAACATAATAATTAACCTACAATATTCATTAATTTGATGAATAATGTCATTAAACATTACCTTCATAGATTTTTGGTAGTGTTTATCAATGATATTCTCATCTACTATAAGAGAAAAGAGGAACATGATGAAAATATATGGCTTATGTTGGCATCATTATTGAATGAAAACATGTAATCCATGTTAAGAAAGTGTGTTTTTTATGATGAAAGTCACATTCATGGGACATGTGATCACATTTCAGTTAATTTTTCTAGACCCTTCAAAATCAATGGTAATTGTGGAATACACTTGAAAATCTAGTGTCATAGAAATCCACAGTTCTGTTGGATTATCTATGTACTATAAATGTTTTGGGAGAAATTTCTCATGACTTTAAAATCATCTATCTCTATTAATAGTGAATGGGGTAAAGTATATATGGATAAAATAATGTTAATAAAGCATCGATGAGTTAGATAGAATGCTTATCACTGCACCTGTACTCACATTAAAAAAAGTGGAGATAGTTTTATTAAATATAATTATTCTTCAATTAATTTCTTGGGTTGTGTACTCATGAAAACTGATATTGTGATAGCATACACCTAATGTAATGTGAAGATATAATAGTGTAATTAGATGATGCATGATCTGGATGAAGAATCTATGAATTTTGACTTGAAAATATAGTGGCACTACCTCTATGGTGAGAAGTGTGACATAAATACCAATCACAACAACCTAGAGTACATATTCACAAAAATAATATTTCAATATGAATAAAATTATATGGTTAGATCTAATCAAAGACTACGATTTCTCTATTTACTATAATCCTGAAAATGACAACATGGTTGATACTTCTCTTAGTAGAAAATAACATGCTACTCAATCAATTTTTCAGATTGATAAGGAACCTATATTCATGGATATGAAAAAGATTGTATTTGGAAATCATAATGGCAGGGAATACATGATACCATTCCCAAATTACTTCACAACCAAATATCAAATATAGGATTAAGGACAATAAAAATCATGATATAGAGTAGAACAAGATGGTTAATGTAGAAAATGAAGGGAAGATTCAATAGTTCAATATTGATATCAATGGTTTGATTCTATTTGTAACAAGGATCGACGTTCCTTCATCAACTATGATAAAAAATGTTCGATTGGAGAATTCACATAGCTCAGCTTTATCTATCCATTAAGGGAGTACCAAGATATATTGTGATCCTTGATACCAATTCTTGTTGGACAACATGAAGAAGGATATTGTGGAGTATATCACAAGGTTCGTGATATGTTAGAAAATTAAATCTTAATGATTTATGTCCAATAGAATGCTCCAACCAATTACTATACCCATGTGTATGTGGGAGAAGGTCAGTATGGACATTGTCACGGATCTCCCAAACTCATCCAACGAAAACAATCCTATATGGGTTGGGGTGGAAAGACTCACCATGACTTCCTAGTTTATCGCTATTTGGGAATATCTCTCACATGAATATCTTTATAAGATGTATGAGAAGGAATTGGTGAAACTCCATGGCAATCCACTCTTAATGGTATCTGATCATGTTCTCATGTTCACATCGAAATTATGGAAGAGTCATCAATATTACTTGAGCACAAGATTAAATTTCAAATGACCTATCACCACCCAAACGGATATCCAATCTAAAAGTAATATTTAGATTCTAAATGATATGATAAGATCCAGATCTATATAATTCAACAGTGGATGAGATCAACATCCCCCATTAGTTGAGTTCTCAAACAATAATAGCTTCAAATTTATTATTCAGATAGCTCCATATGATGCTCTATATGGAAAGCAATGTAGAACTCCAACCTATTTGGTTGACATTATAAAAATAAAGGTGCTTGGGCCTGATCATATTAAAGAGAATACATATTAGTGTATATTCATACAAACACATATCAAGGCTTCTCATAGGTAGAAAAATAGATATTCTAACAACTATCAAAGGGACATGGAGGTTTACATTGGAGATAAAGTCTTCCTTATAATACCTCCATTAACAAGAGTCCAGTATCATGGAATGAAAGGGAAGATAAACCCAAGATATATTATCCACATGGAGATCCTTGAACATATAATATTTATTTCCAATATTCATTTACTTCCCCCTAATATAGCTCATGTTCATGACATGTTTCATGTATCACACCTGAGGAATTACATACCTGATACATCACATGTACAGAACATAGAGGTGGTATAGATGGAAGATGACCACTTTTATGAAGAGCATCCCGTAAAAATAATTGACTAGAGAGATATGGTTCTATGAAATAATATAAACCACCATGAAAATGTTTTTTAGAGGAACCGTAAGTATGAAGAAGTATCTTGGGAACTAGTGAGGCAATGAAGGATAAGTACACACACCCTTTTAAGAATGATGAAATTTCGGGGGAAATTTTAAAAAGTGTGGATGAATGTTGTTACTAAAACATATATCAGTAGAATTTATCCCTCATACTATTAATTTCATATAGTATAAATCACCTAAAATAACTTATAGAGAATACTGGAAATATTATAAATGATGAATTATCAAAATAAGAAGTGTTTCTAGTAGTTAAAGAACCGATACTGATGAATTATTACCTTGAACTTAGGATTAGTAATAAGAACCACATGAATAGTAAACCAGCAATATGAATACTAAATTCAACCATAAAAGTCTAAATAAAATTTTTGCATCTTATATATGTTAATATGATGTAATTATATCATATAATATGTAACTAAATATTTTAAAAATTATTAGTTAGTTGTTTATATTTTTTTAGGGATAACTGCTAAATTAAAATTTCATAATTAATTAAATAATTTAATAGAAATTTTATTTTCATAAAATTTATACATAAAATAATATTTTTATGTGTTATGGTTGTATAATACCTTTAGGAGACCATCTGTAATTTTTAAAAGTGTCATAAAATCATTTACACTTCTTAAATAAATATTTTCTAGGTAATTGATGATTTTAATTATAATTAAAATTATTGATATTTAGAAATATATTTTCATAAAGTGAAGTTCATTTTTGAATTCTACATGTCAAAAAATGGTAAGAGTTAATTTTTGAGTTTTTTCAACAATACATGATTTTTTTATGAATTGTAGAATATGCTAATTTACGATAAATGCAAAATATAATTATTTATTGAGTGATAGATGATGTAATGCTGATGAAAGACCATTATATAGAACAATAATTCATTATAAAAATATTTTTTGTGGTAATTTTCAGCTAATTCATATTGGATATCCAAAATAATTAACTAATGAATATCATCTTTTAAAAACACCCCCTCCAATATTAATAATATCCCTCACCCCATCCTCTCCCCACACCTATCAAGCCTTGATCCATTCCTAAATTCCGCCCAATTCACTTAAATTTCCCCTACCCCAAATCATTCATCTCTTGATCTCATCAAAAGAACAATCCTAATTTCCTTGAGGAGGACATCAATAGCATAATTTGAGGGGTGAATCATATCTCTTCATCTTTTAATTTCCTATAAATTTAAAATTTTCTGTTATAATCTCCTCATATACCTAAATAGAAATGAAATTATATAATATAATAGATCGAATATAATGTAATTATATCATATTAATGGTTTATCTATCACTAAACTCCCCCTCTCTTATTTTATTAATGAAATCATTTCCTGTGATGTTCCCATTTTCTAACATTATCGTTGAGGCACATTCATATTCTATTAATGCCTTCAAAGATTTTAATAAAACAAATAAATAGTTGGAAAAAAATTTATTTTTATTTTGTAACACCTTTTCTATTCTGAAACTTGAAAATATACATAATACTAAATGATAAGACAAAATGTGTTCATTGTGTTACAGAAACCGCCAAAATTAGCCTATATCGATCATTATTAAATTTTACCTAGTAAGTCATCCGCATTTCATATAAATAAATTCAATATAAAATAATTTTAACTCAAGGAATATCATTAAAAATATAATAAGAATTATGTACATTTATCTAGATTTGAAATGAACTTCTATTCTAGTATACAAGTGAAGTGATCATTAAAATAAAGAAAACGAACACTCAAGAATAATGAATTTAAACTATATAAGTCATTAAAAGGCCCTTATGATAACTTAAAAACCCATAATGAATGTTATTATTGTATAAAATGTTCTTGTAATTGTTAATTAATGTCCATAACGTTATTAAACATGTCATTAATGTGATGTATGAATTCCTACATATTGTATGGGGAATTCTAAAAACCAATTCTCAATCGTTGGGTTTTCCTTATTTCAACTCACATTCAATAAGTATATTCCTTACAAATCATTTATTAGTCATTATCATAGATTTTTTGTGATATATATGTTTTATAGACGATTTTAGGAAATAAAAAATTTTCTCCAAAAGAGATCTTCTTTTAATGAACCCAGATTTAACATTGTGAAATATTTTCATATTCGCTCAAGAATAATAATACTTATATGATGTGTGTCAGAACCCGTGTTTTTTCGGACAGTCGTTTTGAGATGAAATATGAATTTTTTGCTGTTAGATGATCATGATGGGTAAAATGGTCATTTTACCTTCCTAGCTGATCTCAGAGAATTTTTCTGACCACTCGGTTGGTCCCAGGATAGGGAGTTTACCCTAGGATAAGAGTTTGGTGTAAATATGAGTTGTTCGAATTTTGGCAGAATATTTAATATTTAATATTATTAAATTTTATATTAAATTATTCATGCAAGATTTTTTGGAAATAAATTCTAAATGGAGAATCGTATTAAGAATTTGTCTGTTCCATTGAGTTCGGAATGTAGATTTTAGCCTAAGGAAGGCATAAAATGTCGGGCATTGGGGCCGGCCCGGACTCCCTTTTCATATGTTTCCTTTCTTCTTTCCTTTTCATTTTTCTCTCTTCATTCCTCCTCCTTCATGAGCAGGATACAAATGTGCTCCTCCTTGGACATATATTTTTTGGGAATATAATTATTGAAAAATAGGGAGAGTTAGAAGCCAAGAGGGGTACAGATTCTATGCTCTCGATGCGATGAGTTGGCGTGCGACATGTGGGAGCTGTGAAATCAATCGAATCGTCAGTGGTTTCCACCCGAAGGTAGGGAAATTTATTCTTTCTCCATATAACCAATATAAACATGTAATTTTAAGTATTTAAATAATATATTTCTTTCTTGTGGCCTCTTAAGGCCGAATCTAATGTTTTGAGGGTGAAAACAGGTGTTTCGACAGTTTTCTGGGTTTTCCTATCGGAAAACCCAGAATACATGGCGTTTATTGCAGGGGTAAACGCCTTATTTTATTCTTGTTCAGGGAATACAATGTTTTCTTAAGTACACATCGTGAAATTTGAGTCCATGTCGTGTAGTGCGTGACCGTGTGGCTTGTCGTGAGAAATAGAACACAGAATAGTGTTTTTTTGTACACGCCGTGTACAGTAAAGTGCACACCGTGTTGTGGTACTTGAGAATGTGTTTTATTGAAAATGCACATGGTGTGACTTTTTGTGAACATTACATGATGTGTACATTAAATTACATGCCGTGTAATTTTACATAGGCAGGCCCAATATGCTCTGGCCTTGTGCTCTGGACACGTACAACTTCAATTTAATAATTTTGGGATATCTTATGTTCTGGAAGTCAGAATTGGGCATGTGAGTTGTTGATTCTAAGAATTAATTCATGTAGATTTGAACGGTGTAATCCTTTTTACATTTAGAGGTCATATAAATGAGGTTTTTGGGGTTTTTATCTGAATAGAGGGGTTCTTCCTCTAGTTCTCAAGTTCAGTTAACACCTAAGAATGAGACATGACGTGGTTGATAGGATGGGTGTTCAGACCAACATGGTTGTGACCTTCAATATGAGATGAGATATGACCTAACTCCCATAACCTATTCTTTAGAGGATGTTTCCCTTTTGAGACGTTCCAATTTGTCCTATGAGTCTATGAGACCAGATACATCTAAGGTTCCCCTGAGGGATGCCTTTACTTATGGACTGACCTTGGGAGTTCCTTGTAGGATCCCTCTCCTAGTTTTCCTTTGATGGGACCCATGTTATGGAATTCTTATGTTCTCCTTACTTTGAGGATCCCATGTAGGATTACACCCCTAATCTTCATTAAGGATACCGCGTAGGATTCCTTCGCTCATGTTTACCTCGAGGATCCTGAGTACGATGCCTCCTATGTGGTTGACCTAAGGGACCCCGTGGGTGCCCGTGTTTGACCGACCATGTGTTGTTATGTCGGGTTTGGGTAGAGATGGTGATTAAGTGTCACCTATAACCCATTCCAAACTGGTAATCCCTTTGGGCCTTGGATTTATTATTGGGTTGGGCGTTCGGGGGACCCGCCCTGTTTGTTTATATCTGACTTGGTTTTCTAATGTCGTAGTGTTCACCAGAGGTGCTTCCTGGTTGGTAGCTGCTGAGCATGATGCGATGATTATTTCTTCATTTTTTGGATTCCTACTATTCCTTGTTTTCATTAATAGATGTTAATTGTTTATCAATAGGGTGAATTGTTGTGCTTTGGATGTATTTCCCATGCATTTTTTCCAGTTTTGACCTTTAGGTCATGTTTTCCTGTTAGGCTTCAGTTTACTTTCCATGCCTTGTATTGTAGGATGGTATGAATGTTGTTCTAAATTGATGATATGCCATATAATTCTATCCAAGTTGTTATTTAGGTTTACTTTGTCCATTACGCATGCTATACATTCTTTACTTACACATGGCTGTGAGAACCTGGTGTAGCAGACCATATAAAGAATCGACGTAAGGTCTTTTCCATAGTGTCTTTATAATTATACAATGTGAGACCATAGGGAGAATTGACGTTTAATTCTTTCCTAGAGTGTTTGTAGTTCCTTGAAGCGGTCCACAAGAGGAATTTACGTTGAGTGCTTCCCCAGAGCGCCTTTAGTATGATACGAGATTGTAGGGGGAATTGAGGGCGAGTGCTTCCCTAGATAGTCTGTGCTTTAGCTATACCAGAGGGGTTAGACTGTGTGTTCTACCCAAACTGTTGCTTGTGTTTTTAGGTAGGACCAGAGGGGAGAGGCTGTGATAACTACCCATAGGGTTACCAGTTGTGTTATCTTCTTGCTTCTATTTGAATGGTTGAACCAGAGGGGAAAAGCAGTGAGTACTTCCCAGAGGGTTAATTTTTTTGTATATCTTGTTCAAATACATATTTTTGGCGTTGGTCAAAGAAGGAACATATCAATGGGATTATAGACCCAAATATTGATGTAATGATACATGACATGAGTGGCACGATGTCTAAATCAATTCCCTTGCACAGGATGTCTAGGATATCGGGCTTAATGTCGCAAGGAACTACTACTAATGATGTTCATATTATTTGAATCACATAATCATGAATATTCATATTTATGTATATGTGTATAGGTATGAGATAATAAATATGTACGTATTTAGATGTGGACATACATGGTGGAACTTTCCCAGTCGATAGGGTTTACGTACCATAGGATCAAATGTGGTAGCACATTTGGTTTACTTCCTTTATTGTGTTTCATCTAGGCTGAGCAAGTTGCTGTTGCATACACATAACAACACAGTTATAGGATCCTTGTCGGGGTACCCTACTGAGATTATTTCTCACCCTTGCACGTGGTCCTCGATAGACGTGTAGACCTTATGTCTGATTTTTAGGTTGAGCACGAGTTGCATGGTGGATAGGGCCGAGGCCCAGTGTTGCATGATCAAGTGGAGCTACTCGAGTGGTTCTACTGATCGGGCTGATGTAGTTCGATATTGTCTACATATTGGGTACGTGGATTGGCTCGGAGTTAGTAGCAGAGCCCTGTACTTTTACTTTCAGTTTCTTTTTTTACTTGTATCTATATGGTCGGACCAGTGGGTGACCGTTGTTGTATTGTTTCGCATAGCTGTTTAGGATTTTAAAACATTTTACTATTATAGCTTGTTCTATTTTAGTTGTTTATTACATCCTCACACTGTTTACTATCTGTTGTGTATGATAATTAGTTATTTCTTATGTTTTCTTACACTGGTAGGAGGACATAGTATCCCCACTATCACACCCTAGGCCCTCGTTTCTAGTCGTTAGCCTCTGGCGTACGGGGAGGCGCGCTTGAGGCCTCTTGTAAAACTAGCTCGGAGCGATAGTTTTGTGGCATCCGGGTCAGGACGTTACAATGTGGGTTGTTCCCTGTTTCATTATATAACCAAATGTTTATGAATTTATGAATTATGAAATTAAACACATTCCAATCTATGGGTTATTTTGCACGATTTACATATGGTCTATGTGGTATGCATGATAATGTAAATGATATGATGTGATGGGTGGGCCTAAAATTTTAAAGAACAATGTAAATGATGTAGTGTGACAGGTGTGCCCAGATTTATATAGATCTCTAATGAATTAAGTAATTTGATGGATATCTTATGATAATGTGAAATATTCATGAACATGATTCTTAATTTGTTCATAACTATGTGTTGTAGATTACCACGAAGTCATTATGTTTCATTTTTATGCATTGCCCCATTCAAAGTCATTTCATAAGGAATTATCTCATGATTATGGTGAGAATTTTATGATTATGCTTACCCCATACTATATTATGTAATTTTATTATCTATACTCTTACTAAGTTTATAGATCATTCCTTTTTTGATGTATATCTTCATGTGATTACTTGTACTATGGAGAATACAAGGGATAAAAAGAATCTATGGAAGATGGAATTAAATAACTGTTTATGTATTATTGTGTAAATGTAATGTATCATCCTAGTTTTCCCATGATACTAAACTGTTGGATCATGGTTGTGTAACTATTTAAAGTTGTTTATCATTAAAATTATGTAATGGTAATTTAATAATAATTAGAGTGTAAATATTTTTAATTGATAAATATTAATATTTGATATCCCATTTTAAAACCACTTCTAATCCTATAAAAATCATGGATAATTCATAATGGGAAACCAAAAGATTATAAAAATATATTCAAGGAAATCAAAAAAATAATTATCTTAGTAAAAACACATTTAATAAAATAAAACCATTTAATACAAAAATGGAAACATTAATTATAAATAAATTTGGATCCTAAACATTCTGAACAACCATTTTTAATCATTAAAACCCCCTTTATTATTTTACAATATATTTGAAATTCATAAACACCATTTGTAATTATCATTTTTTTAATTATGAAAGCCTCTAAATTTTTCAAAGGGAACAGTAATAAAACACATAATCCAATTTAAAAAATTATTATTTATATCATTATCTGCACTTATTTATTTTAAAAACATATTTAAATCCTCAATAAATAACAAAAATATCAAATAAAAGTCAATAAAATTGAAAAACCTACCTCAAGAAATTAAATCATGTGGCCTTCATTGTAAACCACTAGATTAAGACACCTAGTATTGGTCACATACATTAGACAACAAAACTAACAGATAAAAACAACACGCAACATAAAAATCAACCAACCACAACCACGGAGGTCAGGAAAATAAAGAATGATAAATTAAATAGTCATATAAAAATTAAAAATCCTTGACTATTAATTTTGATAAAAATTATCAAAAACACTCAAAATAAACCATAAGATGGATTGGAAGTGGGTGAAATGTCACTGTGATTTCCTTAGGTCAGTTGGGAATAATGGGAGATGAATCACCAAATAAAATGAAATCTAAATTTCATAAATAATTAAACATGATTTGGTTTCACTATTTAACAAATAATGTGGTAAATAAAATGTATCCATTAACCAAAACTACTCATGTCACCTGATATCAAATGAATTTTTTCCAAACCATTCATCAAATACTGATATCTTATAAAAATCCAAAATACTCGAGTTTTCAGCAAACACATACATAAATTCAATTCATCCAATCACAGATAATAAATTATAAAAAAAGAAACACCATGGGTTTCACATAGAATCTTTTCAATTTTAACATACATTAAACAGTCAACTGATAATATTTCTTCCAATTTACTCACTAAATCCCTATTTATCTAGAGTTAAGAGCTATTATCACCGTTTATTCAATATTATTCTCCACATTATCCTCTAATTCAATTTAGGAATCATCTTTTCCTCTAAGATATAGAGTGTGATCATGTATTTAAAAGTTATTTCTTCTTTAAATTTTCTCTTCCTTATAAAATCATGTCACAACATAGAGTTTAAGAGTGTATTTTGAATTCATATATGGAGAAGTCTTATTTTTCCTCTATAGATGATTACTTTAGTTTAAAACTCATAGTAAAGGTACTCATACGCTTTATTAAAATTGATGAATCTTTAAAAATATTATCAATTCACTTGATGTAACTTATTATCTCACTCTCCCTAGTGAAATAGTCATAAAAAAATTAATTTTATGTAGTTATTATGTAGTTAAATATATATCTCTATATCTATATTTTAGCATCTATAATTTTGAAATTTCCATTATATATTTTCTTTTATATTAACCAGAATCTCTAGGTCTATTTTGAAACCCATTATATTTTTCTTCTTGTGATCTAACAATGGTAAATAAATAATATAACAATATTTTAAATAATGTATATTTTTATTACTATATATGGTTTTCATGGTATCATTTTCTAGTGGGTGAAAACCTCTGTATCATAACAACAATATAATCATGACCATATAATAAATGACAGTTAACCATTTCATTCTACTATCCATAAATACACATCTATTCAAATAATGTTAAACATATAAAATTGAAAAAATTAATTTACACTATATTGATGTTTATATAAATGTATTGTAATATGGAATTGGGTATGATTTTATACCACTTGGATATCCAAATTCAGTCTCAAACCCACTAATATAGGTATTAATTTGTGGAAGATCATCATAAAATATATTTTTAAAATATTTCCATTGTGTTGTTTTATGGTTTTTATCTTCTCTTTATAACTCAATTCCTCATCAATATTCAATAATCAATAGAATGAAAATAATAGAGTAGTTTCTAAATTTTTAATATCTAATGAGGAAACATACAGTATGTTTGTTTGACTAATGTAAATGTGATAGATTATATAACTATTTTCTTCCTGACACTGATTAATTTTTGTAACCAAAAATATATAAATGATCATATAGATATATTCCATTTACCATGGATAATAATGTCCACATTTTTAAATGAAACAATATTATTTAAATTTATACAATGAGTATTCAAGATTTAATTATACTATTCAAGTTAAAACTGTCAATTAGAAAATTTAAGATGTCCATACATAAGTGAAAGATATTTTCATTAAAAAATAATGTTATTTTATTATTAGAGAATTATCCACATTACAACATGTTTTTTGATCATCACTATAAATCAATTATAATTATTGAAAAATATATGGATGAAAAAACACATAAACCTATATAATGACAATAAATATAAGGGATTAAAATTATCATATCTACAATATCATTCAAGAAAAAAATTATTAATTTTATGACTATCACATGTAAATGTCTCTTTCTTCCACTCAATTCGACACAACTGTTCTGTACTAAATTATATATTATCTTATTGATTCTTAATTATAAATATCTTTTTATTTCTTCTTGTTATCCTTTTATATTCATAGATTTAATTATAAGATTAACAATTCCATAATAATATATAAAAATATTAACTGATTATATGAAATTCAATTTTCACGTGTCAATATACTCTAAGAATTTCTTGGTTATTATGATTTAAATTATTTTTAATAATTTATATTTTAAATTACAACAAATATTTATTGCTCAAATTTACATTAAATTATCCTCAATTTTATTTCATGATCTATCTCTCCAATAGTAATCTATGATGTTTTATAAAAAAATTGCAATCTATTTATCTCGAGTCTATAGATCATTAATAATTTTTTTATAATATCATCTTCCACATAAAATTATATTATTGAAGGCATCTTTATAAACTCCTAACACCATATCATAATATTTAGATTACTTTTTCTATGACCAATATTATTCCAAACTATTTTAATATTTATACATCAAGTGATATATCGTATCTGTATAATAAATCATATGATGTTATCAAATATTATGTCATTGCTGATTTTATAGATTAACTGATAATATATATGAGTAAATAAATATTTTTATCTTCCTGAAATGACTTGTATATAATGAAGGAATTACACTAATCAAATTAATATTGAGTCAATCCAAGTTATCCTTATAATTATTTAATTTATATTATTATGTTTTAATGACCCTTATGATTACCATGGTTTATGATATAATTTTTTACACCATTTTTGATTCATTATAAAAGTGTCAAAATGACTCTTTGATGTGGGTAATGAATATTATGATATAATAACATGAAAATTATATTCAAAAGTAATAATCTGAAAATTAATATAATAGGTTTTAAAATCCTTCAAAAAACTATCCCAGTATATAATTTTTTTCTTGAAAACATCCTAAACATATCCAATGATCATCAAATATCGATTACAACAAATTAAAAATTCATCTCCAATTTAATTTTTTATTTCACAATTATTGGAACAAATTTTAAATTATATTTTTAAAATAATAGGATAGTCAAAATATTATTTTTTAAAGAGGAATTAATACTAAAATGAAAGATTATTTATTATATAGTTTGTAGAGAAAAAACTCTAAATTGGATGGTTTCAATGTGGGATATTAATGTTGAATAAGAAAACATGTATGTTACTAATAACATGCCACTAATCTACATGATATTTTCAATATCATGTTTGTTTTCACATACTTGGTTATATATATTTTTTTGAATTTTATTTAATGGATCCCCCCTTATAAGAATGCTAAATTAGTGAGATCGTGTAATATTATACATGGAGTCAATGCTCGGTGAGTAAATTATTCATGGATATGTGACTAACAAACACTGAAAAAAAATATCATCTTATATTATATCTCCCAAGAGAGAATTTAATGGGAATTATAAAACACCCAGGGGATATTTAGGACTCTATATTTAAATATAATGACAAATTTTTTATTTCAATGACTAAAAAACATCATATAAATTTCCAATATTAATGGAGATGAATGCACATAAAATTATCACTCATATGAGAGACAACAACATAGTTATGAATCAATGAAATGACTATTCAACATTGATATGGGAACTAAGGAATCCTCTAGGTAATCCTACCCTACATGATGTTTTATTGATGAATCACATGATGAATTCATTCCACACATATGGGATTAAATATACTTTAGGATAAGTGAATATAATTTGAAATAAAATAGAAAAATATTTATAATTTGGAGAATATTGATCATATAAATAAAAAAATTGGATTTTTAGGTCTGAAAAACCTAATGATTTACACCCTAACATTTAAAACGTATACATTATAATTATTTTAATCGATTATAAACAAACAATATTATTTTATTTTTAATGATCATTTTGAATTAGATGACGAATGCTATTAATAATATAATATTATCAATTATATAATTATCTAAATTATTATCATTAATATACTATATTGTAACATACAATTCAAAATCATATGTGATATTAGTGAAAGAGTTATATGTATAGTTCTTGTGATGATTATGGATAAAATAAATTATGGTATCTAAAATGCTATTATTATATTAAATAATTCAAAAAATAAATACACTTTATAAGAGAAGGAATATTTATTCATTCGGAGAATTCAAATGGGCATATTTTCTGTTGAAAAAAAAAAATATTCAAATCAATTATATGTATCATTTATTATGATTATGTTATATGAAAATAAAAAGTTTATATGAAGCTCATATAATTGTAATTTTTTTAGTTATCAATGAAAAAAGGAGTTAAAAATATTGGGGCATTTCATCTATCAATGATACCTCATAATTTTGGGATTGAATATCACATGGTAAATGGTCCCAATGTATAGAATAACTAATGTTTTATATTCCACTCAAATGATAAGGGTTTCTAAATTAATTAAATATATTGTTATATATTTAAATCTAAATTAGATTAAATCTATCACTAGTATGAATGTTTTATCTAATGTTATGTACGAAAATAAGAAAAATTGATCCTATAAAAAATTATTATGAATTATTTTTATATAGGTATGTGTCTAATTAAAAAATAAATTAAATTTGGGAATTTATTCTCTCATCACCATGGACAGGTGACAATGGATGATGTCAAAAAACACAATAGTATTTCTTTCACCAATTATTGTAGAAAAGACTTTTTAATAAAGAATGGTTATTTGAGATACTTGTGACATGTTCTAGAGACATTGAAATTTTGGAAGGAATAATGATATACCCCAATTTTTATTCATAAATTCAAATAATATATGATTGTGTTTTTGAAATTTGGGGATAATTTCTATTATCTTATTTTAACATGTACATGTTTTTAGTTTTTATGTGGTTGAGGTAGAAAATATGTAAAAAAAATCTCCCCCAAAATAGTGGGGACTATAATGTAAAATATCATTTTACTGTTTTGGGATTCATGATCTATCCACATGGATAATATAGTAATGTTCAAGATCGATAATTTTATAATTTTAATGAATATACATGGGCTTGTCCGCCAAATAATAATTGAAAATCAGCACAAATCATGTTTGAAATATGTGATCGAAAACACTTATGTAACTTCAATTTTGGTAAAAATTATTTTTAATTCAATATTATTTTCTCTAAAAATTTGATGTGGTGTGTTTTCTTAAATATACCTTTCTTAATACCCATAATAATGTATCCATATTGAATTACATCAAAGAAATCATTTCATGTTTCTATTCCTTTTTATCCAAAACCATATTAACATAAAACATATTTGAATAATAATTTAAATATTAAAACATGGATAATATTTCAATAACTAAATGAGTATGTCAAATTATAGGAGAGTGAATTGAACGTACTGTGATTTTGTAACACTGGTAACATTGAACCCAAATAAAATTATTACTATTTAATTACTAATTTTTTTATATTTGGATATATATATTTTTAATACATAAATATATTGTATTATTAATTGTTCATACGATAAATATAAAAGTATAATTACATTATTTTTATATCAAATGTTTTCTTCAATTCCCATCAATAAGGACAACCTGCTGATATAATGAAAATAAACGTCAAGAATGTCTTATGTTATAGATAGATAGATATGATGAATTACCATTAGTTATTTGGGGGATTATAATAGATGATACTATATCTAATGAAGTAATGAAATGGTTTTTTCTTATATAAGAGATTATGAAGAATAAACCTATAATAAGTACATTTCCAAATTTTTATTTCTTTAGATTTTCCTCCCCATGATCATTTCTAATGATCTATTTATATAAGATCACTATAAATGTGAACATTTAATCAAACAATTGAATCTATAAGGAAAAAATAAGAGTTCATGGTTTTAGTGATGTATCATATATATGAATATTTATTATTTTTAATATATTTATTGAATGAATTGATGAGTATTTTATCTTTTGGAGATAATAAGAAGGTATATACAACCCACTATCAAGGATGATTGAACCAGGACTAGATTCATCTATAAGGTAGATTAACTAATGAATTTTAGAAATAGTAAAATATAAAGTAATTAATGTATGGATATATGGTGACATTGATTTTATTCTAGTTATGAAGATACATTATGTGGAAAAGGGATTGTATAATAAAACATGTTTTTTTAACAATAGTTTGTTATTTTCATAAAACAACATTATATCTATAAATGAAATTAGAAGCTAAAAAATAGTTATATTGGTTTTTTCATTAGAATAACTTAAATATAGATAATTTTATATTGGGTCACATAATATGTTTATCCCAACGTTTGACTTATATAGTTGAATCAATGATCATAACAATGTGATCCATTTTTAAGGTATTATAGATCACCCGAGTATTTGTGGTCACAAGTGGGTAAATAAAAAATAAAATTATAATTTAGTGACATATCAAATAATTTAAATAAAATATATTTCAAAATTAAATATAATTTAATTTAAATGTTAATTTGACAAAATTGAAGATTTTTTTTTCATATGTGCAGTAAATATTAGATATTTCATAAAAATAATTCAAATGAAACTTAAGTAATTATTCTTTTTTATTTGATCATATAAAATAAGAGACAATTAATAGTTATTAGAAATATGTATGTGACACTTATAACTTATTAAATATGAATTATGGTATATATATGGTTATTTTTATAGATAAAACATCATTGAGAACTAATATTAGATTAATTTTTTTTACATAAGTAGAAATTATTTTTTCATAACTAGAAATCAGGTTGTTCCTCCATTTAACGAATTAAATCATCTATATTAATCTATTTAAATATCTACAGTGAAAAATGAGAGAAAATAAAATTAATTACTAGATTCCATATTTTTTAATCAATCATGTATTCTTCTAGGGATGACATAAATGTCATCATGAAATTTATATTTTTTGATAGAAACAAAAAATATTTCAATAAACAATGAGTTTTATACAGAATGTGTGAATCATCTATAATGATATATTCATGGATCAAATGAATCAATTATAAAAAAACAAAATATTAAATTACTATGATTAGAGAAAATATTAAGGAATATTTTCATTTTTTCAATATTTATAAATTCAATTTTTTATAAACTATGAGAGAAACTATGTGGTTTTATTTTGAATCATGTTTAATGAAATAACATTCGGTTAGAATTTTTTAGGACACTAATAATGAATTATTCTTCCCACCTCAGATCCTTTAAATTGTAATATAGTTGTTGGATGAAATTTAATTCTATAATATTGACCAATGTTTTTAAGATACATTAATAGGGGAGTCGTGTGATCTAAAAATTTGAGACAAAATAAAAAATTATGTTTATGTGAATAGTTTTTTCAATCTTATATTTGATTGTAATTTCTGGATGGATTAATAAGTAAAATAATTTGGGTTTCTGATGTTTGGTTTGTGGTCTCCCACTATTAACTGAAAAAATATCTTTTGTTTCAAATTTAGTACCCAATGATACCCTCCAACCCTACATCTCTTTTCTACTCTATATAACATAGGGTGACATCACAATGTTGTGTTTCATCTCTTGTAATTTCATTCTCATAACACCAAACCCATAAATGTAACCTTTCATAGCCCACACATCATTCCCCTATATACTTGGGCCACACAAATTTGGGGTTTACTCAACCCTTTTGGGACCATAACCTAGTATAACTAACCCAATATCCAATTAGATTCCATTTATAACTACAATAATCTAAACTAATACTGATAAATCCGAATATTGATAAAATTATTTTAAAAATATATCAATTATTTTAATATAATTTCCCAATGACCGTACTACTTGTTGTATTATAATTAATTTTTTTAATTATATATTATTTTTAGCCAACCCAAAAATCTAATTTTTAGTATATTAAAATTTTGTTTCACAAGGGAAATATATATTAACTGGTCCACCAATATTAAATCATATTATAATTCAGTTTTAGCACAAATTGATTTTATTTATTTCAATTTTATGTTATTTTATTTATAATTTATTAAATAATACAATTGTGGGATTCATGTATCATCTCTCCCTAATAAAATAATTTAACATCTGGTTTATCAAAATTTTATTCCATAATATATTTCATCCTATTGACATCACCTATTAAATTTTTTTGTATGTTATTATGAATAATATGGCACTTATAATTATTTTATTCAATGTGAGATGCAATGTAAATCAAAAAATAAATAAATTCAAATGAGAATACAGATGCAAGAACTCAATCCAATTAATGGAATATGAAGTATCACTTCATTATTGGTTGATTTGTAATCTAATTAATAAAAAACCACTACATCAAATCCCATTAATATGTTCACATTGTGGTTTTAGCTTTTATGATTAAGTAAAATATAAATTTTTTGGTGAAAATAGACAACATTGGATAGTTAACAAATATCATCAAATAAAAATAGTTTTATTAAAAATGAATGTTTTCTGTCTGTGAAACTAATTTTTTAATGAAATTATAATGTTTTAATTATAATAAATGAAACGTATAATTTATAAACATACATTTAGAAAATTAAAGAAATTTTTTTCCTAAATTTAAATTATGATATCTTTTACATCACTGACATGAGTCACGAAAGAAATATAGTTTTGGGTATGTAGTACTCACTATAGGGCGGCACATATTACTTTGTTATAATAAAATTTATGGGTCTACATATCAAAACATTATATAAGATAATTAACCATATCTTTATTTCTTTAATTTTGGAGTGATGTGTGGTGTAAAGTAATGGTTATTATTTTCCAGAGTTGGGAATCCCATCAACATATAATGATGTTTTGTGTTTGTGTAGTTGGTTAACCATAATTCTATTTGAAAATCACTATCTAGTGGTGTACAGATTGATAAAAATTTGAAAATTTGTTTCGTGATCTCTACCCAATAGATTTATCATCTTATAAAACATTATAAATCTAATTCCTAAGGCCTATTGGGATTTAGGAAAATTTATAGAATAATTTTAGTGTAATAATTAAATTACATCTATATTATATGTTTTTATGAAATAAGAACTAATATACCAAATATTATTTAATATATAGATTTGGAAATAAAGACAATAATATCACTCTCTCAATGATCATTCGATTATAGAAAAAATTTCATGTCTAAAAAAATTATCATGATATTTTATAGGAACATGCATATTTTACTACTCCAAGAAACAGAATTATATTCACTAGAGTCCTCACATCCATTTGATCCTCATCTAGTGGTAAAACAAATAAAATAATGAACCCTACATGAGCCAATACAAGTTATCAATGGATATTAAGATATTCATTTTATCAATTTTAAACCATGAATTAAATAAAATTTATAATGAAAATGATTCAAACAAAAAATATAGTACATCTCTTTATGTAGTACTTGGAGTGAGTATGGTAAGAAAAATGAAATATTTATATTGAACTAGTATTATTTATATTGGGAGAATAATCCTAGTCTATTACTCATATACTCAAGATGATTGGGTATAATTTGGGATTGAATAATTTATATCCTATGATAGATAAATAACTACCCACTGAAGTCATATTTTAATACATATTACCAAGATTCTTAAGACCTAATTTTGTCTATACATAGAATAAATTTGAAGAAGTCATTTCCTTGAATTTTGGAAATGGTACTATAATATTATAATGATATTGTTTATTGTAATTATTTACACATTATATTGTACAACAAAAGGATTGGAATGTCTTGAATAAAAATAACTAAATAATACCAAATGGATGTTGAGTATATTACATCCATAAATCCATATATATTTAGTGAGAAAATTATGAATGAGGATGTTTATATGAATGCAATCATAAGTGTCTCAAGAGGAATAATATTTATTAATTTTATGAATAGGTAAGGATAGGCCCCAACTTCATCTAAATTTGTAATTGAATGAAATATAACTATTTTCATTATTTCTAAATAGGATATTACTGGTGTATTAAATAATTGTATTGAATTATATGAACCATGTAAATTTTAGACGTTATAAAATTTTAATTATTATATCAATGAAGCTAATAGGGAAATAATATATCAATCAAAATTGGGGGAAAACATCTTATATTAACAAATCAATTAATATAAATACTTCAAAGCCTCTAATATATATGTAATTATCAATATAATATTCCTCGAATGACATAATAAATTAGGTGTACATAAGCCATCATGCATTCCTCCTAGTATGATAGAGGCTACCAATTGGAAATGAGGGTAATCAATAAATATTTGAAGTAAAATACTCCCAATATATATAGAATAAATATCCACAAATTACCCAAAATCATACATAATAACTTTTTAAAGTATTAATGTTTGGAATAAATATAAAATAAATAAACAACACATAAAAATGTCATAAAAATTTGAATTGTAGTAATATATCGAAATAAATATCCCTCCACGAGGATCATATATCGAAATAAACAAATAAATATTCAGAACAAATGGGAATCCACTGTTATCCCTAAGCCTCAACTCAAACCCATCACTAAATCATATCGAGCTACTCTATCCATGTAAAGACCCGTAAAATTCAAGGAAAATTTTTTCTTAATTTTCTTTAGAATTTTACAAGAGCGCGGTTTCAGACGGCACCTGATTCCGAGGCCCGGAGTGCCCGGAATTAATTTCCGAAGTTTGGCTCGGGTACGTTCAGTGAACGAACGAGCGGGAATTCCTAACTTTTGATCCGGTGCTCGGAATTGAAATCCGAGGGCACCGATGAACTCGCAGCGCCGATATTCGCTTAAAGAGACCTTTTCGGGAGTTGCGTTTGTTGCGGGTTGAAAGTTAATTTTTGAGGGTTTAGGTTGAGTTAAATAAAATTTGTATAGAACAAATTTTATTTTAACTTCTTAAAACCTCTCAAAGGAGGTTGGAAGTGGGACCCACACCCACTTAACCTCCCTTGGGAGGATTAAGTGTGGTGGGGCCCACACGAACCCCCCACCTTTTCAACTCCCCACTCTCCCTCTTAATGGCTTGACAAGTTAACTTATATTTAATTATACAATTCATGTATATTAAATAAGTGAGTTAAATGTGGAGTTATCTCTTTTGAAATTCAAACTTTTGAATTTCTTCAAATGTGTTTTGTAATAATAAAATAAGAAGTGGTCTTATTTTATTTTGGGTTGTTTCGTTTGTCTTCTTGAGAGGTGGAGAGCTCCTCTTCTTCTTCTTCAACCTCAACAAAGAACGCGAAGAACGTCGTTCTTCAACGAAGAACTTCTCCACCGAAGAACACGATCCATCCGCGACGCCGTATCCGCGACGCGACGTTCTTCTTCCGCGTCATCCCTTCCGCGACGGTTTTCCGCGACGAACGCCTTCGACAACGACTCTTCCTCCGACGTCAAGGGGATCGACACCGATATTCCACGACTCCGTCACGTGCGACTATCGAGGTAGGGGTCCTTGAGTTCGTTGTTCTCTTTATAATTTGACTTTCCTCGAGACTTGACGAGGAACGCTCTCTTTTCCGACGAAGAACGCCGCAACTCCTTTCTTCGTTCACCGTGACAACGAAGGGGACGCCATCTCATCTTCGGACAACCTTCGTCGGCAAACGAAGATCCGCCAACGTCGTGTCTCTTCGGGCATAGCACTTCGTCAACGGATTTGACGAACGACGACCGCGACGCCCGACTTCCGCGACGCCGTCTTCCGCGGATCGTAGACGATTCTTCGAATCTTAAAACCGAGGTAGGGGTTGTTGGTTCATTATTTCTTTATTCTTTTTCCTTGAACGTGGATCTCGCATGTCTAACTTGATGTTTGATTGTTTAAGTTGCGTTATTAATTTAACGCGAGGGGGGCCGGACCGCACGAACACGGCCGAACCCCCCCCTCCAACGTTCTTGTTGTTCTTGCGGGTGGAAGCAAGTGGCGTGGTGCCGTCGCACCACGCGGATGATTGTGCGTTTAATTTTACGCATCGCCGTCGCGCTTCGCCGAGGAGAGTCTTCAAGAACGCGACGCCGTCGCGCCGCGTTGGAAGGATTCATGGCACGGCGAAAGAGGCGCGGTGCCGTCGCACCGCGCCGGACGACGAACACCGCGGCCGGTTCCGGGCCGCGGCGGGACGAGAAGACCGCGGCCGGTTCCGGGCCGCGGCAGGATGAGAAGACCGCGGCCGGTTCCGGGCCGCGGCGGAAGAGGAGACCGGCGGCGTGGCCGCCGGCGTCGGAAGACGAGGGCGGGACCGGAATTTCCGGTCCCGTTGGTAAAAACGGGCCGGCCAGCGGGCCGGCCGGATGTCTTAAAAACCGGGGGAATTAATCCCCCGGCCTTCCTTTAAAACCCCCCTCTTAATGAGGGGGCGGTTCTTGAGGAAAGGGGGCAGCGCCCCCTTTGGTCCAGCCGCCAGCAGGCCCCCCCCACGTGAGGGGGGGGGGGGGGGGGCGGTTTGAAGAAACCGGCGCGGCACAAAGGCCGCGCCGTTTTTGTGAAGGAACCGCGGGGCTGAGCCCCGCGTGCGCAGCCCGTGCGGCGCACCCAGCCGCCAGCGCGGCCCGCTGCCGCCGCCAGCGCGGCCCGCCGCCGCCGCCAGCGCGGCCCGCCGCCGCCGCCGCCGCGACCCGCCGCGCCACCGCCCGCCGCCGCCGCGCGCCGCCGCCGGCCACCGCGCCGCCGCCGTCCGCCGCCGCCGGCCGCCGCCTCCGGCCACCGCGCCGCCCAGGGGGGGGTCGGGCCGGGTCGGCCCGGACCCGGACCCCCCCGTTTCGAACCTGTTTTGGTTTTTGGCTCATAACTTGAGCCTCGGACCTCCGAATGACGAACCGTCAGCGGCAACGCGATCCTTGGATCGAGACGGTCGTTTTGATATATCGCACTCAAGGTTTCGGTTTACTTTGAGTTCGGCCGGGTTGGTTCGTTCACGAAACCAACCGGGCCTTCGGAGCGGAAACGCTCATATCTTGAGCCACGGGCGTCCGATTGACGCGCCGTCTGTTTCGTTGACTTCCTCTTGATGAGACGGATCTTTTGGCATACTCCGCCCGAGGTTTGGACGCAGGTGGAGTACGGTCGGGTTGGTTTTGCTTTAAAAACCAACCGGGCCCCGGAGACGAAAATGCCAATAACTCACAGGCCGGGCGTCCGATTGACGCGCCGTCTGTTTCGTTGACTTCCTCTTGATGAGACGAAACTTTTGGCACCCTCCGCCCGAGTTTTGGGTGCAGTTGGTTAGTGGCCGGGTTGGATCGCACCGAAATCCAACCGGGCCCCTGGAACGGGAAAAGCTGTTATCTTTCAGACAGGACGTCCGTCTGACGAACCGTCAGCGACGTTGATGATCACGATGAGAAACGGTCCCTATGAGTATACCCTATGAGAGTTCGGGGTACAGTTGAGATACGGCCGGGTTTGGTTCGCACACGAAACCAACCGGGCCCCTGGGACGAAAAGGCTAATAACTCACAGACCGGGCGTCCGATCGACGCGCCGTCTGCTGCGTTGAGACCCCTGTGACGAGACGGACTTTTGAGATACTTCTTCGTGGGTTTTTGTGATACTTGGAGTATCGACCAGTGGCTCGTGGAGCGGACCCTCCCGGAGACGAGCGTGCAGAGTACGGAGACCGTGTAGCCGGCTGAGACCTGACGACTGCTTGACCGACTCGACTTGGAGTGAGTCGACTAGCCCAGTGGACGGAGCGCCCGGTATTTGGCGGCAGACCCACGGCGGACGGAGCGCCTGGTAGTTGGCAGCAGACCCGCGGTACTCGACAGGAGGAGTACCTCAGTAGGCTATCTGGGTGGCGCCCGGTATTTGGCAGCAGACCCTCAGCGGACGGAGCGCCTGGTAGTTGGCAGCAGACCCGCAGTACTCGACAGGAGGAGTACTTCAGCAGTCTTAGGTTAGTGAGCAGTACCTCGGAGTCGTGACAGGACTACTGCACACTTCAGAGACGGGGCTCTTCAGCAGTTACGGTTTCGATAATGAAAATCCTGGTTTGAGCTGAGACTTTTGACCCTGTGTTACTTAATGATTGAGATGGGTCACTGGCTAACTTTGGTATATGTATGGGCATATACCCGGGTAGTGGTTATCCGTCGATTTCACAATTCTTGTGTTTCCTCATGATTGAGATGGGTTACTTGATAACTTAGGTATATGTATGGGCATATACCTAAGTAGAGTTTATCTGTTGAGATCTTCTTGTGTTTAACCTTGTTGGTTTTGTGAGACCTTGAGGGTCTCGGGGTCCCTTCTGAGTATCGTTATACTCACCCCTGCACGGGCTATGCCCGCACCTCGTTGTGTTGGTTGCAGACGACGGACAGTGCTGACAGAAGCCGAAGGTTCGAGGACTGGACGATACCTGGAGGTGGACTATACGACGAGGCGGTACCCGGAGGAGGACCACTGGGCGGGACATACTCGGAGCGGATGGCGGGACCCGAGGAGCAGAGGAGCTATCTGTACCCACCCTTCAGGTGGGATTTCTAGTGGACATCTCAACATAGCAGCTTTACTTTTCAGTCGCTGTTTTCCCTTTTCGAGTTGTACTTTACAGTTGGGCTTGTATTTCCGGCCCTTTTTACTTTTCAGCTCTTCTTTTTGTACTTAGTGTTTTACTTCCGCTTGTACTCTGTGGTGCTTGTTTTCTTATAAAGGCAATGCCTTCCCAGATATCGGGATTTTACGCCTTTGGTGCTAGTCGCCAGCCCCTGGCCTATGGAAGGCGGGCTTGGGGTAGTCACGGCACGGGCCCCGAGGACGGGTCGTGACAAATTGGTATCAGAGGAGTTCGGTTCTACCGCAGAACTTATAACTCTGATGTTTCTTTCTGTGAAGCAATAGTGTTAAGAGTACCGAGTGTGGTTTTCAGTTCAGGGAGTCCAGTGTTGGTGCGGGCGGCCGACGTATCCATACACCAGGACCCTGACAACTGATTTCCGACTTTGTGCACGAAAACACTGATTGCGTGTGTTTTCAATAGTTTTTCCCCTTAAAACGGCTCAAACCAGGTCAGCTCACCAGGTATAATCGTTTGATCGTGTTACGTTGTTTCTTTCAGGATGTCTTTTCTCAGACGACCAGCTAGAGCCCCGAGGGATGAGCGTACTGACAGTCTGTCGAGCGACGAGGCTTCGGTACAGGGCCCTCTTGCAGTTGGGCCACCGATGCCACCAGCCCCAGCAGTAGGCGATGCACGACGCTTGAGCGCGCTGCACGAGTTCCAGCGCCAGAGGCCACTCAGGTTCAGGGGAGAGACGGACCCGCAGGCGGCTGAGTTTTGGCTGGAGGCTGTGGTGAGAATCTTCAGGCTAGTGGGGACGCCGGCAGATTTCATGGTGATCTTTGCTACCAGCCTCCTTCAGGCAGCAGCAGGTAGGTGGTGGAGCCACTTGTTTCAGTTTTGCGATGAGATGGACTTCGCATGGGAAGACTTCGAGACCTTCTTCAGGGTGGAGTTTGTGCCAGTATCTCTACACCCCGAGCGTGTACAGGAGATTCTGCCTTTGCCGCGTGTTTTTCGATCAGAAGCCGAGTCATCTGTGGGCAGTAGACAGAAGATGCAGAGGTCCAGGAGGACCAGACGAGCAGTTGGGCGATCTCGGGTTTTAGGACCAGTGGTGCAGGGCACCCGAGGTGGGAGCAGAGCTAGCCGTGCAAGGAGCAGGTTGTGTTACTCATGCCGCGAAAAGGGACATCTGGCACGTGACTGTCCGACTCCCGATCCGCAGGCTCTGGGAGAGCCACCGAGATAGAGGCAGCGACAAATGCTTGAGCAACAGTAAAGCAGGTGGACAGGGGAGGAACTAGTGGATACGTCTTTTGTACTTCTAGTTCCATGTTGTTGTTGCTTTTATGTAGCGTCTTGTTTTATGAGCTGCAATAATAAAAAGACGCATTCTTTTGTGATGTTTTCTTTCCTGTCCTCTTTTGTGATGTTACTAAGAGGTTCCAGTTGACTGTTGACTTGACCCTCACTTGTGAGACATCTACTGGAGGAGACCAGTTACCACACACTGATGCCGACAGTGTGACTCAACCCTTGGAGGCGAGAGTAACGGTTGGATCTCTTAGTAGTAGCGTCGAGGCCTTACGACGTCATCCTTGGTATGGATTAATATCATCCATGTTAGGATTGACTGTTTTAGGCAAAGAATGTGGTTCATCCAGGGGATGAGACCATGTTTCTCTTTTCGGCAAAGAAGAAATCTTACAGCTCTTGTGGGACCAGAGATGGTCCGGGCCACGTCAAAAGAGGTCCATGTCATCCAGGAGCGGGTCCTACATGGACGATCGATTCCTCTTGTGCGCAACAGATGGCGGCACGGGAATCTCCAGGAGAGCACATGGGAGCGGGAGGCTCAAATGCGTGCTCAGTGTCCTCTTTTTGTTTCCCTAGTTTTTGATGTAGCTTTACGGGGACGTAAAGCCCTGAGGTGGGAGTAATGTAAAGACCCGTAAAATTCAAGGAAATTTTTTTCTTAATTTTCTTTAGAATTTTACAAGAGCGCGGTTTCAGACGGCACCTGATTCCGAGGCCCGGAGTGCCCGGAATTAATTTCCGAAGTTTGGCTCGGGTACGTTCAGTGAACGAACGAGCGGGAATTCCTAACTTTTGATCCGGTGCTCGGAATTGAAATCCGAGGGCACCGATGAACTCGCAGCGCCGATATTCGCTTAAAGAGACCTTTTCGGGAGTTGCGTTTGTTGCGGGTTGAAAGTTAATTTTTGAGGGTTTAGGTTGAGTTAAATAAAATTTGTATAGAACAAATTTTATTTTAACTTCTTAAAACCTCTCAAAGGAGGTTGGAAGTGGGACCCACACCCACTTAACCTCCCTTGGGAGGATTAAGTGTGGTGGGGCCCACACGAACCCCCCACCTTTTCAACTCCCCACTCTCCCTCTTAATGGCTTGACAAGTTAACTTATATTTAATTATACAATTCATGTATATTAAATAAGTGAGTTAAATGTGGAGTTATCTCTTTTGAAATTCAAACTTTTGAATTTCTTCAAATGTGTTTTGTAATAATAAAATAAGAAGTGGTCTTATTTTATTTTGGGTTGTTTCGTTTGTCTTCTTGAGAGGTGGAGAGCTCCTCTTCTTCTTCTTCAACCTCAACAAAGAACGCGAAGAACGTCGTTCTTCAACGAAGAACTTCTCCACCGAAGAACACGATCCATCCGCGACGCCGTATCCGCGACGCGACGTTCTTCTTCCGCGTCATCCCTTCCGCGACGGTTTTCCGCGACGAACGCCTTCGACAACGACTCTTCCTCCGACGTCAAGGGGATCGACACCGATATTCCACGACTCCGTCACGTGCGACTATCGAGGTAGGGGTCCTTGAGTTCGTTGTTCTCTTTATAATTTGACTTTCCTCGAGACTTGACGAGGAACGCTCTCTTTTCCGACGAAGAACGCCGCAACTCCTTTCTTCGTTCACCGTGACAACGAAGGGGACGCCATCTCATCTTCGGACAACCTTCGTCGGCAAACGAAGATCCGCCAACGTCGTGTCTCTTCGGGCATAGCACTTCGTCAACGGATTTGACGAACGACGACCGCGACGCCCGACTTCCGCGACGCCGTCTTCCGCGGATCGTAGACGATTCTTCGAATCTTAAAACCGAGGTAGGGGTTGTTGGTTCATTATTTCTTTATTCTTTTTCCTTGAACGTGGATCTCGCATGTCTAACTTGATGTTTGATTGTTTAAGTTGCGTTATTAATTTAACGCGAGGGGGGCCGGACCGCACGAACACGGCCGAACCCCCCCCCCCCTCCAACGTTCTTGTTGTTCTTGCGGGTGGAAGCAAGTGGCGTGGTGCCGTCGCACCACGCGGATGATTGTGCGTTTAATTTTACGCATCGCCGTCGCGCTTCGCCGAGGAGAGTCTTCAAGAACGCGACGCCGTCGCGCCGCGTTGGAAGGATTCATGGCACGGCGAAAGAGGCGCGGTGCCGTCGCACCGCGCCGGACGACGAACACCGCGGCCGGTTCCGGGCCGCGGCGGGACGAGAAGACCGCGGCCGGTTCCAGGCCGCGGCAGGATGAGAAGACCGCGGCCGGTTCCGGGCCGCGGCGGAAGAGGAGACCGGCGGCGTGGCCGCCGGCTTCGGAAGACGAGGGCGGGACCGGAATTTCCGGTCCCGTTGGTAAAAACCGGCCGGCCAGCGGGCCGGCCGGATGTCTTAAAAACCGGGGGAATTAATCCCCCGGCCTTCCTTTAAAACCCCCCTCTTAATGAGGGGGGCGGTTCTTGAGGAAAGGGGGCAGCGCCCCCTTTGGTCCAGCCGCCAGCAGGCCCCCCCCACGTGAGGGGGGGGGGGGGGGGGCGGTTTGAAGAAACCGGCGCGGCACAAAGGCCGCGCCGTTTTTGTGAAGGAACCGCGGGGCTGAGCCCCGCGTGCGCAGCCCGTGCGGCGCACCCCGCCGCCAGCGCGGCCCGCTGCCGCCGCCAGCGCGGCCCGCCGCCGCCGCCAGCGCGGCCCGCCGCCGCCGCCGCCGCGACCCGCCGCGCCACCGCCCCGCCGCCGCCGCGCGCCGCCGCCGGCCACCGCGCCGCCGCCGTCCGCCGCCGCCGGCCAGGGGGGGGGGGGGGGTCGGGCCGGGTCGGCCCGGACCCGGACCCCCCCGTTTCGAACCTGTTTTGGTTTTTGGCTCATAACTTGAGCCTCGGACCTCCGAATGACGAACCGTCAGCGGCAACGCGATCCTTGGATCGAGACGGTCGTTTTGATATATCGCACTCAAGGTTTCGGTTTACTTTGAGTTCGGCCGGGTTGGTTCGTTCACGAAACCAACCGGGCCTTCGGAGCGGAAACGCTCATATCTTGAGCCACGAGCGTCCGATTGACGCGCCGTCTGTTTCGTTGACTTCCTCTTGATGAGACGGATCTTTTGCATACTCCGCCCGAGGTTTGGACGCAGGTGGAGTACGGTCGGGTTGGTTTTGCTTTAAAAACCAACCGGGCCCCGGAGACGAAAATGCCAATAACTCACAGGCCGGGCGTCCGATTGACGCGCCGTCTGTTTCGTTGACTTCCTCTTGATGAGACGAAACTTTTGGCACCCTCCGCCCGAGTTTTGGGTGCAGTTGGTTAGTGGCCGGGTTGGATCGCACCGAAATCCAACCGGGCCCCTGGAACGGGAAAAGCTGTTATCTTTCAGACAGGACGTCCGTCTGACGAACCGTCAGCGACGTTGATGATCACGATGAGAAACGGTCCCTATGAGTATACCCTATGAGAGTTCGGGGTACAGTTGAGATACGGCCGGGTTTGGTTCGCACACGAAACCAACCGGGCCCCTGGGACGAAAAGGCTAATAACTCACAGACCGGGCGTCCGATCGACGAGCCGTCTGCTGCGTTGAGACCCCTGTGACGAGACAGACTTTTGAGATACTTCTTCGTGGGTTTTTGTGATACTTGGAGTATCGACTAGTGGCTCGTGGAGCGGACCCTCCCGGAGACGAGCGTGCAGAGTACGGAGACCGTGTAGCCGGCTGAGACCTGACGACTGCTTGACCGACTCGACTTGGAGTGAGTCGACTAGCCCAGTGGACGGAGCGCCCGGTATTTGGCGGCAGACCCACGGCGGACGGAGCGCCTGGTAGTTGGCAGCAGACCCGCGGTACTCGACAGGAGGAGTACCTCAGTAGGCTATCTGGGTGGCGCCCGGTATTTGGCAGCAGACCCTCAGCGGACGGAGCGCCTGGTAGTTGGCAGCAGACCCGCAGTACTCGACAGGAGGAGTACTTCAGCAGTCTTAGGTTAGTGAGCAGTAACTCGGAGTCGTGACAGGACTACTGCACACTTCAGAGACGGGGCTCTTCAGCAGTTACGGTTTCGATAATGAAAATCCTGGTTTGAGCTGAGACTTTTGACCCTGTGTTACTTAATGATTGAGATGGGTCACTGGCTAACTTTGGTATATGTATGGGCATATACCCGGGTAGTGGTTATCCGTCGATTTCACAATTCTTGTGTTTCCTCATGATTGAGATGGGTTACTTGATAACTTAGGTATATGTATGGGCATATACCTAAGTAGAGTTTATCTGTTGAGATCTTCTTGTGTTTAACCTTGTTGGTTTTGTGAGACCTTGAGGGTCTCGGGGTCCCTACTGAGTATCGTTATACTCACCCCTGCACGGGCTATGCCCGCACCTCGTTGTGTTGGTTGCAGACGACGGACAGTGCTGACAGAAGCCGAAGGTTCGAGGACTGGACGATACCTGGAGGTGGACTATACGACGAGGCGGTACCCGGAGGAGGACCACTGGGCGGGACATACTCGGAGCGGATGGCGGGACCCGAGGAGCAGAGGAGCTATCTGTACCCACCCTTCAGGTGGGATTTCCAGTGGACATCTCAACATAGCAGCTTTACTTTTCAGTCGCTGTTTTCCCTTTTCGAGTTGTACTTTACAGTTGGGCTTGTATTTCCGGCCCTTTTTACTTTTCAGCTCTTCTTTTTGTACTTAGTGTTTTACTTCCGCTTGTACTCTGTGGTGCTTGTTTTCTTATAAAGGCAATGCCTTCCCAGATATCGGGATTTTACGCCTTTGGTGCTAGTCGCCAGCCTCTGGCCTATGGAAGGCGGGCTTGGGGTAGTCACGGCACGGGCCCCGAGGACGGGTCGTGACAATCCAAACCCACAACGCAATATTCACTCGCACTACATTCCATACATAATCAATAGAGAAAAATCATTGTTCCTATATAAAATTTGATAATGAAATTTTATTATGGTATTAATAATGTTCCAATAATATATTCTATAATATATATTCGTAGATAAAAGAAAAATAAATAAAAAAACCAATTATATACTTTCAAACACATTGGCTCACCGAGAAATAAATAATCCTCCATGACACCTGAAAACATTTGTCTTGGGGAATTATAAATGAAGTAAACTCATTTTGTCACAAACCACAAAACATTTACTAGTATTTAGGGTAGAGTATCATGTTACATGTCAATATCTACCCTTTAACATAGTTTAGTGTCCAACACTAATCCATAAATACATACTACCATGTCTTGACCTCGACCATCTTACCTTCGGTGGGTTCCCATACCAAATCCTCATTTTATAATAATTTACATTGGGTATGCAACATAACAAATCTCAAACACTACCATATTACATAGTGTTGTCTGTCAAACTGTATTCTGACCACTTTACGGTCACTCGATGTAGTTACCACATAAAATCACAAACCCTCCCCAATAACATAGAGTATTCCTCGATCCATGCATTTTCATCTCCCCCTACAAATTGAAGAACAAATATAGAAACTAAAAATAAACCATATAAATTATGGTAAGTATTATACATAATTTATAGAGACCATATTAGCCACAAAATAAAGAACAACTTGATTTCTAGTCAGTCATGTAATAGACTCATATTTCATATAAATAAACATCATCAATATATCTCTATAGGTTAATCACAACAAATTAGTGTTGGTTTCATAGTCCATTCAATACAAAACAAATAAAAATACCCATCACTCCAAAAATTATGACCATCTTATTCCTCCGACCCGACCAAATCACTATTTTTTTAATAAAACTATTGTAACCCCTCGGTGAGCCCATATCTCGAAGGCCTTTCTTTTCCCCAAAATCAATAGGTTATTCTATCTTATTATCTAAATCTAATATCAATTTTTTATACTTTTTTTATTAGTGTACCCTTCCAATATATTGACATACTTGGACATTAAAATTAATTAGATTCTAAAATTAACTTATCTAATGAACCATTCATGGGTTACAATCCCAAATATCCCACAAGTGAAAAATAAATCAAATATGTAGATGGGAATCATCATGAAAAAGCTTCACCAAGACCTGATGGACTTATCACATTGACTACATGAACCATACCACTATACACCACCACATGAAGATTACAACGGTACATTACATGAACAATAATCTCATGAAACACTAAACACCCTAAGACACTCTTTCCTTCCACAAAAAACCCATGGAGACCAACATTGGATATGAATAACTAATCCATTGTTTTCGGATCAGTCATTTTTTTCCAACACCAATATAGAATCATCTCCTATATAGAGATTTGTGTATTAAGAATGACTGTATTATATGGTAAAAGAAGGGGTAATCACTAAAATAGTAATAGGTAGGGATTCATAATCGGGTTGACAATGGTATTAGAGGTTATTTCATCCTTGACTACGATAAAAATATAGCCCATTTAGGATCATATTGAATATATGATTAGAAAATTATAACAAAATTATCACATTTTTACATTGACAAGGTCGGTGGAAACTGTTTTTCTTTTATCAAGAGTACACTAAATTACATAAATTTTTTAAATCACTTTTTATTTTCAAATATTATATATTTTTCACCTAAAGGTGTCATATTATTACTGATTTATATATACTTTAATAACCAACAAATATATATATATAGATACATATAAATGTATGTATGTATATGTCACAAAAATGATACATTAAAAAAAATATTCACATCCCACATGATAGTAGGTATTTTTTATAACAAGTTAATAAAAACCACCAATAAATTTAATTCAAAATTTCAATCCCATTTTAAATTATGTCTATTTTTTATCATTCGAACTAGGGAATTTTAAATGGTTTATTATATTGTGCCTATGTGAACTAGCCTGTTACACACCCATATATAGTGGCTTGACTCTATATAAATCTATACTAGAGCACTCTTGTTCCCTTTCTAATTTACTTTACAAAAACACATAAAACCAATTTTAGGCCACATCTATTGCAACCACAAAATGAGACCCAATCTATTCTAAATCTCTAAAATAAATAATTTTTAAAAATTTATAAATAATTTAAAAATTATACCCAGTAAGACCTATCTTTTGAAAACACATTGGAAATTACTGTAACATTGAATGTATGAAAAATAAAACATATACAGTACATGTCACGCTCATATCAACTCTATTTGAATGAGCCCCATTATATAAATCTTATCAAGAAATATTATTTCATCTAATTTAATTATTAATCATATAGAAATATATCACATGAAATACCTCAAACTAAATAGGAAAGTATAGTGTGTGATCATCATTCCTCAATACCTTCTGGTCCACCACAAAAAAATACCCATGGTGTAATGCCCAGACCCTTGATACCCAGAGTCTATGCATTATAAAAAAACATTGGCATGATCACAAAAGATCAAGTATCAACGGAACGATTGTTTTAGTAGCCTTGGAAATACAAGATATATTCATAAGTTTTATCTTACATTATAAAATGGGAAACTGCAACAACATAGTCTCCATTGTCCACACTCATATCCCTTAGACTATCCCTACACGTCAGTCATAATAAATTTCTTTGAATCCTATGGAAAATAAAACATATAAAGGGGTGACATTAGAAGCTCAGTAAGGATAAAAATATAGGGAAAACATTCATAAATTATCATAAACATTTAAGGCAATGTATAAGACTAAAACAAAATCCTTTTAAACATGAAATTAATCATAATATGGAAAGGATAAAATAAAATAATTCCATTTACTTATTCACATGGATATTCTACTAGTCAAAAAATAACATGCAATATCAATAGCCATTTTCATAATGATGGAATGCATAATGCCAGACTTCATAACCATATAGTCAAGTCCTTTTTCCCAGACTAAAAATAATATTTTTTCAAATCCTTGTGGCAAAACACTAGTTTGTCTCATGAGACCTACCTATGCGTTGAGGAGCTATATCAGGCTCTCCCCCACCACTTACTAAGTCAAATGAATTCTTCACATGAAAATGTTTGAACTTAACATAAACATTCATATTAAAACTAGAATATGAAATTTCAATACTTTATCTATAAACCATAAATGGGGTAAAAATAACATATACACAGTCAAACATATCACAAAAATCCAATACAATTTGAATATTTTATATCCTTATAAATCAACATCCAATAAGCTTAAAATCCATCAAAATGTGTTGACATAGATGAAATAAAAACATTTCTTAGAAAAATGTCTCCTTATATTTTGAAATCATTTAAAATACACATAATTTAAAAAGAGAAAATTTATTTTGAAAATATTCTTATATACTTGTGAGAAAATCTTTGACGATGTTATATTGGCCGAAAATATCCACATCCGCCGTATAAGACTAAAAAACATTTGTACCTTAATTTTGTCGAAAATGTCATAAAGTACCTTGTTTAGAAAATGATGGAAACATTACATTAAAAACAAATCAGGTGAAATAAGGGTATAAATTACTTTAACCCATTTCATAGTAAATAGTATAAATGTTTTGAAATACATTTTTTATGAAAAGATGGATGTGGATGGTAAAGAGGTCCCAGTAGATACTTACGTAAAAATAACCTCGGATAATAAAGAGATTGTTTAGTAAACCCTTACCTTGAAATTTTCCTTGGTCGATGGTATATCAATATATTGTATAATAGTTAAATAATTGTTATTGAATTATTCAAGAACCATATACATAAATATGATATCATATATGATATATTAATATCTCTTTGTTAATTATATTTCAGTAGTATCATCGTTTCTGGTGTTAACTGATACGTTTTCCTTTATATTCATTATTATTTAAGTAATGATTATTGTGGATAGGATTTATCTTATTAATATTAATAATTATATTAAGTATTTAAATGTTATTTTTAATCATTAAAAGAAAATTAGTCTTGAATGGTTACGATGGTGAATGAATCTCATCTCGTTCATTGAGACTGTAATCCGTACGTACGCACGAGAGACAATATATTTCTTTTGATATTAAAATCATATATAATTGGATGGTATATCATATATAAATAATAAATATCATGTTATATTTATAATTTACATCAGTTATACTCATTATTATACATATCATAATGATGAAGTGTGTGAATAACAAACTACACCACGATAGGGAGATGGTAATCCGTACGTACACATGTATGGTGACTGTGTTATATATAAGATAGAGAAAATAAGGAATAAGGTTTTAAAATTATTATAATAACATTGCAGTATATAGAAAAAAATAGAGTTATTATTTTATAATGGAAACAATAAAGAAAGAGGAAGTTGATGAAGAAAATAACTTGAAAGATGTGATGAAATATTTACCTCTTCTTCGGGTTCCCCTTTTTGATTAGATCAAATGGGCTACATAGGTTGGATTTAACACAAAAGTAAGGCCTCTAGGATTATGGGAAGAAATTTTAGAGGATATATGAGAAGTGGTTGGCCAATCCAAATGTTTTGAAGATGTGAATTTTAGATAAGGGGAAATTTCTTTTTATAAGAGGGGTTAGGGGCACCATAGGAAAAGATTGAAATTTCATTTTATAATAAAATAATTTTCGGTTTATAATAGAAAAAATGACATATTTTAATTATAAGGGTGGGATTGGTCGAAAATATATCAACAAATAGTTTTTAGACTGGTTTTGGTCATCATAATAACATTATCTGTTAGATTTAACTCTTACTTAAATAGTTTGAAATTTACCATGTATCTTTCTATTTTTATATTATATGGTTAATAAACTTATTATAAACTTACAAGAGAACCCCAAGTGGTTCCTTAATGAAATATATAAAATTATTTAATCCATTTGGAAGAACCTTATATTTTATGGAATAGAATATCAATTAATAATATAATATTTTTTAAAAAACTCTTTTATGTCAATTTTGACACTCTATGGTATTTTGTTTTTGTTAAATTCATAACAGCATTATTAATTTGGAAAAAATTAAAATAATAAAAAATAATATGTCATAATAACCTAGAAAATTATGGAATATCATTAAAAGTATAAAATTAGAATTATTTGGATATTTCTAATATCAATTATTTTAATCATTCATAATATGGTAATTACTGCATCGTCATTGTGTCATAAATAGATTTAATTATATAATGTCTAAAATTTTAAAATAAAATACCATTGTGTTGGAAATCGAATTATATTTATAATTATTATTTATAGTTGAATTTATCTTATTTATAACCCTATAATAAAAATGGTTTAGTTGTTAAACTTCGATTTTAATTTCTTTAACTCTTATTTAAATAAAATTTTAATAAATGTCCTAATCTGATCCAAGTGGACCAAATAGGTTCATTTTTTTCATAAGTTTTTTTTTGTTAGAATTATACTTATTCAATAGAATTAGGACATGTGGAAAGGTAATTATGATATTATTTTTACCCAATATTAACCTATTTACTTTTAGCCATTGTAAATAAAAGTAAAAAGTTACTATCCACTAAAAATTATTTTAATCTCATTAAACCACATTTTGCTTATTTATATTAACTGTGTCTCTCATAATTTTGAAATTAAACCCATAGATGTGGTAAAATTACGTTTTATAAAAATTTGAAATTTCTTCCTCGGAGATGGGTAAAAGACGGTAAAAAGTACAATAAAATTTTAATATATCTAACCTCATTATAATATGACTCCAATGAATTATATTGAACTTATATAGGTATTATGTATCTATTTGGGCCTAAAATAAATTTAAAAAAACTAATTATTTAAATAAAATTCGGTTTTTAACAATGACTCAGTGTTTTTCACTATTCATTAAAAATAGAAAGTTTTTAGAAAAATAAAAAAAATTAACTATAAGCTACTTTCGATATTCCGAATCCAAAAATGATGTCCATTTTGAATGATAAAATTTATTAAATTTCAAAAAGTGGGGATTACTATTCATAACGGATACTTTGTTTGGTCGTAGTGTGTTAGAATCTCGAAGTTGCGTACAATGCTAGATATTTCATTATTAAAAGAGAAACATACTGTGGAAATTTGTGGTGTTACATTCTCCCCAATATAAAATAATTTCATCCTCAAACTGTCTAGAATATTACTGCATAAAAAGATTCAGGTGGTTCTTCATCATAAGTTCCTCAAGTTCCAACATTGTCTCTTCCATCTTTTGGTTTCTCCATAGAACATTTACCGGGCGAGTCGTCCGGTTTCTCAGCACTGTTTCTCTGGTATTAATAATTTTGATAGGCTCCTCACAATAAGAAAAATCAGGTTCCAGTTCAATTTTCTCATAGGTGAGTACATGTGTTGGGTCAGGCATTTATTTTCTCAACAGTGATACCTAGAACACATTGTGAACTTTGGAGAGACTTGGAGGCATTTCCAAATGGTAAGCTACAACCCCAATTCATTCTAGAATTTTTAAAGGTCTTATGTACATGGGACTCAATTTACCCTTTTTACCGAATCGTATAACTCTCTTCCATGGAGATACCTTCATTGAATCAATATATCCTACCTGAAATTCCAAATCTATCCTTCGGTTATTAGCATAGCTATTCCGCATACATTGTGATGCTTTAATGTGGGTTTGGATAACCTTCACCATTTTTATCGTTTCCCCAACACATTCTGGGCCTATGGGTTTTTTTCCCCAACATAATCCCAACAAGTTGGTGTGCGACATCTATTTCCATGTAATGCTTTATATGGTGCCATCTGAATACTTGAGTGAAAGAAATTGTTATAGGAAAATTCTACCAGAGGTAAATATTTATCCCACATACCTTGAATGTCAAGAGAGAAAGATCTAAAAATGTCTTCTAAGGTTTGAATAGTCCGCTCGGATTGTCCATCTGTTTGAGGGTGGTAGGAAATGCTCAAATGAAGTTTCGTATCTAAGGTCGTCTGAAGAATTTTCTAGAATCATGATGTATAATGGGGATCACGATTAGAAACAATCGATATAGGTACTCCATAAAGTCTTACAACCTCATTAATAGACAGTTCTCATAAACGTTCAAGTGGTAAATCTTCTATTATAGTAGGAAAATGTGCTGACTTGTTAAGACGATCAACAATGAACAATATTGCATCATTCCTTCTATGTGTCTTTGGTATCCCCATGAAAAAATTCATCGTAATATTATCCCATTTCCACTCAGATATGGGAAGAGGTTTCCTGACTTTTCCAGGATGTTGCCTCCCAGCATTCACTTGTTGACAATCCATACATTGTGACACAAAATCAGAAATCTCCCACATCATGTTGTCCCACTAAATATGTTCTTTCCAATATATATACAACATAGTGCTACCATGGTGTATAGAAAAAATTTTGTAAGGGAATCATCCCAAAATTACCTTTTTAGATTAGGTAAGTTAGGAACACAATGTCTCTTCCCAATTTTCAAAATTACATCTTTATATATGAAGTAACTCTATCTGCCATCATTCACAGCTTTCATTTTCTTTTGATACTCCTCATCATCAGCTTGAAATCATTTTATCGTATATAGTAAAGATGGCTTGGCAACCATTTGAAAAATTATTGTTGTTTCACCTTCCATAATTATTCCCATATCCATTTTCACTAGATCCATGAAAATAGGATCCCTTTCAACTATCATCTTGTTCAAAACTCCTTTATCCCTTCCTCTCAAAGAATCTTCCAACTTATTTTCCATCCCTATGTGGTAGTGTATTTTGAAATCATAATCCTTGAGTAGTTCAAAACATCTCCTTTGCATAATATTGATTTCATTCTATGAGAAAATATACTTCTAACTCTTTGGATCGTTATATATCTATCATTTTTTACCATAGATATAATGTCTCTATATCTTCAAGACAATGATTACATCTTCATACTCCTGATCATGAGTAGGATAGTTTTGCTCATGATTTTTTAGCTTCCTTGATGCATAGGCAATAACTCTATCATTCTGCAAAAGGACACAACCAAGTCATTTCTTTGAAGCATCACTATAAATAACAAACCCATCATTCCTTGATGTTAGAGTCATGATATAATCATTGACAAATCTTCTCTTTAGTTCTTCAAAACATTAATCACACTCTTTTTTCCAAACAAATTTAACCCTGTTACCTTTAAGAATGGATTATGAGTTAGCCTACTAGGTGAAATTCTAGACAAAACGTCAATAATAACCTGCTAAATCAATAAAATCGTGAACCAATGTTATAATCATAATTGCTGGCCATTATTGGGTTGCCTTAGTCTTTGAAGAAACAATAGAGAGTCCATCCATAGAGACATTATAGACAAGAAACAAAATATTCTGAAGAAAGAATTTACACTTGCTAAATCTCCCATATAATTCATTTTTTGGAGTCTTTAGAATAATGAAAATGTGATTTTCATGATCTTCATTGCTTTTGGAGTATACCAAGATATCATAAATAAATACCACTAAAAATTCATCAAGATATTCATTGAATACTATATTCCTTAGATACATGAAGAAAGAGGGTGAATTAGTCAACCCACAATGAATTACTGTAAACACATAATGCCCGTACCTAGTTTAGAAATTATGTTTTCATAATTTCTTCCTTCTTCACACAGAACTGATTATATCCAGATCAAAGGCCAATCTTTGGAAATATTTATTTCCATTAATATGGTCGAATAAATCATCAATGCAAAGTAGCAAACACTTGTTCTTTATTGTTATAGCATTGATTTTCTGGTAGTCAATGCACAACCTCATAGATCCATCTATGTTCTTTACAAAAAGAAGAGGGGATCCCCATCAATAAACACTAGGGAGAATAAATCCATTATTACTCATTTCTTCTAGTTTTTTCTTTTTTTCACTAATCCCACAGTAGCCATTATTTAATGGGTCTTTGATTTGGGCCTTGAACGATGAATTAAATCAATGGAAAACTCAATTTCTTGTTCTGAAGGATTTCCATGTAAATGTTCTAGAAACACATCAACATATTCTTCCACAAGAGTTACATCCTCTATTTGAACATTCCTTTCATCTACCATAGTTATTTCATTCTCCTCCTCAAAAATAATTTCATTTAGTGGATCTACTAGTGGTGGATCTAGATAAGAATTAGGTGGTGACATTTCTTCTCTAATGATATTGTCCTCTTTATCATCAATGAGAATTTTAACCTCCTTGTTCTTAAAATAATGTTTTTCATCATGGTCTGAAAGCCTATTTATACCAATGATTATATCAAATTAAATCATTTGTATAATGATGATATCAGTAGATAAAGAACATTTATATTCCCTAATGGGAACTGATTCACCAAACATTGTTTTAATGATACTTCCCTTAGTTTTTTTGATAGAAAAATCCCTTGTTAAGTAAAATTAAAAATATCTAATTTTCTTATCAAACTAGGAATATATGAAACAATGTGATGATCTAAAATAAAAAAATACATTTTCTAAACTTGGAGAAGCCATTAAATTACCTACCATTATGTCTTTTGGAGCTTCAAACTCAGTATTAGTGATAGCATAAGCTTGGCCTTGCTCCCCTAGACTTTTCTAAGTTAAGATTCTTTGGCGATTAGGACATTAATTTCCATAATGCCCCATTTCTATACAATTGTAGAATTCAACATTGACATAGTCATTCTTCCCCATGAAATCATGATCTTGGTGGCCTTTTTAACGACACTTGTAACATACTCCCATTATTTTTAGGCATGTACCAGGGTGTTTCTTCTAACATTTACCGCAAGAGGGGTATTCAACATTTCCCTTCTTCCCATTATTTCCATTTCTATATTGTTCAAAGGATCTATTCTTCTCCTGCAGCTCTTTAAAGTCATAATAAATATAGAATTCTTTATCTATCTTGATAACAGATGAGACAACATCATTGTATGATGAAAAAACTTGTGAGACTAATTCTTGATGGATGAATTATTTAAACCCATCAAAGAATCGATAAATTTTACTCCTTGGTTACGTATACAATCTATTTCATGCTTTTCTAACCTTGTAAATTTATCCTCTTACATTGAGACATTTTCATCCTTCTTTTTCCTCAGACTCAGGAATTGTATTTCCATATCCGCTTGATGGCCATGAAAAAAATATTTTTCTACGAAAATCTTTTTAAACTCCCTCCATTCCATATTTGATAGTTCATCATCTTCCTTTGTGTGTTGAATCAATGACCACCATTGATCTGCATCTCCCGTGAGGCATTAAACTGTCATAAAAACTTTCTTTCTTTCTCTAATCCCCTAAGTGTGGAATATTTTCACTAATGAACTTATCCATTTCATCGATAAAAATTTGATTAGTAGTCACATTGAATATTGGTGGTTGATGGGTCCTGAATTAGTCTATCATTTCTTCTCCGCATTATGGATCAGGGTGCTCAATTCGGGTAAAGAAATTATTCATAACCTGAGTAAGTTTTCCCAGTATGGTGATAAGTTGATAAGCACCAGTTTCATCACTAGATCCACTCTAATTATCATGAGTAGGAGGGAAATCCATACATGGATTACGTGTGTTGATATGATTTCCATTCCATCCACTAGGCTCCATTTCATAACAATGGAATAAACTAGATTAGTTTGTGAATCACAATACATAATTCCAAACATGTAAAACACATAACATAAATTGAACAGTTTATGGATATAATCAATAATCATAGAAATGTTTTCATTGAGGAATTATATTCACATAAAACCTTCATTGTGGTTTGTAATGAAAATGGTATTTATCCTAGGCATATCCTCCGGGAGTGTCGTAACCTAGAGTGCAGCAAGGCCCGTTTTCATGCACCAGTTCTTGTTCGAGTCTAGATCAAAGAGGGTTTTTATGTTTTTACACCTAGTTACATCTGTGTTGAGTCAATAAGGTTTTCCTTATGACTTTTCCATTCCTTCATTCTTGGGGGAGATTGATTATTCATCAAGGTTTCCTTTTGACTTGACCATTCATATTTCGTTGAAAATCACAAACACCTAATCATAATAAAATTTTCACTTTACCATATATTTTACCACTATATAGAGAATTATCTTCCCTACGGAAATTTACCCTTACCACATTTTCATTTTCCATATCATTTTATTTCTAAGTTTAAAAATTGGATTGAAACCCAATACCTTGGAATCATATATAACTTAGATATGAGGCATTTTGTTTAAGACTCTGAATTCTAGATATGTACTATTATGATATTCAACTCCGATTTCTGGATACGAACTCTCATGTAGTTCAACCCCGAATTTTGGATATGAACAATCATGAAGATCCACTTCGAATTCTGATTATGAACATCTGTAAAGTTTGACTATGAATTATGACTATGAATTCCAGATATGAAATCTTCTATGTTCTAACTCCAAATTCCTATTACGAATTCTGGAAACTATCTTTTCCATGTTCTGACTCCGAGTTCTCTGAATACAGACTCCGAACTCTTTTGAGTTCTAACTTCTAACTTTATAAGTTATGGTTCCAAATTCTAATTGAATCCAAACTCTGAATTTCTAGGAAATTCAGAATCTGGAATTATACAGAATTTAGGATCCGAAGTTCTACAAAACAGAATCTGAATATCCTTGTGATGTAGACACCAAATTCAGTTTTTTACATAGACTCCAAACATTCAACTACCTTCATTCCGAATATCAATTTTTTGTTATACTTACAACAATTTTGTTATCAAACTATATCGTTCTTTTAGTTACTCACTAACCGTTGTTTGAGTGAAACGTGTATAGGTCCCTCTAAAATTCAAGGAAGAATATGACTGTTGGAGGAGGGAGCTGGCCATTGGAGCTTCGCCTATAAATAAGAGTTCATTTGGATAGAGCTCAAAACATTGACACTGATCTTTGATAATGTGGTGTTGAAGTGATTTCTAGAGAGATAGGCTCTTATAAACTCTCGAGCATTGTGGAGAATTTTTTGAACTACTCGTTCAATATTTTTCATCATGTATACTTGCTTAGTGAAATGGTTCTATTAACATTAAAATCAGAGTCATCGGGTTGTGATGTCTGAGGTTCCAATTTCCTTACAAATCGAGAGCGTGTGGGGATATCATGACAGATACCAATATTCAGATTGAGGGCTTACCTAGGATTGGGTGAGACATACTTTCTTGAAAGTATAAATCAAGGGACCTCTTATCCAGGGCTGTTGGATACCCTCCTCTTTTGGTTAAAATAGTTTATACTTGTTACTTGTTGTTTTATTACTTTGTTTTTCATCTGAATTTGTATTTTTGAGGAAAGTATAACTTTCCAATACATCATCATACATGTACTATAATTTAGTTATATTCTATACAATTTAAGGTAGAATCTTATTTTTTGTACACTTTTGTTAAGTTTAATTTCCGGAGTGACCTTTCTGGAATCAATCAAGTGATATGAAATTAGAGGTATTGTGAATTTTGGTTTTGCAAAATTTCCTTAAGGAATTTTTAATGTATACAATTCACCCCCTCTTGTATTTGTATAACATTTTACATATTCGATATTACATTTGGTATAATAAATTATATCAGACTCATAAATACCATTCTAATGATTTGTGCTAGAGATTCCTCTACTTGCTCATATCCAAACAGGTATTTATTTATTAAAAAACCCACAAAATCTATGCAATATCAAAATTCTAGGAATTTATTCTATACTAATCCTCAAATAATATCATAGAATAATGTGATCTAGTCATATTTTATTTAAATCTATCTTCCAATGTTTTTACTAAACTTCCTATGATACCAACTGTAATGCCCCGACCCTAGTTACCCAGGGTCGGTGCGTCATTACATAACATTAACATGATCACAGAAGATCAAGTCTCGAAATATGGACTAGTTTAGTATCCTTAATAATAATTGATACATTTCTAAGTTTTACATCAAATTATAAAATAATAAACTACAACAACATAGTCCCCATAGGCCACACTCATATCCCTTAGACTATCCTCACAGGTCAGTCATAATATACTTTTTCGCATCCTGGGAAAAATAATACATAGAAAGGGGTGATCTCAGATTATCCGTAAGGATAAAGATATAGTGGAAACATTCATAAATAAGCATAAACATTTACAGAAATGTATAAGACTAAAACAAAACCCTTTTAAACGTGAAATTCAGAAAAATATGGAAAATATAAAATCGAATAATTACATTTAATTGTTCAAATTGATATTCTACTAGTCGAATAATTACATGAAATATCAATTGATACATTCATAATGATGGAATTAATAATTCCAGACTTCATAACCTCATAGTCAAGTACTTTTTCCAAGACTAAAAATATGATTTTGTTAAGGCCTTGTGATAAGACACTAGTTTGACTCATGAGACCTACCGATTCACTTAGGAGCAATAGCAGGCTCCACCCATCACTTACTAAGTCCAATGCATTCCGCATATGAAAAGGTTTAAACGTAACATAAACATTTGAATTAAAAAAAATTATAAAAAATGTAAATACTTTATCAATAAACCATAAATGTTTTAAAAATAACACATCCATAGTCAAACATAACAAAAAAACCTAAATACAATATGAAAGTTTTGTATCTTAGTTAATCAACATCAAATAATCTTAAAATCCATCAAATTATATTGACATAGATGAAATCAAAAAAAATTAGAGAAATATATCTTTCTATTTTGAAATCATTTAGAAGTCATATATTTATAAAAGAAAAAATTTATTTTCAAAATATATTTATAAGATTGTAAGGGACGCTTTGATTGTGTTATAATGTTATAAAATAGCCACACCCTCCATATAAGATAAAACAACATTCATACCTTAATTTTCTTGAAAAGGTCATAAAGTACCTTGTTTGAAAAAAGAAGGAAATATTCCTTTAAAAACATATAAAAACAAATAATGGTATAAATGAATTTTACCCATTTTTTATAAAATAGATAAAATGATTTGAAATAATTTTTTTATGAAAACATGGCGGTGGATGATAAAGAGGTCCCAGTAGATACGTACGTAAAAACAACCTTGGATGATAAAGAGATTGTGAAATTAACCCTTAGCATGTAATTTTTCATGGTCGAGGGTATTTTAACCTCTTATATAATAGTTAAATAATTTTTATTGAATTATAAAAGAACTATATACATAAATATGATATCATATATGATCTTTTAATATTTCTTTGTTAATGATATTTCAGTAGTATCATTGTTTCGGGTGTTAACTGATTTATTTTATTTTATATTCTTTGTTATGTAAGTAAGGTTTGTTATGAATAGGATGTATCATATTAATAATCATAATGATATTAAGTCTTTAAAAATTATTTTTAATCATCAAATTATAATTAGTCTTGAATGGATATGGAGAGGAACGAATCACACCGCGTTCATGGAGACAGTTATCCGTATGTAGGTACGAGCGATAATATCATTCTATTTATATTAAAATAATATATAATTGGATGTTATATCAAATATATAGAATCATAATCATGTTATATTTTTTTATTTACATCATTAATACTCATTATTATACATATCCAAATGATAAGGTTTTTGAATAACAAATTACCCAACAGAGTAGAGACTTTAATCCGTACGTACACACATATGATGACTATGTCATTTGGTGGATGGGTAGAATAATGAATATGGTTGTACCATTTTTATAATAAAATCATAGTATATATAACATACTAGAGTTATTATTTTATAATGGAAGCGACAGAGGAAGAGGAAGTGGAAGAAAAATAGAACTTGAAAAAGGTGATCAAATATTTTACTCTTCTTCAGGTTCTTCCTATGGATTTGATCAAAAGGGCTCCTTAGGTGTCCTTTATGAATAAATTTAGGCCTCTAGGATTAAGGGGGGACATTTTAGAGGATAATATGTCTGGGTTTGGCTGATCCAAATGGCTTTGAAAGTGTGAATTTTAGAGAAGGAGAAGTTCCATTTTATAATAGGGGTTATGGGCAACTTAGGATAAGATTGAAATACTGTTTTATAATAAAATCATTCTCGATTTATAATGGCTACATAAAAATTATTTCATGGATAAAGTTGGAATGGGTCAGAATACTCTCAACCAGTATGTTCTAGATAGGTTTATGTCATCATATTAACTTATATTTTAGATGTAACTCTTTGCTAAATAGGTTGATATTTACCATGTCTCTTTGTATTTTTATATTATATGGTTAATAAATATATATAAACATCCAAGAGAACCCAAAGTGGCCCATTAATTACATATTTAATACTATTTAAGCCTGTTGGCCTATAATTATATTTTTAGGAGTAGAATATCAAATAATAATATAATATTTGTTTTAAAAACTCTTTTATGTCAATTTTGACACTATTTGGTAATTTGTTTTTTGTTTTATTCAAAACAGAATTATTAATTAAAAAAAAATCATTTAATAAACCCTAACTTGTAATATTAACCTATACAGTCAATGGAAATCATTAAAAGTCTCATATTATATTTATTTGGATATTTATAATATAAATTATTGTAATCATTCATTAATAAGGAAATTATTACATCACCATTGTGTCCTAAATAAATTTAATTATATAACGTCAAAAAATTATAAATAAAATACCATTATATAGTATGTATTTTATAATTATAATGAATATTTATAGTCGAATTTATCTTATATATAACCCTATATTTAAAATGGTTTAGTTGTTAAACTTTGATTTTATCTCATTTAACTCTTCGTTAAATAAAATAATAATATATGTCCAAATCTAATCCAAGTAAACCAAAGAGGATCATATTTTATTTACGAGGTTTTTTTTGTCGAATAATACTTATCCAATAGAATTAGTACATGTGTTTGGGTAATTATGATATCATTTTTACCCTTTATAACCTTATTTACTTTTAACCGTGGTAAATAAAAGTAAAAAAGTTACTATTCACCAAAGATTAGTTTTATCTTATTGAAACAAATTTTACTTAATAATATTAACCGTGTCTCTCATGTTTTTGAAATTAAACCCAATTATGTGGTAAAATTAAATTTTATTCCAATTTTAAAATTTGTCTAGGAGGTGCGTAAAAGACGGTAAATAGTTCAATAAAATTTTTATATATCAAAACTCATTAAAAATGACTCCAATGAATTAAATTGAACATATATAGATATTATGTATCCATTTTTACATATAATAAGTTTAAATAAAATTATTAATTTTTTAAATAAAAAGTCAGATATTAACAATAACTTAGAGGTTTTCACTATTCATCAAAAATTTAAAATTTCCAGAAAAATAGTTTAAATTCACCCTAAGATAATTTCAATATTCCGAATCAAAAAAATGAAGTACATTTTGAGGGATAAAATTTATAAAATTTCAAAAATTTGGGATTAATATTCCTAATGGATACTCTGATTGGTCGTAGTGAGTTAGAATCTCGATGCTGCGTACAATGCAAGCTATTTCATTATTCAAAGGGAAACATATTATGGATGATTGGGGTGTTACATTCTCCACTCCATAAAATAATTTCATCCTCGAAATTTCTAGAATATTACTTCATAATATGATTCAGGTGGTTTTTCCTCATATATTCCTCAGGTTCCAGCGTTGCATCTTCCATCTTATGGCTTCTCCATAGAACATTTACCAGACGAGTCACCCGGTTTCTTAGCCCTTGTTCCCTGGTATCAAAAATTTTGATAGGCTCTTCACAATAAGACAGATCAGGTTCCAGTTCAATTTCTTCATAGCTGGGTAAATTTGTTGGGTCAAGCTTGTATTTTCTCAACAATGATATGTGGAACACATTGTGAACTTTAGAGAGACTTGGCGGCATTGCCAAAAAATAAGCTAAAACCCCATTTCATTAAAGAATTTTTAATGGTCTGATGTACCTGGGACACAATTTACCCTTCTTACCGAATCATATAACTCCCTTACATAGAGATACCTTCAAGATAACATGATATCCTACCTAAAATTACAAATCCTTCTTTTGGTTATCTGAATAGCTCTCCATCCTACTTTTTACTTCATTAATATGGGTTTGGATAAACTTCACCTTTTTCATCTTTTCCTCAACATGTTCTGGTCCTATGAGTTTTCATTCACCAACATCGTCCCAATAAGTTGATGTGCGACATCTCATTCCATATAATGATTCATACGGTTCCATATGGCTACTTGAAAGAGACCTACTGTTATAGAAAAATTCTACCAGAGTTAAATATTGATTCCACATACCTTGAAAGTCATGTGGGAAAGATATCAACATGCCTTATAAGGTTTGAATAGCCAGTTCATATTTCCCATCAGTTTGAGGGTGGTAGAAGTGTTCAAACGAAGTTCAGTATCCAGGGACTTCGGGTGACTTTTCCAGAATCCTGATGTAAAATGGGGATCATGATCAGAAACAATAGATCGGGGTACTCCATAAATTCCTAAAACTTCATTAATATACAGTCTTTCTAAACATTCAAGTGGGAAATCTTCTCTTATAGAATGAAAATGTGATGACTAAGAAAGATGATCAACAATGTCCCATATTTCATCATTCATTCTGAGTGTCTTTGGTATCCCCCTCACAATGTCTATTGTAATATTATCCCATTTTCACTCAGGTATAAGAAGAGGTTGCATGAATCCTCCAGGATGTATCCTCCCAAAATTCACTTATTGACAAACGATACATCATGACAAAAAATCAGCAATCTTCCCCTTCATGTTATCCCATCGAAAATGTTCTGTCAAATCACTATACATCTCAGTGCTACCATAGTGTATAGAGAAACTAGAGTTATGAGCATCATCCAAAAATTCTCTTTTTAGATCAGGTATGTTAGGAACACAAAGCCTCTTCCCAAATTTCAAAATTCCATCTTTAAATATGAAGTCACTCAATATCCCATCATTCACAGCTTTAATTTTCTTTTGATAATCTTCATCATCATACTAAAAACATTTTACCCTTTTTAGTAAATATGGTTTGGAAAACATTGGAAAAAATATTGATGTTTCACCTTCCATGATTTTTCACATATCCATTTTAACTAGATCCATGAAAATTGGATCCCTTTCAACTCTCATCTTGTTCAAAACTACTAGATAATTTCTACTCAGACCTTTTGCCACCTTATTTTCCTTGCCTAGGTGGTAGTGTATTGTGCAATCATAATCCGTGAGTAGTTCATTCCATCTCTTTTGCCTCATGTTGATTTCATTCTGTGAGAAAATATACTTCTAACTCTTTTGATCAGTATATATCTTACATTTTCCACCATAGAGATAATGTCACCATATCTTCAGGACAAATATTACTACTTCTAACTAAATATCCTGAGTTTGATTATTTTTCACATGAATTTTTAGCTGTCGTGATGCATAATAAATAACTCTATCATTCTGCATAAGGACACAACCAAGTCATTTCTTTGAAGCATCACTATAAATAACAAACCCATCATTCATCGATGGTAGAGTCATGATATTATCATTAACTAATCTTATCTACAATTACTCAAAACATTCATCACACTATTTTTTACAAGAAACTTTAACCCCTTTACGTGTTCTTTTTGTTAATGGGTTAACCAAATAACAAAATTATGGACAAAACGTCAATAATAACCTCCTAAACCAATAAAACTACAAACCACAATTATACACGTCGGTTCTAGAAATTCATGGATTGTCATGGTCTTTGAAGGATCAAAATAGAGTCCATACATAGAGACAATATGGACAAGAAAAGAAATCAGTTAATGCCAGAATTATAACTTGCTAAATTTCCCATATAATTCTTTTATTTTTAGAGTCCTTTGAAAATTGAACAAGTGATTTTCATGATCTTCGTAGCTTCAAGAGTATACCAAGATTTCATCAATAAATACAACTAAAATTTCATCAATATATTCCTTGAATACTCTATTGATTATATCCTTGAAGACAAATGGTGTATTATTCAACCCAAAAGGCTTTACTATAAACTCGTTGTGCCCGTACCTAGTTCGACATGCTGTTTTCAGAATGTCTTCCTTCTTCACACACAACTGATGATATCCAGACCGAAGCTCAATATTTGAAAAATATTGAGCTCCCTAAAGTTGGACGAATAAATAATAAATGCGAGCTAAGGGATACTTGTTCTTTATTATTATAGAATTGATTTCCTCATAGTCAATGAAAAACCTCATAGATCCATCTTTGTTCTTATCAAAAAGATCAGGGGATCCCCATGGAGAAATAGTAGGGAGAATGAATCCCTTACTAATCAATTTATCTTGTTTTTTCTTTTGTTCCACTATTCCCACAGTGTCCATTCTTTATGGGGTATTCGATATGGGCCTTGAACGAGGAAATAAATCACTGGAAAACTCAATTTCTCATTCTGAAGGATGTCTAGGTAAATCTTTTAGAAACACATCCACATATTCTTGCACAATAGTTACATCCTCTATTTTGACATTCCATTCATCACCAACTGTTATTTCATTCTCTTACTCCCCAATAATTGAATTTAGTTGAGTTACTGCGGGTGGATCTATATAAGAATTAAGTGGTGATGTTTCTTCTCTAAATATAAGGTACTCATTATCATCATTGATAATGTTATCATCATTGTTCTTATAATAAATTTTCGCATTATGCTCCAAAATCCAATCCATACAAATGATTATATAAAATTTAATCATGGGTATGATGATGATATCAGCCGATAAAGAACATTTATATGCCCTAATAGGAACTGATTCACCAAACATTATTTCAATGATACTTCCCTTAGGTGTTTTGACTGACAACTCGCTTGTTAAGTCAAATTGAAAATATCTAATTTTCTTAGCAAACTGGGAATATATGAAACAATGAGATTGATCTAGAATCAAATTAATCATTTTCTAAACTTGGGGAAGCCAACAAACTACCTGCCACCACACCTTTCGTAGCTTCAAACTCAGTAATAGTGATAGCATAACATTGGACTTGATCCAGTGCCCTTTTTTGAGGGAAGTTTTTTTGGATCTTAGGACATTCATTTTAGTAATTCCCCCTTTATCTACAATTGTAGAATTCAACATTGACAACCTATTTCTTCCCCTTGAAATAATGAGTTTGGTGTACTTTTTCATGACAATTGTCACAGACTCTCATTCCCTTCAGGCAATTACCAGGGGGTTCTTCCAACATTTACCATAGGATTGTTATTAAACATTTCCTGTATTCCCCTTATTTCCTTTTCCAGAGTGTTTAATAGATCACTTATTCACTTACATTGAGTTAAAGTTGTAAGACTTATATAATTAATTTTCTATCTCTATAGAAGATGAGACAATATCTTCGTATGATAAGAAGGATTGTGAGACTAATGATATTTGGAGAAATAGATTTAACCCTTCAATGATTTGATCAATCTTACTCCTTGGGTTTTATAAATAATATGTTTCATGATTTCCTAACCTTGTAAATTTAGCCTCATACTTTGCGACATTCTCATCATCCTTTTTCCTTAGACTCAGAAATTGTCTCTCCATATCTGCATGATGGTAATGAAGAAATATTTTTATATGATGATATCTTTAAACTCTCTCCATTCCATATTTTATAGTTCATGATCCTTCTTTTTTTTGAATAAATGACCACCATTGATCTGCATCTCCTATGAGGTGATAAACTACCATGAAAACTTTTTCCCTTTCGCTACTCCCCAAATCATGTAATATTTTCTCTAAGGATCTTATACAGTGCATGGCTACAAATTTATTTGTTCTCCTATTTAATGTTGGTGGTTTTTGCCTCATGAAAGATTCTAACATTGATCATCTGCATTGTGGATCAGGGTGCTCAAAATGAGTAAGGTTATTATTCATAACCTACGTGAGTTGTACAAGTATGGTGATAAGCTGATCAGCACCATTTCCATCACCAAATCAACTATAATTAGCTTGAGTAGGAGGGAATATCTACATGGATTATGTTCATTGATATGATTTCCATTCCTTCCACTAGCCACCATTTCTAAAAAATTCCACACACTAGATTAGTTTATCAATGAAAATACATAATTCCAAACTTGTAAAACATATAACATAAATTGAACAGTTTATGGATATAATCCATAATCATAAAAATGTTTTCATTGAGGAATTATATACTCATATACCATTCATAGTGGGTTTTAATGAAAATGAGAATTATCATAGGCATATCCCTCGGGAGTGTTGTAACCAAGAGTGCAGCAGGGCCGATTGTCATGCACCAGTTCCCATTCGAGTCTAGCTCAAAGCGTTTTTCTCAGGTTTTACCCCAAGGTACATATGTCCCAGAGCCGTCTCTACCTACTCGTATCCAAACAGGGATGTAGTTCTTAGAATAATCAAAAAAATCTATGCAGTACCAATATTCTAGGAAGATATTGTATACTAATCATCACAGTCTATAATAGGCTAATGGGGTCTACGCATATATTTTCTAAATCACAATTCCATGGTTTGTACTAAACTTTTCTGTTAACAATTACAACACCCCGACCATAGTTACCTATATTCGGTGCGTTATTACATAAAATTGGCTTGATCACAAAATATCATGTCTTTAAACACCGATTAGTTTAGTAGCCTTAGAAATACCAGATACATTCATTTGTTTTACATTAAATTATAAAATAAAAAACTAAAACAACATAGTCTTCAAAAGACACAATCATATCCCTTAAACTATCTTCACTGGCCAGTCATAGTATGCATCCTAGAAAAATAAAACATAGAAAGGGGTTGGCTTAGATGATCAGTAAGGATAAAAATATAGAAAAAAAATTCATAAATAATCATAAAAATTTAAGGAAATGTATAAGACTATAAAAAAATCCTTTTAAACTTCAAATTAAGTATAATATAGAAATGATAAAATCAAATAATGCCATTTACTAGTTCACATGGATATTCTACTAGTTGAATAATCACATGCAATATCAATACCCACTTTTATTGTGATGGAATGCATAATGCCAGAATGTATAACCATATAGTCAAGGCCATGTTCCAAGACTACAAATAAGATTTTGTCAAGGCCTTATTCCATAACACTAGTTTGTCTAATGAGACCAACCGATGCATCGATGAGCTATAGCAGGCTCCACCCATCACTTATTAAGTCCATTGCATTCCATATATGAAAAGTTGCAAACATTACATAAACATTCGTATTGAAACAGGCATAAAAAATGTCTATACTTTATCCATAAACCATGAATGGGGTAAAAATCACACATCCATTGTCAAACATATCAAAAAATATTCAATACAATATGGAAGTTTTGTATATTAATAAATCAACTTCAAATAAGCTTAAAATCCATCAAAGGATGTTGACATAGATGAAATGAAAACATTTTATAGAGAAATATATCATTATATTTTGAAATCATTTAAAATTCAAATAATTATAAAGAAAACATTTATTTTGAAAATATTTATATGAGCTTGTAAGGAATGCTTCGACCATGTTATATCGTCAGAAAATAACCACACTTACTGTATAATTTAGGAATATATTCTTACCTTAATTTTGTTGAAAAGGTCATAAAGTACCTTGTTTGGAAGACGACAGAATGCTTCCTTTCAAAACATATAAGGTTAAATAATGGTATAAATGACTTTAATACATTGTCTAGTAAATATTAAAAAAATTTTGAAATAAATTATTTAAGAAAATATGGATGTGGATGATAAAGAGGTCCCATTAGATTTTTACGTAAAAACAACCTCGGATAATTAAGAGATTGTAAAATTAACCCTTACCATGTACTTTTCCAATGTAGAGGGTATGTTAACCTCTTGTATAATAGTTAAATTATTATTATTAAATTATAAATTAACTATATACCTAATTATGATATCATATATGATATTCTAATATTATTTTGTTAATGATATTTCAGTAGTATCATCATTTGGGGTGCCAACTGATTCATTTTCCTTTATATGCTTTGTTACATATGTAATGGTTATTATGAATATGATGTATCTTATTCATATTCAGAATTATTTTTAGTATTTAAACATTATTTTTAATCCTAAAAAAATAATTCTTGAATGGATATGTAGGGGAATGAATCACATCACGTTTGTGGAGACACTAATCTGTATGTACGCATGAGGGACAATATCATTTTTTGGTATTAAAATCATATATAATTTGATGTTATATCATATATACCGAATCATAATCATGTTATATTTATTATTTACATCATTTATACTCATTATTATGCCTATCCAAATGATTATGTGTTTGAATAACAAACCACACCACCAAGTGGAGACGGTAATCTGTACGTACACACGTATGTTGACTTTTTCATTTATAGGATGGATAGAATAATGAATAAATTTGTACCATTTTTATCATAAAATCTTATTATATAGAAGATACTGGAGCTATTATTTTATAATATAAACAAAAAAATTATGAGGAAGTGGAAGAAGAAAAGAACTTGAAAGAGGCGATAAAATATTTATCTTTTATTCGGGTTCTTCCTTTTGATTTGATCAAAAGGGATCCTTAAGTTGCCTTTATGAATAATTTAAGGCCTCTAGGATAAAGGGAGGACAGTTTAGAGGATTTTTCTATAGGTTTTGGCCGAGCCAAATGGATTTGAATGTTTGAATTTTAGATAAGGGGAAGTTCCCTTTTATAAGAGGTGTGAGGGGCACCTTAGGAAACGATTGAAATATTGTTTTATAATAAAATAATTTTCGGTTTCTAATGGCTAAAAAATATATTATTTAAAGTATAAGGTTGTTGTGGGTTAAAAAAATACCAACCAATAGGTTTTATAAAGGTTTAGGTCATCATATTAACCTTATCTTTTAGATTTAACTCTCAGTTAAATAATTTTACATTTACCATGTCTCATTGTATTTTTATATTATTTGGTAAATAAAATTACTATAAACATCCAAAATAACACCTAGTGGTTCATTAAGGACATATATAATTTATCTTATCTCTTTTTCCAAACCTTATATTTTTAGGAATAGAGTATCAATTAATAATATAATATTTTTTTAAACACTTTTATGTCAATTTTGAAACTATTTTGTATTTTGTTTTTGTTAAATTCATAACAACATTATTACTTCAATGAAAAATCATTTAATAAACCCTAAAATTTCATATGAATCTATAAAATTATGGGAAATCATTAATAGTCTCAAATTAGATTTATTTGGATATTTATAATATAATTTATTTTAATCTATCTTTTATAAGGTAGTTACTACATCATCATTGTGTCATAAATAAATTTAATTATTTAATGTCAATAAATTATAAATAAAATTCCATTTTTTAAGAAATATTTGTATAATTATAGTTATTATTTATAGTAGAATTTATCTTATGTATGACCCTATATTAAAATGGTTTAGTTATTAAACATTGATTTTAACACCTTTAACTCTTCATTAAATAAAATAATAATAAATGTCCTAATCTAATCCAATTGGACCAAATAGGTTCATATTTTCTTCTTAAGGTTGTGTTTGGTCGAATTATACTTATCCAATAGAATTAGTACCAGATTTAGGGTAATTATGACATCATTTTTACCCTTTATTACCCAATTTACTTTTAACCGTCGTAATAAAAATTAAAAATGTTATTATCCACCAAAAAATATTTTCATCTTATTGATAATAATTTTACTTATTAATATTAACCATTTATCTTTTATTTATTAAATTCAACCCACAAAAGTGGTAAAATTATGTTTTATGAAAATTTGCAAATTCTCATTGGAGGTGGGTAAAATATGGTAAAAAGTTCAATAAAAATTATATATATATAAACTCATTATACAATGATTCCAATGAGTTACATTAAACTCATATAAGTATTATGTATCTATTTTTACCTAAAATAAATTTAAATAAAATAAATAATTATTTAAATAAAAGGTCGGTTTTAAACAATAACTTATTGTTCTTCACTATTCATGAAAAATAGAATGTTTTCAGAAAAATACCAAAAATTCACCCAAAACTAATTTTTGTATTTGAAATCCAAAATAGAAGTCCATATTGAAACATAAGATTTATCAAATTTTATAAAATGTGTAATACTATTCATAACAGCTAGTTTGATTGGTCGCGGTGAGTTAAAATCTCGATGTTGTGTACAATGCAAGCTATTGCATTATTAAAAATAAAAGGTACTATGGATGCTTGGGGTGTTATACATGGTCTGGCCGGATTCAACCATGCACTAATAGAATCCTAAAAAATAACATAATATTAAACTCACGAAATCAATAGGGAGATAAAAAGGATGAATAATAGCGATATATGGTAGAAATTTTATAATAATTACATGAATAAAAAAGTTTTAATTATCTAAGAACAAAGGGGGTCCATTTGGGATCCATATGGGATAATAATTGAGGAGAGGATCATCTAAATTCCATATCATGAGCACTTATTAAGGTAAAAATTTATCTGGAGAAAAGATTGTGTATTTTTAATTAATAAAAAATGAACAAGGTATCCAAAGGATAACTTTTCATACTTAATAGGGTACCATGAAAATTTCTATCCACATATTGGAGTTCCACCATACTATTAGTTGAATCAAGGGACTATTGACCATTTAACCTATCAAAATATAATCTATTGGTGACTAAAGAAGATATTAAAATCACCATTAATCATTTCTTATAAATAATGCATGACCCTCCTCCAAATCATATGAACATGTTCCAAAACAATTTCAAGGTTTTTATTAAATCCTAAAATTTTAATCAGAATCCAATTTCTAAAATGATTCAAGTTATGGAATTAAAGTATCCAATTAACCAAAATTATATACAAAAAATGACAGTCATTGCTACAAAATTCCGCCATGATAATCCTTATGTCGTTAAGAAGATCTCAAAAATTCCTCAGGAATTATATTTCATCAATATGACACCATTAATTCCCATCCTTATTTATAATATGATAACTTGAATATAACTCAGCCTCCTAGGTATTGAATGAAAATATGTTGTAATTCCTCATGAATTCTACAATCTAATTCTTAGAAGACATTATTCATACATTGACACTACAACAAATTTTATTTCAGTATCACAAAATATAGTTCAAAAAAAATTATGAACAATTACATCCTAGAAACCATTACATAAAAGACAAATATATGCACACCAATTTAACATTATATCTACAATATCATGAGGAAATAACTTCCAAATCCATTATAGGGACAAACAAGAGACCCACATTGAACAAATATTTGGATACTTGAATCAATTCAATGGTCAAATCCAAATATTCAATAACACTCACTATATGAGCTGAAACACACACATGGTATTAATATTTCATGGGAAAACCCTAAATTATACATATGTCAATGAATATCAGAATTCAACCTATCATCAAACCCTTAATTGAATTGTAATGTTATTTTTTATAAGGGAAAAATAGAATTATCATACCATTGGACTAGAATCATGGGTGATTCCCCCAGTTATTTTCTATAGTTTTACACAAACCTATGATCCTAAAAATGTGAACATCATAAATAAGGTGAAAAATAATATTCCACCCTTTCAAATAGAGTATCATTATCATAATCAATATAAATATAAACTCCTTATGATCTCATTTCATTTATTCAAATATTCTCATGTAAAATTCTCATTTCAGACATCTATGACATTTATTTTAATCAATAAAGGAGAATTTTATTTTTGGTAAAATCATTAATTATATTTAAAAAACAATTATGCAATCCCTTCAAAAAAGATTTATTCAAACCACCTAACTATTGTCAGTACTATAATATCCCATGATTACTCAATCATTTATCCTCTTAATACTTGAATGTCCCATTATATTAATATCCAACCAAAGGAAAACTCCAAATTTATAAAATTTATGTTATCTAACCCATAGTAGTAAGAGAACCTCTATATTACACTACATGTCTCCAAGACCTTGAAAACACTGCTCTATGTTATTATATTACATTGAAATAAACAATTTTCTCTCTTGCACCCATATAAATCCTAACTATTAAACCAAATTAAAATAGATATAGAATATCTAATCCTATTATTACCTCGAGAATCATGTCTTATAGGTTTTTCATTAAACACATTAGTCATCACATCCCATTATAACAACACAAAAAATACAAGTGAATGTCCAAAACCTCACATGTGGGAATTGAGGAGCTACAAGTTCTCATATATGTAATATCACAATTTAATCAGTTGAGTCCTCCCAAAACCTAGTCATTTTTTATTTTAAAATTCAAATTCAATTGCAACACAAGAATAATAAAAAATGAATCACTTTTGTAAAGCATGAATTTACATTAAAAAAACAATTATTGTGATGTTGTATAAATAATCACCATCTTTTCTGGGGAAAGAATAAAATATCTAAAGAACCAAATCATAGTTTCATACCCACTATTGTTAATAATATTATATAAACAAAATCATATATCTATTACAATACTACATGACCACACAAAAAGAATTTTATTCATTCGTGCATTCGAGAACCACAAAAATTGGCATACATGAATAATCAATCCCTTTGTAATCTCTTACATGCAAACCCACACTGTAAAAAATCACTCATGGTGACTTGTTTCCAATATAGGTGGAATATCACCTATTTCAATAAAAATCATGGGATATACTCGGAATTGGTATCATTAAAAAATATATGCATATACAAAAAATGTACCTATTATAGACCTTTCTATATAATATCAACACTAATTTTCCTACCAAAACAATACCATACCCAAAAATGTTTGTAATTTACCCAATATCAACTTCTAAAAAGAACCATAATAACAAAATAGCTAAAAGTGATTCAAATTCCAATAATAAATGTAATTTCACATGAAACTATCTACACTCTCAAATGTATCTAAATTGTCTATACAACTAGTTCTCAAACCAAATCACATCATATTAATAAACATCCAACCAAACACATCAGTAATAAAATCCTTGAATCACAACACTAGTTGTACCATTCGTCTCAAAAAATTATAAGATTTGTTATAAAAATTAAATGATGTGTCACAAGAATAACCTTTCCACAAGTGATAATAAACAAAAACTATTGGTGTACCCAAAACTGTTACCTAGAGGATTATAATTCAACTAAAAAATTTATAGGAAAACAATATATGGGTTTTTATACATTAAACAACTAAAACCTATTTCATTAATAGATATCAATAAAACCTTATTAAATAAATATTATGTGAATCAATTCTAAAATAGTCTCATATACACCAACAACATTCCACTATGAACTAGGATAAAACAATAAACAAAAAAATAAGTACTTCATGATTGAAAGAATATCTAAATTTTAATGCAAAAAAACATAAAATATTTATCACATAATCCAATTTACATGGAATTAGAATTAGAATGGTGTCCATGACCCACTACATCATTATATATGTCATTCTCTAATACAATCATATATATTACTACCATGTAAAAAAAATATTGAAATAAATTACATGTCTTCAACATTATATTTTAAATTCACTAGCAAGAATCAATTAAAAAGAACTGTATATATGATTTTTAGGACATCATGCATGCCTCTCTTTAAAAAAAATTTAGTAACTATTGAGTCTATGATAAAAATATGGAGAATATACTATCAATATTAGTACTATTAATAATATATAATAACTAAACTTCATGAATAGTAGATAATAGATTATATGTGTGTGGAATTATATCGGAAAAATTTATAAGAAAAACACACGTAAAACATTATAGAAAAATTTAACTTTATTTCTACATCACAATATATTCCCCACTAGGTTAACCACTTTTTTAAAATTATGTATTTAATTGATTTATTAAGTGGATTTAAAACTAGACTTGAGCCTCACTTTATCTCCATCTAGAAATCTAATCATGATTCTATTGAGAGACCCATTAAAAAATTCAATCTCAACCTACAATCTAAATATAAGAGATATATCGCCATTATGGATTATTTATATGGTATGAAAAATACATCTTATTATGGTCACAAAAACTTCTGTAAATATACACCATCATAAACATGAGTATGAATGAGGAAAATCTATACTGAAATATACACTAGAAAATAATACATCATTTTTTATTGTGTACTAACCAGGTCAAAAAAGAACACCAGCATAACTAGCATAAATGATATTAGAAGAAATTGCATCATCATGGTACAAACCATACCCATTGATATAATACATAATATAGGGTGTCAAAACACATTCTTAACTATACCATTTAACTCAAGGTAATGTACAATATTGAATCTCAACTATATTCTATCAAGCCTTTGTCTATACATTCTCGCACAATATACGGTTATGTAGTAAAGCCTCAACTGTTACCCATTCAACTCATGTAGGACTTATACGAATACTTTTTCTAGTATATTGTATTTAGTATACGCCCTTACACTGTAACACCCCAAGATTTCATAGTGTGTTATTTCTTCAAAATAATTCAATAACTTGCACTACACACAATACCGAGTTAAAGCGCACCATGACTTACCAAACTAGCAGTTATGAATAGTAGTACCTACTTTTTGAAATTTTATAAATTCTATCTCTCAAAATGGACTTCATTTTTGGATTCTTAATATCAAATTTATCCTATGGTGATATTTCAGTACTTTTCGGATAACATTAATATTTCGATGAATATTGAAAATTACTAAATTTAAATTAAAAACAACTTTTTTAATAAAAATAATTAATAGTGATAAATTATTAATTTGAGTGGTTTTAAAGTATATTTAGAATAAATTTTTACCATTTAATATAATTTTGGTCATTGGACATAAATTTACAATTAAATCGGACATAAACAAGTGTCAATATTTTGATAGTTATTATCTCTTAAAAACATGCTTTTTGTTTTAACAACATGAATTAATATTAAATTAATTTCTACCACTTCTGTGTTTTGAGTTTGGAAAAATTTATTCCATATTTTTAATCAGGATGTTCAAATTGTGTAAATATGTATCTTTTATTTTTAGACATTTTGAATAATTACTTCGGTAAATATTTTATTTACCATGGTTAAAGGTAAATCCGGTAAATAATGGTTAAAAAATAATATTATAATAATAATAAATTACCCTAGAATGTGTCCTAGCCTTATTTTTTGATACATGTTCGACCATATCCATCTTTGGGTCGATTTTGGGACCCCATAGAGCCACTTGTAGGTGATAGGGACACTTTATTTTAATTAAGTTAAAATGAATACAAAAAGGACACAAGAATATATATTTTAGAAAAACATTTTTTACATAGGGTTATATATGTTTGATTTTCGACTATAAATATTCATTAGAAAGATAAAAAAGGTTCCCTACATAATGATATTTTATTTATAATTTTTAGAGATTACATAATTTAATTTATCGATGACACAATGATGATGTTGTAATTACCATAATAGTAAAAATTTAAAATAATTGATATTATAAATACCCAAATAAATATAATTTGAGACTTTTTATGAATTACAATAATTTTCTAGAATGATATGACATATTAGGATTGATTTAATTAACTTTTTTCTAAGTAATAATTCTGTTATGAGTTTTAAAAAAATCAACTATTGAATAGTGTCAAAATTGACAAAAAAGTGTTTTTAAAACAAATATTATATAATTAATTGATATTAAATTCCTAAAAATCTAAGGATCGGCCAAGAGACTTATATCATGATACATGTATCATTAATGGACCACTTGGGGGTCTCTTGGATGTATATAGTAAGTTTATTAACTATATAATATAAAAATACAAAGTGACATGGTAAATGTCAAACTAACTAACTAATAGTTAAAACTAAAAGATAAGGTTAATATAGTAACCAAAACAACTCTAAATTCTATTTGTTGAATGGTTTTCGACCTATCCCCACCTTAAAATTTGAATAATCAACTTTTGAGCCATTATAAACTGAATATGAATTTATTATAAATTAATATTTCTATCTTTTCCAATCTCACCCCTCACCACTCTTATAAAAGGCACTCCTCCTTCTCATTTCTTCACACCTTCAAAGCCTTTTGGTTCGGCCAAAATCTTCCCAAATACTCTCCAAACTCCCCTCAATACAACATAGAGGACTTAGTTTGATCATAAAGCCAACCTAAGGAGCCCTTTTGATCAAATCAAAAGGAAGAACCCGAAGAAGAGGTAATGTTTTCACCACCCCTTTTCAAGTTCCTTTCTTCTTCCACTTCTTCATTCATTGTTATTAAAATTATAAAATAATAACTCCAGTATCTTATATATAATGTGATGTTATTATAAATATGGTACAACCTTATTAAGTATTCTATCCACCCATTGAATAACATGTCACCATACGTGCGTACGTACGGCTTACCGTCTCCACGTCGTGGTATAATTGTTATTCAATATATTATTATTTGGATGGGTATAATAATGATGTTTAACCCATGTAAATAATACATATAATAAGTTAATTATTCTGTATATATGATATAACATCCATTTATATATTATTTTAATATCAAAAGTGATATTGTCGCTCGTGCGTACGTACGGACTACCGTCTCCAAGAAAGCGATGAGATTCATTCTCTATCGTATCCATTCAAGTATAATTCTCATTTTCAGATTAATAATAGTATCTAAAGACTTGATATAATTCTGTATATGATTAACATACAGCCTATCCATTACAAACATGGCTTACGTAACAAAACATATAAAAGAAAACGAGTAAGTTAACACCCAAAACAATGATAATACTAAGATATTATTAACAAATCAATGTTAAAAGATCATATATGATATCATATTAATGTATATGATTCTTGTATAATTTAATAACAATTATTTCACCATTATACAGGAGGTTAACCTACCCCAACCAAGGAAAAGTAGAAGTTAAGGGTTTATTTCACAATCTCTTCATTATCCGAGGTTGTTTATACGTAATAATCTACTAGGATCTCTTTATCATCCACATCCATGTTTCTTAAAAATTTATTTGAAAACATTTTTACAATTTACAAGAATATGGGTTAAAGTCATTTATACCCATGTTTGACTTTTTATAAGAGTTTTATAAAGGAATATTTCCATCATTTTCCAAACAAGGTGCTTTTTAACCTTTTCGACAGAATTAAGGTAAGAATGCTTTATTTAACTTATACGACGGGTGCAATTATTTTCCGCCGTTATAAAATCAACGATGCTTACCTTATAAGCTTATAAGAATATTTTCAAAGAAAATTTTTTACTCTTAAATGATTTTAAAATGAATATTTTAAGAATTTTTGAAAGGTACTCTTTATCAAGATCATAATTTTAAATGTTTTAATGATTTATCTTTCTAAATATTTTTAATTAATGTCCATGTTTTCAAAATGATTTTAAGGATTTATTTATATGGACGTGAAGGTTTTTAAATGATATTTATTTTAAAAAGTTTCAAAGTGGTATGGGACACTTTGATTCAAAAATATCTTTTAAATTACTTCCTTTATAAATGTGTGACATTTCATTGATTTTGAGAAAAAAGATATTTCTCTCAAATAGTTTTGATTTCATCTATGTCAACATCCTTTGATGGATTTTATGCTTATTTGAATTTGATTTATTATGATACAAAACTTCTGTATTGTATTTAAGGTTTTGTGATATGTTTGACTGTGGATGTGCTATTTTTATACCATTCATGGTTTATGGTGAAACTATTGACATTTCGTATGCTAGTTTTAATACGAATGTTTATGTTATGTTTAAACCTTTTCATATGGGAATTAATTGGAATTAATATGTGACGGGTGGATCCCACTATAGCTCCTCGATGCATCGGTACGTCTCATGAGACAAACTAGTGTCTTGGCACAAGGCCTTGGAAAAATCTTATTTGTAGTCTTGGAACGAGGCCTTGTCTATGTGGTTATGATAGTCTAACATTATTAATTCCAACATTATGAAAGTGGTAATTGATATTGCATGTGATTATTAGATTAGTAGAATATCAATGTGAATAAGTAAATGGCATTATTTAATTTTATTTTTTCCATACTATGTTGAATTTCATGTTTAAAAGGCTTTTGTTTAAGTTATACATCGCCTTCATTTTTTATTCTTATTTATGAATGTTTCCGCTATATTGTTATCCTTACTAGGCATTTGAGCTCACCCCTTTTCTATGTTTTATTTTTTCCTAGGGTATGAAAAAGTTAATTATGAATGACCTGCAGGGATAGTAGGTGGCGATATGAGTGTGGAATATGAAGAAAAGATGTTGTTGTAGTTTTCATTTTTATGATGTAATGTAAGACATATGAATTTATCTAGTATTTTTAAGGCTACTTAACCAATCGGTCTTTCGAGATTTGATCCTTCTTGTGATCATGCCAATGTTATGTAATAATGCACCGACTCTAGGTAACTAGGGTTGGGGCGTTACAGTTGGTATCAGAGGACGTTTAGTACAATCCTTGGAAGCTAGATTTAGATAAACTCTTATTAGAGCACGTAGACCTAAGATGATCATTGAGAATTAGTATAGAAGAACTTCCTAGAATTTTGTTATTGTATAGATTTTCTGAGTTTTCCGAGAAATACATCCATGTCTGGATACGAGCAGGTAGAGGCGGCTCTGGCACAGATGTACCTAGGGGTAAAACACGAAAACACTGCTTTGAGATAGACTCGAACAGGAACTGGTGCACAACAACGGTCCTTGTTGCACTCTTGGTTATGACACTCCCAGGGGATATGCTTAGGATAACTCTCATTTTCATTACAAATCATTATGAAGGGTTTATGGGTATATACATCCTCAAAGAAATCATTTTTATGAATATGGATTATATCCATAAACTATTTAATTTATGTTATGTGTTTCACAAGTTTGGGATTAGGTATTTTTATTCATAAACTAATCTAGTGTATGTCGTTGTTTAGAAATGGTGCCCAGAAGAAGGAATGAGAACATCAGCATTGCACACGATCCAAAGAGAAAGAAGGATCATATCTTTCAAGGTCTTAAGCCAGAATTTATAAGAGAAATAGTGTCCCATGTATTATCATTATATGAATAAATAATATCATGTGTTGATAATATAAGTAAAGAGTTTAATGTGTCCTATAGCTTTGATGGGAATCAAGAGAAGAAAAGGATGGAAGAGAGAAAGATGGGTAAAGGGAAGAGGGAAAAGAAGAATTTTCCCATATGTGATAACTGTGGGAAGAAAAACCCTGGAACATTTCTGAAAGGAATTGGAGTTTGTTATAAGTGTAGAGGAAAAGGGCACAAAATACGTGACTGAAAGGGTAAGAAAATGGTTTCAAATGTACAATGCTTCATTTTCAAGGAGTTTGGACACTACGCGAACCTATGTCCCAGTCATCAGACTATGCCACAAATGATGCTATTGGATAATAATCAAGTTATGATACTACCACAGATGAAAAGGAATGATAAGAGTTGTTATGTTGATTATGTCATTTGAGTGTTGTATCAACAATGTACTTATTATAATAATAATAGAGTATATAAGGATTGTACTGTAGTACTATTTCATTAAGGACTTGAGATTGTGTGGAACAAAGAAAAGTGACTCAATGGCAGGATAAATTTTTGGAAAATATATGTTTGAGAGAATGATAAACCATAATATAGTTCTGATACCTAGGTAGTGATTTTGGAATAATACATGAGTGATTTGGATAAATTATATTGGACATTCTTGACTACCTGAAACTGATTAATGATTTGTATATTCCATCATTGTTGGGGTTTAAAACATTTTTGGATTGAAGAAGTATATCTATTATTATTTAAGGAATAAGGGATCATGAATGTAATCAATAAGGTTTTATAGTAATTCAGGATGTTGTAGTGTTTTAAAATAATTAATGATAAATGTGTTCACATGCGCGGAAAAAGGGATCATTATTGTGTTTACCTTCCTTATAAATTTTGGACTGAAGTGTTTTGGATAGTTCTAGTTTGTATTATTTTGGATTTCCAATAAGAGGACAACCCGGAGGTCGGGCGGCAACACGTCGCGCCCGGAAAGGCCGCGAGACTTGAACCCACAACTGAAGGGCGACAAGGGTGTATCACCTACCACTGACCCACGTGATGTATGGGATTAAATAATGTAGTTTTTTTTAAAGAGATCTGGTAGATGAATTATAATTTCGTTTTTTAACCTTATACGAATAGGATAAATAGAATATTTTTTTACGTTCTATTATCTTTTAGAGTGAAAGATGAGTTTGTGGTAGAAATTAGTTAAAGGATGGAACTCTACTTGTCAAGAATATATTTTTCTTCTTCACTTATTCTATGAAGAAATTAATTCTTATACTTTATTTAAGGAATCCTAAAACCAAAAATGTGTTATCCTAAGACCCTATGTTTTGTTGAACCGATGGTATTTCAAATCATCATAGTTTGATGAATTTAAGGACCTCAATTTTACACTTGTTTGTGATTGATGACCTCAATCACTACCTATACATATTTACATTTTTCTTCCAATTATATGCCTATAATTGCCACTAATGTTCTCCTAATTGAGATCATATTTTGGTGGTGACCCTTTCATTTCTCTTTTCCTCATATTAATACTAAATTTTAGTAACCCAATTTCCGATGTGGGTTTTCCCACAAATATATTTTCTATTTTCAACCTTTTATTTTCAAAGAACAATTTCAAATTGCTAGGACGCAATTTATTGAAGGAGGGGAGAATGTAACACCCCAAGATTTCATAGTGTGTTATTTCATCAAAATAATTCAATAACTTGCACTACACACAACACCGAGTTAAAGCGCACCATGACTTACCAAACTAGCCGTTATGAATAGTAATACCTAATTTTTGAAATTTTATAAATTCTATCTCTCAAAATGGACTTCATTTTTGGATTATTAGTATCAAAATTATCCTAGGGTGAAATTTCGGTACCTTTCGGATAACTTTAATATTTTTAAGAATGGTGAAAATTACCAAATTTAATTAAAAACAACTCTTTTAATCAAAATAATTAATAGTGATAAATTATTAATTTGAGTGGTTTTAAAGTATATTTAGAATATATTTTTACCATTTAATATAATTTTGGTCATTTTACATAATTTTACAATTAAACCGGACACAAACAAGTGTCAATCTTTTGATAGTTATTATCTCTTAAAAACACGCTTTTTGTTTTAACAATGGAAATTAATTTTAAATTAATTTCTGCCACTTCTGTGTTTTGAATTTGGAAAAATGGATTCCATATTTGGAATCAGTATGTTCAAATAGTGTAAATAGGTAACTTTTATTTTTAGACATTTTGAATAATTATTTTGGTAAATAGTTTACTTACCATAGTTAAGGGTAAATCCGGTAAATAAGGGTTAAAAAATAATATTATAATTATACTAAATTACCCTAAAACGTGTCCTAGACTTATTGGTTGATACATGCTAGACCATAAGAATCTTCGGGTCGATTTTGGGACCCCATGGAGCCACTTGTAGGTGATAGGGACACTTTATTTTAATTAAGTTAAAATGAATACAAAAATGACACTAGAATATATCTTTTAGAAAAACAATTTTTATATAGGGTTATATATATTGGATTTTCGACTATAAATATTCATTAGAAAGAAAACAATATTTACTAAATAATTATATTTTATTTATAATTTTTAGAGATTACATAATAAAGTTTATTGATGACACAATGATGATGCAGTAATTACCCTAATAGTAAAAATTTAAAATAATTGATATTATAAATACCCAAATAAATAAAATTTGAGACTTTTTATGAATTAAAATAATTTTATAGGATAATATGAAATATTAGGATTGATTTAATTAACTTTTTTCGAAGTAATCATTATGTTATATGTTTCACAAAAATCAACTATTGAATAGTGTCAAAATTGACATAAAAGAGTTTTAAAAAAAATATTATATTATTAATTGATATTAAATTCCTAACAATCTAAGTTTTGGCCAAGAGACTTATATAATGATATTGGTATCATTAATGGAATACTTTGGGGTCTCTTGTATGTATATAGTATTTTTATTAACTATATAATATAAAAATACAAAGAGACATGGTAAATGTCAAACTATTTAACTAAGAGTTAAAACTAAAAGATAAGGCTAATATAGTAACCCAAACCTGTCTAAATTCTATTGGTTGAATGGTTTTTGACCTATCCCCACCGTAAACTTTCAATATTCAACTTTGGAGCCATTAGAAATCGAATATAGATTTATTATAAATTAATATTTCTAGCTTTTCCAATGGTGCCCCTCACCCCTCTTATAAAAGGGCCCTCCTCCTTCTCATTTTTTCACACTTTAAAAGCCTTTTGGTTCGGCGAAAATCTGCCCAAAAACTCTCCAAAATTCCCTCAATACAACCTAGACGCCTTAGTTTGATCAGAAAGCAATCCTATGGAGCACTTTTCATCAAATCAAAAGGAAGAACCCGAAGAAGAGGTAATGTTTTCACCACCCCTTTTCAAGTTCCATTCTTCATCCACTTCTTCATTCATTTTTATTACCATTCTAAAATAATAACTCTAGTATCTTATATATACTGTGATGTTATTATAAATATGGTACAACCATATTCAGTATTCTATCCACCCTTTGAATAACATGTCACCATACGTGCGTACGTACGACTTACCGTCTCCACGTCGTGGTGTAATTGTTATTCAATATATTATTATTTGGATGGGTATAATAATGATGTGAAACTCATGTAAATAATACATATAACATGTTAATTATTCTTTATAAATGATATTATATCCATTTATATATTATTTTAATATCAACAGTGATATTGTCGCTCGTTGTACGTACGGACTACCGTCTCCACGAACGCGATGAGATTTATTCTCTATCATATCCATTCAAGTATAATTCTCATATTATGAATAATAATAGTATCTATGGACTTGATATCATTATGGATATGTTTAAGATACAACCTATCCATTACAAACATGGCTTACGTAACAAAACATATAAAAAACGAGTAAGTTAACACCCGAAACAATGATAATACTAAGATATTATTAACAAATCAATGTTAAAAGATCATATATGATATCATATTAATGTATATTAATATTGTATAATTTAATAACAATTATTTTACCATTATACAGAAGTTTAACCTGCCCCAACCAAGGAAAATTAGAAGTTAAGGGTTTATTTCACAATCTCTTCATTATTCGACGTTGTTTATACGTAATAATCTACTGGAATATCTTTATCATCCACATCCATGTTTCTTAAAAATGTATTTCAAAACATTTTCAAAATTTACTTGAATGTGGGTTAAAGTCATTTATACATTTGTTTGACTTTTTATAATATTTTTATAAAGGAATCATTCCGTCGTTTTCCAAACATGGTGCTTTTTAACCTTTTCGACAGAATTAAGGTAAAAATGTTTTTTTTAACTTATACGGCGGGTGCGGTTATTTTCCGCCGTGATAAAATTGTCGAATCTTACCTTATAAGCTTATAATAATATTTTCAAAGAATATGTTTTGCTCTTAAATGATTTCAAAATAATTATTTTAAGAATTTTTGAAAGGTACTCTTTATCAAGATCATATTTTTAAATGTTTTAAAGATTTATCTTTCTAAATATTTTTAATTAATGTCCATGTTTTCAAAATGATTTTAAAGATTTATTTATATGGACATGAAGGTTTTGAAATTATATTTCATTTCAAAAGTTTCAATGTGGTATGGGATACTTTGATTCAAAAATCTCTTTTAAATTACTTCCATTATAAATGTGTGACTTTTCAATGATTTTGAGAAAAGAGATATTTCTCTCAAATAGTTTGGATTTCATCTATGTCAACATTCTTTGATGGATTTTATGATTATTTGAATTTGATTTATTATGATACAAAACTACTATATTTAATCGAAGGTTTTGTGATATGTTTGACTGTGGATGTGGTATTTTTATACCATTCATGGTTTATGGTGAAAATATTGACATTTCGTATGCTAGTTTTAATACGAATGTTTATGTTATGTTTAAAACTTTTCATATGGGAATGAATTGGACTTAATATGTGATGGGTGGAGCCGGCTATAGCTCCTCGATGCATCGGTAGGTCTAATGAGACAAACCAGTGTCTTGGCACAAGGCCTTGGCGAAATCTTATTTGTAGTCTTGGCACGAGCCCTTGGATATGTGGTTATGATACTCTGGCATTATGCATTCCAACATTATGAAAGTGGTAATTGATATTGCCTGTGATTATTTGAATAGTAGAATATCCATGTGAATAAGTAAATGGAATTATTTCATTTTATTTTTTCTATACTATGTTGATGTTCAAGTTTAAAAGACTTTTGTTTAAGTTATACATCGCCTTAATTGTTTATTCTTATTTATGAATGTATCCGCTATATTGTTATCCTTACTGGGAATTTGAGCTCACCCCTTTTCTATGTTTTATTTTTTTCCAGGGTATGAAGAAGTAAATTATGAATGACCTGCAGGGATAGTATGTGGGGATATGAGTGTGGAATATGAAGAAAATATGTTGTTGTAGTTTTCATTTTTATGATGTAATGTAAGACTTATGAATATATCTAGTATTTCCAAGGCTACTAAACCAATCGGTCTTTCGAGATTTGATCCTTCTTGTGATCATGCCAATGTTATGTAATAATGCACCGACTCTAGGTAACTGGGGTCGGGGCATTACATATACCACATATCAATCAATAACCTCTCACTAATGTTACAACACACATAGAATATCACCCTATTCTCACCTATTTATGGTAGGACTCCGACTAAACCTCAGACTCTATACTCTCAGTTAGGTAAATTCAAATTATGATCCTTAAAATGTTTCCTATTACATAAGGTATGGTTTCTGGTTAATTCATCATAAGCATCACATCTAAAAAACAACCCAGAACCCATGTACATGTAACATGTAACATATACATATATCATAAAACTAATGTGATCATACAGCTAAATTTATATGCCAATCTTTTAGTTTCATTTCCAATTACATAGGGATTGATATGTTGAACTCATCATCACCCCTACATTACTTATAATGGCATCATCTATGTCCCTCAAAACCCAACCTCGTCTATTCACATCATTTCCTACACACATTTATCTATCTATGGTCACATAGAATCCCAATGTTTATCCCAAAAGAAAACACAAATATAACAATACAAATTCATATATAATTATCATAACAGTATCAAAATCTTAATACCTATGTACCATGACTAAATAATTCACCAAATGTCTCTCAATAACTCGTTAACAGTAAATATGAATACATGTATAATTGAACATAGTTGGGTTCAAATATCACATTCACCATAGAGTGAAATTAATCTCGTTATCCAAATAACACTATCTAGGACATTATATAAAAGACACAAATGGTCATATATTGCTCACTAAAATAATCAAGTCCACTATCCAAACTAACATGGCTGTTTCCAACCATACATGAGATGCGTGGTCATCTCACCCATAACCCAATTACCAAATCACCTTATTACTACAAAATAATACATAGGTGAAATAATCCTAGGATATTATAGATCCATATCAAGTCTTAGGATCAATCCTAGATTCCTACGATCCTTAACAAGAATCCATTCCTTATTATGAATTTTTTCTTCTAACATTTTTATTTCATATGGTACACGCTGAACTACACAATCTAATCCTAGAGGGAATAATTCTACTTAACACGGTATTATGTCACTCTATATAACATTTTAATTTACTAGAACCTAAATACCGGTGGTAACACTCATAATCAGGTGAAACAGAAAATATTGGATGTATTATATTGACTCCCTGGCCAGAAAATTGATTCACCAACCTCTAACCACCTCATTCCATTATCATACACATCATATAAAATAAGGCACAACAAATATAATACAAATATTCCATGAGAATATATCATATCTTGGGCTCCTAATAAAATAACAAAAAAATTAAAAATTATCCAACATTTATCATACACCATTAATACTCCTTGAACAAGAACACAATATCAAAACCCTGATGTATCAATTTCTAATGATCGATATTACTCTTAAGAAATATATATGAGAAATATACCCATCATAAAAAACTTAATATATCTCAAAATTTATTACATTTTATAAATCATAATCAATATATATATTTTAGAGAACATGATTCAATTGAATCATTGATGAAAAAACATGTAAATTATTTCCTAACAGCCTCAATCAATAATAGAAAAATGACTCAATGTTTGAGATGAATCTATAATGATTTGATTGACTCTTCAATAATATCCTAATCTAAAACAATTGAAACCAAGTCCGGACAATGAGGATGAATAATTTAGATATATGGATTTGATTACTTACATAAAATACACCTAAACAACCCCCAATTATCCATGAACAATAGGGATCCAAGAGAGATCTATACTAGATAACAGAAGTATATGTGTAAAAAAGGAAACTCTCTTATGTTCCAATTTATGTATTATATTTATTTCATTTTGATTAAATGTTCTTGGATATATTTGAAACATTTGTTGAAGGTAAAATAGTAAAATATCCCCTTTAATAATATATATAGAGGTACATACTTATTAAATTTACGTATAGTGGTATAAATATTTGATTTATTATATATCAAAATGGGGGGTAGTCAAACATCATTAACTGCACTAGTAAAATTAGTACATTCAGATATATCCTCATAATTTGGTGAAATAAAACAAATATTTTAGATTTTTAATGATAATTAAAATTTAGTAGAGTGATTATGATAAAAAAACTTTGAAGTTAATGGGTAGTATAATATCTTATCCTATATTATAGAGATCATGTGATGTAGTACCATCTCCTATCTCACTCTTCTTGTTAGAGCATAGTTGAATAAATTCTATTTAAGATTACATTACATCATTATAAATGTGGTGATATTGGGGATAAGTTATTTTACTATCCTTTATTTTTTTGTATATTATTAAGAATCAATTTAATATAGATAAATATCGGTGTACACAAAATCTATAAATCATATTTTATACCCATTATAGTTTCGGTATTTACCCAAAATGTCAGATATAGAAGTATGATGAAAAATGTTGTTTTCCATGATATATTCAAATGAAAAATATTTATAATGACTCACAAATTATATATTTAAATGGAATATTATGTAAATAAAAATAATATATATATATAATTAATTATAAATGAAACTTTTCTATACTAGTTACACATTTCTATATTAAATAAATCGATAATAACGGAATTTGATGAATCTGATGCTCTCAATACACAAGAGTTATGGTGATGATAGATTCCAAATAACTATTAGATGAGGATCTATAAATAAAGGTATTTCATAAGTCAACCGAACAAGTCAAATAAACACACATATATGGTTCCACTAACCTGAAGTGATGTGATTCATTATTCTATTTTGATAATGATCATATAACATACAATGAAGCTTTAAATGTAAAACAAGATTTCATGTGGAAACATTTTTTAAATATTGAAATATACTAATGGTTCAAAAAATTGGGATATTATAAAAATTTCCAACATATTTAAACACACTAAACATAAAAAGTTAATTTAAAAAGAAGGTGTACATATATAAAAAAATGAATAATTATGTTGGATGGTTGGTGGGTATGTGTTAAAGAAACTATAATTTAATTCACTATAATTTTTATAATTAAAATGTCATGTTGTGGAATCCCATTATAATTTTATATTTAATAACCAATTTACATAGTAATCAGATTTGGAAAATTGATGGTAAATCAACATATTTAATTGGATAATTAGTAAAATATTTATATATGAATCAACTAGAAGCATAAAAGATACTAATGAATTTTAGTAACACAATAAATATATAGATGTCAAGTATAGATTGTTATATGTACGATGATATTGTTGTATTGTTTATAATGAATCAATAAGATATATAAATCATTATAAAAGTGAGTGATATATTTTTTTAAAGGTTGGTTAGTTATAGAATTATAATATTATAGGTATCCATGTTATAGTTAAATTTAAAATTGAACATGATTTTATATCTTACAGTTATTTAATTCATATTTAAGTTAATGATTCCATATATAACACTTATATGAAGTCATGTAAAATGTATGCATAAATATTAATATATATATATAATAATGAAGTTATTCTATGATAAAATACATATATTTATAATGTTTTATAAAATAAAAATTTTGTTTATTTCACATATGAAAAATCAATCAATGAAAATCCATCCATAAATATGGGAAATATTTAAATTATTATTATAATTCCTAAAACATCAATGGTGGAATATACTATGTAGATCATGATATATAATATTTTTCATGTTTATAATTCCACATGAAATGTGTTTAGATATAAAAAGAAAATCCCACCACATGCTCCAAGACCCTATCATCCCACTCTCCTCTATAGTGCACATGTCATCTAGGGTTTCCTCCTATAACACATCATGATGTTGATGGATAAACTCCTAATAATTAGGCCTTCAAATCCCTCCCCTCCTTCATCTCTAGTAAAATCCACACATTCCCTATGATACACAATCGCATGTATTTTATTTTTAATTTTGTTCTCAGTGTTGAGGGTTCAAGTTTCTTATTCCTCCCCATTTCAATAAAACCCACCATGTATGATATTAACTGTACTCAAAGGTTGTGATAATATGGATTGTAATTTTATATTGTATTTTATTGAAAATAAAAATAGTTCATGTTTATAGTTCTTGTTTATTTACCGTTATCATTTTTGGGTTGTTTATTTTTCTCCCTAGTAATTCATTGCATAAATATTCATGAATAAACAAGGAAAAAAATGGAACAGAATTCTAGAATGATATTATCTATGGATTTTTTTGTTCTAGATGTTGTAAAATTTTGATGGTGAATATTTTCATTTTAATCTACGTCATGTGGGTTCGGTAGTATTTCTTGATTTCCTACTCCAAATTTTGGTGAATTACATAGTTAGTACTGGCATCTTTTAGGTATATATTTTATTGCCCTTTGATGAATTTTAAGAGTTATATCTAATTATTGATATTGACTAATGTGATCTTCTGTCTACTTGTATGTATATTTTCCTCAATATTTCTCATAAGTTGTGTCATATTTCTTAATGATTAGTTTTTATCTAGTGATATTGTTTGGTGTGGTATCTTTATTTTCTAATGGATCTTGAGTTTATAATAATGGATTTTTTTTAATGATCATTATACTATAAGGTTCATTATGTATTTTATTAGAGTTTTATGATATATCATTTAGAATTTTAAATTAACTTTATGGTGCTTCATTGGGGATGAAAATGATCTCCAATTATTGAATGGATAGAAGATTATGAGTTGATTGTTACATGAAATTGACTTTATAGATCAGGTACTCTTAGGTAATTAACTAATGATAGATTATATGGGGCATGAATACGTTATTTCATTTCTAAAAATTAATTTTAAGAATATTTTTTATATTATTATTTGTATCTAGGACATCTATTCGATTTGTATTTTTTTTCTTTTTATTCTTTTTGTTTTTTTTTAATTTATAAATTTATTAGAAAATTCTACCATAGTTATTTTTCATATAATATTTTTTATTCATCACAATATAATGGTTCCTAATATAATATGAAATTAAATTCTTTTAAATATAGTAAAAACAATTTATATAGTGGTAGATATTAAAAAACATAATATTGATGTATTTTGGAATAGTTAGAACCATCTTGAAGTAATCATGACATAAAAAGGTTATAATAATAGTTTAGGGAGGATAATATGAGATATGAGTAAGGTATTAAACTGATTCTATACTCCAAATATACCATACTATTATTTAATTTAAGTAAAGAATGATTTTAATGGGTTTTCCATGAGTAAGAGACACATAAAGTTGTCCTTGGTCTCAGATTATGTACAAATTTTTTAAAATATTATCGCCATTGATATAGCTAGTGATGTAGAATTTATCATAAAAATATTCTTATATTATTGTGTTATTATAGGTCATATAGACACTATTATAATATATTAACTAATGTTATAGTTATTGTATATTCTATTGAGAAAATCAGACACCCAGGGGAGAAGTACAATGGATGTTTCAAACATTAAGAAACTTTCATCAAAAACATAATCATTTAGATAGGATATCAGGAATAGTGTACAACCTAGAATACGCACTAAAAATTACTCATATTTTAAAATAAATAATCCTTATTTAAGATGACTAACAATATTATATGTTATAATATATATATTTTCCATGATGTAGTTTTATTTTTGTGGGTACAATTGAAAAATAACGAGAATGAATTTTTTATTAAATGATCTTGTAAATAGTTATATATATATTTACTAATATATATTATAATATATTTGCATCCCCATAAAATATATATCAAAATTTCCATCAGTTATGTTTCATATAAAAATTTCAAAGATGTTTTCAACTATATTTAGAACGTCATTATGTTTTGATAATAATTCTAATGAATACCATATGGTATATTTCAAAAATATAACATATGGAAAATGAAATTTATGTATCTTGTTTAGAGGGGAAATTATAGTAATTAGAACTTCTCCTCATGAATGTTGAACATAGTTATCTTTGGTATTATAGATCATGAGGAGTAACCTATCCATGGAACACAATATGGTTTGGATTTTGATAAATATTTAAATATATGAAAATGTATATCAATATCACCATGAGAGATCATTATTAATTTTAAACCTAAATTATGGAAATAACTTCATCTTAAAATCAATGAAAATTAATTTTCAATATGAGGTTTCTTGAATCTGGTATACACTTTTTTGTATGAAAATTATTAAATTCCTATGAAACGATTTGAGATATCTAAATAATGAAATAATATATTTGTTTAACATTGACTATGATATCAGTTATTTTTAAAAATATGTGCTATGTCATAAAAATTTATATCTATAAAAAATTATCAAATAAATAATTATTCAGGTATGACTGATTGTGAAAATACGTATTGACCCTTCTCCAAGTGATATCATTTAATGAATATTTTCTATTTTTAAATACATGTTCAAAAGAAAATTTTCAATTCCTGAAAATAACACTACTCAATATATTACATGATGTGTTTCTATATACAATTATTATTTTATGAGTTAAAATTCATACTATTGAGACAATTCACTAATGAAAGACATAGAGAGAATATCGAAAAGTTTAAATGATTCATATGAATGAAAATTTTGGTTGATGTGGCCCATATGTTAGTGGGACATTGATCGTCCAAGTATTATCAATCACAAGTAATTAATTAATTAGTTTCTTTTAATTTTTTCCAGGAATATAATAGATTTCAATAACATATAATGGTCATAAATATTTATTTATATTTTAAAAAATGACTACAAAAAATTCAATCAAATTTTATATATGTGTGGTTGATTAAGAACCCTTGACAAATACCCATCTATATTAATGATTTTTTGTAATGCATGACATGTTATAGTGTTAAATTATTGTAATAAAATATATATTTCATAGATAATATGTTAAATAATTTTAAAGGTACATAGTATGATGGTTTTATAGGATAAAATATTTTATGAAATAAAGAGAAAATAAATATCTTATAATAGAGATACAAAATATAAATTAAACCCAAAGAATGGGGTTTCTTCCACTGTTAGTAATAAAATATCTTATTATCCTATTCGTTATGATATAATGTGGGAAATGTGTTTTTAAATCATGAAAATTTGATTTCACATTGAGAAATGAATCTCATTATGTTCTAGTGATTGTTTTGAACAATATGGACTTTTAAATTTATTACTATTATTTCATAATCAATTACTGATAAACAAAAAAATCATTAAGTATGATTAGATGAACTAGAGGTCTCCACTCTTAGATATGTGGAGGAAAATTGATCCAATTATGATATTAGAATTTAAATATAATGTAAAACATCGATTTATTATTTATTAATATTTATTGGTTTATAATTTATATTATAAAAAAACCATGATATAAATAAGCTTATAATATTAATGATCTTGAATTTAAAAAATATATAAAAAATAAAATAAATGCATTCTGATAATTTTCAGTTTCATCATAAGTACTAAAAATGGAAAATTATTTTTGTGATAATATATAGTAGAAGAGTGAGTACAATACTGGATAAAATGTTTTAGATTTTTATTCATGAATGAATTTATTACGGATTAGGTATTGGTACCACTGGTTAAACAATTCTTAATTACCTATTTCATGATTGGTTGATCTATTTATCTTTTTGGAGGAGAATACATGTCATTTATAGGTAATTTCAATAACATAAAACCATACCAGTAAGTTTAATGAAATATGTTAGATAACCTTTTCTCTATTGATAAATGATATAAATAATGTCTTATTAAGGAATATAGGCCACAACCTAAATTTGAAGAAATCCATGTTATAATAATTTTATATATTCTTCATCAGTATTTTTTATTGGGATTAATAAAAAAGTATTTTAAAATTAATACTTTTACATTTTATTAGAATCAATCATAATTAATAAGTAATAATGATGTGAAATAAAAAACCATTACAATGGGGGTAGGAATATATTCAGTGAAATATTCTATGCTTTTATTATTTAATTCTAAAACTAACCTATGTAGACATTTTTATGTATCGTGTAATTACATATTTTAGTGAACATAGATTAAAAATTATATAATTATGGGGATTTTTGTGTTAAATCAATGAAATAATTACACTGTACATCATGATTGGTAATTGAAACCATTAGAAATATATTATATTCTAATTTAATCATAAAAAATATTAAGGCCTAACATAGTCGTTTATAGGTTAATTTTTTTCCTAAAATAAATTCACTATGCCAAAAAAACTATTTATTTATTTTTTTAATAGGTTTGAAAATAAATGGTTATCAATGTTATACTCTATATAGAGTAATTGAAATAGAATCTAATTGAGAGTATTATAAAAATGGTGTATCACAGTCTAAATTATTTAGGATTCAATTTGGGAAATTTTTCATAAAAAATTATAATCATAAGATATTTATTAAGGTAATTATTTTTAAGGGCTTCTAATTGAAATTTCATTCATAAATTGGATATCCAAATTATTATTAGTAGCAGTGGTTCCTTACTGATGAATTATAATTTCATAGTGAATTAAAATCATATAATAAAAATGATTATGGATTCATTAGTCCACCCCTTGAATCCTAGATATAAACACACACCCACAAGAGAAACTTATAGTTGAAACTAACTGTCTTTCCTTATATGATACAAAATTTTTGAAAAAATCACTAGACAATTTCTTTATCCTATACAATTAATTAATAATTTCCATATCCACAAGAGTTCACTTGAAGTGTGTGAGTATGAAACATAATAGGATAGTACGAAAATGGACCGTAAAAGATCTCATGTTTTATATATATTAGAATATATAAAAAGGAAAAACAATGATATAAAAAACAATAAATAAATAAATATTTCAATTATTTAATAATGAGGCCTCCCAAATAATTTTTTTACCATCATTGAAAAGTTAAAATGTATCATTTATCCTCATAATAAATATTTAACATATACCAATATTTCCTTGACTAATGTTAACATATAATTTGGAGGAATATTTTACACATCAAAATAATAGTATTTTTTCTAGTTCCCTCATGAGCCATGGAGGATATATCGGAAAAAAAAAATTCCCAAACTACCTCATGAATTTTTCATGTGGCATTTAACTTATGTGAGACTCTATCTCCCAAGGTAATAATCCAAGAGACATCATAACAGATGGAGTCACCACCTCCCATAGGAATAATCTTGGATATATCTAAATCACGGGATTCTATAGCACATTATAAAATAATCTAAATCATATCAAAATAAAAATAGTTTCCATCTCCAAATGGAATCATAACAGAAACCATATTCTCACTAAGACTATGACTTAGACTTTGGTTTTACCCTAAAAAATTTATTATGTCCCATAAAACATAACTATCCAATAGATTTACTAGTACTCATATCCTTAAAAATACACATATACGATCTGAACCATCTAAAGCATTCCTTATCATTCTGACTTACAATTTCTTTGAGATAACCATAGCCACAGTTCCAAACCTACTATATTTACATAACAACCATTCAATAAAAACAAGTTCAAATCCTACCTAACCAATCCCATTATACCAGAATAAACTTCTCTAATTATAAAAGACATAATCATTTACCAATACATCCATTGTTGACTTCTATGTTGAGTGTTTATCCCAAATTATTCTCATGTGTGCATACCAAATCTTGTGCCTCTTTAAAAAACAATATATTAAATTCAAATTCACGTTCCTTTCCAAAAATACAACCTATATCAAGAATATAATATTCTACTCAATCCCTTTTACTATATTTTAGTTTCACTACTTCCCTCTCTAGGACTCAACCAATATAACCCAGGAAACATAGTATAATTATCAATACAATGATATTACAATGGTTCAAATACCCTATATCGGTGCTTATATGAAATATAAAAATCATGTGGATACCATAATTTATCCACTAATTACATAACACACTCGCTTTTATCCCTAATAAAAATCTTCTAGATTATGAAATATATTCTCTTACACGCAACATACAACTACAATGCCATTTAGGTGACATTATTAATGACTAACCCATGCATCACAAAATTATTTTTTTTCCATGTTCTTCCTAGTATATTTCATTTTTCTTGGAGTTTCCATTATAGGTAGGAGAATGATTATACTCCACACAAAATCCCAATAATTTTCAATTCACACTCAAGAAATTATAAAATGATTTCTCTCCCCACCCTTCAAATTTCACATAAAACAAGCAGTGTTCATTGATTTATAATTCTAAAACAACCTACATTTTTTAAATTTTAACCTATAAATATTATATTACCAGCTATTCAAAAATCCTACACAAATAATAACAAATTTCTTGTGCTCAAATATCATGAAAAAACAAGATCAAATATATATACATGTTTATAATTAATTATAGAAAAATATGGAATGATTCGTGAGATAAAAAAAGTAATGAAATAATGTGGCATCACTAAAACCAAAAACTAATGTGATTAATAGTCCAATGCATAAGTTGAATAGACCATGAATTTTTTTAATATATCTTATACTGGTGGATCAATTTAAAAATTTTAGTTTCGATTTAATAGTTTAATTCAAGTAAAAATAAGAGTTATTAAATAATTTTTTTATTAGCGTTTGTTTTTTATTTTAGAAATTAGATTTCTGCTATTATAAATACATATTTATGATATTTTATAAAATAGCCTTATAAAGTAATGTGTGAAAAACCATGACCTATTATAAAGAATAGAACATAACTTGAACAAATAATATGATGTTAAAATTTTGAATTACATATTTCAAACAAAACAAATTTACATGATATGGATACCGTAGAATAAAATATCTTTTTGATATAATAGATCATCGAGCTCACATTAGGATGATGCACATAAAATGATATTGATGGAATTCACACTGATTCCCTATAGCATCATGCCTTGTATGTGGTTTCATGATGCCCAATGTCCCCCTATCACTAAAATTTGATGTTTATTATCACAATACTGTCCCTAAAAAAACATGTTCCATAAGAAAAATATATCTTATCTATGAATAACATTATAAAATAATCAACCACATCATTGAAGATCAATCACTAATATACAACACAAAAAAAGAAAAAACAATTCATACTAATATCAACCACTAAAATCATATCTATATTTTCACCTTATATGTCATTGAGTACAATCAATCCAAATCCAGACAAACATCTCTGCAAAAAATCCATATTATTTTTTACAAATATGAGTTCTCTTTTCATCTTTAGATCCACCATGGGTGTGTCATCCCTCTAAATTGAGATTGAAATACTTCACAAATGAAACTATGGATATGAGGAATGGGTATATCAAACATTTTTCCAATACTAAAAAAATGTATTAACGAGGAAAAAACATGATCACACCCAATAAAAAAATATAACCAAACAAACATAGAACAACAATACATTCAAAAAATAAGCAGTTATGAAAATTCGGAAAAACCAAAAAATCTTGGTCCATGTGGTCTATATATGATCATTCTTGGGTTATAATGTAGGTGATATAAACCATGTGTCATCATCTTGGAACAAATCATAGCTACCAATAACAGATAAATTATATGAGTCTCTAGAACATAAAAACAAAATTTGAATAGGATAATCAAAATATAGGAAGATGATTTTAAAATTAAAAATCAAAGGAAGAACTAGATAAATTCTTCACCTAGACCCCTCCCCCACAAACCACCCCATTTTTCAATGAATACCTCATTATTGATGATTGTAATATAGTCAATCATGATGGATTGTACAAAAATGGAAGTAGAGATACAAATCAAAATCCACCATAATAAAAACTAACCTAAAATAATTAATTTCAAGAAATATAAATTATGATTTCGGTAAGATGCATAGGAAATGAAGTAAAACTAGAGAGTAGTTTGGTGATAAGTTCAATAGACAAAGGATGGTAAAATAATGGTCTAAGAATGTTTTTATGACTGGATTAGTGAACAGACTCCTCTGATTTCCATCAACTTCTTATTTTACTTTTTATATACATTCATTCATTATGTTAGTGTATTTAGATATATTATTCCACCATGACATGGTGAAATTGATTCTTTTATAACGAATATCTTCCTTTATTTCATAAATGAATCCATTATTGGTTTATTCTACCAATGAATACAAATTTTGAAATAATTTATTTTCTATATGATGTATTTCGGGGATTCATAAATTAAAATTATAATTTAGGAATTTTAAATTTAAGTTATTAATTTTGTTATGTTGTGATGTATATGTGATAAATTGTTGTGTTTGTTGGTTTGATTTTTATTTCAGTTTTGTTATTATTTTATTATATTGTATTTCCAGTATTTTTATTTAGTCATTTAATATTATTAAATGGTTCATAGGAATATTAGGTTGTTGTTTAGGTGTTATATGGTGGAAATGGAAATTAGTGATGCTTTATATTGATACTTGAATGTGACCTCAATCTCATTGGCGTTTTCAAATTTTATCCTGGTTAAATTTCATTCACATTCATTCCCAAATAATTAATTATGTATAGTACTTATTCTTAGTTATAATTATGTAATGTTGATTAAAAAGTTAATTTGTATTGAAAGTCATTCAAAAATAGTAACTTTTTTCAAAAACCAAGTCTTATCACTAATTATATAATGAGATAATCTATCGAACTATATTTTAGATTAATTGGATGTTATGATATATTAATAAACAACAGTAACACGAATAGATCAGTGATGGATAATGACTTGGTTAACCATGAAGTGGAGAAACAGTTTTATTGAAAATCCTTTTTTCTCTCACAATTTATGAAATAATTAATTCAAAAAAACTAGATACATTCTATTAAAGGTTGTATTTGTCATTTGTGAAAAATATTACCTTAAAAACCATTTGATCATGAACACTTTCTTGAAAAATTTATGTGAAATTATTTTTAAATGTTCTTTATTTAAGTAGGACTTTTTTTCCAAACAATTATAGAAATATGTATTCCTAATATTTTAAAACCATGGATTTCACAATAATAGAATTTTCTTTTAAAATATTTTCATGATTTCCTTTGAAAAAACATCAACTATTACAGAAGTGATATTCTGTAAATTGATTTTATTCATGTGCTGTTTTTTCTAAAATATAAATTTTTACCTCTCATATTGTGTGACATATATTATTATACATTTAACATATCAAGAATTATTTAGAGTCTAATGAGTAGAAAAATTTTAATTAACTTTGAAAAAATATCACTATTCACTCTATATTCTACTATGTGGGTTTATTATAGAATATTTTTTCATAGTTTCATATTAGTATTGAAATTTTTAATAATTGATAGTATACAATAACTTTTTATTCAATAATTATGATTGTAGTATTCAATACACACAGACATAGACCCACATATATATATATATATATTAAATACAAAATTATGATATTATTACAATGACACATGTTTTAGGTAGAAATATTATGACATTTTTTATTATTATTTGATTTTATAATTTTAATAATTCATCTTATATATTTTAAAAATTGAGAAACATGTTTTAAAATTATCCCTGTAGGATATCAATCAATTTAAGAACATTATTAATTCATATGTCAGACATTAAAACCGAAACACATTAAAACTAAGTATTTCACACGGTAATACACCAAGATTTTTATGATTTTTTTAGCAAAGAAATTTTATCATTTCAATTTTCTTATTACACGAAACATCGTGATTATCTTACATTAGAAAATAATATAATTTTACCATTTGGATCAATAAAAACCAATTAAAAAACATGACATACTATTAAAATATTATTATCTAATATGATATTTTTTACCTATCCATTGGAATGGGAGATATAAATAAATTAATTAAATTATGAAAATATGTGGTTTAAAATGTATATATAATGTATTATTTTATGACCAATTAATTATAAAAATTAATTTAAAATAATAGATTTCTTTATCCAAAAAAAAAACAATTCATTTTCATGGAAATAAATTTTTTACTAATAAATAAAACAAATACTTGTGGTGAATTATTATTATGATGTTTATATAATATATATTCAATAAAACTTCTAACCTTAAGAATATGTTTTTTCGAGTAAATTGATAATAATAATTCCAATTATATGCTTAAAATTAAGTATTTTTTCTAAAATATGTTTTCTCAACTACTTAATAATTCTTTTGAAATTATTTCATTAAATTTGTGAACATTTATTTTAAAAAATGAACAAAATTTTTTAATCATAAAATGTAATCATTTTTGTTTTTATATTTTCAACATTTTCTAAAAATTTTAAATTTTCAACTAATAGTGAAAATACAGGTTTTCATTAAGAATTGTCATTATTTTTAAATCATTCACCAACTACCAAATTATATTAATAATTATTTTAATGTGAAATTAGTTTAGTTATATATCTATTAATACTATATATATTATTGTAATAAATTAAATATTATATATTTATATTTAAAAAAATTACTTATGAGAATATTCTCTTTATAGAATTGATTTCCCATCCCATCTAGAAGATTAATTATAATTATAATTCTAAAAATATTTTTAGTTAAATTTTGAAAAATGGATTAAAAATATGGAATAATTATTATTTATATAATTTAATAGGAAAAACATGTTATGGATAATAATTAATTTCATAAATAATAAATGTTATTTATTATTATTATGGTAAAAAGAGTTTACTAGGGGTTAAACTAAAAAGATAAGGTATCAAATAACCTCTAACAATTTTAAAAAAACATTAAATTTCTATACTTAAAGCATAAAAACACTTTGGTTCATGAATATGCCATTTTTTACTCTTTAAGAATGTGAAAATTAGGGATACACTTTTTTTTAAATTATATATGTTTTCAACCCACCTCACTTATACATGGCCTCTTACTCTATTCTAATGTTGAAAATTTAAAAAAACATTGGTTCTTCTATAAACCATCCAAATAAATTCCTCAAATACTTTCTATAATCCTAGTGGGACTATTTCGTTCATAATTCCAGCCTATAATGGTTTTTTGTGTAAACTAATATAAGTTGTCTATAGAAGAGGGAACATCCATTACCGATATTTTCATTTTACTTCTACATCCACCTCCTTAAATTATTATTCGATCATTATAAAATAATAATATAGGTATATTATTTATTATATGACATTTTTTTTATTTCAATGTCCTATATTCACATGTTCTTCCCTCAAATCGATTTTGAAACCATCATTCATGTTTACGAATAACTACCGCCTCGCGAACTGATGTAAAATATTTTCTCTCTACACATCTCACAGATTGAGATAATGATGGATTTAGTGATATATGAAATTATTGATATTATTATTCCTATTTAAATATAATCAAACATAGACTTTCTTACCTACCATCATTTTAGAAAATAATTGTAACACCCCAAGATTTTATGAAAAATATTCTTTTAATTTCATTTATGTCTTTTTTTGTATGCTACACCAAGATTACCTTGCGCTATACGCAACACCGTATTAGCTTGCAGTATACGGAACACTATTCTTGGATCGTGTTACACACAATTTTGATAATAGTTATTCTACACAACATTGAGTATATATATATATATATATATTCAATGATTAAATGAAATATGTTTGGATTCTGTTATACGAAACAACTAAGGATTCTTTCACAACATGCAACCCTGACATGGCTTGCATAACACGCAATCGCGACCTTCCTCGATAGCGTGTGTTGTACGCAATACTGGGTTTTACTAAACAATGATATATTATTATAATATTATTATGAACTAGCCGTTATGAATAGTATAAACTAAATTTTGAATTTTATAACATTATTATTCATCTTACACATTTTCTAGAACATGGTATAAGAACAAAATAATTTTTTCGGGTAAAATAAGTATTTTTCAAAAAATGCAGTTTTACGGCCTTTTGATGGGACACCCACATTAAATATAGTTTTTGACAAGTTTATAAGTTCAATTTCACAAAATAAAATTCTTCTTTGGAATCATGAAATAAAAATTTAATTTGGATAAATTTTTCATATTATTCTGGTAACTTTCATATTATGATGAATAGTAAAAACACGCTATATTTTAATTAAAAACAACTTTTTTTCATCACAATAATTTATATGGTTAAATTATAATCTTGAATGGTTTTAAAGTATAAATAGAACATATTTTTACCATTTAATATAATGTATGTCATTACCATTGATTTTACATTAAATTCGTAGGTTAAATCAATTCAATCTTTTACAATGTTTTAAAGAAAAACCCATTTTCTTTCGAAAACGGGATTAATATTAATTTAATTTATGCAACAATTTGTGTATATAATTTAGAAAAATGGTTTCCATATTTTGAATCAGTGGGTACAAATTATGTTAATAAGCTACTTTTTATTTTTGGAAATTATGAATAGTAACTACAGCATATTTTATTTACCGTAGTTAAAGGTAAATCGGGTAATAAAGGGTAAATAAAAATATAATAAAATTACCCTAACACATGAAAAAATTCTATTGGATGGCTAAAAGTAGACCCATATAACCTAAGGGTCAGATTAGATTCATTTTATGTACTTTTGACCATGAAAATAATAAAATTATTATTAAAACCTAAGAATGTGTCTACATGTCACTCTCTTAAATCTTATAAGTATAATAATTTAAATTTAGTGATAAACATCATAAAACATCGAACATGAATAGTATCCAAAAATATAATAACATTATCTACATCATGATAATTTATTTAGAAATTTAGGGATTAAATAATTGTCATTAATGGTGATTCATTAATGATACATAAATTATTTATTAAGTGAAAAATAAGTAATATAGTTTTTATTGAAATAATAATACCCATTAAAAAGCCCACAAACTTGACCAAAACTTATTGGTAGTGTATATATACACCGTAATAATCCAATTATCTAATATATAACCGTTTTGATCCTTATAAAAGTTATTATGACACTTATATTATTTTATTTTAAATGATGCCAAAGTTGTCACCTTCATAATTTAATAAATATAACAATTTAAATATTATGATTTTATGATGATAAATTCGAGTAAAATTATTATTGTGAGAGGTAATAGATTTATATTCATCATAGGATTTTATTTTTAATTTTTTTGAAAAAATTAGTATATTAAATAATTATAGAAAAATGTTGTAGTAATTATTTTATGAAGAGATAAACCAAATAAATGGTTTTCAAAATAAAAAAAAATTATATGAACTATTTAATTTGATCCACTAATTTTATAGATACATATGACCTTTTTTGAATCTATTAAAGATTTTAGTTTGAACATATCTTCTTGTATATATTGTCTTTAAATTCAAATAAATGAATAGTGTCAAAATTGACAGTATTGTTATTTTATAAAAATAACATATTTTAAAATTGTTTAAAAATCACAAAAATATTTAAAAATTATAAATTTATATTTATATTTTATATAATGTTATAAATTAACCAATTATGGAAACTTCACAACAAATAAGTAATTATTTGTTATAATTTAAAATTTAGAATTTTATTAACACAAATAAACTTAAATAGATTAAATAAGGATAAATCAAAATGATAAGTTTTACAATAAGATACAAACATGTATAAATTTTATTGGTTGATGAGATTACAACCCTACCATATCTAATCTTCGAATATGAGTCATTTTTTGAGGTTTTTAAGTGGGGTTATATTTATTATAAATTAATATTTTTAAGAATTCCAAAGGTCCCCCTCTCCTCCCTAATATAAGGGCACCTCCTCCCTCTCTTCCACACACCACTTTGAGCCTTCAAGCTCGGCCAAACCCTGCCCAATTATCTTCTCCACTTCCCTAGAAACATCCTAGAGGTCCTGGTATTCTTCAAAGACCAATTTTAGTTCCCTATGAGGAGGTCTCGAAGAGGCGCTTCAAAGAAGAGGTAATGTTCATTACCGATTCTTTCAACTTTATTTCTTCTTCTACTTATTATTCTTTAGTTGTTTCATTATTAATTAATAAAATCAGTATCACCCATATACTGATATGTTATTATAAGTATGAAACAACCCTATTTCACCATCTATCCATCCTACAGAAAATGAAATCTCCGCGCGTGCGTACGTACGGAATACCGTTTCCACGCCGTGGTATCATCTATTTTCCACCATCACCTTACTTGGATGTGTATAATGGTGTAAATAATGACTATATATGATTATTGTAAAGTGATATTGATTCTGAAATAGTATACATACACTCCAATACAATTCCATGATCACGGGAATGATATCATCGCTCGTGCGTACGTACGGACTACCGTCTCCACGAACGCGATGAGATTCATTTTCCATGATTAACCATTCAAGAATGATTATAAAGTATATATAATGAATAATAATGAAATATATGGAATAATAATGCTACTGGATTTATGTATATATATATATTTATGTCATCTATTTAATTTCATTCAACTCAATAAGGAAACGAAAACATCGTTCATGCGTACGTACGACCTACCGTCTCCATGAACGATGTATTTCATTCCATTTATAGATCTATTATATATATGTATATTCTGAATATATATTATATATAAATCATGTTTTATATTCTGGAATTAAGTAATCATGATCTATGTAATCATATGAATAATTACAATTCAAAACACGGACGACAAATGAAACAATTTTAACAAAAACACTCTTTAACCTGGAATTTACAAAACAACGGGTAATGTAAAGTCATAAGTGAACCATATATGATATCATAACAATGAATATGATTATTTAATAAGTCAATAACATTATTTAAATCATTATATATGAGGTTTGGACACTTATGAAGCAAATCGGTCCTAAGGTAAGGGATAATTTTGCAAATCTCATTTTTATCCGAGATTGCTTATTCGTAAGTATTTACTGGGGCTATTTATATCATGTCCATGTTTTATAAAAGTGTTTTCATGTATGTATAATGTCCTTTTTACCCATTTTTGAATTTTAATACATGGTATATATGGAATCTTTCTCTTATTTACACTATGAGGTACTTTTTTGACTTTTCCGACAAAAGTACGAGGAGAATGTTATTTTTAACTTATACATCGTGAACGGGTTTTTACGGTTTTATAAAGCCTTGTTTTCATGAAGCTTCCTCCAAAATATTTCATGACTATTTTCAACAAAATCCATTTCTATTAAATTTTCATGACATTTTTTTAAAAGAAAGTGATTTTGATGAAAAAAAGGATATTTTCCTCAAGAATTCATTTAAAGTGTTTTATCAAAACCATTTTTCATCTAAGATGAAATTATTTCATATGTGTATGTTTCAAGTATAATGTCTCTATGATTTACATGGTTTCAGTTCTCTTATTATGAAATGATATCCATTTCTTTTATATGGATTATGTGATGATGGTATGATGTTTAGGAAACACATTTTATTTATTGGGTTTTTATGAATGATGTATGTTTATTTTGGGGCACAAGTAAGAATGATTTCATTATGAGATGAGTGGGACCTATATCTCCCTCCAATGCATTGTGTAAATATTTATATTTCATGAGATAGACATGGCTGGAATGGCAAGTTAAACTGGTTCAGTAATACAGGACTGGAACGAGGAATGAACTTGATTCAGAAAGGGACTTTGTCCACTAAGATAGTCTTGGCAGCAATGCCTTGGCTACTATGGAAATCATATCATCTGCTTAATGGTTGCGAAAATTACATGATTTATTCCCATGCTATTTTATCATTCTTAATGTTTCTTTATGATCTATGCCTTACGTACTTCCATGTTTTATGTCATTGCTCAAGATTTTGATGTTTAAACATTATGTTCATGTTTTTAAGATCAAATGTATATGGTATGTTTTATTTTATCCATGCATACCATTACTGAGCATTTGAGATCACCCTTTTTATGTTTTATTTTCCCCAAGATATAAAGAAAGGTTTTAGGTAAGAAAAAAGGGCAAGATCTTTATGGGAGATATTGAAGAGCTTTCACCACGATTAGAAGATTACGTTCTATGTTTCCAAAGACACTAAACTATTAAGGTCCTTGTGTGTCTGTTTTTGTTATGCATTAAGTATTCTGCTAAAGTAATATAATGTCCATGTACGTCATTCTTTGGGTCTCTACAATTGGTATCAGAGGAAAGGTTTAGTTAACCTTTGGAAACTAGGATGCGAAAATGTTAGTGAGATCCCTAGAGATATTTCTAAGGTATGTGTAGGGATATCCCTAAGGATAAGTATACATATATGATATAGTCCTAGAACTATAGTAACGATCTTAGAATTTAACCTAAGATGTTAGATATTGAAGGGTACTCCCCCATTACTATGTTGTTTTCCCTAGCATGATTTTTTCCTCTCACACTATTCTTTTTTGGGTTTTAGTAAATTGCTAGAAATAGGAAGATTCACGATAATGGAGGATATGACGGACAATGGAATGATATTATTCATGAGAAACCAAATGAAACAGGATTTGGAAGTCCAAACATCATTATTATGCCGAATCAACAATCTCATAATATGATCAATAAACTAAAATTTGGTAAGTTTCCTGACTCGTCTAATAAGAGAAAGATGGAGTTTCATGATGATCATATAGGAAAGAAAGTTCAATTTTTTCCCTCATGTAAATCATGTGGGAATGGGAATCAAGGAGATTGTTTCAATGGAACTGGAAGATGCATTGGGTGTGGAAAAGAAGGACACAAAGCCAGTAAGTGCAAAGGAAAAGGTTTAGTTAACATCATGGACAAGGATAATGGTATTTCTATGACATCAATAATGATTAGATGTTTTAAATGTGGAATGTACGGGAATTATGAAAACCAATTCCCTAATGGAAAATATTATGAAGAGAATCATCATGGTCATATGGGTAGTATTTATGTGGATAATGATGAGGAGACTACAAATGATATATGAGCTGAAAGAAGTGTTGAAGCTCAGTCAGTTGTTTTAGAAGGTAGTGGAATGATTGTATGTTTATCGAGAGTTATGTTGTATAGTTAATGGTACTATGGAATAAAGAATCATCTAAGGATTGTTACACTATTGTTTTTCCTAAAAGTATTTGAAAGTATATGTTGAATGGTACCATTAACCATGTAAGGTTATTCAGATATTTTTGTAAAGTAGATGATATGCGCATAATGAAGTAATAAGAAGATAATGAGATGTTTGATTGTATTCATGAGCTCATCATTGATATAAGGACTAAGTGATATCATGGTTTGAGTATATATAATTTTGAGGATTTTGGTATGTGGAAAGTGTTATCTTTTAAGTACTTTCATGTTTTCACTAAGGTTCAATGGGTATTCATTTTTTCAAGAGAATACATGATTAAGGCCTTGGAATGTATGGAATGTGACAAACAAGACATATCTTATGATATATGGGGATCAACGATGGTATTAAATCTCTAGTAATCGTTTTCACTATATTATATGAGTGGACTACACTATTATGGATTAGCCTAAAGATTGGAATTGATTATGTTGAACATAAGTTAGTATTGTTTAAGGATAGAAGTTTTTTCGATATTATTGATGGGATGTTATAGTAATATAGTTTTAGATAAAGGACAAACTGTAGGACGGGTGACAGCCCATCGCGTCAGACAAGGTTGTGGGAATCGAACCCAAACCCGAAGTGCGACTGGCTTTTATCGCTTACCACTGGCCTACAGGAAGTCCCTAGTTAGTAGAAACTAGTTTTATGTTAATAAGCGGTATGATATATGAAGTATAAGTTCATTTTTGGAACCATATATGATTAATATAACCATATGATGGACTTTTAACTTTTTCTAACCATTTGTTTGAAAGAGATGGAATAACCCATCATTCAATCATATGATCTGCTAACGCATCATGAATAAAAAATTAAACTTCATTTCTTTAATGGATGAAGTGGAAATTGGTCAATTCATGAACAACATTGAGATTGTACCAAAATCATGTAAGTATTTATTTTAATTCATCAACTTTAGGGAAATGATCTTGAAAACCAAAAATGATGTCCTAGTTCCATTATATCCGATGAATCAGATGGTACCTTAGATCATCACAAATCTATAGCTTTGTGATTGTTGGCTTTTTAATAGACATGTTCTCTACCACTGTCCATCAGAACTTGATGGTTAGATTTGACTTCCATATCCATATTTTCACCTATGTTCTCCTACGTGGAATCCCAGTGAAGAGTAAATTTGGGTAACCGTTACATTTCATACTTTAGTTTTTAAAGCCATGTTGTGGTATTCCTTTTTACGATGTGGGTTTCTATTAAACAAACTTTTGAGTAGTAAACCATTTATAACCCCAACGAATTTCGAGGGAGAATTTCATTTTAAGGGGGGTAGAATGTAACACCCCGAGATTTTATGAAAAATATTCTTTTGATTTCATTAATTTCTTTTGTTGTATGCTACACCAAGATTACCTTACGCTATACGCAACACCGTATTAGCTTGCAGTATACGCAACACTATTCTTGGATCGTGTTACACACAATTTTGATAATAGTAATTCTACGCAACATTGAGTATATATATATATATGTATTCAATGTATAAATGAAATATGGTTTGATTTTGTTATACGAAACAAAGAAGGATTCTTGCACAACACACAACCCTGACTTGGCTTGCATTACACGCAATCGCAACCTTCCTCTATAGCGTGTGTTGTACGCAATACCGAGTTTTACTAAACAACGATATATTATTATAATATTATTATGAACTAGGTGTTATGAATAGTATTAACTAAATTTAGAATTTTATAACATTATTATTCATCTTACACATTTTCTAGAACATGGTATAAGAACAAAATAAATTTTTCGGGTAAAATAAGTATTTTTCAAAAAATGCAGTTTTGCCGCCTTTTGATGGCGCGCCCACATTAAATCTAGTTTTCAACACGTTTATAAGTTCAATTTGAAAAAATAAAATTTTTCTTTGGAATCACAAAATAAAAATTTACTTTGGATAAAATTTTCATATTATTCTGGTAACTTTCATATTTTGATGAATAGTAAAAACACGCTATATTTTAATTAAAAACAACTTTTTTTCATCGCAATAATTTATATGGTTAAATTATAATATTTAATGGTTTTAAAGTATAAATAGAATATATTTTTACCATTTAATATAATTTATGTCATTATAATTGATTTTACATTAAATTCGTAGGTTAAACCTATTCAATATTTTGCAATGTTTTAAAGAAAAACTCGTTTTCTTTCGACAACGGGATTAATTTTAGATTAATTTCTGCAACTTTTGTGCATTGAATTTGGAAAAATGGATTCCATATTTGGAATTATTGGGTCCAAATTATGTTAATAAGCTACTTTTTAATTTTGGAAATTATGAATAGTAACTACGGTAGCTTTTATTTACAATAGTTAAAGGTAAATTGGGTAATTAAGGGTAAATATAATATTATAACATTACCCTAACACATTCCAAAATTCTATTGGATGGCTAAAAGAAGATCCATATAACCTAAGGGTCGGAATAGATTCATTTTATGGACTTTTGACCATGAAATTAATTTACTTATTATTAAAACCAAAGAAAGTGACAACATGTAACTCTCTTAAATCTTATAAGTATAATAATTTTAATTTAGTGATAAACATCATAAAACTCTGAACATGAATAGTATCCAGTGATCTAATAAAATTATCTACATCATGATAATTTATTTAGAATTTTTAGGGATTAAATAATTGTCATTAATGGTGATACATTAATGATACATAAATTATTTATTATGTGAAAAATAAGTAATATAGTTTTTATTGAAATAATAATTCCCATTAAAAAGCCCACAAACCTGACCAAAACTTATTGGTAGTGTATATCTACACCTTAATCATCCAATTATCTAATATATAACCGTTTGGAGCCTTATAAAAGTGATTATGACACTTATATTATTTTATTTAAATGATTCCAAAGTTGTCACCTTCATAATTTTATAAATATAACAATTTAAATATTGTGATTTTAAGATGATAAATTAGATTAAAAGTATTATTGTGAATGTTAATAGATTTATCTTCATCATAGGATTTAATTTTAATTTTTATGCAAAAATAAGTATATTAAATAATTATACAAAAATGTTGTAGTAATTATTTTATTGATAGATAAACCAAATAAATGGTTTTAAAAATAATAAAATAAATATTATATAAACTATTTAATGTGATAAACTAATTTTATAGATACATATGACCTTTTATGAATCTATTAAAGCTTTTAGTTTGAACATATCTTCTGTATATATTTTATTTAAATTCAAATAAATGAATAGTGTCAAAATTGACACTATTGTTATTTTATAAAAATATAATATTATAAAAATGTTTAAAAATCAAAAAAATGTTTAAAAATTATAAATTTAAATTTATATGGTCTATAATGTTATAAGGTAACCAATTATGGAAAATTCACAACAAATAAGTTATTATTTGTTATAATTTAAAATTTAGAATTTTATTACAACAAATAAACTTAAATAGATTAAATAAAGATAAATCAAAATGATAAGGTTTAAAATAAGATCCAAACATGTCTAAATTTTATTTGTTTATGAGATTACAACCCTATCCAATATAATCTTTGAATATGAGATATTTTTGGAGGTTTTTTAGAGGAGTTAGATTTATTATAAATTAATATTTTTAAGAATTCCAAAGGTGCCCATCTCTTCCCTTATAAAAAGGCACCTCCTCCCTCTCTTCCACACACCACATTGAGCCTTCATGCTCGGCCAAACCCTGCCCAATTCTCTTCTCCACTTCCCTAGAAACATACTAGAGGTCCTGGTCTTCTTCAAAGACCAATTTTAGTGCCCTAAGAGGAGGTCTCGAAGAGGCGCTTCAAAGAAGAGGTAATGTTTGTTACCGATTCTTTCATCATTATTTCTTCTTCTACTTCTTCTTATTTAGTAGTTTCATTATGAAGTAATAACCTCAGTATCACTCATATAAGGATATGTTATTATAAGTATGAAGAAACCCTATTTCACCATCTATCCATCCTACGGAAAAAGAAATCACCGTGCGTGCGTACGTACGGAATACCGTCTCCACACCGTGGTGTAATCTATTTTCCACCATCACCTTACTTGGATGGGTATAATGGTGTAAATAATGACTATATATGATTATTGTAATTTGATATTGATTCTGAAATAGTATACATACACTCCAATACAATTCCATGATCACGGGAATGATATCATCACTCGTGCGTATGTACGGACTACCATCTCCACGAACGCGATGAGATTCATTTTCCATGATTAACCATTCAAGAATGATTATAATGTATATATAATGAATAATAATGAAATATATGGAACAATAATTCTACTGGATTTATGTATATATATATATGTATGTCATCTATTTAATTTCATTCTACTCAATAAGGAAATGAAAATATCGTTCATGCGTACGTACGGCCTACCGTCTCCATGAACGGTGTATTTCATTTCATTTATCGATCTATTATATATATGTATATTCTGAATATATATTTTATATAAATCATGTTTTATATTCTGAAATTATGTAATAATTATCTATGAAATCATATGAATAATTACAAGTCAAGACATGGACGACAAATGAAACGATTTTAACCAAAACACACTTTAACATGGAATTTACCAAAGAACGGGTAATATAAAGTCATAAGTGAACCATATATGATATCATAACAATAAATATAATTATGTAATAAGTCAATAACATTATTTAAATCATTATACAGGAGGTTCGGACACTTACGATGCAAATCGGACCTAAGGTAAGGGATAATTTTGCAAATCTCATTTTTATCCGAGATTGCTTATTCGTTAGTATTTACTAGGGATATTTATATCATGTCCATGTTTTATAAAAGTTTTTTCTTGTATGTATAAAGTACCTTTTACCCATTTTTGACTTTTACTACATGGTATTTAGGGAATCTATCTCTTATTATGTTACGAGGTACTTTTTTCACTTTTCCGACAAAAGTACGAGGAGAATGTTATTTTTAACTTATACAGCGTGAACGGATTTTTACGATTTTATAAACCCTTGTTTTCATGAATCTTCCTCCAAAATATTTCATGACTATTTTCAAAAAAATCAATTCTTTTAAAATTTCATGACATTTTGTGAAAAGAAAATTATTTTGAAGAAAAAAGGATATTTTCCTCAAGAATTCATTTCAAGTGTTTTATCAAAACCATTTTCATCTAAGATGACATTATTTCATATGTGTATCTTTCAAGTATAATGTCTATATTATTTACATGGTTTAACATCTCTTATTATGAAATGATATCCATTTATTTTAGATGGATTATGTGATGATGGTATGATGTTTATGAAACCCATTTTATTTATTGGGTTTTTATGAATGATGTATGTTTATTTTGTGGTACAAGTAAAAATGATTTCATTATGAGATGGGTGGGACCTATATCTCCCTCCAATGCATTGGGTAAAGATTTATATATCTTTAGATAGACATGGATGGAATGGAAAGTTAAACTTGTTCAGTAATACAGGACTGGAACAAGGAGTGAACTCGATTCAGAAAAGGACTTTGTCCAATAAGATAGTATTGGTAGGAATCCCTTGGATACTATGGAAATCATATCATTTATTAATGGTTTCCACAATTAAATGTTTTATTCCCATTCTATTTTATCATTCTTAATGTTTCTTTATGATCTATTCCTTACGTACTTCCATGTTTTATGTCATTGCTCAAGCTTTTGATGTTTAAACATTATGTTCATGTTTTCAAGTTCAAATGTATATAGTATTTTTTATTTTATCCATTCTTACCCTTACTGAGCATTTGAGCTCACCCTTTTTATGTTTTCTTTTCCCAAGGATATAAAGAAAGGTTTTAGGTAAGAAAAAAAAGATGAAGATCTTTATGGGAGATGTTGAAGATCTTTCACCACGATTAGAAGATTACGTTCCAAGTTTCCAAATACACTAAACTATTACGGTCCTTGTGTGTCTGTTTTTGTTATGTATTAAGTATTCCGATATAGTTATGTAATTTCCATGTACGTCAAGCTTTGGGTCTCTAAAATAATGACATCACTCATCTGTATAGAAGACTACCACCATGTGAATTGAGGGGATGTGTTTTCCCATTCCAATTTACGTTGATGGAAATAAATATTTATTAAATGAATCTATATTATATTAAAAACATAATTAATAAAATTAAATAAATATATCACATATATCTTCATACATACTATTCCTTTGGGTATATGATAATGTTGTTTAGGTGTACATTAGATTACCACCACACAAAGTGTTGTGATTAATTTTTCACAAATTATTTAAATGGGTAGAAATATATATATATATATTTAATGATTATATATGATATATAATGAATAAATATAAACCTATAAATTTAAAATATTATATAACTTTTATTATTTCTATCATTTAATAAATTCGAAACATCGTTTAGGTGTATGTATGGCCTACTATCTCCATGAGCGCTATATTAAATTTTTTATATATAAACGTTAAACAATTCACAAAAATACATATACACTAGGTATATATGAATTTATATAATTAATAACATTCTAAAAATTATATAAACAATATCATATTAATATAAGTATATATAATAACTCAAAACATATAAACAGTATTTATTAGTGTAATCGTGACATTAACGTGGAATTGTTAACAAATTTGTAAAAAGGGTTATAAGTAAATCATAAATTGAATTATATATATATGTGTGTGTGTGTGTGTGTGTTTTTATGAAATATATGAATTGTAATGTTATATTTTTTATAAAATAGGATATAAATTCTATTAAGGAAGACAAGATATTGGGTATCGTATATTTGTGTCTCTCATTAATATATATTTGATATATTCAATATTCATCCCCTCTTTTATATACATGGTACATAAAATTCCCATGAATTTCTATTGTGTTTATTCTATTCAAAATTAGGTGGATTGAAAATTCAATTTTAGGTTCTCCCTTTCATGTTTATCATGATTTAATTTTACCAAATAGGTAAGGGTTTTATGATACAATCTCATCATTAATACGAATTGCAAATTATTTTATATCTTATGATGAAATTTTTTGATCTATCTCCTAAGAAACACATAAATTTTTTATACATTGGATATTTCACGATAATATATTGTTTCCTTTCATATTACTCTTTTTTCTAATTAATATATTAAAAAAAATATTTCTAATGAAAATTGAATGTATTCTCTCATTGGCCGAAAAAATATTTCATCCAAAACTATTGTTTTATTAAATCATTTTCAAAAATGTTTTCAAATTAATCCATATAACTTGATAAAAAATGTTAGCATATTATTTATGACTTTGAAAAATTAATGGAATATCATTTTAATTTAAAAAAATTACAATTTTTCTATTAATGAAAATTTAAATGGAGTAATTTTTTAAAGTGTACACGAGGAATAGATTTTCCACTATAATGAAAAATAAATGTATTAAAGATAAAATTATAATATTAATAGACCATTTTAAAAGAAATTTATTTCATAAAAAATATATATTTTTATGTTATTGATGTTTTACTCCTGTAATATTTTAATGATTTCTATATATTTCATTATATATAAAAAAATTTGTTTTCAATGAAATGGAATTTGATAATGTTTTATGTTTTGAAATTTCATTTTTAGTGTGTTCATTGTATTTTTCCAAAGAAATGTACCAATTTATTTTTCAATATTCATTCATCATCTATGATTATAACCTTTGATGTTACTTAACCATTACTAGGGATATTTTTAAATGACACCATCTTTATACTATCTATATATTGTTTATGATTATGATAGAAATATGTTTATGAATCCTATTTCATTACATGAGTTAAACTATAGTGAAATTCTTTTAAAACCATATGCATTTTCATGGATTATGATATGAATAATGTTTCTAATCTTGTGAAACAATTCTATATTGATTATGTTATGTGTGAAACCTATATATCACTCAAATATATTAGATAAATAATGATAACTCATGAGTTAATATGTTATGTATAAACCCGAATACATGTTCCAAATGTTATGCGTGAACATGATTACATATTCACAGTGTTATTCATATTTCATGGCATTATGTCCATAATGTTTTCTTTGAACCTGATTACATCTTCACCGTGTCATTTGTAAACTGGATGATATGTTTAAAATGTTATGCATGAACATGATTACATGTTCATAGTTTTATTTATGACACGGTGCTGATTCCAATAAGGTTTTTCATAGAAATGTTTTAATATCTATAAGTCGATGTGAGGGACAAATTTTTTAATAACCCATTTTTTATCTCAGGTATGTATTTTTTCAAATTTGAACTAATTTTTTTATTCTTAACCTAATATGGATGCATAATATGTTCAGAAAATATTTATTGGTGTATAAGGCTTGTTCGGACCTCAAAATCTAGTCTAGGGGAGAAAATCACTATACTGAATAGTTAAAAGAAACCATGTGACCCATCGTATGTGGTCTCTCCTAATTGTGTGGGACTAGAATGATTCTTTATGTAGAGAACATACTTTTCCCTAACCATACATCAGGGGACGCACACCTGTGAAAAAACTACATCCATTTTAGATGAGGATTTTCTCATGGTTGGTGCTTGGTTTCTATAACCATGCGTCTTCACCATTCAAATATCCCTATAATGGTGTTATGTGCACACAATTTTGTCCAACATTCATCCAAACCATGTGATCCCTATTTTTCAGTGAAATAATGAAAAAACACATAATGAAATGTTTATTTCTCCTTCCTTCCTCTTATTTTTACTCTTGAAAATATACCCCTCCCTTTTACCACAATTTAAACTCCTTTTGTTTTTTACCCTGTTCTCCTTTCTAGAGTCCTATCGAAACAATATTTTTCTCATTGTATTCCTCATGGGAAGATCTCAATTTCTTTTTTTCATATTCTTCATTATTATATTTTTCATACAAGGTTGATTATATCATAAATCTTATAACCCATTTTCATGTCATTCATTAATTCATTAGATCTATTTTGATCCATTCCAAACATGAGGCAGATACTAGACTAGGAGTGTTGTAAGTGTATAAGGTAAGTGGTCAGTAACATATCCCTCAATTTTTGTTGTTTGAAAAATTTTCTTAATTGAGTGCTTGCGGATTTCATCATTCATGGCCTAAAAAATTTATTTTCCTTATTATATTCAATAGAACCATATTACAAGACCCTTGTTATAATTTTTGTTCGTCGTTTTAGTGTTCTACCACTACATTGACCACCACAAGTAGGGTGTTTCACATAATTATTCTATTTTAGATTGGTTATGTAAATATGTTCTACCATTCAAGTGTGATTTAGATTAAATTAGATAATGTTAATCCCTTTCTTAATCAAATGACTATAAAATTGGGTTTTAACTTGCCCTCCAAAATGATAGTGTCACTTGACCCTATTATTGAATGTGTTATACATGATTAATAGATATTTATTTATTTATTTCCTTGAATATTATTGACATCACTTGGCTAATTTTGATATAACTGAATTTCACATGGTTTCACTACCTTATCCTACATTATCATGTTTATGAAATGATAAAGTGAGAACCATGTAATTAATTATTGAATGAATTAAATGGTTTCATTCCTATTTAGATTTTCCATATTAATGAATCGTACAAGAATGAACCAAATGAATTAATAAACATAATTTCTATTATGTGGTGTAAAATATTAAATGAAATGATCATAAGGTGTTTAATGTATATGGACTTTGACATTATTATATGAGTGGTTAGATATGATGAATTATCGGATTCAAGAGAAAATTGAATGAGAAATCATGGACACAATTCCAATTCAAGGAATCTAGTTTCCATAGATTAGAGCCCCCATGGAACCCAATCTTTGTATACATTTTGGTGACCAATATAACACTATATGATCCCTCTAATATTATTATAAGATTATGTGGATACACTACATGGATACAACATCACATCTATAGACATGAGGTAACTACAATACACCCTTGGGTCTAGTTATTTCTTATCCTAATTTACCTTATATGATTTCCTTGTACTCGGTTATAATTATTATTGAGGAATTCAACATGTAATTCTTCATGAATTAAAATTTTAACCCTTATATCTTGGCCACATATACAACCTATGTTTTCTCAACCCCTTGGGTCAAAGATTACATGGTTATTACTTTAGATCCTATCCATTATCAATATCAATATAAGATTTTATTAATACCATGGATCCTTTACTCTAATTATCATTTAGGGATGTTAGCACTAGTTATACCTCACATGAATTACTTCATTCAATGGAACATAATTAATTAATGAAATGGTTATATTTCATACACTAGATGAGGCAAATCTAGGTACTTGGGTATTTAAATTATTTTATTTATTTCCCTTTATATATTTATGCTTTCACTCTATTTCAATATATATTACAATTAATGGATATTATAGAAACCATTAGTGTTGGCCTAATGATATTTCTTCACAACCCATTTGGGCCTCCAATTGTAGATGGGAAGTTTATGTGTGTGCAGGTGTTGAAAAAGGGATGCATTCCACATTGGAAACATTATTTTTTGACTTCCTTAGGATAGAGAGGGGTAGTATATTCTAGAGGTAGAGCTTTGGATGCTTGAATTGTTTTAGTATTACTATTTATAATGATGTATTGTTTTGTTTCATGTTTCCTTGTATAAATGTTTTCTGTTTTTTCTAAGGACATGAAATGTAGCGTCATCTTTTTTATATGACTTAGCTTCCAGTTATAGATATTATTATCGTTTTCCTCCATTGTTTTCATTCATGTATGCTTAAATTATGCCATATCCTCATTTTATTCTTCATATAGTTACCATAAGTTATATAATTTATTATTTGTGATAAACTCTAATAATGAGGGAATAGTTACTCCATGGACACACCCTGGGCCCTCTCCTAAATTCATCAAACTATGGTGTTTTGGGAGATTCACATCGGGCCTAGTGACCTACCAGACTCTAGGCACCAATTAATCACATTTGGGACTAGGAAGTGAACAATTAGTATCATATTGATTCCATTCATTATTTAATATTTGTGGTCAATATATGGGTGATTATAAATTATTAGAACATGGTTATAATACATGATTGGGTATATAATGCAAGTTTTTTGGTTAAATATTGAGTTTTTTTGAATAATTATGGATGTTCTATCTTTTCCTATTACAGCTGATATCATTTCACCCATGGGTAATTCACATGCTATCTCATTGTAATTATTATTACTATGAATGGGGATTTAATTTATCCTAGGCATGATGATATAAAGTCATGTAGAAACATTACATTCATATTTATAGGATCCTAGATTTCACATTTTATGCATAATGTCTTTCTATATAAATGAATTTCATAGCATGAATTTTATAAATTTATTTTTATTTTGGAGTATAAATTTCTTATATATATGAATTTATGATTCTATTTTGATGTGATTGAGAGATATCATGTTTCAATTCAAGAGGTGTATGGGCCCTCATGGGATAAAAGGGGTAATTCATTCAGTTGATTTAATATATAAAACTAAATGGGTTTTAATGTTAGTGAAAAGGTGTATGAGCACTGTGTCACTAGAAATAGTGATGCATTTTAAATGAACATTGATTTATGGAAATAATTAATTAAAATTTAAAAAATGCAAAACATTACTTATAAAATGAAATTTTTTACATTAAATGATGACGAAAGGTATCATTACACCTTCGTAGACTAGAACACCTGTAAATTATGCATGAACACTTACCAATTACTAGTTTATAAGTGGTAGTGGGGATATTATACCCTGGATGGTGATTGATTCCTTCTGTTTAGTATTCACAATTTAAAACTATTATCCAATATTTTTTAATTAGGTGTGTCATTTTCATTTGTAGGCCAATACCACCATGAAATCCTCAGGTCATAAGATAAGAGGTTATTGCTAATATTTCTTCAGACATGGTGAGCCCTAACTTCATGTATTACCACCAGGAGTTCCATATGATTCACTACATATTATACCTAGTTTGGGAAATTTTTCTCATCTTCATCGTAGTTTACTACATCTGATGTAGTCGATGAACGTTTGTACATGACCTACACCTATGATGGATGATCATATATATTAGTACTAACAGTAACACCATACCACCTTCCCATTTGAAGGTGGTCAATGGAATTCTTAGTCAGTGTTATAAGTCACATTATCTATCTTCAATCATCAATTGGATTCTCTAAAGAAGAGGTTCAAGCATGGTACAAACATGATGCGTGATTTGGAAAAGATATATTGGGATTTGATTACATATGTAGGTTTCCACTAGGGCATGGTATGAGTAAAATTATCGACCTCATTATTCGATTACATCTTTCTTCATATGTTGAGAACTAATAGATCTAGAGTCTTCATGAATATATAGAACAGTGTTATGTCAGTTATGGTGTATATAGCATGTTTCCCTGAGATAAAACACTATGCACTGTTTCCAAATAGTGATGGTCATTCACCAGAAGATTATTTGAGGATGGGATTTAGTGTGTCATCCGTACTCTATAGAATATCTTTCACTGTCATACAATTTCTGAGATCATCAATTAGTATATTATTTATGAGCACAACTAGAGGGAAGGTGGTATTAAATGGTATAAAGTATTGGATTTACGGAAGACCAATAGTTCTTATGGTACCAAAAAAAGTTCCTTAGAGGTTTCACATTTGAGTATTGGTGGTTTCAATATCCATAATAGTATCCAAATTGTATGAAATCCATGTTGATAGAAGTGGTATCTGAATCCTCAGTGTGATAGACACTCAGTGGAGTTCTATACTAGCATCCATATGGGGCATCTTTATAAATTATTTCATACCATTCCATTTTCATTCAATAGAAGAGGATCCGCACCAAATACACTTTTAGGGATAGGTTCCTTTAAACCTTATCAAGAAGGGAGCTTGAGTAGCACTGATAGGATTGGCTAGGGATAAGGTCATGTCCAATGCTTTCATACTCCAAATCAGTAGCACCAGTAGATCGGTCATATTCAGGGTTGTCCAGCTACATCCTAAGGTCATGGATTATTTAGGTTGCGTGGTTTACTTTTGATACCCAGTGATTATATTTCATGATATTATGCATTATATAGTACTGATGTAGTATCCTAAAATATAGTATTTTCTATATTTGATATAGGTTCATCACAAAAATTCACTTATTCAACTATATTGGAATAAAATATTCCATAAATTCAATATTACTGTGGTGTAAATACCCTCAAAACACATTTGGTTGTACAGTCATATGTTATACACAAATTTAGTGAATTTCCCAATAAGGTAGGGAATTTTCCTTTCTTGATGGGCCTCTTCATTCTCAATATTACTATATATAATTTAATTATCAATATGAAATGGTTGGTCTCATATATCACATTTTTATACTTCTATCATAGAAGTCTATTGACTACATCACCATAGGGAAGCATGTTTCTAAATAAGGATGGGTGGGATTTCCAGGCCGGTAGAGCTAGACTAGAGCACCATGAGATAGGTCATGTGGATACCAATATTTTTTATATCTTCATGGAGGATAATGTATTATATCAAGATGAAATCCTTGTGGTATTAGATCATTTAAGGGACCTCTTTCTGGGTGTTTTCTATAGCTTACCTTCTGAGAGAGGTAAATTTCATGATTTAGCTCTCTCGAGGAAAATCTCTTGTATTCGTTCCTCTCTACTAGATGGAACCTGTAAAGACTATAAATTTTATCATTGTAAATTACCATTATATTATTAGGTCATATACAATAAATCACATAAAAAAATTATATAAAACAAAAAAAAATTATTAATTATTAATTAATTTTGTAAGAGGTCTTTCTAGAAGATCGTGAACCAATACCAATGGAATGGTAACTTTTCCTTGAGAATAGTAATATCAACCTTATGTATATTATACCATCCAATCGAATAGAAACCTTACCCATGAAATTATAAATAGAATTTCAAAATTTTATAAATGGTAATAAGATATAAATATATCATAGGATAACTAAATAAATGTGTTAAAAATTATTAATTAAGTGTTCATAATTTGGGAATAAATAAATAATTAATTACAATTTTATAATTTATATATAGATTAAAAGTAAAATTTTCTATTAAAGGTTTTTATAAATTAATATTTTCTTTCCTTATGAAAACATGAAAATTTTATGATACCTTATTTAATTATTCAAATTATAATAAAATTCGTTTTAATTTCAAAATTGGCATTTTCCATGAAAATGATTTTTTTAATTAAAATAATTTGTTTCAAACATAAAGTATTATTTTCATAAAATATAGTTCATTTTTAAATTATACACATTGAAAAATGTATGGGGTGAATATTTTTTATTTTTCTTAAATTCATGATTTTTTGTGAATAGTAAGGTACAATAATTTTCGATATATATACATTAGAAGTTAGATAAACTATTACTTGAGTCATCACATGTGTAAGAATCAGAATCTAGAAATCCACAAAATTCATTTAATTTATTTACTGATAATTCTTCATAGATTCATAGTGTTGATCCATAATAATAAATTTATCAATATAAAATATGAAAACACCCCTCTCCTCTGCTCAAAATTTTACCCCTCACCACTTATTCTCATTATACCATACATGATTTGAGAAATCTCATAATTCTGTCCAATATTATTCAGAATAAACTACTCCACATCCCGGAGCTCTTGGCCTCATCAAAATACCAAACCTTTTTCCCTAAGGAGGTTATAATGGATGTGGATTCTAGAGGTAAACTCATCTCTATTTTCTGTTCTTTTCATGTTATTTTAATTTATTATAATATCCTCAACTCCCCTTATACATTTCCATTATAACTATACTAACATATATACACTATTATTTTATAAAAAAATTATTAATCAATCAGAAAACCTCTTCACCTTCCCCTTTTATCCTTAAATGAAATAATTGTCGGTGAGGTATTGATTTATCACCTTAATGGATAAGATGTATTCATTATCCCATAACTCCATTAAAAATGGTCATGAAACCATTTTAGTGTTTAAAATGTATTTTGATGTGTATGTAATCCCTTATGATGTTATAGAAACAACATATTTATATAATACTAATTGAAAAAACAAAATGGGGTCATTGTTATAAGAACCTTGTTGTAATAATATAATTAATCATCACTAATGTATAAGGTAATTATTCATCCCCATACTATAAAACAAACTGACATATATACATATATATTTAATATTTTGGATGATCATTAATATAATATAATTTCAATTCCAGATAATTGTTCTAATTATAAATGAATCTTTATACTTATATACAAGCGAATCGATTATTAATACCAAGAAAACGAACACTCCTAGATGATCAAATTTATCTCGATAAATAATTAAAAATCCCATAACTGAACATAATAAAAGAATAAAAAAAATTCATATATAAAGTTTATGAATTTTTACATTAATGAATATTATTTAATTTTACATGATATTAAAGTTAATAAAGAATTCAGACATAAGGTAAGTGGAATTCCCAAACCCAACTACATTTCTTTGGGTTTTATCTCTTTCACTCTATTCCCAAAATGGATGCTACTTTTTTCTATATATATAATTTCATTTTTCCGTAGCGTTAGTTTTATAGGATATAGATGTTTCCAATTTGATTTTAGGAATAAAGAAACGATTTTTCTAAAATAACACTTATTTCTAAAAATAACACATATTTTACTTATCATGAAAATGTTTCTTCCTCAAAACATTGATAAATATAATATTATCACCTTTTTATCATTGGAACTCCAATTCTTATTAATGTATTTTTTTCAAATGAATCCCATTCCCTTATATTGGTAATTTTATTTCCTATATTGATTTACATTCTTTTTGGCATGAATAGTAATGTAAATGTTATGATGTGATGGATGGGAATAGAATTATATATTGAATTTAAATGCTATAATGAATTGGGTGCACCATAAATAATGTATCCCTCCAATTCATCGGGTAATGTGATGAATCTAATGATATATATTGGAATATTCATGAACATGATTCATGAATTTTTCACAACTAGGTGTGGTACTTGACAACTATAACAAGATGTTTAATTTTTACTCATATCCATTTTAAATGTATCCACCCATGAATATGTTTATCATCCTTTAATTATATTATGATAAATATGGTTATGCTAACCCAAGTTTCATTTCTCATATTCATCGTTATACTAAGATTTTATTTATCCTTTTGTTGATGTATATCTTCAATTTAATAATTCTACTATAGAGAGAAAAGGGTACAATAATAATCTAGGGAAGCATGAATCCCATAAATGTTTATGTTTTGTTATGTAAAAGTTGTGTTTGGTCCAAATTTTTCAAATTCACTAAACTATTGGATCATGGAATGGTAATGAATTTATATTGTTTTTATTGAAAATTATGTAATAGTTTTTAAAGGAAAATGATGGTCTCTATAGATGGTGTCATTTCACAGTTTTGTTATTTCTTTAATCAGTATTAGTGATCATTAGTTAAACCCATTAGTATGAGACTATGTAAGCCCATAACATACTTTTTATTAAGAAAGTGTTTATTATATGGATCCCAAAATATATTTAATTAGAATAAATTGTATAAAATTATAAATCATTTTTTGTTAAATTGTTGAATTACGTTTTTTCTAGCCTTTTATATTTTAGAAAATGGTGGGATGTAGAAGAAACCAGGCCCACAACCCATGTGAGGGATAATGTCATGATTGTTTGAATGACATTCCCAATGATTTGGGAAGTTGATTTCAAATATTCACAGAGGTGTTTACACATCAATAATATGATATTAATAATAACCTAACTAATGTGTAACATCCTCATTCACCTAAAAGGTAGAAACTAGATATCATGTATTTTATGCCAAAACGACCACTGACATTTTTCAAATCTTCTCATCTATTAGTCATAGAATAGTGGGTTAAATTAATGGAGAAATTATTATCAATAAATTGATGTTCTGAGATGGATATAGTGACTCTTGATATTTATCTTATACATTTATTTGATTAAAATAGTGTTTCTTGATTCATAGAACCAAGACACAGGGTGAAAATAAAGATATGGAGTCCGAAGAATTTAAGATAATGTTTTTAACAGGTACTTCCATCGAACTATCCAAAAAAATATGGATAGAGAATAAATATACATTTTCGAAAAGGAAGGTGAATCTATTATTTCCTATGATGAAAATTTCACAAGTATTGAATGGTATTCATCATGATTTGTTATAAAAATGATATAAAAATTGATATAGTTTGTAGTGTTCTAAAACCAAACCTTAGAAAGGATCAATGAATTTTTGATTTTGGGATTTAGAAGGATGTGGTTCAATGTCATCTCAAATTGGATATAGAGTTTTGATATTAGTAGAATGGATATAGTGATAATAAAAAAATGATGTAGTTTCATGGTGGAGTATCTAATGAGAATGATGTAATTAAAAATCATCCACCAACATGTCAAAAATATGGTAATATGCGTAATGGGAACTATCTTAATGGGACTTGGGAGTACTATAATTGTGGTAGAGAAGTCCCCCAAAATCATGAATTTAAAAGATACATTAGGAATAAAGAAAATGTGATGGAGGAAATGATAGAACCAAACACGGTTCAATTCATCAACTGTTGATAGAAAGGGAAATATGAAATCCAGGGCACTAAACCTAGATTCCTATAGTGTAATGGACGTCATAAACCATAAAAAATAAAAATGAGAAATGTGAGGATTATTTTATCACTAATGCTATTGTGGGTCTCAACAATGATATGGTGATAAGTTCAATTTTTATTAATTCATTAATATATAATATACTATTTGATTCTAGTTATATTCATTATTTCATATATTGCATGTTTAGTGGAACTATTCAAATACCATATGAAAATATTGAGGATGAGTTATCAGTGAGAATAGAAAATGGGGGAATTATTTAATTAGTAGTATATAACTCCTCCCAAATGAATTTTATATAGAATTAGCCACCCAAAAAAATTCTTACTTCTTTTGGTGGATTTTGATTCTATTTTTCTTATGGATTGGATGTTATTATACAAAGAAAATGTTAACTATCAAAAAAGGGAGATAACTCTTCACATATTGATACATTCTCAAATTATATAAATGTTTATGGTGGGTGAAGTATATTCTTCAGATCCATTATCTCATGTCTTGAAGTTATTTTCATTATGAGCATTCATATCTAGCTCAAATTATTGATACAAAGTGGGGTATAATTATCAGTGACATGCCCATTTTGAGGGACTAAACGAATGTGTTACTCTAAACAATTTTGTAGTATTACTTCCGACTAATAGTTTAATTTCAAAATTGAGATTATTCTTAGTTATCTACCTATATCAAAGTCACCTTATAAAATGGCCACCATTGAGTTGGACAAATTGAAGATACGTTTACAAGAGAATCTTGGAAGGGGTTTTATACCCTCATATGATCCACCATGGGGAGAACAGTTAATTTTCATCAATAGTAAGGATGGATAAATGTTCATTTGTATTTAATATGATGATTTATAAAAAATCATGATATTGAACAAGTTTCCCCTTACACGAATAGGTGATTTGATCAATCAACTTCTTATTGTCATGTATTTGTCTAAGGATGGCCTTTAGTCGGTATATCACCAATTGAAGGTATGAATTGATGATATTCATAATACATAAATTTTTGTGATGTATTGACACAATAATTAAATATTTATTCCCCTTTTAATCACTAATTCATTATAAATATTCATGTACATATGAAAAATAATATTTACATATTAAATATAAAAATTTGTGGTAGCTTTAACTGGCGATATCATCATCTATACTCCACGAGAAATGGGGAACATGAGAAAATTTTTAATAATATTATAAATATTTTTAAAATTGATAATATTTATTAATATTATTGTAAATGTGAGTTCAGGATGGAGGAAGTTCCATTAAAGGGGAATGTTATCACCAAAAAAATATCTGTGGACTTATCCCAGAAAAGGGAAATCGAGGAGTGACCCTGGCTGAAATCTGGAATTTAGATCCATAGTTTTTTGGCCAATATGGGTATTATATTTTATTTTTTAAGAACTTATCGTGATTTAAAAACAAACTAACCATGATGGCTCAGAATGGTTAAATGGTATTCTAGACTAGTGAATGTTAAGACAGATTCAAAGAGTTAAAAAATAGGTTTATCAATGCATCAAAACTCACAATTCTGATAAGGGTGGAACTATTGGAAGTTTAAATTAAGGCTTAAAAAGTTATTAGTCTGTGCACTGAAGAAAATAATAAAATAACCTACACCTCTTAGCAGTTGGAATATCAGGATAGATGTTATCCAATGAATGATCAACAATTGGCAGCTATGATCATTGCATTGATAATCTGGAGAAATTATCTCATTGTGGATAAGTCTGAAATATATAAATTTCATTAGGAGCCACAAATAATTATTAAAAAATAAATAGATTAATATTATCTGGTGAATATAGTCAAATCTCATTAGGTATTATGACTGTTCAATCCACAACAACCCTTTTAACGTAAATAAAGGGGTGTATGCTCTATATAGAAAGTAAACTTTTAGATTCTAAATGATTAGAATAGAGAAGGATATAATCTTCTTAGATTTTAAATTTCAATAAATGGGATTCAATAAGAATGAAAAATCATCAATCATTTCTCAAATGATGGTATAAAAATCCCTCATGGTCAAAACAATCAATTCTCAAAAATTGATGTTTAAATCGTAAATATTTTTGAATCTATGAGAAAATAGAAACCATATGAGTTCAAAATTGATGTGGATGAAGATTTACGATTTGGGTCATATTATGTGTACTATCTTATCCATTAATAAAGATTGATCTTGTGAATGATGCACATATCTCAACCTTTTGTATTCACCATGTGAAAAAATGGTGTACTGTGACCTATGAGAAAACTATTGGTGGGATAATATGAACAAAAGGATAACATAATATATATAAAAGTGTGTGTCATGTTAGAATGTGATTGATTAAAGAATGAAGTCTAAGGGGGTGATGAAACCATTTCCCATACAAACCTAATAATTAGAAAATATCACTATGGACATTTTCAGAAAAAATAATGAGGATATCTGGAGGAAACAATGATTTATGGGTTGTTCATGATCATATTAAAAAGTGGTCTCACTTTATCAATGTTCTATGTGACCTCTCATGAGGTCAAATTTCATAGTTATATACACCATAGAAGTGGTTTAAATCTATGGATTAAAATTATTGATTTTATCAGATTGGTATTCGAGATTCACCTCCATGTTACGAAAACGTACTATCATGCTCTAAAAACTTTGTTAAACTTCAGTACAACTAACCATTTGCAAACTGATGTCCAATATGAAATAACTATTCAATTAGTGGAAGAAATGTTTATTTACTTCCTTATAGATTTCATAGGGGGATGAGACCAATATCTAAAAAGACTTGAGTTCTCCTATAATAATAGATTCTACATGAGCATCCAAATGACTCTTTATGAAGGCCATTAAGGGAAAAGTTTCATAACATAAGATTGTTTGGAAGAGGTCAATGAATGTATGATTCTATGACTATAAATGATCAATAAAATGGTGGAATTTTGAAAATCACTCAAAAAAAATCATGGTATCCCAATTTCAATAGAAAGCATATAAATAAAATCATAAATTAAACCTTGAGTTTATCTTTGGAGTCATGGTATAAATATTCATATATCCATGTAAAAGGTTCAGGAGATTTGAAAATAAGGAAAGATGAGTTTGAGGTACATTGGACCATTCAATATTCTTTATCGAGTCATAGTTATGTCCTATCGATAGGAACTTTCGCCTACCATAACTCATGTACAAGATTTATTCAATGTATCTATCTTAAGGATGTACATAACAGATCCCTCACATGTAATAAATTTAGATGTGGTATTTTTGGGAAATGATATCTGAGAAATGTTGAAGCTTCTGAAGACCACAGACTATAGAGAGAATGTTCTTAGAAACAAGACTAATCACCTAGATAATGTACTATGGATGAACCATAAGTATATAGAGGAATCATGTAAACTATAAGAAGTTATAAATGAGATGTAACCATTCATATTTTTTACATTGAATGGAAAATGATATTTTGAGAGAAATAATTTATAAGGGGGGAGGAATGTAATTAACAATAATTTTTTCAATGGGAATTACTTTCTTATAACTATGTCCTATACTATAAATAATATAAAATCACATAGATAACATAATATGGTCTTTATGCACAAATAATTAAAGGTACGAGAGGTATTTCTAAAAGATAAGGAACCTACACCAAAGGAAAAGTAAATTTATTTTAGAATTGTGAAATGACATATATTAATATTAAAATAAGAAATAGAATAGTAACCTAACACATGAATGTATAAATAATATTTATGATCCATTAAATGGTATAATTATGTAATTATATCATAGAATAAGTGAATTAATATTTTATAAATTATTAATTATATTTTGGTATTTCTCTAGGTGCTAAAAATATAATTAAAATTTTATAAATTATATAATAATTTTGTTGAAAATTTATATTCATTTTTTTAAAAATTAATATCTTTTTTATTCAGATTATAATAATATTTTATAAAATCTTAATTAATTCATCAAGGTGTCATTAAATTTGTTATAATTTCAAAATCGATATTTTCCAAGTAAATGATGATTTGAATTAATGTTTAATTTTTTCATAAATTGAAAATAATTTTTTCAAAATTTTGATCATTTTATAATTCCACTCGTCCACAATTAGATAGGGATATTTTTTGAGATGTTTTTAAAATACTTGAATTTTTGTAGAGTAGTGCAACCCGGAAATTTATAATAAATATATATTACAAGTGAAATACAATATTACATGATTCATGACCACTATAATCACTATAATCTTGAACTACCCTCTATAATTTTTATATATTATGTGCTAATTCTCAAACTTTTCATAGTCGTGATCTGAAATAATAATCTAATTAATAAAATAATGGGAAAAAACTCCTCTCCTCCACTATAAATACAACCCTAACCACCTCTTATCCTCACACCATAAAATAATTTATAATTGTACAATTACTACCTAATAAACATCTCAAGCCCCTCTAAATTTCTAGAGATTCATTCTCTCATCAAAATTTTAAACCCTATTCCCTATAGTGGTTATCAATGAAATAGATTTCATAAGTAACATCCTCTTTTATTTCATTCCTTTTAATATTATTTTCTGTTTTATATTATCTCATCATCTCTCTTCATCCAAATGGAATGGTAACAACAATAACTTAAATATTATATTATTTTAATATATAGTGGAAAAATCATTTATCAATTCTGTTTTCATCTCCCTTTTATTCTTAAATGGAATGTATCATCAGTGATGTGTGGATTTATATCTTTTTAAGAAGACATGTTTTCATCTTCCCTTACCACATTTAAGTAAGGTAAATTTATAATTTAATTGTAAAAAAATATATAATGTGTATTTTATGACTATGATTTTGTTATGTAAGTAACATATTTACAATATACTAAATGATAAAAAAAAAAAATTGTGATAAAAAAACTCTTGTATTAATCTAAATGATTCTCACTAAGCTCTTATCAAATAATTTACCCTCATACCATATAAGAATTTATATATACAACCACTTAACCATTCTTAATATCATTAATGGCATATAATTTCAATTTTTTAGAATTATTCCAATTGTACATTAATATTCATACCTATATACAACTGATCCAATCATGAAAACCAAAAAAATGAACACTCTCAAATAATGAAATTAAACTCTAAAACACATCAAAAATTCGAAAAATCAAATTAATAAAACAATATTGAATAAAATTGAGTTATAAAAGGTTATTTAATTGAAAATTAATGAATTTTATTTTATTATCTATGATATTTAGTTGAATAATGTATCTGTACATAAGGTAAGAGGAATTCTCGAACACAACTCTCTTCATTTGAGTATTATCCATTTCACCATATTTTCAGTATAGATGTTACATTATTTTCCTATAAATATAATTATTTTAAATTAAATTTTATTTAATGGTATATACATGTATCGTGTCTTGTTTTATGAAAAATTAAATGATTTTTCAAAAGAACTATTATATCAAAAAAATACATCATTTAATTCTCCTGAAATTTATTCTTCTTAAATAATGATTGATACCAAGAAAATTATCCCCATTCAATCTTGGTAAATCCAATGTTTATTAATATATAAGTTTTTTAATTAAATTAATTCTTTTATATTGGATATTTTATGAACATGATTGATAATTGTTCTATTTGGCATGCATGATAATGTAAATGTTATGACGTGACAGGTGTACACAGAATTTTATAGCACATGTAAATGCTATGATGTGACAGGTGCACCCATATATATATATATCACTCAAATGAATTAAGTAATGTGATGATTCTAAAGAAATAAAGTGAAATATTCGTGAAAATGATGTCATATTTTTCCCCAACATCATGTGGTATTTGACCACTAAGACATGATGTTTCGTTTCTATGCATTACCACATTTTATGTTTCCCCCCATGATTATGGTTATGATTATTTTCTTATATTATGATGACAATATCTATGATCACCCATGATTCAGATCTCTTTTCATACTCTTACAAATATTTTTTATTTCCCTTTTTAATGTATGTTCTCTAATGATTACTTATACTATGGAGAATATGTGTTATAATAAGATTATAGGGAAGAATGAATTAAATAAATGTTTATGTTTTATATAGTAAATGTTGGGATTTTTCCTTATTTTTTCAGGTCATTGAACCATTGCATACTAGTTGTGTAATTCTTTTATGGTGTTTATCTTTAAAATTATTTAATAGTTTTTATATGAAAATGTTGGGTCATTATAGAATATACAATTTTCCGGGAGATCAAGTATTAGTAATGGTATGTAAAGGCCAACGGTTTAAAATAGCATAACACATTCTCTAGGGGATTGACCATTTTTTAAGATGGTGGGTGGGTCCCTTCATCTATATTTAGATTACATATGGTTAAACAACCTTACAATATTGAATTTATACCCACATAATTTTATAGATGATATTTTTTATTTACAATGAGTAACTATGTTAATTTCTATTATCAACATGAGATCAATCTATCTTTATATACAAGTCAGACAGTCATACATAACTCATGAACCATTATTTAGTAAGTAAGGTCTTCATCATTATCTCATTATAAAATTTGGTCTTATGAACACTCACTAAATTTTCATGGTTCTAATGAATATGGTTTTGAACCCTATCTATTTTCTTTTGTTGTGGTATTTTTGGATGAAATCATTGTGTGTTATCACAGTATTATAGAACATGATAAGAACCCTGAGATCAAAATCTGTACACTATGAGAGAATAATTTTTATACCAATATTGGTATTTTCCACCTATAGATCAAAAAATTTCACATCATGGGTCTTATTATCTTAGAATCATGTGTATTTTTTCCCCAGATATGGTTAGTGATGTTTTATCCTAGGATTATCCAAAGAACATATTTAATATATAATGTTTTATGGGGATGGAATGATATTATAGGCTTTTTATATGTTCATTAACAGAAATTTTATCACCTATTAGTATTCCTATAAATACAGGTGTCATATTCATGTGGTCCAAAATGAGTTTGAAATCATTTCCATCGCTGAATGGAAGGATTGTTTCGACACTTATTCGGATTCTTATAGAGCCTATAAGAGGTTATATAGACTCCCATGATGAATAAAACATCATTATATATGTATTGATAGTGATTTAAGATATATTTATTATGTATGGATCTATTATATTGTGCACTCATAATAGAAACTAATCGATTCATGTCCTTGATCCAGTATAGGTTGTTCATGATATACATGGCAGGTGAAACTATCTAATGAGTGAGTTATTGGGGTCTAATATAGACTACAAGAGCCTCAAATATATATTTTTATGTAATGAATTGAATTTCGTAATGTGGAAATTTGTCAACTATATTTTTCCATTCAATTGTGAAATTTTATATTTTCATATAATAGGAAATGTAGTAGCTAATGCGCTGAGTCTGAAAGCTCATGCACATGCCATATCGGATTCCGGGGATGAATGGAAATTGATGGACCTATTAATTATAGTGAATCTATATTTTCATGATTGTAATGAGCAGTATTACATCTCTTCCTTGGTAGTTACCACTTCCATCACTGATATGGTGAAAAGAATAAAATTTTCATATCCTAAATGTATGGATGTTACACCGTGATATTTTTGAAATATTATTTTTTCAAATTATTTTAATCTTTTTGATATTTTTCATTTTAGAAAACAACGAATATAATTAATTTTATATTAAAGAGCCACGTTTTGTTTACCTTTAATGAAAATATTTGTTAACCATTAAATATATATGACATAAAATTTAGTTTTACCTATATGCATACCGAGGTTAGCATGCATTTCACACAATAATGAATTTCCTCGATGAATTGGGTAACACTCAAGACTGAGTATTACCAAACTACAATATATTATTAAAAATACTATTTAATATAAAAATAAAAAACATAGCTATTATGGTGATTGTTGTGAATATTATTATATAACATATTAAAAATTTTTGTTTGTTGAAATATTATATAAATTAATTGGTTACCAATTAATTTTAAATGAATATGAAAACTTGTTTAATATAATGGAATATATTAATATTTTCATGGTCACATTATCATATTACCGTAATAAATTAAAGTAATAGGTTATATTAATGTAATATATATTTTATGTATTAAATAAAATATTTTTTATAAAATTAATATGTCAATATAAAATTAATATTTGTTATTTGAATATAATCATTATGTTAGGGTAGACATATTGTATTTTGCTATGATGATTTGATTTTGTAATAATTATTGGAAAATAAAAATAATTTATTCAAAACTACCTTTTCAAAAAATTTATTTATAAGGTAAAATTATAATTTAATATTATTTTAATGTTTAATTATATAATATTTTAATAAATTTGTCAAATTTATTACATTGGAATATATTTCATTTTGAAATTGGGTATAAATACAAAACAAACTTTTGTACGTTTTTACATAAAAAACCCATCATATGCTCTTGTCAACAAGATTATTTTTTAAACTTAATTTCTACCACTTCTATGAAAATATTATTTAAATTTGAATCTATAATTTTAATAATAATAATTTATACGGTCTAATAATGTCAAATGTGTTTTTTACCAACAATATTAGTGAAGGTGATTAAAATTACATATAGCACTTAAGAGAAATATATGGTTAATAAAGAATAAACCATATATTTAAGAACCAAATGACAAAAAATAATGTAAAAACCCCATTTTCTAGGAGTTATTTTACCATTAGACTTCCTTTATTATGTTTTTTTTTGTTTTTTATGCCTTTATTAGGTAAAAATGTTGCTACACCTAACTTGTTTTTAAAAATCCAATGTGTTTCATTTCCATTCCCTATAAAAAGACACAAACACTCCCACTTCTCAAAGACTCTAAAACCCCATAGTTTATTCCATGAAAATTAAAATATAATTCCCAAAATATCCCCCTTACTCTTTGAAACCTCCTTTTGATATGGATGAGATACACGAAATCATTTTCCACAAACCAAAAGGAATTACCCAATTAATTGGTTACGCCTCCTCTTTGTCTCCATTCATTTATTTATTACCTCTAATATTACACATTTCTTATTGAATGATTGAATAAAAAATAATTATCTTAAATATAATAGGATTTATTATTATTATTTTTACTTACACATACGAACACATCCATCCAATGGGTAACAAACATACTGTTTATATGAGAGGCAAACTAGAGTCTCACTAAACAACAATTGTTCATATTTCAATTATCACCACTCATGGTGGAAATTATGTTAGAATATATATTTATATATAATATATATAATATTTTTTACTTATATATAAATATTTATTCCTTTTATAAAACATATGTTTTTTACTTTCCATTTAATGTAAAATACGATATTGTTATTCGAGGAAGTGTGGACTACTACACACTCAAAGCGATTTGATTCATTCAAAAACTACATGGAATATATTAAACATATATTTGGTAAACGTTATATATATATATATAACAGTATAATTCGAGTTTAATGATATTATATACATATATACATTTATTTTATTTTCATTCATTCCTTCAATATGAAAATAAATATAGAAAAAGTGTCCATGCGTACGTAACACTTACCATCTCCATGAAAGGTATATTTAATTTAATAATTATATATTTTAAAGAATACTATAAAAAAATATAATGAATATAAATGATATTTATATTATGGTTTACATTATGTAATCCTGATATAAGTATAATGATAGAAGATATAAAAAATTAAGTCGCATGCGATGAACATATCTGATATTTCCCGAAGAGAAACATTAACTTTGGATAACAAACCAGAGGGTAATATTAGATCATACCCAAACCATCTATTGTATTATATATAATAATATGGTTCTATGAAATAATTTTTATAAATCTATATTAATTATATTGGTGGGTTGAATGAGTATGATGAGAGTCAAGACACAAGGTAAGGGTAATTTAGTCTCACTTTTATTTCTGTGAGATACATACTTTATTCACCACCCATTGCTTTTGTGTGGTGTGCATACTGACCATAGATACATTCAATTATTATTATCCTTAAAATTATGTTTATCTACATATCAATTTTATGACCTTTCAATCATGATATTTTTGTTTCAAAAGTAACCAAATCGGTGGCCATTTTGTCCAAAGATAACTTTTTTGACACACATGTCATGTTACACACCAAATTTTTTCCATTAGTTATATATAATTCATTTGAATTGTTATATAATGAATCTTTTTCTCTTCAAAATTTTTTATGCTTCATTTAATTTCATTTTATTAGATGGGGATTATTGTTCAATGTTATCAACAAGTAAGTGTTTAGGGAAACAATTTAAGCGCATTTTGATGTTGTTTATCTGGATGATTCCTATGGTACAATATTATGATTCATCTCATTGGATCATCCCTGAATTTTCTTATATTTTTTAAATATAGATTTATTAAGTTATATATTCCATTTTTCAACTCTTTGGAACATAACACATTATATAATATGTATTTAAGAAATCGCAACATTTCTGTCTATCCAGTTGGAAATATATAGTCTTTCATAACCATGTTTTATAAAAAGGGGTTTCAAGAGTATTATAATATTATCCTAATACAATAAAAATAAAATTTTACAATTCATGTCTTTTACCAATGTCAAAAAAGTAATCTTCGTGTTTTTTTTAACAAGCCATTTCTATATGCTTTTTAAAATGTAAATGGAATTTTATTTTCACCTCATACGACATATACTGATTTACCCATTGACATTCCCTTGAATAATACTTTATAATATTTATATTTTATAATTTTAAAAGTGAAAATTCTCCAATATTTTTTATATTCATCATTTTTAATATTCATTTCATTGAAAAATGTTTTCATAAATTATTTCTATTTTGCAATGATCTTAAAATTTTTTCATTCTATATTTAAAAGTTTTCGATGTATTTTCAATGAAATGGATTTAAAAAAAATTAATGATTTAATTATATGTTTATATATTATTTCCACATAAATTGATTTTAATGTTTTTTATGGTTAACTTTTATTGATTTCATTGTATTATTAGGGAAAACGGTTTTCAAAATTATTTTAAAATTGTTTTATTAGATTAAGACTAAAATAGTCTTTAAAACATTTACAATATATCTTTATATATTTTCAAATATAATGGTTTCTATAATTTATTTAAAGAAATAATTATAATTTTATAATTTTATATTCATGAAAATAGTTTTAAAAAAGTTTTAATGCATTAAACGACCCTTTTCATTGTATGAATTATATTTTCATCAATACATGTTTTCAAAATATCATTCCTAGTTATTTTATAACTAAGATGACCTTTTTTGATGTTACATATTTCCTTCTATAGAATTATGAAAATGTTCCATTCATATTAATTCTTAAAAGGATTAATTTTTTTTAATAAATCTGATGACACCCTTTTCTCTTCACCCTATTATATGATTTTAAGGCCTAATTCCTTTAAAGGGTTATGATTTCAACGAAATGATTTTGAAAATTATATATTTTTTCATATGTTATAATATTATTAAATATTTATGAAACACATTTCATTTCATGGGTAAGGAAATCATTGTTTATGATTTAATGGAACATGTGTGTATAATTTATTTATGAGATAGGTGGGACCTACTTCTCTATCCAATTCATTTGGTGAAAATTTATATATCGTGAGAAAGACATGTATATAATGAAAAACGAACATTGTTATGTATTATAAGACATGGATAAGAAGTGAACTCGTATCATTAATAAACAACTAGAGTGAGAAATGAACAAATTCCATTCTTATAGGGTAGTAATGAGGAGTGAACTCAGTTAAGTAATATAGGGATGGAATGGGGTGTGAATCAAGATTAGTAAAGTACATTGTCTACGAATATGGACTCGATAATAATTCCTTGACAAATATTGTAATCATTTTATATGATTATGTGTTTTCCACAATTAAATGTTTTATTCGAATGTTACGATTTCATGGAATATGTTCCTTATTAACTTATGATTTTAGTATTATGAACAACCATTATTTACACCCTGATTCATGTTTATGATCTTTGACATCTACGGTATGGTTTTATATATTGGTGATCATGTTTTCATATACTTTTACTAATGATTTTGATTACATGTATCCCATGTTTACCCTTACTAAATTTAAGGACTCATCCATTTTTATGTGTCCTTCACCATGTTATGAAAGAAATTTTCTTTTATTATATGTCGAAGAGGGGTTATGGTCGTGGAGAACATAGTGTGAGATAATGTAGCTCTCTCATTTACCTATTTTTTTATTTTCATGTTTCCAATGGTACTATAATAATACGATCTTTGGGAGTTTATTCATATCATGTATTATGTTTTTTAAAAAATTGATTTATTCTTAATTTATGAAAATCGAGGGTTATTATAGTTGATATCATAGAAAAAATGATTATATATTCCTTATAGATAGGATGAAAAACACATAGTGATAATCATAGTTATTTGTATAAGGATAATTTTAACGGTTATGAAATGTATATGAAAATTCCTTTGAATTTTGGTAAAGGATAGATTTAGTGGTTTTATTGAAATACATCCCTATCAGGATACAACATGTAGATGTATCTCAAAAAAATATTTATCTAGTAATAGTACTAGGACTATATATTTTGTGCATAATAATGGTAAATCTTGTATTAAAAAATATGGCTTATTTCACACCTAGATTGACACTCTCTGGGAGATGTTTTATGAATTCTGAAAATCACTTCACAAACCATCATGAAGGATTTCAATATATATTCATTTTAATAACCTAGGTTGAACCAAGGGTATCATCTATTAAAGATTTTTCAATGATTTAGACATCCTATAACTAATTACTTTCATGAATATGTGGTTTTCTACTCAGATAAGTAATACTCACACTATTATTCTGTTTTTTTTTTCAATCGTTTGTAACTAAAGAAACTAAATTATAATTGAATGTGATTGCTGATTTGATAATGAAAATTCATGTGGGATTATCACTTCTGTGAATGATATTTTTATTAGGCCTAATTAATTTTCATAAAAAATGAATAAAAATCTGTACATTAACTAAATCTAGGACTCACCAAGGAAGGGAAAGAATGAGTTTTCTAATATTTCATCTAATTTAAACCATTAATGAAATAATTAACTATTTTTATTATGTGAAGATTACAAAAAATATATTATGTGAATGTCTTAGATGAACAGGACGATTTTTTTACATTTAAAAAAATTAAAAAATAAAGTGATTAAAAAAGAAAAATAATGAGTTTTGTTAATGAAATGGATGATAATATTGGCCTCCCTAGAACATCATCGAAGTTTAAGTGTTTTTTGTGAAAAATATAGGGTCAATATGAAACTCAACATCCCAACAGGAATGCTCCCTAAGAGGATCATCCAGGTGGTATGAGTAATTGTTATATTGCTTATTAGGAGGAGACTATAGATGACATGTGAAAGGAAAGAGGTATTATATAATATAATGAGTTAATCATATTAATATAAAATGGATGGATTTTATTAGAAAAATTGTTATTTATTTGTGTTTAATAAAATTATTACTTGACTAGGGAAATATTTTTGTATATTTCATTTTAAGTTTTTAACATTGGATGTACAAGAACACATTGAATACTTCTAATAGAGATGAAATGTGATATATTAGAGAGGTTATGTCCATGGAAAACATATGATTAAGGGAAATATAACCTTTAATATGTTACTTATGTTATGATAATGTTTTTTGGATAATGATATTTTGGATATGAATAATTAAATTCGAAGGTATTTATTATCATGGAACTAATTTAGGATGTGAGTAAGAGTATTTCATTCTATTAAGGATAAAGATTAAAATAAATTATAATAATGGAATATGACTATTAATCTATAGAATAAAGAAGGATGAATGTTTTGAAAAAGAATTTATGGTAATTCACGATGATACCATGTTCCAATATAATTTACCATAAGAGTATAAATTTTCTTGGAATGTGACACCCCAGGGAAAAATTTTGATATATGGGGGACCAATGTAGATTTTATTTTTAAAATTTCATTCTAGTTTTTTGGATTTTATGATTTCATAGAGGTTATAAGTTTATAAATTCATGAAATTGATTCATTAAAAATTTGAGAATGTATTTATGTATTTAGATTGTTTCAAAAACTCATGTTAAAAGACTATTTAGAGATTAACCTTATTTCAAGGATGTCCATCTATTATGGAAATTGTATTGGTGTTGATTTAAAAAATTAAATCATTAATGTTAGGTGACATAAAATATTGTTTAAAAAGGCTATGGTATATGAGCTAGTGATAAAAGGATCATAAGGGTTTCACACCTACAACTAGCCTATGTGATGTCTTGGTTAATGTATAATTATTTTTGATGAATAATTATTTATGATAAAACTGGAGTGTTATTTTTTATCTTTATAGATTATTTACTTAACCATTTACATTTTTAAGAATAATATTGGATAAATTGTTATAATTTTCATTCTTTTATGAACCTTTATATTTGATAAATATTTATTTTAGTTCTTAGGATATGAAAGTTAATTTATAAACATTCATTTCATAATGTAATGGATGAATTATAAATATTAAAAACTATAACCAAAAATTAACGAATTATATATATTAGTATATAAAATAAATATATTTCTTTATACACGATTTTTAATAAATGAATTACTTATATATATGATAATGATAAATATATTTTGTCCTAATACCATATCTTTTTCAATATGAGGACTTATAAATCATCATATCTTTATGACATTGAGGACCCCAAATTATCTTTGAACGATTACTTGTATTTGATTGAAAACCTCAATCAATCCCTATAAATAATTATGTGTTTCCTATATTTCCAAAATTTACTCATAACCGATGTTCTATCATTTGGAAACCTGGTTATATATTTCATCGTGTAGCCATTTTGGTTCAAACAATCTCATTTTAAGGGATGTTTTAGTATTCATTCGTACGATATGGGTTTCAATAAAAGTGTTTTTCAAGTATTAAAACCTTGATAATACCAATAAATATAGAGGGACAAATTAATTTAATGGGTGTTAGAATGTAACACCCACATATTTTTTGAAATATATTATTTCAAAATAATTTCAAGTGGTTGAAATTTTTCATTTCCCAAAACACTAAAAAATATTAAATATTATATTAAAGAACCTTGTTTGGATGATGTTATAGGAAACACCATGTTTAAAATTCACTACCAAAAAATAATGTTTATCTATCCCTATATTTCATAATTTTGTTAGATTTAATTACATGAAATAATGTCTTTCATCAATGGATGGAATACTATGCAAGTCTGATAGTTACCAAACTAAAATATATTATTTAAAATATTATTTAAAATTATAAGATATAACCTAGATATTAATTTACTAATTATTAATAGTATTATCTAACATTTGAAAATATATGGTTTAAACAAATTATACTATGAATTAATATGTTAGCAATTAATTAGAACTGAATATAAAAATTCAATGAATATAAAAAAATTGTTTTTATGGTCATAAATTCATTTTACCATAATAAATTAAATTAAATATCGATATAAATGTAATATATAGGTTATATATTCAATTAAACATTTATTTTATTTATAAAATATATTTTATATAAACATTTTTATGAAAAAACGTCATTTCATTCTTTAAACCCAATATTCTTATTATGGCGTTTTCACCCCCTTTTAATGCAGAAAAACTTTTAAATAAAATTTTTGGATCATATACTCATATAATATGTCAAAATAAACATAGTATTTTAAATTAGAAAAGAATAATTATTGTAAGTTAATTTTTAGGTATTTTTCATTGAACATTCATTTTTGAATGAATAGTGTAAAATACATGATTTCTATTCAAAACCTCATTTTCATATAATTTATTTATAGTGCTAAATTATATTTTAATTTTATTTATAATATTAATTAGGTAAAATAATTATAAATTTATTGAATTTATTTCATTGTAATCAATTTCACTTTGAAAATGGGTAAAAAAAAGCAATCTTTTTGGTGTTTTTACATTAAAATTTCATTGTTCTGTTCCGTCAACGAGATTATTTTTTAAATGGTTTGTATAGTTATGTGGTTATAATTTGAAATAACTTATTCCATAATTTTATTAATAATAATTTATAATTTATAATAACATCAACTTATATTTTTACAAAAATTATTAGTGAAGGTGATTAAAATTAATTTCAATGGTTAGGATAAAATTAAGTTAATAAGGTACTAAAACATATATTTTATACCAAAAAAAACATAGACACTTGTACAACACCCATTTTATCGAAATTATTCTTCTGTTATCCTTCCATTTTTTTATTTTAGTTGGTCTTTTATGACTCATTTTTTGTAATAACATAGGTACACCAATCATGTTTTCTAAAATTCTATGTGTGTATGTTCCCTTTTGTATAAAAGCCACCACCTGTCACTCTTCATTAAACATCTCAAACAATAATGGTATGAGAATATCCTCCAAATACCATTACCAACATAACTCGTTTAATCTATTAATGACCCCTTTGTGAATAATATTATCCATGTAATATTTTCAGTATAAACCAAAACTATTTACTCAATTAATATATAACCCCATATCTCATGCTCCATTATTTTATTTCCTTTCACTGTTCCCTCGACTCAATTTATTACTTGATTATATAAAAACAATAGTATATTAAATATATTATTATTTTTTCTATGTGTTCAACGTACAATTACACACACATCTAAAGGCTAATGAAAATAACATTTATGTGTACGACGAACTACAACATCACTAAATGATGATTGTTCAATTTTCGTTTACCACAATTCATGCTGGACATTATATTGGAGAATCCATATATATATTTCATATATTATATTTATCTTTTCTTTAATATTATTTACTTCTTTTTAAAATGATATGAATTTTACTTTCCATTTCTTTTAAAATATGTTCATTTCATTTTATGATAAATAGACTACATCCCCCTCAAAGTGATGTGATTCTTGCACACACTTCATATAATTTATTAAGGATATTTTTAATGAACATATATGATATATATGACAACATAATTATACATTAATGATACAATATATATATAAAAACTTGTTTCAATTTATTTCGTTCTTTCAAAATGATAATAAAAACGAATACAATGTTAATGCGTATATACGACTTACCATCTCCATGAATGATATATGGAATTTTAGACCCCTATATTATATAGATTATTACAATAAAAATATACTGAATTTAAATGATATTTATTTCATTTCTTAGATTCATTATTCATTATTTATGTATAACGGTCGAAGATATAATAAATTAAACAACATGTGTATGGATTTTCATACATCAATTTATTTTTGAGAGATACAGTCATTATTCACCACCCATTCCATTTGTGGATTTTTTGTACTATCCATTAACATATCATATGATTCTTATACCTAAAATTATGGGTATTTACATATCCATTTTATGATCTTTTTATCATGTGGTTTATTACTCAAAAGTTTCCAAATTATTAATGTAATTATGTCTCAATTTTCTTTTTTTTGTGACACATTCTATGTTATGATCCTATAGTATTCCATAAAATATATATATTTACATTGAAATGTTGTATAATTAATAATTCTGTCAGCATGTCATTTTATTCTTAAATTAATTTCATTTTATTTTATGGGGAGTATGGTTCAATGTTACCAAGTGGTACAATTTTATTTAAGTAATATCACCACTTTTTGAGATTGCAAATGTTTATGCTTCCATTGATAAAATATTATAATCTATCTAAAATGATCATCAATGAATTTTCTTAAATTCTATTTCTTAATTATTTATTCATTTATTGGTACCATTATTCCACTCTTTGATACATAATATACTTATGATTGTTTTTCAAGAAAGCCCAACTTTACCCTCTCTTCAGTCGAATTTTTTTTCCGTCAATACCATGTTTTCTAAAAAGGGATTCTATGATATTCTACAATTCTACTAAAACCATTAAAAAAAATTTACACTCCTTTCCTTTTAAAAATGTCTTCAAACAAATATTCTTTTAGTATTTTGAACAAATCAGGTTTCTAGATTTTTTACTATGTAAAAGGAATGTTATTTTCACCTCAAATGGAATGTACAGATTTACTCACCATCATTCCACAGAATATTACTTTAAAAGCTTAAATATTTATTTTTTTTTTAAATTTTTCCTCAATTATAGATATTCAATATTTATAATGTTATTTTTTAAAAAAATTGTTTTTAAATTTATGTAAAATTTCTTCATTATTTCCATATACATTTTCAATGTATATTTAAAGAAGTGGTTTTCAAAATATTTTAAATATTTATTTATATGTTTTCAGTGTATTTAAAAAAATGATTTTAAAAATGATTTCATACTTTTATTAAAAAAAATCAATCTATTTTCATGGAAAACTATTTTATCCATTTTTTCAAGAATCTTTTATTAATATTAAAGAAAAAAGTTCAAAACGTTTTCAAGATCTCTTTATATACTTTAAATGAATCATTTTTCCAAAAAAGTATTCAATATTTCATTATAAAACGTCAATTTTATTTCCTTTAAAATAATTTGAAAAGGAATTTTTTTAATGAATTGTTTTCAATAGAAAAATAATATTTTCCTCATGAAATGTATTAAACATATCCTTCCATGATATTTTCCATCCATGGTGACATCTGTTTATGTTAATAATTATCTTCTTGTAAAATATCCCAAGGGTCCATTCATATTCATTCATTAATGGTTTATGGTTTCATTGAACAATTCATATGACAATTGTTTCTCTTCCATATGTCGTATTCTTCTAAAACTATCTTTTTTTAGGGGATATGCATTTGATGAAATGATTATAAAACCTATTTCTTTTTTCTTATGTTGTGATATTATTACATGTTTTTTATACCTATTTAATTTAATGGTTTCAGATATGAGTGTTTATGATTTTGGGACACAAGTATGGATGATTTAATTATGAGATTGGATGGACTTATATCTTCCTCCAATGAGTATTTTATATAACTATATCTCATTAGAGAGAATTGAATATAATGATAAATGAACATAGTTAATTAATATATGGATATAATGATAAATGAACTGAGTTTAGTATTATAGCATTGGACTGAGAAATAAATCCGGTTCATTATTACGTGGTTGGAATGAAGAGTGAACTTAGTTCAGAAATATAGGGCTGGAATGAGGTGTGAACTAGTTACTGTAAAGTACTCTTCCCACTAATATAGCCTTAGAATAAATTCCTTTAGTACTATTTATCTCATTATATATTCGTATCTATTTGTGAAAATTACATTTTTACTTAAATTTTATTCTTTTATGGATTATATAATTTATTTAAATATGAGTTATGTTTTATGAAAATCGACACTTAATTCCATGATTCTTGTTTATGATATTTGATATGTAGGATGTGATTTTATGTTTTCATGATAATGTTAACATTACCTTTGTCACGAACCGCCCTCGGGGTCCGTGCCGTGACTACCCCAAGCCCGTCTTCCATAGGCCAGGGGCTGGCGACTAGCACCAAGGCGTAAATCCCGGTAAAAAGGGAAGGCATTGCCTTTGTAAAGTAAACAAACACCACAGAGTAAGAAAGCGGAAAGTAAACACTAAGCAAAAGAAGAGTACAACTGAAAGTGCGGAAAAGTAAATGGGCGAGTATACAAACCCAAACAGAAAGTAAAGTACAACTCGAAAGGGAAAACAACAACTGAAAAGGTAAAAGCCGCTACACCGAGCTGTCCACTGGAAATCCCACCTGAAGGGTGGGTACAGATAGCTCCACTGCTCCACGGGTCCCGCCGTCCGCTCCGAGTACGTCCCGCCCAGTGGTCCACCTCCAGGTACCGTCCTGCTCTGCCAGCCTCAGCTAAGATCAACGTTGTCCGTCGTCTGCAACCAACACAACGTAGTGCGGGCAAAGCCCGTGCAGGGGTGAGTATAAGCTACTCAGTAGGGACCCCGAGACCCCTGAAGGTCTCTCAAAATCCACAAAGGATAACCACGAAGAAAGGTACAATCACGAAGTAACAACCGACACTGCTTAGGTATATGCCCATACATATACCTAAGTCGTCAATTTCAAATACGCTCCAACCTCCGAGGCCAAGTACAACTCAGTCCACACAGGAAAGTAAACGTATTCCACACAGGAAAGCAAAATGTAATCCACCCAGGATTGCACAACACAATCCACACAGGAAAGCAATAGGTTTCAGCTCACACAGGTATACTTCTTCAAAAGATGATAAAGATGATCTATGATCCATCTAAGTCGTTGGACCCACGAAGGATCGATAGGTAACTAACCCCCGCAAAAGACCCACACAGGATCGGGCCCACGTAGGACCTGTAGGCGCTGGTTCACACAGGACCGTTGAGCGCAAGGACCCACACAGGATCGGACCCACACAGGATCAGACCCACACAGGACCTGTAGCACTGATCCACGTAGGATCGCTGAGTGCTGTAGTCATCATCGTCGAATCCACACAGGATCTCTGTACTGTCGTCGTCGCAGTCACAGTAGCAGTAGTAGCAGTAGTAGCAGTCGCAGTAACAGTCGCAGCCAGCACTAGGGTTCCCGCACACAGCAAGCTCGTTCGGAGGGTCCGCTCCACGAGCCGAGAGGTTGATACATCAACTGTCACAAAGTCCAGAGTTGATGTATCCAAAAGTTCCGTATCGTCAACAGGAACTCAACGCAACAGACGGCGCGTCGATCGGACGCCCGGTCTGAGAGTTATTGGCATTTTCGTCCCCGGGGCCTGGTTGGTTTTTAAGGAAAAACCAACCCGACCGTACTCCACCTACGTCCAAACCTCAGGCGGAGTATGCCAAAAGATCCGTCTCACTAATAGGAACACAACAAAGCTGACGGCACGTCAATCGGACGTCCGTAGCTCAAGATATGAGCGTATCCGCTCCGAAGGCCCGGTTGGTTTCATGAACGAACCAACCCGGCCGAACTCAAAATAATCCGAAACCTTGAGTGCAGTATATCGAAATGACCTTCTCGATACAAGGATCGCGTTGCCGCAGACGGTTCATCGATCGGAGGTCCGTGGCTCAAGTTATGGCCAAAAGACCGAATATGATCCGAAACGGGGGGTCCGGGTCCAGGGCGACCCGGCCCGACACCCCCCCCCTGGGTCGGCCCAAACCGGGTCGACCCGACCTGGGTCCGACCCGGCCCGGCCGGCCGGCGGCGCGGGGGCCGCGACGGCCTGGCGCCGCACGGAGGCTGCACGCGGGGGGGGGGGGGGGGGGGGGGCAAAGCCTTCCGCTTGATTGGGTTGGCGGCGCGTCTAAATGCCGCGCCCTTTGCAAAATAAACGGCCCCCACGTGGGGGCCGGCTTGAGGAAAAACAGGGGGGCCTCCTGCCCCCCTTCAAGGGAACCGCCCCCCTCTTTATGAGGGGGGTGTGGATTGCTGGCCGGGGGATTAATTTCCCCCGGATTTGACCATCCGGTCGGCCAGCTGGCCAGCCGGTTTTCTCCAATGGGACCGGAAAAATCCGGTCCCCTTTTCGGCTTCCGATGCCGGCGGCCCGGCCGCCAGTCTCCTCGTCCCGCCGCGGCCCGGAACCGGCCGCGGTGTTCGTCGTCCGGCGCGGTGCGACGGCACCGCGCCCCTCGGCCGCACCTTGATTTCCTTCAACGCGGCGCGACGGCGTCGCGTTCTTGATGTTTCTTCCATGGTGTGCGCGCGACGGTGTCGCGTAACAAGATTGGGCGAAATTCCGCGTGGTGCGACGGCACCACGCCACCTTGATTCATCCGCAAATTTAAACACCAAGAACGGAGGAGGGGGTTCGTCCGTGTTCACGCGGTCCGGCCCCCTCACGTTAAAACACAACTTAAATATTCAATATTCTCAGGTTAGTCATGCGAACCACGAGCAAGAATAAAATAATTAAACAAAAATCAACAACCCCTACGTCGGGTATAGGTTCGAAGATTTGTCAACGTCCCGCGGAAGACAACATCGTGGAGGTCGGGCGTCGCGGTCGTCGTTCGTCAAATCCGGTGACGAAGAGATACGCCCGAAGAGATACGTCGTTGGAGAATCTTCGTAAGCCGACGAAGAAAGTCCGAGGAGGAAGCGGCGTTCCCTTTCGTTGACACGGAAGACGAAGTAGAGAGGAGCGGCGTTCTTCGTCGGAGCTTGAGCGTTCTTCGTCAAAGCTTGAGCGTTCTTCGTCAAAGTTTGAAGAAGAAAGAAAAGCTCCCAAACCTCTCAAGATGGCTAAACAAATCTAAGAAAATAAAATAATCTAAGAGCTTATTTTATTAACTCAACCAAACCTTTTTGAATTTCAAAGGTTTGAAAAAGTTTAAACAACTCAATCTCATTAATAGGCTAAGTTGTCAAAACAATTAAAGTGGGGTTATGGGAGTTTTGAGAGAAGTTGAAAAGTTGGGTTTCGTGTCGGCCCCACCACACTTAATCCTCCCAAGGGAGGTTAAGTGGATGTGGGTCCCACATTTAACTCCCTTTGGGAGAAGTTACCTAACATAAAAATAAATTAAAAGTGTTCCACATTTTTATTAAACTTTTTATAATTCTCCCAAAAATTAACTTTCATCCCGCAATAAACGCAACTTCCGAAAAGGTCTCCTTAAACGAATATCGGCGCTGCGAGTTCATCGGTGCCCTCAGATTTCAATTCCGAGCACCGGATCAAAAGTTAGGAATTCCCGCTCGTTCGTTTACTGAACGTACCCGAGCCAAACTTCGGAAATTGATTCCGGGCACACCGGGCCTCGGAATCAGGTGCCGTCAGAAACCGCGCTCTTGTAAAATTCTAAAGAAAATTAAGAAAAAATTTCCCTTGAATTTTACGGGTCTTTACATTACTCCCACCTCAGGGCTTTACGTCCCCGTAAAGATACATCAAAAATTAGGGAAACAAATGAGGGTACTGAGCACGCATCTGAGCCTCCCGCTCCCATGTGCTCTCCTGGAGATTCCCGTGCTGCCACCTGATGCGCACAAGAGGAATCGATCGCCCACGCAGGACCCGCTCCTGTCGATCCTCTATCTCCACCGGGACCTCCGTAAAAGTCGCCCCATCGTCAACGTCAAGCTCCCCATGGTTAATGATGTGTGTCGGGTCATGCACGTATCTCCTCAGCTGAGACACGTGGAAGACGTCGTGCACCCGGTGCAACTGAGGTGGTAGAGCCAGGCGATAAGCCACCTCACCAATCCTGCTGAGAATCTGGAAGGGTCCGATGAAGCGTGGAGATAACTTGCCACCTCGGCCAAATCTCTGAATACCACGTCGAGGTGAGACCCGCAAGAAGACGTGGTCGCCATCCTCGAACTCTAGTGGCCTCCGCCTCCTGTCAGCATATGACTTTTTCCGGCTCTGAGCTGTCCTCATCCGCTCCTGGATGACCTGGACCTTCTCTGTCGTGGCTCGGACCATCTCCGGTCCCACCAGTGCTGACTCTCTGGGGTCTGTCCAGCACAAAGGAGATCTACAAGGTCGGCCGTACAACGCCTTGTACGGTGCCATCCCGATGGTGGAGTGATAGCTGTTGTTGTACGCAAACTCCACCAAGGGTAGGTGGTCCTCCCAGCTACGACCAAAGTCGAGGACACATGCGCGGAGCATGTCCTCGAGAGTCTGAATGGTCCTCTCCGTCTGACCATCCGTCTGAGGGTGAAAGGCTGTGCTCAGATGTAGCTGTGTCCCGAACGCCTCCTGTAACCGCTTCCAAAGCCGGGAAGTAAAGTGAGCATCTCGATCGGAGACGATAGATGATGGATCACCGTGGAGCCGCACAATCTCCTGAACGTAGAGACATCCCAAGCTCTCTACTGAGCCCTGCTCTCTGATGGGTAAGAAGTGTGCCGACTAGGTGAGTCGGTCAACAATCACCCAGATGGAGTCGTGACCTCTGGAAGTACGTGGAAGTCCAGTCACAAAGTCCAAAGATATATCATCCCACTTCCACTCCGGAACCTCCAAGGGCTGTACCAAGCCTGCTGGTACCTGATGCTCTGCCTTCACCTGCTGGCAGGTGAGGCATCGAGAAACGAACTCTGCTACTGCCTTCTTCATGCCCGGCCACCTCTGCTGTCGTCTGAGGTCCTGGTACATCTTCGCCACTCCAGGATGTACCGCCAATGGAGAAGTGTGAAACTCTCTCAGCACTTCCTCTCGCAAAGCGACTGGTACCATGGTACGTCCTCTGAAAAGGATGTCGTGCTCTGCTCCAAGGGAGAAACCATCAGGTGCCTGTCCCGAGGATATCTGTAGACGCCGTGTCTCACAGTCAGCGTCCTCACGCTGTGCCTCTCTGACCCGCTACAGTAGTGGAGGAGTGACTATGGGAGACTGGAGGAAGGCTGCTCCATCTCTATCCACGAAGGATATCTGCAAAGAGGCTAGCTGCTCTGTCGCCTCCTCAAGTAGCTGAATTCCCGTCCTCCTGCTAAGGGAATCAGCTACTACGTTCCCCTTCCCATGAGTATAGACTATCTCAAAGTCATAGTCCTGGATGAACTCGAGCCATCGCCACTGTCTCAGGTTCAGGTCCTTCTGCGAGAAGATATACCTAAGACTCTGATGATCGGAAAAGACTTTAAAGCGCTCGCCCATCAGATAGTGTCGCCATGTCTTCAGAGCGAAGACCACTGCTGCTAACTCTAGGTCATGGGTAGCGTAGTTCTGCTCATGCGGCCTCAACTGATGTGATCCATAGGCGATCACTGCCCGCTCCTGCATCAGAACACATCCGAGTCCAGTCCCTGATGCATCGCAGTAGAATACGTACCCTACTCCCTCCTCAGGAAACCTCAAGATAGGTGCGCTAGTCAATCTCTGTCTCAGCTCCTAGAAGCTCTGCTGACATCTGTCTGACCACACAAAGGGTTTCCCCTTCTTCGTCAAAGCTGTGAGTGGTGCCGTAACTCTAGAGAAGTCTGGCACGAATCTCCGATAGTATCCAGCTAGTCCCAAGAAACTCCGAACCTCAGTCACGCTCCTGGGTGGCTCCCATGCTAACACAGCCTCAATCTTCGCAGGATCCACTGCAACTCCCGCCTCAGAGATAACGTGTCCCAAGAAGTGGACCTCACGTATCCAGAACTGGCACTTTGAGAGCTTACCATAAAGCAGGTGCTCTCGGAGTGTGTCTAGTATAACTCGCAAGTGATAGGCATGCTCCTCCTCTATCGTAGAGTAAATCAGAATGTCGTCGATGAAGACCACGACAAACCGATCGAGGTATGGCTGAAATATCCTGTTCATGAGAGCCATGAACTCTGCTGGAGCATTGGTTACACCGAAAGGCATAAACAAGAACTCATAGTGGCCATACCGACATCTGAAGGTCGTCTTCTGCACATCCTCGTCTCTGACTCTGAGCTGATGATAGCCTGACCTGAGGTCTATCTTCGAGAACCACCGTGCTCCCGTGAGTTGATCAAAGAGGTCGTCAATCCTCGGTAGCGGATACTTGTTCCTCACTGTCACCTGGTTCAGGCGACGATAGTCAACACAAAGTCGCAAGCTCCCGTCCGCCTTCTTGGCGAACAATATCGGGGAAGCCAAGGGTGAAACACTGGGTCGGATGAACCCTTTTCCCTGCAAGTCCTCCAACTGTACCCGTAGCTCTCGAAGCTCGGCGGGGGCCATCCGATATGCTGGAGTGGATATAGGGGATGTCCTGGGGTACAAGTCAATATAAAAGTCTACCACTCTGCAAGGAGGTAGCCCTGGAACATCGTCAGGAAAAACGTCCGCAAACTGATCCACCACTGCAGGAAAACAAGGACTCTGCACGTCAACTGCTCCAAGGATAAGGCTAGCCAACTGATGAGTGATGGGCTGTCCTCTCCTCCGCGGAAGTCCATCCTGTGCTGCTAAGGCTCCCTTCTCGCCGGTGAAGGTGAACCTACTTCCGTCGGTGCGTATACATCGCACCTTGCACCTAAAACAGTCAATCTGTGCATGGACCGTAGATAGCCAATCCATGCCCAAGATGACGTCGTAAGGCCTCGACACTGCTACAAGAAGATCCCAGCCGAAGCTCTTGCCTACTAGAGTAAGCTCACACTACCGGCACCAGTGCGTAATCATCGAGTCTGCTCCCGTAGGAGTCTCTAGCCGTAAGGATCGAGCCAACGGCTCTGTCAGAATCTCCGAGCTCCGAACAAGGGCAGCGGCTATGAAAGAGTGACTCGCTCTTGTGTCTACAAGTACTGCAGCAAGGGTGGAGTAGACACAGATAGTACCTCGAATCATCTCGGGTGTGCCGTGGTCGTAGGCCTCTGCTGCCTGGAGCTGTGCCTGTCTCTGCCCGCCAGCTCCCTGTGGTCGGGGTGGGCCTCCTAATGGTGGTGGTGGCAGAGCCTCAATGCGTCGCCCAACACCGGCTGCTCGTCCAGCTCCTCTGCCTCGTCCGCCTCCTCCCTACGGACCGCCACGGTCGACCCTCTGCCTCTGCCTCGGTGGTCCCTCAACTGTCTGCTGCTCCTCGGCACGGCGGGTCGGGCAGTCACGAGCCATGTGGCCCTGCCCGCCGCACGAGTAGCACTGTCTGCCTCTCGAAAGACTGGCTCCGCGCTGTGTGCCCCGCACTGCGGATCCTGTGTCCTGAGGTCGTCTGCCCGAAGGTCTGGTCTATCTGAACCCCTGAGTCATCCGTCGACTGCCTGCTGCAGATGACTCTGCCATGTGCCGCCCTGCGGTGGGTCGCTGCGCTGGTGTAGACTCAGCAAGGAAGCTCTCGATCAGAAGGGCCCGCTCCAGTACTCCTGTCTGAGTCGGTATGCTGAGGGAGATCAGCGATGCCCTGATCTTGTGTCTCAAACCCTGCTCGAAGGTCCGGGCCCAGAATAATGGGTCCCGTACCATGTCGGTCGAGTAGTGCGAGAGATCAGTAAATCTCGCCGAGTACTGAGCGACCGTCATGCTGCCCTGCCGCAGCTGAAGAAGCTCCTGGATACGCACCGTACGAAGGGTGGCGGGGACGAACTTCGAGCGGAAGAGGCTCTCAAAGTCCGTTCAAAGAATAGATGCCTCATCGTGCACCTGGAGCATCAAGCTCCACCATCGTCCTGCTTCTGCGTGTAGTAGGCTAGCAGCGAGGATCATCATGAGGTCTGCTGGTGTCCTCACTAGCCTAAACACTCGTACCACTACCTCCAGCCAGTCCTCTGCTGCCTGGGGATCCGTCTCCCCGCGAAACCTGGGCGGTCGCTGGCGCTGAAACTCATGCAGTGCGCTGAGGCGATGTGCATCGTCAGCGGCTGCTGCTGGAAGCATCGGGGGCTCGGCGGGTAGTGCTACCGCCGGTGCCACTACTGAAAAAGGGCCCAACACCGAGGCCTCGTAGCTCGGTGGGCTGTCATCACACTCGACTCTCGGAACCCTAGCTGGCTGCCGTCGTGGGGCCATCCTTAAAAGAAACAGGTGAGCCACGGTCAGAGCAGTATACCTGGTGAGCTGATATAAGTAATCACAAAGAAAACTTTGAAACACACACGCAATAAATGTTTTCATTCATTAAGTCGGAAATCAGAAGTCAGGGTCCTGGTGTACGGATACGTCGGCCGCCGCACTAACACTGGACTCCCTGGACTGATAACCATACTCAATACGCTAAACATTATTGCTTCACATAGAAAAGATCGGAGTTCGCAGTAGAACCGAACTCCTCGGATACCAATTTGTCACGACCCGCCCTCAGGGTCCGTGCCGTGACTACCCCAAGCCCGCCTTCCATAGGCCAGGGGCTGGCGACTAGCACCAAGGCGTAAATCCCGGTAAAAAGGGAAGGCATTGCCTTTGTAAAGTAAACAAACACCACAGAGTAAGCAAACGGAAAGTAAACACTAAGCAAAAGCAGAGTACAACTGAAAGTGCGGAAAAGTAAATGGGCCAGTATACAAACCCAAACTGAAAGTAATGTACAACTCGAAAGGGAAAACAGCAACTGAAAAGGTAAAAGCCGCTACACCGAGGTGTCCACTGGAAATCCCACCTGAAGGGTGGGTACAGATAGCTCCACTGCTCCACGGGTCCCGTCGTCCGCTCCGAGTACGTCCCGCCCAGTGGTCCACCTCCAGGTACCGTCCTGCTCTGCCAGCCTCAGCTAAGATCAACGCTGTCCGTCATCTGCAACCAACACAACGTAGTGCGGGCAAAGCCCGTGCAGGGGTGAGTATAAGCTACTCAGTAGGGACCCCGAGAACCCTGAAGGTCTCTCAAAATCCACAATGGATAACCACGAAGAAAGGTACAATCACGAAGTAACAACCGACACTGCTTAGGTATATGCCCATACATATACCTAAGTCATCAATTTCAAATACGCTCTAACCTCCGAGCCCAAGTACAACTCAGTCCACACAGGAAAGTAAACGTATTCCACACAGGAAAGAAAAACGTAATCCACCCAGGATTGCACAACACAATCCACACAGGAAAGCAATAGGTTTCAGCTCACACATGTATACTTCTTCAAAAGACGATAAAGATGATCTCTGATCCATCTAAGTCGTCGGACCCACGAAGGATCGATAGGTAACTAACCCCCGCAAAAGGCCCACACAGGATCGGGCCCACGTAGGACCTGTAGGCGCTGGTTCACACAGGACCGCTGAGCGCAAGGACCCACACAGGATCGGACCCACACAGGATCGGGCCCACACAGGACCTGTAGCACTGATCCACGTAGGATCGCTGAGTGCTGTAGTCATCGTCGTCGAGTCCACACATGATCTCTGTACTGTCGTCGTCGCAGTTACAGTAGCAGTAGTAGCAGTAGTAGCAGTCGCAGTAACAGTCGCAGCCAGCACTAGGGTTCCCGCACACAACAAGCTCGTTCGGAGGGTCCGCTCCACGAGCCGAGAGGCTGATACATCAACTGTCACAAAGTCCAGAGTTGATGTATCCAAAAGTTCCGTATCGTCAACAGGAACTCAACACAACAGACGGCCCGTCGATCGGACACCCGGTCTGAGAGTTATTGGCATTTTCGTCCCCGGGGCACGGTTGGTTTTTAAGGCAAAACCAACCCGACCGTACTCCACCTGCGTCCAAACCTCGGGCGGAGTATTCCAAAAGATCCGTCTCACTAAGAGGAACACAACAAAGCTAACGGCACGTCAATCGGACGTCCGTAGCTCAAGATATGAGCGTATCCGCTCCGAAGGCCCGGTTGGTTTCGTGAACGAACCAACCCGGCTGAACTCAAAGTAATCCGAAACCTTGAGTGAAATATACTGAAACGACCGTCTCGATCCAAGGATCGTGTTTCCATAGACGGTTCGTCGATCGGAGGTCTGTGGCTCAAGTTATGGCCAAAAGACCGAATCTGATCCGAAACGGGGGGTCCGGGTCCGGGGCGACCCGGCCCGACCGGCCGGCCGGCCGGCGGCGCGGCGGCACGGGGGCCACGGCGGCCTGGTGCCGCACGGAGGCTGCACGCGGGGGGGGGGGGGGGGGGGGGTGGGGGGCAAAGCCCCCCGCTTGATTGGGTTGGCGGCGCGGCTAAATGCCGCGCCATTTACAAAATAAACGGCCCCCACGTGGGGGCCGGCTTGAGGAAAAACCCGGGGGCCTCCTGCCCCCCTTCAAGGGAACCGCCCCCCTCTTTATGAGGGGGGTTTTTATTGCTGGCCGGGGGATTAATTTCCCCCGGATTTGACCATCCGGCCGGCCAGGTGGCCGGCCGGTTTTCTCCAACGGGACCGGAAAAATCCGGTCCCCTTTTCGGCTTCCGACGCCGGCGGCCCGGCCGCCGGTCTCCTCGTCCCGCCGCGGCCCGGAACCGGCCGCGGTGTTCGTCGTCCGGCGTGGTGCGACGGTACCGCGCCCCTCCTCCGCACCTTGATTTCCTTCAACGCGGTGCGACGGCGTCGCGTTCTTGATGTTTCTTCCTTGGTGTGCGCGCGACGGCGTCGCGTATCAAGATTGGGCGAAAATCCGCGTGGTGCGACGGCACCACGCCACCATGATTCATCCGCAAATTTAAACAACAAGAACAGAGGAGGGGGTTCGGCCGTGTTCACGCGGTCCGACCCCCTCACGTTAAAACACAACTTAAATATTCAATATTCTCAGGTTAGTCATGCGAACCACGAGCAAGAATAAAATAATTAAACAAAAATCAACAACCCCTACGTCGGGTATAGGTTCGAAGATTTGTCAACGTCCCGCGGAAGACAACGTCGCGGAGGTCGGGCGTCGTAGTCGTCGTTCGTCAAATCCGTTGACGAAGAGATACGCCCGAAGAGATACGTCGTTGGCGAATCTTTGTAAGCCGACGAAGAAAGTCCGAGGAGGAAGCGGCGTTCCCTTTCGTTGACACAGAAGACGAAGAAGAGAGGAGTGGCGTTCTTCGTCGGAGCATGAGCGTTCTTCGTCAAAGCTTGAGCGTTCTTCGTCAAAGTTTGAAGAAGAAATAAAAGCTCTCAAACCTCTCAAGATGGCTAAACAAATCTAACGAAATAAAATAAGCTAAGAGCTTACTTTATTAACTCAACCAAACCTTTTTGAATTTCAAAGGTTTAAAAAAGTTTAAACAACTCAATCTCATTAATAGGCTAAGTTGTCAAAACAATTAAAGTGGGGTTAAGGGAGTTTTTAGAGAAGTTGAAAAGTTGGGTTTCGTGTGGGCCTCACCACACTTAATCCTCCCAAGGGAGGTTAAGTGGATGTGGGTCCCACCTTTAACTCCCTTTGGGAGAAGTTAACTAACATAAAAATAAAATAAAAAGTGTTCCACATTTTTATTAAACATTTTATAATTCTCCCAAAAATTAACTTTCGTCCCGCAATAAACGCAACTTCCGAAAAGGTCTCCTTAAGCGAATATCGGTGCTGCGAGTTCATCGGTGCCCTTGGATTTCAATTCCGAGCACTGGATCAAAAGTTAGGAATTCCCGCTCGTTCGTTCACTGAACGTACCCGAGCCAAACTTTGGAAATTGATTCCGGGCACACCAGGCCTCGGAATCAGGTGCCGTCATAAACCGCGCTCTTGTAAAATTCTAAAGAAAATTAAGAAAAAATTTCCCTTGAATTTTAATGGTCTTTACAACCTTATTCTCGTGATCATGATTATATATATTACTTTTATAACATTTCCTTGAATTTGATCTCACCCCTTTTTATTTTTCCATCAAAATGTTATGAAGATATTTTTCTTGTATTTTATATTTAAGAGGGGTGATATTATTAGAGAACCTAGTGGGAGATAATTTAACTCTCACATGTAGTAGTATTTTTGTTTCCACGCAACCAGTGGTACAAAACTAATACTGTATTTTAGTTTTTGTTTGCATAATTTATTATGTATTCCGCAAATGTTATGAAATGTTAAAATAATAAAATTGACGGTTTCTATAATTATCTTCCAAGAATTTATTTATAGATATGATACACTATTGTATTATTTTTTAGACAATGAAAAAAACTCTATGTGGATGAGGACTTGTATCGGTTTATATAGATATGTGAGAGAAACTGATGCATGACTCCCCTGATTCTCAGTCGGAAGTTCCTCCATTAATCTATAAATTTTATTAATATATGTTATTTCAGTATTTTCGGCATGTTGTGAAACATTAAACATGATGGTTTTTTAAATGGTCTCCACCTGTCACTAGGTCATGGAAATAAACTAGTGACCTTCCAACTTATTACAACTACTTCCACGCTCAGAATGTAAATGGGATTATTTTTCTATGGAATATGAATTCATTTTACTATAGTCACATAGGGTTATTGACACTATTTTATTAGTGCATATCCGATGAATAATGTAGCCTATTACCTTTCTAATAGATAGTCTTTACTAGATGATGATCTGGGAATATTGTATATATATGAGATCATGAGACTACATGGTGTCCCTTGTACAATAATTTCACATAGGTACTCTCACATCAATCTGTTGTTCTAGAATGGGTTGTAAAATGTAATGGGTATATAAGTGATTATGAGAACATGTTTTCACACTATGATCTATACTAAGAAAGAATATATGAAATAAGTGTTTTAGGACATGATTTTAGAACATGTCCTTTATTTCAATGTTTCATGGAAGAATGACATCCATATCATATTTTTATTAAACAATAATATATTTTAGGAGACTATAAATTGATGCAATTTAGTTTTTTTGCTTTAGGACATTTTTTTCACACCTACTATGGTTAGAGGTAGGTAAAGTAGTCCTTTTTGGTCCCTATCTCATGCATGATACTTTAGAGTGGATTCATATGGACAGGAAGCATATGACTACTACTCATTCTATACATAGATTATATGATGATATTCATCGATGATCAATGGATTTTGAGGTATGGGATCATGTTTTACAATTGGTATCACTCATGTATAGGAATAGAATGATATATAGAGAAGGGAAGATTTAGTTTCATTCTGTAGGGATATTTCAGATTCTAGAGGGGGTAGGGCAAGTAGCCCATATGTTTCAATAATCTAAGATGTATATTTACCTATATTATTTCATCCAAATTTCACTTGTTTTACATTATCTTTATAGCTTGTCTCACACATTTAATCTTGAAGAAATTGATTTAGTTAACCCTGATTCATTTTAGGGGTATCCTTTATAAATCATAGAGCATGACACATTTTCTCCCTGATGTAGGTTTGTGTTAATTGTAACATATATATGGTAGCAAGGATTTTTACAGTAGTATAAATAGGAACGAGAATCCAATTAGTAATGCCTAGTTGCAAGAGTTTTCATCCGACAACAATTTCCTTCCCTCAGAAGGTGTCCTCAAGGATTAGTTCCATTATAGGGAAAGCCTCTATGAATCTAGTTTTAAGGTTATGTTTAGATACATTTATATTTCGCCTAATATTTATTTTCCACCTAATATATAGGCATATTGGGTTCATTAAGGATTCATGGGAGCCCGAGACTTGTGAAGAGCTTGGAACCTAGAATATTGGAGAAAATCACTCAGTTGTATAGATAGCACAAATCATGTGGACTAACCTACATGATCTCTCTGAACTATGTAGGGTTGGATAGAGGGGTGAATAGATAACATGATTTCACCTAACCATGCTCTCGGTGTTGTACTCCTGTTAGAACCATACAAAACATTTTGGGATAGGTGATTTTCATGGTTGGAAAATAATCTCCATCACTATGAGGCGCAACCACGCATTTTTTTCTCTTAAAGTAGTGAAGGGCAGATGGTTTTCACATGGTTTTTCCAATGGTGTACTCAAACCATGAGACAACTATTTTTGGTGAAATTATGAAAATTTCAATAATGAAATTTTTTTTATCCTTCATTTCATATATTTTCAGTCATGTAGAAAACCCTCTCACTTTTTATCCTAGTTTAATCTATTTTTTTATCAAGTTCATCAGTTTGGGGTCTAATCAAAGAAATGTTTATCTCACTAGTTTCCTCTTATTAATATCTCAACTCCTTTTTCTTCATTGGTCTTTATACTATCTATCAATGATTCCAATTATGTGTAGGCTGATATTCCCCATTTTTAAGGTGTTGACACTTGTATTAGATCTCTTCTGATCCATGGAAGACTATAAGCTAATACTTGATTATATTTTTTTATGAGTATGAGATAGATGGTTCATAGATTTTCACTCGGGTTTCATAATATTATAAATTTTCATACTTGTATGTGAATTGATTTTATTTAGTGTGGGCTAATAAATTTATGTTCCTTTCTCATATTTATTATAATCATATTCTCTTACCATTGATATTTTTTTTCTTATTTGGATATTATGACCGCAACATAGACAACCTAAATTAATGGTTTTTCCTTAATTATGCATTTTGAGGTTTGATATGTGAGTTTATGATAGTGTTCAACTGTGATTTGTATTTACCGTGCTAAAGATAAGCCCTTCCATAATCAAAGACTTTTGAATTAGTTTTTGAAAATGCCTTGAATATGATAGTGTCACTTGACACTACAATGTTAAGTGTTTTTTATGATTAATTAATGAGTAAATTTTAATAAAAAGTTTTTTTATTAATATAACATGGCGTGGTATATTATAAATTAACTGAATATGGTAACTCATCCTTAGCCAACCATGTCCGGTTTATGAATTGAAAAATCGATTTCCTAGTAATTAAATATGAAATGAACTAAATGGTTTAATTCTTTGTTAGATTTTTCACACTAATGTAAGGCATCATCTAGAACTAAATGAACTATTTAAAGAAAAGTTTATTAATTGGGAGAAGATAATAAATTAAATGATTATAAAGATCCTAATTCATACATAGCATGAAATTGTTACATGAGTTTTCTATCTAGATCTATCCTTGGATGCCAGAGGTAATTCCACAAGTACTTTTGGATTCCATTCTAATTCATGGATTATGTTTTCCAAGGGTGAGACAAACAATTGAACACAATATTTTTCAACATGTAAATGACTAGTATGACCCCATAGGATCCCTCATTTATAAATATATAATTCCATTAATATACTCATTGAAATATATTTCCTTGGAATTGTTTAGATTTATTATTATGGAATAGAATCGATGTACCCCCTTCAATTACACTCTTACCCCATATATATGAGACATAGTTACTTCTCGAGTTTGATCATCCACTCAGGTCAAGGATTCCTTGTTTGTTACCTTCAGTACTCATCTTTTTTAATATAATTATAGAATTCCTTTTATACCTTTGGTTGCTTATAATTAATATTATGTCAAGATGTTAGTAGTTGTTATACCTCATGTGACTTAATATATAAAATAAACAATAATTAGTTAATGAAATAGTTTATATATTGTCCATATATTTGGATAATGAAGGTATATGGGAATTTACATTTCTATATTTCCTTCATTTTATATATTCATTATGTAATAATTTTTCAATTTATATTACATGGAAATGATGTTTTAGATGTTATTTGAGGTGGATTACTGATATTTTTCTGACATTCTATCTAGATCGCTATTGGTACCTAGGTAGATTACATGTATGAATGTTATGAAAAAGGGAATTGTTCCAATTTGGACACATTATTTCTTGACTGCCTTTGGATGGAGCGGGGTATCAGATGACGAAGCTCGAGATCGGGATGCTTGGATATTTTTTTGGATTAGTTTTTCATATTCTGTAAAGTAATATTTCATTTCATAATTTATACATGTTTTACAATTTTATAAAGACATGACACATGTTAATATATATTGTATATGGATTAGCTTCCAAATATATTTATTATTATTTGTATCTCTAGTTGTTGTTACTCATGTATTATTCTACTATGGCATTTGTTAATTTTATGATTCTTCTAGGATAAATTTTTTATATTACTTATATGTTGTTCTATAAAATAGAATAATAGGAATATCCTCCACACAGAGACACCATAGTCCCTTACTTATATTTGGTAGCGTCTATCATTTAGGGAGATACATTTGAGGCTATGGGACCTACCACCCTCTGGGAAATTATTAGTGGTGTCTTGGTATGTGAAGACACAAATTTAATTTCCTTTACCTATAGAGTGAATATATTAATATTTATACATTTTCACAAAAATATAATATTATTTTTATTCTATAAATTAATACATTTTTTCAATAATATGTTCTCATGGATCATGTTCTTTGATTCCATTTTTATTCATTTCTTATAACCTGTTGAATTTATATCATGACATAATATTTTGATCTATGATATGTCAGGCATTGTTTTCATATATTATTCTCAGGATCTCTTAATAACTTTTGATGTTAGGTTTACTTATATCTCATGTCTCCAATTTATAATTATCTATGATCTACCATTATTATGTTCGAATTCTGGGTAATCTTTAATAGTCATATGTATAATACGTTTTTAATGAGTAAAAAAGATGTGTTATTTATTAAAGATGATGAAAATACTTCCCTAAATAAAAATATTGTGTACCTACATCAATGTCACAAAACCATTATGTTCCATGGGATTTTACATGTTATTTTTAATTAATGTCAATCTATAAATATTTTACATCTATATATGAGAAGTTTCAATCTCAATAAAAAAAATAATTATTAAATCCCATTGATGAAATACATCCATTAATAGGGTATAAATCATTGTTGGAAAATACGTAGAAAAAAAATCTTCTTGATGAGGAAATCTTCTAGTTAATTGTCAATCATGATTATTACAAATACCAAATAAGTACCTATTATAAAAATGATCATCATGAAAGAATAAATCATATTATAAATTCTATAATAAGAACAATGAACTATATATTGCAATGTGAGAGTGAAATTATTGAATGATTTACTATGTCTATAAAAAGGAATGAAATATGAACATCACAAATATAGTCATTACAAATATGGAAATTAGACATATGTCCTATATTTAAAAAAATAAAGAAATGTTATGTAATAAATATATAATAATATAAGTAATAATTAAATAAAATTATGAAATTTAAAATTTTAAAAATATTTATATATTAATGTGTAGTGATAAATTAATATGATGATAATTATTATATTTTGATAATATGTATTTATAAAATTCAAATACATTTTTTAATTTCAACCGAGTTGTAAAATTTTATTTTAGAATACTTATAATTAATTTTGATTTTATTTCCTAAAGACCATCAAGAAAAAAAATTAAAAATATTATATATTATCATAATAGATAAAATTTAAAAAATTTAAAATATAATTATATATGAACATACATGTTAATATATTTGAAATTATAATTTTATATAAAGTAATATAAAAAACACATAATTTTTAAAATTTAAATTTATCATTAAAATTATGTTTTCATTATATTTTGAATTTTCATTGAAAAAAATAAACCCTTAAATTTTTCGAATCTAAATGAGATTAAACTATACTGATTTTTTTATTATGAATTTTAAAATTTTATTTTCATGAATTTTTACTATTTTCATAAATATATTCATATTTATTTAAATAATATAACATTAATTTTAAAAATAACATGAATTTAATAAAATTCATAATATTTGTATTTGAATTTTAAATTCATGGAACATTTTTCTCCTCGTAAAGATGTAATTAAAAATTTTTCTTCCATACTTATTGGGATGGTATCTGTGTTGATATCTATAGAAATATAATTCATTTTCTAAATGATTGGAAACATAATCAGGGTATCTATAAGGCCCCAGCCTAAAACATTACTTAATCATGCGTTATTACAAGATTACACATTGAGGATCTTTTGAGGTTTAGAGTTTTAGACAATTAGATCATAAAACATGCATTACATTCCACATTTAAACAAAGTGGATACATAAAAGATAGTATTCATTTTTCCCATCAACGAAATCCTATTTAAAATAAAACATAGATTCTTTCTTGACACTTCATTGACACTATCATCACATCATTTACCTTTCCCTTGACCTGTGAAAAACATTTCAAAAACATGGGATGAGCATAAAAAGCACAGTAAGGGATATAAAAATATGGAAAGGAAACATGAGTACATATATACATAAAAATGAAATCATACTTTACACATAAAACATAAGAACTTTATCATACCTAATCAAATCATGAATAAATCATAGAAATCATAAGACATAAAGGTAACTTGAGGCATTCATAACATTCTTACGTAGGGAGTAACCCTCTTGGTTACATTTGGAATACCCATCGTAGTATATTCCCTAAATCTCTTCGGAGAAATCTCAACGTTTAACCCCTTCATGTTACCCAATGCATTGGAGAGATAAATCGGGCTCACCCGCCCTTAGTTTATCACGGAACCACCCGTCTTCATAATAATGCCCAAGAACCATAACATAATCGTATTACATAAAACAAGCATAAAGGAAACATAACATTTCCACTTTTAAATCACAAGATATCAATACAACACATTTATATAAAAACATTATGAAAACCGTTTTCAATACCAAAATAAAATAAAAGTAAAACAAGGTATTTATTTTTCATTTAAAAAAATGCATGGCTTATAGAGGAAGCCAAAACTCAAATAATGGTCACATCGGTGGAGAAGTCATTGTCGCCACATACGTATGACAAAAACATTACCTTTTGTGGTTTAGTAAAACGCTTCGTATAAAAATATTCTTTTGGATAAATATAAAAGACAAAGGGGTTTATACATCGTATAAAAGAAAGTTGTGTATAAAACATAATATGCCTCAATGAAAGAAGATTGAGACGAAGTCCCATACCTCGCGTCCGACTTGACTCGATCGTTCTTTAACGTCCTGAATAATAAACTTGAGTTAATTTATACTTGATTAAGAACCTTTTTTCAAGTTAATTATTCCTTTTATATCACTTATTACCATGTTATGAACACTATGTAATTATTTATGTTAATAATGGTCGTTTTGTCGATCATTGGCACTTGAGTCCAAAATAAACTATTTATAATTAAAAGTTGTTAATGTGGTACAATATCAAATATATCCAGAATGATAAGCATGATGAATATTTCATAAATATCATATATATCCAGTATATGCATGCATTTATAATATTACATAACATTTATAGGTAAGAAATGAAATGCACCGTTCATGGAGACGGTAAGCCATACGTACGCATGAACGCTACTTCCATTTCTATTTCATATATAATGGAATTAAAACATAATGATACATAATAGTATTATAGTTCCAGTATTGTATAATATATAATATCATTCAATCTATCCTTTATATGTACCACATATGGTATTAACGAATCAAATCACTTTGAGGGGGTGGTAGTCCGCACTTCTTAAAACGAAGATATCACGTTTACCCATAATGGAAACCATAAAGGAATGTCATAAATGAAATATAAATAAGCTTAAGTAAAACATAAACATATTATATATCATATATAAATGTTGTGACATCTTAATGGCCACCATTAAAGGTGTTAAAAAATATTGAACAATCATCGTTTCGTGAGGCAGAAATTCGCCATCCACGGAAACAGTATGTTCTTTAACCATTAGATGTAGGTGTGTGTAAGTGTAGCTAGAATAAATCTTATAAAAACATCCTAGTATACGGAAGATACTGGTGTTGTTACAAAAGAAATGAATAAAAATAGTTTAGAGGGTTGGAGAAGCAAAATAAAACATAAGAACACAAGAGAAAACACTACCTTTAAAACGGGTAAATCTTTTTTATATGAGCTCAAAGGCTTCCTTGGGAAGACTTCTTCCTAATGTGAGACTTCTAAGAGTTAAAGAGGGATGTGGAGAGACAAAATGGGCAGAGTTTGTCCGAGCCAAAGGCTTTGGAAGTGTGGGTAAGGTGGTAGAGGTGGGGGCCTTTTATAAGAGAGGAGGGGTACTCATTGAATGTTAAGAAAAGATACTTTGTTATAAAATGATTTTCGGATAAAAAAGGTCCCACAATTATAAATTTCTAGGATAAGGTGATAAGGGTTAGAAATCCACCCATAAAATAGGTTTTTGAAAAGTGTAGTTCTTAGATTTTACATTATATTTTCATTTTATTTAAATCGTTAAATAATGAGGTGATCGTTGCATCATCATGGTGCCATAAATAATTTAATTTATTTAATGTCTAAAAATTATAAAACAAATACTATAATTTAGGAAATATTATTATCATTCCAATGACTATTTATAGTCAAAACTCTGACTTGTATAACACCATGTAAAATTTTTTTAAGTAAAGTAACTCATGTTTGTGACATTTTTACTTTAACTTTAAATAAAAAGGTATTAATGTCATTTTCCTACCAAAGTGGCTCCATGTGGTCCCCAAGTTGACCCATGGATTTTCTTGGTCGTCCATGAAACATCCAATAAGGTTAGGACATGTGTCTTGGTCATTTCATATTATTAAAACATTATTTTTTACCTTAAACTACAATAATTACCTCTAATCGCGATTAATAACATAAAAGTTACTACTCACCAAAAAATTATTTTAATCCCATTGAACAAAATTTTACTTATTAAGGAAAACCATGTATGTTGGATTTTTTAAATTCAAAACACAGAGGTGGTAAAATTTCATTTAAATGAAAAATCAGTTTTTAAGTACCACTTAGTGGTTTCACTATTCATCAAAAATTGAAGTTTTTCAGAAAAATACCAAAACTTCACCCTAATATATTTTTGATATTCCAAATTCAAAAATGATGTCTATTTTACAAAATTAACAACATATTAGTTACATTAATTAATTTAATAATTAATTCCCGTTGTCAGAGAAAATAGCGTGTTTTTATGAAACAATAAGTATCAAAATATTGACAATAGTTTAAGTCCAATTCCAATGTGTAATTATTCCAACAACCACTATTGGATTAAACGGTAAAAATTTATTCTAATTGAAATTTAAAACCAATTCAATAGATAAACGAATCATATAAATAAATTAGATTAAAAAGTGGTTTTGAATTAAAATACAACATTTTTCACCATTCAAAAAAATGAGCTCTATCGGAAAAATACCAAAAATTTACCCAAAGTAAATTTCAATGTCCCAATCAAAAAGAATAGGTTTATTTTGACAAATAGAGATTATAAAAATGTCAAAAGTTTGATTTAAAAATGGTTTGCCATCAAAAGGCTGTAAAACAATCTTTTAAAAATATTAGTGTATTCCATGCTTAAGATTGGATTTATTGTCATTTAAGCCTCTAAAACACTATGTAATTCCTTAATAGACATAGATAAAAAAATATCTATTATTCACTACTTACTTGTGATGTTACATCCTTCCCCCCATTAGAAAACTGTGCCCCTGCAATTTATTTACTTATCGAATAAGTGGGGGTATTTAGCCCTCATTGCATTTTCTGATTCCCATGTTGCCTCTTCAATCATGTGGTTTTTCCACAAAACCATTACCTGATGAATCACCTTATTCCGTAACACTTTCTCCTTATGGTCATGAATATGTACCGGTTGTTCCTCATAAGATAGGATCTCTTCCAGCTAAACTACCTCTGGACTCAAAACATGAGATGGATCTGGCATATACTTTCTCAACATTGAAACATGAAAAACATTGTGTACCTTAGATAAACTCGAAGGTAAAGACACTTGGTAAGCAACAGATCCAACTCTCTCTAGAAATTCATATGGTCCAATGAACCTTGGACTAAGATTTTATTTCTTACCAAATCGCATCACACTTTTCCATGGTAAGACTTTGAGAAAAACATGATCACCTACCTCAAAAGATAGATCCTTACTCCGGTTATCCGCATAACTCTTCTGGCTGTTTTGAGCTGTTCTCATGTGTTTCTATATCACTGAACTTTTTCTACCAACTCTTCTACCAATTCTGGTCCCATCAGCTTCCTTTCACCCACTTCATCTCAGAAAGCTGGAGTTCGACACCGCTTCCCATATAACACCTCAAATGGAGCCATCTGTATACTGGAATGAAAACTGTTATTTTATGAAAACTCAACCAAAGAAAGATGTTGGTACCAACGTACCTGATAATCCATTAAACAAGAAAGTAGCATATCTTCAGAAGTCTGAATTGTTCGTTCTGATTGCCCATCTAATTGAGGATGAAAAGCTGTACTAAAATTTAATACAGTACCCAACGTCTTCTGAATGCCTTTCCAAAAGTTAGAAGTGAACCTTTGATCATGATCAGATACAATGGAGAGAATAACTCCATGTAACCTGACTATCTCTTTATGATACAAATGGGAAAGTTGATCTAGGGAAAAAGTATCCCGTATAGAAAGGAAATGAGCAGATTTAGTCAAGAGATCAACAATAACCCAGATTGCATTATTACCTCGAGGTGTCTTTGGCAATCCCACAACGAAGTCCATGGATATATTTTCCCATTTCCATTCCGGTATTGGTAAAGGCTGAAGCATCCATTTCGGTAACTGCCACTCTGCTTTAACCTTTGGACAAGTCAAGCACTTCACTATAAAATCATCAATATCTCTTTTCATTCCATCCCACCAGTAATACTCCCACAAATCTCTGTACATCTTAGTACTGCCAGGATGAACTGAAAACGGAGAACTATGAGCTTCACCTAACAACTCTCTCTTCAACTGTGAATCACAAGCCACACACAATCTCTTCCCAAATCACAAAACACAATCATTATCAATGTTTAATTCAGGCAACTTACCCTTTCGAACCAGCTCTACCTTTTTCTACAACTCGTTGTCTTGCTTCTGTGCTTGCTTAATTCTTTCTGATAGAGAAGATTTCACTGATACCTGAAACAAAATAGAAGAACATCCTGGACCAACAAATTCTATGACAAAGTTCATCAAATCCTTAACCAAAGGATCACATTCCAAACACAACATCGTTAATGAAGCATTACATTTTCAACTCAAAGCATCAGCCACTTTATTTTCATTCCCCGGATGGTAATGAATTGTATAATCATAATCCTTGATTAATTCTAGCCATCTCCTATGTCTCATGTTCAATTATTTCTGAGTGAATATATACTTTAAACTTTTGTGATCAGTATATATTTCACACTTTACTCCATACAAATGATGCCTCCAAATATTCAAAGCGAAAACAACAACAGCTAATTCCAAATCATGTGTAGGGTAATTTTCCTCATGAATTTTCAACTGTCGTAAAGCATAAGCAATTTCCTGATCATTCTGCATTAGGACACAACCAAGTCCTTTCAATGAAGCATCACTGTATATAACAAACTCACCATTCCGGGTGGTAGTGCCAAAACTGGAGCCTTCACCAATCATCTTCTCAGTTCCTTCGGTAGTAACCTGAGTCAACTGAGCCATCACTGAAACAAACTGTTTAGTTTTGATTCTGACCATCTCAGGATACTGATTTGAAACGTCATTTCCCTCTATATGCCTTCCCATAATAGTTGTTCTGTTTCCTCTATGAAAACCAATTCTTAACACAGAAATATCTTAGGCGAAGCAACATGGTAATCTTTAAATGTTGTATCATTTCAATCATACCAAAAATTAATTTATAATTTAACAATTTTCTAACTCCTAAATATATCTAAACCGAACTCTGATACCAAATATAAGGCCCCAGCCTTAAACATTACTTAATCATGAGTTATTACAAGATTACACATTGAGGATCTTTTCAGGTTTAGAGTTTTAGATAATTAGACCATAAAACATGCATTACATTCCACATTTAAACAAAGTGGATACATATAATATAGTATTCATTTTTTCCATCAATGAAAACCTTTTTAAAATAAAACATGGACTCTTACATGACACTTTATTGACACTATCATCACATCATGTACCTTTCCCTTGACCTGTGAAAAACATTTCAAAACATGGGATGAGCATAAAAAGCTTATTAAGGGATATAAAAATATGGAAAGGAAACATCAGTATATATATACATAAGAATGAAATCATACTTTACCCATAAAACATTAGCACTTTAACATACCTCATCAAATCATGGATAAATAAGAGAAATCATAAGACATAAAGGTAACTTGAGGCATTCATAAAATTCTTATGTAGGGAGTAACCCTCTTGGTTACATTTGGAATACCCATCACAATATATTCCCTAAATCTCTTCGGAGAAACCTCAATGTTTAACTCCTTCGCGTTACCCAATGCATTGGAGAGATATATTGGGCTCACCCGCCCTTAGTTTATCACAGAACCACCCGTCTTCATAATAATGCCCAAGAACCATAACATAATCGTATCACATAAAACATGCATAAAGGAAACATAACATTTCCACTTTTCATAGACAAGATATAAATACAACACATTGATATAAAAACATTATGAAAACCATTTTCAATACCAAAATAAAATAAAAGTAAAACATGGTATTGATTTTTCATTTAAAAAGGTATGGCTTGTAGAGGAATCCGAAACTCAAATAATGGTCACGGCGGCAGAGAAGTCATTGTCGCCTAATATGTACGACAAAAACATTCCCTTTTGTCGTTTAGTAAAACGCTTCATATAAAAACATTCATTTTGGATAAATGTAAAATTCAATGGGGTTTATACACCGTATAAAATAATTTTGTGTATAAAACATAATATTCCTCAATGAAAGGAGATTGAGACGAAGTCCCATACCTTGGGTCCGACTTGACTCGATCGTTCTTTAACGTCCTGAATAATAAACTTGAGTTAATTTCTACTTTCTCAAGAACCTTTTTCAAGTTCATTATTCCGTTTATATCATTTATTACCATGTTATGAACACTATGTAATTAATTATGTTAATAATGGTCATTTTGTCGATCATTGGTACTTGAGTCCAAAATAAAATCTTTATAATTACAAGTCGTTCATGTGGTAGAATATTTATTATATCCAGAATTATACTCATGATGTATATATCATATATATCATATATATCTACTATATACATGAATTTATAATTTTACATAACATTTAGAGGTAAGAAATGAAATGCACCATTCATGGAGATGGTAAGCCGTACGTACGCATGAATGCTACTTCCATTTCTATTTCATATTTAATGGAATTAAAACATAATGATACATAATAGTATTATAATTCCAGTATTGTATCATATATAATATCATTAAATCTATCTTTTATATGTACCACATATGGTATTAATGAATCAAATCAATTTGAGGGGGCGGTAGTCCGCACTTCCTAAAATGATCATATCGCGTTTACCCATAATGGAAACCATATGGGTATGTCATAAAAGAAAAATACAGAATCTTATGTAAAACATGAACATAATATATATCATATATAAATGTAGTGACATATTAATGGCCACCTTTGAAGGTGTTAAAAGAATATTGAACAATCATCGTTTCATGAGGCAGAAATTCTCCATCCACAGGAATAGTATGTTCTTTTACCATTAGATGTTGGTGTGTGTAAGTGTAGCTCGAATACTTCTTATAACAACATCCTAGAATATGGAAGATAATGGTTTTGTCACAAAATAAATGAATAAAAAGAGTTATAGGGTTGGAGAAGCAAAATAAAACATAAGAACACAAGAGAAAACACTACCTTTAAAACGGGTAACTCTTTTTGATTTGAGCTCAAAGGCTTCCTTGGGAAGACTTCTGCCCAAAGTGATGCTTCTAAGAGTTATAGAGGGATTTGGAGAGAACAAATGGGCATGGTTTGGCCGAGCCAAAGGCTTTGGAAATGTGGGTAAGGTGGTAGAGGTGGGGGACTTTTATAAGAGGAGAAGAGGGGCACTCTTGGAAAATTAAGAAAAGATACTTTCCTATAAAATGATTATCGGATAAAAAAGGTCCCATAATTATAAATTTCGAGGATAAAGTTATAAGGGTTCGTAATCCACCCATAAAATAGGTTTTTGACAAGTTTAGGTCTTAGAGTTTACATTATATTTTCATTTTATTTAAATCGTTAAATAATGAGGTAATCGCTGCATCACCATAGAGTCATAAATAATTTAATTTATTTAATGTATAAAAATTATAAAAAAATACTATGATGTAGGAAATATTATTATATTTCCAATGACTATTTATAGTCAAAACTCTTACTTTTATAACCCCATGTAAATTTTTTTTAGTAAAATAACTCATGTTTGTGACATTTTTACTTTAACATTAAATAAAAGGGTATTAATGTCATTTTCCTACCAATGTGGCTCCATGGGGTCCTCAAGATGACCCCTGGTTTTTCTTGGTCGGACATGACACATACAATAATGGTAGGACATGTGTCTAGGTCATTTCATATTATTAAAACATTATTTTTACCTTAAACTACACTAATTACCTCTAATCGTGATTAAAAACATAAAAGTTAATATTCACCAAAAAATTATTTTAATTTCATTGATCCACATCTTTCTTCTTAGGAAAACCATTTATGTCGGATTTTTTAAATTCAAAATACAGAGGTGGTATAATTTCATTTAAATGAAAAATCAGTTTTTAAGTACCACTTAGTGGTTTTACTATTCATCAAAAATTGATGTTTTTCAGAAAAATACCAAAACGTCATCCTAAGCTATATTTGATATTCTGAATTCAAAAATGATGTCTATTTTAAAAAATTCAAAACATATAAGTTACATTAATTAATTTAATTATTAATTCCCGATATCAGAGCAAATAGCGTGTTTTTATGAAAAAATAAGTATCAAAAGATTGACACTAGTTTATGTCCAATTTCAAAGTGAAATTAATTCCACTAACACTATTGGATTAAATGGTAAAAATATATTCTAATTTAACTTTAAAACCAATTCAAAATATAATCTATTCAAATAAATAAATTAGATTAGATAGAGGTTTTGAATTAAAATACAACATTTTTCACTATTCAAAAAAATGAACTTTATCGGAAAAATACCAAAAATTTTCCCAAAGTAAATTTCAATGTCTCAATCATAAAGAATAGGTTTATTTCGACAAATAAAGGTTATAAAATTTTCAAAATTTTGATTTAAAAATGGTTTTCCATCAAAATGCAGTAAAACAATCTTTTAAAAATATTAGTGTATTCCATGCTTAAGATTGGATTTATTCTCATTTTATTCCTCTAAAACACTATGTAATTCATTAATAGAAATAGATAAAACAATATCTATTATTCATTAATTACTTGGGATGTTTCATTATCAATGCTCAATTTCATGAATTTATTCTTATGTTAAATAATTGAAATGAAATTATCATCATTAAGAGTGTTTCTATATTCAAGAGTACTCAATTTGTTTACTACTGTTTATGGAAACAGATCGTCAAGAATTTATAATAATTTTTTTCCAATAATCAACTTGGATTCGTTAAGGATATATCCATTCAATACTACCTCATTATATCTTCTAAATGATTTATCCTTCTAAGGATAATTCTAGGGTTATAAATATTTCTATGAAACCCGATTATAAAAAACCAAACGATATGATCAAATTAAGATTTTTTTAATATGGTGCATAATATTTTTTTCATTGATTTTCTATTGATTAAATTGGTCATATTCTATTTATATTATCCGATATTTTACTTCATATCTATATATCTCCTATGTGATACTTCACATGTTCTTGGGTGTAATGACCCAAAAATTCCCTTGTATTTTTTTTTTATTAAATGGGAATTTTACGAGTCCAAAAAACTAGACGGCACATGATTCTGAGTCCCGGAGTTCCCATAATAAATTTCTAATGTTTTTTCAAGTACGTTTAGTAAACACATGAGCGGGTTTTTAAAACATTTGAACTGGTGATTGGAATTGAAATCGAAGGGTACAGTTGTACTAACAGCTCTGTTATTTTCTTAAGAATACTTTCACCTCGACGATAGTTGGATGAGGGTGAAAGATAGTTTTGGGGTTTTTTGTGGGAATAATAAAATAAAATAAACACATGTTTTATTTTATTTTATCTTATCTGTAAAAACCACCGAAGTGGAAGTTGGTGGTGGAGACCACCACACCTTAACCTTCCGTGAGAGGTTATGCTGGTGGGGCCCACCAGAACCTAACCTCTCATGAGAGGTTACAATGTGGGGATCACTCGGGACTAAACCCCCCGAAAATTGGTGTGTGAGGAAAACCTATAAACTCCTCTCAGTAATGAGGGAGAATCTCTCCACACCCCTCCTTTAATGGTGTCAACCCTTCTCCACTTTTAATTATGTCGACCTCATGAATTAATTAAGTGGAGCCAACTTAATTAATTAACCCATTCTGAATTCTTATTCCAACGACATAATAGATTTTATAATATATTATTCTTGGCTACCCTTTTCATTTGTTGGAAATGGAGGATGGAGCTTTTGAGGAAAAATCTCTCGCCAATGAAGAACGAAGAACGCGTTCATCCAACGAAGAATGTCGGAAAGGAGAGTCTCTAACTTCTTCCTCAGAAGAACCTTGTGGACGCAACTGAAGTGGGATGTATTTGATGACCGAACTCCCTCCTCATCGCCGTCAACAAAACGACACACGAGCTTGGTATAGGAAGAGTGCGATAGATGCGACGAATAACGACAACTCCGTCTTCAAACCCGCGACTTCGTCAACGGACAACGAACAAAGGTAGGGGTTTAAATTTGTTTATGTATGATATTATTATTTTGTTTCTTTTCTTACAAAACACAGAGGATGGACCAAATTATTATCAAGTTTATGCAGGGATGTATTTCCTAGTGGGGTGGTAATATTTTTTTAATGAGGGATTATGGAAATTGGTGTTTTTATGATATCTTCCATGCTTATTATTTGCTTCATTATTGTACGACAATTTCTATCACCCTGAACATGGAAGGGTCCGGGCCAAACCAACATGGTCCGACCCATCCACCGATCTACTATGTGATGATCTTCGGTTTGGTGACGAGGCAACGAAGGCGATGGAGGCATCCTACGCAGCCCCTGCGACACACTGGCACCTGAGGCCGAACCGCGCCACCCATTGGCTTCCGAGCTGTAACACCTGAGATTTTTATGAGTAATTTTTTGTTCAAAGAAATATTTCACTACACACTTGCTTGGCTTAATTTACATGAAATCGCGACCTTCCTCGATAGCTTGCGTCGTACGCAATACCGAGTTTCACTAAACAACGATATACTATTAAAATATTATTAAAACTAGCCGTTATGAATAGTAATAACCACTTTTTGAAATTTTATAAATTTTATTTTTCAAAATGGACTTCATTTTTGGATTCGGAATACCGAAATTAGCCTAGGGTGAAATTTTGGTATTTTTCTGAAAACATTCAATTTTTTATGAATAGTGAAACCACTAAGTGGTAGGTTAAAAACTGAATTTTGCATAAAACTTAATTTTACCGCTTCTGTGAATGGAATTTCGAAAATCCGACAGACACGGTTGATATCAGTAAGTAAAATGTGGTTCAATGAGATAAAAATAATTTTTTGGTGAATAGTAACTTTTTACTTTTTTTTACCACGGTTAATAGTAAATAGGGTAACTAAGGGTAAATATGATATTACTATTACCCTAACACATGTCCTAATTCTATTGGATAAGTTTAATTCGACCAAAAACAACCTTATGAATAAAATATGACCATTTAGGCCCTCTTGAGTTAGATTAGGGCATTTATTATTAATTTATTTAAAGAAGGGTTAAAATAGTTAAAATCAAAGTTTAATAAGTAAATAATTTTTAATATGGGGTTATACATAAGATAAATTCGACAATAAATATTCATTAGAAATTTAAAAAGATTTCCTACATAATGGTATTTTATTTATAATTTTTAGACATAAAATAATTTAATTTATTTATGACACAACGATGATGCAGTAATTATCTTATTTATGAAATATTGACATAATTGATGGTATAAACACCAAAATAAATGTAATTTGAGACTTTTTATGAATTACACTAATTTTATAGGTTACTATGATATATTAGTGTTGATTTAATCAACTTGGTTCGAACATATAATTCTGTTATGACTTTCACAAAAATCATATATGAAATAGTGTCAAAATTGACATAAAATAGTTTTTAAATCAAATATTATATTATTAATTGTTATTTTATTCCTAAAAATCTAAGGTTCGTCCAAATGACTTAGATAAGGATATATATATTAATAATAAACAATTTAGGGTTCGTTTGGAATGTTATAGTAAGTGTATTAACCATATAGTGAAAGAAAACAAAAAGACATGGTAAAAGTTAAATTATTTAACTTAGAGTTAAATCTAATTGATAAGGTTAAAATAATACCCTAAACTTGTCTAAATTCTATTGGTTTATAGTATTTAGACCCATACCCACATTATCTTCTAAATAAGACCCTTTGGAACCATTATAAACCGATTTTGACTTTAATATAAAATAATATTTTGAGATATTCCTAAGGTGCCCCTCTCCTCCCTTATAAATGGGCACCTCCTCCCCCTACTCCTCACACCAATTTGAGCACTCAAGCTCGGCCAACCCCTGCCATTTTCTCCTCTCCACTTCCCTAGAATAATCCTAGAGGTCCTGGTCTTCTTCAAAGACCAATCATAGTTCCTTAAGTGGAGGATTCAAAGAGGCGTTCCAAAGAAGAGGTAATATCCATTACCGATCTTTTCAATTTCATTCTTCTTCAACTTCTTCTTCTTTAGTTGTTTCATGGTAAAGTAATAACATCAGTATTACTTACATACTGATATGTTATTATAAATATGAAACAACCCTAATTCACCTTCTATCCATCCTACGGAAAAATGAAATCACCGCGTGTGCGTACGTACGGAATACCGTCTCCACGCCGTGGTGTAATCTATTTTCCACCACCACCTTACAAGGATGGGTATAATGGTGTAATGAGTAACTATTTATGATTATTATAAAGTAATATTGATACTGAAATAATATATATATACTCCAATACAATTCCACGATCATAGGAACGATATCATCACTCATGCGTACGTACGGAATACCGTCTCCACGATGTGAGGCGACTCGTTCTACATGATCATCATTACATAGTAATTATATAAATGAATTGAATGATTAAATATGATATATGTTACACTAATAACATTCTGGATATAAGGTATCTATAACCTTAAAAGAAGAATAAGAATTTATTCGGCAAAACACGCATAAGAACAAAAGGCAATAAAGACCCGGGTAACAAGTAACAATGAAATATTACTAACAAGAAGCTAAGAATATGACCATATATAATATCATATCAATATGTATGATTCTGGAATAAGTCAATAACATTATCTAAACCGTTATACAGGAGCTTAGGACATGTACAAAGCAAATCAGACCTAAGGTAAGGGAAATATCACAATCTCATTTTTATCCGAGATTGTTTATTCATAAGTATTTACTGGGGTGTATTTTATCATACACATCCATGTTTCATAAATATGTAATATTATTTCCATCCACCTACAATTGTTTAAATCCATTTTTACCCTTCGGTGAGTTTTTAGTAAAATGTATGAAAGGAATCTTTTGTCGTTTTTCGTATGAGGTACTTTTTGACTTTTCCGACAAAAGTACGAAGAATGTTTTTTTTAACTTATATGTCAAGAATTGATTTTTAAAACATTATTTCCAAGAATCTTCCTTTATAAGTTTTCAAGTTTATTTTTAATCAACTTCTTTTAGTTTATAATTGTATGACATGTTAAGAAAAGAAAAGTGTTTTTGAATTAGAAAGGATATTTTCCTCAAGAATGGAGTTCAAGTATTTTATCAAAATTATTTTCCATCTAAGATAAAAAAAGGGTTCTGTTTTTATCCCTATTATTACATTGGTTTGATTATGTTGTGATGGAAACATTTTTATGAATTCCTTTATCTTATATGAATTGTTTTATGATGTCATGTTGTTTAAGAATCCCATTTTTATTACATGGGTTACGCTATGAAGTATGGTTTATCATTATGTGGCACACATAAGAAAGGATTCATTATAAGATGGGTGGGACCTATATCTCCCTCCAATGCATTGGGTAACGATTTTATATCTCATGAGAAAGACATGGCTGGAACGGTAGGTTATACCGGTTCAGTGAAACAGGACTGGAACGAGGGTGACTCGGTTTAGAAAGGGACTTTGTCCACTAAGATAGTCTTGGCAATGAGTCATGACTAACAAGAAATGATTTTCTAGGATTATGTGTGCATGCCACAAAGTTTCAAGTTTCATGTTATGATTATGGGGATCTCATTTTCACTTCTATGATTTGTTCCATGTTAAGATATTATGATCTCTTTTGCAGGTTATGATTTTCAAAAAGATATGATATGATTTTTATTTCCTTTATTTGCCCTTGCTGAGCATTTGAGCTCACCCTTTTATGTTTTCTTTTCCCCAGGTCAGGAAGATGGATATTAAGTAGAATATGCTAAAAGGGACCCTAAATATGATGAAATAAATGGGAGACATTGTAGAATATTTATGAACCAGTTGTTTATGTTTCCCAGTTTCTAAAGACACTATACCTATATGGTCCTTTGTGGTTTTGTCATATGTTGTAATAAGTGTGCTTCAATTTTGAAGTATTAACAATTTAGTTAAAGTATGGGTCGTTATAGTTGGTATCAGAGGAAAGGTATAGTTAACCTTTGGAAACTAGGATGTGAAAGCTTTAGTAAGAACCCGGAGGATAAGCCTAAGCATAGAACACAATCTTAGTGTTTTAGAAATGGCCATGAATACCCTAGGATAAGACCTTAAGTGTGAAATTTTATCCTTGATTATGTGGTTTTCCTATTATAATTAGTGTTTCTCACACTATTCTTCTTGGTTTTAGGCAATGGCTGGAACCCGAAGGAACCGTGTTAATCCGGAATGCGATGGGCAATGCAATGATTGTCCCCCTGAGCAACCAAACGATATGGGAGCTGGAATGCAAAATCTTGTAGCCATAATCACACAACTTTCTCAAGCAATGAATCATGCAGGACTTCCAAACGAGCAAAGGAAGGAGAAACATTCTGTTGAATCCTTCATGAGGCAGCGTCCACCTTCTTTCAGTGGGTCTACTGATCCATTAGTTGCTGAACAATGGATTAGTACTACTAAAAATATATTTTCAGTTCTTCAATGTTCTGAACATGATAAAGTCATCCTAGTAGTGTATCGTTTGGAAGGAGATGCTGATCAATGGTGGAATCTTATTAAGAATATGAGGCAAAGGGATGAAATTGAGTCTATGGAATGGGACGAGTTCAAGAACTTGTTTTTTTATAAGTACTTCCCTCGTATTCTCCGAAAAAAGATGGAGAAAGTGTTTCTTGAACTGAAGCAAAGGGATGATGAATCTGTTGGTACCTATGAACCAAATTTTTCAAGACTTGCAAGGTACACTTCTAGTATTATTATCCAACCTGAGAGTAAGATCGATCGATTCTTTAGTGGCTTAAAACCAAGTCTTCGAAGGGCGTTAGCCATAAGGGACTTCAATAGCTACGAGGAAATCGTTCGATGTTCTCTCAAAGTAGAGATGGAGATTGGAGTAACCCATCAGTCACATGGGTTTGATAAGAAGAGGAAGATGGAATTCAAAGGAAAATCTAAAGAGAACACTGAAAAGAAGATGAGCTTTCCCTTATGCTCAAAGTGTGGAATGAAACATGGAGGGAGTTGTCTAAAAGGGACAAGTAAATGTTTCAAATGTGGAAAGGAAGGTCATCGGGCATTTGAATGCCGCGATAATGGGAAGAAGATGTCTAATGATGCAAACAAAAGAAGGGATACACAGAATGAACCTACTACACTTCAATGTTTCATGTGAAAGGAGATGGGGCATTATGCCAATCAATGCCCAAATCCAAGGGTTGATGAAGATGGTCGATGTCAACAAAATATTAAGGCTAAAGACAAAGGAAAGTCACATGCAATTTCTATCAGCGATGTGGACTACGATAACGAAGTGGTGAAAGGTACACTTACCATCCACTCTAAAGTAGATAATGTTTTATTTGATTCTGGATCCACCCACTCTTTTATTTTTGAAAAATTTTCTAAGGGTATCACCATATTACCTCAACAATTATATGTTGAGTTAACTGTGACAACACCTAATGGCACAACAGTCGCATCAAAAGTTTATAATTCTTCTCCGATCGAAGTTTGTGGGAAAGTGCTTCCTGCAAATCTTGTGATCCTTCCTTTAGTGGAATTTGATGTGATTCTTTGCATGGATTGGCTTTCTCTACATGGAGCTCATATCAATTGCCAAAGAAGGGAAGTCACATTTCATATTCCAGATCAATCTATGATCGTCAATCGATGCAAGGATGAATATAACCTTCCAGTGGAAATTCCTTCCATCTTATGGGTCTTGATTCAACTAAATGAAGGTTATTTATCTCAAATGGTTGGTGAGAAACTTACGATTAAGAATATGCCAATCGTACGGGAGTTTGATGATGTCTTTCCGGAGGAATTACCGGGTCTTCCACCAAATCGTGAAGTTGAGTATTCAATAGAACTCATACCGGGTGCTTTGCCTATTCCGAAGACACCTTATAGAATGGCCCCAATTGAGTTGCAGGAATTGAAGAAGCAACTCCAAGAGAATCTTGATAAGGGATTCATACGCCCTAGTGCGTCACCTTGGGGAGAACCTGTTCTATTTGTTAAGAAGAAAGATGGATCAATGAGACTCTGCATTGATTATCGAGAACTTAACAAGATCACTATCAAGAACAAATATCCTCTCCCATGCATTGATGACTTATTTGACCAACTACGCGGAGCTCAATAATTTTCCAAGATTGATCTCCGTTCAGGGTATCATCAATTAAGGGTCAAAAGGGAGGATATACCAAAGACGGCTTTCCGTACAAGGTATGGACACTATGAATTTATAGTGATGCCATTTGGTCTTACTAATGCCCCTACTATCTTCATGGATCTAATGAATAGAGTCTTTAGAGAATATCTTGACCAATTTGTGGTAGTCTTTATAGACGGTATTCTTGTCTATTCAAAGAGCAAGGAAGAGCATGAAGATCACTTGAGAATTATATTGAAGACCATGAGAAAGGAGAAGCTTTATGCAAAATTTACCAAGTGTGAATTTCGGCTTCAAAAAGTTGCATTTTTGGGTCAGATAATCTCAAAAGAGGGGATATCTGTGGATCCAGCAAAAACAGAGGTTATCGAAAGATGGTCAAGACCAACAACAGTAACTGAGATCCGAAGTTTTCTTGGTTTGGCTGGATATTATCGACGTTTTGTAAAGGATTTTTCATGATTATCTAATCCACTCACCAAGTTGACTCGGAAAGGAGTTAAGTTTGTTTGGACAGAGGAATGTGAAGAGAATTTCAAGGAGTTGAAAAGAAGGTTATCCAGTGCACCTGTGCTCACACTGCCTTGTAATGGAGAAAGGTTTGTGATCTACAGTGATGCATCCAAGAAGGGATTGGGGTGTGTCCTTATGAAAAATGATATGGTGATAGCTTATGCCTCACGACAGTTGAAAATCCATGAGCAAAATTACCCAACACATGATTTGGAGTTGGCTGCGGTAATATTTGCATTAATGATTTGGAGGCATTACCTTTATGGTGAAAGGTGTGATATTTATACTGATCATAAAAGTTTAAAGTATATTTTCACACAAAAGGAGTTGAATATGCGTCAAAGAAGATGGTTGGAGCTGATTAAAGATTACGACTGCTCAATCCATTACCACCCTGGGAAAGCAAACAAGGTGGCAGATGCATTAAGTCGACAAGACCATGCTAGTTTATCCATGATGAGGATCACAAAAGATCCAATATTTATGGATTTACAAATGATGGATCTTGGAATTATAATGGAAGAGGAAAAATCTTAACTTTCTCAAATGAATGTTCAACCATCTATACATGTGAAGATTAAAGAGGCACAGAAAGAAGATGTCGAGTTACAAAAGAAGGTGAGAAATGTTCCTGAATTTAACCTTGATTGTGATGGGATAATAAAGTTCAGGAATCGGGTTTATGTTCCTCCCATCCCCGAATTAAAGAAGGAGCTGCTGGATGAGGCTCATAGTTCATCATTCTTTATTCATCCTGGAAGCACGAAGATGTATAGGGACCTGAAAGAGTACTTCTGGTGGGATGGCATGAAAAGAGATGTTGCTGAATATGTCTCTCGATGCTTGGTTTGTCAACAAGATAAATCTGAGAGACAGAAGTCTAAGGGGATGTTACAACCATTACCCATACCCAAATGGAAATGGGAAAAAATCACTATGGACTTTGTCACAGGACTTCCTAAAACATCCAAAGGCAATAATGCTATTTGGGTAATAGTTGATCGTCTTACAAAGTCTGCACACTTCATTGCTATTAGAGAGGATTTCTCTCTAGATCAGCTTGCTAGGATATATGTAAAGGAAGTGGTAAGATTGCATGGAGTACCACTTTCTATTATATCTGATCGGGATCCGAGATTTACCTCGAAGTTCTGGCGAAGTCTTCAGCATACTCTGGATACAGAGTTGAGTTTCAGCACTGCTTATCATCCCCAGACAGACGGTAAGTCTGAGAGAACAATTCAAACCCTAGAAGATATGTTGAGAGCTTGCTCTATGGATTTCAAAGGAGGTTGGGATCAACACCTACCTTTGGTGGAATTTTCTTATAATAATAGCTTTTACTCCAGTATTCAGATGGCTCCTTATGAAGCTCTCTATGGAAAGAAATGCAAGACTCCAACTTGCTGGGATGAATTTGGGGAAAGAAAGCTATTAGGACCTGATCTCGTTGATGAAATGGCAGAAAAGGTCAGATCTATTCAACAACACATAAGAGCAGCTCAGAGTCGATAAAAAAGATATGCCGACAACCGAAGAAAAGACCTAGAGTTTGAAGTGGGTGATAAAGTGTTCTTATGAATATCTCCCTGGAAGAGGGTTATGAGATTTGGAAAGAAGGGGAAGTTGAGCCCTAGATATATCGGTACTTTCGAAATACTGGATTGTGTTGGAATGGTAGCTTACCGATTGGCGCTTCCACTGAATCTCTCTCAAGTTCATGATGTGTTCCATGTATCTCTCCTGAGAAAGTACATACCTGATCCTTCACATGTACTCAGCTCAGATGTTGTACCGCTGGAGCAAGATCTTTCTTATGAAGAACAGCCGATAGAGATTCTGGATCGTAGCGAAAAAGTCCTACGAAACAAGACCACTCGATTGGTGAAAGTTTTATGGTGGATCCACCAATTAGAAGAAGCTACATGGGAGATTGAGGATATGATGAGGGAGAAGTATCCTCATCTGTTTGTTACAAAGTGACGAATTTCGAGGGCGAAATTCTTTTTAAGGGGGGTAGAATGTAACACCCGAGATTTTTATGAGTAATTTTTTGTTCAAAGGAATCTTTCACTACACACTTTCTTGGGTTACTTTACATGCAATCGCGACCTTCCTCGATAGATTGCGTCGTACGTAATACAGAGTTTCACTAAACAACGATATGCTATTAAAATATTATTAATACTAGCCGTTATGAATAGTAATAACCACTTTTTGAAATTTAATAAATTTTATTTTTCAAAATGGACTTCATTTTTGGATTTGGAATACCGAAATTAGCCTAGGGTGAAATTTTGGTATTTTTCTGAAAACTTTCAATTTTTTATGAATAGTGAAACCACTAAGTGGTAGGTTAAAAACTGAATTTTGCATAAAACCTAATTTTACCGTTTCTGTGAATGGAATTTCGAAAATCCGACAGACACGGTTGATATCAGTAAGTAAAATGTGGTTCAATGAGATAGAAATAATATTTTGGTGAATAGTAACTTTTTACTTTTTTTACCGCGGTTAATAGTAAATAGGGTAACTAAGGGTAAATATGATATTACTATTACCCTAAAACATGTCCTAATTCTATTGGATAAGTTTAATTCGACCAAAAACAACCTTATGAATAAAATATGACCATTTAGGCCCACTTGAGTTAGATTAGTACATTTATTATTAATTTATTTAAAGAAGGGTTAAAATAGTTAAAATCAAAGTTTAATAAGTAAATCATTTTTAATATGGGGTTATACATAAGATAAATTCGACAATAAATATTCATTAGAAATCTAAAAAGATTTCATACATAATGGTATTTTATTTATAAATTTTAGACATAAAATAATTTAATTTAATTATGACACAACGATGATGCAGTAATTATCTTATTTATGAAATATTGACATAATTGATTTTATAAACACCACAATAAATGTAATTTGAGACTTTTTATGAATTACACTAATTTTCTAGGTTACTATGATATATTAGTGTTGATTTAATCAACTTGGTTTGAACATATAATTCTGTTATGACTTTCACAAAAATCATATATCAAATAGTGTCAAAATTGACACAAAATAGTTTTTAAATCAAATATTATATTATTAATTGTTATTTTATTCCTAAAAATCTAAGGATCGGCCAAATGACTTAGATAAGGATATATATATTAATAATAAACAATTTGTGGTACGTTTGGCATGTTATAGTAAGTGTATTAACCATATAGTGAAAGAAAACAAAAAGACATGGTAAAAGTTAAATTATGTAACTTAGAGTTAAATCTAATTGATATGTTTAAAATAATACACTAAACTTGTCTAAATCCTATTGGTTGATAGGATTTCGACCCATCCCAACTTTAGCTTCTAAATAAGACCCTTTGGAACCTTTATAAACCGATTTTGACTTTAATATAAAATAATATTTTGAGATATTCCTAAGGTGCCCCTCTCCTCCCTTATAAAAGGGCACCTCCCCCCCCTCCTCCTCACACCAATTTGAGCACTCAAGCTCGTCCAAACCCTGCCATTTTATCCTCTCCACTTCCCTAGAATAATCCTAGAGGTCCTGGTCTTCTTCAAAGACCAATCCTAGTTCCCTAAGTGGAGGATTCAAAGAGGCGTTCCAAAGAAGAGGTAATATCCATTACCGATCTTTTCAATTTCATTCTTCTTCAACTTCTTCTTCTTTAGTTGTTTCATGATAAAGTAATAAAATCAGTATTACTTACATACTGATATGTTATTATAAATATGAAACAACCCTAATTCACCTTCTATCCATCCTACGGAAAAATGAAATCACCGCGCGTGCGTACGTACGGAATACCGTCTCCACGCCGTGGTGTAATCTATTTTCCACCACCACCTTAAAAGGATGGGTATAATGGTGTAATGAGTAACTATTTATGATTATTATAAATTAATATTGATACTGAAATAATATATATATACTCCAATACAATTCCACGATCATAGGAACGATATCATCACTCGTGCGTACGTACGGAATACCGTCTCCACCATGTGATGCGACTCGTTCTACATGATCATCATTACATAGTAATTATATAAATGAATTGAATGAATAAATATGATATATGTTACACTAATACAATTCTGGATATAAGGTATCTATAACCTTAAATGAATAATAAGAATTTATTCGGCAAAACACGCATAAGAATAAAAGGCAATAAAGACCCGAGTAACAAGTAACAATGAAATATTACTAACAAGAAGCTAAGAATATGACCATATATAATATCATATCAATATGTATGATTATGAAATAAGTCAATAACATTATTTAAACCATTATACAGGATCTTCGGACACGTACAAAGAAAATCGGACCTAAGGTAAGGGAAATATCACAATCTCATTTTTATCCGAGATTGTTTATTCGTAAGTATTTACTGGGGTGTATTTTATCATACACATCCATGTTTCATCAATATGTAATATTATTTCCATCCACCTACAATTGTTTAAATCCATTGTTACCCTTAGGTGGGTTTTTAGTAAAATTTATGAAAGGAATCTTTTGTCGTTTTTCGTACGAGGTACTTTTTGACTTTTCCGACAAAAGTACGAAGACTGTTTTTTTTAACTTATACGGCAAGAATGGATTTTTAAAACATTATTTCCAAGAATCTTCCTTTATAAGTTTTCAAGTTTATTTTTAATCAACTTCTTTTAGTTTATAATTGTATGACATGTTAAGAAAATAATAGTGTTTTTGAAGTAGAAAGGATATTTTCGTCAAGAATGGAGTTCAAGTATTTTATCAAAATTATTTTCCATCTAAGATAAAAAAAAGGGTCCTGTTTTTATCCCTATTATTACATTGGTTTGATTATGTTGTGATGGAAATATTTTTATGAATTCCTTTATCTTATATGAATTGTTTTATGATGTCATGTTGTTTAAGAATCCCATTTTTATTACATGGGTTATGCTATGATGTAAGGTTTATGATTATGTGGAACACATAAGAAAAGATTCATTATAAGATGGGTGGGACCTATATCTCCCTCCAATGCATTGGGTAAAGATTTTATATCTCATTAGATAGACATGGCTGGAACGGTAGGTTATACCGGTTCAGTGAAACAGGACTGGAACGAGGGTGACTCGGTTCAGAAAGGGACTTTGTCCACTAATATAGTCTTGGAAATGAGTAATGACTAACAAGAAATGATTTTCCATGATTATGTGTGCATGCCACAAAGTTTCAAGTTTCATGTTATGATTATGGGGATCTCATTTTCACTTCTATGATTTGTTCCATGTTAAGATATTATGATCTCTTTTTCAGGTTATGATTTTCAAAAAGATATGATATGATTTTTATTTCCTTTATTTGCCCTTGCTGAGCATTTGAGCTCACCCTTTTATGTTTTCTTTTCCCCAGGTCAGGAAGATGGATATTAAGTAGAATATGCTAAAAGGGACACTAGATATGATGAAATAAATGGGAGACACTATAGAAGATTTATGAACCAGTTGTTTATGTTTCCCAGTTTCTAAAGACACTATACCTATACGGTCCTTTGTGGTTTTGTCATATGTTGTAATAAGTGTGCTTCAATTTTGAAGTGTTAACAATGTATGTAAAGTATGGGTCATTATACGAGCAGCCCCGAACGCACTTACATCTGGCCGTCCCTCCCACCGGATGAATCGGCCAAGCCGTGCCGCACCCTGGCCGAGCCGTGATCTGGCCGCACCACGACCCTCCTCCCGGCCGCCGCGCCTCCCGCGCGCCCTGCGATCGCTGCCGCTCCGCCGTCCGCACTCCTCGTGGCGCCCGGCTACGCCGACCACCCAGAACCGTCCGTGCCACCCTGGCCCCAGGATTAGTCGCTTTGATCTGGCCCATCGCAGCGCCCTCATGGTGCCCACCGGGCTGAGGCGCCCACACAGATACCTCTCGGCCGAACTGTCCTCGCACCGACCCGCGGCCGGTCCACACCCTCATGACTAGACTTCACTATCACAGCTTGCTGGGTTGGACCCTGTAGAGGAGCCAAAACTAACGAGTTGGCCTGCCTAACTGGTCGAGCCAGACCCAACTAGTCAGGCCAGGCCGACCTAGACTGGGTCGGATCGGACCCGAGCCCACAACGATCCTTTACATAATTTTGGCCATATCATTGGCACCGAGTGTCTGTTTGATGAACCGTCAGTGGACCTAGTAATTTTGGTGCATGAAGGTTCATTTTAATATACCCCACTAGAGGTTGGTGTATAGTTTGGATATGGTCAGGTTGGATCTTCCATGAATCCAACCGGTTCCTCGGGACATAAAGTATAATAACTCACAGATCAGGTGTCCGGTTGAGGTGCAGTCTATTGCATTTAGACCTCTATGACGTGGCAGAAATTTGGGATACTTATTAATGGGACTTAGTGATAGTTTGAGTATTGACTATTATCTCATGGAGTGGATCTTTCCAAAGATTTGATGACAGAGTGCGGAGACCTAGCAGCGGGTTAAGATCTGACGACTGCTGACTGATTGACTCGGAGTGACTAAACTTTCCCAGTGGGGAGCACCTTGTTGGGGTAGTAGACCCACGGAAGTGGAGTGCCTGGTTGTGGGGATAGACCCGCGATACTCGACCGGAGGAGTACCTTTGTAGGCTATTAGGGGGAGCGCCTGATTGTGGATGCAAACCCACGATGGGGAGCACCTTGGTGATGCAGTAGACCCACGGTACTCGACATGAGGAGTACCTTAGCAGTCCATTGTTAGTGGGAAGTGCCTTGGTGTCATGGCTGGCCCACTGTACTCGATAGAGGAGGATTTTTTCCAACAGCCATGGTTCCAATAATGTGAATAAAATCCCGGTTGATCTGAGTCACTAACTTTTGTGTTTACATCACGATTGAGGTGGATTACATGATAACTTCGGTAAATGTATGGGCATATACCTAAGGGGGGTTATCTGTTGAGTACATACTTTGTGATTTATCCATGTTTGATATTGTGAGATAGTGAGGGTCTCGGGTTCCCTACTGAGTATTGTTATACTCACCCCTTCATGGGCTATGCCCGCACCTCATTGTGTTGGATGTAGATGACGAACAACGCTGACGAAGGCTAAGAGTACCAGGACTAGACAGTACCTGGAGGTGGATCTAACGGTGTGTTGATACACGGAGGATACGGATGGACGTGGAGTTTTTAGGATGTGATTTGTACCTACCCATCAGGTAGGAACCTCAAAGGATGACCCAATGGTTATTTTTCCTATTTTCATCAGTTTTACTTGAACATTCAGTTTCTTGTACTTTTCAGTTGGGCTTGTTTCCTGGCACATTTTTTACTTACTGTACTCACATATTGGTTTTTTAGTTTTCAAGTGATCATATATTATGTGTGTTTTTACCGATTATAAAGGTAATTCCTTCACAGTTTTAGGGAATTACACCTTTGGTGCTAGTCACCAGCCCCTGGCCTATGGAAGGCGGGCTTAGGGTTGTCATGACATGGTCCCCAAGGGATGGGTCATGACATTGGGGTTCAATTAAATGTGACTTTCTATCACTGACCATTTAGTCAATTTCATATGACCTTTGAATGTAATTTTTCTCAATACGGTGTAATATCACAGAATCATTCCCATAATAACTTCTATATGATTAGATTCCACCAAATAATTATTTTATAATAACGAAATACCTATTTTAACACATTGATACTAGAGGAAGAAAAATACGTGAAAATATTCTCTCATTATAGTGCTGAAAGTGGCATTGTAGGAAATAATTTAGAAAAAATAAATTGTATACATTGTAATGATCATCCATAAATAAAGAAATGTTGAAATAAAAAAGATCATATATACTATGATGGTCTATTACCCTTCAGATACCTTGACTTCTTTTTGTTTTTTTGGAAGACCACATGTTTTCCTTTCACTCATATCAATGTTTGTATTAGAAACCAATAGGCCACATGAAATAAAAAAGTACATATCAATGGTTGTATGGATTTTTTTATCATGGAATCTATTTCGAAAAAATTACACATTTATTTGGCACAAAATTGTTTCTTCACTTATTAATTATATAAAAACATTCTTTGATATTTTTCTATCGAGCGGGATTCTATTGAAAATGACAATTATAACTATAACTTTAAAAAAATGCTACCAATCTACTTATCCAAGAGGTAATGAAATTTTAAAACATTATAATTAAAATAATTCTCTATAGTACCATTTTATTTTTAGATATATCAACTATAAATTTGAGGAACATGGATTTCTCAATTACATATTCCTTTTCAAACCCAAATCAAAAAATAATAATTCTCTGGAATTTTCATTATAAACATCTCTCATAGTATAATTTTATATTATTTTACATTTCCCTTGGATATTCACATTATAATTACCTTATTGACTTTAGATATATATTTTCAAAGGATCACCACACTCCAATATCTTTAATTCATCTAAGAAATTATTGGATTCGAATTCTACAATTAGGATACAGAAAGTGTTTTCTATTGATTATCATCCTAATTAGATTAAATTAGAGGTATAAAAGTTTAATTTCACCACTCTAGTCAATATGAATATATGAGTTACTTCATATACTGTAATTATTGAATCCATTCTACACTTTTCTAAAGCATCACATGGGTAACCTAGATGTTGGAAATGTATGTTGGATTGGTGTTGGATCCATCCAACCAGATTCAATATAATATGAAGGATAGTTCACTATAAATTTCAATATGACATGTGACTCATGGATCGTAATGCCTATTTATTCTCTAAATGTTTTCAATTCATCCCACATAGGTAATTCAAAATTCATATGTTCCAATTTTCCAAAACATTGGAAGATCATTACTGACATTTTTGTTGTGAATATTACCACAATAGACAGTATACATGTTAATATGAAAACATGCTCCAAAATTGAAATATATCTGATGATTTTCTATAATATTATTTTTTTTCTATTCAAAATTATTCTATATTAAATGGTAGATTCATAACAGTAATATTCCTGATAAAATATGTTTCCATATTAGGTTAGAAATTTCCCAAATTTTTTTGGCTGTATAAAATGGTAATCCTCTCCAAAATGGGAGTTTGTTATAATTATATTCCTGATTAAATTATTGATAATTATATTAGAATTCATGCTATTTTCACAACCCATCATAAAATTTTAATATTTTTTTTTGAATTCCTTGATTGTTTTGAATGATTAATGGAATCATGGATAGTTCATCCAATGGGATCCTATGAGCTTATGATTTTGAGAAACTTTATAAGTTCACAATGGAAAGGTCATGGAAAGTCTCTATAGGATATTTGGACACACTAATTCTCCTAATGATAAATTGATTCGATAGATCACTGTTGTTTAAGTGAAAATAGAATATTTTTGGTTTTTATTATTGATGGAAATTTATTCTTCCATCATTATGTAAGTTATAAGAAAGGGAACCATCCTTCTCTCATGCAAGTTGAAAACCATATAAATAAAATTTAAAAGAATTTATTAATCTATTATATTTTTTATCAAACATGAATATCATGCATCCAACCTCAATTCTTATGGACATATAAAAAATTCAATTACCAGCATTGAAATAGTCTTGTATAATGACTCGTCAGCTGAGCTCATTTCACTATTTCAAATAGATTTAAGTAAAAACCTGACATTAATGTCCTATTACCCTAATATATTTTCAACAGTCAGATCCTTTTTTTATATAGACATGTTTTCATTCATTATAAAATTCTTAATCCCGTTTATTTATTAATTTAAATTCATATATGTTATTTTATAAAAATAAAAACATTGTACTTTTATTATTTAAAAATTAATTTTTATTACTTTTAATATTTGTATTAAATGGAATGGTTTTCATGATTTGAATATTTGAATATAAAATAAAAAAAATGTTCCATTTTATTTCATGGGAATAAATCCTAATTCTCCATGGTAAAAACTAATTACATTAGTGAAAACTAATATGGTAGAAATGAGTAAACTAATTGGGAAATGACCAAACATGTTAGAGACATGTTTTAATTCTATTTTTCATATGTGTTTAAGCCCTATATAAACTCATATATTTTATTTCTCAATTTTTTTTACTAATTTTCCTTGATATTTATTTTACATTATTTACACCATTATAGTATTTATAAAATACCCCTCATTTTAAATCTCAAATGTTATATCCCTTCCTCACTTCCCAATGCATAAAATACTTATTAGTTTAGCTAAAAATATTCCCAAAAATCTTAAAAATATTATCCAATTTACAATGATTTTTCATTGAAAAAAACACCCCTCTATGGTTGAACCCACTTCACAATATATATAACCCAAGTCATGAGGTATAGGTTTCTAGCCGCTTCTTCTTCTATTAATTTTTTTAATATCTTCATTTCAACCATTTTGTATTTTTTCCACCACCTTATATTTATAAAATTGTTATTATTATAATAAATTTATGTTTTTAAAATGAGGATTCTATATTTATCTACCCATTCCATTTTCCCTATGAATATTGAAAATGACATTTTCATGTGTGCATACTCCCACCTATACAAAAAATCATGTTTCCTTTTACATACCAACCTTATAAATAAGTTCATAATCAGATTTATAATAAATAATTATGTCGTTAAAAAACATTAGGTTCTAAAACTGTAATAAATATTATAATTTTCTCCTATTCATTGGAAAATTAAATCATCAACCATGAATATGCATAGACTACCATGTAAATTGGATGATTAATTTATTATTTCCATTCCATCACAAACATATATATATTGTCATGAAAAATGTAATAATAGATAAATATTTTTTATATCATATAACCAGGGTTATGTTATGGAATATTACACATCCAATTAATGATAGAATCGGCAAACTATTATGATTAATTCATTTGTCTAAAAATAATGTCTATATAGAAAATACTGAATTTGAATTATTTAATATATTCATATCCACTACCTATTCTTCTAAATATTTTATAATTATGATATATATCACAAATATAAAAATTAATTATATTATTATTCAACTATTGCAATTATATAGAAACTTATTAACCTAATAATGATCAATAATCATGGTATGATAATGTTTGGGTGTGTTTTACTACCTAATAGAACCATGATATGAAATTCTATCACATATAATAATTAAAAAAAGTAATTGACTAATATATATATATATATATATATATATTATTTAGTTCTGCAAGAGATACATACATATTTAGATCATTAATTATGAAAACTCAAATCATTGGTTAAAAATCACCAAAAACTAATAGTTATCAATTTCATATTCTATGTTAGAGACCAAAATAATCCATAAATAATATATGAAATTAATATATAAATACTATTTATCAATTATAGCTATTTTAATTATCATATTATAGTGAAATTATATATAATTAAAATTAACAACATCACTTTAACAAAACAAGTTCAAAACTATCAAGATTAACCACACACAATATCAATGAAAGATAAAAACTAACTAATATAAACACATTTAATAACAATAAAAGATGTAAATAAAAGATAATTTACTATAAATATTTTATAAAATTGGTGATTAATATATTTATGTTGGTTATACAAGATATTATAGTTCATTCGACTATGTATGAAAAAATTGTATGTTTTTCATTGTCTCATATTTAATTAAATAATAATTATTTCTTAATGTTTATCGTGATACCATAAATATGTTGTCAATAACATCTAATGAATGCGTTTTTAACATATTAATAAGGTTTTAAGAACCATATCATTTACATTCTTTAAATATGCATCAATTAAAATTATTCTCAAGTTGAACTCATTTTTAATTAAAATGATTCTTAAGTTACAATGGTTAAAACCCTAAAACAATAACTCCTTAAGAAATTTTTTATTTTTTCACCATTATATAAATTATCATGTTATTCACTATTTTCCTCATATCATATATATACTAATTTCTATTCATTTAAATATTGAAAAAATTAGTTTCTTTTGATAACATGGTGTTTGACTATGTTGTTATATTAGTTTTAAGTACTTTCGGTAACTTAATATTCATTAATTGAGTTATGATCATTTAAATTATACTTATTTAATAAAATGGGTAAATTATAGCCATTTAATATATTATGGGTTAATTTCTTTATTTACATTCACACAACATAAACCCTTTTGTTTAAATATTTCATAATACTATGAGTATATTCCAAATAATTAATTTTTATATCTTTAATATTAGTTCATTAGATATGATGTTTTATCTAAAAACATTCCTTCAATTTCATTATCTTTTTGAATACCATATTTTGACATAAATTTATAGAATAGATTTTAAATAGATCCGATGCAGTAACATATTTCTGGAAATTAATTACATCACTTTATACCCATTATCGATATATTTTAAATAAACTATGATTTTTTATCATGATTTAATAATATTTTCCACAAACGATACATTATGTATTCAAATAACCAAATATTTTCCTTGGGTTTATCAAGGTATAATTGTTGAGTGAATAATTATTGACATACATTTGTGAATTTCATATGAATACCATTGTCATTTCATGGTTTGATTATGATGTGTTCAGTAAAACACAATTTTTTCCATCAGTTTTATATTATATAATAATGAATTATTATTAGTTGAAATATCTAAAAAACAAATTGATTTTTTTTGGGATCGTTATGATGTTAAAATTTATTTATTTTATGTGGAAATCATAACTATTCATGTAGATGGGTGAGGTCCTATCGATCCCTCATATTTATTAATTTATGGATTACGTCTAATAAGATAAGTATTTGGGAGAATTTTTTAGTGGCTCATGTGTGTGGGACCTAATGGTGTTTCCAAATAATGTAATGTTCCTATTAGTAATTTTTTGAAAAATTGTAATGTTATTTCACTATTGTATGCTTATTCTGGGGACAATGTTATTCTCACTGAGATCATGATTATTGAATCATTTTTTACACTTCTAATTCACGGAATTTTTTCTTTTAAGCCATATTATATGATTTAGGATAAATTTTTTTTTGTGTTTTCATTTTATTATGTGTCCTTATTATACCCCTATCGTCAAAATATGATACCATTTGATATTCATTATTTATCTATTTTGTTTACCTTTATTAATCATCTGATCTCTCCCCTTTAATTTTTTCATTCTACGTGGTTATGGTGATTGTTATATATGTCTGAGAATTTTATAATTTTCCATTTGATTCTCAATTATGTAAAAATATTCACATCTTTTGTAATATAATATGTTTGTGTAGGTAGTAACAAGGATATTAAACCTATCATTACTCAATTTGTGAGACTATTTGTTATATGTAATAATTTAACCATGTAATTAGTGTAATATTAAAATTATCTTTATCTTATGTCTCTATAGTTAGTATAAATGGTAATTTATTTAGAGATTAGAGAATATTTTTTTGAGAATTAATGTTACAAAAAAATTAAATACCTTATAAATCTGTCAATGTAAAGGATGGTACCATAAAATATTTTTAATGTTTTTTATGTTGTCTCTTAAAAAATCCATCTCTGGATACTAAACATTGGATGAAATTGTGGAACAGATGAACAAATGGGTAACCACCCTGAAATGGGTTGGTTGTTAATTAAAACAATTATCATCAGAATAAGTGATGATTGGTCCTATGACTACACCCATGGATAGACACTCTCAATGGATATGTTTTGGATGATCACTTTCTCCTTAAAACCCACTAGGATTTATTTATTTATTTGTTAAATTAATATTTTATGTTGAGTAGTGTAATATAACAATACATAAAGTATCCAAGGATAAACTATGATTAATATAGGTTGAACTAAAGTAATGAAATATAAGGCCCCAGCCATAAACATTTCAAAATCTTTAGTTAGTTCAAGAATTTATATTTTGTATCTTTTCAGGTTTATAGTTTTTGAGAACTAGGCCACAACTACTTCATTACATCTTAATATTACAAGCTTGACACTTCTACTCTATCCAAATTTGTTTCAATAAAATAAATTTCCATAAATAAGACAACATTTATTTTCTTGATATAGATATTCTTGAATATTTTTATTCTCTTACCCTTCTATATCCCAGATGAAAAACATTTCAAAATCATTGAATGAGCCTAGAAAGTTATGTAAGGGTTGTAAAATAAGGAAATAAAACATTAGTCCTTCAATATATACAAATAAATGAAATCATACATTTTAATCATAAAAATAAGCCCTTTAACATACCTCAAAAAATCATAATATTTATTAATAAATCATAGAAATAATATATTATAAAGAAAACTAGTGGCATCATTAACATACTTAAATTATAGAAATCATAGTTATGTAAGTTGTTACATTTAAAATACCCATCACAATATATTACCTAAATCTCTTAGGAGAAACATTAATGTTTACCTCCTTCACATAACCCAAATCATTGGAGAGCTATCTTGGTATCACCTGCCATAGGTTTATGATGTAACCACACGTATATGAAAAAAATCCCAAGAACCATAACAAATTCATAAGAGGTAAATCAAGACTGATGTAAAGATAAAATTTCCACATTTCAATCACAATATATCATTTTAATATATTGAAATAATCAATATATTTTCAAAACCATTTTCTATACCAAAATACGTTAAAAGAGTATGTGGTATTTAATTTCCATTTAAAAACATTACATCTTGTTATGGAATCCAAATATCAAATAATTCTCACAGGGGCTGAAAGGTCATTGTCACTACGTACATTGAAATGAAAAACTATTTATTTAATTTAGTATAATTAACTGTAGAAAAAATATTCTTATTGAAGGAAATTAAATCTTCAGATGGGTTTATACACTATAAAAAATAAAGTCATGTATAATTCAAAATCTCCCTCAATGAAACAAGATTGAGATTAAGTCCCTTAAAAATATTAGTTTGTAAATTAAATAGATGGATTGTGTATATTAACTATAAGTACACATATGTGAAATATGAATATAGTATATGACATAAAAATTTAGTTCTTACATAATCATATCACAACATAATAAAAAAGTAGAACATTAACCCAATAAATGGAAATTGGGTTAAGAAGTTCCCATACAAAAATTTAGTAGCCTAGTGGTGTCACATTAAAATTCATAAATAGTGTTGATGGGATAGAAAATAGTCTCCCATAACTTGGACATAAAATATACATAAATAAGGATATATAAGAACATATCCCAACATATGAAATAGAAAATTAAAAGACATAACATAAAAGAAGTATTTGACTAAAAGTGGGGGCTACAAGGTTTCTTTACCTTATATCAGACTTTTCTGGTTCATTCTTTGTCTCCCCGAATAATAAAAATAATTTAATTATACTTACTTCATAACCTTTCACATGTTTGTTACTCCTTTTATATCACTTATTATTTTTCTATAACAATCAAATATTTATTCAAGTTCATATTGCTCATTTTGTCGTTTTTCGGTACATGGGTCAAAAATGAAATTGTTATAATTAAAAATTATGTACATCGTAAAAATTACATTATCTCCTTAATTGTATTCATGATTTACATATCATAAATATTTATTATATATGTATTTATAATAGCCTATTACATTTTCATATAAGAAAATGTAATGCCACATTAATGGACAAGGTATGTTGTACGTATGCATGAACGCTACTTTCATTTCCTTTCCATATTTAATGGAATGAAAACTAAATGATACATAAGTATATTATAATTATAGTAAAATATCTATGTTATATATGTTTCATATTTTCATTAATTTCATCCTTTATATGTTCCATGTATAACATGAGCGAGTAATATCACTTTGCAGGGGTGGTAGTCCGCACTTCTTCAAATGAAATTGTCTTATTCATACAAAATGAAAAGAATAAATATATATTGTAAATGATAATTAAACAAGCATATAGATAAAATAAATTTCATAAATATAATATTTAATTTCTATTTTATCATAATGGCCTCCATAATAGGCAGTAAGAGGTAATTGAACAATCATCATTTCGTGTGGCAGTGGTTCGCCGTCCACAGAAATTGTATGTTCTAAATATATCAGATGGATGTTTTTGAGAGTGTAAGTTGAATAATTCTCATAAAAACAACCTAGAAAATTGAATATAATGGTTTTTTTATAAAATAATTCAATAATGACAGTTTAGGTGGTTGTAGAAGGAAAATAAAAAAAGAATCTTGAGAGAAGTCATTACCTCATGTCGGGTAACTACTTTTGAGTTAAGATACAAGGCCTACTATAATTTACATAGTTCCAAAGTATATATTCTAGGAAGAATAGTGGGATTTTATGAGAATAATTACATAGATTTATTATTATAGAAGGGGGGTTGAGTGGTGTGAGTAAGGGTTAGAGGCGGTGTCCTTTTATAAGAGGAAAGAGGGGACCATCAAGAATTTTTGAAAGTATTATTTTATTATTAACTGTTTTTAGAATTATTATAACATCAAAGTGATATATTTATTATATCATATGATTATGGGTATAAATACTCTCAGAAAAGTGGTTTTAGAAAAATTTAGGTCACAAAACTAACCTTGTCATTTACCTTTAACCCATAGTAAACTTATTAACTTTCAACACGTCTTCTTGTATATTCATCATATAAGGTAACTATAGTAACTATAAAATTTCAAGTGACAAAAAAATTGATCATTAATGACATTTGTAACATCATATATGTCTTTTGGTTGATGAATTTATTTTTAGGGCTATTAAATCATTTAATTAAATATAAATTGATTTAAAAACTCACTTTTCTCAATTTTATACTTTTCTTATCATGACATTTTATAAATCCATAACAACATGATTATTTCGAACAACCTTAATTAATTTAAATATAAAAGTAATAATCATCTATAAAATTCTCGGATGACACCGAATGTTTGAAAATATATTTATTTTAATATTTATAATCTTGTTTATTTTAATCAGTCATTAACAAGGTAAAAAATACACCATAATTGTGTCATTAATATATTTATTTATCTGATATATAAAAATTATAAATTAAATATCATGATGTATAAAATCTTATTAGATTTAAATTTAAAAATTATAGTTGAAGATATTACTTACATTACCCAATATAATTTTTTTTACTAAAATATACAATATTAGGTTATATTTTCATTAACATTAAATTAAAAGTAATTAAATGTCATTTTAACACACAACTGGATCGATGAGATCCTAAAATGAACCCAAGGATGCCCATGGCTGGAAATAACTCATCCAATAGGGTTAGGAAATGTGTTAGGGTAATTTAATATTATTTTAATATTATGATTTACCCTTATTTACAATATTTACCCTTTAACCATGGTAAATAAAATATACACTAATGTTAGTATTCATAATGTCTAAAAAAAGATACATTTTTAAAAAAATTGGACCTCCAGACTCCAAATATGGAATCCATTTTTTATAAATTCAAAACATAGAATTGGAATAAATTAATTTAGAATCAATTCCAGTTGTCAAAACCAAAAATCCGCTTCTTAATATGTGAAAACTACAAAATATAGACATTTGTTTATGTCCAATTTAAAAGTTAAATTACATTCAATGACCAACATTAGATTAAATGTTGAAAATATATTCCAATTAAACTTTAGAAACAATTAAATTTACAATCTATCTATATAAATAAATTATATTTATTATGTTTTGAATCAAAATTATGTATATTTCACTATTCAACAAAAAATGACAATTATCAGAAAAATTCGAAAATTTCATCCAAAGCTACTATTGATGTTTTTTGTCTAAAGAATAATTTTACTTTATACAATAATACATATAAAAGTGGAAAAATACTTTTATAATTATCATTTTCCCACAAAAGGCAGCAATTTGTTTTAAAATTATAGAATAGTTTTTCATGCATAAAATTAAATTCATTTTTTAGGAATCTAAAATTTATTATATAAGTTTAAAGACATGTATTAATCACATTTTTATTATTTCTATTAATTACCACCAATACAAATTATAAGATTTATGTATCATTTAAAATACTAACAATATTATATCATTATTTTGGGTATAACTCAATGTTGTGTGCAACATAAGTTATCCAAGAAACGTGTTGTTGCATGCTGAGTAAGCTATCAGAAAAATATTCCTCTATAACATAAAATTAATATCATTTTAATAAATATTAATAGACCTGAAACATTATAATTCCATAAATACATGGATCGTTACATCATTCCCCCCTCTTGAAAACTTGTCCTCTAAATTTTAAAATTGGTATTGGAAACATAATTGCAAGTCCTACATTGGTAAAGGAGTCAATAAAACAATCACATTAATATAAAAAAAGATAAGTACAATGGTCACCTGAGATAACCCATAATAGGATTCCATGTAAGAAAATCATATAAATGGAAGAGATACGTAGTGTAATGTTCTAATGGAGTGTGATAGAAAACATAATCAGGATAATGTTAACCCTAAGAAAATCAAAAAAATTTAATATGTTAATCGATATTCGATTCCATAGTATGATAAATTAAACAATTGAAATTTTTGATTTATTTTTTTTCATTATTTTGATGAATTTATTTATGATTTTGAGTAATAAAATAAGGAAATATACTTACTTTTCAGGTAGAGTTTCCTCCTTTAATAAATATCTATAAAAATCATCTATTTTCTCCATACGATGAGTATTAAAGAGGACTTGGTCACACATGAAAAGTAAGAATCAACATATAGAGAATCACAAAATATACAAAAGATGAACTATTTATTTCCTCTATCATTAGACATTAACAAAAACCAAAATGGTTAGTACATGTTCCGAGGATCCCCAAAAATAAAAATACTTTATAAAAACAAATACTACTCCTGATCACAAATGTTGAACAAAAATCCCCAAAGTTAAAAAAAGATCCATAAATACCATAATTTCGTTAATAATTAATCAAAATAATCCAACTATGATTGAAACACAAATTTTTAGAAGGATTTGATCAGATAGTCTTCCGCCATAAATATTAACATTTATCTCCAAATAAAATTGAATACCCTTAAAGTGTCATACTGAAAAGTAGTTAACATGATCACATATTACCTATGATAGGTTAATAATTTCCACAAATAACAGAAATAGCCATATTTCCACTATAAAAAAATGATTCATTGAAAATAATATTTCTACCATTACTCCACAAATTAAATCCCATGGTATTCTAACACCATTTGTATATAGTGTTCCCAAAAGAGAGAATGTCCTCCAAAAAACATTTACAACTTAATCACCAAATAATTTTTCCTATAATAAGGATATCCATTTTATAAAACATATTTTCTAAAATCAAATAATTCATGATTCATAAAATAATTTAATTAAAAATAATAAATCATACGAAATATAGAATTTAAATAGGTCAGTGGTAAGTGATACGCCCTTGATTCCCTTCAGTTGTGGGTTCAATTCATGCGGTCTCTCCGTACATGATTGGTTGTCACCCATCCTATGGGATTTATTTTTCTAAAACCCTAACCTTCTAAAAAAAATTCATAAATAAGATAATTTAAAAAAACTACCATACCCAGCATTATCCTCAATGGTTTTCTAATCACTTTCAATTTTCATCCTAAAATGTAATAACCATTAATCCCCTAAAAAAGATCACATGAACTCATATGTTTTTCCATTATGTCCACTCAAGAAAATTTAACTCTTCCTTGAATAATATTTTCACATATCAAACATCAATTTTACACATAATAGAAATAGTCTTGCCAATGAAATTGAATCATCAAAATACCATTTATAATTTTAAACATTTCATCATCCAAAAATCTACCATAACTCTTGAATTTCTTATAGGTAGACTTCTTCCTCATTCAGTGCTCTTCATATTAAATTTATTATGTTCTTCCACCTTATATTTTAATACATCATTCCCGTAGATCTAATATCCTTATAATTTTTATATTTCACTCCAATGATTTTTCATTTTTTATGGATAAGAAAATAAATCATACCTTGAATACAGATATCGTGATATTTAATATATTCTCTTTCTCTTTCGACATGTTGTCACACTTTCAAAAATTAAATGTTCACTCTGCTTCTGTAATTTCACTTTTATATAGTGTTAGGAAATTGGAGACATTGAAATCATACGAAATAGATACCTTGACCCAAAAAATTGTTTTAGAAATGATTATGTGTTGGATAACTCAAAAAATATTATATTGGTGATTTGAACACTCAATAACCTATCAAAATCATCTGAACATTATTTTTCTATAATAGTGATGATAAAATCATCAGGTATGGATAAGTAGGTTGCGCAATATCTCATTCTCTCCATCTTGTTAAATGAACCTTAATATGCTGAAAATAATCAACCCATAAACATGAACTGAATTATTATAAAAAAAATAATCCTCTAATGGGTTGAGATAAATTAAAAACTTTTATATTACTCGAATACATCAACCACATTATTCCTCTGTTTTTCAATTTTTATTCAGAAAACCATTTTTTTCATTAACACTACAAAACATTCCCTATGATAATAACCTTATTTGTTATATATGATCTTTTACCAACATTAGGATAACACTATAACCTCCAATTTTATCTAAACCAACCTCTGATACCCACTATAAGGCCTCAGACATAGAAATTTCATAATCTTGAGTTATGTCATGATTTCACATTGAATATATTTTTAGATTTATAGTTTTAGAGAATAAGGCCATATCAATTACATTACATCTCAATATTACAGGGTAGACACTTCTACTCTATCCAAATTTTTTACAAAAAAAATGAACTACTTAAATAAGTCAACAATTATTTTCCTGATAAAAATCTTATTGAATATGTCCTTTCACAAACCGTACCTTATCCCCTTTGAAACAATTTCAAAAACAAGGGATGAGCATTAAAATATTAGTAAGGGTTATAAAACAAGGAAATAAATCATTAGTCCTTCAATACATACTAATTAGTGAAATCATAATTTTCAAACATAAAACTCAATATCATTAACATAACTCACAAAAATCATTAGATTTATGAATAACACATAGAAATCATGAATCCTAAAAGGTAACTTGTGGAATCCAAAACATACTTACATTTTATCTTTCACAGCAACATATAGAGTTATGTTTGGAATACCAATCATAGTTTATTCACTAAATATCTTATGAGAAACATTAACTTTTACATCCGTCAAGTTACCTAAAGAATTGGAGAGTTATCTTTTTCTCACCCGCACATGGTTTATCATGGAACGACTTGTATACGTAAACAATTCTCAAGAACCATAACAGATTCATAACATATAAAATAATCATAAAGGGAAGATATCATTCCATATTTCAATCACAATATATCATTACAATATATTTACACAATAAATACTTTATAAACCACATTTTCAAAACCAAAATACATAAAAATCGTATATAGTATTTATTTTCTTTTAAAAACATTACGATTTGTAAAGGAATCCAAATATCCAATAAAGCTCACGATAGTGGAAAGGACGTTGTCACCACGTACATTAAAAAGAAAAATTATTATAAACATTTAATAAATGTCATCATAGAGAAAATATTCCCTTTTAATGAAATTAAAATGTCAAAGGGGTTTATGCCCCGCATAAAAGAAATTAATCTGTAAATAAAAATATCCTTCAAGGATAAGAGATTGATACGAAGTCCCTTTCAAAGATCATTTTCTATATACAATATATTGATTATTTTTATTCAATATAAGTACCAATAAGTAATGAATAAATAAATTATAGGACATAAAATGCTAGTTCATACATAATAATCGAACGACATAATAAAATATTATAAGATTAACCCAATGAATGGAAATTGGGATATGATGTTCCCTTATGAAAATCCACCAGCCTAACAGCATCACATTAGAATTTAGAAAATGAGTTGATAGGATAGAAAATGGTATCTCATCACATGGACATAAAATTTATCTCGGCCGTTTTGTGAAAGTTCGATTCTATATTGAATAATGAACTTTTTATAATTACAAATTATGGATGTGGTCAAAAGTCCATTATATCTAGAATTTTATTCATGATTTAAATATCATATATAACTTGTATATATTTATTTTTAATAGTCCATAACATTTGGATATAAGAATATGAAATGCACCGTTTATAGAGATGGTAATCCGTACATATGCATGAAGGATATAAGAATTTTTCTTATATATATAAATGAATGAAAAAAATTGATACATAGGTATATAATAATTCCAATATAATATATATTTTATATATGTTAGATAAGTTCATTAACTATATCCTTTATATGCTCCATGTATATCATGAATGAATCATATCACTTTGAAGGGGTTGTAGTCTGCACTTCCTCAAATAAAATTATTGAATTTATACAACATGAAATAAATAAATGTATGTTATAGATGATAATTTCATAAGCATAGAGAAAACATAAATATCATAAGTGTCATATTTAATTTTAGATCCATCATAATAGGAACCATAAGAGGTGGTAGGATATAATTGAACAATTATTGTTTCGCGAGGCAATAGTTCACCGTCCACAGAAACATAATGTTATAAATCCATTAGATGGATGTGTGTGTGAGTGTAAGTTTAATAATTATAATAATATCTATTATTTTGTAGATACAGAATTTTTTTTAAAAATATTTTCTTAGGAAGAGTTTAGGGGTTGGATAAGGAAAATAAAAGAAAGAATCTTGAGAGAAGACATTATCTCATCTTGGGAAACTCATTTTTAGTTTTGATAAAATGATTTATTTAATTGACTTAAACCCAATTGAAGGCTTCTAGGAGGAATATAGGGATTATGGGAGCATGTTTGGGAAGCTTTTGGACAATAAAAGGGTGAATTAGTTGTTTAAGTACGGTGTAGAGGTGGTGCCCTTTTATAAGAGGGAGAAAAGGCACTTTAGGAATGTTATAGATTATTATTTTATTATTATTTTATTTTTGAATTATAATGACTCAAAATGGATAAATTTATAATTAAAGATTATTATGGGTAGAAATCATCTCATCCATTGTGTTTTAGACATGTTTAGTTCACGAATGTAACTTTATCTTTTAGCTAAAACCTGAAGTAAACGTATTTAGCTTTTATCATGTCTTCTTGTATATTCATAATATATGGTTACCATTAATACAAATAATTTCTAGTAGACCCTAAATTTAATCATTAAAGACATTTTTAACATGATATACATCTGTTGGTCAAATCAGAGATTTTTAAAACTATTATATCATATAATAAAATATTAATTGATATTAAAAATCATTTATTTCAATTTTTATAATATTCATTTCATGAATTTTTACAACCACATAACAACATGATTATTTAAAAAAACATAATTAATTAAAATATAACGATTACTAATCACCCATGGAATTCATAGAAGACATAAAAGTTTCAATATGAATTTATTTTAATATTTATATTCATATTTATTTAAATCATTCATTAATAAGGTAAACACTACAACATCGTTGTTTCATAAATATATTTATTTACAAGATGTATAAAATTATAAATAAAATACCATGATGTTGAAAATCGTTATATATTTATAATGACTATTTGTAGAGAAGTATATCTTATATATAATCACATGTAATAATTGTATTACTAAAAGATACAAGTTTAGGTTATCTTTTCCTTTACATTAAATAAAATGTAATAAAATGTCATTTTAATACACAAGTGTCTCTATAAGGCCCTTAAATCAACCCATGGATGAAAATGATCAAAAATATTTAATCCAAAAGTGTTTCGACATTTGTTATGTTAGTTTAATATTATTATACTCTTATTTTTTACCCTTATTTACCAGATTTACCCTTTACCATGGTAAATAAAATATTTACTGAAGTTAGTATTCATATTGTCTAAATATAAAAGTTACCTATTTACATAATTTGGACCACCTAATTCCAAATAATGAATCCTTTTTTTCAAATTCATAACAATTAATTGGAAGAAATTAATTTAATAGCAATTCAAATTGTCGAAAGCAAAAAATGTGTTCTAAAAAGGAAAAACTATCAAATGATTGACATGTGTTCATCTCCAATATAAAATTTATGATAGGTCAAATGACCAAAATTGGATTAAATGGTAAAAATATATTCCAATTACACATTAAAGATAAATAGAAATACAATATAACTATATAAATATATTATATTAAAAATAATTTTTATATTAAAATTTGGCATTTTTCATTATTCATTAAAAATTAAAATTTATCAAAAAAATACCAAAATTTCATCCAAAGTAAATTTTGAAGTTACTCTTCCAAAGAAAAATTTCATTTTTTTCAAATAGAACATATAAATGAAAAAAAACTTGATTTAAAAAGGGTTCACTAATAAAAGGTGGTAAAACAACCTTTAAAAAATATTAGAGTTTTTTATGCATAAATCAGATTCATTATTATTTACAGCCTCTATAATTTATTGGTTAACTATAAAGACATTTAATAATAATATTGTAGTTATATTTGTTCATTTTTTCTAATACAATATCTAGGATTTAACTAAAATTTTTAATTATAATATTATAATATTATTTTGTTCGGTATTACTCGGAGTTGTTTGCAATGTAAGATTTCAAAGAAACATGTTACTGCATCTTGGGTTTGATATCGTTAAAATTTTCTTCTTTAACATAAAATTTATATCTAATTTATAATATTTAATATAAAATAAAATGCATTATTCTATAAATACCTGGGTCCTTACATGAAATACATTATTATAATATAAATGGATAGTTCATTTTAAGGTTAAAATTTAATTTATGATTATGAAAATTCTCTAATATTGTAAAAAATTTCTCTATCATGTCAACCCTTTTACTTTTAGTAATGAATAGACCTTGAAAAAATCATGTTTATTCAAGATAATGTGAATATTACCTCAATTAACCTCAAATCAGAATGGGGCCAGTAATGACTAAACCTGTGATTGTCTTAAACTAATAATCCCAAAATATGATTAATTGTGTTAACATAGATCAATAATCAAATCAATAAAATAGAATAATTTTTTTGTATAATAAAACATCATGTTATGATGTTGATTATATATATAGAGACTATATATTTTCCATTTTATATGTTAAATATATTAAGAAATATTTTCAGAGTTAGTAGATAACATTGCACAATATTCAAAGGCTTGGTGAGCCTAATAATAATTTTTTTTAAAAAATTAAAAATATTATATATCATAAGATATTATTTTTTCAGAAATAATGTAATATATCTTTGATAGAGTCTCAAATCCCAAATTAATGACCATTGTTGAATCAAGGTGTGGGGTTTACCATAGTTGAGATATAATGTTGGTCAAAACCAGAGATTCAGATGAGGTATCCATTAGCGGGTTAATTTGAATAAAAATTAATGATTTATTTCTTAATTTTAATTTAGCATAATTAAATATAATCATATATATATATATATCCTTGATAAAAATAACATGGGTTATCTAGATAAATTATTAATCTTTGAGAAGATTTTCTCTTGTTCATTATTGGTGAATCAAGATCTAATGATTGTCGACAACCTGATCAAGGTGGACTATTAGACAATGAATGTCGTGGATCGTCCGCATCACTAAAAAATGAGTTATTCAATTTTAAATGAGCCAATATCATGAAAGTCCTCATTAATATTTTTTTAACCACACTTAATAAAACATTTAAGGAATTAATTTGGTGTGCCAATAATTTTTTGGCAATTTCACACCCTTCGAATGAGCCTCTTTGTCAAATTATATTATTATCCATTTTATTATCTTTTCAGATGTCATTATGTCACCCTAGGTTCACCACAATGCAATCAATGATAGATAATTCTAGGTAAATTATGTTTATCACCACATTTATGGGGAATCTCAACCATCATTCTATAAGATCTTCATCGTTGGCCTTCAGGGCCACGGTTCCTCTTCATTAGGTGGGTTTGAGTATGATCAAACCTCTAGATTCTTGAAATTTTAATTTTTATGATAATAAAAATGATTTGATGATGGATTTTTGTATATCATGTTATTTGGGTGATAAATCACATGTATTTGGGATCTGGGATTCACTGGTTGAGATATTTGGTACATTGGGAGGTGTTTGAGCTATTTGTTGATCAATGAAATCTAATTTTCAGCCACTAATGGGTGAGAATCAACCAATGAAGATGATTTTCACTAATTTTTGGTGAAATATATTTCATTTTTTAATGACATAATCATATCTAGAATCCATAGGATGGAATGGTAGTTTTTTAAAATATAAACTACATGAAAATTACATGGATAAACACGCATCACGTGGAAATGGATTTGGTGGCTAGGGATTTATGAAATAGATAAGGATCACACCCCATGTGGTTTGACCATATGACCTATGACCTTCCCAGGGAATCATATCCTAGGTCTAGGAGAAATATCCTAGGATGTCATGTTGGAGGAAATGTCATGTAAAATGTGAGTACAATATCATTGATAAGTTCAAAGATAAAACTAGTAACAAGATAATGCCAGTGGAAGATGTCGAGTACACAGGCAGAGCCAGGAGAAAATAACTCAGCACTAGGAGGGTGAGACATGTTGTGTTGTACCATTACATTTAACATATTACTACATGTAATCCATGTTGTGTTCTATCAAGGAATAAAATTAATTTTAGGTGTGTCCAAATGTTATAGGGACCCCTTAAACGTCGTGAAATTCATTCGGAAACATAAATCTTTTGTATATCCTTCATTTGGACTTTAAATTTTTTATTATTAGTATCCTATCATTTGTTTTGTTTCACAAATAATGTGATGGTATCCTTCATAGTTTATTTTGAGATAATATGTGAGATTTTCCATGTGTGACACATCTTTAGTCAATGCTTAATGTTGCATGGGATCAGTTAGGATCGTTATAGAGTTCAGATACATAGGTTGTACTCCCACATCTCTTGAGGAAATGAATCATGTATTCATGGACATGGTTTTCCCCTATCATACCATGGTGTGGTTCCTCCATACTCATTCAATAGTTGTTAATGTAAAACTCCCCTATCACACAATGTCATGCATCCCATATCCACATAGATGATAGTCCCCTATCACACCAGGGCATGAATCCTCCATACTCATTTAATAGATATAGAGGTATCACTCCACTATCACATCAAGTAGTAGGTATTCCATAATCATTCTACAGAAGCATAGGAGGAACCCCCACATTGAATAATGAAATGATTCCACTATCCACTTTTTTTTTACTCATCTATTGTACCATGGTTTTGGTCATCTTTAGTCATTGTATAGTTACATAGTTAACACTCCCCTATTTTAGTAATGAATAGATCTTTTATCGATAAAGACTATACTCCCTTGTCACACCTTAGAATGGGCCAACATATTAGATTATCAAATATAGAGATGATATTTACTGGTTGTACCAGGTTATATGTCATATATCTTTGGGATATTACACCCCTTAAGGATGTGTAGAAGTCGAGATTTGTCGAATATCCTCATGATTTATTTCAAAAGATACAATAGGTGTTGATAATATAGGACGGACCATTATAACTACTCGAAAAATAATCACCCGGGGTTTGGTTACGAATTGGTAATCCCATTTCCCTCTCATCATGTATTGTTATATGATTTTATATATCTTGATTTTGGGTTTTGATTCCCCTATTTATTTGAATGACCATACTATTTCTATTATGTCTCATATTTCACCCCCTTTAGTTTTTAGGTAATAAAACTAGATATTTATATTCTTACCCCTTTATGGGATTTAAATTCATGTGTCATTTATTATACATAATATGGACATGTAAAAAATGGTTTTGGATGATCATTGGGATAACTGGGTGTATTTTATCTTGTACAATGGTCGGGGGATGGAGATCTGCAACTAGGATCACTCAAAAATTTTTATCCAGCTATTTTGATTTTGGGATTTATATTCTAGATGTGTGTGTATTCCTCTAATATCTATTTGGATTACCCTGTCACACTGTATTGTATTCCATAGATGTTATTCCTTTTTGTGTTATTATTCTATTGGTTTTTCATTTGTTATGTTTCCTCTATAGTTTGTCATAGAGATCAAGGGTGGTGTGAAAAAAAATTACATTAAGAAATTCTATACCACATTTTTTATGCATTATCATCACTTTTCTCCAGCCGATGAACTACATATGTGAGTTTGGTAGAGTCATGGTTCATCCTTCCTCTCACCAAGTGGGCCCCGGTGTATTCGATCATGATATATTGGTGTGAAAATGGTTTGACCCCCAGATGGTGTTTGATTTTTTTAACCTTATAATTTATTTGGGAATTTATGGAAACATTGTCAAAGTGACATCTAGGTTTCTTTGAGGGTAAGGAATCCTAGATTATTGGGGTGGGAGACATATCCATTCACCCAGACTCTAACTACCTACATGATGACAAGGTATATCTATACATTATTTGTAGGGGACATTTGAAAATTTATAATATATGATTGAGTCATTGGACATTCCATAATGACTCATCTACCAATTTATATGTTATCATATTAATGTGTTCAATAGTCCTTAATTTTCAATATTCCTCCATGAAGAAACATTTATAGGTTATCTATTCAACATCCTGATAATGATATGAGGAGGGATGAGGCCTCCGTTTACGAGCCATCTCATGAGTTATTTACTCGATGTGCATAGGTACACGATACTCCACCTATCCATTATTAGATTATACAATTAGATAAGGTTGAGTATGCATACAATATTAGTGCACTACGTGATTTAATGTTCCGTAGAGTGATGACGTTCCATGAAATGAAATAACCCCCATCCACAATGGACTGACCTAAGTCATTGATCTGAGTATTCAGACATGTGAAGACCAAAAAAATTACATGGTTTCAATGGAATAAATTATTTCCCATCAATTAATTGAAAATTTAGGGAATCTATTCCCAAAATTCATGATGGGTTGTAAGTCTCCAGGTGTGACTTTAAATATCTATTTCATGAGGACTTCTACCTCATGTTATTAACCATAGTTTGAATTTTGGTGTTTGGTATTTTTATCTTGGAACAATGAAAATTTTTATTATGTTTTGAGGTTCACTAACATTACATGGTACTCTCACTGACACGATTTAGAATGTCTACTTTTGGGAATGGTTTTTTGGGTACGTTCTCCATGTATACGTTCATGATTCTTTGATAGTGATGTGCATTCCAACTTATGATGGAGATTTTGAGTGGGAACTGGCCACGTAGATCTTCCCATATGAGAAACATCATATGTTTTGAGAAATAGGATAGCATCCCATGGTTGAGTAATCAATTGTGGCCAAGTGATTGGTAGTGTCAAGGAATATGCGTTGCACCCATATTCAGACACAGACATGTACCGATGCATCTTTTGTGCAACATAAATAACCAGGGATGATCAAAGATGGTTGTGGTTATGAATATTAATGTTGATGTCACATGGAATGTGATTTCATGATATACCATGTTTTGGATGGGACACTAATAGTTGATAGAGCACCACAGCAGAGATACTGATTTGGTTTGGTTTCCCATAGGCATGGCCAAGGTGGACTCTAGGGTGACAATGATGATAGAGGGGAAGACATAAAAACTATGAGAGGAAATTTTTTAGTGTATGAATGTATGATCGACGTCACCGACCACCACCAAGATGCCTGCAAAAGGATTAGGGTGCTTATGCCTGGGGATGTGGGTATAGGATATGGAGGATTATGACCCAAAAAATCAAAATATGATTAGCAGCATGATATGAGTTTAGTATATTATTTATTTAGTGATTTTCAACATAGGTGTTCATCATTAATTTATCTACATACTCTACCTTTAAGATATGAAGCTTCTAGTGGAGGTTTATCCCATCATATATGGCATGAGGTTCCTAAAGGGAATTATTATTTGTTATCACTTATATACCGAAAGTGAAAAATATCATTTTTTGTATAGTGTTTACAATAAAACACCTTGGTCATCATGATGTGACCTTATGATGATATCTTTTGAATGGACTAGATTTCCATGATCTGATCCTTGATTTACTGTCTTCATAGATGATTTATATTCCGTTGAAAACATGAAATTATATTCTCCTTTCTGGGTGAGTGATATCTCATAGTAGATTTGGTTGTTCTTAAAATTGGGAATATACAACCCATCAACCATCAGTTGGAATGTTTATCACATGCCACAATAAGATCTTTACTCATTTTGGTTCCTTCATTCATGGATGATTATAAGGATATATTTTTCAATTACAAGTTGGAACAAAGTCTCTGGAAATAGATTGATTGTTTCATATACATGTAGCATGGGACCAATCAAATATTTTATGTGTCATATCAGACGGATATTACTAAGATTTTGGTTATGATGGTTCTATTGGAGGACCTTAAAGGGAAGGGTTTTATAAGGTCCATTTTTTCCACTTATGTATCACTAGTATTGTTTTTGAAAAAATTTAATGGGAGATTTCCACTTTTTGTTGATTATCATTTCCTAAACAAGGCCATGATAATAAAATGTTAATCCATTATAAGTATTGAACAAATATATGATCATTTTTTGGATCAAAATGGTTCTTGAAGATCAGTCATTGGTCGGGCTACCACCTGTTGTGGGTTTGCAAGGCTGATATTCTTTATATTGACATATGATGATTCTAGAGAGATATTATTTCCTATAAATTATTTTCACTGTAATATGTTCTCCCATTTTTTTAATGGATCAAAGGAACTATATTTTTTATCCATAAACGAACAATTTTTTAACTTTGTTGATGATATAATCATCTACTCAGTGTCAATAGACGAGTATGTAAAGAACTTGATAATAGTCCTCCAAATTCTTTGAGATGACTAGAATTGTAGTAATCTCTCATAGTACCAATTCTGGATCCATGAGGTTGAAAATTTCGGAAATTTCATTTCAGGGAAGGGATTAGCTATGGTCCCAGTGAAGATTAATGTAGTTCTTTCTTTGGATACACCCATGATCCTTCCAAATTTGTGTTGTTTCCATTGATAAGTCTATTTATACATGAGTTTAATTGTATATTTATCTAGGATTTGATTTCCAATGACAACCTCTAACTATAATGGGATATCATTTACCTAGAATGAGTATTTCAAGAGAGACATTAATGAGTTGACGATGGAGTTTACGAGTGATCCACTTTTGAGATTACCAAAAGACGGTGTGAAGTATGTAGTGTATTTTTATTCCTCTAGTGATTATATTGGAAGTGTGTTGAGGCATAGTTAAGATGTTATAAAATATCATATTAGGTAGTTGAGACCCCATGAGTAGAACTACTTGACTCATGAACTAGTGTTATAAGCATCATTCTTCGCTATGAGGGTCTAAAGAAACTATCTTCAAGGACAATAATGTATTTTATACACAGACCATAGGAGACTTAGGTAGGTCTTATCACCAAGATATTTGATCCTACTATTGAGTAAATGAATGGATTTACTAAAGGAATAATACATTAACATATTCTATACACCTAAGATGTGAAACATCATTATATATTCCCTAAGAAAGAAAAAAATTTCTCACATGGTTTATGAGGCATTTGACTAGTTGGTTTTATTAGAGCATAATTTTGCAGAGGAGTACGGTGAATGTTGTCTTTAGATGATGGTGATTAATCATATACATCTAAAACATGTCCAGAGGTATGTTGATAGAAATTGACAAAGAGTTTTTATGTAAACCAATTTCATTAAGAGACTCACTAGATTGATTCTATTAAGGATCGAATCACGTCATTCTTTTCCATTATCATATGATGGTTCTGGTAACAATATCTGAGATGGTGATAATGGAGTTTCAGACATATCCTTAAGATATTTTCCCTAATGTAGGGAATATTTACATGTAAAATCATTAGTAATTTTGGTGAGATTTAATGAGGCATCATATTTTTGATTTCATCTACTAGTGTCTCACATGTTAGTCTGAGATGGTTGAGAACCAGGTTATGATAGGTTCTTCATAGCCTCTTGAGAGCCCATAAAGGCAATGGGATAGAATATCTATGGAATTTTTGACATGCCTTATATAGATAGTGATTTTCCCTGATTCCATCAGGGTGATAGTGGACTACCATACCATGTCGATATACTTCATTTCTCTTAGGGAGAATAGTTCGGTGGGGAGTTTAGGGAAGTTTTATGTGAGGTAGATTTCCCACCTCCATAGGTTTACCTTAATGATTCTTTTATAGGGTAATATGTGGCTCACATCAATGTTTTTGATAGACATAACTGAGGAATATTGGACACACCAAAGGATGAATATTTGTTTTTACCCTAGGATGGCTTGGAAAATCCCTCACAATATCCATGTATTGGAGGATATGATAATGGTGTGAATGTTAGACATCATCTGGAGTAGATAGAAGACCCTCACATTGGAAGAGTGTGTGTATAATAATAATTATCACTCTATTATAATCATGGTATATTTTTAGTACATGTATGTGATACCTTATATGGCAGTATTATGTGGACTAAAATTAGGGATGAATATTTTATTATTCCAAAGATAGTGACTTTGATGACATAGAATGTCTTAGTGATTTGTGAGAGGGTGAACACCACCTAGATCAGCAGTTATCTTATATATATCAATGTTGTACGCCCTAGTAGATTTATTAGGTAGACCATAATTTCTTGAGAACCTCCCCATGAGAAGTATAACAGTGTTTGAGTTGGTGACGTATGATAGCCCCAAGGGATAACGATTAGTTTAGAATCCTACCAATAGTTAGAATGGTGACAAACAGAACACCTTAACCCCCACAGTTAAAGTGGGAGTATGATATCGTCCATATTTCCCAACAAATAAGATACACTCACGATTATGTCATCATTGTTAACATTGGATATCTACAAATCAATGATGGATCCACCTTCATAGAGTACTTACTGTAAATCAAGGATCAGTAGTATAGGTTCCACTGTGGATGTAAAATTACATTAGTTTTCTTATTGTATAAACATTGGATCTTGTATGAGAGCTCATATATGTGGGAAATAAGTATCGGAGCTCAGTATCCCCACATTTTTTATTTTATGCTTTTAATAGATGAAAATATTTAATAAATGAATAATACAGAGAGTCTCTGTTTTCATTTCTAGACATTGAATTATATTAGGGAATATTTTTTGCACTATGTATAGAGACAAAAGATCATTTAAGGACCAGTTATCACTAAATTATTTTTATTAACATATTTTATATATTTTATATCATGACTGTGTAGTTTTAACAAAATAATAGAATACCTCATTAACAGAAACCTGGATAAAAAACATGAGATAATTGTTGACTACCTATTGTGGGGTTACTATAGGAGAAACCTAAATTTGGTTGGTGTAATATGTTTATATGAGTTATCAATTGGTGGGTGTATATAAATAAAAATAAATTATTAATTTCTTAATTTAATTTAAATGGATTAAATAAAATCATATACAAAAAAATCAATATAAAAAACACAAGGGTTAGCCACATAACCCTAGTATTATTTAGAGAATGATATTTATTTCTTAATTAGAAGATTGATATCGAATGACACCAAAACAATATTTAGTATGATTATTAGTAACTGAATATATCGGAACATCCCTATCACGGGAGAATGCATTTTTCAAAAATGAATATTCCAATCTGAGTTAAAACATATCAATTTTTTTCAACCATCTTGATTAAATTGGAAAATAATGATGTTTATTGACATTTCTTTTTTTTTGATTGGACACCCATCAAATGATCCCATTTTCGAATAAAACTATTATTAAATTTATTATCAGTTATTATGCCATTATCTCACCATGGGCATCCAACATTGAAATAATATTCTGCGAGATCATTGAATTTTTTTATCATCCCTTAATAAGGATTTCCTCCAATGTTCTTCTTGATCGTCACCATTGGAATATGTGGTCAATGTTTGACATTATCAAGAAATTTTGAGCATAATTGAAACAATATATTTTTGGATTCTATACATGAAATTATCTGATTGTTTATTTTAATGTGGATCAGGAAAAATCAGTGGATTCAGGTGATGAGTCATGAGGATATTTGATCTGAGACCAAGAATCAAGGATGGTGGTGGTCAACGTTTAATGAAGTCTTTGTGCATTTCAACCAAATCCAATTTATGGCCAGTGGTGTTCTAGAATCAACCGACAGATATGATTTCCATCAATCTTCAGTGGTAAAATGGACAATTTTATACCAAGAATGGAAAATTGGGAAGTCACATGATGAATCTATAGTTCTGTAAAGATCCCTGCTACAATATGGATGCAAGGATGAAATCTAGTTGTGTAGTCCCTAAGGATATGGTGACTAGGGTTTCATGAAAAAAATAAGGACCACACAAAAAGAGTGATGCACCACAGGTAGCCTTGATTTTTTTTAGAATCACACACGTTGGACCCCATTTGGGAGGATGAACTGTGTATTATAAGTGTTCATTGGATGGAATACACATATAGAAATTACTAGGTAAATAGTCATGTACATGAATATGATGAAGTAAATAGACTTGTCAAGGAGAACAAAAAATGGCTCTCGTAGACCCAGACACATCATGTTTCACCCTTAACTTATTTTGTGTATTATATATATATATATTCGTTTTCTGGAGGGAAAACATCCATGATTCCAATTGAGGTACCACCCTGTGTGGATCCCATTACAAGATATAAAGTTGATTACAATGCTTCAACCTAACATATCTCCTTCATCCTGAATATTCATTTTCGTTAAATGTAGCTTATACTGAGTGTTTTTCATATATAATATAATGGAAGAAATTATAGCGTGTTCTATGATATAATGAGATATGTTTCGACTATGACACATCTTCAAGTGACTCATAATGATGAATCTAATAAAAAAGGATCATTAGAGAGTTCAAATAAAGTGGTGGTACAACCCTATCACATTGAGGTGCAGGTAATCTATACGTTGAGATATTACTCCAATGTTCCACCTAGATATGGGTCCTCTATACTCATTGTATATATAAAGATATTGAAATCTTCTATACCCCTAGTTAATGGTTTCTAAATACATTGAGAAGCTACTTCCCTGTCGCACCAAGGTGTAAGCCCTTTGTGCTTTTTATACTGATAAAAATGTGGAAATACCCAATTATTGAAGGGTTCCATACATTTATCCACAGAGACAGTGCCCCGATAATTCTACGGTGAGATTCCTTCATATGCATTATAGAGATATAGATTTTACACTCCATTATCCCACTAGGTAATCGGTCTCAAATCTATATAGATTTTCCTCCCCTAACAGACAAGTGCATGGGTCCTCCATATTTTGTGGAGATATACAGATATTAGACATCCCTATCATACAATGGTGTGGGTATTATATCATTTTCATATTATTCCTCATTGGGTTGTGTAGCATTGGCCAGATGTTGACCCTCTTGTTGACTTATTTGGTAAAACATGCAAGATACTGGTAATCAGGGATTGATCTATCAATCTATTAGAAGTCTCATCAACCTATGCTAGGTTATGATATAGGTATCCCATTTCTCCCTCATTTGGGGTTCTAAAATGATAAAATATATCATTGTTTTTATGTTTCATTAAACCCCCTATTTTGGGACTTAGTGACTATTTGAATTTGGTCTTATATTTATCCCCCTTAAATTTTTGAGGACACCTACTAGGTATGTATATACTCGCCATTTCATTGGATTTTCCCAGAAATAAAATTTAATTTGTCAATTAAGGATTGTTTGGTATAAATTTTCGTGAATCATAGGGATACTATAGTGAATTTGACTCATATATAGTGGTTACACTTACATAATTGGAGCCATGATCTCTCAATGTTTCTTTTCTAGTTACTGTTAGTTTAGAACAATTTACATAGTGGTCATATATTTTTCCCCTTCCATTTCAAATTACTCGGTCATACCTATTTTTATTCTCTAAAGGTAATTATAGCCATGTATTTTATTCTATAGTTTTGTTCATTAATATTTATTCCTCTTAATTTGTTTATAGAAATGATTAGTTGATTACAAATAAGTACATTTGTAAAATTACAACTATGTTACTTATGGATTCCTGTCACTTTTCACTGACACCTAGTCGGTGGAGGAGGACATGGGTTTATTGTGGAATCAAATTATTCTTTCCATGAACACCATAGTGGGTTGGGTCAGGGAAAAGGAATAATTTTAAATTTAAATTATGTCAAAAACAAATCTGTGAAGAAGCACCGAGTTAATATCCACAACGTCACTAAAAGATACTTCTTAATTGAATTGGGGGTCATCAAGCATCAAACATACATAGGAAAATGAAGAGTTTGGATGCCATGATTGATAAAAATATAGTTTTCTCTATTGTACAATTAATAATTAAATTTCATATGAGCACGGAACATGATAAAAATCCATCTCATTTCCTTATTCAAAGGAATATCCTAGATATCATAAAACACCAACCTCAAAGATCATATGACAAATAAATGGATATGAAATTACTACTCATGAATTGGTTCCATTTATTTTATGTAGACAAACCCTCTTATTCAAGTTTGAATATTATTTTTTAAAAATATTATTCTACTAATATTGGTATATTTATAGATTTTTCTATGATCATTAAAATTCCACATTAGTGATTTTATTATTGATGAAATATTCTAGTGGTATAAATATTTTATTCCAAGTTACTTATTAATGGTATATTCATTATAGAAATCGTACTACTCTTCAATATATTATTATTTCTTGATTTTAGTATAGGATTGGTTCCCTGCACTTAGAAAAAAAAAATTTCAATTGTAAAGAGAATACATTTAATATTAACTTATGATATTAAATAAATTAATAGATGATAATAAATTACCTCTAGAAAAATGTTAAGATATTGATCTATATTCTAAATACTGTTATAAACATTTGCTACAAAGATGTATAAATGGAATTATTTTCCATAAACATATTCTGATAAATGAGATATGTTTCTAGAGTTTGTATGCTTCTTATAGAAATAGAAATTATATACTATTTTTTCTATATAATTAATATTTCCTTAGTTACATTAATTATTATGAGGTAAGTAAAATTATAAGGCCAGAATTTATTTATGGTGTGGTGGGGAGGATTTTAAAACATTGGTTTAGAATCCATTATTGTTATTATTATTATTATGTAGCTAATTTTAATGAATGTTTCACTATTCCTTCAAAGAGATTGAAAAATAAATTTAAAATGATCCCTATAAGTCACGACCAAAACTAAATACACATTATTAATTCATATGTATATTTTTAAAAGAAAATAATATAACACAATTTCCTTGAAAAAATGGATTATTACACACCATTGATGACATATGTTGATTAATAATGCATAAATATATAGAGGACAATAAACAAATAAAATATTCATGAGTATAAAATATCCTAGAGAATTTTCAATATTGAGGGTATTTAATAGCCAAATCAATACTATAATTTGGAAGATGACCATGAATGGATAATTCAATAAGTATACTAATATTGTTAATTTTTAATCAGTGAATATAAAATAAAATAACTAACTGCAAAAATAAAAATAAAATATTAAAAAATAATATTTATTTATTTATTTATATGTTTATGTGTCATGTAAAAATTTTAAAATTATTAATAATAACGTATGATTTTAAGTATATATTAAAATAAAATGTATATGAAAATTTATATTGGTTAATTAAATTAAATCATATAATATATATAAATATATTTATTTCAAATTTTAAAACCTGTTTTATTTAAAATACATGATTTCTTTTTTATTGTGAATTATAAATTTTTATACTAATAGATTAAATTGAACACTTTTAAAATATTATTATATATGAACATACAAATTTATCTACTTTATATTTTATATATAGCTTAAATAATATTAAGAAAAAGTGTTGTTTAAAACTCTCATTTTTCAATAAAGTTTATTTTACATTATATTTTTTATATTCAATAAGAAAATATAAATATTTTATCTAAATTTGATTAAATAAATATTTTATGTTGATTTAGAATTTCAAAATTATCAGTGCACAAATGATTGAGTTGAATAGTGAAAAATACCATTTTCTAGAATATCATGATTTTTATTACAGTTTTAGTAAAGATGTATGAATTCAAATATAATGAAACCATTTTCTATGAAATTTTTTTTATTTTATAAGTGGATTCCAAATTTGAAAAATATAATTTATTATAAACCTATATTTTTCATTTTATAATTTATGTTATATTTAAAAAGCATAACATAATGATTTAAAATTTTGAAATTATTTATAAACAATATTAAAAATTGAATAAAATGAAGAAGGTATCATATTAGGAATTTTTGGGTTTATCTTTTATAAATTCAATTTTAATGTTGGGGGGAAAGTTAATTAGTTATTTCAAATTTAGTTACCTTGGAAAAACCAAAAATGGATTAACTGAGTAATTGAATATGTAATGGTCCAAAGTTGTTAAATGAAATTAATTTAATTATTTATTATGATTATTGACCTTATCACTTATATTATGTAATATTTATTTAATTTTTACCCATTTTCCTTATAATCGATTATTTTCAAAAAAATCCATATGATCCATCTACTCCACTTATTAAAGGCCACCTAATATAATAAGCTTTTCACACATAAAAATTCATTTATTATTTCCCGTACCATTAATAATGTCATCATAATTCCCTAAAAAACATCTTATATCCCTTGGTTTAATCATAATGTCCTCATAATATAAATTTTTGTTCAAAACAAAATATGTTTTCCAAAGCAGTAGATACATCTTTAAATGATGATTTTTACCTTGTTTCTTATTCTACATATATAATATATAAATAAAATATGACTATATAACAAACATAGAATATTATATATTCTTGAATTTGATGAATATATGTTCAAATCCTATAAAATCATCCCCTTCCATCAAATGGGGAATAGAAAGTCTATTATGTGTATCACATACTACTACCTCATGGACTGATTTAATCTATTTACATTGAACACCATTCATTTATGGATAAAAAGATATATTTGAATCATGTATATGATACATATATTATTTTTATTCTTATGTATTTATAACATCACATATACTTTTATACTTTCAATTCCATTCAAAAAAAAATAAGGTTTCTTTGTTTATAATTGACTATCACCTTGAGAAGCAAGGTGATTCAGTTTTAAATTATGATTTAAATTGTAAGTAATAAAAAAAATTAATAAATAATATATATATATATATATATGAAATAATTTTAATTAAATAATATTAATATGTCCCCCAATTACTTATCCTTTCAATCAATAATGGAATGAAATAATTTCTCATGTTTACAAATATACTACCATCTCCAAAATTCAATTTGATTCACTCTCTATGTATAAATATCAAGAATGATATTAAAGATTAATATAATGAAAAAATTCCTATAATTAAATTAATAAAAATCTACATATTGTGGTAACATATAATTTAATATTAACCAGAACAATCATGACAAAACATGCATTGGAAATCAAGGTAATTAACTCTCAAAATAATGAAAATAATAAAATATTTTTATCAAACTGGAGTAAAAATATTTAAAGGTTTTCATATATGATATTGTAAATATGAAAATGGTCCCTCTAAAATTTATTATCATTTATAAAAAAAATTATATAGGAGGTTAAAAATGTTAATCCCAATGGAAGGGTGAAGTGAGGGATATCATCTAAATTTCACTTTATTGGGGAATATTGTAATGTTAAACAAGAAAAATTATTTTATTTTCGGTATATAATAACTCGATGACATGTAATATCAGGATTACCTAATAATTATGGTTATTTTATATTGATAATTTAAATATTTTATCCAAACTTATTTTGACTTAAAAGTTACCAAATTGTAAATAATTTCATCAGTCAATTTTATTTTGTTAAGATATATTACTTCTTCATTTCTATTCATATTTTATGATTATGTGTGCAACAAATTTTGACTATATGTTAATTTATTACTACTTTATTTGTTATGATTTAAATTTGAAACTCATAATCAATTCATTTATTAATTATCACTTCAATGTCTTGATCATTGTAAGGTTTTGTTTCCCAATCAAATTTTAATCGAGATTGTTTATGTTTGAATTTTTTGTGATGGAAATTAGATGATCATTTTCAAGTAAACCAATTTTTTATTCCATATATCTAAACATTATTTTTCCATATAACAAAAAACTTTCTCTCTTTGGTACTATGAATTTTTTAGAATATATTTTTGAAAAAATAACATCGTTTCTCTCTTCGATCAAAAATCTTTTTTATTCAAAAAAATTATTTTCTATAAAATATTTCATAATTATTTTTATCATTTTAAAAATTATTTATCAAAAAAAATTTGCAAATTTTATAATTTTTAGACAAATTTAAAAAGAATCTTAATTTCATTTTCCAAATGAAGCAGATTTGGATTTTTTAAAAATTTTGAGAAGAATATTTGTTTCAATGTGTAGAAGATGTCAAAAATTTCCCATTATCATGGAAGCTAGATAATTTAGTAATTATATTATAGTTTTTAAAGGATATGTACAGACAAAAGTATTATCAAAATTCGGATTCACCATTTATTTTAAATATATATTTTCAATGTGAATTGATTTAAATTCCTCTAGAAATTTTTTAATATATTTTTTATTTATATTCATAATCAAAATAAATAATTTATTTTACATGTGATACATTGGGGGTATTATTTTCATAACAACATTATAATTTTTCAAGATATTTTATTATCCATTAGATCCATGAATATATTGACATTAACTTTCATTATTAATTTTTGTAATAATTTACTTCTCCATAAAATATTCACTATTATGTTAGAATTACACATTATAGTTTCCATATATATTTATTTTATTTATCATGGATATATCTATTACATAAAAAATATCTTAATTATAAAAGTGTTTTTTGAAATTTATTATTATATGATTGGATGTAGAAAGTATCGTTAACCATTATTCCTTACTCAAAAAATAAATGTGTTGATTAGGCATATTGTTAATTATTTAAATAAATTATTTGATATATGATGTCTAGTTTTTACAAGATAATATGGTTGGTTTCTAGTTATACATATCCCCTCTATCCATTAATGGTATTATGAGTGGAATAAGTTGACTAGCCATATTTAAATGGGTTTATGGGGTATATATACTCATCAATTTTAATATTTCTTTTAAAATATTATTATAGTAGATAAATAATGATACTTGAGACCATAATGTATCATAGATAATAATTTCTATAATTAAAAATTCATTTATTTTTATCCGCATTAATTTAGTATTTATATTTTCTATAGATTTATTTTCCTTCTAAAATTATAAATTAAATGGAATGAATTTTTAGTTATTTACCAATCAATATAGTATATAAATTATCTCTTCCTGGTAGTTGTATTATTTAAATGGATCATGTGTTTTGTTAATTAACATTCTATATTGATTATCCTTTATATAACCATGATTTTCAAATCAATTAAATGGAATTTTTGATATATTATTTACCATTCCATGTTTATTATACGTGTATATATTTCATATCTTCAGCTTTAGGTAACCCTTACTGAGCATGTGAACTCACTATTATTTTATAACATTATAAAAAATAAATGTAGTATAAAAAAATGATATACAATGATACTATATAGTGATTAATTATATTATTAATTTTTTTTTGTAATTTTCATATTAATATGTACTATGGGAATCATGTATGTTTCTAGTTTAATAATACTATTAAACTATTAGGGCCTTATATGTTAGATTCCTTGTATCATATTAAAATGTAATAAAGTAGACACAAACTCTTGGAAACTGTGATTGGGTTAATTAATTTTGGTATCTTAGGAATTATAGTATAATCATTCTGAACTATATTTTAGAAAACACATTATTGGTTAACTCAACCTATGATATACATTGTTGGATAATACAATAAAAACATTCAAAAGATTTTCTAATGTATATATTATCTCGTATTTCCTTGATATACAAACTAGTATAGATACTACAAGTGTATGTAGTTATAGAAAAGATATACCTACTTAGAACGACTATAAAAAGGTGTTTCGTATAAGACTTGGGTTTTACCTTGTATATAAAATTGGGTCATATGACATACCTAGTTTGACACTCCCATTGGATATTATTTGGACAATTCAAATTTACCATAAATAAATTATGAATTATATGAATATATATAAATAAATAATGGCCAAGGTTCAACTTATTATGTTTTATATTTGAAAAAACATTTCATGATTTTGAAATCCTAGAAATGATTATTTGGTCTTCCTGCTTCTATTATTGGTGGTCATATTATGATTTTTAATTTTAGTCATTTAGTGGGACCTAAAGGAATCCTATTAATATTAAATATGAAGGATTAGGTTGTGATAATGATAAATTATACTGTAAGATGACTAAAGTAAAAGATATATTAATTATGCATAATCAGTTATCCTGATATATGGTTAATAATTTCTTCCTTAAGATAATCTCAACCTCACAAAGAATGGGAAAATGTTTTTCACTAACAACATGACTGATGGATACCATGAATTAAATAAGTTTTATTTTCCTCCATGCCATTCAGATGTAAATACACATCTATGAAATTATCTCAATGGAATATTAAAATGGTTTATGTGATGAATATATAAGAATAATCCAATGATTTGATGAATTAAAATGAATAGTATTAGAGAAGAAAATAAATTTTATCATTGGAATCCAGTTATAGTTAGTTGACTTGAATTTAGGGAAAATATGAATTATCTATTTCATCTCCCTTTTTATTGTTAACTTCTAGACTATAAATAATTATTCTATTGATAAAGAATTGTTTAATTATTTATTGGGTTTCCAAAATTATATTTTAGAAATATTTTTTCTAATTGTATTTTTGTTATAAGGATCATAATTCATCTACATTTGTTGTTAATTTCAGAATCATATATGTTTTCATTAATATAAGATTTTTGGATTCCATCAAGGGTTTTTGAGTTCTATATTAATCAAAAGGTCAAAGTATTAGTCATTAACTTATGTCTTTAATGTGATGATAGTCTACCAATATTACAGATATGTTGGGATGGTATCTTGGGTTGGACTACTACTTTGATTGAGGATGAGGAAGCTTGAGGGAATAAATTTAGATCTATATGTGTGTGTGTTAATTTTTTTGTGCGTCTATGTTTTAGAGTCAGGAGGTGCATGGGATAATCTGAATGGGTTATTGATCTCTTCCTTAAATTCATTGGATATTCTTGGTTTACATCCACCATAATGGAAAAAATTTATTTGTTTTTTATGTCAATTAGGGGGGTAAGGTAGGAGACCCCTCATCTCCCAATGTATTTATTATGTTCTAATATGCAATTTTTAAATTTGTGATGAAGTGAAAAAATGAGGGATGACTTCATCCCTTCTATTGTAGACCAAATCTATTTGGGCTTACTCATCTCTTATTTTTGTATGATCATATAATTAATACCAATAGAAGAAGTTGTCAATTCAAGAACAATAATTGATCATGAATGTTTACAACACGTGGATTGGGAAACATATCAATAATTATAATATTTTTTTTATTAAAATTTTGACCAATAATACGATTTATAAAAATTGATAAAAACTAAGTTTTATTATTGGGAAGATTGCAAGTGGATATCTTAAGGAACCAATTTCCACAATTAAGATACATATTCATCACATTGATGATCTTCTTGATAAAATATACTTGATTGTCTTTAATTGGTAAATTAACATACTCTCCTTCAGGTGGGGGTGGGGTATATAACCCACATTAATAATGTTCTAAATTATATCCCTATGCATGTTCTTTGGGTTCTCAATTTTCTGAATAATATATTGTGGAATAGAGAACATCACGGTTCAGTTTATTTTGGATTACCACATGGATAGGACGTTTCATTAGAATTCATGTTATCAGATGTCTCGGGAGGCTGAAGAGGGTTGTATTGATCTTTGTAGTGTTATTGATTTAATGAATTTCCTATAGGCTATGATGGATTGGGATATTATGATAGCTTGATTAGAATGGGAAAAGTTCACCATTAAAAAATGTAGAATAAATTCATATTTCCTGAATGTACCATTCTCTAAAATTGTCTTCCACACTTCTCTTCATTCAAACAAAACATTCTCAATTTCGGTGGATTATGGGATGTGGTAGTTTAAATTTTAGGATTGATAATTTGGGGGGAAATGTGTTGGGGATCCCTACTTTTTAGGCACCCATCATCAATTTTTACCATGTTAGTTTCTTCCCCAAAAACATCCATGATGTGTTCATCCATCATCAATAATTGGGTTTTCAATGTTTTACTATTTCAAATGACCCAAACTAACAGGATTCTATGAGCTCATCCACCACCTTTTTTTCATGGAAGACCTACAAAAGGATTCTACATGGGAACTCATTTCATAATGCATGGGTATGCATTATATGGTGAAAATATCTACCCACTAAATTGAATTTACATATCTGGAACATATTTAATAACGTGATTCCTACTGATGATGTGGTGAAAAATAAAGGTGTTTCCATTGTTACTAAATGTACTTGTTGTCGTGCATCGAACATGGAGTATGCTTACTAACATTAATTTATGTGAAACTATTATACATTTATTCAAATAACATTCAACATATTCATCTGGGTGGATGTTCAGGATATGTGTGATGACATGTTTCTTCATTCATGTAAATAGATTTTACATTAAAATTTGAAGGAAATAGAGTAGTACCATTTAATTAGGAAAGCTTATCCTGATGAATTGAGAAGTGAACATTCTAAAATAGGTAATTTAAAATAAATTAATGGTAAAATTATATAAATAATTATATTTGGTAAATATATATTGAATATTAGATAATAATATATGAATAATTAAGTGATATATTTAGGATTATAGAGTGAAATCCTAACTTAAAATAAATTTAGTGGTTTAGAAAGATCCCTTATCATATATGAAAATGTGTTATGAACAAGTTATTAATGACTTATATAACCAATTTCAATTCATTAATTACATAATTATTAAATTGTTCTATCAATATATTATTAATTATAATTTTATTAAGTTCATTTATGTCGACATTGTTGAGTTACAATGATCAATTTCATCATTCTATGAGAATTTGATTCATGGTTTCAGAGCCAGTTCATTTGTATATAATTTTTGATGTTCATATAAAATTGAAATATAAATCTATATGTAAAATTAAATGTTATAAATTCACTTAAAATCATTAATAAACCCATATATATATTTTTTAAAATGAGTATTATTGATTTCATAAAACATTATGGTTAAATGTTTTGTCTATTTTGGTGGTTCTTATAACAATAACAAACAAGTTTATTTTTATTTAATAGTACTTATATAAATTAAATTTAAAATTTATAATAATTTATAATATACCTATTAAAATATGATTTAATTATAAAAATTCTTTTACAACCGTCCATGAATGTTCTAATGGAAAATGTAAAATCATTATCCATAGAGATGGTTAACCACCATAATTTGGACTTGTTATTTTTAATAAGAGTATATGTGAAATGGGAAGGATATAATATTTTATATTATATATTTAAAATTATATTATATTCATGATATTAGAGTTATAATTAATTTATTGATGAAACAGTTTATAAGAAATTAGAAAATTAAATGTAATAAAGACAGGTTATTTGTGAATGTTGAGTCTTGAATATAACCTTTGTGAAAGACCCATTAAGGAACATGTAATTGATATTTGGGTAAGAACATAAGAAAATTAACATTTTTAGAGTGGGGAAAATAGTTTTTTGTTGTTATTTTTAATGATTCATGTAATTTGTGGGAAAAGGGGCTGGTGAGGATTATTGTTTATACATGATGGGATATTTTACGATATAAAATAATGATTACATTATATTTAAATCCAATGGAATTTAGGTGGAATTATTTCTTATAAATGGGTTGATAATAAATGTTTTAAAAGATTTATATTTTTGGTATACAAATCTTGCGACGGTTTAATGATTTATTTTTAGGTTTTTTTGGTATTTTATTTTAACTTTCACTCGCAACATATTTTAACTTATACCTATGGTAACATTTTTTACATAGGTAACAATTTTACGCCTAAAAATTGTAATTCCCACATAAAATAATTTTGACCTCATGCTTCTAAATAAGGAATACATTTTACATGATTTTATTATAATAGTGATAAAAATCAATTCTAAATATGTTATACATATAATTTATTAAAAGTGTCTTTTGTTAATGCTAAGATCATTTTATCCTAAAATGATAATAATGTCTTTATAAATATAAAATATATTGTATTATTTAATTCCATAAATAGTATTTTATCAAAAATAATGGTCTGTAAAAAATAAATCAGGATCATATAATAATTATTTCAGAATATTTATGTACAAACAATATTTTTTCTTTTTAACCAAAAATCATCATTTTAAGAAAATTACAAATAAAATTACCCTAGGATAATTTTGACATTTTGGGTCCAAAAATGATTTTTGTTTCACCCAAAAAAATTTATATATATTTGAATTGACACATTTAAATTAATATATTATCTACTGAAATATAGATATTTCAATGAAAAATGACCATTCTAACCGATATAAAATTCACATTGGACATCATTAAATTGTTTTATCATGTAAAAAGTGTTATTTTTTTATATCTGTGATATATATGATTTATACTATCTAAACTAATTATATATGTCAAATTCCATTGATAATAGTTCGGGTCAATAAATTCTCACCCTGTTATGAAGTGTATTCCTCAAATTTTTTACATACTATGGTAAAAAATGTAGATTTTACTTCCCCGTAATCACTTCCTATGGTTCCCATGTCACCCATTCATAATTATGGTTCCTCTATATTTATTTTACTAGGATGGTGGCCTTATTGAATATAACATTGTCGTAGTAGTCCATGATCTCCCCTGGATTCTCCTCATAAGAAATATCATTTTCCACATGTACTACCATTGCATTTATTACATTTTATGGATTTGATGTGTACTTTCTATAGAGGGATACATTTAATAATTAATTTATTTTATATATGGTTGGTAGGTGTTCTAGGAAATATTCCACTATTACAGTGTCATTATGAATCTAAAATTGTTCAATGTACTTGGGACATAGCTTTCACTTCATATTAAATCTAATGAATCTATCATATAGAGATATATAGATAATAACATATCTCCATACTCTAATTCTCGGAGCATTCATTGATTTTCTACATAAGACTTCTGAAAAAATTGTGTTTCCCTGATTTTTTTTTCAATATTATTCACCTTTTCTAGAATTTTAGGTCCCAACTACTTCCATTCACTGACTTTATCACAACATTATGGTGTTTGGAATCCTTTTCCGATTATGTGATTCATGTGGATATATTTGGATACTTGGGAGAAGTTTAATATTATAATGGAACGGGTCCAGATGAAGAAGTCAATAAAGTCATTTATTATGTCCATCAATCATGCTTTCAAAATATCTTACATTTTCTGAATTTTACACTAGGAATGGCCACTGGTAATGGGTTGGTAAGCACTAAAATATTTAGCTTAGTGTTTTTGGAATGTTGAGAATTTTCCACAATATTTAGATAAGTCATGGATCTCGTATAGATAAAATTTATAATTGTACAATATACAGCCTAACCACCTTATTAATGTATATATGTTCATGTTTCTCAAGTGAAAATTCATCTCTTATTGAAATAAGGTGATCATTATTTGTATGATGATCTAAAAACCCCTTGTGGTATTATTTCCTCTATATTACATTGTATTTCTAGTGAAAAGGTACATGACTATATTTTTCAATTTAAATTTAGGAATGGTTAACGGTTTTGTTATTCATGAATAATTTTTCCTTTCATCCTTCACTCAAAGAAATATCTGGCACTTTAATGTATATTTTTTGGTTTCATAATTCATATTTTTCAAATAATAGTTGTTTTAAAGATCTCAATACAGCTATGTAATCCCTTGGTGGATCGAGAATGTCAAGCTATTTGTATCATTTAAAATATAATTTTTACCGCGTTATTTTATGGTATATATAGCCATGACCCCAATATTATGACTCCTCACACATCAATATTTAACTCTAATTATTTGTCATTTCTTATAACATACACCTTATAAATATCTACATCATCATTTTTTCATCCATCACTTTCTCTGAAAGGGATTTTTAGAAATCATTTGTTAATAGAATAATGATTTTCCCTATATTTTGGTTTTATTTTCCCATCATATGTAATTCCAAGAATATTGGATCCTTCTAAATTATCATAATTGATAATGTCGTCAAACCCCTTCTACACAGATAATATGACATTTTATTTTCATCACAATGATGTTAGTGGATTGAGCGGTCATTATAGTTAACGAGATCTAGCCATATTTTCTACTTAATATTAAGAACCGTATTGGTGAATTTATATTTGGGTCTCTTTTGGAAAGTATATTTCTCACATATTACACCAGAGAGATAATGTCACCTAGTTTTAAATGTTGAGATCACATCTGCCAACTTCAGAACAATTTTGTTATATTTTTTCTTAGTATATTTCAAATTTCCTTGAGAATTAATATATTACTTTTTCATTATTCATCAATACACATCCTAGTCTTTTCATTGACGCACCATTGTATACCAATAATAGTTCTCAACTAGTGGGTATTGGATCTATCAATTCATTGATTAGAAACCTTTTCAACTCTTTGAATCATTCCTAAACATCACTTGTCCATAAAACATTACTCCCTTTAATTTCATCATTAATAGTGGGTTTTAATATCATGTTTTGTTTTCCAAAAATAATATGTAATTCCTTGATAGACCATAGAAGCTGTATATCTCCATTATAGATGTTGTTATGGTCCACTCTTAATTTTAATATGTCAAAGAAGGGTTTATAGAGATACCTTTTCTGGAGATATTATGTCCCATTAATGGTACATCAACGTCATGAACTAAAATTTACGATAAATTTCATATAGTTTCTCCCATCACAAGGTCTTCAGAAAAGTATTCAAATTCTCCTCATGACCCTTCATTATTTTGGAATATATTAGAATATAATCTATAAATTGTAAAAGAAAATTGGTGACGTAATCTATAAAGACATTATTCATTAATTCCATTAATATTTTAAAATAATTAGCGAGTCAGATGGTTATCACTATGAACTCAAAAAAGTATTTACCTCATTTGAAAGTTGTTCTTGGGAATATTTTCTATCCTCAATGTTAATTAGTGATCTCTTGACTGTAGTTCCAATGAATATATATGTTTTTCTTATTTAATTTGATCAAAATATTCTTCTGTCATTGGAAGGGGATACTTGTTCTTAATCATGAGTTTTTTAACTCATGATTATACATACATAGGTGCATAAATTCTTCCTTCTTCATGATGGAGATGACCAATACACCCCATGACTAAGAACTAAAGTGTATTAAATACTTTTCCATTTTCACATATAGTTTCTTATTTAATTGTTTTACCTAAATGGTGTAAATTCTATAAGTTTTCATTGATTAGGTTAGACATCTTAGTATTTTTCCAATTTAGAATACACCCTCTCAGTCAAGAAAAATACCCTGATATTCTATAGTTAACACATTACTATAGTCCCTCAAAATGGGAATGTCATCAGGAATAAACAACTCCATTATCTAAATAATTTTAGAAATACAATATTTCTGATAAATGAATAATATTGAAACTCAATTAGATTATTATATAGTATAATCATCATTATTCTTTCAATTGTACAAAATTGGGGGATTCCTCGGGATTTTAATAGTGATATCCCCTCCCAACATTAGATGTTATATTTTTATTAAGATATCCAATTCATCACGACATAGAATCAAACTCATACAAAGTTGTAGGATGATACATAGTATGAGGTTTAATCAACAGACATTATCTATGAAGGTGTTATATACTTTATATCTAATAATTAATCCATTATTTATTCTTATAGACATCTATTTTTAAGGTGTTGTTTTAAGAGTTATTCTAAAATTGAATGGTACAAAAGAATGGGTTGAACCCTAATCAAACACAATAATATATATTAATGAATGAATACCAATGTACCTATCACTACATCAATGTTGGGGTACACCTAGGAAGTAGTGATAAAATATTTCATTCCTTTCTTCCTTGCAGGTTACTATCACATATTATTCATGGAAACCCTTGGAATAGGGAATTTTCAAATATAATGACCCTGTTACTCAACGATAAATCACTATATAGAATAAATTTCATCCTTATAAACCTTATTTTACACTTCCTAGTTCATGGGTATCTTTATTTACCTTGGATATTTACTATCTTGGGTCCCCTCCCTTCACCACCGGATGTACATTTTGGTCTCCCTTAGTCACATTCAAAGATTGTTCTTCCCAAACATTTGACAGGTGGAATGCTAGGTTTTCAATCTTCCATGATATTATTTTGTTGGAATTTTTTAAGAGTATTCCATCATGCAGTTACTTTTTCTAGTCTCACGAGACCCATGACAATCGCCAATCTCCAACTCAACATTAATGGGATAGATGAATATATATTCATAACTATCAATGTCTTGAATTTATAAGAGTTTTTATTAAAATTGTTTCAAATAGAACCCAAAATCGGCCTACCTTTGTCTATGTGATGATGATAAATATTGAATGATACCATAAAAACATGTGTTGTTTTCCTCATATTCATCAATATGATTGACTTCCTTTTATATTAGACTAAGAAACCCCCTCCCCATATTAAGAAAAAATGTTCGAGAAAAAAATTTATTAAATTTTTTTTCTTCAATTATCCCCTTCCATTGAAATATTTTCTCCTTAGAAATAATTTATTTCAGTTTTCACAACTTATTAGATTTTACAACAATACAATAGATTGATATCAAAACAATTTAATCTTTTCAAAACATGATGATAAATAAAAATTTTTCATGTTAGTATATCAATTATTCTTTGATGACGGGATTATAAGTTACACTAAATATAATAAGAATTTAAAAAAAAATTTAAACGACCACAAAATTCTATTTCTTAGGATAAGGATTATGTTCCACATGATTCATGTTATTATTCTTAACATGAACACGTTGATCCATTACATTCCTTAAATTATGATCTCCTATTGTAATATGGTTTGGTATCTCATTATTTAAATCATCACATTTCGTATGATGGGGATTTTTGGAATAGATTCACATATTTCCAAAAATTAAATTTTAAAAAATATAAAATATGGATGCTTTAATCGATATCTATTGAGAATATAAAAAGTAAATTAGAAACAAAGAAGAATAAATATATATATAAATATATAAAATATATCATATCTTATGAATTTCAAGGATGAAATCGAGGTTATATATTGTGATTTATTTATACTAAGGGTTAATAATAATTGTTTGTAGTCATAATCAAAAAAATATTGCAATATTATCTCTGATAAAAATATAGCAACAAAAAAATTATACATAATTTATTTCATGGTTTTAAAAATATTTATCAATTAAATAAAAATCATGGTTTGAAAAGTCTATAATCTATATAAAACTAGTTACATTATTTAAAAATGAGAACCAATAATAGGACATATTTTTGTTAATATATATAATGATCTCCAAATAACCATTCATATTTGACAACATTCAGGGATAACCTATCCAAAATATATACAAAATGGATGAGCGAAAAATCCCAGTTAGAGAATATACATTGGATAGAACTATAACATATGAATTAGAAGAAAATATATAATAACATTAAAAAATTGAATAAAAAATAATTTTATGGAAGAATAACATATTTAACATGGAATAATATTATCATGGATTCATTGGAATGTGTAATAAATATATAGCACATAACGCCCCGACCCCCGATACCCAGAGTCAGTGCATTATTACATAACATTGGCATGATCACAAGAAAGATCAAGTATCCAAAGAACAATTAGTTTAGTATCCTTGGAATATCTAGATACATTCATAAAAGTTTATATTACATCATAAATTGAAAACTAAAAAAAAATATTATCTCCACACTCATATCCCCTTAAACAATCCCTGCAGGTCATTCATAAAATAATTCTTCACATCCTAGGAAAAATAAAACATAGAAAGGGGTGAGCTCAAATGCCCAGTAAGGATAACAATATAGAAGAAACATTTATAAATAAGCATAAACATTTAAGGCAATGTATAACTAAAACAGAATCCTTTTCAACTTGAACTTTAGCATAATATGGTAAAAATGAAATGAAATAATTCCATTTACTTATTCACATGGATATTCTACAAGTTGAATAATCACATGCAATATCAATAACCACTTTCATAATGATGGGATGCATAATGTCAGACTATCATAACCACATAGTCCCGGCCTCGCGCCAAGACTAAAAATAATATTTTTTCAAGGACTTTTTACAAGACACTAGTTTGTCTAATTAGACCTACCTATGCATCGAGGAGCTATATCAGGCTCCACTCGTTACTTATTAAGTCCAATGCATTCCTCATATGAACAGGTTTAAACATAACATAAACATTCATATTAAAACTAACATACAGAAATGCCAATAATTTCATCATAATAAATGAATGGTATAAAAATAACACATCCAAAGTAAAACATATCACAAAACTATCAATACAATATTTAATTTTTGTATCATAATAAACCAACTCCAGATAAACATAAAATTCATCAAAGGATGTTGACAAAGATGAAATCAAAACTCTTTTTAGAGAAATATCTCTTTCTATTTTGAAATCATTTAAGAGTTATATATTAATAAAATAAAACATTTTCATTGAAAATATTTTTATAAGCTTGTAAAGGAAGCTTCGGCTATTTTATAATGGCGGAAAATAGCCGCACCTGCTGTATAAGTTAAAAAAACATTCTTACCTTAATTCTGTCAAAAAGGTTAAAAAGGAACTTGTTTGGAAAATGACAGAAAGAGTCCTTAATTAAAATCTTATAAAAAGTCAAAAAGGGTATAAATGAGTTCATCCCATAGTCTTTAAAATAGTAATAATGATTTTTAATACATTTTTAAGAAACATGTATGTGGATGATAAAGAGGACCCAGTAGATAATTACGTATAAACAACCTCGGATATTGAAGAGATTGTGAAATAAACTCTTAACTTGTACTTTTCCTTGGTTAAGGGGTATGTTAACCTCATGTATAATGGTGAAATAATTGTTATTAAATTATAAAATAATCATATACATTAATATTATATCATATATGATCTTTTAACATTGATTTGTTAATAATATCATAGAATTATGGTTGTTTCGGGCGTTAACTTTCTCTTTTTATTTTATATGTTTTGTTACATAAGCCGTGTTTGTTATGGATAGGTTGTATCTTATTCATATCCAAAATTATATCATGTACATAAACATTATTTTTAATCATCAAATGAGAATTAGTCTCGAATGGATACAATGGGGAATGAATCTCCTCGCGTTCGTGGAGACGGTAGTCCGTACGTACGCATGAGCGACAATATCATCCTTTTGATATAAAAATAACACATAACTAGATTTTATATAATATATACAGAATCATTATCATGTTATATTTATTATTTACAAGAATTACTAATCATTAGTATACCCATCCAAATAATAATTTATTTAATAACAATTACACCACGACGTGGAGACGGTAAGCCATACGTATGCACGTATGGTGACATGTCATTCAAAGGATCGATAAAATAATGAGAATGGTTTTAAAATAATTATAATAACATCACAGTATATATAAGGTAATAGATTTATTATATTTAGAATGGTAATAACAAATAAAGAAGAAGTTTAAGAAGAAAGTAACTTGAAAGATGGTGGTGAAAACATTACCTCTTCTTCGGGTTCTTCTTTTTTATTTGATCAATAGGGCTCCTTACGTTGGCATTATGATCAAACAGATTCCTCTAGGTTGAAGTGAGTGAAGTTGAGAGAGTATTTGTTTAGGGGTTTGCCGATCCAAAAGGCTTTGAATATGTGAATTAGTGACAAGGGGGAGTGCCCTTTTATAAGAGGGGAACCTTTTGAAAAACTAGAAATATTACTTTATAATAAAATTCATATTCGGTTTATAATAGCTCCAAAGTGGATTATTTAAAGGTTAAGGTGGTTATGGGTCTAAAACAACTCAACCAATAGGATTTAGACCGGTTTGGGTCATTATATTAACCTTATATTGTAGTTTTAACTCTTAGTTAACTAGTTTGACACTTACCAAGTCACTTTGTATTTTTTTATATAGTTAATAAACATACTATATACGTCCAAAAGACCCCCAAGTAGTCCATTAATGATACACCTATCATGATATAAGTCTCTTGGCCCATCCATAGATTTTTAGGAATTTAATATAAATTAATAGTATAATATTTGTTTTAAAAACTCTTTTATGTTAATTTTGACACTATTGGGTATTTTGTTTTTGATAATTTCATAACATCATTATTACTTCAAAAAAAATTCATATAATCAATAATAATATGTCATATTAACCTGGAAAATTATTAGAATTCATAAAAAGTCTCAAATTACATTTATTTTGATATTTATAATATCAATTATTTTAATATTTTATTCATTAGGTATTTACTACATCACCATTGTGTCATAAATAAATTAAATTATTTAATGTATAAAAATTATAAATAAAATACCATTATGTAGGAACACTTTTTACCTTTCTAATTAATATTTATAATTTAATTTAGCTTATGTATAACCCTATATTAAAAATGTTTTAGTAAATAAACGTTGATTTTAACTCTTTTAACTCATCTTTGAATTAAATTATAATTAATGTACTAAACTAATCCAAGTGGACATAAATGATAATATTTTATTTGTTAGGTTGTTTTTGGTCTAGATACACTTGTCCAATAGAATTAGTAAATGTGATAGGGTAATATTAATATCATTTTTACCCTTAATTACCCTATTTACTTTTAACCGTGGTAAATAAAAGTAAAAAGTCACTATTCCCCAAAAATTATTTTCATATCATTGAACCACATTTTACTCTTTGATATTAACCGTGTCTCTTGGATTTTCGAAATTCCACTAACAGAAGCGGTAAAATTATGTTTCATGTGAATTTACAAATTCTTTTAGGAGGTGGGTAAAAGACGGTGAAAAGTTCAATAAAATTTTTATATATCTAAAATTATTCTAAACTAACTCCATTTAATTACATAGAACATATATATGTATTATTTATCTATTTTGAACTTAATTAAATTTTAATAAAATAAATAATTATTTAAATAAAAATTATGTTTTAAACTATAACTTAGTGTTTTTTTAACTATTAATCAAAAAATGGAACGTTTTAAAAAAAACACCAAAATTTCACCCTAGGCTTATTTCGATATTCCGAATCCAAAAATTAAGTCCATTTTGAATGATAATATTTATAAAATTTCAAAAATTGGGTATTACTATTCATAACGGATAATTTTATTAGTTGTGGTGTGTGTGTTAGAACTCGAAGTTTCGTACAACACACGCTACTATATTATTCAAAGGAAAGCGTACCGTGGAAGCTTTCGGTGTTACATTCTCCCCTCCTTCAAATAATTTCGTCCTAAAAATTTCTAGAGTACAACCGCATGAAAAGACTCAGGTGGTTCTTCATCAGATGTTTCTCGGGTTCCCACGTTGCCTCTTCCATCTTATGGTTTATCCAAAAAAACTTTTACCAGACGAGTCGTTCGGTTTCTCAGTACATGTTCTCTCATATCAAGAATCTTGACGGTCTCTTCACAATAATACAGATTGGGTTCTAGTTATAATTCCTCATAGGTTAGTAAATGCGTTGGTTCAGGCATGTATTTCCTCAACAGTGATACGTGGAACACATCATGAACTTTGGAAAGACTTGGCAGCATTGCCAAATGGTAAGCTACAGCCCCAATTCGATCTAGAATTTCGAAAGGTCTGATGTACCTAGGACTCAATTTACCATTCTTACCGAAACATATAACTCCCTTCCATTGAGATACCTTCAAGAAAACATGATCTCCTACATGAAATTCCAAATCCTTCCATTGGATATCGGCATAGCTCTTCGGCCTACTTTGAGCTGCTTTGATGTGGTTTTGGATAACCTTTTCCTTTTACATTTTTTCCTCCACCAGTTTTGGGCCTACAAGTTTTCTTTCACCAATATAATCCCAACAGGTTGGTGTGCGACATCTCTTTCTGTATAACACTTCATATGGTGCCATCTGAATACTTGAATTAAAACTATTGTAATAGGAAAATTCTACCAGGGGTAAATATTGATCCCACAAACCCTGAAAGTCAAGAGAGTATGATCTCAACATGTCTTCAATGGTTTGAATAGTCAGTTCTGATTGTCCATCTATTTAAGGGTGGTAGGCAGTACTCAAACAATGTTCAGTATCCATGGCCTTCTGAAGACTCATCCAAAATCGTGAAGTAAAATGGGGATCACGATCAGAAACAATCGATAGGGGTACTCCATGAAGTCTCACAACATCATTAATATATAGTCTTGTTAGACATTTAAGTTGTATATCCTCTCTTATTGCATGAAGATATGCTTACTTGGTAAGACGATCAACGATAACCCATTTTGCGTCGTTCCTTCTAGGAGTCTTTGGTAGCCCCATAACAAAGTCCATCGTAATATTTTCCCATTTCCACCGCGGTATGGGATGAGGTTGAAGGACTCCTCCAGGTTGTTTCCTTCCATCTTTCACTTGTTGAAAAAACATACATCTTGACACAAAATCAATAGTCTCCCTCTTCATGATGTCCCACCAAAAATGTTCCTTCATGTCTCTATAAATTTTGGTACACCAATGGTGTATAGAGAAATTGGAACTATGAGCATCATCCAAAAAGACTTTTATACCTTGATTTAAATATATTTACACATAATATCTATCATCATACCCAACTATGAGAGGTGGTAATTGAAAAATGAATGACATTACTTTGCAAGGTGGTGGTCGATAATACACATGAAAGATGATTTTATAACCCATTTGATGAAATTGGAGATGTTTATATTAAATAGACATAAAATAAAAAAGTTATATGGAAACTATTTTTTTATATATTCATGGATTAATAATAATTTATGGAGGTAGTGGAATGAATAAAAAAATTCATCGACCAATGTTACCTCTTCTTCAAGTAACCTCGTTATGATTTCCCAAAAAGACTTGTATACCTTGATTTATGACCAAAATAATATTTCAATGAATATATTTGGGAATTTTTGAAGTTATTTTTGTAGGTATTGTATGATCCAAACGTGTTTTATGGTGTGAAAAAATGGGAGTGTTGGTGGCCTTTTATAATTGAAGTGAGTGACACACATTTTATCATTTTCTAATAAAATGGTGTAACCATGGTTTTATTTTGAAACAATGATAATAAATGGAGTATTAAAATGCCTCATAAGTTATATGTATAATTATTTCCATAATAGTTATTTTAGAATGTTTTTTATATCATTTTCTCTAATATCTACTTAGTCTAACACCTGAAAACCACATTTTAACTTTAACCGTGGTAACTTGTTCTAAATTTTCATATTATTCATGATGGTAAATGAATTATTAGAACTTATTAGAAGATATGAATTAATATTATTCAAAATATGGATTCCATTTTTTTAAATTCATTTAATAGATCCTGATGAATTTAATATTGAATTTATAATAGATAAACAATGAGAAATCGAGGTTTTAAGAGAAAAAGTTCAAAAGTATATAATGTTTTTATATCAAAATAAAATTTAAAAAATTTTCAAATCAAATAAATATTATTAATAGTTATTTAATTTTTATAATTTTAAATTATAATGTATTAAAATGTAACTTATCATAATAAAAAAAATTAAATGGAATGGATGATTTCAATTAAATTTCTGTATTTTTAACTATTAATCAAAAAAATTATCTTTTAAAAAATTTATCCAAAAGTAATACTAATATTATTTGGACACTATAATTTAAAATATATATTTTATTTTTTTTAAAAAAAATTATAATATTTTCAAAAATTATATTTTATATAAGTTTAAAAAATATACAAAACTATTTTTAGAATAATATATATTCTTGTAAGAAATTGGATTTTTTATCTATAGTATAAAAAACATAATATGAAGTAAAAGCATTTAAATGAATAAATAATATATATATTTAATTAAAAAAATTCAACGATGGTGGTTTTATAATATAATTAGGAAAAAAGGGTTATTTCACATAGAAATATTTTCAGAAAAAAAAATATTTCATTTATTTTGAAATGGAATTTATATTCATTTCTAATTAATTGGTCATAAAATATTTAATATTAAATGCATGTGTAATAAATATATTCTTATAATTTACAAAATAATATTCAAAAAATCAATTCCAATTTCTAGGTGATAACTATAACATAAAATATATTAATAATATGTCAGGTTTTATTTAAACTCAATGTTATGTATAACATAAGCTATCCACAATGTTACATGTAATAGAAAATATAAGAATGATTAAATTTATTTGAAAAATATATATTTTAAAAAATATTAGTGTATTACAGAAGAGTTATAAAAATAATAATCTATTATATATAGAGAAAAAGTCAATGAAATGTGTTCCTTCAAATATTTCCATGAAAGTGGGTTCTGTAATTTGGTAAAAAAGGCTAGAGGATCCCAAGTAACATTTCCCACATCGAGATACATGAACTTGATGGGTTTGAAGAATATCACATATTACTCTCTCCAAAAAAATATAAATTTAATGATATATTCTTTGAAACAATTTTTAAGAAGTTTATACTAGATCTAGAAAATGTGATGACCTCCATATTTTTATGACAAGAACATGAACATTCAAATCAATAACAACCTGACGAAATTTTTTATCAATAAGGAAAAATATCTAGAAACATGACCTACCGTATAGTAAAATTTATATAGTGAAATCATATATTTTTGGGGGATATCATGGATCCTACTGGGGTGAGGAGAGAAAATACAAAAACATTCACTATTTCATGTATCAAAATATGGAAACCAAAATTATTTTTAGGTTGTGGGGGGATAAATGTAATTACATAAGTTTTAGTAAAACATTACTTATCAAAAAAATATATTTGATAATATTATAGGCACAAAAAACCAAAACCAAACCAATATATACCATTGTATGGTAGTAATATTATATACTAGTATAAATATTATTTGTGTTATGATATATAAATAAATATATACATATATACGACCAAACAATGTAAATTTGTCATTACATATTAACCCAACTATAAATAATTTGTAACTAATAAAATATTTTCTCTAAAATATTATTTTTCTCAATAATAATATATTTTTATTAAAAAAAATTTTACACTAAAAGAATTAGAAATATATAGGAAAATGAATAGATAATATAACAAAAGTTGATTTCATAGAAAATTAGTTTTTAACTGTGTTTTATTTTTTTATTATAAATTAAAAATATAGGATTTACTATGTAAATTTTGAAAAAATAGATTTATTATTTTATTTATTAGGGAAATGTAAACTTTTTTTGTGATTTTACATTTTTTATAGGTGACTAATTTTTAGTTGAAATGTGCATAAAGTATTTTTTAACAAATATCATGACATTTTTTTACATTTTTTTATATAAGAATATATATTAAAATGAGGAAATCTTTATATAAGATCAAATAATCATTTTATATATCAGTTATAAATTTTTTTAATAAAATTATATATTATAAATTACATTTTACGATGTATGTTATATTTTTAGAAAAAAAAAATTATTATATTACACTCTATGATTTTGAAAATTAATTTTTATTACTTATTAAAAATTAATATTACAAAATAAATTTTAATAATGTCATAATTATATATAAATTTGGTAAAATATTCCATTTTGTTTTTAGGTATAAGCGATAAATTACTTGGGAAAAAATTATTTATCATGGTAAAATCTAAAATGGTTAAAAAATATAACAGAAAATTACATAAAACATTTAAAAAATTTCTGGTAATGATTCTTTGAGTCATATAATGAACTTTTAACATATCCACTGCATTATATATCAATTTTCTGTAAATTCTTGAGTGTGGATTCTCATTATTTAAATTCTTTTGGAATTTATAAAAATAGGATTTTATTTAACTTATAAAAGCATAACACCTATCCTGAATCACCCTCACACCATAAATGACCTGTTTTAGGAAAATATCTATGAAACAGTATCCAAATTAATATTTTTCACCTAAAATTGTTTTTAATTTTCTCAGTATACTATTCCTTAAATGTTTAACCCATTCTCAAAAGAGACAATATAAGTACTGCAATAATAATTTCTAACCTCTCTGCCCAGTTTTCATTTTAATTATGTGCATTTATTCTTCATCAAATTTTATTAAATTGTATTAAAAAGTATAAATAATTGGAATTAATATATAATTATATTAATATAATTATTTTATTAAAATTGAACTCCTTTCCAATTTTTGTAAAGAAAAAATGTAATATAAATCATGTGTGTGTGGACTACCACAATCACAAAACCCCCTATTTTTTCCACTACCATCATCAAGAATGGTTTTAGTTTATATATGCTTATTATTTATTATATATGAAATTAATTTATAATGTTAATATTTCAAAACATCTATAATAAATATTAATGGTGATTATAAGGTAATCGATCGATATAGGTGAATGACCCTAAACTAGTTCATTTCTGATTTCATCCTCATTAAATGTGAATAAAATTCCCATTTGATGAAATTATAATTAATTATTCAAAAAACCAATTTTTTTTAATATTATTTGAAAAATTAAATTTGGGATGAACAAAAATCATACACTTCCAATACATAACTAGTAAAACTATAAACAACTGATGTGGGTGATTTTTTAAAAACTAAAAAATATACATGTTGATATTGACTATAAATGAAAATTATATATAGTTTTAGGTATGAATGTGGTTTTAAAATTATTTAAGAGTGTATTTTTTATACATTATTTATTATCACTTTCTACTTGTCATGGGTAATTGTGAGGTTTTTTTGTCTAATTTTCAAAATAGTGGGACATATTTTATATTGTGTATAGTAATTTATTTGAAACATGCATATTCACTGTCCAATTAAATCACATGTAAAAATATATTCAATTTCATGATATTTAAATTTCAATTTAAGTAATTTATCTCAATATTCAATGATTCATTCATTAACAATTTCATAAGGGTTTTGATGACTAAATTTATCATTCATTAGATCATAGTGTTTCATACATAAAAATAATATTCATTATTTAATTAATCAAATAATTTACCTATTAAATTTTTTGTTAGTGTTTATTATATGGGTAAATTACATCCCATAATTAATAATTACTTCTCTGAAAAAATTCCATATGAATTTAAAGTATCACATTGTTATGAATAACTCTAATTTTTACCAATGATGCTTTTATTCTTTGATCATGTTTTCATTCCTACCATTATTCTTTAATAATTTTAGGAAATTTAATATGGATTATTTTTTATGATTATTGTACATATTTTCACACATTTAAGAAACTAAAATTAAATATATTTTTTGATGTCGGTTCTAAAATACGTATTTCAAAATAATTAAAAAAATGTTTCCCATAAATGGAATATCAAATGTCTTATAATTCACTCCACATTTTTTATTCAAATTTACATGTGTTACAAATGATATATCATTACTCGATACTTATAATAAGGTTTTAAAACTTCTTTATTTTCCATTCACAATGATATTTTTTATTGTAAATAGTATTCTATCTTTTGTTACAATGATTAATTGGTTTTATCAAAACATTTTAATTTTCACAACTATTTCCATGCCAAATACCATCTCTCATGAATTTATGTTGTTATCACACTATGTATTTCATTTTCTTATGATTCCAATAATAAAATTATTCTTTTTATATCCAATTATTTCTTATGTTCATTTTATGTGATGTTTCTGAACATTTTCATTAACTCGTTATTTTTTAGTGGTTCATTAAGGCTTTATCATGATTGATTTTATGTGTCATGAATATGTTTCGATGATGATTGGTAGTCACAAATATATCCATCCAATTAATATTATTATGTTTTAATCCCACAATAATAATCAATAATGGAAATAATGTTTTTTCCATGTTGGGATGGTCATATTCGGTTGGCCCATATGATTATGAATGTATAAAAGGATTTTGTTCGTATAGACAGGAGTATAATGGGATTGTTCAAAAACATTCCTATGAATATGGTTTTTCCACATTTTTATTTAGTATCAAATTATTTAAAATTTCATATTTGAATTTAAATATCATTTTGTATACATTTTTTATTCTTATTTATTGTTTTTAATGTATTTTACATATTTTTATTATGATTACTTGTTTTATTATTTATGATATGTATTTTTAGCGATGTCATGAATTTTACACATCCTTAATGATAATTATATGATATTATGTTTCTCTATAATGCCTTATGATTAACATAAATGTTTATATGACCTTTAATTAAGATACATATGTCCTACTCGTGTCATCATTCATGTTAATGATCTCACACATTATGATACCTTTTTCCCTTACTGAGCATATGTGATCACCCCGTTCTTTTCTTTTATTCACCTAGATATACAGATGATTATATCATATGATATGGATTAAATGGAATACAAAAAAGAAAATAATATTGTATATTTTTTGTATTTTAAAATTGTTTTCTTTATTTAATCCACAATACACTAATCCTTTCAATAAAGGGTTTTTTTGAATGAATTGATATGTATTATCTAAAACATGAACATAATATATTATTTATGTTCTTTATATCTAGAGAATAATTATTTATATCAACAAAATAAACCTATATCTCTCCCTAATATCCATATATATGTCATATAGTTTACATTATTCTTAAAAAACCGTCCCAATGGTCTTTAACAAATATTCTAATAAGGATTCTAAAACAATATTTACATATTCTAACAATTATTCTAATATTTCATCCTCATTTTATATCCAATATATATTATATAACAATATAATCATGTTAAAATAATTATGTTTACTAAATTATGTTATTTTTATGGTAAAAAAATATTTTATCCCCCTCATATCCCAAGGAAAATATAAAAAGTAATCATAGGTATGTAAGAACAACCATCCCCATGAAGTGATGACTTCTTTCATATTTATATCTCATTGATGGTTATATAATTCATTATTGTGGAAATATATTATTATTATAACGTAATATTTATTATATATATATATATATATATATAATATTTTCCACCATTGAACCATTACTTAAGTTGGAAATAAAAATGTTTCATGTGCGTATGTTTGGATTACCACCTCCCATAGAGATTGTGATTTTTTATTACCAAATTACATGGACAATTGTAAATATATAATTAAATAATATATATTATATTTATGATATAATTTTGATAGTATAAATATAAATTATTATATACTATTAATTCATTCCATCCATTGAATATTCTAAACATCCCCCATGTGTATGTAAAGACTACCACCTATATAGAGTTATGTAATTCATTTTTTAAAAAATTATTTATTTGAATAGTAGAAAAGTATATATAATTAGTAAATATTATAATTATTTCTTGATTTATATAAAATATGGGATGAAATATTATCCAAGGTCCACAAACCATAACCATCGAACTAAAATATACAAGGAAAATGAATTATTTTACACAAATGATACTTTTTTATACTCATGCTACTGCTAAAAGGATAAATTTTGATTATATATTATTTATCCATTCTAATATATGTATAAATATATTTATATAATATAATTATAGAAAATATTTATTTATTATAGATTAGTTTTTAATTCTTATTTTGCAATATCATACTTAAGGTAAGGTTTTTTGATTGAATCAAATTTTTCATTGTGAATGTCGATGATAAATATAAATTCGGTAAAATTATATGGATCTTATACATAAAACCACATATATTTTATTAATATCTATTTATTCAGAAAATAGATATTTTATAGTACAATTTTTATCTACTTTGAAATTTCATTGATCAAAAATTTGATTTTAAAAAAATTGACCTCATGTTGTAGTTGGAGGACATAATATTTCTTCCTTATACACGTTATTTAAATTTTTTTCATAAATATTACTATATAGGATACAATGATTATATAAACTAATTAAAAACATAATTTATCTTCCTTTAAATTGGTTGAAAATGAATATTTACCATGAATTTTGAATGGGTTATTTTTTTTCTTTTTAAAAATGTGTGAAATGAATATTTGTTTCATTATTAAACAAAAAATGACATTTCATGTTTTAGTGGATGTTGTTTTCATTAAATGATAATTTACAAGCTTCCATGGTTTTAATAAAATAAAATAATTCAATATTCAATAAATTTTAATTTTTAATGATGCCATTGGAAATTCTTATTTTCACCAATTCTCAATGAATCTTCAAATACAATTTTAAATGATTTTTTCATTATATGTTTCCTTTGATGTTTCTAATGGTCCATTGAGGATATCATATAATGATAAAACCATTATTTTTCCTTGAGATTTATTTAGATTTTGTGATTATGAGATGTTTATGTAACATGTATTATTATTTGTAGTTATAATATGATGAATTGATCAATTGGTTTTTGATATTACAACACACATGTGTTTTTTTCATTATTTGATATGTGGATTTGTTAAATCAATCCAATATTTTTTTTACAACTTATATCTCATGTTATATTATGACTCATAATTTAGAGTGAAAATAATTATTATGAGATATTATTTAAAAAGAAAACATTATGAGTGAACCTAAATAATGGAAATTATGGAATTAAGAGAGAATCCAACCTAATTTGTGAATTTTTATACTAAAATAGTACTTTTTGTTATCCTTGAATAAGGAAAGTATTCTGTACACACATGGTTAATCCAAATAAAATCATATTCCATTTTTCATATTCCTATGATTTTATCACTTGGATAATAAATTATTAATGATAATTCCCCACACCTATGAATAATTTATTTTGAAATGGAAATGGTTTATTCTATAACTCATGATTTATGATATATAAATGATTTGTTATAAACATTATAATTTATAAAAATCATCCAATAAAATAATGAATATATTATTATTTAATATTATTATCAATTGAAAATTAATATGTATCCCATATTAAGAATCTGAGCCCACATGTTGATAGCTTTTCATTTTCCATAGTCTATGAATAAATTATTTATGTAAGATAAATTTCTTGATGGTGACATGAGATAAGAACATTTTGAGATATATCGAAGAGATAGTATGAAATAAGATTATTTTTTATCGAGAATCCAAATGCATGAAACCATAATGGTCCTTGGGTGTGATTTATTAATAAATTTATAGAATAATTATTAATCATTATGAAATATTTTTGTTTGTTCTTCTCTAGTCACCTCAGATGTTACAACATATTTTCTATGGTTCTATTTGTTTTCAATGAATATTTCATTATATAATTCATGGATATGATGGTTGATTGAGTGAGATTAACCCTAAACATAATAATGATATAGCCCATGAACTTGGGGAAATAAGTGAGAATATTTTTTATCCTTGAATAAAAATATTTATAGAGTCTTGTGATATGATAAAATTTTTAATTATTATTGAATTTAAAAATCATGGAAATGAAAATTATTGATTTGTGTTTGAAGTGTTTATATCAAAATTCAAAAGAAAACATTGTTGAAGAAAGTGGTTTATGAGAAGTTTACTATAAATTGTATATTACTATAATTCTATATATTTAAAAGGGATCAAGTATTTATGGAAGTAGGGAAACATGTGGAGAAAAAAATATTATTTATTTGGCACAAATACTACTCGAATCATTGATTAAATTACTCTACGAATAAATTTATTTGTTGATTAGGGCCAGTCATTATAACACGGCACACCAATACTTGAAATAATCTAAATTTATTGTTTTATATTGTATTATACATTAGAAACATGATAGTGTATTTGGAAATTTTTTTATAATTCAATAAATTAGTCAAAATTGTTTTGATCTAAATTAAACAATTTGAGAAGATATAGAGTTTCATTGAAGATTCACTAAAATAATATTATGAATTCTAAATTTTGTGTATTAGTTAGGGAAATGGTTATTTATAATATCTTATGTTATTTTAGTATATATGGGTGTTTCCTAACCCAATAACTCATTTCATAAGAAATTATAACATTTTTTAAGATGGAGATCCCATTTAAGATGTTGTTTCATTGTAATATATTATTTCTTTATAGAATAATCATTAAGTGTAAAAGAGATTATTTTTTCATAATATATTTTGAATTTTTATAGATGTGTAACATCCTAATATGTGTAGACTTTTTATTATTTGAATCTTTTATATGACTTGATATTATTAAGGATTTGTGGATCTAGTACGATATATAACATGAAATATGTCATTAAACCAACATATGAATTTGAAATAACATAAGATATTTGTATTATAACATTATGAGATTAAAAATATGAATCCACGTTTGATAGTTTTTCCAAATATCATTTTTTAAGAGCTTATTATGTATTAATTTTTTAATAAAAAATAGAGAATGTTGAGTCTATGACATGAATGACGTGTGTAAATGGTAAAAATAAAAACATTATTTATAATATAAGTGTTAGTTCATGATATTTTGGGACTTAATATGAAAAAATAATATATATATATATAACTATTATTCTGACCTAAAATGAATTATATGGTTCATATCATCATAATATTAGACACATATTGAATATTTGAGAATTTTGGATAAGGAAAAACTTGTGTATCTAATTTTGAATATTCAATGAAGGAAATAATATATGATTTTTGAAATATTGTTACTTAATTATCAAAATAACATGATTTTAGGTTTATAAATTACTCAATATTGAGACGATGATTATAAATTGAAATCATATGAGGATAAAATTGGTTCCTTATAATTTATTTACAAATTAGAAAATTTTAAAATCAATATTTGTGATAAATTTATGAATTAAAATCCATTGATGTTGTTTCTAGTTTTACTAGTTTAAAATTTTATAAATGTTTTATAAATTTGTGATTGATAATTGAGGTTTTCTTTGTATTAGGTTTTAATTAAGGGATATTAATTTTGGATGATATTTTTTAGAAAATTGGTGATTTTGTAATGAGTATATTTTTGATAGATAAAAATAGAAATATAATTTCAATACATCTGTGATGAAATTTATTATATTAAAATTCAAAAATAAAACTATGACTCAATCTGGAATACGGAAAATAGTTTTCACAATTTGAGTAATATTGTCAATATTATAATGATGAATATTTTTCATCAAGATGATGTTTTATTTTGTAAATATTATTTGTGGTATATATTTTATACAGTAATGAATTAGTTTTTTATTTTGAGAAATTGTAGATTTTTGTTTTGAAAAAATGTATCTCGAGAAAAGAATAATAAACTAAAAGAAATATTTAGATGAGAAAAAAATTGGGATGTAAATGTAAAGGGTTTTAGTGATATATTTTTTGGATACAAGCAGTTGGAGAAAAACATTATTTCCATCATGGGAGATACCCACATATAAAAAGTCAAGAAACAATTATACCAAATATGGGGTGTAAGAAAACTTAAAATATTATCCCTGGGGTATTTATATTTTAGAAATATTATTAAATAACTCATTTTAACGTAGTTGATAAGATATAGAAAACACATGGGAACCTCTAAAGAAAAATATAGACCTCTTATATAAAAAATATACAAAAAATAAAAAAAGAAAACTTTCAAGAGAGATATGTTGAGAAAATCATAAAAGAAAAATATATACACTTAGATAGAATGAAATAATTATGATAATATAATAATACTCATAAAATATGTATTTTTATATATGAATAATTAAGAATGAAAAAGTTTAATAATAATAAGAAACTAAAGAAAATACCACTTCATGTGATACTTAATATCACAAAAGTGATAAAGAGAATAAGAAGAAGAGAATATGTAGGTTGATGTGAATAGAGTTATTCCTAATATATATTCCATATCTATATTTGAAAATTTTTAGGGATGTAAAAAAAATAAAGTGATTAAGAATAAGATATATGCTTTTTTTGAAATAATTAGATCATTTTATGTTCATCAAATATTTATTTAAGACTATTTATCAACTTCAGTATCTGGGGAATATTTTTTACTGGTGGGATCTAGTATAAAGAACATGATGGATTCATTACCTGTTCACTTTCTAAATTAAGAGAAATCAAACTATTAATTAGTTTGTGAATGTTTTTAGTATGATATAATTACAATCCATGATAATTAATGATGATATTTTTGTTGGTAAATCTATAAAACATGATAATAAATGATCACAAAATGAAGCATGCATCCCACACCAAGGACAAAACATTCTGAAACACTTTTTTATAATTACTCTATATATTATGTATTTTATGATGCATTATTTATAGGGTATATAAAAATATATCAAATTTTTCATAGTGACACATGATTCTCCCTACCCCCCACTATTTGTTGTTTACACTACTGCACTAGGACACTCAACAACCTTGAAGTATGATTTCTATGGAATATAACTATCATTTCAACCTTAACCAACAATATAGAATTAAATTTATATATTTTTTATCTTGGATGTATTTAGAAAAATAATTATTTCGAAAATATTTTATTCTATAATACCAATTGTAGTCCAATGGGAATAGATTTATGAGATTAATGCGATTAGATAATTTGAATGGACTTAACACATGAATGAATGTGAAGAAAAAATATATAATAACATCAGTTTTTCATATTAGATAAAAACCCCCATTTATACATTTAATAACTCATTAGTAATTAAGTGGTAAGGAATTCCCTAAAACTAGAGTAATATTCAAGTGGATTTGGAACCCAATTATAACTATTCTATTTAAGTGGAATCCCAACAAACATCATTACTATACTTTTTATGGGAGTCACTACTAAATTATGATCCCATGACATTTATAGAAGTTTAATTAACATTGTTAATTATTTTATTAGGTAAAATTTTAAACATTGTTTTTTGTGACCTCAACCCCAGAATCATATATCTGGTGCCAGATACCATTAAATTAACCTATGATACAGGGAATTTATTCATAAAGGATATAATTATCTATTAGTATTTATATAAAAAATACATATATGAGTCCTGAATTACAAATGAATAGAAAAATTACAACAAAAATTATATAACATTTTTAGCTAAAGAATATACTTTTATATCAAAAGTAGTATTCGTTATAAAATTATGGGTAATTGAAACAAAATAAGGGTGAGGTCAACTTCTCAATAATGGTTTACCATAGTGAAATATATCATCTATCAATAATCATAATAAATTAAAAATATCAAATTATTGAAGGGATAATAAAATTTAAATAAATTGAATATCATGGAAAGATAATTCATAATCAATATGTAATGGAAAATAACATAAGACACATGCCATTTAAATCCATAAGATGATAGTGAAATGCATCTATAGATTATAACAAAGTGAAAGTATCATGTATAATGAAAATTAGACATTAAATAATGAAATTATTAATTACTAGATATCATGATTCCTATACACAAGATACCATAACTATCATGATCAATCCTCCAGAGTTTTTAATTCATTCCAGGTAAAAACTCATATTATTTTTGTTCATATCATTTATAAGGCACTTAACCTAAATATCTATCCTCTAGTCTATTTAAATATGATTGGTTATAAAAGCATGGGGTCTAATCCATTTTATTTCATTTAATTGGACTCCCTATGAATCATGGTGCTTAAGTAAAATGGTCCATATCCCATTTAACACATTTTCAAAGAATTCCTTTTACATCCACTAATCTATTTATGTCATGAAAAATGTGCCTCATCCAATATCTATATTGAGTAAAGAATACAAATTTTTAAATATTTTCCCCATTAATCATACAATATTCAATTTAAACACCATATGTAATAATTGTATATAGATTAGGTTATAATAGTATCCATTAGATAATAATATGGATATTTAATATAAATTAATATCCAATTATCATAGAGTAGTTAATATTTCATGGAAATGTTATTGACTACAAAAATGAATCAAAGATGTGAATGTTATTACTTTTCTTAGTCACAATTATCATAATGAATCCATATTATGATAAAGTATTACATGAATAATTTATATACCCATATGAATGACAATAATATTTTTATTAATGAATATAAATACAAAAAACTATCCTTAAAAAAAGTAATGAGAAAAATATCTAATTTGTTTTTTTTAAACCACTTCATTTAAAATAAAATTTAGAAAAGAAAATTATTGAAGACATTTGGAAGAAAAATTTCATTGAAGATAACCATTAAATATTATAAAATAATCATGAACTATTTATTTGGTAAAGAATAATGGGAATTTTGATCAGATTGTTCATGTTAAAATAATGCTTGTGATCACTTTTTTTGTTAAAGTTAAACGATAATTTATTTGAAATCAACCAAATTATTATATTGATTTATTAAAGAGTAAAATTGATTAAAAATGTCATTAATAAGATCTATTTAAATTAATAAAACCATTTTTAATTAATTTTTAAAAAATGTGGTTTTTAATAAAACATATTTCTGATCGAAGAGAGAAATAATGTTTGAATTTTAAAAAAATTATTTTATAAAACAATTTATGTATAAAAGAGTGTAAAAATGATGATATTAATTCAAAATTTTAATTAATATCATGTAGTGATTAATTTAATAGAATTTATTATGAACTGTTTATGTAATTTCCTTCAACTGATATTTAAGAGTGAACAATCTCAATTAAAATGAGAATGTGTAATAATCCATTAAAATGGTCATAACATTATGGTGAAAATTAATAGATTAATATATTTTTTATAAAAACAATTAATATAGATAAATAAATTTTAAATATAAATTAACATAATCAATTTTTATTCCACATATAATCATAGAATATTAACGATAATGAGGAATACAAATATCCCTAGAAAAGAAATTGAGTTAAAAATTTTAATCACTTAGTAGGAGTTAATTAAATTATCATTGGATTAAATAATTAAAATTGAAGAATAAAGTACCATTAATTTTTAATCATTCATGTTATTAAATTTTATGGGGTAGTATATACATCATATAAATTAAACTAGGTGCATTGCATTATAATATTAAATATTTAAAAGAATTTGTGAGGAAATCACTTACCAGATTCTTTTTATTTCATCTTAGTTTCTTTAAACACCAGTATACTGAATTTATATAGCTTATTAAAAATTTCTATAATAATATAAATATTTATGATATCATATATATTTATTTTATAACATCAGATAAACTCTTTGTTAATAATCTATTTTTATTTTTATTTTTTCAATTGTTTATTTTTTTTCTTTTTTTAGAGAGTTTTTACTTGTTATTTTTTTCTAACTAATTAATAATGGTTTCGTGAAATATAGAAATTATATAATTATTTAAATATCATATATATTATTTATATATGTATTTATAGTAATACATCAAATTTGGGGATGGTAAATTAAATGCAGCATTCATGGAGAGGGCATCCCATATGTATGAATGAACACAATCTTGATTTTCTATTCATAGTGAACTAAATAAAAGTAAATAATTTATATGTTATAATTAAAATATAAATTTTAGGTCATATATATAAAATATTTTCATTAAAAACATCCATAAACCATTCCATTTTTACAGTAAATAAATCACTTCTCTTCATGACGTAGTACTCTTTCATACACAAGGGCAATGTTATCGTAATACTAAAAAGTCAATATCATGAACGTATATGTGATATAATAACTAAATAATCATAATAAAATAATAAATATCAGATATATAATATATTAACTATAACTCCATCATTATTCCCAACCTATAAATGTTCTAATGAAAAAAATAACGACATCATTTCACGAGGCGGTAGTCGTCCACACACACAAATGATGGATTTATAAACCATTTGATGAAAATATGTGAATTTTTATGTAGTACCCATAACATAACAAAATATTATAATATTTTAAATACTGAGGTTATTATATAATGATGGAGAAATAAAAAAATGTGTAGAAGGTAAAAAAATAAAATTAATTTAAAAGAACAATAACTATTCTTCAAGTATCCTCATTTTATTAGCACTAGACCATTAAATGGGTTTCTTTATTGATAAATTAAGATTTGTATTATAATGGTATGGATTTTTGATATTAATATAGTCTAGGTTTTGATATGTAGAGTATATTGAAATTAATGATGGATGGGGGAGAGTGTGTTCCGTTTTATAGTTTAGGAGGAGTGGTATTCATGCGCATACTTAATGGTATTCACTATTGGGATGAATTCCATAACTCATGTTCCTCCAAAATTGAAAAATGATGGGGTTCAGATTTCATGTGGTCTATAAAACCCTCTACATATATAAAAAAATTTATAATGTTATTCCTTACTGTCAATGTTTCTTTATTTTAAAATTTGGGTTTTTTTCGCTAAGGTAACTAGTTTTCTAACAGAGGTAATTTGTTTATTATGAAAAAATTAAAGAGATAATTATTTAAAAATTTAAACCGATTGATTCTAAATATTATATCCATATTATAAAATAAAAATCCCCTGAGTTCGGGAAATTTATTTTTATAGAAGCACATGTAACATACAAAAACACTAGATTAACCATAATCATGTTAACAATTTTTTTACTAATTAAAGGCCAATATATTCATTATAAAAGTCATATTGGTATATGAATGGAACATGTTTTATATATATTAATTGTTAAATATATATTGGAATAATATACTATTGTTATTAATTTTAAAGTATTTTAAATAATATCATTTATAATAATATAACATTACTAACAATTTTAACATTATTCAATTATTTTGAGTTTAATAATTGTAAATAACTAAGGAATTTTAATATTTTAAATTAATATTTATTTAACATGATATATTCATATAAAAAATTGAAATAGAATAATATATAATACAATTTTATTCACATATAATATATTTAGTTTCATTTATTTTATTTTATTATTAATTAAAAAATTATTGTGTTGGTGTTTCATGAGAATTTTATGTAATATATTCATACATCAAAAACAATGATAAATTACTATGATAAAATAAAAATTTTCATCCTTCATAAGGGTATAAGTATAACCAAACATTTTTTTTCATATCCCAATGGATTATATTTATTAATTAAAAGAAAAGTATTTATTTGTTTTTTTTCATTTTATATCTTATTATATAGATCACATTCACAGAAAATTGTCCCAACACTATATTAAAATATATAATAATTATGTCTGGTTTAATGTAATCCCAAAAAATGGCTATTTAATTTGGTTTTTTCATTTTAATCAATATTTTCTACGTTTAACAATCGAGTAAACATGATTTATTGTAATCATTATAATTATTTTTAATAGTTTTCCATTAATAATTTTGGTAAAAAATTATTTTGATTATATTAAACATTATAAATTACTATATTTCCAAATTTGGAATCAATTTTTCCAATTTCAATGAACATTAGTGGAGTAGATTAATATAATATTAATCTTACAAATGTGGTGAAAAAAGGATTTTAAATTTGAAATTGTACAAATGATTAAAAAAATTTATATCAAAATTTAGTATGAAAATGAATCTAATGAAATATGTTGGATTAATTAATAATAACATCTATCAAATTATAATTTAAAAATATTTCACACTTTAGTTTTTCATAATAAATTTATTAAATAAAAATATGGCTTTCAATTAAAATTCAATATTTTCAGTTATTCATCATAAAATGAAACTTATGGGAAATATTTGTGGAAAGTTCATACTTGAACATAGAGGAAACTTTTAAATATATATAGAGTGTTATTGATGTCATTGAACAAATGAAAGATATAGATTAATAGATTGTTAATGGGATAAAAAATGTAAATCAAATAGGTGTAAAAGGGTCATTAATATCATAAAAAATGATTCTAAAAGATTGAAATTTTATTTCAAGGTATCATTCTATTTCTCAGGTGAAATAATTATTTTACCATCCAATAATATAAGGAAATATATATTATTATTATGTTTATAAATCAAAATAAATATTACATTATTATTTTGTTCTTTGATCAACTTCCAATTCAACCATTACATAAAATAAATGAATATGAAAAAATTAATTTTGTTGTTCCAAAAGTATGAAAATTTAAATTAAATATATTTTAATAGATATAAAATAGGGAAATGTAAACACACTTGTATGTAACATTTTCTCTAACCAATATGGTTACTGTATGTTATTAAATATATATAATTAATCTATAAAAATAAAAAATAACACCACCATATAATTATTAATATTTATTTTTCAATGTTTTTTTTAAAACAATTAATATTTAAATGGGTCATTATATAGTCCATTAGTATGCATGAAACGCTTATATTTCGTTAACCATGGGTTCAAGCCTACTTCCTTTTCGGATGTGATAGTTTTTCATACAACATGTAGCATGTCCTTTTAAATAATATTTTATTTTAATTCCTATAATGTGCAAAAAAATATGGTGGATATTATTTAAATAAATTTAATCATTAAATTACCATTTTTGTAATATTTTCAAAAAAATATTATTTTTTCTTATATTTATTTAAAAAAGTAAAAAAATATTTTTTTCGATTATTATTATATTTTAATTAATTATCATATTAACCTTAATTATTTTCAATACGTTTAAACTTGTGTCTATGAAATGTAGAGGGATTATTTCTCAAAAAACTTTTCAACTAAAACTAGTTCTTTCCATAAATTTCATCGAAAATATCCTTCTTATTAGTAAACTCCCAACACATATAACCTAAAAAAGAGGTGTTTATATTTTTGAACATATCTTCAGAAAAAACACATAAATACATGATAGTATCCATGTAGGGATATATTTCAAGGATGTTCTGTTGAATATAATCTTCACCAAAACAATTGATATTTTTTATATTATCTTCATAGTATATAATAATTTTATATTATATATTAAATGTTTTGGGAAATCTAGTTCTCTTGGGTGATACTAATGATACATTAATTCTATATGTAGAAACCTCGTCCCAAGAATCTCGAAGCATTTTCTTACTACAAAAACATGTTTCTAAGATACAAATAATTTCATCCCTGATGATGGAATTATTAATTTGACATTGTAAACATTATACATACATGAATCATGAATTACAATTGATGAAGAAAATTATAACATAATTTAATTTTGGGAAAAAAATTATTCCCTATTACATATCATTTTTTATAATATATTATATTTTTTATTGAATCATGTGTAAATGAATAAAAGAAGGGTGATCTCAAGTTTCATTTTGGGTAAAGTACATTGGAAGCATTCAAGATTCAATAAGAATAATGAATATGGAATGGGAAAGTAATGAACAAAAATCGATTTAAATAACATGGATATTATGGTATGGGAAGGATGAATCGATATGTGAAGGTCAATTATTAAAATAAACATCCATTTAAATCCATAAATTGAGAAAGAAATTCTTCCAATGATTATTTGTATAGATAATTGCTATGGATAATTAAAACTATATCTGAATGAAATAAATAGTTAATTATAAGATTTCATATTTCCCTACCACATTATACCTTTACCTTCAAGACCTTTTCTTAATAAAAATTAAAACATAATGTATAAAAATCTATATTATTTGTTTTAATACCTTTCAAAATAAAGTAACTATCATGATCTATCCTCGAGACAAATTAATACTTCATGGTTACTAATGAGAATGATTCATTTCCAAATGATTTCATCTCATGAGAGTAATGATTCATCGAGTGGATTTATTTTAATGTTCACCATCCTATTTTACACCCTTAAAATTAATTCATAATATATTTATTAATCAATTTAATTCTAACAATCAGTTTTATCAAATATCATTATATATTAAATAATATTGATTTATCAATATTTGTCTATTTCATAAAATATCAATGAATGTGATGACCATATTCCAAAATGTAATATAGTTTAGGACATAATCATATCCATAAAACAATATTTTTTTTAGTTTAGATAAATTTAATATCCAATTATCATAGGATAGTGAATATATAACGGGATTGTTGTTCACTACAAAAAATAAATCGACGAAGTGAATTCAAATACATTCTTTATAGAGAATGATCCTAAACCATTCCAAATAATATTAATGATGATATAAATACAACATATTAAAATTGTATAAATAATAATTGGATAATATCATTGATTAATAAAAATATAATAAAAGGATTTTAAAAAACATTCATGATGAAAATATCATTTTTTATTCTGAAAACAAATTTTAAAATCCATTTCATTGAAAAATAGATTTTAAAGACTAAAATTTCATTAAACAATTTAATATATACTTTCATTGAAAATGGAATTTTAATTATATAATATAATAATTATCATTTTGTTCTTTCATGAATGTTGGAAATTCCATTCAGTGTGTACACAGTAAAACATATTATCCCATCAGTTTTTTTGGTAAAATATAAATTGAAATTGTTCTGAAAATGACATAATGATTCTTTTGAAAAAATATTAAATGGTAAAAATGGATTAAATTTCATTTAATATATAATTTTTTATTTTTTATTGCATTTTTGAATACATGTTTAGAAAACAAGGTTTTGGAATAAACCATATTTCTGAATGAAGAGAAAAATTAATTCAATTTTTCATGTAAAACTTTCTAAAACATTTTTCATACCGATGAGTTAAAAAATAGTAATATTACATGAAAGAGTTCATTAATTACCATCCAGATAAAAATTTTAGTTTTTTATTAGTAAATTCTTATTATATTTCATTCATTTGATATTCAAGAATAATCAATCTCGATAAGATTGATATTGTTAAATAAACCATTAAAATCATTTTAATGTTGAGGTAAGAATTAATACATGTATATATATTTTGTGTCTCCATCAAAACACAACATATATAATACTAAATATTATATAATATATTAAATATTATTTAAAAACATAATCAAATAATTTTAATGACAATGAGAATGTAATATAACCTAATAAAAGGAAATTGAGTTATGAAATTATATACCACATGGTAACTCTTAATTCAAATTAACATATATGAAATAATTAAAATTTAAGCATTAAATTCCATAAATTTTGATTTATTAAAGGAATTACATGTCAAGGTGTAGTATATACATCATATAAAATATTATAGGTTCAAAACATTACAATATGCCTCAATGAAATGAAATTGAGATGAAATACCTTAACTAAAATGTTTCTTTTTAGTGTACATTATTTATCCTCATTGTAATAGTTTGAAACATGTAATTAATATATAGAAAAATAAAACTAAATTTTTTATATAATACATGATTCATTTAAAACATCATATAACTCATTTGTTAATTATCATTCATTATTTTCATTTCAACGGGTTTTATTGAGTTGTTTTTCGAATATGTTTTGACCTGTTATTTAATATTCATCATACATAGATCATTATTTCATAATATAAAAAATTCAAAAAATGATTCAAATATTATATAAATTTTTTATATATATTTATTATTATCCATAAAAATAGGGGATATGAAATGAAATGCACCATTTACAGTAACAGTATGCCAAATTTCTGTATGAATGTAGTTCTAATTTTCAAATAATTTTGAAAGAAAGAAAAGTTAGTTCAATATATATATATATATGATCATAATTGTATCATTATTATTTTCTATATATTTAATTTTTTTTAAAACTAACCATAATAGATTTCAGTTAATGTGTGAACAAATCACATCACTTCACGAGGCGGTAGTCCGCCATATATATGAGCGGCAATATTGTATTCCAATAAAAGGGAAAAATGTATGTATGTGTTATATAATAATTATAAATAAATATTAACATAATAAATATCATATATATATATATAACATAAACTGAAAATCCATCTTTATTCCAAAACCTGAAAGGTGGTAATGAAAAAATGATCGACATCAGTTTGGGAGGCGATAGTCCACCCCACAAAAAACGTTGATTCTATATACCATTTGATTGATGTATGTGAATTTTTATGTTATACCGTTAACACAACAACATATAATTATATATAAAATATTTAATTTGTTATTTAATATTTATATAAATAGAATTTAATTCGGAGTGTTAAGAAATAAATTAAAAACAGTTTTTGAAGAACATTACCTCTTTTCTATGTATTGTACTTAGATTTGCACAACACCATTAAAATGATATCTTTATTCAAAAAACAAGGATTCAATGATTAGTACAAAAATTATTTGGAGTGTATTTTGTAAGATATTTATTATAAAAATAACTTTATATGTTTCAGTTATGTGGGAGAGTGAGTGACCATTTATAGTTTTGAAGGTGTGTCATTCTTGTAATTAATCAACTGTATTCACTATTGGGAGGTCTCCTTTACCACATGTGGCACAAAATATTAATAATATTATGGATAATGTTTATGTGTAATATGAATATCTCATCCAAAAAAAATTATTTTTATGATGTTATTCCCCAAATTCTAATTTCCTATATTTTAACATTCATGTTTTCATTATTGTTAATTGATTTGTAGACTATTACATTTAACGATGAAGACTTAATTAAATATAGAAATATAATAAAAATCACAATAAATAATTGAAAATATTATTTTAAATTTAAAATATAAAAAATCCCATGTTTTTTGGGATTTATTATGACATGAGCTTATATAACTCGAGAAAATACTATTTTAAATGTAAACATAGTTTCAAGGATTTTAAAGGTAATGGTCAATATGTACATTATAAATTGTGATTTCTCTATTAATGGATAATATATTATATTTATTTATATTATAAATAACATGAAATAATATCATCTTTTATGTTATTTTACGTAATTTAATAAAATATAATTTATAATAATATAATATTAATTTCCATTTTAACATTGTGGATTTTACTTGAATTTAAAAAATATTAATTAAATATGTGAATTATACTATTTAAAGTTAAAATTTATCTATCATAATATATTCAGCTACAAAAAGTATGGGAACACAATAATTCTTTCATCATTCTCACCTTTTAATATTTTTTCCATCATTTACTATATTTATTTCATTTCTACATTGTTACTATGTTGTCCTTTCACAATAATTTTAAATAAATAATTCCTCTCTCAAAATTAAATATAAATAATCATCATAGAAAAAATAATTTATTATTAAAAAGTATAAATTTATATAACCAAACACAAGTTTTATATCCAAATCCCAAGGCATTGTATATATTAAAGAGAATAATATAATTTCTTTTTTTGTTTTATTTACCGAACATATTGTAGAGGTTATATTCATGGAAACATATAAATATATCTCTTGAAATGTTTTTAAAATGTTATAAGCCTCAAAATATTACTATTAAATTGGTATTGGACATGTTGGTAGGCCTTTTTACACCATATAGCCTATGTTTATCAATTATGTAAATTTCTTTTTACAATCTTCATTATGGATAGTTTTATATCCATTCACTAATCATTTTGGTCCCAAATTTAGTTTTTGAAACTTAGATATTTTAAATTATAATGATTCTAAATACATAATCCAATTTACTAAATTTAACTAACAATACTGGTAGATTTTAATTTCAAAATAATTCAACAAACATAAAGAGAAAGTGAGGTTTTAAGTTAAAAATGTTCAGAATATTGAAATATATTTATATATCAATACAAAATGATCATAACTAAAATGATCTAAATTTGATTAATTATATTATTATTTATCTAATTTAACATTACATAAAATTAAAAATATAATTTTTCTATTAATAATAATTAAAATGAAATGACGTTTACAATTATAATTCAATATTTTCTACTAATTAACAAAAAAAATGGAAATTCCCAAAAATATAAAAAAAATCACCCTAAAAATATCATTAAATTCCACCATAAAAATGAAGAGAATTTTTTCAAATAAAATTTTTTAGAGTGAAAAAATATAGTTTTAAATGATGTATACCATTAAAAGGTAGAAAAAACTACCAATAAAAATATAGCACTTATGCATAAAATTTGATTTTTTCACATGTTATGCCTACCAAATATATTAAATAAATGTGATTTTTTTGTAGAATATTTAATTTAAAAATTCAATTAATATCAACCAGTAATTGTAACTAATTTATTGTTTTATGATAAAATGACTATGATGTATAAAAAACTTTATGAAAACTTTTCTTTTATATTCAATTAGTTTTTATATTAATTTATGATTATTTACTTAACAACGAATTAAAATATATAATATTCTTTGTTATATAATCCCATTTAAAAATTCAAATTTAATTATTAAGAGATATGTTTAATTTTAAATAATGATATTAATAGTATTTGTTAAAACACTATCTTGCTTGTAACACAAGCCATGGGAGAAAGTTATTATTGTGTATCATGCAATCTAACTCTATATATCAAGTATTTCAACATATAAAATAGATTGAATTTATATAAAATATTATATATATCCTAATTTATCAGTATGTTGTACTTTTTTCTTCACATGGTGTTTTATATCATATACACAATTGAATACGATGTTTATATTATAAAATTTTGAGGTGTTAAATAAATAATAATTATATGGCATCGGAATATATATAATAATAATAAATAAAAGTAAAAATTAAATAGAGGATTGATAAATGATAGTGGTATTATTATATCATTCAATTATTGGACTATTAATCCTAAAAATTGATTCATTATCAAGTATTAATTTAGCAAGGCAGTTGTGATCGTGAATTCTTATTCTATCATTTTTCTTATATCTCACATATATTTATATCACATTTATATTTTATATCAAACTCAATTTAACTACCATATATCATCATCATACCATTGTATATCAATCATCAGTAGTCATACACATTAAACGCATTTAGAATAATTCAAACATAAAATAATAATATGTTCTATTTTTTTACCTAATATTCATAAATTTATTATTAATTGTAATAAATAATAAATCTTATTTTAAACATTTATTCACTAAATAACATACTATATTTGATCTCTATCAATCTCTATTTAATAATTGGCCTGGTTTGAAATAATCTTCGGAATAACTGACAATTTTAAAACTTTGAAAGAGTTTGAAAGTCAAATGAAGAAATAGTATTTTAAAATATAAGTATAAAATTTTAATATTATAATCTATAAATAGTAGTCTTAAATATGGACACAATATAAATATAAATTAATGATAGAGAATTTTCTATGATGTGATAATAAATTCCTTCCTTGTTTAATGATATCCTCATAGATGAAATCATGTATACTTAACTTCTAAGGCTTTATAATCACAACATAATAAACATATTCATAGTTTGAGAAAAATTAAATTTCCATCCACCTAAAAAATAACTTCAATTGATTAATTATTAGGGTTCTAGGTATAAATAACATGGTGTAGTTTCTAAGATTGCTACCAAATAATTATTCCCTCTGTGGAATTTTTTTTCAAATGATAAATAAAATCATCTAAAACTAAATAATATTTTTTTAAATGTATTAATAATTTCAATGTGTATTATATAAGAGTAAATTTATTCTATTTTGAAAAGAAATACTAAAAATTATATAACTTTTGAAGATTAAATAAAGTAATATTAACATCAAACATCTTTTTTGAAAGTAACATCTAACTCTCTTAATTGATAGTTTAACCAAATTTGATAAGTATGTTTTTAACATCTAGAAGTGATGAATTTGTAATAGTAACTACATTTTCCAATAATATTATCCTCTAAATGAATATGAGTAATATCATCAAAAATAATGATCATAAAATTAAAAACATTCTCAATAAACCATATATATAAGAGAAAATTCTTGAAAATAGTATAATTTTTTAGAATCATTACACTATGAAGTATCATAATTTATTGAGTATACATAAGAATGCGTAAAAGTAAATTATGGATGTATATAATTTTTTAAATATAATGTTTAATAGTATAAAAATAATTCAACAATGTATGTTAGAAATAAATATATATTTTTACCAATTTTAATGATAATAATAATGGAAATTAATGTTCAGTAAACGATAAAGAAAATTGTTTTAGAGACAATATATTTATTTTCATCTAAAAACAATGTAGTGACTATGGAATATATACATTACAAAAATATAAAATATCATAATAAAAAATATTAAAACATAATACTTAATAAAAATTAATGTGAAGTATAAGTAATTATAAAAATTTAATAAATGTATAAAATTATGTGGAAAATTTTAACTCAACTAAATATAACTTATATATAATAAACATACAATAATAAAAAATAATCAAAAAATAAACCATAAATTTTTGAAAAATATGTAATTACAATGTATTAATAAACATAAAAATACTAAATTGTATTCTATATCAAAATTAATTCTACTCTAAACCAAGATATATCATATTATAAAAATTTTCACTAAACTACAATTATGGACATGATAGAAAATAGAAATTAGTTGTATGACTAGGGCCATAATATCACCATAGAACCAATAGACAACATTGTTTCATTGATCCAACTATAACCCATTTAATGCATCATTTTACTAACCAAAATCTCAAACATGTAATTTATATATCAAATATATTTAATAATCAAGGTCTGTGAGTAAAACATCGTGGTCTTATAACCCATAATAAAAGGACACAACCTTAAACATTACATAGTCTTCAATTTAATTAATATTTCATATTGAGGATATTTTCAGTTTTAGAGTTTTAGAGAATTAGGCCATAACTGTAACATGTCATCTCAAAAATTACAAGGAATACACTTATGCTGAGTTTCCATTTTTTCATTAAATTAAAACTCTTGAAAAAGAAGATCCATGTCTACCTCCATGTTTTAGACAACCTTACTTTTCATTGATCCCATCCTTGACCATGTTCATCTTTAATTCCTATGAAAACATTTCAAAACATGGGATAGCATAAAAAGAATAGTAAGGGTTATAAAACAAAGAAAAATAAAATTCGTTCATAAATACATAAAAAAACATAAACTCTTTTACTTACCTCATGAAAACATAAGATTTATGAATAGTACATAGTAATCAAAAATCATAAAAGTACTTATGGAATTCATATAATACGTAAATTGTAGTTATGAAAGCTACATAGGGAGTTATGTTGGAATACCCATAACAGTATATTCTCTAAATCTCATTGGAGAAAATCTCGTTTACCTCCATCACATTACCCAATGCATTAAAGATCTATCTCAGGCTCACCTGCCCAATGTTTTTCACAGAACCACCCATTTATGTAAACAATGCCCAATAACCATAACATTATCATAAGACATGTATAATGGAACGGTAATATTTCTACATTCTAATCACTATATATCAAAACTAGTATATTCAAATAAATAATCCATTATCATACCATTTTCAAAACAATTTAAAACATTTAATAACGAGATTTTTGAATAAAAGTGTTCCATTCCACATTTTAAATTTTAAATAAATTATAATTTTAAAACATTAATTTACATATAAATAAATCCTTAAACCATTTTGTAAACATTTAAATTAATGATAAATACTTGGAAGAATAAATCTTTAAAACATTTAAAACAATATTTTAGTTAAAGAGTTTTTAACAAAATGAGAGAATATTGAATACAAATAATCAAGGAATAACATAAAATCAGAACTTTATAATATCATTAGAATAAAGGGGTTCATGATATAGTTTGCCAAAGTATAGTATATACACAATATAAGGGTTAATTGGTTCATAACAACTATTAAGTCTCATTGGAATGTAAATTGAGACAAAATCCCTTATTAAAACTGTATCCTTAGATTATGGATAAATAAATTACATAATAATGTGTGAAAATTATAAATACACTCAATATGATTGTTTATTTACTGAAAATAAATTAGAGGACATTCACACATGTTCTTTTTATGACAAAACCAATGACTTGGATGTTTAACTCAATGAATGGAAATTGAGTTAAAATTACTCTTATCAAATTAATATCGATGAACCGAGAATTTATCAATGAAGTGATTATGTGTATTAAAAGTATATCCACCAAAAAGAGATTAGAATATATATCATATATAAGTAAAAATGATTCCAGACATATTCATAGAATGAAATAGTCAAGAAGAAGATGTTTAACCCATGGAATTTAAATTCGGTGAAGAAGTTCCCTTGTAGAAATATAATAGCCTAGCGGCATCACAATAAAATTCAGAAAAAGAGTTTATGAGAGGGACATGGTTATTTAATAATGTGTACATAACATTTAAGTCAATAAATATATATAATAACAAACCCCAACACAAGATGATGAAAATTAACAGACATAACAAAAAATATGTCTTTTAAAAATAACTGGTCGAAAGGATCCCTTACCAATTTGGTAACTTACGAAACATACAACCCATGAAATAATGTTATTTCAATGAAAATTTAAATACTCATAAATTAAATTATATTACATAAATAATAAAATCATGGGCAGTATATCCACCACACAAAATTAAATAGTTCAAAATATAGCATGAATCTCACGGGAATAAAAAGTGAGACAAAAACCCCTTACCACGTTGTAATCAATCAAGTCGGATGACCAAAAGATAACAACCAAAAAATAAATCATAATATACCATGAATATAAAGAAAATAATGATAATATATATAAAATTGCTGTATTGAATACACCACATGCAATAAATAAGTTTCAAACAATGGAAATCTCACGGAATTGAATGTGAAATAAGAAATCCCTTACCTCGTTTCCGACATGACTTGTTTATACCTTGTTCTTCAAGAATAATAAACTAATGTAAATTTATACTTTCTTAAGAAACTTTCAAGTTCATTATTCCTTTTATATCACTTATTACCATTTTATATACATTATTTAATCATTTATGTTAATAATGGATGTTTTGTCGATATTTATTACTTGAGTCAAAAATGAACACCCTATAATTACATGTTGTCCATGTGTTCAATATTCCATTATCTATAGAATTATATTCATGATTTAGAGATCATATAAATAATATATATCCATTATATATATGTATTTATAACAGTATATTACATTTTAGAGATAAGAAATGAAATGCACTGTTCATGGAGACGGTAAGTCGTACGTACGCAAGAACGCTACATTTATTTCTATTTCATATTTTAATGGAATTAAAACAAAATTATACTTAGATATATTATAATTCCAATATAATATAATATATAATATCATTGACTCTATCCTTGATACATCCCACATATGGCATTAACGGGTCATATCACTTTTAGGGGGCGGTAGTCCGCATATCCTCAAATGAAATTATCGTGTTTACCCATTATTTAAATAATAAAGGTAGGATATAAATGTAAAATACAGAAGCATAAAGAAAAATTAAACATAATATATATCATATATATATATATATAAGATTCCTTCTTAATGGCCACCATGAGACGTGGTAGGAGATAATCGAAAAATCATTGTTCTGTGAGGCGTTAGTTTTGTCATCAATGGAAATAGTATGTTATTCACCCATTAGATGGAGGTGTGTGTAATTTTAGTTCGAATAATTCTCATAAAAACATCCTATTATATTGAGGATACTTTTTATGTTATAAATGTTAATAATAAAATTATTTTAGGGGCTGGATATGTAAAATAATATAAAAGAAGTTAAGAGGAATTGTTACCATTAATTTGGGTAACTCCCTTTGGTTTGAACCAAAAGGGATTCTTGAAATTCTTTCTCCCTTAGTTAAGTCTTCTAAAAGGAGGATATGGATTTCTAGAGCTTATTTGGTAAGGTTTTGGACGATCCAAGGGGCTTGAGAGTTGTGAGGAATGAGTAAGAAGTGAGGGATTTTTATAAGGGGGAGGAGGGGTTCTTTAGGAAAGTGTGAAAATATTATTTTATTATATATTGATATTTGGTTTCTAAAAGTCAAAAACTAATTAAAATCAAAGATAAGATTACTAAAGGTAGAAATAAATTCATACAATATGAATTGGACAGGTTTTGGAAGTTATTTTAATCTTTATAAGTATATTTATTTAAATATTTTATTAATGAGGTAATCACAGCATCAGGATTGTGTCTTAAATAATTTAAATTATTTGATGTATAAAAATTATATAAAAATTACCAATATATAAGAAATATTTTTATATTTCCAATGAGTATATATTGTTGACAATATAACTTATATAACTCCATGAAAAAATTAATTCACTAACAGATATTTGTTTGTGTCATTTTTGTATTTACATTAAATTAATTAATCTAAAGTGTCATAATCACTCATAAGTGGCTCCATGGGGTCCCATAATCGACCCAAGGACTCCTATGGTAGTACATGACTAAACCAATATGTATAAGATATGTTTTTGGGTAATTGTTTATTATTATAATATTCTTTTTACCTTAAATCACCATATTTACCGTTAACTGCAGAAAATAAAAGTCAAAAGTTACTATTAACCAAAAATTGTTTTCATCTTATCGAACCAAATTTTACTTACTAATTACAACCATTTATGTCATAATATTTAAATTCAATTCACCGAAGTGGTAAAATTTCATTTAAATGAAAAATTCTGTTTTTTAACAACTACTTAGTGGTTTCACTATTCATCAAAAATTGAGGTTTTTCAGAAAAATACCAAAAATTTAGCCTAAGCTATATTTGATATTCTGAATTAGAAAATGATTTATATTTTAACAAACTAAAAACATATAAGTCACATTAATTAATTTAAAATTAATTCCCATCGTTAAAACAAATAACGTGTTTTTAAGAAACAATAACTATCAAAAAATTGATACTTGTTTATGTCCTATTACAAATTGAAATTAATTAAATGACCAAAATTTGATTAAATGGTAAAAATATATTATAATTAAACATTAAAACCAATTAATAAGATAATATAACCATATAAATAATTTATATTAAAAGTCAATTTTGAATTAAAATACAGTAGTTTTCATTATTGATTAAAAAATGGATTTTATCATAAAAATACCAAAAATTTACCCAAAGTAAAATTTTGATGTCTTGAATCTATAGAATATTTTTATTTTTTCAAATATAATATATAAAAATTATCTAAACTATAGTTAAAGAGGATTCTCCATCAAAAGGCAGTAAATCGACCTTTTACTAAATATTAGATTATTTATGCTTAAAATTATATTCATTCATATTTTAAGCCCCTAAATTTTATTTGATAAATGTAAAAACATTTAAAAAACATTTATAATAATATTTTATTAAGTTCTATTCATTCCCACCAATACAACGACTAGGCATTAACTACCCTTTAAAATAATAATATTATATTATTAGTGTGCAATGAAAGATTTCAAAGAAACCTGTTGTTGCCTATCAGGTAAGCCATCCAACATAGAATACCATTTAATATAAAATTTATAATTAATTCACAAATATTAATAAATATGAAAATTTCATATTATTTATTTACCTAGGATGTTACATCATTCCCCCCCCCCCCTTTTGGGAATTGCGTCCTTGCAATTTAACAATTGGGCATGGAAATATCATTGAATGTCCCACATCAGAGAAGGAGTAAATTAAACTATGACATTAAAATAATGAAAGATATGTACAGAGGTCACCTGATATAATATATACTGGGATTCCATGAAAACATGGATTTGGTGGAAAAATTAACTCTCATAGATTAATAGAGAGTGATATAGAACATGATCACAAAAAGTTAACAACCACAATACTATAAATCTATGGTTGGGTAAAAGTCTGAAAATAAAAGAGAGCTTATAAATTTTTTACATCAAAATAATATTTATATAGTTGATGAATTTAATTAATAACTAGACTATAATCGTAAGGAAATATACTTACTTTTCATGTAGAGTGTCATCATTTAATAAAATTTAACCACAAACTCATCCTTTATCCAAACAGTGAGTATTCAGAATGACTTGTTCACATTAAATGTGCAGTAATCAACTTCAAGAGAATCACATAATACGCAAAAGATGAAATATATATTTCCCTTGATTTAATTTATTAACTAAAACCAAAATGGTTAGTATGATATCATATAATCCACCAAAAGGATAATCTTTTATAAAAAGAAATACTACTATTAATCTCCAAAATTCAACAAAAAGTACCCAAAGATCAAGAAAGACCATTAAATACACAATTTTACTCAAAATTATTCAAAATAATAATAACTAAGATTGAAACGCATAACATATAAGGATTCAATCTCAAATTATTCCATGATAAATGTTAACAATTAACTCTAAAAACATAGACTACTCTTAAAGTCTCATTCTGAATAACAATTTTCCAAATCACACATTCTCTATGATAGTATAATTATTTCCATATATAACCCAAATCGCTATACGTCCAAAAATAAAAAAAAATATTTTTCCATAATTAAATTTCAATAGTTACTCCACAAATGTAATCCTATAGTGTTTTATTTTTCTTAAGAATATAGTATTCCCAAAAGAGAGAACGTCTTCCAAAATCAATTTTATCACATAATCACCAAATCATTTTCATATACCAAGGATATCCATTTGATAAAACATAAGATCATAAATCAACTTAATCTAGATCAATAAAATTATTTAACTAAAAAAAATAAGTCATACTAACCAGGGACATCCCGTAGGCCACTTGTAGGTGAGGGCCCTTGTCGCCCTTCGGTTGTGGGTTTGATTTCTTGCAGCCTTGCCGGATGTGATAGGTTGTCACCTATCCTATGGGTTTTCCATTTTATAAAGCTAAAAAATAACCCAAACATGTTTTAACATCAATGGTTTCATTATACCTCTCATTTTCATCCCAATTATTTATGATCTCAACATCTTAATTCTTGAAGTCTTATATATATTTTCATTCTTTTATTTCACCACCATATGATAAAAAACGATTCCTAAAATTAAGTACATCATACCTTGATAAGGTTGTCCACTTTGTTTCATTATCATCTTGTTTCTATAGGTAGAAGGTCCACCCATTGAAAAAATGATTTAGAGATCCTACAAAATCATTTTCTTCCATCATCCAAATACACCTCATACTACATGGGTCATATGGGTTATTACAGAAGAATATTTTTGTAAAATAATGAAGCATGACATATAATTTCAAAACATCTGATTAAAACATGATTTCTATAAAACAATCGGACAAAATTTGAGTTGAAACATTCAATTAATGGTCTTTTTAAAATACCATAAGTATGTATTGAGAGACTATATTTTAAAATAAAATTTAAATAGGATGAACAAGGGTCTCCTTCATTATCACCTTTTTCAAAAATCATAATATGATTTAAAATCTTGTGATGAGGTAAAATATTTTAAAATTCCTTTATTAAATTTACCTTTCTCGAAAATATGAGAATATTGGGAAAATAAGATTCGTTTAAATAAAACCCATGTTCCATGATGATAATGAGGTATAGTGGAGGTGTTTGATATCTCAAAAAAACTGCTTGCAGGTGAGATATATGCTAGAAAAATATTCACAATCATCCGAACATGACATTGTAATAATTATTGCAACCAAGTCATCAGGAAGAGATAGGAATGTCATTCGTGATCCTCCTCCTTCCATTTGTAACTGAATTTCATTGATCTGAAAAGATATAAAACAAATATTTCACTAAAATAATAGACATAGGAACTAACCAAATGTCTAACAAAAATTATTAATCCCTAAATTTTTCTAGACCTTCATTTGATGCCAACTATAAAGACCCAAACATAAAAAGTACATAATATTGAATTAAATGAATAATTCACATTTAGGATATTTTTAGATTTATAGTTTTAGAGAATTATAACATAAATATTACATAAAACCTCAAAAATTACGAGGTAAACACTTCTACTCAGTTTCCATTTTTTGTAAAATAAAAACTCTTAAAAAAAGTGTCATGTCTAGTTCCATGTTTTAGACATCATTACTTTTCCATGACCCCATATTTGACCCTATTAATACTTTATGTCCTTTGAAAAAATTTCAGAACTTGGGATGATCATAACAATCTTAGATTGGGTTATAAATATATCAAATAAAACATTTGTTCATAAATACACACAAAACATAAACTCATTTACTTACCTTATGAAAACATAAGATTACTCAATAACACATAGTAATCAAAAATCATTAAAGTACATAGGGAATTATTATCATACATACATTTTAGCTATCACAACTATATAGGGAGTTACATTGGAATACCCATCACTGTATATTCCCAAAATATATGAGGAGAAACAATATGTTTACCTCCGTCACATTACCAAATTCATTGGAGAGCTATATCGGGCACACCCACCCTAGGTTTATCGCAGAACCACCCGTATAAATAAAAAATTCCCAATAACCATAACATAATCATAACACATAACACAATAATAATGGAAAGATAACATTTCCACATTCTAATCACTATATATCAATATCAATATATTGAAATAAACAATTCTTTTTCAAACCATTTTCAAAACCATTAAAAACATTTAATAAGGAGATTTTTGAATCAATGTGTCTCATACTAATATCAAAATTTTATATAAATTATCATTTGAAAAAATTAATGTTAAAATAAATAAATTCATAAAACAATATTTAAAATATGGACATTAATGATAAATATTTAGAAGAATAAATATTTAAAACATTTTAAAAAATATTTTAGTTAAAGTGATTTTTAAAAATGAGAGACTCTTGAATACAAATAATCGAGGAACAACATTGAATCCGAACATTATATTATCATGAGAATAAAGGTGGTCATGATATAATTTTCCAAAGGATAGTATATACAACATATAATGGTGAATTGGTGCATAACAACAATGAAGTCTCAATGGAATGTAAATTGAGATGAAATCCCTTATAAAAATTGTATCCTTAGATTAAGGATAAATAAATTACATAATAATGTGTTAAAAACAAAAATACACTCAATGTGAATAGATATTTAGTGAAAATAAGTCATAGTTCTTTCACACATGTTCTTTTTATGATAAAACCAATGACTTGGATGTTTAATTCAATGAATGTAAATTGAGTTAAAATTACTCGTATCAAGTACATATCGATGACTTGAAAATTTATCAATGGAGTGATTATGTGTATCAGATGTATATCCACACAAAGGGGAGTGGAATTTATAACATTAATAAATAACAATGACTCCATACATAGTCATAGAATGACATAATCAGGAAGTAGATGTTTAACAAAAGAATTGAAATTGGGTGAAGAAGTTCCATTACAGAAATTGGACATCCTAGCGGCGTCACATTAATATTCCAAAAATGAGTTGATGAGAATGAAAATGTTATCTCATCGCTTGTACATATAATTTACATGAATAAGTATATAGAAGAACATATCCTGACACAAGAAGATGTAAATTAAAAAAATAACAAAAAAGATGTCTTTTAAAATGAATAAGGTGAAAGGTTCCCTTACCGATTTAGTAACATATGAAACATACAACCCATGTAAGAAGGATAATTCAATGAATATGTAGATACGAATAAATTAAAGTATAATACATAAATAATACAATCAGGGGCAGTAAATCTACCCCACAATAGGAAATAGTGGAAAATATATCATGAATCTCACGGGAATGAAAAGTGAGATGAAAATCCCTTACCACGTTGTAATCAATCGAGTCGTATGACCAAAAGTTAATAACCACCAAATAAATCATAGAATACCCTTAATATAATTATAATCATAGTAATATATATCAAATGGAAGTACCCAATACACCACATTCAATAAATAAGTGTAAAACAATGGAAATATCACAAAATTGAAAGTGAAATAAGAAATCCCTTACCTCGTGTCCCACACGGCTTGTTTGTTCCTTCTTATTCCTGAATAATAAACTATTTTTAATTTCTACATGCTTATAATCCTTTTTCAAGTTTATTATTCATGTTATATCACTTATAACCATGTTATAGACATTATTTAATCATTTATGTTTATAATGGGGTTTTTTTGTCGATATTTGGTACTTGAGTCATAAATGAACACCTTATAATTACATGTTGTCCATGTGGTTAATAGTCCCTTATCTCCATAATGATATAAATGATTTAGATATAATATAAATATTATATATCTATTATATATGTGTATTTATAAATGTACAAAACATTTTTGACATTAGAAATTAAATGCATCGTTCATGGAGACGGTAAGTCGTACGTACGCATGAATGCTACTTCCATTTCTATTTCTTATTTTAATGGAATTAATACAAAATTATAAATAATTATATAATAATTATAGTATTATATAATATATAATATCATTAAATATATCCATTATAGGTCCCGCATATGGAATTAACGAGTCATATCACTTTGAGGGGGCGGTAGTCCGCATTTCATTAAATAGAATTATCATGTTTACCCATTATGGAAACCATAATGGTAGGATAAAATGTAAAATACCAAATAATAATGAAAAAATAAACAAAATATATATCATATATAAATAATTTTCCATCCTAATGGCCACCATTAGAGGTGGTATGAGATAATTGATAAATCATCGTTTCATGAGAAGTTAGTTTGACATTCATAGAAACAGTATGTTCTTCACCCATTAGATGGAGGTGTGTGTTTGTGTAGTTTTAATCCATATCATAACAACATACTAGTATATTTAAGAAACTGGTTTTGTTTGACAATAGAATAATAAAATGAGTTTAGCGGTTGGAGAAGTAATATAAAAGAAAATAAGTTAAGAGGAATCGTTACCTTTAATTTGGATAACTGTTTTTGGTTTGAACCAAAAGAGAATCATAACTTTTATTCTCCCTATGGTACGGCTTCTAGGAGGAGGATATAGATTTTTAGAGCTTATTTGGTCAAGGGATGGATGAGACAAGGGACTTCAGAGGTGTGAGGAATGAGTATGAATTGAGGGCTTTTTATAAGGGGGAGGAGTTGTTCTTTAGGAAATTGAAAAAATATTATTTTATTTTATATTGATATTAAGTTTATAAAGGTCAAAAACAAATTAAAGTCAAATATATGATGACTCATGGTAGAAATAAATTAATCCAATAAAAATTGGACAGGTTTTGGATCTTATTTTAATCTTTATAATCTTATTTATTTAAATCTTGTATTAATGATGTAATAATTGCATCATTATTGTGTCATAAATAATTTAATTTATTTGATGTATAAAAATTATAAAACAATTACAAACATGTGGGAAATATATTTATATTTCCAATGAATATGTATAGTTGAAAATATAACTTTTATAACTCCATGAAAAAATAAATTTACTAAAAAATATTTGTTTATGTCATTTTTCCCTTGACATTAAATTAATTAATCTAACGTGTCATTATCACTAATAAGTGGCTCTAAGGGGTCCCAAAATCAACCCAAGGATATCCACGGTCGGACATGACTCAACCAATAAGGTTAGGAAAATTGTTAAGGTAATTTTTTATTATTGTAATATTCTTTTTACCTTAAATTACCCTATTTATCTTTAACCGCAGTAAATAAAAGTCAATAGTTTCTATTCACCAAAATCTATTTTCATATTATTGAACCACATTTTACTTACTAATACAAACCATGTATGTTGGGTTTTAAAAATTCAATTTACATAATCGTTAAAATTTCTTTTAAATTAAAAGATCGGTTTTTTTAACTACTACTAACTGGTTTCACTATTTATCAAAAAATGATGTTTTATAGAAAAATACTGAAAATTCAGCCTAAGATATATTTGATATTCCTAATTAAAAAATTATGTCTATTTTACCAAATTAAAAACATGTAAGTCACAATAATTAATTTAAAATTAATTCTCGTTGTCAAAACAAATAGCGTGCTTTTAAGAAACAATAACTATAAAAAGATTAATACTTGTTTATGTCCACTTTCAAAGTGAAATTAATTACAATGAATAATATTGGATTAAATGGTAAAAATATATTCTAATTTCACTTTAAAACCAATTAAAAAGGTAGTGTAACCATATAAATAAATTAGATTAAAAGGAAATTTGCATTAAAATATAGTATTTTTCATTATTCATTAAAAAATGATCTTAAGTAGACAAATACCAAAAATATACCCAAAGTAAAATTTTGATGACCCAAATCTAAAGAAGAATTTTATTTTTTTCAATAAAATATATAAAAATGACCAAAACATGATTTAGAGAGGTTTCTCCATCAAAAGGTGGTAAATCAACATTTTACTGAATATTAGAGTATTTAAGCTTAAAATTAGATGCATTTATATTTTAATACCCTAGGTTTTATTAGATAAATGTAAAAAAATTTAACAAACATGTATAATCATATAGTAGTTTGTTCTATTCATTCACACCAATTCAATGACTAGGTATTAACTACCATTTAAAATAATAATATTATATTATTAATGTCCAACATAAGATATCAAAGAAACCCGTTGTTGCGTATCATGTAAGACATCGAACATAGAATCAACTTTAAAGTAAAATTAATAATTAATTTACAAATATTAATAAATATGAAAATTTCATATTCCTTATTTACCAGGGATGTTACAAATAATGTCTTAATTGAAACAACTTTAATATAGTTTATCATTAGAAATAATTAGATTGAATTGGAATTTTTTTTATATTTTCAGTAGGCCGCACGGATCTTGAATGGATCAGAGATGACATACAACCCAATAATTCATAGTTTTAATCACTTTACTAGTCAATAATGAATAATTGTAAAATTTATTATAGAACCGTTAAGCCCTAATATATAGCTAGTCTTAGCTCTTCTGGTATATAGTTCATGGTTTTGAGAAGTGTTCATAATACCAGTTTGGGTTGTCCATTTTTTTTATTTTTGAATGTCATGTCTCCATTTTTAAGTGGGGGAAAACATTTTAATTCAATTATTCAAATAACATAGAAAAAGGACCTCAAACTAAATCTCCATCACATTGTACCATAATACTAAGTCATCACTACTTTTCTAAATGTATATCACCCAACGTAATCACTCATTTCTTATCATCAACTCTTCATCAACACTCTCTACTTCTGCGATATTTTTGTACATTATATAAGATTTTATGGTGGTCAAACCCAAGTATAAGGTTTTTATAAAACTGTTTATTCATGACACATATGTTTGTTAGAATACTTTTTCGTTGCTCCACATTATTTCATTATTGGATTTACATCACCAACAAATGACTAAGGGGTATTATAATGAAATTGTTTTATTTAGCATAAAAAATTGGTCATGAAATATTTAAAAACTTTTTTCACATAGATTTCAATCATTTAAATAATTTATGACTGTATTAAGGAGAAACCATATGAGTTTTAATTATATTTATTACTCTAATGATATTTTTCAATGGATACAATAATTTTAACCCCAAAAACCATCATTCATATAGTAAACATGTAAATAAAAATTCAATTTATTGGATATCAATAAAAGAAAATATAAAACTATAGATGTTTTTTTATTTTTCAATGATTTGAATATGACTTATAAATAACGATACTCTTGAATTTAAAGAATGTTTTATTATATAATGGAGATATTCAAATAGATTCAATGTTTATTGATCCTTAATGTGATTTTCTATACTCATGTGATAATTATGATTTTATTTGATTACATATCAAAGAATAGGATAATTCAGTTGGCATTTGTATCATATTTAAAATATTATAATCATGTTGACTTATTGTTTTAATTTTTATTTTTTATATTAATGTTAATTTATTTTATGGTTTTCTTTTTTTTAAATGAAATATTTCAAACAATTAATTAATCAGTTAAATGTAATGACCTATTTTTTAATTTATAATTTTTCTTTTTATAACATGTAAATTCTATATGGTATTGATTCTGTTCACACTAAAATATATTATTGAATTTTTTAGCTGAGTTGGGTATCCTTGAATATATGATCTAATGTGAATGAAGTTATTTTATTTATTAGTATTTATAGGTTACATATGGTATATTTTTATATTTCATTATGGAGTATTTCGATTTATATTATAATAAAATATCTCCTCACATATATTAGCTAAATTAAAAAAATAAGGGATTCTAGGTGGGAAATTGATAGGTGGTTGATATTCTAGTAAGATTATACTATTTCTAGGATACCTCCTTGCATGTTTTTACTCTTCCAATAGAGTGTGGCATGATGGTTCTATTTATAGAATGATGGTGCTATTTAACTGGGAATACATATATAGAAGGATATATTATTCCACTCTAGTATAACATTGATTTCATGAGAGGAAAAAAGGTGTTTCCCCTGATTTATATTATTTAACATTGATTTGAGTGTGGTTTATATTTTTTTATTCGTTGTTTTAGCACTATTAATAATTTATTAACATTTAGTGACCATATGAATTTAATCCACTATTTTTTCTTATTAAAGTAGTATATTGTGTGTCGTATCATCGTATATATTATTATCATTCTCTATAATCATTTTTTTACTTATATAAAGTAATGTTTTTTCTTTTCTTATTGATAATTAAATATATTCTTATTCATCTTTTCTTATGGAACGATATTTATATGATTCCATGTTATAAATTAATTTATCTAATATCCTTATAAATAAAAGATAAAGATTTTTTTTACGATAAATTTTATAACTCTAATAAAATAAATGTATTTATTTACATTAATTGAAATGGTAAAAATAGAATTTTCAATAAATTATTATCCTTATTAAAAAAGATCATTTTTTTAAAAAAAAGTTTATCATAAAAAAATGTGATTTTCTTTTCAAAAAATATTATGGACATTATTTTATAAAATTTATTTCAAAATATAATATTCAATAGAAAATGAATTTTATTGAATCATTAGAAATATATTATTGGAAAATTTTCACTCAAACATTATATATGCACATTGGTGTTCTTATTTTTTTTATTATTTATGAACGTATTTAGTGCATGATTTTTTGTTGGATGTTACTACATGTATTTTTTCATGGGTTAAATTGATATTTATCATGAGATGTGACTATAATATATTTTATAGGCTCTTTGATTTAAATCCAATGGTTTATGATTGGTTTTATATATATACAATTATTTTGGGATGTTTTGATGGAATTTAAAATATTGTGGAATATAGATTATAAATCTCTGAAATATTTTAATAAATTGATGAATGAATGTGTTATGGGATGTTCATCAGGGTAGTCCCTATTATATATTCTATATAGTCATTCCAGTTATTCACATGGCATTTACATAAATAGTCAGGTATGAATAAATCATTCCCAAACCATAGACCACAACAAAGAGATTGTATATCAATATACACCAATAAAATTATCTGATAAAGGTAATCATATGAGAATTTAGTGGGTAGATATTATTAATGGAATATTATACTCCTTGAGAAATTATAAATCCTATAATAGAAAATTAATTATATGTTTAATTGAGGGAAAATATCATGAATGATGGGATAATGTCCTTCCATTGTATTTTTATGATTAGAGGTATTACACCTTTACTAATATGGTCTTTAAAAAATATTATTATCTATAAAAATGTGATATTGATTAGTTTCATAGAATTTATGAGTATCTATAATAGTGATTTAATAGAGAACGATCAAATTGATTGATTTGTTAAACTAGTGCCTTTATAGCCCATGAAATTATTAATTGACTCTATATAGGATTAATTTCATAAGAGATTCCTTTCAATAGTTCTTAGATAAATTAATAATGAAATTATAATGAATTCATATAATGAATAAGTTAATACATATGTGATGACATAATCAATTTTAAGAAGGTTTCATGTTATGCGTTCTTTCTATATTCCATCTAGACCGAGATAGAGTGTTCGACCTTACTCTAAGTATAAGCGAGACGGGTTTTTTAGAATTTTTTAGTTGATAAGGATTTACTTTTTCATTTTATTTTAAATTTTTGTAAAAAAAATTAAATCATTTACTATTTATATTTTTTAAAATTGTGGTACTCAATGTAGATTAATGGTATATATTTGAACACATATCAATAAGGATTCTTAAGGGAGAATCAAAAATAATTATATAAATTATATTATTGATTGAAAAATAAATTATAAACACAATAACAAAACACAACCTATTAACTCAGATCAGTTTTTATATAATATATTTTCATAACATTGATGCAATTTCATCATGATGGACCAATTTCATTATTATACTTGGTAAACTAGTAATTTTTATTAGGGTTACCGTACGTTTGATACCACATATTTCTACCTAATTTTTTATAAAATAAAATTATTTCATATAGAAGATTATTGAATATAAAACATGCTGAACTTTATGTGTTCCTAAGGAAAGGATTCAAATTAAGGGTCAGCTCAAATTCTGGACAAGGGTTAACAATGGAAGAAGCTATCATTAATCAATAATCATATTCAATAGAGAATGGTATGTAACTAAAACTAAGGACATTTAATCATCAACATGAGAGTAGTAAGACATGAATGCATGATTATCATGTAATTTTATGTAAATAACCACATTTCCTCAAAAAGTTAACCATGTTTATTATAATCAATCAAATAATAACATGGAATATCAATAAATGAATTCTTCCGGTTGGAATGTATAATTTCAAAAAATTAAACTATCCAGATCTATCATTATGATATTTATTTTTAATATCTTTCTTCAAAAAAGTTATTTTCTAGATCAATACCCATTTATATTTAAATGTCTAGAACCCCATATATCTACGGTATGCATCATTTTAAATAATTCAATAGCTTGAGCTATAAACAACATAATGTTCGAGCACAACATGACCTATAAAACATGCTATTTATGAAGTTGGTATGAATATTATTAACCAGATTTTGAATTTTATATATACTCCATATAATTTTATCATTCATCTTATGTGATACCAAGACATTTTATAATAACAAATTAAATATTTCAGATAAAAGTAGTATTATAGAAAAATGTAATTTTACCTCCTTTTAATTGAGATCCCTTTTCAAATTGAATATTTAAAAATTTTATAGTTATATTTGGAAAATTATCTTCTTATTTAGAATATGGGCATAATGATTTAGTTTGGATAATTTTTTTTTTTCTGAAAACTTTCATATTTTAATAAATGGTAAAAAATACTGCATTTTTATTCAAAACTTCTTTTTCTTATAAATTATTTATATAGTTAAGTAATATTTTAAATTGGTTTTAAAGTGTAATTTTATTATTTATTAATTTTATAATAAAATTTTGATCATTGGAATAATTAATTTTTAAATAGGACATAAACACATGTTAATATTTTGATAGTTTTAAAATTTTAAAAAACTGCTTTTTGGTTTTGACAAAATGAATTAACATTAAATTACTTTTCTTCCATTTCAATGTTTTGAATTTGGAACATGGATTCATTATTTGGAATCATAAGGATCAACTTTTATTTATAGTTATCCTTTAATTTTGGATAATATTAATCGTAACTTCTATAAAAAAATTTATTTACCATTGTTAAACCGTAAATCCGGTAAATATGGGTAAACGAATAAAGATATAATAATATAAAATTACCATAAAATGTGTAATAATACTATTTGACGTTATATATCTTACCATGAGAATAATTAGATCGATTTTAGGACCCAATGAAGCCACTTGAGTGTGATAATGACCTTTTATAATAATAATTTTTAAATTTGAATTATAACATAAACATGTATCTTATATATAAAACAATTATAAATTGAGTTATATAAGTTATATCTTCAACTATAAATATAAATTAAGTACATTAAAAAATTTCCCACACATGTTATTTTCTTTTAAATTTTTAGACATTAAATAATAAAATTTATTTTTTACACAATATTGATGTATTGATTTCCTTATTAATGAACGAATCAAATAAAAGATTTTATAAATATTAAAATATATGTACTTTGAAATTTTATGTTACATAAAATAATATTATCGATTACTATGAAATGTTATGATTTATTTGATTTTTTATTTTTAAGTAATAAATTTTTTATGTCTTTACCAAAAATCTATTAATAAATAATATCAAAATTGGCATAAAGGTGTTTTTAAAACAAATACTAATTTATTAAATGACATAAAAATCACAAAAATATAATATTAAACCAACTAATATATATAATGTTAAAAATTTATGTAATTAACCAATTTAGGTTCTTTTGAAAATTTATAGTAAATATACTATCTATATAGTGTAATAATACAAGAAGACGTAGAAAAAGATAAAATATTTAACTAAGGGTTAAATAACAATAATAAGGATAAGTTTATGACCCAAACATGTCTAAAACCTATTTGTTTCGATTATTTTGACCCATAATCATATTATCCTATAAATTTATCACTTTTTAGTCATTTTAAATATAAAATTAATTTCTAATAAATAATTATTTCAAGACATTCTGAAAGTGCCCCTCACCACCCCTATAAAATGGAACATTTTTTTCTCGTTAATTCACACATCCAAAGCCCTTTTTATGGTCCAAACACTTCCTAAAACAACTAATAAATTCCATAAATTAATCCTAGAGGACACCCATTGGCATTATAACCATTTTAATGTGTCTTTGTTTTAAAATCAAAAGGAGAAACCTGAAGAAGAGGTAATCGTTTTATCCTTTCATTCAATGATCTTTTCTTCTTCTATATCCTCTTGATAAGTAGTTACCATACTAAACTAATAACTATGGAATATAATAGATTCTAATATGTATTTATGATTTTGGTAACATAATATTACAACGTTTCCACATTTTATGAAAAACAATAGCACTATGTGTTTTCATGTGGGTGTATATGGCTTTCTGTCTCCACATCATGGTTTAATATTTTTTGATCAATACTTTATTTTTTGATTGGTATAATAGTGAATATAAATGAATTAAATATTAAATGTTATTATATATATTAAAATTTTTATTCCTTAAGAATACATACCATTAATCCATTGAGGAAATGATACCGTTTCTTCTTCGTATGTACAGTATACCGTCTCCAAATTTCGAAGAGACTCATCATCCATATTAACCATCCAAGAATGAATATAAAAAATATATATCATGAATAATTGTGAAATATATGACTTAATAAGGCTACAATAATTATATACATATATATATATATATATTTGTGTGTGTGTGTGTGTTTACATATATATCATTCACTTACTTCCATCCAATTAGATAAGAAAACATAAACAACGTTAATGCGTACATGCGGTCTACCCTCTCCATGCATGATGTATTCCATTTCATATATCTATCTATTACAACTATATTTATATTAAGAATATATGTGAAATACAAATCTTATTATAGATTATAGAATTATTAAATCTTAATCTGTGCAGTATGATCTGGAATAAAAAGTCAAAACACGTACGATAAATAATGGGATTATTACCAGAAATGTTGCCTTAACATGGAATTGGTAATAAATATGTAATATAATGACATAAAATAATCATATATGATATCATAAATATTATTTTTATTCTGATATTAGTTAATAATATTTTTAAAACATTATAATAGAGTTTTAGAAATTTATAAAGAATATCATTACTACAGTAAGGGTTAATTCCTCAATCTTATTATTATCTTATGCTGTTTATCACTAAGTATTTATGGTGACGTATTTATCAAACATGTCCATATTTTATAAAAAAAACTCTAAATGTATCTTTAAAGGTTTTTTGGGCACTCATTAACCATATCATCATTTAAAATGTTTCGATGATTTATTTTTATAAATCTATATAAATAATTTCCATGTTTTTAATATGATTTTAAGGATTTATTTAGATGGACATGATTATTTTAAAATGATAATTCCATTCGAAAGTATCAAAGTGTTATGGGACACTTTGATTCAAAAATCTATATTAAATGACTTTCTTTATAAATTGTTTGACTTTTATATAATTTCATTAAAAAATTGATGTTTCTCTCATAGTGTTTTGCTGATTTTGTTCATTTATGTCAATATCCTTTATTTGATATTATTCTTGATTGGGTATTATTTATTATAAAAAATTCGCTGATATATTATAAAAAGATTTATGATTTTATTGAATGTAGATGTACTATTTTTATACCATTCATGGTTTGTGGTTATAGTATTGATATTTCATATACTAGTTTTAATACGAATGTGTATGTTATGTTTCACTCTTTATATACGAGGAATGCATTAGACATAGAAAGTGATTTGTTGGGCCCACTATAGCCCCTTGATGCATCAGTAGGTCTAATGTGTAAAAATAATTGTGGACATGGATGAGGTCATGATCATTTATTTTTATATATGGATTTGGAAGATGCCATAACCATTTCTTTCGATGTCTTGGATGAGGTCTCGAATGTATGTTTCAGATGTTAGACATTAATAATTTCCTCATTATGATATTGGTTATTAATTTTTCATGTGATTACTCAACTATTTTAATATACATGTGAAATTTAAAATGGATTTTTTTGACATGTTTCTACCAAATTGTGCTGATGATTATGTTTGAAATGGTTGTGTTTCAATTTTATACGTTTCCTTAAAAGTTTATGCTTATTTATAATTGCTTCCAATATATGTTTTACCCTTACTGAGTATCTGAGATCACCTCTTTCATTCGTTTTATTTTCCCAGTATGAAAATAAGTGTTTTATTATTGATATGAATTGTTAAGCTAGGGGAGTATTATGTACTGAAAATATTATTTATTATGTGATTTTGGATAAAAATGTTATTTAATGTTCATGTCTGTAATTGATTTTCCAAGACTGCTAAACTGATCGGTTATTCGGGACATGATTCTTTTTAATAAATCCAATTTATTAAAATAATGCATCGGATCTGGGCTTTTGGGGTCCAGGAATTACTGTTGGTGTCAAAGGATGTTTTTTCAATAGCCTTGAAAAGTATATTTAGAAATACCTTGATTAGGGAATATTAAACTAAGGTAGAAATTGAGGATCAGTATGGAAGAGGATCCTATAATTTTGTTAATGTTCATACTATGTTGATATTTCATGAAAATACATCCTCGTCTAAATAATAATAATGGTTGTTCTTCTAGAAAATTTTTACCTATGACTAATAACCCAGAGAATGTGTTCTGGTAATGACTTCCTATAACCTGGTACATTGAAATAGGCCTTACTATGCACCTGGATTGACACTTCCATGGGGATATGCTTAGGATAATTCATATTTTAATTTCAAACCATTATGAAGTATTTATGAGTAAATATGTCTTCAAGGAATCTATTTTATAATAATGACAGTAGATACCTGTAAATCATCAATTAATACTAAAAAATTTTCTAGTTCTTTTATTATACATTTTGATATGATCTAACTTAGTGTATGACATCATTTATAAATGGTGCCCTGTAGAAGGAATGATAACTCTAGAAATAACCATGATCCAAATAGTAATAATGATCATATATTTCATGGTATTACGCCAACATTTTTAAGGGAAATAGTATCCCATATATTCTCTTAATATGAATAGATAGTATCATATGTTAATAGGATAAGTAAAAACTCTTTTAGTCCTATGTATTTTAAGTGAATCATTATAATAATAGGATGTAAGAGAAAAATATGGATAAAAAAAGAAGGGAATGAAGGATTTTCCCACATTTGATAACTGGAGAAATAATAACCTTGGTAAATGGATGAAGGGAATGAGAGTGTTTAATAAGTGTGGAAAAAAGTACACCAATTTCCTAAAATAAAGTGTATGAAAAAGGTTTCAAATGTATATTTATTCATCTTCTTGGAGATATGACACTATGTGAATCAATGTACCAATCATCAAAGTGTACCCCAAATGATGTTATTAGATAATAATAATGTTATGATAATACCGCATATGAATACGAATGAATAGTTTTCTTATGATGTTATTGGAGAATTCTATCTTATGAGTATGGTATTAATGTTGTACTTATTATAAGAATTATATAGTATATTAGGATTTCACTGTAGTAATATTCTTTTATGAATTTGAAATTGTATCGAACCAAGTGATGTGAAAGAGTTTAAATTAAAAAATTTTGGAAAACATATGGTTGGGGAAAATATACCCCTTAATATGATTCTGGTACTGAGATAATGATTTCAGAATAAGTGATAATTGAATTGGATAAATTATATTAAATTTTATTCCATCCTTGTAACTGATTAATGGTTTATTTAAAAAAGCAGTATATACTATCATTATTGAGGGTTTTCAACATTATTGGATTTACGCTATAGATATAGTATTCTATGTTTTACATAAGGCATAAGAAATAATGAACATATTCAATAATATTTACCTGTAATTTAGGTAATTATCTTGTTTTATGAGAATACATGATGAATGTATTCACATGTATATTAGGTGACCAATAATATAATTATGTGGATTGTGAGTTTGGATAGAGGTATTATGAATAATACTAATGGTTGGAATGGATTAAGATGTAATTGGATACTATTCATTAAGGTTAAACAATTTCTTATGATTATTTTTTTAATGATATACATTAATTAAAAAAGATAACATGTAGGTCAGGAAACAACCTGTCACATCTGGAAAGACTGTGAGACTTGAACCTGAAAATGATGGGTGATAAGGGTGACTAGCCTACCTATAACCTACGTTATTTCCTAGTTATTATAACATATTTTTCCTTATATAAATGTATATGATAATATTTACAACATTATATTATTAAGATAAATAAAATATTTTTTATTTTAATATCTTTTGAAGAGAAAGATATGTTTGTTGTAGAATTTGTTATAGGATAAAACAGTACATGTAAATTATGTATTCTTCTTGTAATCATAGTATATGAAGTAAATTAATTCAACAACACTAGGGTAAGGATTATAAAAACCCAAAAAATTTCTATTATTTTCATTGGTGATGAAACTAAAGGTCTCTTAGATAATTATAGATTATTAGATTTATGGATGTTAATATTATATTAATAATTCTCACTATCACTCTCCATCTGAACATGATAAATACATTTTCATTCATGTTTATGTTTTTCTACATGGAACCCTATTATGCATAATTTATGTAAATCCTATTACTTTCATTTCATTATTTTAAAGTGGAAGTTTTATCGACCATTTTTTCAATGTCGGATTGCAATATTGGGATTTTTCATAATCAAACCATCATTACCAAAACCAAATTTAAAAATTTCATGCATGAAAGTTATTGAATGAGGGGATAATTTTACACCCCAAGCTTTTATTGTATACTTCATTTTAAATAATTCAATATCTTTTGCAACAGTTAACACCGAGTTCGAGCACACCACGAAATGTCAATATAGCCTTTTAAAAAGATATTATAAATAGTATTAAACAAATTTTTAATTTATTATATATTCCTTATAATATTAAAATTCAATTTTTCGGCTTCTTATATATAATATAAGAAAAAATTCAACTTTTCAGATAAAAGATTTATTTTCCAAAATGCAGTTTTACAGCCTTTTATTAGTAAAAGATTTTTAAATCCAATATTTGACACTTTTAATTAACTCATTTGACAAAATTAAATTCTAATTTCTAGGTGGGGAATAAATATTTTGGTGGGATAAATATTTTGTGTTTTTCTGATATCCTCCATATTTTAATTTACAGTGACATTAATAAATTTTAATTCAAAACTATTTTTTCATCTAAATAATATTTATAGTTAGATTATATTTTACATTTTTTGTAATTGTAATTGTATTAATTTTTTATAATTTAATCCAATTATAATCATTTAAATCAATTTATCATTTTAATGGGACATAAAACATGTCAATCTTTTGATATTTGCACTTTTTAAAAACCCGATTTCTAGTTTTTACAACAGGAATTGATTTCAAATTGATTTCTACAAATTATTTGTTCTGAATTTGGAAAAATTAATTTCATATTTGGATATAGATGGTATATTTTTTATAAATATTTATCATTTATTTTTGAACATTATGAAAAGTAACATTAGTATTTATTTTTATTTACCACAATAAAAGGGTAAATCATTTAAATAAGGGTAAAATAAAAAATTATAATAATAGAATACTGCCCTAACCTATGTACTAAAACAATTTTATAATATATGTCTATCGATGAGGATCCTTATGTATATTTTAGGACCTCTCAGATCCACTAGGGTGTGATAATGACCTTTCATAATATTTAATTTAAAATTAATGGATATATAACATAATCATTATCTTATTACTATAACAGTATTAATTAGAGTTATATAAGTGATATATTCATCTATAAATATTCATTAGAAATTAATAAATATTTCCTATATCATATCATTTTATTTTCAATTTTTATATATTATAAAATTAAATTTTTTTTATGACATAATAATGATGTAGTACATGGTTTATAAATGAATAAAAAAAATTAATGATTTTATAAATATTAAAATAAATATAATTTGAATGTTTTTAGTCAATAGAATACTTTTATAGATTAATATTACATTTTATAATTTATTCAGTGGTTTTATAAGTAATCAAATTGTAATGACTTTAACAAAAAACTATTACTATATAGTTTCAAAATGGACATAGATGAGTTTTTAAAACAAATACTATTTCATTAAATGTTATAAAAATACTATCAATATATGATTCAGAAAAATAAATTATATAATTCTAAAATTTTCATTTAAGATACACATTAGTTTCATTGGAAATTTTACTGTATCTATATTAATAGTGTAGTGTAAAAATACAAGAAAACATGGTAAAAGTTATACTTTTTGACTATGGGTTAACTATAAAATATAAGTTTAATTTGATTACCTAAAAGGGTCTAAAACAGATTGTTTTAGAGTATTTTGACCCATAATTAAAATATACTATAAATAAATAACTTTTTATACATTTCAAACTGAAAATCAATTTATAATAATTTAATTTATCAACACTTTCCTAAAGTACCCTTCCCCTCTCCTATAAAATTTTACTTCTCCTTCTCTTAAATTCATATATCCAAAGAACTTTGCATCATTCAAACCCTACCCAAATCACCACCCAACTTCCATAACATCATCCTAGATGCCATGATTTTTCAGAATGATTTGAAGGATTTATTTATGTAGAAATTAATGTTATAAAGTTTTAATTTCATTCAAATGATTCAAAGTGGTATGAAACACATTGATTGAAAAAATCATTTATATAACATCCATTAAAATTTATTTCCTTTAAAATAATTTCACGAAAAAGTGTTATTTCCCTACAAAAGTTTAACTGATTATTTTCATCTATGTCAACATCTTATGTTGGATACTATTCTTGATTGAGGATAAATTATAATAATACAATCTTCTGTATTATGTCTTATTAATTATTAAATGTTTGACTATGGATGAGAAATATTTATACCATTCATGGTTTATGGTTGTTTTATTGGCATTTCGTATGCTAATTTTAATAAGAATTGTTTTTTTATGTTTCACCCTTTTCATATAAGGAATGCATTGGACTTATAATGTGACGAGCGGGGCCATCTATAGACCCTTTATCCATCGGTTTCTCTTAGGAGAAAAACTAGATATGGAAATAGATGAGAAAATTCCCATATATTTTAATATATGGATTTGGCTGAGGAAAAAACCATTTAATTTTTGCTGTCTTTTTCGAGGCCTCGACAATATGTTTTAGATGTCTGACATTATGCATTCACTCATTATGTGATTAATTATTTATATTCCATGTCATTATTCAACTATTTGAATATCAATGTGAAATTTTAAATTAAAATTTATTATTTATTCTTTCAATGTTGTGATGAATATTATGTTTAAAAGGCATGTGTTTCAGTTTTATACCTTGCATTAATGATTATTCTTATTTATGATAGATTCTTATATAATTTTTATCCTAAATGAGCATCTAATCCCACCCCTTTCATATGTTTTATTTTCCCAAGATTCCAAGAAGTGTTTTATTATTGCTATAAAGGGTTATTCTAGGAGAATAATTACATTCTCAAAGGATTATCTATGATGTGTTTTATATTAGTAATTGTGATATACAGTTCATTTAGGTAATCTATTTTCCATGACTTCTAAAATAATCGTCCCATCAGTACATGATTTATTTTAATCAATATAATGTATTAAATTAATCCACCGGATCTGGGATTCTGGGATTGGGGTGTTACAAAATATATGGGTAATATCATGTCTTATTTGGATTGATTATTTGTGTTATGAGACTTATTGATGCATCGAATGGCAATATAAAGTATATCCCTCACCCATCACATACTGTAACATACTATAACTTTTTTTAGGGACATATCAACCCCAATTTTTATCTTTATTGAATTGGGCCACGTTTAGGGGTTCTTTAGAAGAAATTTTAAAACTTTTTGAAGGCTATTACATTATACACGGTAGGTGCACATTCAGCCCAAATTGTGTGCCATTCTAGGTAAAATTATGTATCTCATGGAATGAGGGTTCTCATGGTTGGGGAACGATTTGAAAAAACTATAAACCAACATGGTAGAAACTCTACACCCATTTAGAGGGTCTCATGGTTAGTGGGAATAATTTCATAAACTAGGTGACCCCTCCAGGTAAGTACACACACAAGTTCAATTATTACAAAACTTAAATAAAAAATTCATGAACCCCCATTTTGACCTGTTATTGGCCCTAAATCATTTTTGGACAATTTCCTAGTAATTCGTATCTCCAAAGAAACTATTTTTTCTCCTCTAAACCCTCTAAAAGGATGATTAAATCATAATTGTCATCATTTGATCGTTTCTTAAAAAGAAGTATTTTCAATTTACTTATCTCCCTCTCTCTTCCTCTATCATCATTAGGTTTTTTTAACGCAGTGTTGTTAGAGGATCTGATCATAATTTTTTAGATATACAATGTATGTTTTATTCCATATCATCATTGCGGATATTATTCATTTCAATTTTTGATTGTTGGAATTTTCAATAATAATCCCATTATCCCAATATAGGTGGGTCTTTTTAATATTTTCCATTTTATTTAACTCAAAATTTCATTATTTAATTTAAATATTATTCAATTTTGTTTGGAAATGTTTAATTCTAATTTCAGTATGATTTTAATTTTCTTTGCATGAAATATGATGAAAATACCCTATACCAATGAATTGGGTTTTTATTGTCGAATTTGATGGACATTATGATATTAAATTGTAGAATTAAATTATGAAATTAATTGATGAAAATAATTTCTTATTTTTATTTTAGGTCAATGGATTAAATATTTTTGATTAGAACCTAGGTTTGATTTTCCTGGAAAAGGAATGAATTGATTAAAAATAAATTTGGGGTTTTCAATGGAAATGACCATATTAAAATGGGAAATGGGTTAATTGTATTTCAAATTTTATTGAGATAAAGTCTATTTCATGATTACTGATTAAGATAATACAAACATAAGTAGTTATGGTGTAATTTGTGACAAAAATATATTGACACTTTACAACTCTATGAGAAAATAGTCAAAAATCCACATCCCTGATGGGTTGGTGATGATTCCTCTTTAAGCAGTGTCTGAGGCATGGGTGTATATATATTTTCCTGATCACCTATTTGAGTGTCTGAGGATCCCATAATTTTTAATTATCATACCTCTTGGAATATGATTGTGTTTCTTGATTTTGATTATTTTTATATATTCCATTGATTGCAAACAGTTTTACAAATTCCATGTGAATTTATATAATCTTTTTTCTATTAAAAAAATTATTAATCCATTGTGTGAAATATTTTGAGGAATTTAAATTTAAATCATGATATATTTTAAATATTTTCTTGTACTATCATTAATTTTTATTTAAACATGAAATTTCCATTTGGTTAATTAATGTGGCATCTTATTATGGAATCATTGGTGATACCCTGTAAGGATCTTAGCTCACACCATTCGTGTTCCGTTGAGTGATTTTATATTTCATTCTTCTAGGTGTGATGATGGAAAAAATAACCACCTGAAGGTGGTGGTTGTTGATCATTGGCCTTGGAGTTTAGTTCCTATTGTGTCTTGCTGTAATGACCACCAATCTATCACTCTCGCACATGTATTAAAAGGGTTAAAAATGAGACCTCATGAGTTCCCCCTATACGTCAAGGGCTGCTGACTTGTAGTGGAGGATTGAATATTATAGTCTGGAGACTATATGACATTGTATTAAGTTTATAGAAGTAAAAATAATTAATAATAATATTTAAATAATTAGTGAAATTAAAATTATATAGGCATTAAAATTAGTTAACTGAAAACTATAAAAATTAAATAAATAATAATGTGACGATTATATAAAATGTAACTAATGTTATTTCTAGAAAAATAAAAGAAAAATACTAGAAGTCTCAAATAAAAGACTCAATTTCTCTATTTCAGAACATCATGTTGGTCCCATATCTAATATCCACACCAACAATAATCAACCAATCAATAACAAATTCCTCTCCCATGTACAAACGTGCATCCATGAAATATTGTCAGGTATTAAATGATGGTCTGAATAGGGTGTGAGTAAAGCTAAGACAGTCGACACCACCATGTCTAAACAAAATATTTCTACTAAGGATTTGTATGAAATAATGAAATAGATAAGTGTTATAATTAATTAAAAAATTAATAAAATACAACTACCTGATTCAGATTCTTTCCAGAATATCCCTAATAATATCATATGAACATGCCAACCAAATAGAATAAAACCATGGTAAATAACCTACTTCTATACCATGATGTAATATCATTTATAATTTATTACGACCATACTTACAACAATAATATAATAGGAGTATGTTCACAATAAACAATCAAGTTTAAAGCACTTTAAACAAAAAAAATTCATGGTTAAATCCCTATAAAAATTATAGCATTGTGATTAAAATCCCTATAATAATATTAGTGTGGGACTACCAACATCCATCCCTCTATAATCATTATAGCATGAATTGGGCCAAGCCCTCTAAATATTGGAATTTTATTATATATGAGTGTAACTTTCAGGGTTCAGCCTCACCTATAAGAATTACAACATGGAACACAATACCTGTAATATAGAATGGATATCACAGTATCACATCTCATACCTCAATGGTTAATTATGATAATTACAATTATTTTTTAAAATTCAAGAAAAATTTTAACTCAAAATTGAAAAAAAAATTACACTAATAATGATAAAGCCAAATATTTAGGGATTCTATAATAGTATATCACTCATGGACACATGTACATCTATACATTATTTAATCCATTTAACAATGAGGTTATAATCATCGTTATCTCCATCCAAGGGTAACCATATTCCAGGATAAAATACAATTGAAAAAAAGACTCTAAGGAATAACTTCATTCATTTAGTTAATTGATTTGGAAACACAAAATGATGGGGAAATATCATTATTGCATAAACAAGGAAATTATAAACCCATAGGGTTAATATTTGAACACCCTATCATTAACTGATGATCCATCATTTCTTCCAAAGACAAAAGGATACAAGGAAGAAGGTTTGGATAATTTTAATGAAATTCCTTGATAAAAAATGATCATGGTCAAAATGAACAACGTAATTGGTCATTGTATTTCATAGTAACGATTGGACAACCTAGGGAGACCATAAAAAAACCTATCCAAAATTAAATATCATAGTTTTTTCAGACAAATTGGACATCCAGAATGTATGTTAGCACCCCCAAAATATCTTAGATAATTCTTTTGGGTTGAGAGTAGTGATGAAACTTACGATTAGAAATAAAATCATCTGCACGACATGTTAAAAATAGTAGGTACGTAATTTACACAATGTGTGATGTTAATACATGTCATGTAAATATTATTAATCGAATATGTTTAAAATCCATCACCTATAATTTATTTTATTAAAACCTTTGAACAAATACTTGATGTGAAAATGTTTTGAAGTTGATTTTTTATCCCATTTTCATTTCACACCACCTGAACCCCCTTTAAAGTTTATCATCACCCAATGAAACAAAGATACACCTAACCCATTCAAACCCAAAAAACATTATTTCTAACAAGCATTCATCATGGAATATTATTCATTTCTCAAAAAATGGATCTCCATATCTAAACAAGAATTGGACCCCAATGAAAAAATGAAAAACTCAGAGATAGAAACACTAGGAATAATGAATCTTAAAACCTCCCCACCTCAGATGATTTCATCCCAGAACTACTCTATGTTTCACGATGAGGCCTTAGTGAAAAATTAGGGCCTTGTGTTATCAAATTATATTCCCCCTCTTGGGAATCCTATTGAAATCGTCAACTCCACCACTACACACAAACTAATGGTATAGTCCCAAGCCAAATATATTTCTCAATATGATCGAAAACCCATATTAGATTCTCCATAAAGGTTGCTTTAAAACAATGATCAATGTATTCTATGAATATAATATAGAATGGGTTTCGGTGACACCTTCCATGTTTTGACACATTTAAATCCAAATTCATAGAACTTTAGGGTTGTGGAAGGGATAAATTGTACACCACATGACCGAAATTTTCCACTATTTCAAATAGCCTGAAAAAACTAGGCACTAACATCAACTGTTTTTATATAGGACACTTACCCCACCTAGGAAATAGCAGAAGAAAAAAATGATGACCATCCATGGATTCATGAGTTCAACTATGATGGTCAGGATAAGATTTTTGCCTTCTCTTTGAAGTCACCAACAAATGTTTGAACAACAGAACATGTGCATATGTTTCCTACATGATACTAGGACCAACATGTGATGGCTCAATTTCCTACACTCAAAAATGATTCTAATGAAATATCCTTCCCTATAAGGCCACAAATTATTTCATTTATATTTATTCCTTGAAACTAGTGTTACATAAAAACTCTATTAGTTCCATCACATTTTCTAATGAACCAAAAATCCAACACATTTTCTCATTACATAAACACCAATACATGAATAGTCTTCTCTGATTGACAACTAGTGTTTGGATGATAGGATCATCAAAAAAGAACATTAAATCCTAGGGATTTTGGAAGACCCTTCCGGAAATGTAATGGGAACCATGGATCTCTATCAAAAATGATACACCTCCTAACTTCATACACACGAACTAATTCATGCACATAAATATTACTGAGATAATGAAATGTGATGGTTTCTCTAACAGGTATGAAGTGGGATGCCATAGGTATTCAGTCTAATATGACAAATAAAACATCATTTTTTCATGTTTTCTTGGGTATTATTGTCACAAAATTAATATTGGAATCATCCAATTTCAAATTTAGAATACGTAAATATTACAAAACCCAAGTAGTCCTTTGATGATCGACTTTCATTTGATGACAAGTCAAGCTTCTATCATAAAATCTTGAAACTTTTTTCTTTATTCCGGATCACCAGTTCATTGAAAATGGTCATCATACATATTTGTTAAATAAGGATTTACTGACCATATGAAATCATTAAAATCCCTCATCATCTTCTAGTAGAAGCCCATATGAACCCATACTCGACCCTGCAAAAATGACATAATGTCTACTACTGAGAGACCATCCTGATTTATTCTCCCCACTATATTATATTTCTCTCATAACTGATACCTCAAGATTAGATAACTGGTTAGTGTTAATATTTCACAAAAAATCATGGGTATAATTGATGTTGATGTAAGAGGTACTCATCCATGAGATTCAAGAACATCTAGTTGTATGTCTACAAAGAGGTTCATTATCATCCAGTCATCAAAAGAGAATGAAAAAATTTATTTCATTTTATTTTGGATCAATGAATTATAAATGATGATTCCATTATCTATGTTATAAAAAAATTAAAATTTGAATAATTGTAGACACTCAACCCACCTCCACTTCAATTGGTTCTGGTCTAGCTGAAAAATGTTATAGTTGAGGAAGTTCTGATCTGTGTATACCAAAAACCACTCACCCATGAAGTAGTGTATCTAACATCTCATGGAATGTACCACTACCACTAACTCCATATTCTGAGTAGGTTAATTCATCTCATGCAGTCTCGGAATCCTAGAGCCATAAGTAATCACATGATCATCATGTATTCGAACTTCTCAGTTTCCAAAAAAGATGCATCATAGTGTACTATATATTATTTACCCAAAATAGGAAACTTGTGGATAGGTACTAATTTCTGCCTACCATTAATCACTTAAAAATGTCAATCTAAACAATTGATCCAAAATAACTTCACCCTTTTATCGGTCATTCCAAACAATGGTGCTGCCAAATGGGTGAAACTGTGGATAAAACATTAGTAATAACATGATAATCTTAGATATCTCTAAATTTCAATGACATTATTTGATTTTCCCATGATATCAAAATAATTAATTCATCTGGGTCCACGGGCACTCCTTCCTCTAAGATGACATGGACCATGAAGTGTATATCATTTATTAATAAAAAACATTAGGTTGGGTTAACATAATGTCAATTCTCTCTTAATGTATATATAATGATTTCAACATGTTTGTCACGATCCACTATTTATTAGGAGTACACGATGGAATCATCAACCCAGGTTAAAAAAATGTTCCAAAATAGGATGAATGATCCTTTACATTATGTAAAATAATACCACTAGTGTATTAGTCAACCCAAATGACATCACTATATACACATAAAAGTTGTACCGGTCCAAATAGATTTCTGAGGTATATATGATAGTCTCAACATTAACTATTGATATCCTATTATCATTTTATTAATTGATAAAATCTTATCACCTGTCAATTGATCCAAAATATCATTAATACATGGAAGAAGATACCAGCTCTTAACCATCATCTCGTTAAACCTTCGATAATTCACACATTAGAATAATGATCAGTCTACCATTTTGTGATGATAAATAGAGAACCACACAGATATGTACCCATCATTATGATTTCTGTTTTTTATATATCTTCCTAATAGAACAACAACTACCAAAAATCATCTGGTGTTATTCGGTATGGAAAGATAGAAATTGGCTTTGCTTCTACCACCAACTCAACCGTGAACCTGACCTCTCTCATGGGTGGTAACACAAAGAACTCATTGGGGATAAAATCTTGTTAATATTCAACCAATAGATGAATAATATCAAGATGAATTTTACCATTATCTAGAGAAATAACCACTATTTCATTCATGAGACAGTCAAATCATCACTATATTAGCCCTGCACAACCATCCATAAGATCTCATTCATGCTTTCAAAAATAGGTGCTTCCGATCGGATATATGAATGTAACTCTCATCTTGTAATAGTTTATATGATCATAGTTTATAAATAACCCATCCATACGTAGAATCAAATTGAATTCTGTCATTTCCATTATGACATGTTCACAAAAGTAATAGTAACTAGAAATCTCTAGAGAACATGCCTAAATATTTTCAAACCACACTCCCAGCAGTGTGTCATGGGTTAAAACACTATATATGATTTCCACATCCATTACCAAATCATTTTCCAAAAAGAGGGTAGAACAGAATTCAATTCCCCTATATCAAACAAAACACGAGCTATGGTGGATGATGTAATAATTATACCTATGATGGAAGATAGTCATGTATCCACATTAGCCAGAGTAGTCTACAAAATAAGAATTTCACTTGTACCTCTTCCCTATGAACTAGTATTAATATCTTAAGATACCTGAATTTCTTATTACTATTATTCACGCACTAGGTTACCATGTCCCTTGTCTCAGCCTAAACGGCCAGTGATACACCAGCTACCAGCCTACAGAGGGGTAGTTGAGACCCTCCCCAATTCTAGGGCATGTTTGAATCATTGAACACTTTTTTATGGTGAAAATTTCACAGTGAAACTCCAAATATTACACAGTATTCCAAAGGTATGACAGTTAAATTTTGAGAAAGGAAACTACATGTGATTCTATCAAAACACGCCACAATAATACCATTGTAAAATAACATGATATTGGGATGGTTTTCTACCTCCTTGACTGCTCTTCCCACAACCAATTTGGTAGAAACTATTATAATGGATCTCCATAACACTTGATGAATAAATCTCATTTTGGTCATCTAATATACCCTTGCTGTTGCTCAGGGCCTCACTCAGATTCCCTTCGATGTTTATTGAATGTTTCAAGATTTATTCAAAGATATTTAAATAAAAATGTTTTTTTAACTAACAATATAAAGAAGTATGTCTTGTAAACATCTTTCTCTGGAGATCCCTTCATCTTCCAAATATGGAGAATAGCACTATAGGCCAGCAAAACATCCAGTAGTGCCCATCACTAACAAATCCTCATGTTCCAGATGCATAAATTCATTATATTTATCATCCCTCTTTGTCTCATGATATAAATGTATTAGGATAATTATCTCAATGTCCTTCTGAGATAGCTTATCATGCTACCCATCTTCCTCTTGAATTCCCCACCAATTCTTGGTAGTTCCACAAATAATATATTTATCAAGAATCACCCTATTTTCCATGGGTATCATGATATGATTGGAGATTTCCTAGAATAACTCAATCAAGAACACAAATTTCTTTGGTCTCCCTTCCTCAGTAAACATAGGCAGACCATGAAGCTAAAACTCTTTTCTCATCCCATATATCGAATGAAGGGTAAAAACAATCTATATTTCCTTGGATCACATAAACCATAGGAATCTATTGTGAATATAATCATAAATAGTCTCTATTGGAACTACATGATGATCTGGTTAAGCTATGTTAGGATCATGTCGACGTCCACTATCTTGGTTCTCATGTAAAAAATGATAAGGATTCATTTTTATAAAATAAAAAAGAACACATTAGGGAACATAATTCATCAATGTCAACAAAATTTGTGACTTCAATATAGAAAAAATAGCCCTTTGTCTCTTTATAAATTGATTATTTTAATTTTAGCATGACATAACAACTCATTTCCAGTGAATGAGATATTTCATGTCACGGTTTATTCAAAACGTATATATATGTCTAATGAAAAAATTGATATTACATTATCATGAAAAATGCATGTAAACACATCTATATGTTCCTATTTTGATTCATGAACATTCATCTTACTCCATAATGGGCCAAAATTACAAAACTCCATAAATAATAATACCATAAAACAAAAATTCCCATAACATGTGCATCAACCAAGGTGAAATGAATGAAACCTTGACAAGTACACATCACGAATTATAATCCCATAACTTAGTACTTGTATTATCTCTCATACATGGGTTAGCTAATCAAATGAAAATGCTCATTACCATGTCCCAAAACAACTTAGTCTCTTGTATTCCTTTCTTCAAATAATAATGTAGAAGAAATGAAAACCAGAACCTCAATCGGTTACTCTCTCACATGGCCAGAAAGGGTTCACTAACAGACCTCATGAATTCATATTTTTATGCCAGAGGCTATTGACTTGAAGTGGGTGTATTAATATTATATTTTGGATACAATCTCCCTGTTATTAAGTGTTAAATATTTAGTAAATATTCATAATAAAGATGAGATAATTAGTGTAATGAAAATGTGGAATATAATAATAAAATTCAACTAAATAATCCAATAATTAAGTAAATAATAAAGTAATAAAATGATATAATATAACTAAATGTGATGCTAGAATAATAAAAGTAAAAGAATTGTAGACTAAAATAAAGGAATCAATGTCCTCGGTCCCAAACCCCACTTTGATACCATCTTCGAACACCATCCCAATTATAAAAAAGCAATCAATAGTGATGTGATATACCTTTGACCAAACAAGAATCCATGAAACCATATGAGGTACTAAAAAGATCCCTGACAATGGTGTGATTATAACTTAGTATGAGGACACAACTTCCCCTAAAAACAAATTTGATATGAATTGTATGAAATAAAGTGATATCCATGTGTATTAATTAATTTATCTATTAATAAAATACAATAAAAACCTTCTTTAGATTAATGCCAAAATATATCTCATAATGTATTACGACCCTGCAAACCACCAAAATATAACCATGTTAAATAAACTACTTTGGAACCACCCTCGAATGTCTACAAGAATGAACTGCAACCATATCTACTACCACCATATATCCATAGTAAGGACACACAAAAAAAATTACCAGTCAAATTCCAATAAGAATTACAATATTAAAGGTTAAATCACTAAAATAATTATCGAATATTCAGTCAAATGTCTACAATAATTACAACATGGGACTAGGCATATCCTACTCACTATAATCATTACAACATGGACTAGGTTGAGCTTGCTCAATTTCATCATTACAACATATAAGTGTGAAAGTTATAGTGATGAGCATGATATATTAGAATTATAGTACGAATCACAATTTCAATCATACTAAATGCATATCAAAATATCAATTCATATAAATCAATGGCTAATTATGTGAATTTTCATTAGTCATACAAATTTCACATAAAATAAAATTTATTATTGAATAATAATTTTATCAACAAATAATAAGCAACAAATTTTGGGATTATTTTACATGATAAATCCCTAGTTCACATGTAATCTGAAACATACTTTAATCTATTTAAAAAATCATGTATAATCATGATTGCCTCACCCCATGGGTATCCATAATCCCAGTCAGAATCCAATAGAAAACAAAAGTCTTCATGATAGAATTCCATTCATTTATTTAATTGTATTGAATGCACACAATGATGGCTATATAAGAATATTTCATAAACATGGAAATTATCATCCCATAGGGTTATGATTTCTTCCTCACACATTTAACTGAAGATCCAATGACACTTCCGATGAAAAATTCTTATGTGGAAGATGGTGCTTATTATTTCAAATAGGTTCCTAGACCAAAACTGATCATGTTCAAAACCAAAAATAAACATTTTCAATAGAATTCATCACAATTGTTTTAGAACCAAATTAGAGAAGGAATTAAGAAAATAAAATAACCAACTAAGTTTTACTCACACTAAAGGTACATATATAAGAGAATTTAAAACCCCAAAAAATCATGTATAATGACCTAGATTTGTGATTTATGAAGCTGGATTATATTTGAAATAATATTATCAAAATAACATTATTAAAATAGTTGGTCATTAATTTATATGATGTATAATGTGATTACAAGTAATGTAATTTATTTAAATGGAAGACACTAAATAATCTATAGACAAATATTTATTTTATTAAAATAATCAAGGAATTAAAATACATTTAATCCAATTACATGACATGTAATTATTATTTTGTGTATTTTTAATCCCATTTTCCATTCACACTGCTTGAACCCCCTTTAATGATTCTCAACATACTGAGAATCCATTAAACAATTAAATTTTTCATTCCCAGAATAAATTAATTTAAATAAGCACACATCCTTGACACATTGGTCTTGTTCTCTAACAAAGGCTCCATGTATTTGAACATGACATGGCCCATAGAGGAAAAATGAAAAACATTGAGAGAGAGAGATACTGGTAAAATGATGTTATACTATACATAGATCATTCCCTTTCATTTTTTTGCAATATTGATTTTATACTCTGGGTTTATAGACCATTTAATTTCTGGGTAATGTTCTCCCTGTGGATTTTTCTTTTGAGCATATTTAATTTTATCTATTTCTTCTATTGTTTATATTCAACACCTATTCCCACATTTATGTTGTATGATATGAGGTTCTGGCCACCAACCCATGGGGATCAAGAACACCCTTTGGGTAATGCATGTGTTGGATTGGGTATCAGTGTACCGGGGTGTTATGGATCGTTCCTGAAAATGTAATATCAAATTTGAAGGGTAAGAATTTTTTTTATGTTAATATTCATTTTTTCGATATTATTGAGACTGAAGAGGTAGTTATGACTTCTTTTCTAGCTATATATCACTTTATTGACAATTAATTTACTAGGTTTGGTTTGGAAATGTGATATTGAGAATTGGATCGAGCCTTTATCATATATACCTTTATAGATATTTGATATTTGAATCATTTTTGATGTCTTTAATGTTTCTTTCTATGGTTATGTAGTATAGTTCCTCCAAGAAGTTGTTAGAGTATGATCAAAGAGGAATCCACTTATGAATAATAGTGAGAAAAACCTCATGTGGACCAAAACCATGTTGAATTTCTTGTGTGTGTTTTCCATTCAATATGAAAGACAGATGCACCCATTCTCTTTAAAGATCTAAATGTGGAACCATGGAGAAACGAATTCGGAATTTGTGACCTGGAATTCATTCTATAGTATATACTAACATTCCAAGGCTCAATCTATTTTTAAGAGGTTTTTGATTGGCTTAGGATAGTTCAATATTTATTTGATTTTATAGAGAATACTAATTATATGATGTCAAAATTTTCCACCATCATGGTCGAAGGACCTATCAGGATATACTGGGACACCATGGTGACAAAAAAGATAAATGAGTGATTAAAATTGAAGGATAGTAAAACTCTTCTCACTGAACTGTTCTATCTATAGTCTACATTATTGGATGTGAATATTGAGTTTTTCAATCATTATATAGATATCAAGACCATTATAGATTAAAATATTTAATTATAGAGACTCTTCTTCTTTCACCCGATATTTGATCGTTTGATAAGATGAAGACTCATTTGTTTTATATGGTACATCGAATTTATATTTGGTCCCAAGTAATTTTTTAATGAATATCTTTTGTTATATTGATGTGATGGATACAACATAAATTATTAGGACGGAATTGGTTACTTAGGTAGGGTTGAAATTGTTTTTTCTCTCTCTTAGTAGTAGTTTTTTGAGTTCCATTAAATAAGAGAAGATGTATTATGAGTCACATTTTAGATCTAGATAGATGTTTTCTTCTAGGATTTTTTACTGCTTAGAATAAGTCCTTTTATTTTATACCAATTTATCAATCTAGATAACTCAAACATGGTTTTCATTTAGTGACCCAGGGTATGAGGTTCTTGTATATTACCAGGTTCGTTTTAGAATTTAATTCAGGTATTTTTTAGTCCATGTTGCTGTACAAGATCATCTCCACCGAAAAGTTATACGATGAATTTAGAAGCATCAAGGACTATAGGGTTTTTTCCACAAGCATGTGGAATGATGATTCTATATGTAATAATAGATTCTGGAGTGGAAAAATATATACTTATAGTGACTTTGAGATGTATAATCACAATTTCGTCACATTTTGTGACAAATATTATTGATATAGGTAAAACACATTCATTAATTTAAACCCATATTTTGAGTCATATTACTCTTCTTTTGGACCTTCTATATTATGTTATGAATATGAAAACACCACTCTAAATGATGAGATATAAGGGTTTATGTTGTCCAGATTCTGGGTTATTGTTATCATAGATTGATATTGTTTTGGATTCTAAAGGTATTTACATGAATCCTCATGACATAATATTCCGGATAGATTGACTCATCACTAATAAATCTTGTATTTATTTATATATTTGATTGGTCTCCATTACTACACCTAATCAACTATGTCATTTCTATCCAGGAGAATTTGAACTGAGGTTGAGTAATGTTGAATCTTCTCATCCATATTTGGTAAACATAATATCTATATTTTCTTTTGATTTAGATTGAGAAAATTTTATAAGTGATCTCCCTCCATTTTTCATCAAGTTTCCTACCATTTTCTCTTATAAATTATATGGTATTCCACTAGTAAAAAAAGTAATGTTTTCTATTTACACATTTTTATGATCCCATCTGATACATATTCAATCCTAAATCATGGAACCACCTAAAAAGAAATAGTTGAAGAAAACATTGTATGATATTTTAGATAAAGGCTCCATACTCCTAGTTATTTCATAATGGGTGATGTCAGTTCTTTTAACTAAGAAACATAATCGGAAACTTCTACACAATAATTATTAACAGAAAAATCAATTGGGTTATAGTAATGAACATGTATCTATTTATACTAATTGATGATATTTGTGTCCATTTGAAAAGATAAAATTGTTCATCAAATATAGATCTCCAATATAATTACCCTTAGTTAAGAATAAAAGAATATAACATTCTAAAAAATACCTTTTAGAAATTTTTGAGCCCTTATGAGTACATTATCATTACATTTAGTCTCACAAATGCTCTTACAGCCTTTACAGCTTCAATAGAAAAGATTATACTTGAGTATCTTGATACTTTTTTGGTAATTTTCATGTTTGGAATCCTTGTTTACTCTATGTCGGTGGAGGATCATGTTCATCATTTGGGGTCAGTTCTAGATTTCATAACATATCACTGACATTATTCCAATATATAAAAATGTGACTTCTAGATTCTATATGTGATGTTCTCGGGATATGTGCTATCAGAAAATGGTAACTCACTATATCCTTAGAAGGTGAAAGAATTTATGACATAGGGACAAGCCCAAGAAAAATTAAATTAAGATCTTCATGGGTTTTGATGGTTAATATCATAAATTTGTAAATTACATCACATAGGGGACTTATTTTATGACTCCTATAGTTTATAAGATGTGATGAGAAACATCAAAGTTCTTATGTTGATATGGAATGACTTTCTACATCTAAGGAAATGCTAACTATTGTAGAGAATGGTCAGGACTATGTAGTTCTTCTATAATGTATCAGGTTCATGATTGGGTTGTGTTCTTATGTAGCGTGATCATGTTGTTTCCTATGAATCGTAATATCATTAGCCTCAAAATAGGAATTATCTATCCCATGGCCTATAACATGTAGTTTTTATTCAAGGATATATGAATAAGTGGCATAACATTTTCAGTTAAAGGATTTCTATATATTCAGACCAGAATAGATTTAGTTTTAACTTCTCTAAAAATATTTAAATCTCTATCATGGGATTCTAGTGGAATACCTGAAATATATTAACATTTACATCTCCAATACTAGATAATATGGGAATCCCAATGCATATTATTAATAATAATACTTTATACATAGGTGGATAATTTATCTACAATATAATGGAACATGATAGATCTTTTTTAGCAGTTTCATATTAGCATCTAGGAATATGGGGATGAGGTTTCCTTGACAACTGTTCATTTTAACATCCATCATCTCTCGGTGATTTATCCCAAACAAAAATATGATGATGAATTCAATATAATTTGATACTCTCTTTAGGTTTGGTAAACTATTGTTGACTGGTAATTATACATGAAGGGTTTTTTGTGTTTTCAAAAATGATTTTTTATATTGTTTTCCCAATAATTATATGTTATGGAGGATCCTAATTATTCATAGTGTAATGTGAATTTGAGAATCACAATGATGTTCTATGAAATGAGAAAATGACTCTTGTGGCTAGATATGATATGAATAATTTCTTATTTTTTATCTCATTATTAATCATACTAACATGTCAAGGTCAAGTGAAAGAGACCTTTATAATGTATTTAAAAATATATAGTAATGACATGGAAGTTGTTGATATCTCATGGAACCTATGGTTTTATTTTATGAAAAATATAAAAGGAAGAATGTGATATGGGTTGCAGTTGGTATGCAGGAAAAAATAATCTCACATTTTACTCACTTGTAAAACAACCAATATTTAAGAGCAGAGAGACTACTATATGAGAGAGTTATTTCATTTACACCATGTTTCATTTTTCATAGACTTTTATAGAGATACCTATTTTAGTTATGTTTTTAGGGAGGCCTCTAGGAGGAATTAGGATCTCATGTTTGTTTGAGTATGGCCTTCCATCAGCAATCGAGTGGCCAAATAGATAGAAAAAAACTGATTATTGAGGTTATTTTTCATATTCACGTTCATTATATTTTTTTGACTTGGGATGACTATATTGAGATATTTTATTTTTCTTATTATAGTATCTAACATTCCTTGATCATAATGTATCCTTTTGAGTCCTTTTATGGTCAGCATTCTAAATATCTATTGTGTTGGTCAGAGAATGGTGAAAGATCCTTGGTTGGATAGACCATGGTTTATGATATGATAGAAAGTATTATATTCATTCCTCAAATATCATTGATGGAAAAAATATATTATAAGTTATAATCTGATCATACCATAGAACATTGGAATTTTTAGTTGGTGATCAGGTGTACATGAATGAATCACCTTTTTTGGGTCATTGGAATCTTCAAAAGAAATGAATGCTTTATACTTGTTTTTTTAAAACTAATAATGTTATTTAGAATGAGCATAATGTTGATTATCAATTTGAATTCCACCATATATGATTTTTATACATAAAAATATCCATATATCTCTGATATGAATGTATTTTTTAATCCATCTCATATTCTAATTTTTAATGATCAGGATGATGAGCCTAATTTATCTATGAATGAGCATCCAATAAGGATAGTTGAATAGAAATACAAGGTAGATAATTAAGTATTATACCATTGGATTGGGAGATATTAATTAATATTGATGATGCACATTACATGTTTTAGATATAGGCCTTGATGAGAGAGCAGTGGCCTCATCCTTTTAGAATAGAAGATTCATAATAGCCTATCTGGGGATAGAATGTTTCTGTGGTGGAGATGTTTTAACATCTTTTTGCTAATTTTAGTTAATCAGATTACACTATTTTGATCATTATTTTATTGGATCTCATTTGTAGTTTCATCAGATGAAATTTAGAACATTTTGGAAGGATCTCATATTGTACATAATTGGCGCGTTGTTTGATCATGTTTTGCACCCAACTACTGTAAACTGTTCAATACTAGGAAGTGAGGGTTTGAATGGTTGGTGAATGATTTTGAAAACCTCTACCCACGTATTAAAAAATTATTAACACTATAGAGGGGCACATGGGTAGGGTTTATGATTTGGAAAATCATTGGGAACCCTCTAAGAAAATATGCATGTAGATTATACATATTCTAAAACTAAAAGTAAAAAATCCTAAACTGAAATTTAGATCCCCTTCTAGTAGAAAGAATATGGTGACTAATTTCCAAGGTATTTGTAGATCCCAATAACCAAATTTTTCTTATATATACCCTCTCTAATTTTTATCAAAGATATAAGATAATCATTTGATCTGTTCTTGATAAAAATTCATTCCACGTTACATCTCTTATTCTCTCTTATGATCTCTCCTCCATATGGTTATATATATTCATGTTATTTGAGTATCTATATTAATTTTTTTCATTAATGGAGTTTGTATTTTGATATCTTCTTTTTTGATGTTCTTCATTTGATTTTCCTCTTTCAGGAATTGTGAATTTTGATTCAATGATCCAAAGTTGGTGATTACATTTAAAATTTAGAAATTAATTTAACCATAAATTTAAAGATTAAAATTAAATTTCATTCAATTAAATTATGAAAAAACCCAATTTTTATCAAATTATGATTTGAATTTTTTGGCATGAAATTTGGTGAATCCCATAATTCCAATGGATTAGGGATTGATTGTGTAATTTGATGGAAACTGTAAAATAAAATTGTGGAATTAATTCATTAAATTTATTTGTGAAATTGGTTTCAAATATTTATTTGATATAAATGGATTATATATTTTTAATAAAAACATTGGATGTTTTGATATATGATAAGAAATAAATTGATTAAAATATTATATTGATTACAAAATGGAAATTAGATATTGGAAATGTGAAATTGGTTAATTATATTTTGAAAATGTTATAGAGAAATCTCCAATTTTTTATTTTTTCATGATCGTATGAAATATTAGGTAGTTATTTTCTTTTCTCAGAAAACACTATATTGACTCTTAAAAACTCTAAAATTCATAGTTGAATAGATCACATCCCTGAGGGGGTAATGATGTGTTCTTTTTTGACCAGTGTCTGAAGGACATGTGTACACATGTTTCTATGATATCATATTTGATTTTGTGAGGATAACATAACCTATTACTAAAAAAACCCCTTTAAAGATGACCATGATTCTAATATTCAATTATTTTGATATATTCCACTATTTTTTAAACTATTTTACACATTTGTGATGAATTTTTATAATTTTTATTATATAAATTCTTTGTTGAACTGTTGTTTGAAATATTTCCATCAATTCAAATATAACGCATAATTTGTTGAAAATAGGATCCAATTATTTAATGTCAATTTATAAAAAAATTATATTTTTAATTTATTAATAAATGTCCTATATTATAATGGAATCTATGGTGAGGCCAAACTAGGATTTTAGCTCATACCCTAACTGCGAATTCCTGAGTTTGTCGATTTCCTTATTATATGTTTGAGATTGTGAATATCCAAAGTTAAATTTTGTGGTTGTTGATTTTTAGGGTTGGATTTTTGTGCATGTTTGTTCTTGGGATGTTAGATTAAAATCTTTTTGTGTATTTTTCTTCTACATTAGCTTTATATACATGTTTTAATTCTATTAATATACTCCCTATAGTGTTTTATTATTAGAACACTAACATGTATTTTTTTCATTGTGTGATTTTCTAGATAAAAAGTTCATAAATTTTTCTTCAATGACACTAGTTCCTAGTCTCTAACATATGGGGATCAGGACTATGATTTGAGGAATGTTTATGTCAGTTCGGGAATTAGGTTTCCATTGTATATGAAATGGTTCATAACACATTCTAAGTCTATTCAATTCATCATATAAATTAACGAAACAAAAAATAAAGAAACATTTATATAGAAAACTAACAAATAAAATGTTAATACATTCCTCAGTTAATATTCAGAATCAGAAGTCATCCAGTTTAATATATGAAATGGTACCAAATATCATATCCATAGTCAAAAGAAATCATAAAACAACCATATAAATACTGACGATGAGATCAATACTACATCTACCAGTATAATCATATAAATAATAATGCTTCCATGTCATTTATGAATATAAATAAAATAAAAATTAAATTGAAAAATTTCTTAATCAAAATAATTTATTCAATTTGAAAATGACACTTTTAAAAAAATATTTTGAACATCCATTTCAATGAAAATTACATTACAAACATTTTATTTGAGAATATAATCTTTAAAATTAATATTTATTATTTTTAGAAATAATTTTCATGGAGTTATGTAATTTCATTCATGTTTTACAAGTTAAACAGAAAATTAATTTTTCAATATAAAATTTTACGAATGCTCTTTATTCAAAAAATGACAAAAACCATCCATTCAAATTTTCCATAAAATCTAATTAGGTATTGTTTTGCAAAAAATAAGATTACATTGAAAAAAATTAATATTTTAAAAGGGTTTTAATTTATATAATTAAAAAATTTAACATTTAAAAAACAAATTGTAATCATTTTTTCAAAAAAATATTTTTCGAAGAAAACATATTTCTGACCGAAGATATAAATGATGTTAGATTTCATTTAAAAATGTTATAAAGTAATTCAAGTATAAAATAGTGTAAAAATTTTAAATTACATGAAAACATCATTAATAGAAACATGATATTCAATCTAAATGGTATTATTTGTAAATGGTTGAGTAATTTCAGTCAAATTATATTTAAAAATAAATGATCAAGATTCGAATGAGATTGTGAAATAAATCCTTAAATGATAATAAAATTTAAGTGATAGTTAATCGAAAAATATAATATACGTATTAAATTAAATTAATATAAATATGTATAAATAAGATATAATATAATAAATGTTCGTTACCAACATAATCTTATCATGGTAGAAGAAACAAAGTGGATGTTTAACCTAATGAGAATAAATTGAGTTAATAAATATATTATATCACAATTACTTTTGGTTAAACATTATTTAACATAAATTATAGTGGTTTAAAGTGTGTTAATTATATATAAAATAGAAATATTTATACTTATAATATCATATATGTTAATTTTATTATATCTTACCACCCATTTGTTAATAATATTTAATTGTATTCATTATTTTTGGTGTTAATAATTTTATTTTCTCAAGCATATTTTTTCATTAAAGTTCTAGTTCACATGAATATAATATTTATCCAAAACCTAGATAATTATATTGATGTTATAAATATCATATTTCATTTTTAGATACATTATTATGAAATATTATTAAAGATATAAATGCATAATTAATCACCTCACTTTGTGGAGACTATAAAACCAACATACACCTAAGAAACAATACAATTCCTTAATTGAGTTAAATGGTAACAAATTATTTGATATAATATTTTTAAATAATAAATATTATATCAGATATATCACATATATTCCTTAAATGTATTCTTATTAATTTCATGTAATGTGTAATTATTAAATCAAATAACATCACTTTCCCATGTAGTAGTCCGTCGTAAGCATGAGTGATGTTATCTTATTCTAAATAATGTGGAATGTAAAAATTTATTTCTAATATTAAAATTATATAAGTTAAATAATATCATAAATATAATATTAGTTTTTATAAATAAATAATTATATAAAACTGTGAGTGGTTTTAATGGAAAAAATGAATGACATCGATTCACTATGTAGTAATCTTCCATTAATAGGAATGATGATTTTCTAACCCATTTTCTAGAAGATTATATGAATAATAAATTTCAACTAACAATAATAAAATTAATTTTTATTTTAGATACTAGTTTTATTATATTTATACATAAGTAAAAAAATTTACTTTTTAAAAATAATAATGAAAATGAAATAGATTTCTTAAGATAATTACCCTCTCGAAGATAATCCTCCATTAGATCTCTACTATAGAACACAAGATATGGTGTTTTTGGAGGAACAGAAGCAGTAAAATATAATTATTGATTTTAGGGATAGATTAATTTTATTGTTTTTTATAAAACAATCTTAGAAGGTGTTAAGAAGTGACGGGATGGAGTTCACTTTTATAAGAGGGAAAAGGGGACCCTCTTGGAAATCACCTTGAAATTTCACAAAATAATCCAAAATGATGAAGTAATTCACATATAAAATGATTCAAAATGAGACTATATTCTATCATGGGAAGAATAACATAGATATATGGACATAAAATATGTTTTATAAATGTATTTATGTCATTTTACCCATTTCCCTTATATTAAACCAACAATCAATCCTTTTTTACACTAACCGTAACAAAGAATTATTTCTATTTTCACTTTTAATATTCATTAAAAATATTTTTGAACTTATTGGTATTCATATATTATTAATATTATAAATATTTAAATAATTATTTTAAATTTAATTCATATATTTGGATGATTTTAATATAACATTAATCCCACTGATGCGATGAGAAAGTTGGTTTTTAGGAAGAGAAATTCCAAAATATTACTATTTTATATATCAATATTCAATATAGAAATGATTACACTGACCTAAATTAAAATAATTGATGTAAAATTGAACTAATATTACTTTAAACATAGTTCAATATATTACTTATTGTTATAAATTATTTAAACGACAATGAATGATTCAATTAAAATTCAGTATTTTCCAATATTCATCAACAAATGAATCATTTAATGAAAATATCAAAAATAAACCTTATGAATTTTTTATATACTAATATAAAAAAATATTTTCTGAAATTAATTTTATAAAATTTGTACAAATTTATTTTAAATTATGTGATTGATGTGTGATAAAACTATGTTTTGGGAAAATGCATTTTTTCATAAAAAATATATATTTTATTTTAAATGACTCTTTTTTTATATATATCAATGAAATAACAAACAAATTTGTTTCAGAAATATATTTTTATAATTTAGTTAATGATATTCATACTAATAATTCTAATGTCTAGGTGATAACTATCAAATTAATTAATAATATTTTAATTATACGTTACCTTTTTAAAATTTGTTGTTGCATGTAATGCAAGATAAAACCAAAGTTGCGTGTAATAAAATATAAAATTTGTATTTCATTTAATGAAGGATTTAATCAGTGTTATATTTAAATTATTTTATTTAAGAGTTTTAATTTATTTAGAAATAAATATATCCTAATGTCTTTGGGTGTTATACTTTTATCTTTGATTGGTGGTGCGTGTCACATACTCTATCGTATACAATATTAGTATTTTAAAATTTAGAAGTGATAATTATCACCTACATAAATATGTTGTATCCTCTCAATATTAATGTTAATTATTTTAATCCATGGTTTATATTTTCAAAAAACCATTGTCTAAAACGCAACATCGAAAAATGGTTAACAAAATATCATATCATTAAGATAGAAAATGATATATTGAGGTTATTTGGAATGTCAATCAACAAGGATTAAAAGTAAGATAACATATGTGGGAAAGGAAAACATGGGAAAGGAAGAAAACTGTAGTTAATTAAATCATGTCCTTGGGGGAATTGATCACAATTTAGATAATGATCATTGGAATGTTGTGGTTATAAAAATGATAAATATTTTATAATTAAAAATTCTCTTTCATTGATCACATATTAAGTTAATAAGGTAACATTTTTTTTTCATTATCCATTCCTAGAATTGAGGTATACTTTTGATATAAAACAATATAACCAAATATACTTACTTGATTCCATTCTTTTTCATAAGAATAATTTCATCCTTTGGTTGTTCATCTATCAATTTCCAATTAATGAATCACTATAAAATTGAATATGAAAAATGAATTTTTTGTTAATATAGAATTAAAATTTACATTTATAGGGTTGAATGATTCATTAAAAGGATAAAATGTTATTTCTATATGTCTCTAAATATTTTGAAAAGAAAAATAGTTTGAAAAAATTATCTAATATCAATTAGTTTATATATATTGGATAATAATTAAAATTTAATACCCTATCCAATGATTAACTTAAAACATTTCATAAATTGTTACATATATGTACCTTCCAAAATATTTGGATCCATAACTCGATAAAGAAAATCATTTGATTTCAAAAATTATTTATTGTTAATCCATAAAAAATGATGTATTTATTAATGATAAAATACCAAATAACTGAATATTGTTATCATGTACATTCTTTAATGATAATAATATATTGAATTAATATAAAACCATATAGAAAACAAGAATAATTCCTTTTTCCTTAAGTAAAACACATGTTTATTATTATATTCCATAAAATTTAAATTGCTATAAACTCTATAAATCATAAACGAATTTTTTAACAAGTCTATAATCAGTGCCAAGGTAGTCAGCACTATATAATTTACATTATAAATAAAAACATTCTCTTTATCTCAACATAATTATCTCAAGAACTAAAACATATTAATGTTTATATTTTCTACAACCCTCTATTTTCCAAGAAGTTCAACATTCGATTGAATCAATTTTCTTGGTCATCAGTATCATTTGACAAATACTTTAAAATACTTATTTAAAATATACTATAGTACAATAATTATGTATATCATAATTATTATAATAAGTAAATCAATTATAATATACAAAAAATACATAATTCATTAATCCAAAAACAAATACAGGAATCATTCCACTTCATATGTTTTAATTAGGATAGATTAACCATGATAAAGTAGCTTATTTTGATGTTTATTCAATTCATACATAGGGAGTTTATTTTTATAGTTCCTAATATAATTTTAGTTGAATCATTGTAAATTGGAAACTTTTTTATTTTACATAAAATCACATGAAAAATGGCTTCTCTATCCACACAAGTATCAAACACACAATACATTCATAAAATTATCTGGGTGTTTATTTCTATAATAAAAAAATATGGGTAAACCCTTTATTAATTATTCCCTTTATCTATAGTTTTCCAATAAAACTGATCTTTTATTGCAATATTTAAACCCATTATAGTAACATAATTAGTTATCTCTATTGTTAGACCAAGATATTATACGCCCATATGGTAAGAATGTTTGTGAGACTAGTTCCCTTCGAAATATTGTCTTATTCCTATCAAAGAAATGATGTTTTATACTCTATGTATTATTTTAATAAATGTGATTCACCCTCATTATCTTAAGAAACATTTATATATGATTATATACAAAATATTCTACCATGTCAGTTTTAAACAACATATATAATCAAAAAACATTGCCAAATAATTAAAATAAATTGAAAAATTTTAGGAATAGATAATATCTTAATCATAAAAAGAGTTTTTTAAGGATATAAAAATTTTGAAAATCCATTAACATCGTTTATAACGAAAATTTGAATTATTCTATATGTTTCCCATGGTTGTGTCAGACCTTGTGTGCAATAAGGCTCACTGTTATCTTCCATGTGATGATCGGGTCAAAACTATTATTCCCTTTTTGGATTTGTTATTCATTAATAAATTGATTACATAACAACATCCACTTATAGTAGCTATAAAGAGATGTATTTCAATGAAAATTCACATCATCTCAACAAATACAAAATCATTGTTATATTCTTCTATACCTATCATCATTTTCAAATATATTGTTGTATTCCATAATCAATGATTTCCAAAATATAGTTCAATAAAGTTTTCATTAAACTTCCTATGATATCAACTGTAACAGACCCAACCATAGCATATAATATTTAGTGCCTACTTTATTACATTAAGATAAGATACAAGTAATCACATCAAAAAATATTGAATTGTTTAGTAGTCATGGTAAAATAGATATATACTCGAGACTTGAATTATTTTTGAAAACATAAATCACAAAATCCTTTTTCCAATAAAAAAAATTATTCCCTCAATAATATCCATTCGTATCAAACATAGTACGCATAATGGGTTCTTTTAGTAAGGAAACAGAATAATTATGATCTCAAACATTCATTAAGGGGTAATCATAACATAATTTATCATAAATAAATAAACATAATCAACTTGTAAATGAATGAAACTGAAACAACATCAACTTAATGAATAAGATGATCATAATATGGGAGGAATAAATGATGATAAATTAATTATATATAATTAATCACATAGGTTTTAATAACTAGCCTTTGATATTATAATTAGTCGAATAATCATAATAAATTTCAAATACTAAATTAAAAATGATTAAATGTATATTGTTAGATGTTTGAACTATCAAGATCTACCATCAGGATAATTATTATCAATATATATCATCAATATATTTACTATCAAGATCTATCCTCAAGAATGTTTAAATATGTGCCCAAAAAGCATTCTGATTTGGTCAATGGATTTTTTTCCTTAGTCCTTTTAACTCATCGAAGAGTATATAAATTTATATCCACACAAGTCACATACTATGTCCATTATATTCTTCACATTAAAAATATTAACATAAAAAATAGATAACTTATTATTAAGAAACTGAAATACAACATGTGAATATTTTCCCCAATCAATAATCACTACTACAAACCATGCAGAGTAATATAGATTTTATTTATCAACATAACATATCCACAATTAAACTAATCAAAAACATTCCAAAGAATGAATAAGGATGATGTAAATAAAATATTTTCCCAGAATATCATATGTTAAATAATATCCTGATATTGTTGATGAATATAAATTCCATAAACATATTAATTAAAACATTATTTCCGAAAAAAATTAGTTTCTTTTTAAATATCAATTATTTTAAAATAAAAAAATTGAAACTTACATTCATTGAATATCACATTAAAAAATAATTCAAATAATCAATTAAATTTTAAAAAGGAATATCAAAAGAATTGATTTTCATGATTGTGGGTAATTGCATACATTTCCTAAAAGTTAAAAATAACATTACCTTTTCACTATTGAAACATTATGAATATATATTTTAAAAAAATAGAAGAAGACTCCATTCATATTTCCAGTAAAATCAAAATTATAATATTTTTTAAAAACAATTATATTAAATTCAAAATATTTTAGAAATATTAAATATGGTTTATAATTAATTTAATAAATCATTTTAAAATTCTTAAAAGAAATTTAATATCTATTTTTAGAAAATTTGGTTTTTGAAGAACACATATTTCTAAACCAAGAGAGAAATAAATATGGATATTCATAAAACACATATCAATTGAATGAAGTACAAAATAGTTTTAAAATGGAAATATGGCATGACCATTTCCTTAATGAATAGAGGATAATAAAATTAAATTTGTTTATTATTAAATATTCTTGATATTTTCTTCAAATATTACTCTAGAATTAATAGTATAAATTAAAATGATATTGGTAGATGAACCATAAAATGATCAAAAATTTTAATTGAAAATTAATTAATGAATAAATTTATTGGATGTACTCTAAATACACATAAAAAATTTTACATTAAAATTAAAATTATCAATATTCATTACACAAAAAATATTATCATGAAATAATTAATGAAGTATATTTTTAACCCAATCTGTTGAAATTGATTTTAGAATTCCATTACAACATGTGTCCTTTTGGTTGAGATTTATTTGAAATACTATATCATGGTTTTAGAAAAGTTATAAATTTATAAATGATCCAAATCCATAATTTTATTACAATATATTATCCTTTTATTACAGTTTAACAATCATTTGTTAACAATGTATTCTTATTTTCATTATTTCATGTGTTAAAACCCATGCTTTCAGATACACATTTTTTATTAATGTTATAATTCAGCAGAATATAATATATATCAATTATATATAGAAGGATATTAATTATATATCTATATAATATATTCTTAGAATATACATTATTATAACTACTTTTGGATGTTTAACATGGTAAATGAATCACATCAATTCTTGGATAAGGTAGGTTGTATATACATACGATGCATTATATTGTTCCCATAATGAGTTAAAGGGTAATGAATAAGGTGATATATTAAATTTAATGAATAAAATTTCTTTTATATATATAAAATATTTTCATTAAAATCACCCTTATTACTTTCCCTATAATTTGTAATTAGAAAAATTAATTTCATCGCATCAAGAGGCGGTAGTATGTCATGTGCATGAGTGACATTCTAGTGTTTTTAACCACATGGAACATAAAATAGAATATTTGAAATTAAATTCCTAAATAAAAATTGATATGGTAAATAAATTAGTATATATAATTGTGAGAGTTGGTAATGAAAAAATGAATGACCTTAGATTGAGAGGAGGAAGTCTATCGTACCTAAGAATGATGATTTCATAACCCATTATATTGAATAGAATATGGATAATTATTATAACATATACATAATAAAATTTGAATTTATAGTTCATAATTTAATATAATTCATTTTTTAATACATAATTTTATCCATAACAAGAAGAATGAAATTGAAAGAGCGTTTGTAAGATAATTATTATCTCTTAGAGAAATATCTTTTGGATCTCCTACTAAAGACCCTATGGAAATTTTTTTGGGTGGAAAAGAAGCCCCATTATGTAAATATGTATGTTTGGTATATATTTGGGTAGTTTTTGTTTCAAGGAAAATGTATTAGGATTTTTGAATTAGGGATGGGAAGGAGTGCCCTTATATTATTTCGATTGGGGGACCCACTTGGAAGTTACATAGAAATTTCACAAAATAATCCAAATTGTTAATCTCATTTAGACAAAAAATGCTCTAAAATTTATATAAATTCAAACATGGGAAACTTATAGGAAACTATTTCAAGACCATAATATTCCAATAGGTTTTTATGCATTTTTACACTTATCATTTTATATTATCCCCACGAAAAATATATTTTTACCCTATCTACAAAAAGTAGTTTTTACTATAAAAAATATTCACTTTTATTAATAATTATGTTTACCATATTATAAATTATAATTTATTATGGTATAAAATATTGAATATAGTTTCTAAAATTCAATTTCATTTTAAATTAATCTTTTATACACAATGAGAAAGCATGTTTGTATAAATAAAATTTCGTATCATTTATAATGTTTTTATGCCAAGCATCAATATGAAAATTATTACAATGACCAAATTTTTTTAAATGATATAAAATTGAAATAATATTACATTAGAGTCAACATAAAATATAATTTTATAATATAAAATTATTTAATTTAAAATAAAAATTTCTATTTCTATTTTATATTTTTCACTATTCATTAAAAAATGAATCAATTCAAAAATTCAAAAAAATCTAAATATCAAAATATTGATATTCTAATAGAAAAAATTATTTTCATATTTTCAAAAAAATATTATTAAATTTGAATAAAAACTGCTATACTTTATGTGTTAATATATCGATTAAACTATGTTTTAGTAAAATACAGTTCTGAAGAAAATATTTATTTTTCTTTAAAATGAATCTTATTTTATTTCTAATCATAAAATAACAAATGAATATGTTTAAACTATATATTTTCATAATTTATTTAATACTATTAAAACCCTCTATTATATCTTATAAGTGATAATGTTCACATTAAATAAGAGTGTTTTAATATTATGGTCCATTTCATTTAATTATGGTGTTTTGTGTAATATAGTTGAAACTCAATGTTTTTGATAATGAAAGATAAGATCTGTGACAAATTTATAAAAACTAAAATAGTTATTTCATGTAATTCATGATATTGAATTGATATAATATATATATAAATAAATATTCCTAAAGTCTCAGGTGTTATATTTTCGTATATTGGTGGTTCATGCCGCATATGATATTGAACACATTGATCTTTTTTAGCATTATTGGGGTGTTACAATCACATCCTGAATCAATGTATCTCTTTTCATTTTAGTATTATTCACTAATAACTATTTGAGGTTAGATCCATCAATATTACCCATTTATTTGTTAATCTCTTTTCAATATTGTATTTTAGTTCATGTGTTTAACATGTCTTATTTTGAAAATCATGTCGTTGAATGTTAAATTTTCCATATATCCAACCCATACAAGTGGTAGTCTCATGTTTGTTATGGATATTCCCATGACATTTAAATTCCCTATATTCCATTTAATTAATGTAAAACCCTCTAGAGTGATTACACATATATTAGTTCTCAACCACTTTAATGAATAACTATATTTTAGTGTAAATCCCCTTTATGATATCAACCTCCATGATTCTAGAAGCATGTAATTTGATATGAAACTTATTTATTAGAATCCATTGATCAATAACACACAATAATTATTATTTTTAATATATATTTCAATAGTGATAATTTTTAGTTTCCTTTCACTCTTTAGTTCCTTCCCCATTTTACAATTTTTATATACGTGTTAGATAAATATTCTTATAAACTAGAATCCAGTAAAGAAATCCATGTTAAGATATTGAGTCACCAGTCACGAATAAAATTAGGTCTTAAAGTCATTACATGTTACCATGTTATCATTTTTATGATATATTGGATTTGATATAATATTCTAAGGGTATTATGATACACTAGTGTTTCTAATTCAGTAACACTTTAAAATTATATATAATATTATATTTCATTTTCATATAGGCCTCTTACTCTATATACTTGGTCATAATGTATGATACTTATTATACCTTATTTTAATCTTTTAATTCATTGAATTTATAATACAATGGGGTGTTTCATCCATGAGATATACTAATAAACATTTAGATACCTTATATAATTTTGTAAGGGAATACAAGAACATTGATTTGACTCCGTAATGAAATTAATCAATGACATCACAAGCCATAATAAAGAGTGTTTAATAATTACAAATAGCCAATGACACTTTCTTAAATAATTTAACACAGTTTATAATATTTATTAATTATGTGAATATGAAATTTTAATTTTTATTATTTTATATTTCCAATAGGGTTGATAGTCAATGAATTGTTACCAGTTATCATGGGTCCCAACCATCGATTGTGTAAATAACATAGCTAGTGGATTATGCATAAATAGTTATTGGTTAAAATAAAATATTATACCAAATACGAAGGTTGTTCCATGTAGAACAATATCATTTATATGTTCATAATGTAGTTTTGTGATATCTACTCCATAATTAGTTCTGTCAATCAATTTTTTAATTTTTAATTTTATCTTACCTAAAATTATGTGTATTAAACTCATTTTATTCTCATATTTAGAATGAATCATATTGAATGATACATAAATGAATATATTTAATTTTATCCAGGTATTCTTAGGACATCTATCTTGATTACATGTTCATTTCACAAGATAATATCATATTTCCTTTTTTTTTTCTTTCTCCCTTCCCCCGTTATTTTATTTCTTCCTCCAAATTTCAAAAGGTCATTGTGGGAGAAGTATTTCATAGGGATTATATATTCCATGATGTTATTGGTTTTTAATATTAATTCATTATTTTCATCTCGTCTTCAACTATAACTTGTATAATCTATTCTTGATTAAGAATGGATTTTTATGATGATTATTTAAAATATATGTCTTTTGTAACTTGTTTGAATTAACCTATATTTTCATAATGATGTTAATTATAGGTTTATTTTTTAATATGGTTAAGGGATAAACCTCATGATTTTAATACAACTTTTTAACAAATTGATGTTTTCAGTGGATCATAAGCTTTAAACTGCGAAAAATATCTATCATTCACAAAATATGAATGTTAAAAATACTATATAGATATTTATATGAAAAATATTATACTGCGGGTTTATTTGTTATACTAATTAAATTATAAATTTATTACCTCATGAATTAATGGAAAGTTTTTTAATTTAGTGGACTTATTACAATACAATAATTTTTTTTACATAAATATGTTTTTTACACTCTTGTGCTACTTATAATTTTATTTGTTTTTATATCACTATTTTTTGAATACTATATAAAATTTATTTTTTGTATATATTTAATATTTTTATTTAATATAATATTATTATCAATTATATTGGTATTATACTTTTTATTTAGTTTGATAGGAATGATTCTATATCTTTAATTAATAAGTTAATTGTAAAGTATTGGATGGTACATACAAAAAAGTCCTAGAGGACATGTAAAAAACTTATGGTATTGACATAATTTTGGTAATTAGTTTTTATAATAATGATAATGATGTAGAATTACATGAATATTGTTTAATATATGATTATATGTGAAAGGTGATATTACCTTGAAATGTGTTAGGCGGAGGTATGATGGATATTTTTATTTATTTTCTTTGTTATTTATTTATATTGAGATATGATAGTCCCATATTTAAATTGGATGATATCATGTGAAGCAAGGGTATCTTTGTGAGAAATCATGTGATTTTTAATACGATTATTAAGTTTTTACACTTTCTCTGATTTTTAGGGTCCGATTCCAAGTGATTACTGTTAGAGTAATTAAAGAGTTATTTTGTTAGGAATATATTGACTTGGAAAAAGAAAATTTTACATAAGTATGTTTATTCTTATATTATTAAAATCTTAGTTTTTCCCGTTAATATTTATTAATTTAATTTGATCATTAAATTATTGAAAAATGTTTATATTATTAATTTTATAATTTTTTATAATTGGTTTTCATTATATTACCATGTGATGATATATATTTTCTGTTAATTATTGTAGTGGTATACACTATTTCTTTTCAACAATTATTAATTGATTATTATTTATCATCATAACATATAATATAGTCAAAATAAATAAATATATATTTTATTTATTGTATATTATTGATTCTATATACTCATACACATCTTTTATTATCTGTAATTTATTATTTTCATCAATGTTCTTTATTAAATAATCACATGATTTTGTAAATAAATGTTAACGAATAATGTTAGGAATAAATTATATTTCTCATATGAATTGAAGGAATTTTTTTATATATAATGAATGTGTTTTAAATGAAATTTTCATATAATATCAACATTATTTCAAATGTTCCATTTTTATTTTTAAAAAACATTTCATATGGTACTGAAATGGTTTTCAAAATAAAAATTCATTAACAAATAATTCTCATAAATATTTTTCAAAAAAATGGCTTTATTAATTGTATTATAAGGGGAATTTCTATGAATCTACTATATATTATTAATTGGAACGTTTCTATCAAAACCTATATACAGACATTAGTGGGTATATTTTTTAAATGACTTTATGTTAGTATTTAGTGGTAGATCTCGTATTTTATTATATTCTTACTGATGTAACTGATGGATATTATGGTATATGGAGTTGAACATTGGTTATAAAGAGATGATTTCATGGTTGTTCAAGTCTCATAATTTTACATAGTATATTTAAGTGTCTTCTAATTCATTCACTCAAATGTTTTTCTCATTGTATATCATTATTTATTATGAATCTCTCTTGATTATTCTATTTATAATTTAATTTGGTTTATTAAATTTTTAATTTCTTCTATTGGAACAAAATATGAATTATATATAATATTTTTGTAATTATTTACTGATATTAATGGGAGAAATCATTCCCTAATGGCTATATTTTAATTCATGTTACAATTTTTTATCCGTTGTTGATCAGGAACATAAATAGATCATTATGGAAAATATTCTTTGAAAAAGGATTCGTGACATGGTTTGTTTCATTAAAAATTCATAAAAAATCAAGCCCCCAAAGCATACCACAATTAATATGTGTGTTTTTTTGTACACAAAATCCAATAGTTAAATAAAATTCACATTGTGAATCACAATTTAGTATTTCTTGTTCTAAAAAATAAACTATATGATATTACATTAACTACTTAAGGGACGTGTAATGAGTAGTGATGATCATGCCCCATATTTAACAACATTGTTGTTGTCCCAGAGGAATTCTCAAGAGGGGGGGTGAATTGATTTCTAGTTAAAAAATGTCTGTTTAAAACATTTATATTGAAATCCCCCAATTAAAAAAACAAGTTAAACTGTAGTGAATTTAAAAAGATTGGAAAGGTTCAATAAGTTTCTCAAAGATTGATTAGTTCTCAATTAACATTAATCTAATGATTAATATAGATTTTGAAACTAACCTAATGGTTCACAATAATTACAAACACATTCCAGTTTAACTATCAGAGTTACATTAAAATAGTTTTATATTTCAAATAAGATAGTAGTGGAAAATTGAATGTAGTTTAAACTAAAATAATATGCAGATCAGGTTTAACCAAGAGGTTCAGTATCAAGATGAGACATATTCCTATCAACTAGTATATATATAACTTTGATCCAGACTCTGGATCGGGGTTTACAATAGTACTCAGACTATCCAGGTCCTCATACCTCCACCACAGTTCATCATGGGAAAGCAACAACAACCCCACACAGGCAATCCATGTCATCAGGCCTCTTCCACAGTTCAACGTGGGATACAAAAAGGTATAAAGAGTTTGGTGTGAGGATTTTAGTATCCTCCAAATCAGCATAGGAGTCAGTGTGTGTCCAAATAGACAGAAGCACACACATTGCTCATAATGAAATAAAATTGTTCACAACAGAGCTGTAATATGAAGATAATTTTAGAATTCTCTTATGTGATGTTAATGTAGCTATGAACTCCTTTGGATTTAAGCCAATGAAGCATTGGGTCCTTCTCTGGATGTAGTCTGAAAAATATAGTGTCGTGGCTCTGTTCCTTTATTTCTTGTACAGGTGTTCATCTTGAATGTGAGAGTATTCCTTATAGCACTTGAACCTCTTCTTTTGACTTCTTTTCTTGATTTGTATGATTGTTGTTCAATTTCATTCTGTGTTCTTCTCTACATGTACGTGTGTATCTTCTTGTATGTGTCTTGTATGTATCTTCTATTCTTCCTTAAGTATATATATTTTCTCCAGTAGCTTGGTATTCCTTTTATTCCTTGAACACCGGTAATGGGAATGATTGAATTTTACATGTATGAGGTATTGTTCCCTAACATGCCAACAACCCACATTAATTTTTAGAAGTTGCATTGAATTAATAAAATATGACTGTTATAATTATATTAATGTTATTGAAAAAGTGTAGAGTTTGAGTAATAGTGACTGGTTAACTGTCGTCTTCCATCAGCAACTCTCTGTCATTAGAAATGTAACAATAGCTCTTGTAACATTAGCTCATTTATCAGTAGCTCCATCTATATCAGTAGCTCCTTTTATCGGTAGCTCCATCTGTCAGTAGAGCTTTGTTACGGTGAACTTTTGTCAGTAGCTCTTCCTCGCTATCAGTAGCTGTTTTCATCAGTAGAGGTAGTTGTCTCTATCTATAGCTTCCTCTAATGGTAGCTCCATTCTATCGGTAGCTCCACGCTATCGGCAGCTTCACTCTATTTGTAGCTTGTATCCATGTATTTGTATCAGTGAACTAGTATATCAATGACCTTGTATATCAGTAGACTTAGTCTATCGGTGTACTTGCCTAAGAGTGAACTTGTATTAGTGATATAGACAGTATCAGTCAGAATTTTAACAATCAGTGACATAAGAACATAAATGCATACAATGTAATTGTTCTATACATATTAGTTCCAGATTGAATTATGATCATACTTCATTGTTGTTAAACATAAATAAACATTGATTAATATATTCCATGATATTATAGGATTATTTTTACATCCATACTAACTCTACAACATGAAGTCGTAATTATGATACATAATTTTTATATATATAATCATGATTTAGGATTATTAGAACATATCTAATCATATTTGAGATTTTCAAAACAGGTGATTCCTACAATCTCCCCCTTTTTGATAATTACCAATTATGGCATTATAATCCAGAATAAATATTAATGAATCTGAGTAAAATACATCTAATGGAATGTCTTAGTGTGTTCACATCATAACTCTCAAATGCATCAGAGCTCATCAAATGTATCAGAGCTACGGTATAACACTCAAAAGTTAAAGACAACAATAAAATGTATCAGAGTTAAACTATGGAAAACCATAAGAGTAAAAAGAAATAGAATATTTATTTATCCCAAAGACACATATCATAATATTTCCCCCTTAGTGTAATTTGTCCCAAAAATATAAGTTCTCCCAAAATTGTAAGTTCTCCCCATATTATAATTTTTCTCCCCATTTTTGATTAGAACAAAAGATAAAAACAATGGTTCAGAGCATAAAATAAGAAGAGGGAAAGCAGAAATTTTCATTTCTCATGAAAAATTTACATGAGATAGTACAAAAGAAATACAAGAAGTACAAGGATTCCTATCAAAATATCTATCCACATTCAATCATCCTCTTGGATGTCCTCTTTGGATTTCTCTTTAGGATTAGAGGAATGAAGTTGGGTAGGTTGAGATACAGTCTTGGGTACTCAAGAAATTATCATTGGTGGTTCAGCTACTGAAACACTTCCAGGTCTGTATTGAGTACTCCTTTGTGTGATCATAGGAGTCAGGCTTCTAATGGCATGAGCATGAGTCATTTGTGGTGTGGAACTAGCAATACCAGTGGCAGGTAAGAAAGGAGGCATGATGATATATGTATTTTCAACATTTAGTAATGGTAGTAAGATATTTTTGAAATCCATAATGATACCTCCCCCTATCTCCATGGAAGAGATGAAATCATCCTAGTTCTCCATAAATTTGTCAAAAGTAGGGGTCAAGTCCCTCAGCTAACTAACTAGATCTCTAAAGGCTTGAGTGACTGGGGGCAGTTTCAGATTCTTTAACAGCAGCTTGAAATGATTGGTTAGCTTATTATTGGTGTACACTCTATGATAATAATAATCAATTTTGCCTTTGATTACCTTCTAAGATGTAGTAGCATCTCTCATATAATCATAGACAATTTTTCTTATATCCCTGATGGTAGTGATCACCAGAGAATCAGAGGAGCTACTAGCACAAACATGACCAAGTTCTTCTTTAAGAACAGATCTAAACAGTTCCACATCAACTGAATCATTGGAAGCACCAAGAGGTGCTACAATAAAAGATATTGTTTCATTGAAAGACTGAGTCAAATTACTTATCAAATTTTTCAAAACAAAATCATGAGTACTGACATGCTCATTTATGGTATTCTTAATATCTTCAAACACATCCACAAACTGTTTCACTACACATTGAATGTAGTTGATGTCAATATCAACTTGAGATTTAGAACTCATGAAGGTATCAAATGAAGAAACCTATTTCCATAGAGAGTCAACAGACTCAGATAAACATTTAACTTGATTTTGACATTCTTTTACTTCATCCATCACTTCTATCACAACAATTACAACTCACTTCTCAGAGAAGATACCAAAGAAAATTCCATATTTCTTAGCTCTACAACAAAACAGGTTTTCAATTTTGATTGTAGTGCCTCAAGATCTATTTTTCTCACAATGTCTTTAGGCAGATCTAGAAGATCTACTAATTGGGAAGTAACATCCACTGAGAAAATATCATAAGACACAAGATGCCTTCTAATTTGTGTCTCATCATTAGAATCATTATAGTCTAGTCCCAATAAAACAAATCTCGGATCCATTAGACAATATTCCACTTCATAGGTCACTAAAACTGAACCTATTTTTACAGTTTTCTCCACCTCAACCTGAGCTTCCATAACCAGATCTGATGCAGCAATAACAGCCTCATTGGATACATTCTCTTTCGAAGAGTCATCAACCATCATTTCTGAAACATCATCAGCATTATCAGCAATATCCTTGTATTTCTACAAATGGTTTAGGTCCTTCTATCACAATTTCATTATCAATTGGTATAATAGAACTTCCAAAAAGAGGGACGAGACTTCATCCGGTACTTCTTTCATCATCATCTGAACTATAAGAAGATCGAGCAGTAGATAAATTTACTTCTTTTTTAGAACTGATCTAACATTTAGGAGGGGTTTCTTCATGTTCTAACTTAGGCAGATTCTCTTCCTCTATAATGGTTTCATAAATTTCATTGTCCCATAACAACGCTTCCCTCTATGGTAAATAAACTGGAGGACTAGCTTCCCCATATGATATGGCATGAACATCAGTGCTAGGTGGAATGTCAGGATCACCTCTGTCATCTGCAATAGTGTCCTCATCAGTATCCTCATTACGATATATAAATTCATTTTAATAAGGTCATAGTCTTGGATCCCTCACATCCATTGGTCTGGAAGGATAGTCTATAGGATTAAACATTTCATACAACTTCCCTCCATCACTAACTCATTATCATATCCTTGGGTTCTAATTAATCTACATGTATTTACAAATGGTTTTTGTGATACATTAGTTGTCCTTCAAATCTACATTCTCATTATGAGACCCAACTATTCACTTTACATTAAGCATTAATGATATCAACTTAGAAAAAAACGAAGATTTTTTTTTTGCCTAGTTATATCTTCCATTTGTACCATTATCAGCCTACACGGATTTAATTTAACCCCATGTCTTAAAAGATATAGAAAATAAATGTCTTGAAACCTTAGATTTTCAAATTCTCCTCTTCATGGACTTAAAACATGTTGGACAAATTTAAACAACTATCTATTCTCACCATCCATTTCTGGAGCAACAACATTTCTTGATGTAAAATTTCCAATGAGTTCAACTAAGGGAGATTCATACTCGAATACATCACTAAAAGGGGGTATAGACATTGAATAAAATTTGAAGATACCATTATGGGGTACCCTTATAAAATCATCCCATTCCACTAAGGAGAATGAATCTTCCTTTCCATTAACAAATGAGAAGACCCGATTCTCATTATCCAGATTTGAAAATTTGAGAAACTCATAGAAAACTTTTATGAACATAGGATAATATGATCAATTTTTGTTTGAGAAGAACCCAACCCATTCCTGCTCTTCAAAAACTCTTACAATTAATGACTTACCAGTCAACAACAATTACTTTCATATCTCTTTCTCAACTACTATTTCCATTTTTTTAATATATGAGTTTATAGGTTTATTTAATTCACTACCACCACTATACTCTCCTTTGAGTCTCTTGGAATTTGGCTCTTCACCCTCTTCACTAACTTCTGGTCTCTTCACTCTTTTCATTCTGCGAATGGAGAGGCGTAGGGTTCGAGAGAAATGAACGATTGTGAGCTAAGGTTTGAAAGTAAAGGGTTCAAGGTGGATTGAAATGAGGTTAAGACTAGTTTTTTATCATTTAGAAATCAAGAAATAAATAAATGAAATATAATAAATATAATACAAATGATACAAATTCCAACGGCAAAAAAAAATGATGTTTAAAACAGGGCAAACTTACAGTAATATATACCGATGAGGATTCATAATGGTGATGTTCACTAACAGTGAGATTCTAACGGTGAGGTCCATACCAATGAGGTATCCTTAAACTGTTAGGAAAATGTTTATCATTCCTAATAAATGTTTGATGTAATTTAACCTCTCTAACTTTAAAAGTTTGGTAAATATATCATCCAACTGATGTTCAGTTCCAGTGAATTCAAGATTTATATCACCTTTTTGATAATGATATCTCAAAAAGTGATGTATTGCATCAATGTGATTAGTCTTAGAGAGATACATAAGTTTCTTGGAAAAGTTGATTGCACTATTGTTATCATAGTTTATAGATACATATCTAAATTGATATCCATATTCCAATAGAGTGTGTTTTATCCCCATAATTTGTGCACAACAACTACAAGTAGCTATGTACTCTACTTCATCAGTGTAGAATGCAATAAAATTCAGGTTTTTGCTACACCATGATACTAAGGATCTACCTATAATGTGACATGTTCCAAATTTACTCTCCATATCTAACATTCATCAAAAAAATTTGGCATCTAAATAACTTATTAAATCAAAATATTGTCCTTTTGGATAAAATAATACTAGATTGGTAGTATTCTTATGATATTTGAAAATTCTTTTAACATGAAGTGTGATTCTTTTGGATTAGATTGAAATCTTTCACACATGCACACACTAAACATGATATCTGGTCCACTAGAAGTATAGTAAAGTAAACTCCCAATCATACCTCTATAATTTTTTTGATCTACTAGTTTCCCAGCTTCATCAATATCCAATTTACATGTGGTACTCATAGATGTATCACATCCCTTATTACTATCTAGACCAAAAATTTTTATAAATCCTTTATATATTTTATTTGATTTAAATAGATACCATCATTATTTTGAATATTTTGAAAACCAAGAAAATATTTCAGTTCTCCCATTAAACTCATATCAAATTCATTTTTCATGGTTTTTGAAAAATCAATACATTACAAATTTTTAGAAGATCCAAAAATAATATCGTCAAAATAGAATTATACTATCAAAAAATCATTATAAATCCTTTTAATAATAAGTGTAGGATCAGGAATCCATTTAGTAAAACCTTTTGAAATAAGAGAATTACTAAGTCTATCATACCAGGCTTGTGGAACTTGTTTTAAACCATATAGGCTTTTGAATGTTTTAAAACATGATTGGGAAAATGTGGGTCTTCAAAACTAAGAGGTTGTTCAACAAAAACATCTTCAATTATAAACCGATTTAAAAATTCAATTTTAACATCCAATTTAAATAATTTGAAATCTAGATGAGAGGTGAAAAGGTTTCCTCTTAGTCTATTCCTTCTTCTTGATTTTATCCTTGTGCACCTAGTTTGGATTTGTTTCTAACAATATTTCTAGATTCATCAACTTTGTTTCTAAAAACCCTTTTAGTGATTATGCTCAATGTGTCTTAGGTCTTTCAACTAATTCCCATACTTTGTTTCATTCAAATTTATTTAACTCTTCTTGCATAATCATTACCCAAAATTCATCATTGATAGCATCATTGATATTTTTAGGATCTAACTGTGAATGATAAGCTTGATGTTCAAAATTTATTCTTATATATTCCCTAGTCTGAGTTACTCTAACTAAATATCCTACGAAGACATCTAAATGGTTGTTTTTAAGGGTCCTAGTTGATCTAGTAAAGGTAGAGCTAGAAATTTTAGGTTCATGTACAAGATCATGTTAAACAAGAACAGGTTCTGGAATATTCCTAGAACTGGTTTTCTTAACAACAGGTTCACTGTTTTTGGCATTATGGTTTAGAATTGACATATCATGTTCAATATTATCAAGAGGGGTCATAGGTTCATGTGGATCAGTTTAATCAAATTTTTTGTGGACAGATTCTTCCACACATTTGTTCCTCTTATTAAATACTCTATAATCATTTCTAGATATATAATAACCTATAAATATTCCTTCATGTCTTTTGGATGTAAACATATCAAGATTATCTTTAGTATTAAGGATCAAGACTTTGTAAAAAAAAACTCTAAAGTAATTAACCTTAGGCATACTATTATTCCATAGATCATAAGGTGTCCTTTGGGAATTTGTCCAATGAAGACTCTATTTATAATATAACAAGATGTATTGACAACTTCAGCCCAAAAGTAAACATGTAGATCATATTCATTATGCATAGTTCATGCAATTTCATTAAGCATTCTATATCTTCTTTCTATTACACCATTATGATAAGGTGTTCTGGGTGTAGAGAAATTGTGACTATAGCCATTATGTGAGCAAGAAGTTTCAAACTCGTGATTTTCAAACTCACACCATGGTCACTTCTTAGGGTCTTAATCTTATGTCCACATAGGATTTCTACAGACTTAGAGTATTTAATGAAATAAGAACATGATTCACTTTTGTGATCTTGAATGTATACCCAAGTATATCTAGAAATGTCATCTACAAGGACATAGACATAGTTCTTCCCATTTAAGCTACAAACTCTAGATGGTCTAAATAAGTCCATATGAACCAACTCGAGAGGTTGAGAAGTTGAAACTTCTTTATTTTATTTGAATGAAACTTTATGTTGTTTTTCCTTTTGATAGGATTACAAACATTATCTGTTGGGAATTATAGTTTGGTCAGGTATCTAACAAAACCATTCCTAGCCAGTTTCATGAGTGAATGAACATTGTAGTGTCCTAATCTTCTTTGCCAAATCCTTGATTCTTTATGAATATCATTTAAATAAATAACATTTTCTATATATAAATAATTAAAATCTATAGCATATACATTTTCATTTCATAATGTAGTAAATACCAAAACATTTTTAGAATTAAAAACATGACATGAATCATTTTCAAAATATACATTGAATCCATCATCACAAAACTGATAAATACCTAACAGATTGTATTTTAATCCATAAACAAATAGTAAATTAAAAATTTAAATTGAATTAATGTTACTAATCTGGCCTAAGATGATGATTTTTTCATTTTGATTTATCCCCAAAGGTGACATATCCTCCATAAACATTGATTATACTCTTAAAGCTTGAGTAGTATCCTATCATATGCTTTGAAATTTTAATGTCTAAGTACTGTATCTTCCTAAATGAACTTTTCAAGCTATTTTCCGACAAAATAGATATAGACCGAAGAAAATTTTGGTACCCATATTTTCTTTGTCCCAGAAAAGATTCCAAGTAAAACTTTAGTCACCCATATTTTTCTAATGGGTTTCCTATAATTAACAGATTCAAAGTATTTTCATAAATAAACTATTTTTGGTCTATAAGAATTTGAATATCTAGATGAAGCATAAGAATCGCCAAAATTGAACTAGCATCATAGTGTCCAGATTTTGGAATAAATTCATTTTTAACAATCATTTTTTGTCCAGGATGGTAACCTATAGAAGTAGTATACATTGGTACAACTTGTTTTCCATGAATTTGAGTGAGAGTATTTTTTTCATTTGGAAACATCTCTATGTTTTTTCTAAGTTTCTCATTAGAAAATTTAAGTTTAGAATTCTACTTTAAAATTATAGTATTATTTTCCTTTTCAATACTAAGATTAGATATAACTGTACTTGTGAAGGTGTACTGTTTATTTAATGGTTTGTACTTATCATTCAGCTTATTACAAGTATCTTCTATTATATTACAGTATTCAAATAATTCATCTTTAGACATATTATCATCACTGTTTGAATCACTTTCATTCCTAGAATAATAATCATTGTGCATGGAATAATTAAGTGTTACCTTAGATGTTTCAGTAATGAAAAATATGTTGGCATGATTCTATTCTTCAAAAATGAGAAGCGTCATATCCACTAGAGCGGTCTTCAAAATACCTCTATGTAACTTTCATAGAGTTATTGTATTTCTTATCTTTATAGTCATACATTTTCATAAATTTTAGTTTTGTCTAGTCATCTTTGACGTGCCCTTTTCCTTTTCACTCATAGAAAATTATTCCATCATCTTTATCAGTTTTCTTCCAGTTATTCTTCCAATTTCCTTTTCGATCATACTTACCCTTATAATCATATTTTCTAAAGAATTGCTTCTTTTTATTTAATTTCTTGAATCTAATGGTTATCTGAGCCATCTCTTCATCACTGTCTGAGTTATAATTTTCACTAGTTGAGCTTTCTTTAGTTATCCAAACCTTCTCTTTGTCCTTGCTCATTACTGTAGTGTACATTAATTCCACTGACATCTTCATGGGTTCAACATCTTTCTATATATTCACTTCTAACTCTTCTCCAAAAATCATCAATTTTTAAATCAGCTTTTTGACAGATAGCTTTCCAATATCGCGTGATTCTCGTATAGAGATAGAGGTACCTCTCCATCTTTCTGGTAGGCATCTCAGTATCCTCATGATTTTTTCTTTTTTTGGAGCTGCTTTTCCCAGTGAGATCATCGTATAAACTATCTCATAAAACCTGAGGTATATATTAGAAATAGATTCATCGGATTTCATTTTAAAATTATCATACATAATAGTGTATGTATTTAGTCTCATTTCCATAACATCCATTGTTCCCTAATAAGAAACAGCCAAAGTATCCCAAATTATATAAGCAGTATTAAAAGTAGATATTCGATTAAATTCATAATCTTTTAAATCACAACACATGGCATTCATTGCTTTACAATTATTATTGTAAGATGCTTTCATAGGTTCATCCCAAGTAGTTCTAACAGTTTATGGAATATTTTAATGAGTCTCTATAGCAGTCCAGATGTCAAATCCAATACCTTCAAAATGGATTTTCAATTTTATTTTCCATTGGGCATAATTGACACCATTACAGAATAGTGTCATGTTGGTCACTACACTTCTAATATGTTATCCATAATAACAACGTTTTAAAAAGATATATAAATATATAAAAATTTATAATTAACAGAAATTTTGAGATCATTAAGATACAACTAAAATCACAGTTGAAAACTATTCACAAAAAGAGTCTTTTGAAAAAAATTTATCTACTACCTCTAATACAAAATGTTTTCCCAGTGGAACACTCTAGAGGGTGGTGAATTGAGTTCATATTAAAAAAAATTTGTTTAAATGATATATATTGAAATCCCCCAATTCATAAAACAAGAGAATTTGTAGTGAATTTATAATGATTGTAAAGGGTCAATTAGTTTCAAAAAGATTGATTAGTTCTCAATTAATATTAATTTGAATATTAAGTTATCTTTTGAAACTAACCTACTAGTTCACAATAATTACAAACACTTACTAGTTTAACTATCAGAGTTACATTAAAATAGTTTTATATTTCAATGAAGTTAGCAGTGGAATATTGAAAATATTTTAATCTAAAAAATATATACAACAGTTTTATCCAATATGTTCAGTATCAAGATAAAACTTATTCCTCTCAAATAGATTATATATATAACTTTGATCCACACCCTGGATCGGGGTTTCCAACATTACTCAGACTGTCCAGATCCTTAGACCTGCACCACAGTTCAATGTGGGAAATCAACAACAACAGCACACAGATTGTCCAGGTCCTCATACATCTAACATAGATCTACATGGAATACACAAAGGTATAAAGAGTTTGGTTTGAGGTTTTCAGTATCCTCTAGTTCAAATTATGATTTAGTTTGTGTCCAAACAGATAAAATCACACACACATAAAAATTATCACACCAGAGCAGTAATATAGAGATGAGTTTATAATGCTCTAGTGGGATTTAATACAGCTCTGGACACCATTGGATTGAAGCAGATAATGCTTTGAGTCCTGCTTTGGAAGTTGTCTGAAAAACAGAGTGTCATGGTTTTGTTCCTTCACTTCTATTATATGTGTTTAGCATGAATGTTAGAGTATTCCTTATATCACATGGACCTCCTCTTTGAACTTCTGTTCTTGATGTGTATGAGTGTTCTTGGAGTTCTTAGTGTGTTCATTTCTAAATTTTCATGTGTATCTTCTTGTATGTGTCTCGTATGTATCTTCAAACATTCCTTACATATATATATTTTCTCAAGTATCTTGATATTCCTTTTATTCCTTGAGCTTCGGTAATGGTAATGATTACCTTTTATAGGTATGAGGTACAGCTCCCAAACATGCCAACAACCAACATTAATTAATAGCAGTTGCATTGAATTAAGAAAATATGACCGTTAGAATTATATGAATAATATTGATAAAGTATAGAGTTTGAGTGACAATGACTGGTTAACAGTAATCTTCCATCATTAGCTATTTTTCGATAGACATATAATGGTATCTCTTATAGTGGTATCTCTTTTATCAGTAGCTCCATATGTAGCGGTATCTCCTTGTATAGGTAGCTCCATCTGTTGGATGATCTTTGTAATGGTGACCTTCTTTCGAAAGATCTTCCTCGTTATCAGTAGTTGTTATCATTGGTAGCAGTAGCTCTCTCTATAAGTGGCTTCCTCTATCGGTAGCTCCAGTCTATTAGTATCTCCACTCTATCGGTAGATTGTATTAGTGGACTTAAATCGGTAAACTTATATTTCAGTGACCTTGTCTATCAGTAAACGTAGTCTATCAGTGGACTTGTCTAATAGTGAAATTGTATTACTGATCTAGTCAGTATCAGTTAGAATAATAACAATCAGTGACTTAAGAACATAAATGCTTACAAAGTATCTATTATATGCATATTAGTTCCAGATTGAATTAATATCATAATTAATCATTTTTAGACATAAATTAACATTGATTGATATATTACATGATATTATATGATTATTTTGACATCCATACTAACTCAAGAACATGAAGGCATAATAATGAAACATAATTATTATATGGATAAGCATGATTTTGGATTATCAGAACATATATAATATTATTTGAGATTATCAAAATAGGTGAGTCCAAAAATAGTGTACCACTACCCAAATTCAAGATACATAAAATAATTCAGAATACTATTACTAGTACATGACTACAAAAAAACAGTCCTCTAATAATCAGATAGGTTACATCTATATAAAGTGTGATTCTATCTATATTGGGAATCATCTTAGATAAATCTGAATAATGGAATATTATAGCTCCAAAATTAACTATCTAGTTTGCAAATATATAATTGGAGTCGTCATATAACTTAAAATACTTCCCATTATATTTGAATATTGGGAGTCAATATTATCATCATGAATCATCGAATTTTTATCCAAATCATGAGTGTATCCAACTCACATGGGAATATCCAAAAATGTATTTTAATCATGGCTGTCATTGAATCCCTCAATAATCAATTAAGAATCTATAAACTCGTAAATACAACTGATTAACCCTCATATATACACCAATATATACCTCACACCATAAAACCAATATACATTAGAGAATCTTTAGAATTGATTAGGAAATATATATATATATATATATATATATGTTAAAAAACACTAACTAAATGATACAGTATGTGGAGATATAGAGGTTGTACCCATGAGATGGTTTAAGAAAATATTTTTATATAAAGTGAATACTTATGGTTAAATGAGTATTAGGGCTGAAACAATTAAGGTATGTGTCAATGTGATCTAGGTTTTGTAGTTTCTATGTTTTTTGTCCTAATAGAGAGTTAGATTAAATTTATCTACCTTGTTTTTTCCAATTTCTTTATAAAAGAGATAATTGGTCAAGTTATCTTCTATTTAGCACTAAAATCATCATTCTTATAGAGTTAATTAATTAGTGTTATTAATGAATTATGTGTCTAAAAAGGTTATTTATAAAAAATTATCCAAAATATATCAATGTTCAAGAGGTATTAAATATGTTTGGTTAAGGAGTTAAATTTTACATTCTTATTAAAAATAATGGTTGGCCTATAAAAAAGATTTTAATATTAGAGAAATTAACAATGAATAAAGAAACCTAAACATGAACAGATAATAGATATGTAATCAATAGGAACACATATCATTCATTAAATTAATTTGTATAAATGGAGAGCAACCTACAAAAGGTAATCCTGATAGTTTGATAAGATATGAGACAAAATGAAATACACCCTATAGAATTTATGTAGTTTTTTAAGAATGAATCAATATTGGAAACACTTATTAATCACCATTACCTTCTTTTTCCTTGTTACGAGAGTAGGCTCATTCCCCTTTTACTGTTATATATTCAATACGTAGGTTAATATAAGTCATTATGTAAAAAAATTAATTACATCTATCATTCTTAAGAGTCCCCAAAAAATTAATTACGAGGCCTGGTTGAAAAAAATGGAAACTCAAATAACTATTTTCTTCATGTCCCATATTTACTAAGTAAATATTCACTTCACAACAAGAAAAATCATAACCAATATCTTGTAATTATTTCTCATGGATTTAGATCTTGGGATGAAAACATTCACATTTAAAAATTTAAATTCGATTTCACATTATGAATAATGGACGCCCAAATTCATTTCATTCATTTTCTACTTTTAGATATGAATTTATTCCTTGAACTCGTGCCCTTAAATTCTCATAACATGAGTAGGCAATTTTTGAGGCAAAACATGGTCAAATAAATATATATTTTCTCAGATTAAATCTTTCATTTTCATGTTGTACGACTATTTATTCATTTTCATCTAGATCAATTTTTATTCCTTATATCATTTGATGAAGAAAAATGTAATTAAATAAATTTGAATGAATAATAAATTTTAATTCATAAAATTTTTCAGTTATATATTTGAAAATTTATTCATGAAATTTAGTAATAAAATCCCCCCAAACACGAATTTACGCTTGTCTTATGGAATGGAATCTCAACATAAAACAATTGATGCTCACTCTACCAATATTTAAATTCATATTTCAATAGAATCATGTAATTAAAATGTAATTAAATATTTAATAAATTCCAGAGAAATTTAATCAATTCCTCACATTGAATAGATACATGTCAAAATGTATTTTCATATTTCAATTTTCAATTAACTATTCCTTTCTTTTCTTCAACTATTTTTTCTAAATTAATCAATAATGTGATTTATATTTGTATATTATTTCACATTTAATTACATTTAATAATATTTAAATGTACCAATGTAATTGGAGTTCTTCTCATACCTCAAATAATTCTTAACACAATAAGGATCTAATGAATCTACATTCAATACCCCATATTGTAAAAAAATATAAATAATTTTAGTGTATTGTCAATTAAGATCAAATGAATTTTATGATACTGGGTATTTGGTACAATGGTATAAAAATAATAAACATCAAAATTACACTAATATATATATTTTATTTTATGATATACAAATGAATCTCAGTGAGGATTATCCGTTAAAATGACATCTCCGAATTTTATCAACACACAAAGCATGGCCTCAAATTATTAAAATAATATGAATTTGGTGACCTCTTGATTTTTTCCATTTACTTTGTTTTATTTTTATTTATATTATGCTTGATAAAATATTGTATCCAACACCTAACCATAAATAATATCATCACACCACTATTTATAAAACATATAATATGTTCAGTGGTCATTAAATATTGTCCTTTTAATCTACCAAGACACAATCCATATCTGTAATTTTTATTAATTTATTAATTTATTTAATTTAAGTGGGTAGGAAAAAAGGTCATTGAATTAATTATAATGTACCTTAACAATATCCCTTAAAAATAACTCCAAACATATTAATTTAAATATGTATATACCCTTAAACCTATAACTATATCCCCTATACTCATCTTTTTGATAATCAACTTATATAATCATATTTGTCTAGTAATGGATAATATAGTCTTTTAATGTGGCCCTTCCAAAACAAGGACTATAATAGATTCTAATAGAATAAGTATGAATCAATTAAATTGGTGGTATTTGGAAAAAGGAGTTAAAAAATATATTCCTAAATCATATTAAAATTGAATTTTTACCATTATAAATTTGAAGATATTGATGTCACATTGTGGATGAAATCATGCCTTTGATTCATCAAATAAATATAATTAAGAAAGAATACAAGTATTGTGGTCAAAAAATATCTTCATAATTAGAACAAGTTATTGAGAAAATCACTCATGGTAATTAAAACTAATAATAAATAATAATAAAAATTTGGATTTCAATGTATGAGAAATCATAAAAAATAATTTATATATAATAAAAAATATCCTCAAATCATTATTTGTTAAATATATTTCCCAAATTTGTCACTAAATTTTATTCCCTCGTTTTTTAAATTTAGTTTTAAAAAAAATATAAATCATGACATGAGGATTATCCTTATAATTTTTATATTCATAAATCATAAACATAAGAAAAAATAATGTGTTGGGAAATAATTTTCCAAATAAAAATCCAGTTTTTACAAGAATATAGTTGAAATACATAATACATGAATTAATACTAATACTTACATATTTTTGTGATGTGTTGTGGCTTATTATTGTGAAATATGATGATCCCCTTATAGGGGTACTTTTTACAATACTTTAGATTCTATCATTGACCAATGATTTGAAAATCTCAAGGAAAATAACTTTTTTGTCATACTTATTGGTTCATCCATCATCTGGACCTATTAATAAAAATCCCAGGTGAAGGTGAGTTACCTATTTAAATGAAATCTTATTAGATTTGGGGGAGTTTTGATATACCTATATTTTTTTTAAAAACACAACTAAAAATTTCATGTTGCCTCCAAAATAAATAATTTCATAACATTGTTGGTTTGAACATGCCTGTCTATATTAGCTGATTGGATTTTGTAATGAATATAGCAATTTTAAATATACAAACATAATTATAACTCACTTTTCCATGTATGTAGGCCATTTTACAAAAAATTTATATAGTTTTCCTCTTTCTTATGGTATCATATTCTTTATTTATGTTAGAACAATAAAAAATTGTTTTTTTCATCATGAGAAACTAAATTTTACATCATGTATAATATACAGGTGTTCTCACTTGTCAAAATTGGATAGATCAATTTCTCCTTAAATTTTTTCGTTTTTGTTTGAATATGTCATTTTTTTTATCATGTATGAATTTTATTTTCTATTAAAAGTCAATAACCAACTAGTTATTTTAATCAGTTAGAGAAGAATATTCAACATATATTGTATTTTATTTTTCTATATGAATATCTTGAAGTGAAAAAATCCTTATCACAAGGTGAATTTATAAAATCACTTGCTAGCCACTATCTCTCTAACATAAATGGTGTAAAATGAAAAACTGTTATTTCTCAATTTTTCCCTAAAAGGACTCCCTATAATGAGTGTTATTCATTCTTCTTACATGTATTACAATATATATTCCACCTTCAGGTTTAGATTATCCACATTGACTATGATATCATTAATTATACCTAGAGATATTTTTCTAATGAGTATGCCTCTTAATGTGAAGCTATAATGTTCATTATCTTCATTGAAACAACGGTCATCAATTTATTTAATGACAGAGGGTTTATGAATTCCCCTTGACTAGAAATAACATTCCAAATATTATTTGACCTAATATTTATATTAATTGAAAAACTAACAAGATTTTATTACTATTTTCTTATATCTTTTTATAAAATCACTGAGTACACACATGTGAGTGGAATGATTCCTATTTCATCCAACTTTATTTTATTAGACACCTTATATTTCCTCATTTATTCATATCTTCGAGAACAATATAAGGCATTTTAAAAATAGAATTTAATATTGAATTAATTTAAATAAAATAGTAATTTTTTATTTACTTTTCCCTTGAGAAGTAATTCTGAATATGTGAGCCTTATCTTGTATGGTGATGGTTCATTTGTTACATATTACTCAACTAAATTATATTTTTTTTCTTTATTTTATTATTATAAGAATTCATTAATAGATTTAAATTTTGTCTATAGACCTCTTAATTCGGTGCTCTCTTGTATTTCATTACATCTTGTCATCGTTATAGCCTTTAATTCTCCATGTGCGTTTACATTCATGATTCCATGTAATAATAATTGTAGTCTCTGTTTATATTGTTTCACTATTTTGACCTCTTGAAAATATTGGTTTTATAATGTAGACATACAGTCTTTAGTTTCTTCTTATATATCATTGATATCTCTTCCCTTATCATTTTAGTATTCCCTAAATTCATCAATAAATTCCATTATCATACTCATGAACATTTTCAATTCCTCCTCTAATTTATTGATTGTAATATAGGGAGAGGATCAGTTCTTATCATGTTGAAATCCATACCCTCTTTTTGATTTTATTACTGTAGCTATTATTTTGGCCACCATCATTGAAAATTAATTTTGAGGGAAATGACAATGTGTTTTACCTGTTAAGATTTCATATCATGTGGCTATTGTTGGACTATCTTTGTGTCCATTTTTTTCAATCACTTTGATTTCGGGAACCATCTAACTATATTTTCAACCATGAAGACACCTAGTCTTTTTATTCCATCATTTATTCATTTTAATTTTTTTCTTCATATAGCATACGATAAATTCTATCTTTCCTATTTTGATTTATTCTATAATGATAATCCATCTTATTCATCCCTTATTGATCAATTTCCCTTTGAAAACCACCAAAAAAAAGAATAAATCAATATCAATAGTTTAATAAACTTGTTTGAAGATATTGTCATTAAATCCTTGAAAATTTTTCATGAACTATAATGTGATTTTTATCAATTTTATCCTAATATTAAATGTTTACATGGATATTCATTAATTTTAGTTCTATAAAAATGACTTAGAATAATGTGATCATATAATATGATGTTGTGATAGAGTGTGAATATAGTATTTTGATCCACTCCAAGGCTTTTTTCCTTAAATGAAAAACTAAATAGAGGAATCATTACTAGATCAATAGAAACATTTTTTAATTGGAATGTATTACAAACATTAGTGAAACTATTTTGGTGTATGTTGGGAGCCTCATACAGAAGCCCAATAATTCTCCCGAAGTAGAATATAATCTGTATAATTTATATATTATTCTTAAAGAAAGTTTTTTCTTCTAGTTTTATAATAAGAGTATATTGTATCGCCATATTATAATGTATTTTTTCATCTATGATTATCTGTATTAATCGATCCCTTTCTTGTTCACCTCTTCTTTCTTGATTTCCTTAGCGGCAAAACATAGACATTGTTTCATCTCACATGTTCATTCATAGAATCGTTTATAATTTAATGTTCAACTCAATTACCTCCTTCCCTTTTACCAATGTATCATTTTTTAACAAATTATTGAATCCAGAAATATAGCATGGACACACCCTACATGAAATGGAAGATAAAAAAATAAACACCAAAATTCACAAATCTACTTGGTCACCATCCCAGACAAGGGTACCAAAAATATGATAAATAATAAAAACTACTAATTCAATTAGGGATAATAAAATATTTAAATTTATAACAACTCAAAAAACACAAATTAAATGGTTGTATTATGTGGAAATTTTGTGGTCAAACCCGTTATGCAGTTTAAGTAAATTATATTAATATAAATTCATTACATTAGATTGTATAAAAATAAGGACATAGAAAATTTTAGTAAAAATAAATATGATAAAATGGTTCATGTTTTTTATTTTACGGGTTTTTACTAGTATAGTGAGAAATAAAAATTACTTTCCATGTTTCTTTTTGGAGTTGAGTAAAAATATCCTTAACCTTTGTATCGCCTCTTCAATGCATAAATAACCTATTTTATAAGTTTATTTAATTTTTATTATTAATGAATTATGTTCCTCAATTCAATACATAAATAAAAATATCTGAAATAAAACAATTTGTCAAAAAAAACAATTGATGATCAGTTGAGGTATTAAATTGTGCCTTCTTATTTATTGTTGTGGTGGTCATGTAACAAAAATATAGAAAGATTATAAAATTGAAAACTTAATGAAATAATTAAATAACATGGCACGAAATATTAAATTAATTTACAAAACTAATAAATCTGATTAGTATAGAAATTTAAAACCTCATTATTTTTCATTATTTATATTATAATATGTAATATTATATATAAGAATGATATGTATTTAAAAAAACAGAATTAGTTTTTCATATATGTTTTTTTGATGATTTATAATGTTTTTAAACCCATATTTTTGGAATATATAAATGTGAATATGAAAAAATAATCATAATTATTTCGATCAGGATATCGAAATAATCAATGGATAAAAATTTGTTATTTTTTGAAAAGATCTATTTTTAAGTGGATTGTGAAAATTTTTAATTTTTTTTAAATTGTCATTTAATTTCACTAAGAAAATTAATTTAGAAGTTATAAATGATATTAATGTTACATATTTTTTCCTTTAATTATAAATAATATCATAAATAAAAAAGGAATCATAATTATACCTCATTTTTGTATAAGCCCATTCTTGGGCATAAAAAATAATTTTCGAAAAAAAAATATTTCCTTTTATATATCTATTATAATATTCATTTATACCAATTAAAGATACAAAATAATGATAAAAGGATAACAAATTATGAATAAAAAGCTTTAAATTTTGTAAATAGTTTCCTTTTATATTTGGTCATTAAGAATATACACAGTACTAAATATGTGTCACCACAATTAGCGTAAATATTGAAATTAGAACAATAATGTGACAATGCCAAAAAAATATCCCTACCAGTTGTATTTATATATTTTTTATAGGTTTTCTTCAAACATTAACATCAATGATTCATAATTGTGTCAATTTCATGCAATTTTTTATTATAAAAATTATATAGCATTGTGTAAAATATAAAGTCAAAAATTGAAATACATATTTTTTAATATCTAAAATATTATGTCATTAAAAAAAATATAAATGTTTGGGTTTAAATTATTCATTATATTTTTATAGAATTTTTTTTCCTATTATTTTATTTAAAATATTTAGTGATAAAATATTTAACTTAAATTCTTACATAATGCCGATAGAGTGATTCTTTATCTAATTAAAAAATCAGGTAACTAATTTCAAAAAAATTAAAGGTCATAAATTTTTCATGAATGATTACTTCAGTGATAATTTTAGATAAATATAACATATAATTTATTTTTTAAATAATAATTAATCAACTTCCATTACTTTTTTGATGTATTTAAAATCAAACAATGTGAATAGTATTGAAAATTAATATAATGATATGTTATTTAGATAATATTTTATTTAATGGTATAAAATTAAAAAACAGTCCTATATACATCAATGTTAATTGTATATGGTCATGAATATTGACCATACTCTATATATGATTTACTTTTCTATTTAAATTATCATTCATAACCCCTAAAGTTAAAAAAACAACGATGTCATAGTAATCATCAAAATTGTTAACTGGGGATTAAGACCAATAGTAGAGGTTTAAATTCACCTAAAAATGTAAAAAGATTACTTTAAGAAAGGATATAGACTCATCCTCATTATTCAATCCAAATATTCCATTTTTTCTATGAAAATGAAATTATATTTATTTAATAATTTAATTAATTCCATGACTTCCCCTTCCCTCATGTATAAAAGACAATCTAATATCCTCTCTTCCACTATAATTTTGTCATAACTACATTAGAAAATACCTACCTAATTCTATCAGAAACAACGCTCCTGAAAACCTAATGTTTCTGGTAATAGAAAATGACCACATAAAAGAAGGATTAAGGTTTAATACATAGAGGTTATCCGAGAAGAAGCTATATGACCTAACCGGCCTATTTCAACTATATTTCCACTCCTAAATTCATCATATTTTACCTATTAGTGATAAAATAATATTTTTATTAACTAAAATATAAAAAATCTTATTATGATTATGGTAAGACTAATTTTGAACCCCTATTATAAGCTATGGTGAATGAAAACATCGCTCGTGCATAATGTGGATTACAGCCTCTACAAAGAGATGATTTTCGTTTTTCAACACCACCTCAAAAGGATGATTATAATTAAAATATTAATTAATATACATGATACCTATAGTTTCATTTTTATTTTATAATGTAATTCATATTTTATTTTCTTACCATTCCATTCATTAAATAATGATAATCTCATTCATTTGTACAGGTGGACTACCATCTCCACGATGTAATTTTATTTTAAAATATAGTATTTCATTAAAGGATTATTATAAAATTGTATAAAATTTATAATAATGAAAATAATATCCTGAATAATATTATCAATATGTTTAATGATGTCCCCTTTTGACCATGATCTACATAGCAAAGATTCCTTGCATTTATGAACCAAACGCCCTCGTAGAATATGATATAAGTAAATAAGATTAGGTAACTAAAAAGATTTGGTAATAGGAAACATAATAGTTATAATTATATTGGAATTAAAATGAATAATTTTTAAAATGAAGTAGATAAAATATATGAAATTATTTTCTCAGAAATATGAATAGCATAAGTGGAAATTCAGACAAGAGATAAAAACATTTCACAATTAAAATTATTCTTAATTTTTTAAAAATATTACTCTAAAAATATATTTCCTCCAGACAGATATATATATATATATATTATTCATATATTTATATTGAAATCAATGAATTAAAAAGGATCCTTTTGAATTTCTTTCAAATTTTTTTCAAATAAGTTATTTTTATGAATCCATTTTTTAAAATGAAAAATTGAATGCCCTATTTTAATATATTCTGTGTTAATAACTTTTAATACCTCAATAACAATTATATTATATTTTAATTCCAGCACTAGATTTCATGTTCTCTAAAATTAAAAACCATAATTCCCTTTGATCATTGTTTTTTGAAAAATAATTTTTCATTCAATGTGTATTTCAATATCAAATAGAAATTCCTACAATTGAAAAGAACATTTTTATAAGTAAAATTATTAAAATGAATGATTTTATTTATTATGAATAATTTATGGTTCATGTGAATATATTTTTATAATTAATTATCTTGATATTGTTCATGCAAGTAGATGCGACCAATATAACACATGATGACATGTGATACCAATATCACACTCTAGTTTATATGGTAATAAGATGGATTAATCTGATGAGGTTTCTCCTAAAGGTTACTAATAATTTATTAGGTAGGTAATTCCCACTATAAGACTAATTTTAATTGTGATAATGAAATTATTTCTTATGTTACATGCATGATTTATAAATTATAATTATTCTTTTCAATGATATCAAATAATTTCATAAGTTAATATGAAATGTTTATGTTAAGAGGGATGTTTATGTTAAATATTCAAGGTTGAATGTTTTACTTTGTGAAAAATGATTCTTAGTTATTTCATTATTTAAAAAATCCTATATGAGATTAATTTTTCTTTTAAAATTAATATGAAAACTTTAATGAGATTATTTAGGAAGTGAAGTTTATTTTATCTGTAAGAAATGTCTTGCTTTCATAATAATGTTTATTATGAAAATGAAAAATATTTTTAATGATTCATCAATGAATAATGATTTTATTTTTCCTTGTTTTTAAATTTTAAATGTTGATATTTTTTCGTCCTATTTTTTTTAAAAAAATTATATGGTTCTAAGGATGAATACAGGCTTTAATTTCAAAACATGTCATAGAGGGGCCCTTGTCATGACTCCCCAAATCCCACCTCTAATAGGAAAATGAATGGTGACTAGCACTGATTATTAATATCCCAAAAATTGGATCCATTTACCTATTTACTTTTACACACACACCACCATGTGACAAAAAGCTGAAATATAAAAAACCACTAAGTATGAAATGCATTCATAACACCAATTTCTCCTAACATATTACAAAAAAAAGTATACGGAATTAAATATAGACAAATATAATCCCACCACAATGATAATATAGCACAACCCCAACTTGGATGTAATTTTACTGGGACTGTTGTTTGAAATCTATAGTAACACACCTCTATCATTCTTTTACCACGAATCATCTTCTTGTCTTGTTCACCCTAGGACTCTGTCAAAGGGTCGATCAACTTCACAAGACATGAAACATACAGGAAAAAAACATATAAGTTTATGTATATCAATACTTAGTAGGATACCCTAAAACAACAAATAAATACCACAAATGAAATTACAGACAGCTCCACATAGGTATATGTCTACATCATAGATAAAAATAATATCTTTATATACTCAAGATAGAGATTTCACACTATCATGTCGTCATAACCATCTACCACCCACTAGATTCAACTTGGATCACTCTAATTTTGGGATAAATTACTCCTCAATCTAGGATATCATTAGAGACACTCAATAAAGAGTAATAGCCCATTTGGGTCCTTCCCAAAGAGAATACATTAGTCAAGGAATAATAGGATACCCAAAGATGGGTTAACACCTATAACTGATCGGGGGACACTAACGATGGAACCTAGGGTTGCTAGGGGATACCACATACCCAATCTATATCAACCTTCCATATAGGGGATCATGACAATAACTGACTGGGGGATTCCATAGAACCTACTGATTTGGCCTACTAGAGGGAGGATAAACTCCATGCTCAATGAGGACACATGATTCCACATACTCTAGAAGGGGTGATAAAGGATCCCACTTCTGTCTGAGTGAGGGATACCATACTCTATTTGAGACTCGACCTCTTGAGGTGATTACAACATAGTGATGTGGATATAATATTGTACTGAATCCTTGAAGAAAGGACCAACATAATGCTCTCATCCTATACTGGTCCAAACCCAAAACTCACCACATTACCATAAATGACTGTCTCAACATCAAGGTCTCAACACCACTGTCGGATCGTCGATTGGATTCTCTATTTATATGATATGATCATTAAAGAGAAACTACCAACATGCCTACATAGGCCTATAGACATACTGTCGTGGTCAACCCCTGTGGTCATTCAATTGACCATGTGTATTTACTCTGTGATCATGTCACCGATGGTTGATCATCACCGTCAGAGATTCCATGGATTCTCGAGATTCCATAACCCCATGGTCGACCATTGCAGTCATCTACACCGGGCTCCGCCACGACTACCTGAGGTCCCACTAGGATTAGATACGGCCTATAAGGCCCCAGCCATAAACCTTACATAATCTTGAGTTATTACAATATTACACATTGAGGATCTTTTCAGGTTTAGAGTATTAGAGAATTAGATCATGAAACTTGCATTACATTCCACATTTAAACAAAGTGGTTACATAAAAGATATTATTCATTCTTCCCATCAACGGAAACATATTGAAAATAAAACATGGATTCTTTCTTGACACATCCTTGACACTATCATCACATCATGTACCTTTCCCTTGACCTGTGAAAAAACATTTCAAAAACGTGGGATGACCATAAAAAGCTCAGTAAGGGTTATAAAAATATGGAAAGGAAACATGAGTTCATATATACATAAGAATGAAATTATACTTTACCCATAAAACATAGACACTTTAACATACATCATCAAACCATGAATAAATCATAGAAAACATAAGACATAAAGGTCACTTGATACATTCATAACATTCTTATGTAGGGAGTAACCCTCTTGGTTACGTTTGGAATACCCATCACAGTATATTCCCTAAATCTCTTCGGAGAATCCTTAATGTTTCACTCCTTCTCGTTACCCAATGCATTGGAGAGCTATATCGGGCTCACCCACCCTTAGTTTATCACGAAACCACCCGTTTCCATAATAATGCCCAAGAACCATAACATAAACGTATCACATAAAACATGCATAAGGTAAACATAACATTTCCACATTTCAATCACAATATAACATTATAGGATATTGAAATAATGAATCCATTAAAAAAGAAACCATTTCCAAAACCATTTAAAACATTTAATAAGGAGGCTTTTGAATCAAAGTGTCCCATACTGACTTGAAGATTTTAAAATTTTAAACCATTAATATCCATATAAATAAATCCTTAAAACCATTTTGAAAACATGGATATTAATAAGAACAAATATTTAAAACATTTAAAGCGATATTTTGGTTAAAGGAGTTTTACCAAAATTAAAGACACTTGAATACAATAATTGAGGAATAACATTTAGTCAGAACTTTATAATATCATGAGAATAAATGGATTAATTATATAATATTCCAAAGGATAGTATATACACCATATAAGAGTGAATTGGTGCATAACAACAATGAAGTCTCAGTAGAAATGTAAAATGAGATGAAATCCATTATAAAGAAGGTATCCTTAAATTAAGGATAATTCAATCTCAAAATTATGTGTGAAAAATATGAATACACCCAAAATAAGTGGATATTAAGAGTAAAAAAATAAAAGGTCATTCACATATATTCAAAAGATGACATATTCAATAACTACATGTTGATCCCAAAGAAATCTAAATTGGGTTAAAAATTTCCCTTGGTAAAATTTCACAACCTAACGGCATCACCTCAAAATTCAGAAAATGAGTTGATGAGAGATCAAAAGGGCATATAATCACTTGGACATAAAATTTACATCAATAAGGATATAAAATAACATATCCCAACATAATAGTATTTTAATTAAAAGACATAACAAAATAAGTCTTTTAAAAAGAGGAGGGTGAAAGGTTTCCTTACCGACTTGGATAACTTTCGAAACGTACACCCCACGGAAGAAGGGTCATACAATGAAGATGTGAATACCCATAAATGAAATTATACTATAAAAAGTGTATAATATTGGTCAGTACATACACCACTCAAAGGAAATTGTGGAAAATGAAGCATAAATCTCACAGGAATAAAAGTGAGATGAAAAATCGCTTACGAAAACTCGGCAGCCTAACGGCGCCACTTAAAACATCCAAAATGGATTGATGAGAGGAAATAGGGTATCTCATCATATTACCATAAAATTTACAGTGAGAGGAATATAAAAGAACATCCCCCATCATTAAAAATGGGATCTTAAAAGAAGTGACACAAAGGAGAGTACTTATAAAGAAAGAGGAAGGTTAGATCTTTTACGAAAATTCGGCAGCCTAACGGCGCCACTCAAAACTTCCAAAATGGATTGATGAGAGGAAATAGGATCTATCATCATATGAAAATAATAAGTACAGTAGTATTAATATAAAAGAACATCCCAATCATAAGAAAGATGAGCTTAAAAGGAATGGCATAAAATTGTGTACTTAAAGAGAAAGAGAGGTGTAGGATCCCTTACCACAAGCCCAACTTGTCTTGTTCGTTTCTTTATATTCATGAATAATAAACTTTGTTCAATTAATAATTGCCTAAGTACCTCCTTTATATATTATTATTCAGTTCATATCACATATTATAATGTTATAATAATTGTTTAATAATGTTAGTTCATATCAGACGTTTTTGCCGATGTTTGGTACATGAGTCAAAAATGAACTTGTTTGAAAAAAGATTTCCCATGTAGTTATAAGTAAATAATTTCCAGAATAGTATTAATTATTAAAATATCATATATATCCAGTAAATATTCATTTCATACTAGTCCATATCATTTGGAGATAAAAAACGAAAAGCACCGTTCAGGGAGACGGTAGGCCGTATGTACGCAAGAACGCTACTTTCATTTTTTGTCATATTAATGAAATTAAAACAAAATAAGAGAGATATATATATATATGTTATAATTACAGAATGATATCCATAATTTTAATGTAATATATTACATATATATCCATTATATATATGTACTTATAGTATTACATAACATTTTGAGATAAGAAATGAAATGTACCGTTCATGGAGACGGTAAGCCGTACGTACGAATGAACGCTACTTCCATTTCTATTTCATATTTAATGGAATTGAAAAATAATTATACATAATAGTATTTTTATTCTAGTATGGTATCATATATAATATCATTAAATATATCCTTTATACATACCACATATGGTATTAACGAATCAAATCACTTTGAGGGGGCGGTAGTCCGTACTTCCTTAAATGAAGATATCGCGTTTACCCATAATGGAAACCATAAAGGTATGCCCAAAATGAAAAATAAAGAAGCTTAAGGAAATAATAAAAATATTATATATCATATATAAATATAGTTTCATCTTGATGACCACCTTTGAAGGTGTTAAACGATGTTGAACAATCATCGTTTCGGGAGGCCGAAATTCGCCATCCACGGAAACAGTATGTTCTTTAACCATTATATGTAGGTGTGTGAAAGTGTAGCTCGAATCCTTCTTATAACAACATCCTAGTATATTTATGATACTGTATTTTTTACAAAAGAAATGAATAAAAAGAGTTTAGGGGTTGGAGAAGCAAAATAAAAAAAATTACTCAAGTGAAGACATTACCTTAAAATCGGGTAACTCCCTTTGGTTTGAGCTCAATGGCTTCCTTTGGAAGACTTATGCCCAAAGTGAGGATTCAAGGAGTAAGAGAGGGAAGTGGAGAGACAAAATGGGCAGAGTTTGGCCGATCCAATGTCTTTGGGAGTGTGGGTAAAGAGGTAGAGGTGGGGCCCTTTTATAAGAGGAGAGGAGGGGCACTCTTGTAATGTTACAAAATGTTACTTTATTTTCAAAAGATATTCGGATTTTAAAGGTCCCACATTGATGTATTACGAGGCTAAGGTGATAAGGGTTCTAAATCCACTCATTCAATAGGTTTTGGACATGTCTAGGTCTTAGATACTACATTATCTTTCCATTTTATTTAAATCGTTAAATAATGAGGTCATCGCTGCATCATCATGATGTCATAAATAATTTTATTTATTTAATGTATAAAAATTATAAAACAAATACTATGATATAGGAAATCTTTTTATCTTTCCAATGAATATTTATAGTCAAACATCTAATTTATATAACCCCATGTAAAAATTGTTTTTGTAAAACATCTCATGTTTGTGTCATTTTTTACTTTAACATTAAATAAAAAGATATTTATGTCATTTTCCAACCAAAGTGGATCCATGGGGTCCCCAAGTTGACCCATGAGTTTTCTTGGTCGGCCATGACACATCCAATAAGGGTAAGACATGTTTCTAGGTCATTTTCTTTTATTAAAACATTATTCTTACCATAAACTACACTAATTACCTCTAATCGCGATTAAAACAAAATAAGTTATTATTCACCAAAAAATTATTTTTAATCTCATTGAACCACATTTTACTTCTTAATTACAACCATATTTGTCGGATTTTTTAAATTCAAAACACATTGGTGGAAAAATTTCATTTAAACGGAAAATCTGTTTTTATAAGTACCACATAGTGGTTTCAGTATTCATCAAAAATTGAAGTTTTTCAGAAAATAACAAAAAATTCACCCTAAGATATATTTGATATTACAAATTCAAAAATGAAGTCTATTTTAAAAAATTAAAAACATATAAGTCAAATTAATTAATTTAATAATTAATTTCCGCTGTCAGAGCAAATAGCGTGTTTTTATAAAACAATAAGTGTCAAAAGATTGACACCAGTTTAAGTATAATTTCAAAGTAAAATTGATTCCAATGACCACCATTGGATTAAATGATAAAAATATATTCTAATTTCACTATAAAACCAATTCAAATGATAATCTAATCATATAAATAAATTAGAATAAAAATAAGTTTTGAATTAAAATACAACATTTTACACTATTCATTAAAAAATGAACATTATCTGAAAGATACCAAAAATTTACACAAAGTAAATTTGGATATCACAATTCTTAAGAAGAGTTTTATTTGGTCCAAAAGGATTTATAAGAGTGAACAAAACTATATTTAATGACGGTTCTCCATCAAAAGGCGATAAGTGAACCTTTAGTCAAAACTACGTCATATACGCCTAAAATTGAATTCTTTCCGTATTTTAAGCCTTTATCTTTTATTGGATAAATTTAAAAACATTAAAAAAAAAATTATAATCTGATTTTAGTTATTTATATCCATTCCCGCCAATACAACGACTACATGTTAACTACCATTTAAAATAATATTATTTTATTATTAGAGTGCAACGTAAGATTCCCAAAAAACTCGTTGTTGCGTGTTGGGTACGCCATCGAGCATAGCGTCCCCTTTAAAGTCATATTAATATTTTATTCACAAATATGGATAAATATGAAAATGTCATATTATTTATTTACCCGGGGTGTAACATCCTTCCCCCCTTTTGGTAATTGCGTCCTTGCAATTTTAAAATTTCACTTGGAAACATCCTTGAAAGTCCCACATCGGAACAAGATTCGGTAAAACAATCACTTTAAAATAAAGAAAGATAAGTATAGAGGTCACCCCGAGTTAACCCATTCTAGGACTCCATGTAGGAAAACATGGACATGTAGGAGAAAACATAGGGTCATGTTCTGATGGAGAGTGATAGAAAACATGTTTAGGAAAAGTTAACGATAAGAAAATCACAAACTTGTGATGGGTTAAACGGTGTTGGGCTCCCCAGTAGGAAAAGTTAATAGACAAAATTTTTGTTTTAATTTGCTTTTTATTGAGGAATTTATTCATAAGGAAACATAATCACTTATCATGTTGACTTTAAACTTTTACTAGATTCCTTAATCAAACTCATATTTTTCCCAAAAGACGAGTATTTAGGGAGACTTGTTCGCGTTAAGAGTACTATAATCAGCATCTAGAGAATCCCCTAATCCAAAAAAGAGAACTATATACATCCCATGTCTTTAGGCTTTAACCAAAACCAAAACTAGAAAGGTTTGTACAAGGTCAGATAATCCAAAAAAGGATAACCCTTTATAAAAAGAAAATCTATTCTTAATCTCAAAACTTGTCCAACAAAACCCAAAGTTCAATTAGGACCATCTGATAAACAATTTGTCCATAAAATTCTTCAAATTAAACCAATATAAGATTGAAACCCAAATATTTGAAGGATTTAGTCACATATTCTTCCATGTTAAATCATAACATTTATGTCCAAACAATATCAGTTGCTCCTAAAGTCTCGTATTGAAAAGTAATTAACATAATCACACATCCTCCATGATAGGTTAATAATTTTCATAAATAACCCAAAATGAAATTACTCTTAATTCATAAAATCATCTAACTAAAAATAATCGGTCAAACTAACCAGGGACTTCACGTAGTCCAGTGGTAGGCGATAAATACCAGTCGCACATTGGTTGTGGGTTCGATTCCCGCAACATTGTCCGACGCGACGGGTTGTCACACGGTCTGCGTGTTGTCCTTTTTCCAAAACTATATAATTCATAAATCATTCCCAAAAAGAGTTAAAATCATCAAAACTTATCATAAAATTTTTTAACCTCATGTTTATCTCATGCCTTTTATTTTCCAGCATATCATATAATAACCCATTATTACCTCAAAATTAAGGATCATATAAACTCTAATGGTTACCTTTATAATTATTACCTGAACTTCCACATGGATTGGTCATCTCGTACATGATGCATTAAAGATCATACCAAGGTTCAAGTGGTTGATCATGACTCCTTGATAGTTGGTTTAGAACAACCACGAGTTTCCTCATTGAATCCCCCATTTTATCTAGTATCTTAATCATAGAACCACCACAATTTCCTTCAAACCTGTTGTCTCGTTGGTGCCTGCTAGATCCATCCATTCACTAAAAACAGAAATGTCAGTGTGAGTATATCAACAAAAACATCATGTACTAATGAGGAAGGTAAACACTAAGATACACTTACTTGTTAAATTTATCTAAAACTAGGACACTTTCTGAAATCCTAACCATTATGGTAATGTCACTTAAGCTTAAAGAATACCCTAACCTCTACAGTTATCTAAACCGACCTTTGATACCATCTATAAGGCCCCATCCTTAAACCTTACTTAATCTTGAGTTATTATAAGATTACACATTGAGGATCTCTTCAGGTTTAGAGTTTTAGAGAATTAGATCATGAAACTTGCGTTACATTCCACATTTAAAAAAAGTGGTTACATAAAAGACAGTATTCATTCATCCCATCAACGGAAACATATTGAAAATAAAACATGGATTCTTTCTTGACACATCCTTGACATTATCATCACATCATGTACCTTTCCCTTGACCTGTGAAAAAACATTTCAAAAACTTGGGATGAGCATAAAAAGCTCAGTAAGGGTTATAAAAATATGGAAAGGAAACATGAGTTCATATATACATAAGAATTAAATCATTCATTACCCATAAAACATAGACACTTTAACATACCTCATCAAACCATGAATAAATCATAGAAAACATTAGACATAAAGGTAACTTGAGGCATTCATAACATTCTTACATAGGGAGTAACCCTCTTGGTTAGGTTTGGAATACCCATCATAGTATATTCCCTAAATCTCTTCGGAGAAACCGTAACGTTTCACTCCTTTGTGTTACCCAATGCATTGGAGAGCTATATCGGGCTCACCCGCCCTTAGTTTATCACGGAACCACCTGTTTTCATAATAATTCCCAAGAACCATAACATAAACATATCACATAAAACATGCATAAGGTAAACATAACATTTCCACATTTCAATCACAATATAACATTATAGGATATTGAAATAATGAATCCATTCAAAAAGAAACCATTTCCAAAACCATTTAAAACATTTAATAAAGAGGCTTTTGAATCAAAGTGTCCCATACCGCCTTGAAGATTTTAAAATTTTAAACCATTAATATCAATATAAATAAATCCTTAAAACCATTTTGAAAACATGGATATTAATAAGAACAAATATTTAAAACATTTAAAGCGATATTTTGGTTAAAGGAGTTTTACCAAAATTAATGACACTTGAATACAATAACTGAGGAATAACATTTAGTCAGAACTTTATAATATCATGAGAATAAATGGATTCATGATATAATATTCCAAAGGATAGTATATACACCATATAAGAGTGAATTGGTGCATAACAACAATGAAGTCTCAATAGAAATGTAAAATTAGATGAAATCCATTATAAAGAAGGTATCCTTAAATTAAGGATAATTCAATCTCAAAATTATGTGTGAAAAATATGAATAAACCCAATATAAGTGGATATTGAGTGTAAAACAATAAAAGTTCATTCACACATATTCAAAATATGACATATTCAATACCTACATGTTGAACCCAATGAAATCGAAATTGGGTTAAAAAGTTCCCTTGGTAAAATTTCACAACCTAACGGCATCACCTCAAAATTAAGAAAATGAGTTCATGAGAGATAAAAAGGACATATCATCACTTGGAAATAAAATTTACATCAATAAGGATATAAAATAACATATCCCAACATAATAGTATGTGAATTAAAAGACATAACCAAAGAAGTCTTTTAAAAAGAGGAGGGTGAAAGGTTCCCTTACCGACTTGGGTAACTTTCGAAACGTACACCCCATGGAAGAAGGGTCATATAAGGAATATGTGAATACCCATAAATGAAATTATACTATACAAAGTGTATAATATTGGGCGGTACATTAACCACTCAAAGGAAATTGTGGCAAATGTATCATAAATCTCACGGGAATAAAAGTGAGATGAAAAATCCTTTAAGAAAACTCGGCAGCCTAACGACGCCACTTAAAACATCTAAAATGGATTGATGAGAGGAAATAGGGTATCTCATCATATTACCATAAAATTTACAGAGAGAGGAATAAAAAATAACATCCCCCATCATAACAAATGAGAGCTTAAAAGAAGTGACATAAAGGAGAGTACTTAAAAGAAAGAGGGAGGTTAGATCCTTTACGAAAATTCGGCAGCCTAATGGCGCCACTCAAAACTTCCAAAATGGATTGATGAAAGGAAATAGGGTCTCTCATCATATGAACATAATAAGTACAGTATGATTAATATAAAAGAACATCCCAATCATAAGAAATATGAGCTTAAAAGAAATGTCATAAAAGTGTGTACTTAAAGAGAAAGAGAGGTGTAGGATCCCTTACCTCAAGTCCAACTTGTCTTGTTCGTTTCTTTATATTCCTGAATAATAAACGTTGTTCAATTAATAATTTCCTAAGTAACTCATTTAGAGATTATTATTCAGTTAATATCACATATTATAATGTTATAATAATTGTTTAATAATGTTAGTTCATATCAGACGTTTTTGTCGATGTTTGGTACATGAGTCAAAAATGAACTTGTTTGAAAAAATATTTCCCATGTAGTTATAAGTAAATAATTTCCAGAATAGTATTAATGATTAAAATATCATATATATCCAGAAAATATTCATTTCATACTATTCCATATCATTTGGAGATAAAAAATGAAAAACACCGTTCATGGAGACGGTAGGCCGTACGTACGCATGAACGCTACTTTCATTTTTTTGTCATATTAATGGAATTAAAACAAAATGAGAGAGATATATATATGTTATAATTACAGAATGATATCCATAATTTTGATGTAATATATTACAAATATATCCATTATATATATGTACTTATAGTATTACATAACATTTTGTGATAAGAAATGAAATGTACTCTTCATGGAGACGGTAAGCTGTACGTACGCATGAACGATACTTCCATTTCTATTTAATATTTAATGAAATTAAAACATAATGATACATAATAGTATTTTGATTCCAGTATGGTATCATATATAATATCATTAAATATATCCTTTATACATACCACATATGGTATTAACGAATCAAATCACTTTGAGGGGGCGGTAGTCCGCACTTCCTTAAATGAAGATATCGCGTTTACCCATAATGGAAACCATAAAGGTATGCCCAAAATGAAAAATACAGAAGCTTAAGGAAATAATAAACATATTATATATCATATATAAATATAGTTTCATCTTAATTACCACCTTTGAAGGTGTTAAACGAATGTTGACCAATCATCATTTCGGGAGGCCGAAATTCGTCATCCACGGAAACAGTATGTTCTTTAACCATTTGATGTAGGTGTGTGAAAGTGTAGCTCGAATCCATATTATAACAACATACTAGAGTATTTATGATACTGTATTTGTTACAAAATAAATGAATAAAAAGTGTTTAGGGGGTTGGAGAAGCAAAATAAAACAAAAGTACTCAAGTGAAGACATAACCTTAAAATCGGGTAACTCCCTTTGGTTTGAGCTCAAAGGATTCCTTGGGAAGACTTATGCCCAAAGTGAGGCTTCGAGGAGTAATAGATGGAAGTGGAGAGACAAAATGGGTAGAGGTTTTCCGATCCAACGTCTTTGGGAGTGTGGGTAAGGAGGTAGAGGTGGGGGCCTTTTATAAGAGGAGAGGAGGGGCACTCTTGTAAAGTTACAAAATGTTACTTTATTTTCAAAAGAGTTTCGGATTTTAAAGGTGCCACATTGATGTATTACGAGGCTAAGGTGATAAGGGTTCGAAATCCGCTCATCCAATAGGTTTTTTACATATGTAGGTCTTAGATATTACATTATATTTCCATTTTATTTAAATCGTTAAATAATGAGGTCATCGCTGCATCATCATGATGACATAAATAATTTAATTTATTTAATGTCTAAAAATTAAAAAAAAATACTATGATGTAGGAAATCTTTGTATCTTTCCAATGAATATTTATAGTCAAACATCTTATTTGTATAACCCCATGTAAAAATTGTTTTTGTAAAACATCTCAAGTTTGTGTCATTTTTACTTTAACATTAAATAAAAAGATATTTATGTCATTTTCCAACCAAAGTGGCTCCATGGGGTCCCCAAGTTGACCCATGGGTTTTCTTGGTCGGCCATGACACATCCAATGAGGGTAGGACATGTGTCTAGGTCATTTTAATTTATTAAAATATTATTCTGACCATAAACTACACTAATTACCTCTAAGCGCGAATAAAACTTAATAAGTTACCATTCACCAAAAAATTATTTTTAAACTCATTGAACCAAATTTATTTCTTAATGACAACCATGTATGTCGGATTTTTGAAATTCAAAACACAATGGTGGCAAAATTTCATTTAAACGGAAAATCGGTTTTTATAAGTACCACTTATTGGTTTCACTATTCATCAAAAATTGATGTTTTTCAGAAAATTACCAAAAATTCACCCTAAGATATATTTGGTATTCCGAATTCAAAAATTAATTATATTTTACAAAATTCAAAACATATAAGTCACATTAATTAATTTAATAATTAATTCATGCTATCAGAGCAAATAGCGTGCTTTTATAAAACAATAAGTATCAAAAGATTTACACCAGTTTAAGTCTAATTTCAAAGTGAAAGTGATTCTAATGACCACCATTGGATTAAATCGTAAAAATATATTCTAATTTCACTTTAAAACCAATTCAATAGATAATATAATCATATAAATAAATTAGATTAAAAAGAGGTATTGAATTAAAATACAACATTTTACACTATTCATTAAAAAATGAACTTTATCGGAAAGATACCAAAATTTACACAAAGTAAATTTTGATGTCCCATTTCTTAAGAAGAGTTTTATTTGGTCCAAAAGGATTTATAAGAGTGAAAAAACTATATTTAATGATGGTTCTCCATCAAAATGCGATAAGTGAACCTTTAGGGAAAATTAGGGCATATACGCCTAAAATTGAATTCTTTCCGTATTTTAAGCCCTTGTCTTTTATTGGATAAATTTTAAAACATTAAAATACATATATAATCATATTTTAGTTATTTCTATCCATTCCCGCCAATACAACGGATACGTGTTAACTACCATTTAAAATAATATTATTTTATTATTAGAGTGAAACGTAAGATTCCCAAGAAACTCGTTGTTGCGTTTTGGGTACGCCATCGAGCATAGCATCCCCTTTAAAGTCATATTAATATTTTATTCACAAATATGGATAAATATGAAAATGTCATATTATTTATTTACCCGGGGTGTTACATGGCCTATCATCCTAACATGTCCCACACTACCCAACCTAGACAACTTGGCCTAGGCCTACTCAACATACACCAATACCACTTCCAGTCTCCTCCACGGTCACCTCCACCAGCCCTCAGGTCGCCCCATCCATTGATCATGAATAATATTCACTATTGCACCCCCATCATCACTGCCATCTCACATGGCTACCACTAGCCGCATCTTTTTCATGCAGATCTGCTGCCCTGAACCACCTCCACACACCACCACTAGTCTCTAGTCATTGGGGAAACACTTTTGGTCCCTTCTATGGACCACCACACATCCTATGATACCTGAAAAATTTAATATTCTTAGATCTGAGTTACATAGGTACTAATTTAAATAGATCCATCTATAGTTTCTAATATGCCTCGAATCTGTGGGTCTGATCAAGCTCGTAACCACCCAAAAACATCAATCCACGAATAGCAGGGTTCGAACGTCAAATAACATGAATAAAAACAAGATAAATTCACATGATCAAGGCTTAAACATCATTGGATATGAGTTTTGTTCCAACAATATATAATCGGGGATTGGTGGTAAGAATGGAAAATTTAATAAACCCTAATAACTCATAAATAAAACCATCTTGAAAATACCACTAAACCACATAACAATATTTTCATTTACAAGTTCATCTTTATCATGGAATTCAATAACCAGGAAAAATAATCAAGATAATTATCACTAAATTTTTCCAAAGTGCTCATAGACAAAGATTTTTCATCGAGTCATTATTGTAGGCAAGGTCATTTGAATACATGGGGCCTTGGTCATCAATCTGTGATCTGTTATCATCAACTGAGAGAAAATATTTGATGTTCTCTTCAGAAGTTCTCTAAGGTTTCTAGGGTTATGTGGCTAAGCCTATAAAATCTCCATAGAAATATATTTAAATATAGTCAGTTTCTATGTTAAGAAAATAATTTTTTTTAAATTATTTTATTCTCATTTTGTCCCGCGACATATTTTTCAAAAATAACAATGATCGACTGACGTTAAGATACACATTGGATAAATGCATCATTCTAAGCTCAATGGAACCTTCAGATATTTGATCTAGACAACCATTTAAGAGTTATTCCACTTTTTTAAGAGAATCGTGCACACATCCTTTTAAAAAGGTTAATATTTTTAAACATTTATTATGTCCATGTTGGGCATCATAATAACACTCTTGTTTAGCACCAGGTCTCAAAATAATTCCACATAACATCCTAAATATATTATATTTAAAATATGAGATGTTGAATTTTACTAACCTTAAGGTTTTATGTTCCTAAAAGCCAAAAAAAGGCTACTCAAATGGATATGGGTAGTGTGAATGAATCTAAGCCTCCTTACCCCCTGTGCTCTGATGGATATTCGTATCCTACCACTGAACATGCATGATGGAAATCCATCTCCCTTAATGTATCCTCTCCTTAGGATACTTGATCTCTACCGAGTACTCATCCAAATATTCTCCATCTAGGATGTCCAGTTCTCCCCACTCGATGACGTTCAATAGGTCATGCACATACCTCTTTAGATGTGATATGTCAAAGAATTCATGTACCAGTTCTAATTTCAGTGGTAGATCTAGGTGGTATACTTCCTCACCAACACTATGATGAATCTAGAACTTGACAATGAACCTCATAGATTGATTTTAACTCAGACCAAATATATTTAATCCCCAACGAGGTGAACCCAGAAGGAACATATAGTCTACTTCCTCGAACACCCAAGTCCTCTATTTCCTGTCATCATGTGACATTGATGACTCTATGCATTTTTTATCCACTCCTGGATGATATTAAACCTCTTGTTGGTAGCTCACACCAACTTCAGGCCCATGAGTGCTGACTCTCTTGGGGAAATCCAAATAAGTAGTGAACTGAAGGGTCACCCATACAATTCTGTGAATAGTTAAATAACAATGGTCGAATGGTAGATGTTTTTTTTATGAAAACTCCACCAGTGGCATGTGGTCCTCCAAACTATCGATAAATTATATCTTGCATGCCCATAGTATATCCTCCAGAACCTGAATGCTCTGCTCGGTCTGGTCATCCATCTGTGGGTGAAACCGTGTTCTCAACCATAGCTGGATCATAAGTGCCTCCAATAATCCCATCAAAAATCAAGATGTAAATTCAGAATCATGGTTTAAAAATATCATTTAAGGAAATCCATGGGGTCGAAAAATCTACTGCAAATAGTGGCATCAAAGATCACTGTCGCACTATGCTCTCAGATAGTTAACAAGTGGGCTGACATAATGATTATGTAAAAATATTACCCAGATGGAATCATGTCCCCTATAATTTCATAATAAAACTATCATGAATTCAATAGAAATACCATACCACATCTGTAACACCCCAGGTAAATAAAAAATCTGACATTTTCATATTTATCCATATTTTTGAATAAAATATTAATATGACTTTAAAGGGGAAGCTATGCTCGATGGTGTACCCAACACGCAACAACGAGTTTCTTGGGAATCTTACGTTGCACTCTAATAATAAAATAATATTATTTTAAATGGCAGTTAACATGTAACCGTTGTATTGGAGGGAATGGATAGAAATAACTAAAATATGATTATATATGTTTTTAAATGTTTTTACATTTATCCAATAAAAGATAAAGGCTTAAAATACGGAAAGAATTCAATTTTAGGCGTATATGCCCAAGTTTTCACTAAAGGTTCACTTATCGCCTTTTGATGGAGAACCGTCATTAAATATAGTTTTGTTTACTCTTATAAATTCTATTGGACCAAATAAAACTCTTCTTTAGAATCGGGACATCAAATTTTACTTTGTGTAAATTTTTGGTATTTTACCGATAAGGTTCATTTATTAATGAATAGTGTAAAATGTTGTATTTTAATTCAAAACCTCTTCTTAATCTAATTTATTTATATGATTAGATTATCATTTGAATTGGTTTTAAAGTGAAATTAGAAAATATTTTTACCATTAAATCCAATAGTGGTCGTTCGAATTAATTTCACTTTGAAATCGGACATAAACTTGTGTCAATCTTTTGATACTTATTGTTTCATAAAAACACGCTATTTATCATGACAGTGGGAATTAATTATTAAATTAATTAATGTGACTTATATGTTTTGAATTTTTTAAAATAGACTTCATTTTTGACTTCGGAATATCAAATATAGCTTAGTGTGAGTTTTTGGGATTTTTCTGAAAAACATCAATTTTTGATGAAAAGTGAAACCACTAAGTGGTACTATAAAAACTGATTTTTTCGTTTAAATGAAATTTGGTCATCTTTTTTATTTGAATTTCAAAAATCCGACATACATGGTTGTCATTAAGAAGTAAAATGTGGTTCAATGGGATAAAAATAATTTTTTGGTGAATAGTAACTTATTATGTTTTTAATCGCGATTAGAGGTAATTAGTGTAGTTTAAGGTAAAAATAATGTTTTAATAATATGAAATAAACTTGACAGATGTACTAACCTCATTGGATGTGTCATTGCCGACCATGAAAACCCATGGGTCAACTTGGGGACCCCATGAAGCCACTTTGGTTGGAAAATGACATTAATATCTTTTTATTTAAAGTTAAAGTAAAAATGAGATAAACATGAAATGTTTTACTAAAACAATTTTTACATGGGGTTATACAAATATGATTTTTGACTATAAATATTCATTGGAAAGATAAAAATATTTCCTACATCATAGTATTTTTTTTATAATTTTTAGACATTAAATAAATTAAATTATTTATGACATCATGATGATGCAGCGATGACCTCATTATTTAACTATTTAAATAAAATGGAAAGATAATGTAATATCTAAGACCTAAACATATCCAAAACCTACTGGATGAGTGGATTTAGAACCCTTATCACCTTATCCTTGAAACAAATCAATGTGGGACCTCTTAAATCCGAATACCATTTTAAAATAAAGTGACTTTTCTTTACCTTCGAAGAGTGCCACTCCTCTCCTCTTATAAAAGGTTCCCACCTCTAACTCCTTACCCACACTCCCAAAGCCTTTGCCTCGGCCAAACCCTTCCCATTTTGTCTCTCCAATTCCCTCTCTTACTCCGTGAAGCCTCACTTTGGTCAGAAGTCTTCCCAAGGTAGCCTTTGAGCTCAAACCAAAGGGAGTTACCCGATTTTAAGGTAATGTCTTCTTTTGAGTCTTTTAGTTTTATTTTGATTCTCCGACCCCCTAAACTCTTTTTATTCATTTCTTTTGTAACAACTCCAGTATCATCAATATACTAGGATTTTGTTATAATAATGATTCGAGCTACACTTTCACACACCTACATCTAATGGTTAAAGAACATACTGTTTCTGTGGATGGCGAATTTCTGCCTCCCGAAACGATGATTGTTCAACATTATTCTAACACCTTCAAAGGTGGCCATTAAGATGACACTATATTTATATAAGATATATAATATGTTTATGTTTTCCTTAAGCGTCTGTATTTTACATTTTGGGCATACCTTTATGGTTTCCATTATGGTTAAACGTGGTATCTTCATTTAAGGAAGTGCGGACTACCGCCCCCTCAAAGTGATTTGATTCGTTATTACCATATGTGGTACGTATAAAGGGTATATTTAATTATATTATATGTGATACCATACTGGAATTAAAATACTATTATTTATCATTATGTTTTAATTCCATTAAATATGAAATAGAAATGGAAGTACCGTTCATGCGTACGTACGGCTTACCGTCTCCATGAACGGTACATTTCATTTCTTTTCTCAAAATATTATGTACTATTATAAGTACATATATATAATTGATATATATGATTTATGATACATCTAAATGATTAATATAATTCTGGAATTAAAATATACATACTTCTCATATAGTTTTAATTCCATTAATACGACATAGAAATGAAAGTAGCGTTCATGCGTACGTACGGCTTACCGTCTCCATGAACAGTGCATTTCATTTCATTCCTCTAAATGATTATGTGATATTATAAATACATGTATATGCTGGATATATATGATATATATGTTATCCAAATCAGGAATGTCATTCTAGATATAAATAACCTTTGAACACACGAACAATATGTAATTGTAAGAAGTCCACTTTCGACTTAAGAACCAAATATCGACAAAACAATCATTATTAACTTAATGATTACATAATGTTTATAACCTAGAAATAAGTGATATAAAAGGAATAATAATCTTGAAAAAGGTTCTCAATCAAGTAGAAATTAACTCAAGTTTATTATTCAGGATATTAAAGAACGATCGAGTCAAGTCGGACCCGATGTAAGGGATCCTACTCCTCCCTTTCTTTTTAAATACACTCTTTTATGTCATTCCTTCTAAGCTCAACTTTCTTGTGATTGGTATGTTCTTTTATATTAATATTACTGTAATTTTTATGTTCATATGATTAGAGACCCTATTCTCTCTCATCAATCCATTTTGGATGTTTTGAGTGGCGCCGTTAGGCTGCCGAATTTTCATAAGAGATCTAACCTCTCTCTTTCTCTTTAAGTACTCTCCTTTATGTCACTTCTTTTAAGCTCAACTTTTTTTATGATGGGGGTTTTTATTTTATATTCCTATTTCTGTACATTTTATTGTAATGAGATGAGATACCCTATTTGATCTCATCAATCTATATTTGGAAGTTTTAAGTGGTGCCGTTAGGCTGCCGAGTTTTGTAAGGGATTTTTCATCTCACTTTTATTCCTGTGACATTTATGCTACATTTGCCACAATTTCATTTGAGTGGTTTATGTACTGCACATTATTACACTCCTTTTTTAATATAATTCCATTTATGGGTATTTACATATTCATTGTATGACACTTATTCAATGGGGTTTACTTTTCGAAAGTTACCCAAGTCGGTAAGGGAACCTTTCACCCTCCTCATTTTAAAAGACTTCGTTTGTTATGTCATTTAATTCACATACTATTATGTTGGGATATGTTCTTATATATCCTGATTTATGTAAATTTAATGTCCAAGTGATGAGATTACCTTTTTATCTCTCATCAACTCAGTTTCTGAATTTTTGAAGTGACGCCGTTAGGCTGTCGAATTTACCAAGGGAACGTTTTAACCCAATTTCGATTTCTTTGGGCTCAACATGTAGTTATTGAATATGCCATCCTTTGAATATGTGTGAATGAACTTTTATTGTTTTACACTTAATATCCAATTATATTGGGTGTATTTATATTTGTCACACATAATTTTGAGATTGATTTATCCTTAATTTAAGGATACCTTTTTATAAGGGATTTCATCACATTTTACATCCCTATTGAGACTTTATTGTTGTTATGCACCAATTCACTCTTATATGGTGTATATAGTTTCCTTTGAAATATTATATCATGAATCCATTTATTCTCATGATATTATAAAGTTCTGATTAAATGTTATTCCTCAATTATTGTATTCAAGTGTCTCTAATTTTGGTAAAAACCCTTTGACCAAAATATCGCTTTAAATGTTTTAATGATTTGTTCTTATTAATATCCATGTTTTCAAAATGGTTTTAAGGATTTATTTATATGGATATTAATGGTTTAAAATTTTAAAATCTTCAAGGTGGTATGGGACACTTTGATTCGAAAATCTCTTTATTAAATGTTTTAAATGGTTTTGGAAATGGTTTCTTTTTGAATGGATTCATTATTTCAAAATACTAAAATGTTATATTGTGATTGAAATGTGGAAATGTTATGTTTCCTTTATGCATGATTTATGTGATATTTTTATGTTATGGTTCTTGGGCATTGTTATGAAAACGGGTGGTTCCGCGATAAACTAAGGGCGGGTGAGCTCGATATAGCTCTCCAATGCATTGGGTAACGCGAAGGAGTGAAACGTTAAGGTTTCTCCGAAGTGATTTAGGGAATATACTGTGATTGGTATTCCAAATGTAACCAAGAGGGTTACTCCCTACGTAAGAATGTTATGAATGCCTCAAGTTACCTTTATGTCATATGATTTCTATGATTTTATGAGGAATTTTAAAGTGCTTATGTTTTATGGGTAAAGTATGATTTCATTCTTATGTATACATGTACTTATGATTCCTTTCCATATTTTTATATCCCATACTGAGATTTTTATGCTCATCCAAAGTCTTTGAAATGTTTTTCACAGGTCAAGGGAAGGGTACATGATGTGATGATAGTGTCAAGGATGTGTCAAGAAAGAATCCATGTTTTCTTTTAAATATGTTTCCGTTGATGGGAAGAATGAATACTGTCTTTTTTGTAACCACTTTGTCTAAATGTGTAATGTAATGAAAGTTTCATGATCTAATTCTCTAAAACTCTAATCCTGAAAATATCCTCAATGTGTAATCTTGTAATAGCTCAAAATTAAGTAAGGATTAAGTCTGGAGCCTTATAGTTGGTATCAAAGGTCGGTTTAGATAACTTTAGAGGTTAGGGTATTCTCTAAGCACAAGTGACAATACCATAATGGTTAGGATTTCAGAAAGAGTCCTAGTTTTAGATAAAGTGAATTAGTAAGTATATCTTAGTGTTTATCTTCCACATTAGTACATGATGGTTATGTTGATATACTCACACTGGCCTTTTTGGTTTTAGTAAATGGCTGGATCTAGCAAGCACCAAAGTGACAATGGGTTTGAAGGAAACTATGGTGGTTCTCTGATGAAGAGACTGGATGAGATGGGGGATTCAATGAGGAATCTCATGGTTGTTCTAAACCAACTATCAAGGAGTCATGATCAACCACTTCAACCTTGGTGAGTTCTCTAATGCATCATGTACGAGATGGCCAACTCGATGTGGAAATTCAGGTAATATTTATTAAGGTAACCATTAGGGTTTATATGATCCTTACTTTTTAGGTAATTATGGGTTACTCTATGATATGATGGAAAATGACAGGAATGAGATAAACATGAGGTTAAAATATGTTATGATCATTTTTGAAGATTTTATCTCGTTTTGGGGGATGTTTTAAGAATTATATAGTTTTGGAAAAAGGACAACACGCAGACCGTGTGACAACCCGTCGCGTCGGACAAAGCTGCCGGAATCGAACCCACAACCAAAGTGCGACAGGTATTTATCGCCTACCACTGGACTACGTGAAGTCCCTGGTTAGTTTGACTGATTCTTTCTAGTTATATGATTTTTTGAATTAAGAGTAAGTTGATTTTGGGTCGTTTATGAAAATGATTAACCTATCATGGAGGATATGTGATTAGGTTAATTACTTTTCAATACGAGATTTTAAGAGAAACTGATGTTGTTTGGAGATAAATGTTACGATTTAACTTGGAAGACTATGTGACTAAATCCTTCAAATATATGGGTTTCAACCTTAGTTTGGTTTACTTTGAATAATTTCATGGACAAATTGTTTATCTAATGGTCCTCGTTGAACTTTGGGTTTTGTTGTACAAATTTTAGAGATTAAGCATAGATTTTCTTTTTATAAAGGGTTATCCTTTTCTGGATTATCTGATCTTGTACTAGCCTTTTTGGTTTTGGTTTTGGTTAAAGTCTAAAGACATGGGAATTATATAGTTCTCTTTTGTGGATTAGGTGATTCTCTATAAGTTGATTATAGTACTCTTAATGTGAACAAGTCTTCCTAAATACTCGTCTTTTGGAGAAAATATGAGTTTGTGTAAGGAATCTAATAAAAGTTGAAAGTCAACATGATAAGTGATTATTTTTCCTTATGAATAAATTCTTCAATAAAAAGTAACTTAAAACAAAAATGTTGTTTATTAACTTTTCCTACTGGGGAATAGAATACCGTTTAACCCATCACATGTTTGTGATTTTCTCATGGTTATCTTTTTCCTAAACATGTTTTCTATCACTCTCCATCAGAACATGACCCTATGTTTTCTCCTCCATGTCCATATTTTTCTACATGGAATCCTAGTATGGGTTAACTCGGATGACCTTTGTACTTAACTTTCTTTATTTTAAAGTGATTGTTTTACCAACTCTTGTCCAGATGTGGGACTTTCAAGGATGTTTCCAAGCTCAATTTTAAAAACTGTGAGGACGCAATTCCCAAAAGGGGGAAGGATGTAACACCCCAGGTAAATAAAGAATATGAAATTTTCATATTTATCAATATTTTTGAATAAAATATTAATATGACTTTAAAGGGGACGCTATGCTCGATGGCGTACCCAACACGCAACAACGAGTTTCTTGGGAATCTTACGTTGCACTCTAATAATAAAATAATATTATTTTAAATGGCAGTTAACATGTAGTCGTTTTTTTGTCAGGAATGGATATAAATAACTAAAATATGCTTATATATGTTTTTAAATGTTTTTACATTTATCCAATAAAAGATAAAGGCTTAAAATACAGAAAGAATTCAATTTTAGGCGTATATGCCCTAGTTTTTACTAAAGGTTCACTTATCGCCTTCTGATGGAGAACCGTCATTAAATATAGTTTTGTTCAATATTATACATTCTATTAGACCAAATAAAACTCTTCTTTAGAATCGGGAGATCAAATTTTACTTTGTGTAAATTTTTGGTATTTTTCCGATAAAGTTCATTTTTTAATGAATATTATAAAATGTTGTATTTTAATTCAAAACATCTTCTTAATCTAATTTATTTATATTATTAGATTATCATTTGAATTGGTTTTAAAGTGAAATTAGAAAATATTTTTACCATTAAATCTAATAGTGGTCGTTGGAATTAATTTCACTTTGAAATCGGACTTAAACTAGTGTCAATCTTTTAATATTTATTATTTCATAAAAACACGCTATTTGTCATGACAGCTGGAATTAATTATTAAATTTATTAATGTGACTTATATGTTTTCAATTTTGTAAAATAGACTTCATTTTTGAATTCGGAATATCAAATATAGCTTAGGGTGAGTTTTTGGGATTTTTCTGAAAAACTTCAATTTTTGATGAATAGTGAAACCACTAAGTGGTACTTATAAAAACTGATTTTTTCGTTTAAATGAAATTTTGACATATTTGTGTTTTGAATTTCAAAAATATGACATACATGGTTGTCATTAAGAATTAAAATTTGGTGCAATGGGATAAAAATAATTTTTTGGTGAATAGTAACTTATTAAGTTTTTAATCGCGATTAGAGGTGATTAGTGTAGTTTAAGGTAAAAATAATGTTTTAATAATATGAAATAAACTTGACACATGTCCTAACCTCATTGTATGTGTCATTGCCGACCATGAAAACCCATGGGTCAAGTTGGGGACCCCATGAAGCCACTTTGGTTGGAAAATGACATTAATATCTTTTTATTTAATGTTAAAGTAAAAATGAGATAAATAGGAAATGTTTTACTAAAACAATTTTTACATGGGGTTATACAAATCCGATTTTTGACTATAAGTATTCATTTGAAAGATAAGAATATTTCCTACATAATAGTATTTTTTTATAATTTTTAGACATTAAATAAATTAAATTATTTATGACATCATGATGATGCAGCGATGACCGCATTATTTAACGATTTAAATAAAATGGAAAGATAATGTAATATCTAAGACCTACACATTTCCAAAACATATTGGATGAGTGGATTTCGTACCCTTATCACCTTATCCTCGAAACACATCAATGTGGAACCTCTTAAATCCGAATACCATTTTAAAATAAAGTGACTTTTCTTTACCTTCCAAGAGTGCCCCTCCTCTTCTCTTATAAAAGGCCCCCACCTCTAACTCCTTACCCACACTCCCAAAGCCTTTGGCTCGGCCAACCCATGCCCATTTTATCTCTACACTTCCCTCTATTACTCCTTGAAGCCTCACTTTGGTCAGAAGTCTTCCCAAGGAGGCCTTTGAGCTCAAACCAAAGGGAGTTACCCGATTTTAAGGTAATATCTTCTTTTGAGTCCTTTAGTTTTATTTTGCTTCTCCAACCCCCTAAACTCTTTTTATTCATTTATTTTGTAACAACTACAGTATAATAAATATACTAGGATGTTTTTATAAGAATTATTCGAGCTACACTTTCACACACCTACATCTAATGGTTAAAAAACATACTGTTTCTGTGGATGGCGATTTTCTGCCCCCCAGAACGATGATTGTTCAACATTATTCTAACACCTTAAAATGTGGCCATTACGATGACACTAGATTTATATATGATATATAATATGTTTATGTTTTCCTTAAACTTCTGTATTTTACATTTTGGTCATACCTTTATGGTTTCCATTATGGGTAAACGCGATATCTTCATTTAAGGAAGTGCGGACTACCACCCCCTCAAAGTGATTTGATTCGTTATTACTATATGTGGTACGTATAAAGGGTGTATTTAATTATATTATATATTATACCATACTGGAATTAAAATAATATTATGTATCATTATGTTTTAATTCCATTAAATATGAAATTGAAATGGAAGTAGCGTTCATGCGTACGTACGGCTTACCGTCTCTATGAACGGTACATTTCATTTCTTATCTAAAAATATTATGTACTATTATAAGTACATATATATAATGGATATATATGATGTATGATACATCTAAATGATTAATATAATTCTGGAATTAAAATATACATACCTATCATATAGTTTTAATTCCATTAATACGACATAGAAATGAAAGTAGCGTTCTTGCGTACATACAGCTTATCGTCTCAATGAACGGTGCATTTCATTTCTTTCCTCTAAATTATTATGTGATATTATAAATACATGTATATTCTGGATATATATGATATATATGATATCCAAATCAAGAATGTCATTCTGGATATAAATAACCTTTGACCACACGAACAACATGTAATTGTAAGAAGTCCACTTTCGACTTAAGAACCAAATATCGACAAAACAATAATTATTAACTTAATGATTAAATAATGTTTATAACATTGAAATAAGTGATATAAAAGGAATAATAAGCATTAAAAAGGTTCTTAATCAAGTAGAAATTAACTCAAGTTTATTATTCAGGAGATTAAAGAATGATCGAGTCAAGTCGGACCCAAGGTAAGGGATCCTACTCCTCTATTTCTTTTTAAGTACACTCTTTTATGTCATTCCTTCTAAGCACATCTTTCTTGTGATTGGTATGTTATTTTATATTACTCTTACTGTAATTTTTATGTTAATATGATGAGAGACCCTATTCTCTCTCATAAATCCATTTTGGATGTTTTGAGTGGCGCCGTTAGGCTGCTGAATTTTCGTAAGAGATCTAACCTCTCTCTTTCTCTTTAAGTACTCTCCTTTATGTCACTTCTTTTTAGCTCCACTTTTTTTATGATGGGGGATGTTATTTTATATTCTTCTTTCTATACATTTTATTGTAATGATATCAGATACCCTATTTTATCTCATCAATCCATTTTTTTAAGTTTTAAGTGGTGTCGTTAGGCTGCCGAGTTTTCGTAAGGGATTTTCATCTCACTTTTATTCCTCTGAGATTTATGCTAAATTTGCCACAATTTCATTTGGGTGGTTTATGTACTGCCCATTATTACACTCCTTTTTTAATATAATTCCATTTATGGGTATTTACATATTCATTGTATGACACTTCTTCAATGGGGTGTACTTTTCGAAAGTTACCCAAGTCGGTAAGGGAACCTTTCACCCTCCTCATTTTAAAAGACTTCGTTTGTTATGTCTTTTAATTCACATACTATTATGTTGGGATATGTTCTTATATATCCTGATTGATGTAAATTTTATGTCCAAGTGATGAGATTCCCTTTTTATCTCTCATCAACTCATTTTCTGAATTTTTGAAGTGACGCCGTTAGGCTGTCGAATTTTACCAAGGGAACGTTTTAACCCAATTTCGATTTCTTTGGGCTCAACATGTAGTTATTGAATATGTCATCCTTTGAATATGTGTGAATGAACTTTTATTGTCTTACACTTAATATCCAATTATATTGGGTGTATTTATATTTGTCACACATAATTTTGAGATTGATTTATCCTTAATTTAAAGATACCTCCTTTATAAGGGATTTCATCACATTTTACATCCCTATTGAGACTTCATTGTTGTTATGCACCAATTCACTCTTATATGGTGTATATACTGTCCTTTGAAATATTATATCATGAATCCATTTATTCTCATGATATTATAAAGTTCTGATTAAATTTTATTCCTCAATTATTGTATTCAAGTGTCTCTAATTTTGGAAAAACCCCTTTGACCAAAATATTGCTTTAAATGTTTTAATGATTTTTTCTTATTAATATCCATGTTTTCAAAATGGTTTTAAGGATTTATTTATTTGGATATTAATGGTTTAAAATGTTAAGAGCTTCAAGGTGGTATGGGACACTTTGATTCAAAAATCTCTTTATTAAATGTTTTAAATGGTTTTGGAAATGGTTTCTTTTTGAATAGATTCATTATTTCATAATACTAAAATGTTATATTGTGATTGAAATGTGGAAATGTTATGTTTCCTTTATGAATGATTTATGTGATATGTTTATGTTATGGTTCTTGTGAATTGTTATGAAAATGGGTGGTTCCGTGATAATCTAAGGGAGGGTGAGCTCGATATAGCTCTCCAATGCATTGGGTAATGCGAAGGAGTGAAACGTTAAGGTTTCTCCGAAGTGATTTAGGGAATATACTGTGATGGGTATTCCAAATGTAACCAAGAGGGTTACTCCCTACATAAGAATGTTATGAATGCCTCAAGTTACCTTTATGTCATATGATTTCTATGATTTTATGAGGTATGTTAAAGTGCTTATGTTTTATGGGTAAAGTATGATTTCATTCTTATGTATACATGTACTTATGATTCCTTTCCATATTTTTATATCCCTTACTGAGCTTTTTATGCTCATCCAGAGTTTTTGAAATGTCTTTCACAGGTCAAGGGAAGGGTACATGATGTGATGATAGTGTCAAGGATGTGTCAAGAAAGAATCCATTTTTTATTTTAAATATGTTTCTGTTGATGGGAAGAATGAATACTGTCTTTTATGTAACCACTTTGTCTAAATGTGTAATGTAATGCAAGTTTCATGATCTAATTCTCTAAAACTATAAAACTGAAAAGATCCTCAATGTGTAATCTTGTAATAACTCAAGATTAAGTAAGGTTTAAGTCTGGGGCCTTATAGTTGGTATCAAAGGTCAGTTTAGATAACTTTAGAGGTTAGGGTATTCTCTAAGCACAAGTGACATTACCATAATGGTTAGGATTTCAGAAAGAGTCCTAGTTTTAGATAAAGTGAATGAGTAAGTATATATTAGTGTTTATCTTCCTCATTAGTACATGATGGTTATGTTGATATACTCACACTGAGCTTTTTGGTTTAAGTAAATGGCCGGATCTAGCAGGCACCAAAGTGACAATGGGTTTGAAGGAAACTATGGTGGTTCTCTGATTAAGAGACTGGATGAGATGGGGGATTCAATGAGGAATCTCATGGTTGTTCTAAACCAACTATCAAAGAGTCATGATCAACCACTTCAACCATGGTGTGTTCTCTAATGAATCATGTACGAGATGGCCAACTCGATGTGGAAATTCAGGTAATAATTATTAAGGTAACCATTAGGGTTTATATTATCCTTACTTTTTAGGTAATTATGGGTTACTCTATGATATGATGGAAAATGACAGGAATGAGATAAACTTGAGGTTAAAATATGTTATGATCATTTTTGAAGATTTTATCTCGTTTTGGGGGATGTTTTAAGAATTATATAGTTTTGGAAAAAGGAAAACACGCAGACTGTGTGACAACCCGTCGCGTCGGACAAAGCTGTGGGAATTGAACCCACAACCAAAGTGCGACTGGTATTTATCGCCTACCACTGGACTACGTGAAGTCCCTGGTTATTTTGACTGATTCTTTCTAGTTATATGATTTTATGAATTAATAGTAAGTTCAATTTGGGTTGTTTATGAAAAGGATTAACCTATCATGGAGGATATGTGATTATGTTAATTACATTTCAATACGAGACTTTAGGAGAAACTGATGTTGTTTGGAGATAAATGTTACAATTTAACTTGGAAGACTATGTGACTAAATCCTTCAAATATTTGGGTTTCAACCTTAGTTTGGTTTACTTTGAAGAATTTCATGGACAAATTGTTTATCTAATGTTCCTCGTTGAACTTTGGGTTTTGTTGGACAAATTTTGGAGATTAAGCATAGATTTTCTTTTTATAAAGGGTTATCCTTTTCTGGATTATCTGATCTTGTACTAGCCTTTTTGGTTTTGGTTTTGGTTAAAGTCTAATGACATGGGAAGTATATAGTTCTCTTTTGTGGATTAGGTGATTCTCTATAAGTTGATTATAGTACTCTTAATGTGAACAAGTCTTCCTAAATACTCGTCTTTTAGAGAAAATATGAGTTTGTGTAAGAAATCTAATAAAAGTTGAAATTCAACATGATAAGTGATTATTTTTCCTTATGAATAAATTCCTCAATAAAAAGTAACTTAAAACAAAAATGTTATCTATTAACTTTTCCTATTGGGGAATCGAATACCGTTTAACCCATCACAAGTTTGTAATTTTCTCGTGGTTAACTTTCTCCTAAACATGTTTTCTATCACTCTCCATCAGAACATGACCCTATGTTTTCTCCTCCATGTCCATATTTTTCTACATGGAATCCTAGTATGGGTTAACTCGGATGACCTTTGTACTTATCTTTCTTTATTTTAATGTGATTGTTTTATTGACTCTTGTCCCGATGTGGGACATTCAAGGATGTTTCCAAGCTCAATTTTAAAAATTGTGAGGACGCAATTCCCAAAAGAGGGGAAGGATGTAACACCCCAGGTAAATAAAGAATATGAAATTTTCATATTTATCCATATTTGTGAATAAAATATTAATATGACTTTAATGGGGACGCTATGCTCGATGGCGTACCCAACACGCAACAATGAGTTTCTTGGGAATCTTACGTTGCACTCTAATAATAAAATAATATTATTTTAAATGGCAGTTAACATGTAGTCGTTGTATTGGCAGGAATGGATAGAAATAACTAAAATATTATTATATATGTTTTTAAATGTTTTTACATTTATCCAATAAAAGATAAAGGCTTAAAATACGGAAATAATTCAATTTTAGGCGTATATGCCCTAGTTTTCACTAAAGGTTCACTTATCGCCTTTTGATGGAGAACCGTCATTAAATATAGTTTTTTTCACTCTTATACATTCTATTGGACAAAATAAAACTCTTCTTTAGAATCGGGACATCAAATTTTACTTTGTGTAAATTTTTGGTATTTTTCCGATTAAGTTCATTTTTTTAATGAATAATTTAAAATGTTGTATTTTAATTCAAAACCTCTTCTTAATCTAATTTATTTATATGATTAGATTATCATTTGAATTGGTTTTAAAGTGAAATTAGAAAATATTTTTACCATTAAATCCAATAGTGGTCGTTGCAATTAATTTCACTTTGAAATCGGACTTAAACTAGTGTCAATCTGTTGATACTTATTGTTTCATAAAAACACCCTATTTGTCATGACAGTGGGAATTAATTATTAAATTAAATAATGTGACTTATATATTTTGAATTTTGTAAAATAGACTTCATTTTTGAATTCAGAATATCAAATATAGCTTAGGGTGAGTTTAGGGGATTTTTCTGAAAAACTTCAATTTTTGATGAATAGTAAAACCACTAAGTAGTACTTCTAATAATTGATTTTTTCATTTAAATGAAATTTTGTCATATTTGTGTTTTGAATTTAAAAAATCTGACATAAATGGTTGTCATTAAAAATTATAATCTGGTTAAATAGGATAAAAATATTTTTTTGGTGAATCGCAACTTATTAAGTTTTTAATCGCGATTAGAGGTAATTAGAGTAGTTTAAGGTAAAAATAATGTTTTAATAATATGAAATAAACTTGACACATGTTCTAACCTCATCGGATGTGTCATTGCCGACCAATAAAACCCATGGGTCAACTTGGGGACCCCATGAAGCCACTTTGGTTGGAAAATGACATTAATATCTTTTTATTTAAAGTTATAGTAAAAATGAGATAAACAGGAAATGTTTTACAAAAACAACTTTTACATGAGGATGTACAAATCCGATTTTTGACTATAAATATTCATTGGAAAGATAAAAATATTTCATACATCATAGTATTTTTTTTTAATTTTTAGACATTAAATAAATTTAATTATTTATGAGATCATGATGATGCAGCGATGACCTCATTATTTAACGATTTAAATAAAATGGAAAGATAATGTAATATCTAAGAACTAAACATGTACAAAACCTATTGGATGAGTGGCTTTCGAACCCTTATCACCTTATCCTCAAAAAAAATCAATGTGGGACCTCTTAAATCTGAATACCATTTTAAAATAAAGTGACTTTTCTTTACCTTCCAAGAGTGCCCATCCTCTCCTCTTTTAGAAGGCCCCCACCTTTATCTCCTTACCCACACTCCCAAAGCCTTTGGCTCGGCCAACCCCTGCCCATTTTGTCTCTCCACTTCCCTCTTTTACTCCTTGAAGCCTAACTTTGGTCAGAAGTCTTCCCAAGGAAGCCTTTGAGCTCAAACCAAAGGGAGTTACCCGATTTTAAGGTAATGTCTTCTTTTGAGTCCTTTAGTTTTATTTTGCTTCTCCAACCCCCTAAACTCTTTTTATTCATTTCTTTTGTAACAACTCCAGTATCATAAATATACTAGGATTTTGTTATAAGAAGTATTCGAGCTACACTTTCACACACCTACATCTAATGGTTAAAGAACATACTGTTTCTGTGGATGGCGAATTTCTGCCTCCCGAAACGATGATTGTTCAACATTATTCTTACACCTTCAAAGGTGGCCATTAATATGACACTATATTTATATATGATATATAATATGTTTATGTTTTCCTTAAGCTTATTTATTTTACATTTTGGGTATACCTTTATGGTTTCCATTATGGGTAAACGCGATATCTTCATTTAAGGAAGTGCGGACTACCGCCCCCTCAAAGTGATTTGATTCGTTATTACCATATGTGGTACGTATGAAGGGTATATTTAATTATATTATATATGATACCATACTGGAATTAAAATAATATTATGTATAATTATGTTTTAATTCCATTAAATATGAAATATAAATGGATGTAGCGTTCATGCGTACGTACGGCTTACCGTCTCCATGAACGGTACATTTCATTTCTTATATCAAAATATTATGTACTATTATAAGTACATATATATAATGGATATATATGATGTATGATGATTAATATAATTCTGTAATTAAAATATACATACCTCTCATATAGTTTTAATTCCATTATTACGACATAGAAATGAAAGTAGTGTTCATTCGTACGTACGACTTACCATCTCCATGAACAGTGCATTTCATTTCATTCCTCTAAATGATTATGTGATATTATAAATACATGTATATGCTGGATATATATGATATATATGATATACAAATCAGTAATGTCATTCTGGATATAAAGAACCTTTGACCACACGAACAACATGCAATTGTTAGAAGTCCACTATCGACTTAAGAACCAAATATTGACAAAACAATCATTATTAACTTAATGATTACATATTGTTTATAACATTGAAATAAGTGATATAAAAGGAATAATAATCTTGAAAAAGGTTCTTAATCAAGTTGAAATTAACTCAAGTTTATTATTCAGGAGATTAAAGAACGATCGAGTCAAGTCGGACCCGAGGTAAGGGATCCTACTCCTCTCTTTCTTTTTAAGTACACTCTTTTATGTCATTCCTTCTAAGCTCATCTTTCTTGTGATTGACATGTTCTTTTATATTACTCTTACTGTAATTTTTATGTTCATATGATGAGAGACCCTATTCTCTCTCATCAATCCATTTTGGATGTTTTGAGTGGCGCCGTTAGGCTGCCGAATTTTCGTAAGAGATCTAACCTCTCTCTTTCTCTTTAAGTACTCTCCTTTATGTCACTTCATTTAAGATCCACTTTTTTATGATGGGGGATGTTATTTTATATTACTCTTTCTGTACATTTTATTGTAATGAGATGAGATACCCTATTTGATCTCATCAATTCTTTTTTGGAAGTTTTAAGTGGTGTCGTTAGGCTGCCGAGTTTTTGTAAGGGATTTTCATCTAACTTTTATTCCTGTGAGATTTATGCTACATTTGCCAAAATTTCATTTGAGTGGTTTATATACTGCCCATTATTACACTCCTTTTGTAATATAATTCCATATATGGGTATTTACATATTCATTGTATGACACTTCTTCAATGGGGTGTACTTTTCGAAAGTTACCCAAGTCGGTAAGGGAACCTTTCAACCTCCTCATTTTAAAAGTCTTCGTTTGTTATGTCTTTTAATTCACATACTATTATGTTGGGATACGTTCTTCTATATCCTGATTGATGTAAATTTTATGTCCAAGTGATGAGATTCCCTTTTTATCTCTCATTAACTCATTTTCTAAATTTTTGAAGTGACGCTGTTAGGCTGTCGAATTTTACCAAGGGAACGTTTTAACCCAATTTCGATTTCTTTGGGATCAACGTGTAGTTATTGAATATGTCATCCTTTGAATATGTTTGAATGACCTTTTATTATTTTACACTTAATATCCAATTATATTGGGTGTATTTATATTTTTCACACATAATTTTGAGATTGATTTATCCTTAATTTAAGGATTCTTCTTTATAAGGGATTTCATCACATTTTACCTCCCTATTGAGACTTCATTGTTGTTATGCACCAATTCACTCTTATATGGTGTATATAGTGTCCCTGGAAATATTATATCATGAATCCATTTATTCTCATGATATTATAAAGATCTGATTAAATGTTATTCCTCATTTATTGTATTCAAATGTCTCTAATTTTGGTAAAAACCCTTTGACCAAAATATCGCATTAAATGTTTTAATGATTTGTTCTTATTAATATCCATGTTTTCAAAATGGTTTTAAGGATTTATTTATATGGATATTAATGGTTTAAAATATTAAAAGCTTCAAGGTGGTATGGGACACTTTGATTCAAAAATATCTTTATTAAATGTTTTAAATGGTTTTGGAAATGGTTTCTTTTTGAATGGATTCATTATTTCAAAATACTAAAATGTTATACTGTGATTGAAATGTGGAAATGTCATGTTTCCTTTATGCATGATTTATGTGATATGTTTATGTTATGGTTCTTGGGCATTGTTATGAAAACGGGTGGTTTCGTGATAAACTAAGGGCGGGTGAGCTCGATATAGCTCTTTAATGCATTGGGTAACGCGAAGGAGTGAAACGTTAATGTTTCTCGGAAGAGATTTAGGGAATATACTGTGATGGGTATTCCAAACGTAACCAAGAGGGTTACTCCCTATGTAAGAATGTTATGAATGCCTCAAGTTACCTTTATGTCATATGATTTCTATGATTTTATGAGGTATGTTAAAGTGCTTATGTTTTATGGGTAATGTATGATTTCATTCTTATGTATACATGTACTTATGATTCCTTTCCATATTTGTATATCCCTTACTGAGCTTTTTATGCTCATCCAATGTTTTTGAAATGTTTTTCACAGGTCAAGGGAAGGGTACATGATGTGATGATATTGTCAAGGATGTGTCAAGAAATAATCCTTGTTTTATTTTAAATATGTTTCCGTTGATGGGAAGAATGAATGTTGTCTTTTATGTAACCACTTTGTCAAAATATGGAATGTAATGCAAGTTTCATGATATAATTCTCTAAAACTCTAAACCTGAAAAGATCCTCAATGTGTAATCTTGTAATAACTCAACATTAAGTAAGGTTTAAGGCTGGGGCCTTATAACATCCATTATAGAACATCAGGGGGTTGAGATAATCCTGATGGAACCTAGGGCTTGGCATTCACATGCTTACAAGTAAAAAACCAATAGACAAACTTTTCAACTCCTTTATTCATCCATGACCAAAAAACTGACATCAAAGGTCCCAGTACATCTTCACCATGCCTAGTTGTACCACCAAAAGGTATGTATGAAACTCCCTAAAAACCTCCTCCCAAATTGACACTAGTACTAATATGCATCCTTTGAAAAGAACAATGTTCCCCACACCTTTTAACTATCCCTCATGATAAATTACTATGGATATATATGCATGTAATGTATCATAGTTGGTATCCCTATGCTATGCCTCCTAGACTCGCTGAAAGAGTGGGAGGGTGAAAACCATCGATTAGAGGTAATATTCTCTATCTCCATCTATAAAAGATATCTATAACAAGTCCAACTTCTATGATTACTCGTTCAACAACTATGAACTTGGTATTCAAATGAGATCATCTTCCCCCACGTTCCCCTTCCCACGAGTATAGGCACTCTCAATGTCATAGATTTGGATTAAATCTATCCATCAACATTATCTCATGTTTAGTCCCATATATGAGAAGAGATACTATAGGCTCTTATGATTAGAGTATATGATAAATATATCTCCCATCAGGTAATTTCACCACATCTTTAATGAGGTGACTAATGAAACTAACTCAATATAATGTGTAACATAATTCTACTCATGTGATCTCAGTTGACATAAAACATTGGAAATAATCTCAATCCCCTCGATCAAGACACAACTAAAAATTATTTTATGAATCTCTATAAACCACCACATACTCAATGCCTTTCTTTTGTAACATCGGGATTGGAGTGTTGGTCAACCTATACCTCAACTCTTGAATGAACTTTTGGTACCTTTCTATGAACACAAAAGGTTGTCCCTTTCATCTCAATTCATTAAAGGGTGATGCTGTGGAGACCCAGTTTCTGCCTAATAAGACATTGAAATATTTCTAAGAATATTTCCATAGCTGGGCACTGAGACGACATGCAATTATGAGGCCCGATATGCCTAAATTAATTTTATAACAATGTTGACTGTTATAATATTACACAAGAATGATTAACTAAATAAAAGGGAATATCTTTAAAATGGTTTATCAGATCGAAAATCCAAGACCATGGTTGGGTCCGAAATGTAGTTTTTCCCCTAGGCATGACATAAAATAAGTCAGCAAAGGATGTTTGGACCCCTCACTCGGTGGAAGAGTATTAAATGGATAAATTAAAATTTTAATTTATTCATTTAATAGCTCATACCTGAATATCTCTCGAACAAGGACTCTGATGAAAATTCAGAGACCACCGATGAATCAAAACATATGCTTTACACTAGGAATCATATAAACTTTATCGACGTCAAGTGTTCGGATTATGCACCATAATGGGAAAATAATCAAATGATTGTTTATTTAATTATTTGATTAAAAACTATTTTAACATAATAAGTGGTTATAAATATGTGGCTTTAAGGGTTTGGCCTCATAATTTTGTTTGGATAATGATGAAAACTCATCTCTAATCCTCCCTGTTGACGAAAAACGAAGAATGAATGATGACACTTCAGATCCAGGAAGATCGAAGCACAATGAATGCAACAGAGTTTGATGAACACATTCTTCCCAAATGATTGATACAATCTCCAGGTAGGACTTGTCTTTTTTGTCTTTATGCATCTGATTAAACATTGATCATGTTGATAATTTAATCTTCAATATGCGCCTTCTTATACTATCCTAGAAACTAAAATAAACTGTTTTTAATCAGTTTATACATTATTATTGTTCTTTGTACATCCTTCTAATGGCAATTAGTCACGTTTAATCTGGAAAATTTTCAAGGTTAATTGTAGAATTTGTTATTAATTGTTTTTTCTTCGTTCATCTTCTGTTCAAGGCCATATTTAGTTGTGGTCGATGGTTCAACAAAACCTGAAAACAAATTGATGCGAAACCAATCCTTGATACATTCAAATACAAATTCATGAACATTCACGATGCGATATTTTTTGATGTATTTTTAGAAACAAATTGAGTACCGATCCGAGGGTTTCCATACTCGATTTTTTGAGACAGAGGTGCTACACTAGGATCATGATTCCCATGCAGGTTGGTGGTGGTCCGGATTCAACGACGAGGTAGAGTTGGTGGAAGACAAGGGGCGCGGCGGCATAGCAGGCCGCATCGGGTAGTTCTAGGAGTGGCAGCACGAGACCTGTATAATGAAGGTTGGATGGGACGTGCGACAGATGTAGGGAAGTTAGTGATTGGTGTGATGGAAGGTCGAAGGGTTGTGGCTCTTGACAGCGGTGGACGGCCGAAGGGCAGTGTCCATGTGGTGTAGGAGAAGTGTTATTTCGAAGACATTGTTAGGAGATCCGTTGTGCGTGGACTGGTGGCTGAAAGTTAGGGTTACGGTTAGGGAGAGGCCAAGTGAGTATCGTAGGAGAAGGATTTAATTGGTGATTGGATAGAGGAATTAAATATATGAAAAAAATCTTAAAAAATTAATAAAATGAAGGAGGAGATGTGGTGTGATGTGCATGAAAGCAACCCAAAAGGAATCTCCAATTTGAGGTTGTATTTGGAGAGAATAGAGAAATATATTAATGATAATATATATAAAAAAGTGATTTGTCAACGGGCATTCAAGGTGGGTGGCGCACACTTTTTGCGTGTGAAGAAAAAAAAGGCATCGACTTTTTGAAATGTTGAAACCACATATTATTAATAATAAAATATTAAAATTATTAATTTTTTGGAGTAAAATCTTGAACCGATCATAACATGAAAGTGCAACATCAGTTTGACGTACTGTCAACGGTAGTGCAACCTTGTCTTCGAGACAAAAATTATGGGTCCAATATTGGATATCTTTTTCGGGTTTGTGGACCGAGTAACCTAAACCCTTGAATAATAATAATATATTTTTATTATTAAATCATCGACCCATCATAACTTCTACGTGCGATGTCCGATTGAATTTCCATCAGCAGCAACATGATTATGTCATTAATACAGTCGATTGAAGTCTAATGTTAAATTTTAAATTCGGATTTGTGGATCGGGCCTTCCAAACACACCAATATTATTATTATTATTATTATTGTCTCAGAATATTGTATCGATCGAAACTATCTCATAAAACATCGGATTGTTGAGCTGTCAGTGGCGTTGTGACACTGAATTTGACATATAATTTTTAGGACTAATTATAGTTGTTTAAACCAAAGTTGACATGTGGGCCCCACGAAGCCGATTCTCAGGCATTATGGTGGAATGTGAATTTTTTACCGGGTATCTATTCTGGGTGAACGATTTTTCGATCCCGTGTGTTTTTCTGAGAGGATCACACTGGAATGATCCGTACAATTTTTTTCAGGACCACGGTATGGTCCCCATGTAACATTATTCAAACTGCGTGCAGCGTTGGAGACTTTTTCATCAGACGTCTGTTTGGGGAGAATGAATAGTCGATTTTCCATGTTTTTACGAGAGCATCGCGATGGAACAGTTCGCCCGAACTTTTTGTGGGACCGACGTGGGGGCCCCACAAGACGTCATATGGGCATAATGCGGTGTTGAATATCTTTTTCATCGGCAGTCATTTTCAAGGTAGTAAATAGTCTATCTTGCATGTTTTTGCACAAGGATTGCCATGGTGTAATCTATTTTTCCATACAAAGCCTCATTTGAGATCTCATTAAATGTGGATACATGAAATGGAATTGGTTGGAGGTTCCTCTAACGAACTCTGAACCAACGCATGATAGCGATGTTAGTGACACCCAGTGATGACATGGGCAGTGCGGAGGTATCAGACTAGTTCCGTGTTTACCCTCCACCAGGGCTGGGCAGTAGGATACCCACCGTCGTATTAGGGTTTACTCACCAGCGGGGCTGGCCAGTGGGTTACCCATATACCTTAGGGTTTACCCTCCAGCAGGGCTACCTAGTGGGTTACTCAATGACCTTAGGGATTATCCTCCAGCGAGGGTGGGTAGTGGGTTACCCATTGACCTTATGGTTTACCTCTTAGTGGGGATGGGCAGTGGGTTAGCGATTGACCATAGGGTTTACCCTCCATCTATGCTAGGTAGTGTGTTACCCGACGAACTCTTAGGGTTTACCCTCCTGCTGGGTTGGGTAGTTGATTACCTGATGACTCCCTTCAGACTCAGCCTTTTCTATGAGGCTGTTTAGTGACTTTTTTCTGTGATTATAGTAGAGGGACCCTGGGTTTTATGGTTCAGTGAGGAGATAGATTTGACTTTTGGGACATTCGGGCATTAGTAATGGATATCCTTATAATTGTTCATGACTTTTCCTTGGCTGAGCTTGGAGATGGAGATACCATTACATAGTCGTTCGAGTTTCTTGTTGAGAATATATATACATACACCCTACTTTTTTAACCACTCATTGGGTTCAGTTAGTCCCATTCTAGGTGGGGAGAATATGCTTGGGGTATTCCATGTGCTTTCAAGGTCTAGATCCTCTTTGTTGGACCAGTCTTCTTCCTTTCTCTTGTTGGGTTGAGCTGCTCTCTATTTACTATACTCATTCACTATTCGTTGTTCTATCTACTTATCACCTCTTTATTGCCTCCTTTTTTGCTCCCTAGACATTTTGGGGCATCCTACTGAGTATCTTTATACTCACCCCTACTTGGGATTTTCCCACACCAGGTGTGCCTTTGCAGACGACGGGCAGGTCGATCGTGACTACGGAGGAGCGTAGAGGGAACAAGAGCTTGGGCTGCGTACTAGGGTCACTGAAGAGTTTTCAGGTGTGGGAATCTCTAGTTGTTTAATTCTCTATACCTATTTCCAGGTTCTGGCCCCTTTCGGGTTAGGCGTGTGTTTTTCCCTTTTTTCTGTTAATTTTACTTGTCAATACTTTTCAGCACTTTACTTCTTCTATTTAGAAGTTAATGTGTGATTTTTGTTGATTTATAGTTGTTTTTTCATTAGTTTTCCTCTTTCTCTAGGATTATACATCGAGTGGGTTGTGTGTGTATGTACAAGTACATTGGCGAAGGCCTCCCCGAGATCGTTATGCCTTCAGTGCTTGTCGCCACCATCTAGCCTATGGATGCATGCTTGGGGTAGTTGTGGCTCGAGATCGGTAGGGTCGGGTCGTGAAAAATTGGTATCATACGATGGTTCAATCCTTGGGGCGTTGTTGGGATGTCCCTAAAAAGGAACTGGTTGGGATTTAGGGAAATAGTGTCAATGTGTCTCGAGAGTGGCTCTCATGTCAAGGAGTCTAGTGATGGTACGGACATCCAACATAACCGTTCCCCATGACCCTGATAACCCTCTTGTCGAATCGGCACGCTGAGACATTTGTTGCATGGAACATTGAAACATGCATCTTGTAGGATTGAGTCTTTTACTAGACTTTTTGAGTCATCTCCCCTTTGTGATTATTGTTATATATATATATTTCCTCATCTGATCATGGTAATCCTTGATAATTTTCAGGATTCCCCCACGACAATTTCCATCCAGGTTACCCTCTCCAGTTCATGACGACGACCTAGCGAGTGACGAGGCATCAGTTCAGGGACCCTCATGTGATTCCCCTCCACCCAGTGGTTCAGAAGTAGCCCCTCTACCTGAAGAGTGGTGGTTAGTACCGGCATCAATGAACAAGGTTGAGCATAGGCTGAGTGCGCTCTAAGACTTCTAGCGTCAGCGGCTGGAGAATTTCAGTGGGGACCTGAATCCCCAGGTAGCGGAAGACTGGCTAGACTTCGTGGACAAAATTTTCATGTTGGTACGGACACAATCAAACCAGATGGTAGCCCTAGCTACCAGCCTTTTCCTCGGGATAGTCGGGCATTGGTGGGGGTTTGTTACGGAGACCCACGACGAGTCGTGTCTCACATTGGATATCATCCAGTATCTCTTCAAGGTGGAGTAAACCCCCTCTTGTTTACGCTCCATTCGGATTCAAGAGCTTCTGGAGCTAAAGCTAGGGGATAACTATGGTGCACTACTTGGCCTGGTTTACCGATCTGACATACTGCTTGCAGTATATGACATGATATAGTTACATTCAGGCATGGAAGATTGAGCAAGGTATTCGTAGGGAGATCTATGCTAGTGTAGTGCCCCTGTGCATCCCTGCTAATGTCGGGGTGCTAGAGTGGGTTCTTGTGACATAGAACTTCTTGGGTAGGGGACTCCAGCTAGTAGGGCCTAGCAGTGGCTGCATTAGAGCAAAGACTTCGGTAGCAGGCAGGAGGTAGAGAGTAGAGCCTCCGTCGAGGAGACCCTTCTGTGAGTAGACTCACGGGAAGGGTCATACACCCAGTGGCGCCGTAAACCACCGGGGAAGTTAGGAGAGAGCTGGTGCTATGCTTATGACTGACGGGTTCAACTAGAATAGGACTCCCCAACTAGGAATATCGAGCACCTGTGGTAGGTAATGGGCGCACCGTAGTGGCAGAGGCAACGCCATTACTAGGGATCTCCTAGGCGAGGACATGGTGGTCCTCAGGGAGGTGATGCAGGTATAGTAGTAGGACCTGGAGGTGGGGGAAGATGTTTCAAGATCCTTCCACCGCCAACACTGGGTGGCCCATTCCATGTTCAGGGAGCTTGTGGTTGGGGTCGCGGGCAGCTTCGGGCTATGGGTCTCCGTGACCCCCCAGCACACAAGATGGTATGTGGTAAGCATTGTGTTTACTCTACGCTTGCTTTGGTACTAGAATACACATGCACCATCCACTCTTCTATATCGCTTATTTTGGTACGGGAGCTGGAGCTCCCAGTAGAGGCACTGGCACATGCACTGACCCTCGAGGTTCCTACGAGAAGTGCATCATTAGTGACCTTTGTATGCAGAAAGTACGAACTGTTGTTTGGAGGAGAGAGTTTCACTTGGGACCTACTGGTCATCATGATGGAACCTTACTAAGTCTTACATGTATTGCAACTAAAGAGATATGTGTGTGTTCCTACAAACATCTTCAATTGATGGAAGTATTATGAGGGTGGACCACCCCTTTTTTCCACATTCTTTAGCAGTAGGGAAACATATAGGTTTCCCTAGGAGCGGGAGAGCTAAGTGTTGGCTCGGTATCCCGAATTATTTCCCTAGTTTTTCTTTTCGAGTACAAAAATCTTGAAGGAGGGAATAATGTGGAGACCCAGTTTCTACCTAATTAGACTTTGAAATATTTTTGAGAATATTTCCAGAGCTGGGCGCTGAGACGATGTTCAATTCTGAGGCCTGGTGTGCCAAAATTTATTTTATAACAATGTTTAGTGTTATTATATTACTCAAGCATGATTAAATAAAGAAAATGGGATATATCTTAAAAGGTTGATCGTATCAGAAAACCAAGAGCACGGTTGGGTCTGGAATGCAGTGTTTCCCCTAGGCACGACATAAAATAAGTTGGCGCAGGATGTTCGGACCCCTCGCTCACTGGTAGAGTATTAAATGGATAAATTAAATTAATAATTTATTCATTTAATATCTCATACACGAATATCTCTCGAACAAGGAATCTAATTAAAATTTGGAGACCATCGATGATTTCAAAATATAAGCATCACCCTAGATAGGTTATAAAATTTTTCAGCATCATGTTTTCGGCTTATATGCCATTGTGGGAAAATAATCAAATGATTATTCGTTTAATTATTTGATTAAAAAATATTTTAACCTAATAAGTGGTTATAAATAAGAGGCTTTAAGGGTTTGGACTCATAATTCAGTTTGGATAACGATGAAAACTCATATCTTATCCTCCCTATTGACGAACAACAAAGAATGAATGATGAGACTTTAGATCCAGGTGGATCAAAGCGCAATGAACACAATGGAGTTTGACGAATGCATTCTTCACCAAAGATTGATTCAATCTCCTGGTAGGACTCATTTTTACTCTATTTAAGCCTCTGGTTAATCATTGAGCATGTTGATAATTGAATCATCAATCTGCTACTTCTTTTACCATCAATGAAACAGCAATAACCTTTTTTTAATAATTATGAAAATTATTATTTTATATCCTTCATCCTTCTAATAGCGATGAGTCAATGTTAATATGAACAATAATCATGGTTAATTTTAGAATTTGTTATTCATGGATAGTTCTTCATTCTTCCTCCATTCAAGGCCACATTTAGTTGTGGTCGATGGTTCAACAGAACCAGAAAACGAATTAATGTGAAACAAATCCTTGGTACATTCATATACAAATTCATGATCAATCAAGATGTGATATTGTTTGATGGGTGTTTGGAAACAAATTGAGGAATGATCTGAGGTTTACCATACTCGGTTTGATGAGACAGATGTGTGACACATGGATTTTGAATCTCGAGTAGATTTTTGGTGGTTGGGAGTCGGCGACGAGGCAGCATTGGTGGAAAACCAGGGACGTAGTGGCATAGCAGACCGCATCGGGTAGTTCTAGGTGTGGTGGCGTGAGAGTCGTGCAATGAAGGTTGTCCGAGAAATGCGATGAATGGTGGGAAGTCAGTGGTCAGCACGGTGGAAGGCCAAAGGGTTGTGGCTCCCGGTGATAGTGGACAGTCGGAGGGCAGCATCCCGGAGGTGTAGGAGAAGCATTATTTCTAGGACATCATTAAGAGTTCCATTGTGCGTAGACCGGTGGATGAATGTTAGGTTTAGGGTTAGGGAGAGGCCGTATAATGATCATGGGAGAAGGATTTAATTGGTTATTTAAGAGAGTAATTAAATATATTGAAATAATAATAACAAAATTAATAAAATAAAGAAGGAGATGTGGCGTGCTGGGCATTAAAGCAACCCAGATGGAATTGAAAATTTGAGGATGGATTTGGAGAGAAGAGAGAAATATATTAATAATAATATATAAAAAAAGTGATTTTTCAATGGGAATTCAAGGTGGGTGGTGCACACTTGGTTCTTGTGAAGAAAAAAAGGCATGTAATTTTTGAAATGTTGAAAACACATATTAATAATAAAAAAATATTATTATTATTAATTTTGTGGAGTATAACCTTGAACTTATTATTAAATTAAATTGAAACATTGGTTTTATGAACCATCAGTAGTAGTGAAAACATGAATTCGAGGTGGAAATTATGTGTCCAATATTTTATATCTTTTTCCATTTTGTGGAATGGATAGCTGAACACTCGAATAATAAAAATATAGTATTATTATTAAATAATTGACCCACCATAACTCTTGCGTGCGATGTATGATTGACTTGCCATCAACAGCGATGTGATCATGTCATTAATACAGTCGATTCATGTCTACAGATTAATTTAAAATTCTGATTTGTGGCTCGGGCCTTCCAAACACACAAGTAAAAATAATAATATTATTATTATCGCGGAATATTTCAATGGTCTTAACTATCCCATACAACATCGGATTGACAAGCCATCAACGGCGTTGTAACCCAGAAATTGACGTGGACTTTTTAGGACTAATTGTATATGTTTAAACCAATGTTTAGGTGTGGGACCCACAAAGCCGGTTCGCACGCATTACGGTGGAATGCGGAATTTTCCACAGGGTTTCTGTTCTGGGAGAACGAGTCATTGATCCCATGTGTTTTTCTGAGAGGATCACACTAGCGTGATCCGTACAGTTTGTTGTGGGACCAAGGTGTGGGCCCCACATAACATCATTCCAGATGGGTGTAGCATTTTTTGACTTTTTCATTAGAAATCCATATGGGGTGAATGAATATTCGATTTGGCGTGTTTTTTCGAGAGCATCACGATAGCACATTTCGCCTGACCTTTTTTCAGAGAAAGCGGTGTGGGATCCATGAGACGTCGTATGGGCATAAAGTGGTGTTGAATAAAATTTTCATCCGGAATCCATTTCAAGTGAGTAAATAGTCAATCTCACGTTTTTTTCATTAGTATTGCCACGGTGTAATCTGTAGAGCATGAAAAGCCTCATTTGGGATCTCATTAAATGTGGAAACTTGAAAGGGAATTGGTTGGATGTTCCTCAGACACACTCTAAACCAAAGCACAGTAGCGATGTTAGTGACACCCAGTGATGGCACAAGCAGTGCAATGTTATCAGACCAGTTCTATGTTTACTCTCTAATGGGGTTGGGCAGTGGGTTACACACTGACATATTAGGGTTTACCCGCCAGTGGGGTTGGGAAATGGGTTACCCATAGACCTTAGGGTTTAACCTCTAGCATTCCTGGCCAGTGGGTTAACCGTTGACCTTAGGATTTACCCTCTGGTGGGGTCGGGAAATGGGTTACCCATTTCCCTTAGGGTATACCCTCCAGTGGGGTTCTACAGTGGGTTACCCATTGACCATAGGGTTTACCCTCCAGCTAGGGTGGGTAGTGGGTTACCTGACGACCTCTTAGGGTTTACCCTCCAGTTGGGCTGGGCAACGGGTTACCCACTGACTTCTTTCAGACCCAGCCTTTTCTATGAGGCTTATCAGTAAATTTTCTCTATGATTACCAGATCGGGACCCTTGGTTGTATGGTTCAGTGAGGAGATAGCTCTGATGTGTGGGACATTTTGGTATTAGTAATGGATATCATTAAAACTGTTGGTGACTTTTCCTGGGATGAAAAGGGAGATGGATATCCCCTTACACACTCATTTGGGTTTCTTGTTGATCATATATAAACATAAACCCTAATTTTTTCCCCGCCCCATTGGGTTCATTTACTATCCTTCTAGGAGTAGCGAAGATGCATGGAGTATGCCATGTGCTTTCCATGTCTAGCTCCTCTTGGTTGGATGAGTCTGCTTGCTTTCTCTTGTTGGGTTGAGTTGCACTCTATTTACTGTACTCTTTCATTATTCATTGTTTTGTCTACTACTCAGCTCTTTAGTGCCTCCTTTCTTGCTCCCTCGAGCTTTCAGGGCATCCTACTAAGTATCTTTATACTCACCCCTACTGGGCTTTTCCCGCACCTGGTGTTCCCTTGTAGACGACGAGCAGGTCGATCGTGAATACGAAGGAGCGTAGAGGGAACAAGAGCTTGGGCCGCTTACCGGGGTTGTAGTAGATTTTTTAGGTGTGAGACTCATCATTTGTTTAATTTTTTTAACTATTGTAGGGTTGTGGCACCTTTCAGGTCAGGCACATTTTTTTTCCTTTTTTCTGTTATGTTTCCTTGTCAGTACTTTTCAGCACTTTACTTGTCCTATTTAGAAGCTTATTCATGATTCTAGCTGGTTTATAGTTGTTTTTCCTTTGGTTTTCTTTTTTACTCAGCGCTTCAGCATCGAGTGGGATTTGTGTGTGAGTGTGTGTGTGTGCAGGTACTTAGGCGAAGGCATCCCCGAGATCATTACGCCTTTGGTACTTGTCACCAGCCCCTGTCCTATGGAGACGGGCTTGGGGTAGTTGTGGCTCGAGACCAATAGGGTCGGATTGTGACAAATGATGCTTTAGTTAATCTAAGTTCAAACCTTCGATAATACCCTTCAAATCAAAGAAAACTACACACCTCAGTAGTAGTCTTGGGTGGCTCCCAATGAAGAATTTCCTCAACCATTTCTAGATCCATGATAACTAAACCCTCTGAGATGGCATGTAGAGACCCGAAGCTTGACGTACATGGACATTACATTACATTTGCGGAATACTTAGTACATAACAAAAACACACACACAAGGATCGTAAAAGTTTAGTGTCTTTGGAAACTCGGATTATAATCTTCTAATCCTGGAGAAAGATCTTCAACATCTCCCATAAAGATCTTCCTTTTTTTTATACCTAAAACCTTTCATTATATCCTGGGGAAAAGAAAACATAAAAGGGTGAGCTCAAATGCTCAGTAAGGGTAAACAAAAGAAATATCAATCACATCGTATACATAAGCACATAACTTTTGGAAATCTTAACCTACAAAAGAGATCATAATTTCATAACATCGGATAAATCATGGCAGTGAAATGTAATCACAATAATCATAACTTAAAACATGAAACTTTGTGGCATACACACATAATAATAGAGAATAATTTCTTGTTAGTCAAGACACATTTCCAAGACTATCTTAGTGGACAATGTCCCTTTCGGAATCGAGTAACCCTCGTTTCAGTCCTGTTTCACTGAACCGGTATAACCTACCATTCCAGCCATGTCTATATCATGAGATATAAAATCTTTACCCAATGCATTTGAGGGAGATATAGGTCCCACCCATCTTATAATGAATCCTTTCTTATGTGTGCCACATAATCATAAATCATACATCATCGCATAACACATGTAACAAAAATGGGATTCTTGAAACATAATGACATCATAAAACAAATCATATAAGGTAAATGACTTCAAAAAAATAATTCCCTCACAACATAATCAAATCAATGTAATAATAGGGATAAAAACAGAACCCTATATTATCTTAGATGGAAAATAATTTTGATAAAACATTTGAACTCCATTCTTGAGGAAAATATCCTTTCAAATTCAAAAACATTTTCCTTTCTTAACATGTCATAAAATTTTAAACTAAAAGAAGTTGATTAAAAATAAATTTGAAAACTTGTAAAGTAAGCTTCTTGGAAATAATTTTTTAAAAATCCATTCATGCCATATAAGTTAAAAAAACATTCTTCTCGTACTTTTGTCAGAAAAGTCAAAAAGTACCTCGTATGAAAAATGACAAAAGATTCCTTTCATATCTTTTACAAAAATGTACCGAATGGTAAAATTGGATATAAACTATTGTAGAAGGATGGAAATAATATTATATATTGAGGGAACATGGATTCGGATGATAAAATACACCCCAGTAAATACTAAAGTATAACAATCTCGGATAAAAATGAGATTGTGATATTTCCCTTACCATAGGTCCGATTTGCTTCATAAGTGTCCGAACCTCCTGTATAATGATTTAAATAATTTAATTGACTTATTACAGAATCATATTCATTGTTATTATATCATATATTGTTCACTTATGACTTTATATTACCCGTTCTTTTGTAAATTCATGTTAAAGTAGCGTTTTGGGTAAAATCCTCTCATTTGTTGTTCTTGTTTTAACTTGTAATTATTCATATGATTACTTAGATAATTATTACTTAATTATAGAATATAAAACATGATTTATATATAATATATATTCAGAATATACATATATATAATGGATCGATAAATGGAACGAAATACACCGTTCATGGAGACGGTAGGTCGTACGTACGCATGAACGCTGTTTTCGTTTCCTTATGGAATTGAGTGGAATTAAGTAGATGACATAAATATATATACACATAAATCCAGTACCTTTATAATGTCATATATTTCATTATTATTTCTTATATATACTTTATAATCATTCTTAAATGGTTAACATGGAGAATGAATCTCATCGCGTTGTGGAGACGGTAGTCCGTACGTACGCACGAGCGATGATATCATTTCCATAATTATTGAATTGAATTGGAGTGGATGATACAATATATCAGAATAATTATGATGTTATAATAACTATGTATAGTTATTCTTTACACCATAATACCCATCCATGTAAGGTGTTGGTGGAAAAACAGATTACACCACGGCGTGGAGACGGTATTCCGTACGTACGCACGCGCGGTGATTTCGTTTTCCGTAGGATGGATAGATGGTGAATTAGAGTTGTTTCATACTTATAATAATATATCAGTATATGAGTTATACTGATGTTATTACTTCATAATGAAACAACCTAAGAAGAAAAAGTGGAAGAAGAAATAAAGGTGAAAGAATTGGTAACGGAAATTACCTCTTCTTTGAAGCGCCTCTTTGAGACCTCCTCCTAGGGCACTAAAATTGGTCTTTGAGGAAGACCAGAACCTCTAGTATGTTTCTAGGGAAGTGTAGAAGTGATTTTGGCAGGGGTTGGCCGAGCTTGAAGGCTCAATGTTGTGTGAGGAAGAGAGGGAGGAGGTGTCCTTTTATAAGGGAGGAGTGGGGCACCTTTGGAATAACTAAAAATATTATTTTATAATAAAGTCACGTTCGGTTTTAAATAGCTCCAAATTGATTTATTTCAAATCTAAGGTGGGGATGGGTCGAAACCCTCTCATCCAATATAATTAGACAAGTTTAGGTTCCTATTTTAACCTTATCATTTAGATTTAACATTAAGGTAAATAATTTTACTTTTACCGTGTCTTCTTGTGTTCTTAAACTATAGGGTTAATAAACTTACTATAATAATTAAAAAGAACCCCAAATTGTTTATTATTAATATATATAACCTTATATAAGTCATTTGGCCGAACCTTAGATTTTTAAGAATAACATAACAATTAATAATATAATATTTGTTTTAAAAACTATTTTATGTCAATTTTGACATTATTTAGTAATTGATTTTTGTGAAAATAATAACAGAATGACAAGTTCAAAAAAAGTTAATTAAATCAACAATAACATGTCATATTAACCTAGAAAATTAGTTTAAGTCATAAAAAGTCTCAAATTATTTTTATTTGAGTATTTATAACATCAATTATGTCAATATTTCATTAATAAGATAATTACTGCATCATAGTTGCATCATAAATAAATTAAATTATTTAATTTCTAAAAATTACAAATAAAATACCATTATGTAGTAAATCTTTTTATCTTTCTAATGAATATTTACAATCAAATTTATCTTATGTATAACCCTATATTAAAAATGTTTTAGTAAATAAACATTGATTTTAACTCTTTTAACTCTTCTTTGAATAAATTAATAATAAATGTCCTAATCTAATCCAAGTGGGCCTAAATAGTCATATTTTATTCCTAAATTTGTTTTTGGTCGAATTAAACTTATCCAATAGAATTTGGACATGTGTTAGGGTAATAATAATATTATTTTTATCCATAATTACCCTATTTACTTTTAACCGTTGTAAAAAAAAAAGTAAAAAGTTACTATTCACCAAAAATTATTTTCATCTCATTGAACCACATTTTAGTCCTTGATATTAACCGTGTCTCTCGAATTTTCAAAATTTCACTGACAGAAGCGGTAAAATTAAGTTTTATGAACAATTCAGTTTTTTTTAACTACCACTTAGTGGTTTCACTATTCATCAAAAATTGAAAGTTTTCAGAAAAATACCAAAAAATAGGCCTAAGCTATATTTGATATTATGAACTCAAAAATGATGTCTATTTTACCAAATTCAAAACATATCAGTTGCATTAACTAATTTAAAAATTAATTCTCGTCGTCAAAACAAATAGCGTGTTTTTAAGAGATAATAACTATCAAAAGATTGACACTAGTTTATAACTGGTTTAAATGTGAAATTACATCCAATGACCAACATTTTATTAAATTGTAAAAATATATTCTAAATATACTTTAAAACCACTCAAATTAATAATTTGTCACTATTAATTATTTCGATTGAAAAAGTTGTTTTTAATTAAAATTTAGTAATTTTCACTATTCATCAAAATATGAAAGTTATCCGAAAATCACAAAAATTTCAACCTAAGCCAATTTCGATATTCCGAATCCAAAAATGAAGTCCATTTTGAAAAATAAAATTTACAAAATTTCAAAAAGTGGTTATTACTATTCATAACGGCTAGTTTTAATAATATTTTAATAGCATATCGTTGTTTAGTAAAACTCGGTATTGCGTACTACACACGCTATCAAGGAAGGTCGTGATTGCGTGTAATGAAAGGAAAGTCAAGGATGTGTGTTGTGCAAGCTCCTTTTGGTGTAGCGTACAACACAAGACATTAATGAAATTAAAAAGAATATTTTTCATAAAATCTCGGGGTGTTACATTCTACCCCCCTTAAAATGAATTTCGCCCTCGAAATTTGTCGGGGTTATAAATGGTTTACTATTCGAAAGTTTCTTTAATTGAAACCCACATCGTAAAAAGGAATACCAAAACCAATCTTTAAAAACGAAAGTATGAAACGTAACGGTTACCCAAATAAACTAATCATTGGGTTTCCACATAGGCGAAAATATGGATATGGAAGAAAAATCTAACCATCATGTTTTGATGGATAGTGGTAGAGAACATGGCTATGGAAAAGCCAACAATCACAAATCCATAAATTTGTGACGATCTAAGGTACCATCTGATTAATTAGATATAAGAGCACTAGGACAACATTTTTGGTTTTCAAGATCGTTTCCCTAAAGTTGAAGAATTTGAATTAGAATAAATACTTACTTTATTTTGGTACAATCTCACTGTTGTTCGTGACTTGAACAATTTCTACTTCATCTCTTAAATAAATGAAGTTGAATTTGTTATTCTTGAAGTGTTAGCAGATCATGTGATAGAATGACAGGTCATTCCATCTGTCTCAAACAAAAGGTTAGCAAAAGTTATTAAATATACATAAGTCATTCTATAGTGAGATTAATCATATATGGTTCCTAAAATGGACTTATACTTCATATATCATACTGCTTAATATAATAAAACTAGTTTCTACTAAACAGGGACTTCCTGTAGGCCAGTGGTAGGCGATAAAGGCCTGTCGCACTTCGGTTGTGGGTTCGATTCCTACAGCATTGTCCGACGCGATGGGATGTCGCCCGTCCTGCAGGTTGTCCTTTTTCTAAAACTATATTACTATTACATCCCATCAATAATATCGAAAAAAAACATCTATCCTTAAACAATACTAACTTATGTCCAACATAATCCATTCCAATCTTTAGGCTTACCCATAATACTGCAGTCCACTCTCATAATATAGTGAAAACAATTACCAGAGATTTAATACCATCGTTGATCCCCATATATCATAAGATATGTCTTGTTGGTCACATTCTAACCATTCAAAGTCCTTAATCATGTATTCTCTTGAATACCCATTGAACCTTAGTGAAAACATGAATGCAGTTAAACGTTAACACTTTCCACATACCAAAATCCTCAAAATTCTTTATAATCAAACCATGATATCACTTAGTCCTTATATCAATCATGAGCTCATTAATACTGTTAAACATTTCATTTTCTCATTTTCCCTTCATTATGAGCATATCGTCTTACTTCCAAAAATATCTCAATCACTTTGAATACCACATTAGACCAATACATAAATATTCCAATACTCCATGATACAACATTATTTTGGAATCCCATTACATAAACACTTAATCATTTCACCACATCGTTGTCATATTCAACATCGCCAATAGTGATCGCATGTGACTTCCCTTTATCCTTTTCCTTAAGCGGTTTTTCATGTCGATCATCACTAACCCTTGGATTAGGGAATTTATTAGCATAATGCCCCATTTCCTTGCACTTGAAGCATTGAAGTGTTGGTGGTGCGTTTTCTGCAGTGTTTGATTTATTCACATCATTAGAAACCCTTTTTCCATTACTTCGACACTCAGCTACTCGATGACCTTCTTTTCCACACATAAAACATTTTCTAGTCCCTTTAAGACAATCTCCACCATGCTTCTTTCCACACTTTGTGCATAAGGAAACATTCATCTTCTTTTCACCATTATTTTGAGATTTCTCATTGAAATCCATCTTTCATTTCTTGTCAAAACCATGAGATGGATATGTAACACCAACTTCCATTTCTACCTTGATTGCACAACGCACAATTTCTTCATAGCTACTGAAGTCTCTTATAGTTAATTCCCTTCAAAGACTTGGTTTTAAGACACTGAAAAATCGATCAACGTTACTTTCAGGTTGGATGATAATGCCAGATGCATACCTTGCAAGTCTTGTAAAATTCGCTTCGTATATACCAACAGATTCATCATCCTTCTTCATTAGCTCAGGAAACTCCTTTTCCATCTTTGTTCGAAGAATACGAGGGAAGTACTTACTGAAAAACAAGTTCATGAACTCGTCCCATTCCATGGACTCAATTTCATCTCTTGGCCTCATATTCTTGATAAGATTCCATCATTGATCAGCTTCACCATCCAAACGATATACTGCTAAGATGACTTTATCATGTTCAGAACATTGAAGAACTGAAAATATTTTTTCAGTGGTACTGATCCATTGTTCAGCAACAAGTGGATCGGAAGTCCCACTGAAAGAAGGTGGACGTTGCCTCATGAAGGACTCAATAGAATATTGTTCCCTTCTCTGTTCATTTGGAAGTCCAGAATGATTCATAGCTTGTGTAAGTATAGCAATAAGATTTTTCACTCCATCTCCCATAACATTTGTTTTTTCAGGAGGGAAATCATTGCATTGTCCATTGCATTGATCAATACAGTTCCTTCGGGTTCCAGCCATCGTCTAAAACCCAAAAAGAATAGTGTGAGAGGGAAAAATCATGCTAGGGAAAACAACATAATAAAGGGGGATTACCTTCAATATCTAACATCTTAGGTTTAATTATATGATCGTTAGCGTAATTATAGTACTATAACCTATACCAATACTTAACCTTAGAGACATCCCTAGACACACCTTAGACATATCTCTAGGGATCTCACTAAACTTCTCGCATCCTAGTTTCCAAAGGTTGACTAAACCATTCCTCTGATACCAACCGTAGAGACCCGAAGCTTGATGTACATGGACATTACATTACATTTGTGGAATACATAGTACATAACAAAAACACACACACAAGGATCGTAAAAGTTTAGTGTCTTTGGAAACTCGGATTATAATCTTCTAATCCTGGTGAAAGATCTTCAACATCTCCCATAAAGATCTTCCTTTTTTTATACCTAAATCCTTTCTTTATATCCTGGGGAAAAGAAAACATAAAAGGGTGATCTCAAATGCTCAGTAAGGGTAAACAATAGAAATATCAATCACATCGTATACATAAGCACATAACTTTTGGAAATCTTAACCTGCAAAAGAGATCATAATTTCATAACATCGGATAAATCATGGCAGTGAAATGTAATCACAATAATCATAACTTAAAACATTAAACTTTGTGGCATACACACATAATCATAGATAATCATTTCTTGTTAGTAAAGACTCATTTCCAAGACTATCTTACTGGACAAAGTCCCTTTCTGAATTGAGTAACCCTCGTTTCAGTCCTGTTTCACTGAACCGGTATAACCTACCATTCCAGCCATGTCTATCTCATGAGATATAAAATCTTTACCCAATGCATTGGAGGGAGATATAGGTCCCACCCATCTTATAATGAATCCTTTCTTATGTGTGCCACATAATCATAAATCATACATCATCGCATAACACATGTAACAAAAATGGGATTCTTGAAACATCATGACATCATAAAACAAATCATATAAGGTAAATGACTTCATAAAAATAATTCCCTCACAACATAATCAAATCAATGTAATAATAGGGATAAAAACAGAACCCTATATTATCTTAGATGGAAAATAATTTTGATAAAACATTTGAACTCCATTCTTGAGGAAAATATCCTTTTAAATTCAAAAAAATTTTCTTTTCTTAACATGTCAAAAAATTTTAAACTAAAAGAAATTGATTAAAAATAAATTTGAAAACTTGTAAAGGAAGATTCTTGGAAATAATGTTTTAAAAATCCATTCATGCCGTATAAGTTAAAAAACATTCTTCTCGTACTTTTGTCAGAAAAGTCAAAAAGTACCTCGTATGAAAAATGACAAAAGATTCCTTTCATATCTTTTACAAAAACATACCGAAGGGTAAAATTGGATATAAACTATTGTAGAAGGATAGAAATAATATTACATATTGAGGGAACATGGATGTGGATGATAAAATACACCCCAGTAAATACTAAAGTATAACAATCTCGGATAAAAATGAGATTGTGATATTTCCCTTACCTTAGGTCTGATTTTCATCATAAGTGTCTGAACCTCCTATATAATGATTTAAATAATGTCATTGACTTATTACAGAATCATATTCATTGTTATTATATCATATATGGTTCACTTATGACTTTATATTACCCGTTCTTTTGTAAATTCATGTTAAAGTAGCGTTTTGGGTAAAATCGTCTCATTTGTTGTTCATGTTTTAAGTTGTAATTATTCATATGATTACTTAGATCATTATTAATCAATTATAGAATATAAAACATGATTTATATATAATATATATTCAGAATATACATATATATAATGGATCGATAAATGGAAAGAAATACACCGTTCATGGAGACGGTAGGCCGTACGTACGCATGAACGCTGTTTTCGTTTCCTTATTGAATTGAGTGGAATTAAGTAGATGACATAAATATATATACACATAAATCCAGTAGCTTTTTAATGTCATATATTTCATTATTATTGCTTATATATACTTTATAATCATTCTTAAATGGTTAACATGTAGAATGAATCTCATCGCGTTGTGGAGACAGTAGTCCATACGTACGCACGGGCGATGATACCATTTCCATAATTATTGAATTGAATTGGAGTGGATGATACAATATATCAGAATCATTATGATGTTATAATAACTATGTATAGTTATTCTTTACACCATAATACCCATCCATGTAAGGTGTTGGGGGAAAAACAGATTACACCACGGCGTGGAGACGGTATTCCGTACGTACGCACGCACGGTGATTTCGTTTTCCGTAGGATGGATAGATGGTGAATTAGGATTTTTTCATACATATAATAACATATAAGTATATGAGTGATACTGATGTTATTACTTCATAATGAAACAACCTAAGAAGAAGAAGTGGAAGAAGAAATAAAGGTGAAAGAATTGGTAACGGAAAATACCTCTTCTTTGAAGCGCCTCTTTGAGACCTCCTCTTAGGGCACTAAAATAGTCTTTGAGGAAGACCAGAACCAATAGGATGTTTCTAGGGAAGTGGATAATTGATTTTGGCAGGGTTTGGCCGAGCTTGAAGGCTCAAAGTTGTGTGAGGAAGAGAGGGAGGAGGTGTCCTTTTATAAGGGAGGAGATGGGCACCTTTGGAATAACTAAAAATATTATTTTATAATAAAGTCAAGTTCGGTTTTAAATAGCTCAAAATTAATTTATTTCAAAGATAAGGTGGGGATGGGTCTAAATCCTCTCATCCAATATAATTTAGACAAGTTTAGGTTCCTATTTTAACCTTATCATTTAGATTTAACATTAAGGTAAATAATTTTACTTTTACCGTGTCTTCTTTTGTTCTTAAACTATAGGGTTAATAAACTTACTATAAGAAGTCAAACGAACCCCAAATTGTTTTTTATTAATATATATAACCTTATATAAGTCATTTGGCCGAACCTTAGATTTTTAGGAATAAAATAACAATTAATAATATAATATTTGTTTTAAAAACTATTTTCTTTCAATTTTGACATTATTTAGTAATTGATTTTTGTGAAAATCATAACAGAATTATAAGTTCAAAAAAGTTAATTAAATCAACAATAACATGTCATATTAACCTAGAAAATTAGTGTAAGTCATAAAAAGTCTCAAATTATATTTATTTGAGTATTTATAACATCAATTATGTCAATATTTCATTAATAAGATAATTACTGCATCATCGTTGTGTCATAAATAAATTAAATTATTTAATTTTTAAAAATAACAAATAAAATACAATTATGTATTAAATCCTTTTAGATTTCTAATGAATATTTACAATAGAATTTATCTTATGTATAACCCTATATTAAAAATGTTTTAGCAAATAAATTTTGATTTTAACTCTTTTAACTCTTCTTTGAATAAATTAATAATAAATGTCCTAATCAAATCCAAGTGGGCCTAAATGGTCATATTTTATTCCTAAGTTTGTTTTTGGTCGAATTAAACTTATTGAATAGAATTAAGACATTTGTTAGGGTAATAATAATATCATCTTTACCCTTCATTACCCTATTTACTTTTAACCGTGGTAAAAAAAAGTAAAAAGTTACTATTCACCAAAAATTATTTTCATCTCATTGAACTACATTTTAGTCCTTGATATTAACCGTGTCTCTCGGATTTTCAAAATTCCACTCACAGAAGCGGTAAAATTATGTTTTATGAACAATTCAGTTTTTTTTAACTACCACTTAGTGGTTTCACTATTCATCAAAAATTGAAAGTTTTCAGAAAAATACCAAAAATTAGGCCTAAGCTATATTTGATATTATGAACTCAAAAATGATGTCTATTTTACCAAATTCAAAACATATAAGTTGCATTAACTAATTTAAAAATTAATTCTCGTCGTCAAAACAAATAGCATGTTTTTAAGAGATAATAACTATCAAAAGATTGACAGTAGTTTATAACTGGTTTAAATGTGAAATTACATCCAATGACCAACATTGTATTAAATTGTAAAAATATATTCTAAATATACTTTAAAACCACTCAAATTAATAATTTGTCACTATTAATTATTTCGATTGAAAAAGTTGTTTTTAATTAAAATTTAGTAATTTTCACTATTCATCAAAATATGAAAGTTATCCGAAAATCACCAAAATTTCAACCTAAGCCAATTTTGATATTCCGAATCCAAAAATGAAGTCCATTTTGAAAAATAAAATTTACAAAATTTCAAAAAGTGGTTATTACTATTCATAACGGCTAGTTTTAATAATATTTTAATAGCATATCGTTGTTTAGTAAAACTCGGTATTGCGTACTACACACGCTATCAAGGAAGGTCGTGATTGCGTGTAATGAAAGGCAAGTCAAGGATGTGTGTTGTGAAATCTCCTTTTGGTGTAGCATACAACACAAGACATTAATGAAATTAAAAATAATATTTTTCATAAAATCTCGGGGTGTTACATGGCATGTCCAAAAAATTGAAGCACATGAATCCATAACTGATACATATTGAGATTCCCATAATGTTGGTGCTCTTTTAGTGTGTCTAAGAGCATCATGAAGTAAATCGCGTGCTCCCCCTCAGACCCTGAATTCAATAGGATGTCATCAATTAAGACCACCATTAACATATCTAAGACAGGTTGAACGATCCGGTTTATGATTTTCATGAAAACTACTTGACTTTTTTTTCAAACAAAACAGTAACACCATGTACTCATATTTACTATACTTACATATGAAGTTCAGATTTGGTATATCCTCATCTCAAACTCACATATAGTGATAACCTTATCTGATGTCAGCCATTGAGAACCATCATGAACCTTTAAACTAGTCAACGAGTTCATTTTTCCTCAGTAGTGGAGACTTATAATTCATGTTCACTTGATTCAAGAACTAGTAATCCATACATAACCTCAACATTCTTCCTTCTTAAAAAAACTAGGGCTTTCTAGGGTGAAAAACCAGGTCTCACAAATCCCTTCCTCTACAAGTCCACCAACTACCCCCACAGCTCACGATGATCTAAGGGATCCATCCTATATGAAGGTATAGATATTGATGTCGTCCTAGAATATATATTAATAAAAAATTATATCTACCAATGGGGAGGTAAACTTGGAACATATTCGCAGATATATTCACCATACTCCACCACTATAGTAGGAAACAAAGGACTCGTATCGTACATTATGATGAGGGTGAGGCTTGACAATGGATGAGTAATCGTCTACTCCATACCATATATGATTCCATCTTACACTACCTGCATTTCCATTTCATCAAAAAAGTAAAACCTTGTTCCATCACTACCGACACACCACTCATTGCACTTAAAACAATCAATCATAACAGGAGCTGTGAATAACGAGTCCATAGACTAGAATGATGTTGAAAGGCCTGTATAACACTAATAAGATCTCCCAACTGAAAAACATTCCACTAAGAGTCAGGTCACACCATTAGTGATATTGTGTGATCATTGAATCTCCTCTTGTCAGAGTCTCCGAGCGTATAGTTCAGTTAAAATGTTCCACCGGAATCTCTGACTCTCAAACATGTTTTATGGAGAGAAAGCAATGACTATAACCGATGTCTATCAAAATTATAGTGAATGTGGAAATCACATAGATCAGACTGCATATCATCCATAGAGACATGAGGTCATATGTCTCAATCTCTTGTATCTAGCCTCACTCATGTCCACTAACACCCTGATCTTGGTGTGCTCCACCTCGGGGTGGTGGTGGTAATTGGTCAAAATTCCAACCAACTCTTGCTAACCTGCATACCCCTCTTTCATGTCATCCACTATATAGAACACCAGGCTCCTATCTCTGCCACTAGCTCGAGGTCCCCAACTATCTCTCGATAAGTTATATGATGGTTCAGGAAATCTTTGGCCAAATGTCCTTGACCACGACATGTGTAAAACAATTTATCCTTGGCCTGGCTCGAGACATCATGGGAACCATGCCCTGCAATCCCTATGTCCTAGTATTTTCCCCTAATGTGCCTGAACCATTTGGATCCCAATGACTATCAGATTATTTCTTTTGAGATCCCAACTAGCTGGTTCCTACTTCTACTACCCGATAAAGTTGTATTTTCCAATATAAAAACCTTCACTATAACAGCTCGATCAAGTACCCTAGCATAGGTAGGAATGACAAGGGATACAACAGATTTCTGGATGTCCCCACAGAATCCCTGCTCAATGGTTGGATTTGTGAAAAAATTCTCTCAGAACATGTACATGGAGTAGTGCCAAAGAACAATAAATTTGTTGACTACACCACTATGGTCAGACTACCATGCTAAAAATACATGATATGTTTTATAAAAACTACTCGCAATGTGGCCAGATAGAATTATTCTCTGAAAAAAACATTAAATAAATCGAGGAGAGACATGTATCATCATGTGACTAAGTAACCAAGATCCAAAATCACCTCAAATTTCCCTAATAAAGACTAATATTAATTATATCCACTGGTTTAGAAAACATACTCATATGGAAAAAGATAGTGGTGAATTCCTCTTGGCAATCCACAACAACTGTGGGACTAGATGACCCTAAAACCTAGGAGATCACTACATCTGAAACATGTTCAACACATTCATCTTGAATGTCTTCTATGATGGTAGTGTTGGTATTATCTTCTCCTTGATGGGTGGTGGAATATTTGGTAAACCATCCAGAGGTGTTTTCTATGATATATGCCCCAGTACAAATGCCTCATCACTTGGTGGATAATCCTTATTATCACACAAGGGAATAGTTTTTGGATTATTTTAAAAAAAGGTTGGGGCTGAAGCATCATTTATGTCATTAAAGAAAATATCTCTTTCTGAATGGGTAGAGAGAGACCCATTGCATAGCCTGATGTCCCAAGACATTTTTTTGGAATATAAGGCATAAAAACCCATTTTTTCCCAAATGGACCATCGGTGAATTATACTACTATAGTACTTGGGTTGCTATAGTCTGTGCTACAGTACCTCCACCACTATAATCCCTAGTACAATACCCTATGCCACTATAGTTTCACTGATGCAACTAGTGTTTTCATGTACTGAGTTTAAAACTAGTTTTTCAAAGTCATAGTTTATGTATACGTCAGCCGTCACACCTACACTAGTGTCCTTGGAGTAGAAGACAAGCTTGAAACACATATTATTGTTTCCCCAAACTGTCCTCAAAGACTTCTTGTCCAAAATTTTAACCAACCTTCATTTGATACCAATATGTCAAAACACATCCCAAAGGAGTTTATGATATGACTACCCCAATCATGCCTCTATTAGGCTAGGGGCTAGGGACTAGCCCCGAGTTGTAATATCCCACAAAAGGGTGGAAGTATCCTAAGTACATTTACACACACACAAACACATCTCTAAGACCCATAATTATGAAATGTGAATACGACATAGTAATAAATGAATGAATACCATAAATATTTCACAATAGAGAACGATGGTAAATGTACTAGGATGATAACATGTCAGAATACAACCACATCACTAAGAGTCTATAACATAAGTCGAACCTAGAATTAATGGTATTGGGACTAATATTTGAAAGCTGCAAGAACACACCACGATCAAGATGGTCTCACCAAAGACCATCAGGTCCTGTTATGCCTAGGACTTCATTAATTGTATGATCATCTTCCTAGGACACAACATGTGTGTGAATATTCTATGCAAGGGTGAGTATAACAATACTCAATAGGAAACCCTAAAACCACAATGAAATATCATAATGAAATAACCCATTGGAAACTAATTTCAGTTCCACATAAATATATTTCTAAAACACATATAACAGCTATATCTAGATAAAATCAAGAGAGAGACTCCACACCATAGAACAATCATAATGAACTACTATTCATACGATTCGTCATAAGGAATGATAGTTTTGAGATAACTCACCCCTCATATCATGATATCATTGGAGACACTTCGGGAAGAGGTCTAGCTCATTTGGGCCCCACCTAAAAGGATTGAATTGGTCAATAAATACTATGATACACAAATAGGGGGTCACACCAATAACTAATATGGGGACACCATGGATCACATACAGACTAATAAAGGACACCACATAACAAATATGGATCAACCTGCTACGTAGAAGATCACACTGAAAATTAAATGGGGGATGTCATTGATAATACTTATAAGGCCTTCTAGATAGAGTATCTACACCCTGGTCATGTAGGTCACATAATTCTATATAATCCACTAAGGGTGATAGAAGATCACACACTAGGATTGACAAGAGATAACATACTCAATCTGATGGTTGGCCTCCGGAAGGGATTTCAATCCATTGATGAGGTTGTAGTTTCTTATTCATCCCTAAAGGAAATGGCCAATGGAATGTTCTCATTCTATATTGGTCCAAACAAAATCTTCAACACATATCCAAAAACGGAATTCTCAATGTCACAGTCTCAACTCCATAGCTCGGTCACAGATTGGACACTCTATTTAAAGTATTTTTTCTTTTGAGCGACACCCTCCCACAATCTTGCCTGGGATGGAAGACGTACTACCGTAGTATGTCCAACCTATCATCGCGGTTAACCGCCACATTCAGTTGATTGTCCACGTGGACCAACTAACCAGTTGATACTCCAGCAGTCAACGAGCAGGGTCAACAATTGTAGTCTTTGGGCCCATGGTAGCTTGGGCTGTTGATGCCCCATGGCCAAAGGTCGTGGTCTGCCTCACAAGGCACCATACTAATTTCCCAGAGTTTGACTTGATCTATCCGGGCCTGCCAACCTGACCCCAACCATCTGGCCCGATCTGACCCACCTGGCCCAACCAGGAACATGCACTCTCTACATCCACATCCACCTCCATCGATCACTACTGCATCCACCACCACCAACACCCATGTCTCCACCACCACTGATCCCTTAATGCCACTATCACACACCCGTGTCGCCTCTACCATCTCATGTGGCCACCATTCGCCACACCAACAACATGTAGCTCTACCACCACATGCATCTAGCATGGGATATTGCTGGTCACTGATGCGGCACCTGTTGTCCCTTTTTTGAACCACGATACCACCACTAATGCCTGAAAACTAGAATGGTCGCATATAAGAGTTCCTTGTGTCACAATATACACAAAGAAGGAATCTTATTTGTATTCCCCTCGAATCCATGGTTCGGATATTGCTCAGAACCACCCAGCAACACTGATCCCTAGACTGTGGGGTTCTAATGGAAAATAACACAATGAATATAGTGAGAAATGTACATGAGAAAAGGTATAAAATCAATGATCATGTTTTCTTGGACAACGATCTTGAATGGGGAATTTGGGATCTGAAAAACAGATTTAATAATCTCCAACAACCAAAAAAAACTATCATGCAAATAAGACTGAATTGTAGATCAATCATTTCATTGACTGATCCACATTTATTGTGGAATTAAAGAACAATGAAAGAAAATAAATATAACAATCCATACCTATATTTGGATCTCTCACTAATGAAAAATGATTTATGCCTTGTTATTTTAGGTAAGGTCCTTCAAATCCATGTTTGGTTTCTTGTTGATCCATTAACTATTTCACCCACCAGAGAGATAATCCTTAGAACTATATTCAAAGATTATACAAGGATTAAAGGGTTAGCGGCTAACCCAATAAATTCTTTAATACAATATTTTTACCGACTATTAGCTGCTATATCAAAAAATAATTTTTTAAATTATTTTATTCATGTTACATCTTTCGAGTGATTTTTCAAAAACAAAACTCACCAAATAATGTTAAGTCGTGCCTAGTGTAAAATCAAAATTCTGAAATCAATGGTGCCAACGTATTTTTTATTTAGGCACCTTTTTAAGAGTTATTCCACTTTTTTAGGATAACTGCACACAGAATCTATTAAAAAGTTTTATATTTTCAAACATTTTTTATAGAACACTATGCCTTTGAACTGAACTCCATCCCAATTCCGAAAATCAAAATAAATTAATATAACGTCAATGAATATTACCCATAATATAGAATTTGATACAATGAATGAAGTCATTATGAATGTTTTGAGGAAATGACATTAACAAAATATTGGTATATTGTTAAAAAATTTATTTAGGGAGAAATTGATACTGATTGGAAGTGTACACATTTTTTATTTCCCATCAATTTTTAAATATGAATATTGTATTGTATAGCATGTTTGACCAACAAAACCAATCATGTTAGGGAATATAATATCCCAATACATTACAATATAAATAATATTTTAAAAAAATTTAAAATATTCTATAACATGAAATTCCTTCAACAATGATTTAACTTGTGTCTCACACAACAAAAAGTTTCTTTGATAGCATACATTACACACATGACAATTTTTTACTAAGAAACAAATTGGTATTATAATATTAATATTTATTAAAATATGAAATAACCTAGATGTTAAATTATTATTTATGAATTAGATTAAATAACATATGTATATCTATTGATCAAAAATATTTAAAATGAATTAATTTTTTACAAGATATATAAGAAATGATTATAAGAACATATATAATATAAATGAAATGTTTTTATTGAAAACTATTTTTATTCCCACAAATTTGTTTTACCCTAATTAATTAAATTAATTAATATTATTGAATGATAATAATGTAATATATATATATATATATTATTATATAAAATATTTTTTAGGTTCCTCCAACTAATTTTATAGTCATAATATCAAAACAAACATGATTATACACACAAAAACCGGTATTTTTCTAAATACAGTTTTACAGCCATTTATCGGAGAAAATATTATCAATTCAATTTGTTTCACATTTAAATATATTTTAAATATCAAATTAATAATAATTTTTGAAATATGAACACAGAAATAATTTTAGGTAATTTTTTTTATTTACCAACAAAGTTTCATTTTTAATGAATATTGAAAATACTGAAATATAATTAAAAAATACTATTTCATGTAATATTTTTATAAGGATAAATTATTTTTTTGATTTGTTTATTGTTTAATTAGATCAAAATTATATCAATTAATATAAATTATGTATATTTTATTAATTTCACTATGAAATTGGAAATACAATCTTAGAAATCTTGTTAACATTAGAACATTAATACCCACATTGACATCTTGTATATGGGAATATTTTAAAATTGGTTTATTCTGATAATATTATTAAAAATAATAAAAATATATTCCATAGTTGGAATAAGAATAATATATAATTTTAAAAATATTAATTATGTTTTTAACCAAAAAAAATTTTGAAATTAAAATAATTAGACACATCTATTGTGAGGGAAATTATCTTTACAATGGACTAAAGCATAAAATTAAGGGCCAAAATAACCTATAAACCAATCCAAAATCAATTTTATGTTCCTATATATAACATGTACTCCCTTGGATCTAATTTGGTCTATAATTGGAGCCACATTAAATAGTAAAACGTGGGTGGAATTCCATTTTCAGAAAATTACAAAAATACAACACCATTTCCACTATAAATAGAAACTCACCCCTCCCGCTTATTCACACAACTAAATCCATTTTTGGATCACTAAAAATAATCTCAAATAATATAAAATAATCCATTTTTTAACCTATAATACTTTAATTGGGAAGATATTTATCCATGGATTCCCTTTGGTGCAATCCAAATGGAGTAACCAGAAGACAAGGTAATATTCAGCAACAATCACATTCCTTTCATTCAATTATCCATCCTTCCAATTATTTTTATTATATGATTATATAATAAGACCATTAAAACAAATATGTTGATATATTTTTAGTTTATTGTTTTAGTTACACCTACCCAATATTTTATCAAATTACTAACAAAGATATCATTTGTGTTTAGTAAACTATCACATCAGGAAACAGTGTCATTATTTTTTTCCATTAACATGTCTCATGGATAGGAATTATGATGGAAGATATTTTTATATTTTATATATGTCCTATTTATAATTTTTTTATGATTATATACATTTTTATATTACATGTAAAATTATTCATTTATTTTTTTTGTAATATGATAACATCATTTGTGGAAGTGTGGACTACCTCAAACTCAAAGTGAATTGATTCCTTTACACTATACATGGAGCATGTAAAGGATGAACTTGTTAAACCAATAGAGAATATATGACATAAATATGATAATATAATTACAATATAAATATACATATATATCATCTATATCTCATTCAATTAAATATGTCTAATAAATGAATGTAGAGTTCATGCGTACATACAATATATCCTCTCCATGAACAGTGAATTTCATTTGAAATATCAAAATATTATGATTTATTGTAGATAGCTATATAATGGATATGTATTATAATTAATTCATGTTTTAAATTATAGATATTTTTAAATAATTATCTATGTAATGATGAAAAATAACAAGTCAAAACATACATGGGAAAATATACCATTAAAGCCTAGAGTAGTGAAAATAATGAGAGACTATTAACAAATGAATAATAACATATTATAAGAAGATAATAAATGATATTATAATTATGAGAATGTTTTCGTTATAAGTTAGTGACATGATTAAAACCATTATAAATGAGGTTAATTGATGCTCACCTGAATGGAATCAAAATCTAATGGATTTTTATCAAACTCTTTACATCTCTGAGATAAATGTCATATTAACCACATACCACATTTGTATGGTGTATATAATCCATTTTTTGATCTATTATATCATTAATTATATAATATTCATGTTATTTTTAGATTCAATATTAATTTTTTTTCAAACAGTATTTTAATTAAGTGTTACAATGTGGAAAATAGTTTCATAACTCAATTTTTTCGTTGGGTTATATTAGTTCATCGTAGTACATAATATTATAAGATTATGTGTGTAAAAAAAATTGACGATATATATTTTATTTTCACTAATTTTTCGTTTTATTATCATTTTACAAACTTAATATTTTAATTGGTTGAGTCTCACTTCACCATTATGGTCATTTAAAGGGAATAAATTATAATCTCATTTTATTTGGGATTTTTTACACATAAATATACATCCAAGGATATTATATGAACACATTTCAGTTAAAAAAATAATTATATTTTCATATGTTTATTCATAAATTTTTTAAAGTAATACATCCATTTTTACACTATCTGGTACAAAAATTTAATTTGATGTTTTTTAAAAAAATCCAACATCATTTCTCTCATTGGTTGTATAACATATTTTCATGTAAAAACGTAGTTTTCTAAAAATATTTTAAAAAATGATTTTTACCGTACAAAATGGATTTTTTAATGAAATTTTAACCATACATCATTTACAAATTATTTGAATGGAATATTCTTGTTGTTTTCTATACAAGTCACATTTCTACCCTTTTTCGCTTTCAATGGGAATGTTAGTTTTACATAGTACACCTTGTACATAATTTCCTCTCATTATTTCTCTGAATATTTATTTTCATGTTTAAAATGATAAATTTTTAATAATTTTTTTAGCAAAAGTTATTTTCAAATAATATAATTTTCAAAATGGTATTCAAGGTTAAGTGTATTTTTACACCAAATTGTTTTTAAAATATCTTTTTATTTTATTTCCATTCATCAATAAAAAGAACGATTTATTTTACCCCATAGGGGATATAATATATTTTTATCATCGTTATTATTCCTATAGATGGTCTATTATTATATTAACCAAGGATATTATTTAATTTAACAAACATTATTGCGTTTTTGGTGCACATAAAATATTCAGTTACATATGATGATTGAAAATTAAATTTCTACTAATTATCAATATAATATATGAGGGATATATTCATTACCTACAATATATCACTTTTACATTTAGTGTTTATTATTAATGTGATTTTACATATTTTGGAAATATTGATATATTTGTACAGTCCAATCAATACAGATATTTGATAAGGTACATTATTTTTGAATTAAATCAATTATTCAATACCTGATGAATGCATCCAGAAATTCAGGATATTAGATGGGGACTATTTAAGGAAATATTTATGGGTTGAGGACTGGTTAATGAAATCCCCCATGATGTATCCATAGTCCAAAAAGAATAAATTAGTAATTGAAAAATCCTTCGAGTGTGTTAACAAGCTGAATAGATTAGTTTCTACCGATAGATTTACATTTCCATGAGAATAGGTTTGGATGGTAAAGGTATCATATGGCTAGGAAACATGAAATAATATAGTTATTTATATCATTCATTTCATTTATTATTATCCATGAGAATGTTTTGTTAAAAATATTTATTGATGAAATTCATTTTCTGTTTAATGATTAAAAGAAATGTTCTACAATTATTAAACTTACTGTATTGTTTACTCACATCCTTAAAAGTTTATTGATTTCATGGAATGTATCTTCAGTTATTACCTTCTCGAATTGACTATTCACATTTATTAGTTATTGATCCCTCTACCCATGACCCTTACTAAGCATATAACATTACCATGGTTTTGTATCCTTTCCACAGAAATCAATGTATTATGCTATGAATTATACTCAGTGATATGCTAGATTGAATAATTTTATCCTCAAAACAAAAAAAATATTAATGAAATTCGTTTATTCATGTATAAAAGATAAATCATTTATCTATATGGTTTACTGAGACTAAATAACCCTTCGATCCATTAAGATTTTTTTCTTGTAATCATACCAATATAATGGTAGTAGACGTTGGCTCCAATGTTTCTTGGGTCTGGTCACTACAGTATGTATCAAAATAAGTTTATTAATAACATTGGGAACTAGATTGAAGATAACATAGAATAGTGGACGGAACCGTAATATAGAACTTGATGATAATTATAGAATAACATATTTATATTTAGGTAAGTTATAGATTATGTTGGTCTTTAAAGAAATACGTTTATATCTTAATACTTCATATAGACATGGTTCAATAATAGATATACCTAGGGGTTACAACTCTGATATGGTGCATCAGGCATGACTCAAGCATAACCTATTACATGATAATATGTCTTACTATGGACATATATTGACACTCCTTGGGGAAATACATTAGATAATTCTCAAATTTATTAAAACCCATTATAAATGATTTGAAATGATAAATACAATGAATTAGTGAGGTTTAACTATATAAAAAGGAATGATCTATATAGAAATAAATGTATTATGTATTTATATATTGGGGTTGTATTTTAGACATAAGTTAACAGCCTATTTAATTATTAGTCTTATTTTAAGGATGTATATCATATTTGTTTTGAATATTATATTTATATGGTTTTAGAAAATGAAAACATGTATGTTGGGTAACAACCAATAATGTATAGAACGTCTATAGAACGTGAACCAACAACTAATGAAATATATGTTTATAATTCCAACCACTGATATATTTAATATCTTAGTTAATTTGTCATTGTTTTCAGTTAATCAAGTTGATGCCTAAATATTAATGATGAACCACTAATGTACCTTTTTAGGTTAGGAGATTGCTATATTAAACATATTAGTTTTTGAAAATAGTTAGATAATAACATATGTAATTTTTTTATAGATCTTATTATCCTTAAATATTAGTTCCTTAGGCATCATAATTCATTTTTGGATAAATATTTATTGAATTAAATTATAAATTAGAAATTGATCAGAGAAAAAATAAAGGGTGAAAATAATGTTTATAAAAATATATCAAGAAATAATATATCCCTATATAATTATGTAATAAAATAATTCTTCAAAATTCTAAAATGATATCTTAAATAAAAAATACAATACTAATTTTTTTTTTGAACTGATGGCATTTTAAACATCAAAGATTTATAGTTTTGAGGACCTCAAATTTCCACTAATCTTAAACTACATTATTATTGACGCCTTAAATCAACCTTAAAAAATATTTACAGTTTTCCTCTAACTAAGTAACTCCACATTCCACTAATTTTCTCTTACATAGAGATATGGTTATATTTTAGTACATGTAATCAATTCAATACACATTCTCTCTAGTATAAATGAAGTTTTATGAACCCATCTCAGAAATTGGGATTTAAACATAGAAAATATCTATAAATTTGTCACCAATTTTGACTAAATATTGTGATGAAAAAAATTGTTTAATTTGGTGATAATGTAACACACCAAAAATATAAAATAAGAACATTTCATTTAATAGAATGTATGACGTGTAACAAAAAGCACATATGGGAATATAATATTCTGAGGCATTAAAATATATTTATTTTTTATATAAAATTAATATATTATATTTCATGTAATGCATGAAACACTAATTTAGATTGAGTCTTAAGAAACATTATGCTTCTTCAATACAATATGTTCCATATAAGATCGAGTTTCATCAAGGTAGAATATATTATGAAATTATTATTATTTAATATAATATGATATAAACTAGCTTTTATATTATCTCTTATGAATTGGATAAGCTAACATATGAAAATATATGGTTTAAAAAATATATAATGGATTAATTGGTAAGAAAGTAATTAGAAATGAATAGAAGAACAAATCAAATATATAAGAAATAATTTTATAAAATAGCATTTTTCCTACAAAATGATTTTTTCCTAAAAAAATAATTAAATTAAAATTATTTATTGATATTAATGTAATATATATATTATTTATTCAATAATATAATTTTATATTTATTCAATAGATTTTATTGGCATTAGATAAGAATAACCTTGATTTTACACCCCAAACACTATATTTGTATGAAAATAGTTTTAAATTTTTTTATTGGTGAAACTAGTATATATAAAATTTATGAATTATTTAAATATTATATATATAAAAATAAAAATAACTTCATAATTTAGAAAAAAAATTTATCTCAGGGTGAATTTTTACTATTTTTTTGTGATGATTATTTTTTACTAAATAGTAAAAAATAATGTAATTTAATTCAGAAATGGTCTTTTCTATAATTTATATATATGGTTAAATTAAATATTATATTTTATTATAGTTTAATTATATCCATTTTATATCAATAAATCCAATTTATATGATTTTAATTAATTTCACTTTGAAATAAGTTAAAAACCTATCAATCTTCAGATCATTTTTCCATTACAAACCTACACATCATCCCATCTGGGGGATTATTTTAAAATTAATTTAACCCACTTATGTGATTTTAATTCTGAAAAATGGATTAAATAATTTTATTAAAAATAATTTATGATATCTAACAAGTTTAAATATTTTTTTACCAAACATATTTTTTAATATAATTAAATTAATTAAGAGGAAAATTATCTTAATCAGGGACTATACATTAAATTTAATGGCCAAAACAATCTATAAAATATTATAAAACCCATTAAATGTTCTTATTTCTAATATATACTCCCTTTTTTATAATTTGGTAAATTATCTTATCTACTATTCATAATATAAATGTGGGGGTAATTCCATTTTCAAAAATATACAAGATGCCACTTCTCATCCATTATATAAATAGACTCTATCCTCTAACTTATTCAAACAAATAAACCCATATAGATCCCAAATTATATACTCATTTATGCTCCAAACATACCTCCACAAAAAATGAAATCATATCATTGTGAAAAAACACATAATGGGGACCTTTTCTGAAAAACAAAAGGAGTTTAATGAACATGAGGAAATGTTCTACAATGATCAATTTTTTTTCATTTACTAATCCACCCATTAAATAATTTTTATTCCATGAATATATGAAAAAACAAAAATATCCTAAATATACATTGTTTTTATGTTTTGTGTTTTAACTTCACTTACAAACACTTCCATCTAATGTTAACGAATGCAATGTTCATGTATGACAAATGACCACCTCACGAAACGATGTCATTCATTTTTCTTATACCACCTCTCATAGTTATGAAATATAATGTTATTTCTATTTATATTTTATATATATGATATTTATAAATAATTTATGATTTTCTAATTTTTTATATAAAAATGAAATTTACGATTTCTACTTCATGGTAATATGATAACATTCTTTCTGTAAGTGTGGCCTAACACCTCCTCAAAATGACGCGACTCATTCACACAATACATGGGTTGTATAATGTACATTTTTATAAAACCATTGTGACATAAATTATATAAATATTATACCAGAATTATTATATATGTACTTATATATATAATTTAACTTCCATTCTTTTAAAAAAGGAAAATAAATGATAGTATTATTCGTGTGTACATGCGACCTACCAAATATAATAATATTGAATTTCATTTCCTATATCCAAATGTAATGATTTATTATAAATAAATATATTCCTAATATATAAGATAATTAATTTTTTTAATAATTTTATATATTAATAAATAATGATCTATGAAATAGAACCACAAATAAAAAGTGAAAATATACTTGGGAAACATCATAATTACAACACGAAATAGTGAAAATCATGAATGATTATTAAAAAATGGGTAATAATATATTGTAATAAGATAATAAATGATATCATGAATATATTTATTTTTTTGTTATAGTTTAGTGACATGTTTTAATCATCTATAAATGAGTTTTAGGGACGTTCACCTGAGAGGAATCACAAGGTAAGGGATTTTCATCTATCTTTCATCATATGTTAAATAAATGTCATATTCCACACTTACCATTTTTTCCGTATATACTACATATTTTGATATATTTTATATTTAATATTTTTTGATTAATTTGATTTTCAATTTCAATCATAATTATTTATACTATATGATTTGAAATAAGTGATATGAAATTAAAAATTATTTTATAACGAATTCTAATTTCATTTGGTTATATTACATCATTGTTGTAATTAATAGTATATGATTATGTGTGTAATATATTTTTACTATATATAATTTTATTTCAACTTTTTTTATGTAGATTTACATTTGAAGAAAATAATCTATTCATTAGTTGAGTCTCACTTCAACATTATGTTATTTTCATTCTTTTACAGCATAATATCATTTTATCATAGATTGATTACAAATGAATTTATATTTGAAGAAATTATAAAAAAAATTTGTTCAATTAAACCTTTAATTTAATTCTCCTATGATTATTCATAAACTGTTTATTTTAATAGTTCAACTATTTCACTCTTTGGTATATAAAATGATTTAAAAATGTTTTTAGAGGACCAGACTTCATTTTCCTCTATGGTAAGAGAACATGTATTCTTCTAAAAACAATGTTTTCTATAAATGCTTTAAATTACTTTTTCACTTCCTGAAAATATTTTTTATATAAAATATTATCATTTTTTGTCTTTTTATAGATTTATTTAAAGGAATCATCATTTATTTTTCCTAATGATGAATTTTTATAACCTTTTTATCCTTAAAAAAATTTGTCCCATTAACCCTGTACGACATGTACGAAATTACTTGCATTTATTTTGAAAAAGAATCATTTTCATGTTTAAAATAATTATTTTTAAAGAATTTTGTTTCATACTTTATTTAATGAAATAAATTTATAAAAATTCCAAAATGAAATGTATGTTTTCCTCAAAAATGATTTTAAAATTCCATTTTATAGTATATCCATCCTTTAACGACAACAACCCTATCTTTACCCGACATGATATATGTTGTATTGATACAATAATTTCTTTTCTAATGGATGTCTTATGATTATTTTAACCCAGGATAGTATTGAAATTATCTACCTGGATTCATTTTTAGTCCACTTGAAATATTCAATTTTTTATGATCACTGAAAATTGAATTTCCCTTAATTATCCATATTATTTATCATTCATATATTCATTTAATAAACTATATATCATTTTTAAAAACATGACCTAATTTTAAATTTATCTAATTTACTAGTGAAATGTTGAAAAATTTGTACCCTTTACTCAATATAGATATTTGATAAGGCACATTTTTTGAATAAAATTTATTATTTGATATATGTGTAATGCTTTCTAAGTTAATGACATGGATATGTGAAAATTTAAGGAAATATATATAGTTTGGGGGTTTTTATTACAACCCCCAAGATGAATATGCAGTCTTATAAGGCAAAATCACTTCGAAACAAACCCTTCAAATTTTTTTCTATGTAGAATAGTTGGGTTTCTACCGATAGATTTTAACTAGATTCTAATTAGGTGTTCGTAGTAAATGTTTCATGTTTATAGGAAACATAACATCCAATAATTAAGCATTTCCTTAATTTTAATTAATTTTATTAAAATTTCCCATACTTTATATACATTTATATTACGTAAAAAAATTAATTACATTCATTAAAACATACAATAAACCCATGATAGGTTCATAGAATTATATTGTCTTTAGAAATTGGGAAATATAAAAAACTAGTTCAAAAAGTATATACCTTATCTCTCACTTATTACTTCATTACTATATTCCTTTTTTATATATCATACATAGTAACCTTCTTCATGTCCTAAATAAATTAATCATATGAAAGGGTGATCTCAAATGTCCAGTAAGGGTAAATAAGGGAAATATCAATCATATCATAATCATAATACATAAGAACATATAATTTACATTCTTATCCTATATATGAAAGATCGGGATATCAGGTCATGGGATATCAGATCCTAAAAATTAATTTTTATAATCCCAAAATTTATAAAAAAAGATATAATTTTTTTCATTAAAATAATCATATAAAATCATTTTATATTAGTTAAGTCTCTTTTCCATGACCATCATAGTGGGAAAAGTCCATTACTAAACTTGGTTTACATACTGTTCCAGCCCTATATTACTGAACTAAATTTACATGTCATTTCAGTTATGTCTATATAATTAGATATAAACTAGTATTTAATGAATTGGAGGGAGATATCATTACCATCCATATCATAATGAGATCATTATTATGTGTTCCACATAATAATAAATCAGTAATCATAGAATAACCCATAGAATTAAATGGGTTTCATGGACATCATTCAAATATTACATAATCCATGTATAACAAATGGATTTTATAAATATAATTAAATAATAAATATAATAAAATCATAGTAATAATATTAATAGAAACACAATATTATTTTACAAATGTTACATTTTATGAAAATTAATTTTGATATAACACATAACAGTAACTCATGAGTAAAATGTCATTTCTTTTTGAAATACATTTTCTTTCCTCAAAATGTATGTCAATTTTGAAAGATTACAACTTCATTGAAAATAATCTTTAAAACAAGGATATAAAGCCTCATGGAAATAGATGATAATGAAACCATAAAATATTATTCATTCTATATAAGTTAAAAAACATTATTCTCCTACTTTTTCTAGAAAGTCAAAAATTACATTGTACCAAAAATGAAAAAACATTCCCTTAATACCATTTAATTATTTTTATCCAATGGGTAAAATTGGATTTAATTAATTATTGATGAATATAAATAATATTACATATTTAAAAAAACATGGATGTGGATGATAAATATACCCTATAAAATACATACGTATATACAATCACATATAACAATGAGATTGTGAAATTATCCCATACCTTATGTCAGATATCCCTTGTTTGTATTTGAACCTCATGTTTAATTATTTAAAGGATTTCATTGAATTATAATAGAATAATATCTATTTTTATGATATCATATGTGATTATATTATCATCTTTTTCATATTAACATTTCATTGTCACTCATTTTTTTGGATATTGATGTCTTTATCTTCCTATGCATGTTTTGTCATATAAGATCATATTCCACCACTTAAGATATTGTTATATCATTTATAGAATTATATTTGTAAAATTTATATCATATATATTCATTTGATTCAGGTATATATAATTGTGGTTTAATAAATATCATGTTGAATGAATCACATCGCATTGTGGAGATGGTATGTCGTACATACACACGAGCGATGATATCATTCCCATAATTATTGAATGGTATTGAAGTGGATGGATTATAAAATTTAATAATAAGTATCATTTTTCAATTATAATATATAGTTATTATATACATAATTATACTCATCCATGTAATGTGGTTGTTAAAAATAGATTACACGATGACATGGAGACGGTATGTCGTGCGTACGCACGCGTGGTGGTTTTATTTTTTATTGGTTGGATAAAATGTGGAATGTGGTTGTTTTAGGATTATAATAATATATCAGTATATTATTGATTCTAATGTTATTAAATTTTAATTAATCAACTAACAAAGAGGAAGTAGAATAATAAATAAGTTTGAATGAATCGGTTGAAAGAGATTACTTCTTCAACGACATGCTTCCAATAAATGACTTCTTGGAGCACTAGAGATGGACATTGGAGATGACCAGAATTACTAGAATGTAAATATTAAAGTTTATAAGGTAATTCGGTGGTGGATGTATGAGTTTAAAATCTCAATGTGAAGTGAAAAGGTGAGGGAGGCGGTTCTGTTTTATAATTTAAGTGAGGGGCAATTTTGAAACTACATAAATAATAATTTATAATAAAATCTAACCCTACCCGAAACCACAAAAATGCCCCTATTTCAAATATTAAATTAGAAGATTTTTTAATATCATAAAAAATAATTTTTGGAAAAGTATTTATATAAATTTAAAACTCATAATTTAAATTAACACTTATATATTCTATTTAATAATTATCTAGGTGAACAAATAATTCTAAAATAAAAGGGTAAAATATATAATTATTTTATATAAAATAGATCATAAATAAATATATAATTTAATTTTATACCATATCATAATTACTATCTCTATTTAAGGAATGATTTATGATTTTAAAATAATTTAATAAAACATTATTTTTATAAATAATAAATAGATTCAATTATGAAGATATTCAATTCAGTGATTTTTAAGAAATTTAATATAATAAGATAACTTTGAAAAAACTATTTTATTATATTACTAAGAGGTCACTATCATCTATAGAAATAATTAAACTTATTAATTATCTGAAATTATATTTAAATTAATATTTTTAATAGCATTTATTTTATATTTCAATTAATAAAATAATTAATACAATTGGATTTTGTAATTATTTAATATGCATATTGTTTGAAGAAAATTTAAAAATAAAATACTAAGGTGAAGATAAATCTAATATATTTTAGAATAGTACTTGTAGATAAATTTACCTTCTTGAAAATTTAGTATTTAAAATTTTATACTTATTAAATTATGAAGGTGACAACTTTAACATCACCTTTAATAAAACAAAATATGTGTCGTAATCTCTTCTATATGGCTCTAAATTGTCCATAACTAGATCCTAGGATGATTCTGGTCAATATATACATGAAAAATAATATTTTTTCATGTGTTTGGGATTTTAATGGGTAATAATATTTTAATAAAAAATATATAATTTATTTTTCATTAATTAATTAATGTAATAATAATTAATGTATATGCTATTAAGGTAAATATTTGTTTCCTAAATATTAGAAATAAATTTCAATGATAAAAAAATTAACATTCACATGAGTATTTTTAACTAATATTATCTTTAGTATAACTATATATATAAAATGATTTAGTTATTAAAATTTGAGTGATACATATTTAACTTTTATTTTAATAAACTAAATTAAATGTCTTAATCTCATCCAAGTGGATTAAAATGGACACCATTTGATCTTAAAGATGATTTAGGTTGAAACAAACTCATTTAATTATATTAAAACAAGTGTTGGAGAAATTTTATAATATTATTCTTACCCTTAATTACACGGTTTACCTTACAATATTAAAAAATTTATAGATTTTTCTATTCATAATTACCAAAAATAAAATAAATCAATTTATATAATTTAGACCCCCTTATACAAAATATGGAGTTCATTTTTCATGATTCAATCACAGAAGATGTAGTAATTAATTTAAAATTAATCCAAATTTCAGAAAGATAGAAAGGGTATTATAAGATAAAACATTAAAAAAGAATGAAATGTGTTTACATCTGAATTCAATGTAAAATTAATGCTAATGACAAACATTATAGTAATTGAAACTTATATATTCTATTTATAATTTACACCCATTAAATAAAATTATTTAACCATATAAATTATTTTGATTAAAAGTAATGTTTTCACATTAATGTTAGTGTATATATATTATTCATCAAAACATGACAATTATCAAAATTTCACCCGTAATAATTTTTCATATCTCGCTTAAAAAATGTTTATATTTAATATAAAAATAATTATTGTGTCAAAACATAATTTAAATGGGGTTCTCTATTTAATGTTGAAAATTACAATTTTAAAAAATATAAAATTTATACATCAAATAGGTTTTATACGTACCATATTACTAAAATATCCATTAGATGAATATCAAAAATATTTTATTAATTATATAACATATATATCTCATTAATTTAACTATAAATTATAATTTAATAGAAAAAAAACATCAATTTGATTTATATTTAACTTAATAAATTGATAATCAATGAATTCATAATTAATTTTAATAAGTTAGTAATATTTATTCCTGCTAACCAAATGGATAGGATATAATAGAAATTGTATACTAATAGAGTCTTTCAGTTTGTTTAAACTCAAAATTTCATGTAATGAAATCTTCTGAATAATGAAAATTATTTAAAGAAAATATATTAATATAAATATCCTGGTGTTACATTCTATCCCCTTGAACTAAATTTTTTCCTTGAAATTAATCACGTGGAAAAAAAGATGAGGTTACCTCTCCCTCATCATATCTTCAAGTTCCCACATAGCTTCCTCAAACGGGTCATTCCACCATAAAACATTAACTAAGTAAGTGATCATGTTTTGTTGAACTTTTTCTCTATGATCTACAATCTCTATCAGTTGTTCTTCATAAAAAAATATCTTTCTATGGTGGTATGATTTCTGATTTTAGTACTTATGAAGGATCTAGTAATTACTTTATCAGGAGAGATGCATGGAACACATCATAAACTTGAGAGAGATTCAGTGTAAGCTCAAATCGTTATGCTACCTTCCCAACACAATCTTGAATATCAAAAGGAATAATATACCATGGGATTGTCATGCCTTTCTATAAAAATAACATTACTCTCTTCGAGGGAGATATTTATTGAAAAACCATATCTCCCACTTCAAATTTCAGGTCATTTGTTTGGTTGTTAACAAAACCTTCTTATAGACTTTGAGATTTTCTTATATTTTGTTTAATAAATATGAACTTCAATACCAATTCGTCCACAATGTCAAGTCCTAATAGCTTTCTTTCCACAACTTCATCCTAGAATATTGGACTTATGCACTTCCTTCCATAGAGGGTTTCAAAAGAAGCCATCTGAATACTAGAGCGAAAGCTATTGTTGTGTGAAAATTCTACTATAAGGAATATTTTGAACCCAACCAACTTTGAAATTGAGAGAGAAAGCTCTCAACATGTCTTCAAGAGTCTTAATTTTCCAAACCAACTGACATCCTATCTAAGGATTATAAGAAGTGATTAAACATAACTCAATATCAAGATCCAACTAATGAAATAACCTAAATATCGTGTCAAACCTTATATCTCTATCATATATAATATAAAGTTGTACTCCATGAAACATTACCACTTCCTTTACATATATCCTTAGAAGATGTTCAAAAGATAAATACTCTCTAATAGAAAAGATGTGTGATGACATTGTAATGCAATCAATTGTATCCTAGAAAGAATTATTTTCTTTGAATGTTTTGGGATTTTTGATGACAAAGTTTATAAATATGTTTTCCTATTAACATTCTAGTATGTGTAATATTTCTAACAACCCTTTTGACTTCTGTCTCCAAGCATTAACTTGCAGAAAAACCAAGAATCGAGAGAAATAGTAGACAACATCTCTTTTCATGCCATCCTACCAGACATAAACATTCAGTTCTATGTACATATTTTTGATTATATAGGTAATAGATAACGTTGAAGTATTAGAAACATCTAATATCTCATTTATTAATACTGAAATGGGAGGAATACAAACATGATTCTTGAAACTTATTATTCCATCACCGTCATGGTTGAATTCAAGAACATTTTTCACCATATTTTTTAGTTCTACATTTTTATAATATGACTCTTTAATATTCACTTGTAATGATAGTTGGACACTCATTTGAAAAAGTTAAAATTTCTACCCTTTATTTAAGATTTAATGATCCATACTTTTCAAATCCCTTAGTATTGGATCTTTAGGGATCATCATCATTGATATACTAGCATGATCTTCTCCACTCAAAAAATATTCCACCATGTTATCTTTTATAAGGTATTAATGTATTGTGCAGTCATAATTTTAATAAACTCGAACCATCTTTATTGGTTCATATTTAGCTCCTTTTGTGTGAAAATATACATTAATATTTTAAGATTAGTATAAATAACACAACTTTATCCATAATGATAACGCCTCCATATATTTTATGTAATGTCTACCATAGATTACTCCATGTCATGAGTTGGGTAGTTTTTATCATGTATATTCCACTATCATAAGTCATAAGATATCACTATATAATTTTTTATGAGAACACATCTCAGCCCATTGTTAGAGGAATCACTATAGATCACAATTATTTCTCCACTACAAGGTAGTGTGAGCTCATGTGCACTGTAAATCCTTCTTTGTAGCTCTTGGAAATTATCTTCACGATCCTCCGTCCATACGATGTTAACACATTTCAAAGTCAAATTAGTGAGTGGATTAGATTATTATGAAAAATCTTCAACAAAATGTTGATAATATTATGCCAAACTAGGAAAAAATTGGATCATAGATACCATTTTTGTCCAGGAAAAAATTCAACAACTTCTATTTTTGATGGAAAAACATATGCCCCATCTCTTTAGATTATGTGACAGAAAATGAAACATTATGAAACCAAAATTAACACTTTATAATTTTATCATAAATATTATCCTTTCTCAGGGTCTTTAGTAAAAATACCAAGTTGTCTTCATGTTCTTCCTTGCAATTCAAATAGATAATAAAATCATCAATAAACACTACGAAAAACTTATCAAGATATTATCTAATGATTTTATCCATTAGATCCATGTATATATAATGGGAGTTAGTAAGACCAACAAGCATCACTATTAATTCATAGTGTCCAAACCTTTTATGGAATGTCATCTTGGGTATATCCTCTTTTTTTACCCTTATTTGATGATATCTTGAATGATGATCAATCTTAGAAAATTATTGAGCTCCCTATAGATGGTTGAATAAATCATCAATGTGTGAAAGAGGGTATTTTTTATTAATAGTGATATTGTTAAATTCATTATAATCAACGAATAGTCACAGTGATCAATTTTTCTTCATAATAAATAGAACATGTTCTCCCCAAAGTGATCCACTAGGGCGTATGAATCCCTTATCATGATACCGTTGGAGTCTCTTATTAAATTCACAAAACTCAATTCGGGAAATTTTATATGGTGTATTTGAAATAGGCATAACACCCTATATGAGTTCTTTTGAAAACTCAATGACATGATTTAGTGGAAAACGTAGAAATTCTTATAGAATGACATAATCAAACTCCAATACAATGGGTGTATTCTTAATCCTGAGAATCTCTCCTAACCATTTGAGATAAATAAAATTAATTTATAGAAATCAAGACACATAATATGGAAGAAATTTTAATTGAAATGTTATATTCATCTTTGAATTGATAGACGATCATAGATTGATCTAGAATATGAAATTTGACATCTCTTACATATAAATTTATATGATCTCTATATAGAGAAATACAATCCATTCCTAGAATCACACTATGTTCCACTATAGGAAGGATCACAATATTTTCAAGAAGAAAATTCCCACAAACAACAACCAGAGAAGAATTACAAACATTTTATGTGACCATGGTTCCATTAGTAGTTGTCACAACAAATGAAACATCGAATTACTTAGGTGGAATGGTGGTACCCTTAGAAAAATATTCATAAATAAAAGAGTGGGTGGATCCAAAATAAAATAAAACATTTTATACTTTTGAGTGGATGGAAAGTATACCTTAAACCACTTCATTATCATACTACACATCACCAATAGTTGTTTCATTTGAATTTCCATTGCATTTAGCCTTAAGAGATTATTAAAATAGATCATCATCAATATCCATAGGATTAGGTCATTGATTGGAATAATTCCCATTTACTTTCCCAAGTAGATTTGAAATGTTGGAGGTCCATTATGTGTATCATTTTCTCTGTTTGCATTATTAGATATCTTTTTCCATCATGTCCACAATCAACTACCCTTTGACATTCCTTTCCACACATAGAACATTTACTAGTCCCTTTAAGACAATTTCCTCCATGTTAGATAAAAAACATAAATTATAATGGAGAACTCATCTTCTTTTTAGTGGGGTCTTTAGATTTTCTATTGAATTCCATTTTTCTCTTCTTATCAAATCCATATGGATGATGGGTTACTTCAATATCCATCTCAACCTTGAGAGAATATTGAATGACTTCCTCATAGTTATTAAATTATCATAAAAAAAATTACTTTTAGAGACTTGGTTTTAATCCATTAATGAATCAACTAATTTTACTCTTAGTTTGGATAATAATTCTATAAGTGTACCTTGTTTTGTTAATTTTTTTTATAGGTACCAAAAATTTCATTATCTTTTTTCTTAAGATTACAGAACATCATACCCATATTTTTTGAAGAATATATGGAATGTACTTATCAAAAAATATTTTCTTGTACTCGTCCCATTCTAGGGACATAATTTCATCTATTTTCCTCATATTATTGATAAGATTCCCCATTGATCATCTTCACCTTCCATAAGATAGATTGCTAAGATGAATTTATCAAATTCATAACTTTTTAGAAGTAAAAATTACATTATAATGGTACTGATAAAATATTTAGCTACTAATAGATCAGAAGACCTACCGAATGAATTGGGACACTTCATCATGACGGACTCAATAGAAATTTTCTCCCTACATTTCTCATTTGGAAGTCCTTCATGATTGATATCTTGAGAATGTTTTGGGACAATTTCTCCTATATTTTCATTCCATATCCCATAAAATTTGATTTATCATGATGAAAATCATTACATTTACTGTCATATTCAACATTAATACAGTTCCTTCAGGTTCTAGTCATTGACTAAAACCAAGAGGAATAGTGTAAGAAACTCTAACCCTAATGGTAAAACAACATAATCAATAATAATGTTTAATGTATGGACACTTTAGGTTTTATCATATGCTATTAATTGTAAATTATAAAACACTAGGATTGTATCTTATACGTAGAAATATTCTCTAGGTTGTTACTATGATTTTCTTATTCTATTTTCTAATGGATAACTATACCTTTCCTCTGATACAAACTATGCCAACCCATACATTACATAAATTGATATTACTTGAAAATTAAAGTAGATTCATTACAATAAATAATAAATCAATGACCATACTATATAGGTATATCATTTTTAGAAACTGGGAAGCATAAACAAGTGGTTTATAAAACAACTACATTTCCTCATGCTTATTTCATCATAAATTGACACATTTTTTACATATATTTCTTAATACCCTTAAACATGACTCGGATAAAATAAAAATATTAAATGGTGTTACCAAATTATAAGTATGGCTAAAAATGGAAATAATAATCATATCATAATCATAATACATGAGAACATTAAATTTCAAAGTTTTATCCTCCATAAGAAAGATCCTCATATCATGTTAGGGGGTAATATTTCATAAAAATTAATGTTCATAATCTCAAAAGTCATAAAATAAAAAATAACGATATATGGCCTACACATAAGTATTGAAAGTAATTTAATATTAGTAAGGATCATTTAGAGGACCATCATAGCAGAAAAATTTCATTACTGAACTGGGTTTATATGTCATTCTAGCCCTGTATTACTGAACAATATTTACATGTCCTTCTAGTAATGTATATCTCATGAGATATTAATTTTTAACCAATGAATTGGAGGAAGATACAGGTCCTGCCCATCTCATATTCAAATCATTCTAATGTGATCCAAATAAACCTAAATCATTTATTATAGCATAACCCAAGGAATAAAAACAATTTATTAAACATCATTTGATCATAACATAATCCATATAAAACAAATAGATTTAAAAAATTGAATTACATAATAAACAAAACAAAATAATAATTTAATTATGAATAGACTAATAAACCCTATTTACTGAATTTCTACTTATATGGATTTTAAATTTGATATAAATCATAAAATTTATTCTTAAAGAAAACATCATTTATCCTACAAATACGTTTTATTTTCTCCTAACGCCATGAAATTTTAAATGAAATTAATTTTTTTAAGATAATATTCATAATTTTTAAGGGAATATTCATGTAAATAATGCATCCTGAAAATTTAAAATTCCATTCATACCATATATAATAAAAACATTATTCTTATACTTTTTTCAGAACGTCAAGAAATACATCGTACGAAATACAAAAATATATTCATTTCATAATGCTTAATGAAATTTGACCAATGTGTAAAATTAACATTAAAAAATTTTATAATAATATATATAATATTATATTTTAATAGAACATATATGTAAATAATAAATATTTCCTATTAATTACTTACATATAATAAATATCGGATAATATTGAGATTGAGAATTTATCCCTTACCAAAGGTCTAATATACATTGTATGTATCTAAACCTTCTATATAATGATTTAAATTATATTATTGACTTAATAAAAAATAATAATAATAATTATGATATCAAATATGATTATATAATGAATATCATATTAGTAATATTTTATATCCACTCATTATTCATATATTAACTGCTTTATGTTCTTATGAATGTTTTGTCAGATAAGATCATGTTCCATAACTTTAGATAAAAATATATCCTTTAAAAATGATAGTTTTAAAATTTATATCATATTTATTCATTGGATTCATGTATATAATCATGTTTTCATGAATATCATTTAAAATTAATTTCATCGCATCGTGGAGAAGGTAGATCGTACGTACGCACAACCAATGATTTCATTCCCATAATTGTCGAATGGTATTGAATTAGATGGTGTATAATATCCAAGTATAAATATATGGTTATGAAAATTATAAATAGTAATTATTAATGTTAGTATACCCATCTAATTAATGTTGTGGTGAAAACATATTACACCATGGTGTGGAGTTGGTAATCCCTGCGTACACACGCGTGGGGTTTTCATTTTTTAAAGGATAGATTGAAGATGAAATATAGTTGTTTCTTGATTATAATAAAAAATTCGTATATAATTTATAGTGATGTTATTACTATATATAGAAACAACTAATGAATATGAAGTATAAGAATAAAAAATTTTGAATGAATTAGTAGAAGAGATTACCTCTTCCTCGATGTGCTTCCTCTAAATCACTTCTCAGATCACAAGAGTTGATCATTGATGATTAAAAGAACCAATATAATGTAAATAGGGATTTTGAGAAGAAAAACTGGTTGGGGTTGGCCTATAATGAAATATTTTTGTGTATTAAAGAGGTGAGGTAGAAAGTTCCCTTTTATAATTGAGTTGAGGGAAAATTTTGGAAACTCTATAAATAATAATTTATAATAAAATTAAAAACGACCAAAAAACCAAAACAAAATGTCACATATTTTTAAATGAGATGATATAGGGTTTTAATATCATCATAAAATACATATTTTATAAGTATTTAGGTCAATTTAAACTATATAATTTTAATTAAAACTTATATATTTTATTTTATTTTTAACGAGGGTAACAAATAATTCAATATTAAAAGGGATAAATACTATTTTTTGGTTGTAAAATAGAACATAAATAAATATATTAGATCAATTTTTACCATAAAATTTTATTATATATTATTTAAAATAATAATTATATTTATATAATTTAATAAAACATTATTTTGATATTGAATCAATTATATCAATTTTGACACTATTCAATTTATTTATTTTTTAAAAAATTAATATAATAAAATAAAATCAAAAAAATTACTTTATTATATTCCTAAGTGGTCATGGTACTATATAAAATTAATTATATATGTTATTTAGTAAACATTATATTTACATTAATATTTTTAATAACACTTATTTGATATTTCTCTTAATACAATATTTATTATAATAGTTTTGTGTAATTATTTTATATTCTTACCTGTTGAACAGAAATTACATATAAAACACTATTATGTTGAAATATATTCTAAATTTTAGAATAATAATATTTTTCAAATTTGTCTTAAGTAAAATATAATATTTAAAATGTTAATATTATTAAATAATAATGGTGATAACTTTAACATCTCATTAAATAAAAAAATATAAGTATCATAATACCTTTTATAAGGATCCAAATGGCCCATAACACAATTCTTGGATGATTCTTTTGAATATATACTCAAAAAATAATATTTGGTCAAGTTTTTTGTTCTTATATTGGTTAATACTATTTTAATAAAAAATAAATTATTAATTTTTCATCAATTAAATAATTTCTTCATCATTAATGTATAAGATGTTATGGTAATTATTTATTTTCAAAAAATTTCAAACAAATTTTCATGACAAAGTAAACATTATAGATTTAAATTTTTTATTAATAACAGAAATTATATTTAGCATAACCTTATATTAAAAATCATTTAGTTATTAAAATTGGAGTGAGACATATTTATATTTTCATTAAAGAAAATAAATAAAATGTCATAATATCATCCAAGTGGATTCAAATTGAAACCATTTTCAGCCTAGGATAAATTTCTTTGAAAATAATCACACAATGATATTATTAAATGTGTTTTTGATTAATTTTATAATAGTATTCATTCCCTTAATTACCAAATCTACCCTTTTACCATATTAATAAAACTTGCTGATGTTACAGTTTATAATGGCGAAAAATAAAATAAATAGTTTTAAATAGTTTTTACTTACTAATTCCAAATATTTCATTCATTAAAAAAAAATTAAAACATGGAATTTATAGTAATAAATTGAAATGTAATCTACTTTTCGAAAAAAAGAACCGGTTTTAAAAGATATAACATTGAAAAATATTGAAATGTTTTCACATCTGAATTCAATGTATATTAATGCTAATAAAATAAACTATATTAATTTAAAAAATATATTCCATTTATAATTTAAAACCATTCGATGTTATAATTTAACTATATAAATTATTTTGATTAATAATGTTTTTTCACATAAAATTTCTTGTAATTTACAATTCCTCAAAAGACGAAAGTTATCACAAATTATCAGAAAGTCCACTGATGTAAATATTTTATGTTCCGAATAAAAATAATATTTTTACTTTGTCATAAAAAATGACTAATTTTTCAAAATGATTTTCTAAAATGGGTTATCCATTCAAAGGTGTAAAATTTCCTTTCTAAAAATATAGCATTTTATATATCAAATAGTGTTTATCCATACCCTATGACAAAAATATGAATTGGTTGAATATCAAGAATATATTTTTAATTATATAACACATATATATAATTAATTTCATTACCAAAAGTAATTAAACAAAAAATAAAAACATCTAATTGATTTATATTTTTCACAAAAAAAATTGATAGGTAATGAATTCACAATGCATTTCTACAAGTTAGTTAAACCCATTTCTACAAACCTAATGAATATTATATAATGGTAATTTTATACTAAGGTCATATCGCATTTCATTTAGAATTAATATTGGGGAAATTGAAGTAACTAACGAATAAAAATTATTTAGAGAAAATATTTCATAAAAAACATCAGTGTGTTATAATTATCCTTGAAATTTTTGTGTTGACATTATAAATAGATGAATTTATTTTTAAAAAAATTTACTAAAAATAATGTGTTTTATTAATTCACCTTGAAATATTTTCCAATCACATTTGCCTTTGTTTATTGATTACATGACATGTTTCTAGAGTTTTTTAATTTTTTTATTGATTGTTCACATTGATTCGTTATTGCTTCTTATATACATGACCCTTACTGATAATATGAGATCACCCTTATTTTTTTTCCATTCCACATGAATCCAAGAAGTATACAATGAAATATAATCATGTATATGCTATATGGAATAAATTTTTCCTTGAAAGAAAAAATAATGGTGTATTTATTTTATTTATTTTTAATAGAATTATAATGTATATATAGAGTTTATCAATACTAATAAACATTTATGTCCATTATAATTTGATTCATTATAATCATGCCTATGTAATATTTTTATACACTAGATTTGGGATTCTTATGTTTGGGTCAGTAATTTTGGTACCAATGGATGTTTAGTAGAAACATTGGGAACAAGATTCAGGAAAAAACTTGATTAGAGAACACTACCCTAGGTTATAATTTGTGGATTTTTATAAAATAACATCCCATAATTCTGATAATGTAGATATAATGGTGTTTTTTCTAGAAATATATTCCTATCGGGATACCAGAAGAGGATGTGGTTCAATAATAAATGTATCATGGGGTAATAACTCTGATAATGTGTGTTGGGTTTGACTTAAGTGTATCCTGATACATGAGACTGGGCATTACTATGCAACTAGTTTGACACTCTTAAGGGATATTCTTTGGATAATTATCATTTTCATCAAGACCCATTATGATGTATTTTCAAAGAAAATGAAAATTATATACGTAAGACAAAACATATAACAATGAATGAAATATGTTGTATTAAATCAATGAAGTATTTATATATTGGGGTTGTATTGAAAACCATAGTTTAAATTCTATATAGTGGTTAAATATATTTAAAGGATTTTTAACATATATATTTTTGATATTATATATATGTTCTTAAAAAAGGTAAATATATATGATGGGCGACAACCCATCATGTCCATAAATGTTGTAGATCATGAATCAACAACTGAAGATGGATAGGGGTTTAATTTCCACCACTAATATACAAAATGTCCTTATTAATATGTCATTATTTTTAGTTATAAAATTTGATGAATAAAGATTAATGAGGAACTAGTATTTTTACTTTTCAGATCTATAGATTAGTGTGTTAAACATATTGGTTTAGAAAAATAAATAGTGACTATCTTAATGAAATCTTCTATGGATTTTATGATCAGTAATTTTTTTTGCTTCAGGAAGAGAAATTTATTTTTATATATCCATTTCTAGAAAAAATGGGTGAATTATAAATTCATCAACTCGCAAACAATTTAAGAAAATTATTTGTATTGAAATATATTAGGTAATAATGTTTTTTAATAAACATAGGGAGTAATTTAATTCCTCGACACTAAGAAAATGATCTTAAAAGAATAATGGTGTCATGAGACATTAATTTTTTTTAACCAATAGTCTTTTAATAATCATAGATTTATGTCTTCATGGCTGTCAAATTTTCATTGATCATTCACTTGTTAATGATTGATGATTTAAATCACCTATTATTAATAATTATTCTTTTCCCCCATGTATATATCTCGCGTTTCCACTATTGTTCTCCCACAGAGATAACTAGTTTGATGTAAGTCCATGTGACCTTTGTACTCCCCATTATCTCTTTTCAGGAGGATTTTTTACAAACCCTTCTCATGATGTGGGATTCCTATATAAGAAATATCAAACAATATATTACATTGAATGTGTTAAAATATCACTGATTCAATTTATTTAAGATAGGGAAAATGTAACTTCGTGGAATAATAAAACAAGAACATTGTATTTGATAGTGTGTATAAAACACATCACCAAGTATATAAGGGAATATAATAACCGGATACATTATTATATAATTACTTTTTTCTATAAATTTCATATATTATATTCCCTTAAATGCACAAAAAATTGATTTATGTTTCATTTTACCAAACAACTAGATTCTTCGACACCTTATGTTAAACACAAAATTGATTCTTTCCAAGAAAGAATATATTAATTAAATATTATTATTTAATATAATACCATATAAACTAGCTGTTAAATTATCGTCTAAAAATAGTATTAAATAAATTAATAAAATAATTTTTTTATATAAATAAAAAATGAATTCATTGGTTAAAAATTAATTAAAAATGAATACAATAACCAATTAAATATAAAGGGAATGATTTTAATGAAAACAATTTTTTCTTACAAAGGTATTTTATTATAATAAATTTTAATTTACAAAATTAGTGACATATATTATTGACATATATATATATATATATATGTTATTTATATTTTCTACAATAAAATTTGTATATTCATATAATGTATTTGATAGGCATAAGATATGAAAAAACTCTATTTTTTCGTAAAAACATATATTTTTCTATAAATAGTTTTATGGACATTTAATGGAAAAATAATTTTATATCAAATTTATTAACATGTATAAATTTTATATTTGAAATCAAATTTTGTTTATATATGAAAAATAAAATTATCTAGGGGTGAGTTTTTCATTTTTTATTGAAGATTCGTTTATTTATGGATAGTGAAAAATAATGACTTTTATTTTGAAACTGATCTTTCATGTAAGTAAATTATAAGTATAAATTATATTTATATATTTTTTTTATTAATTAGATAAATAATATATTAATTAATACAATATATCTCATTGGAATCATTTTCACTTTTTAGTTGGATATAATAATATAGAAATCCATTGGACATTTTTAATTTAAAAACCTGCATTTTCGTCTCATCTACAGGATTGATTTTAAATAAATTTATGCCACTTCTATTATCTAAATTTAAAAAAAATATTCAATAATATGAATTATAAAAATTTATAATGTATAATAATTTCATCTTTTTTTCTAAAATTATATTTTGATATTAATTCAAATTATTTAGATTGATTAAGAGCAAAAGTTTCTTAACAAAAGACTATACCATAAAATTAAGGGATAAAATGAACTAGAAACCATTCTAAAATCCATCGGATGTTAATATTAAGAACATGTCCTTATATATATATTTATTTATTTATTTATTCATCATGGGAGAAAGCTTTTAGAGGAATAACATATTTGTAATTTCCTTTCAAAATTTTTACAAGAATGTCACTCCTCCACTATAAAAAGAAACTCTCTCCTGTCACTTATTCAAACCTATAAATACTGTTGTATCACCATAAATGTAATAAAATAAGCATACAAAGTCAATCCCCTCAACTTATTCTCTCTTATTTGGGATGAAATCCACCCAAGGAATCCCTTTTGTGCAACTGAAAAAGAGTTACTTGAAAACGAGATAATGCTCTTCAACGTTCAATATTCATTCATTTACGTAATAAAACCATGAATAATTTTTATTAAACTATTATAAAATAAAATTATTATCCTTATTATAACTATATATTGTTTTTATAATTTATCTACTTACACCTACACATAATTCCAAACAAAATAGTCGAGAACATACTATTCCTGTATGGAAAACTACGGCCTCATGAAATGATGTCATTCGTTTTTCCTTAATCACCTCCCATGGTGGGGAATTACGATAGACACAATTTTTTATATTATATATTTGATATTTTTAATTTAATTAGTATTTTTTAATTAATTATATATTATATTACATTATTATGTCAACTTTTTTGGAATACGATAACATTGTTTGTTCAGTTGAAGACAACCACCTCCTCAAAGTGATTTGATTCATTTACAGTAAACAATGAACATATAAAGATGGTTTTATTTATCCTTTGAGAAATTTATGAAATAAAAATTAAATTGGAATTATTATATACATATAAATGTATATCATTTACTTTTAATTCTTTTAAAAGCAATAAATAAATGAAAATATCAGTCGTGTATAAGTATGACCTACAATCTCTATAAACAGTGCATTTCATTTCCTATATCCAAATGATATAAATTTATATAAATACATATATAATGAATATATAATATATTTAAATCATGTTATACAATCTGATTATGTTGAAATTATTATCAATGTAATAGGAACAACAAATAAAAAGTCAAAACATACCTGAGAAACTGAGCAATTAATAACCCAAATTCTGGAAAATAATGAATTATTTTTGACAAATAGGTAATAAGATATATTTTGAAGATATAAAATGATATTATAAATATGATTATAGTTCTTTTATAAGTTATTTACATAGAAAAAAATTATATATGATGTTAAATAATATTCACCCAAAAGGAAATGTTAGGTACGGGACTTTCATATGATTTTTTACATGTATGAGACAAATTTCATATTCATCACTTACCTCTACTATGTGGTTTATATAATAACAATTTTCATATATTATATAATTAATTATAATAAAGTCATGGTAAATTTATTTTCAATTTTAAATATTTCTTCTAATTGTATTTGATTTATGCATTACTATGTTAAAAAAAATTTCATAACCCAATTTCTTTTATTTTGGTTTTATTACTTCCTAGTTTTAGTTAATATTGTAAGAATTTATGTATTATAACATTTTACAATATATTATTTTATTTAAAAAAATTTAATGTTTATTTTCATTTGAAATAAATAGTTAATTCATTTTTTGTGTCTCATATCAACGTTATGGTCTTTTCAATAGTTTACAAAACAATTTCAATTCCTTAGGTATTGTTTACATGTGACTTTCCATTAGAGAAAATTATATGACCATTTATTTAATATACATTAATTATATTCTCCTTTTTTTATTCATAAACATTTTCTTTTAATATTAACATTTTCAACTCTTTTTTCAGAAAATATTTAAGAAAATATTTATAAGACAACCTGAAATAATTTGTCTTTTTGGGTAGAGAAATTGTTTTCTTCTAAAAACATGATTCCTTAAAAAGTTATCAATTTTTTTTCCCAAACCATAACTATTTAATATATAAATGTTTACCCATATCCCTTTTGATTTTTTTCAAAGGATTATTCTTGTCCTTTTCTGAATTAGGATATTTTATAACCTTTTTACATTATAAAAGGAATATTCATTTTAACTTTTATGTCATGTACGGAGTTACCAATCATTATTTCTATAAGGAAAACTTTGAATGTTTTAAAGGGATTATTTTTTTAGAAAGTATTTTTAAAATTGATTTTAATAGAAAAATATTTTCATAATGTTTTTCAAAATAAAAAGACTTTTTTCCTTAAATATTAGCTTAGAGACCATTTTATAGTATCTCCATTCACCAATGATAATAAACATTTATTTAAACATACATAGAATATGATTTATTGATACTAAAATTATTAATCCTCTAGATGGTTTTTGATTCTATTTACTAATGAGATTATAGAAATTTTGTACTCAAATTATTTAGTTTTCCCTTATTAAATATTCAGTTTCATATGATCATGTAACAATAAAATTTCCATAAATATACGATTCATATACTGTGGATATATTCATTCCCTAAACCATATATCATTATTCACATATAGTTTTTACAATAAAATTTATTTGATTTACTAGAGAAATATTGATAAATATTTTTCTTTTATACAATATAGATATTTGATAAGCCTTATTGTTTTTTAATTAAATATATTATTCAATATATAAAAAATTATTTGGAAATTATTGCTATTAGTTTGGGAACATTTAAATAAATCCATATATGTTGGGATATATTAATGATAGCCTCATTCTTCATCGGTAGTCTCATGAGACAAAACGTGTTATTGATAAACACTTTGAGATTATTGACAAAGAAGAATACCTAGTTTTCTACACATTAATTCAAACAATAATGAGATTATGTCTTGAAGGTAGAGGTATCATGTTCTTGGTAAACATAAAGTCCTATAATTAATAAATAACATTATTAAAATTATTATTATCAATGTTTTTTGCAAAGACACTTTCTATAGATTCGTTTCGTTTTTAGTTTATTGATTAAATGGAATGAGATTAATTTATTTACATTTCTATACTATTTACTCACTTCTTTATCATTTTATTGGTTACATGGAATATTTATTTAGTTTTTACAATTTCATATTGACTATAACCATTAATTTATTATTTCTTCTTCTATACATGACCCTTATTGGGGATCTGATCTCACCCTTTTGTATTTCCTTTTCCTATGATTCCATGAAGTATAATAAGAAATATATGCAGTCTAATTATCGATTGAATAAATATATCCTCAAAATAAATACAATGTTGTAATTACTATATTAATTTATAATAAATCACTTGTTAATTTTTTTTATTTTCCATGACTTCTAAAAGCATATGTTCTTTAAAATTTGATTCCTTCTAATCAACCTAGTGTGATAGTAATATATTTAGATCTAGGCTTACTAGGGATGGGTTGCTTCACATTATGTTGTAAAAAAATATTTTATAAGGGTGATGAACTTATTATATAAACCCCTTAACCTAAGGTATATAATAGAATTCATGAATGTTAGTTATTGTCATATAATTCGATTTGTGGGTGGTTTATCTATATGTCTTTATAATTGGTATCATATTCATGGTTTAGAAAATTTAATAGGTTATGATATTTTAATTTTGTACTCCTAATATATTCAAATTTGTTTTAATAATATTATAATTTTTGAATATTAACATGTTTCTTTATCCAATTATGACTATTCAAAATGTGTCTCCTTAGTAGAAACATCAAATATGTGGTAACAAAAAACCAAGTGGAAAATATCATTCAAAATCAACAATACAAAAATTATATGAATTGTAATTTAGTTATTTTTTTATGATAGATATATTAAAACATTTTATAAATATTGGTGGAATCCATGCTTGATAGAAACCACATATATAGTATATGAACAACTCAATAGTAGATAATTTTATGAGAAACCACCCTTTATAATTTAATTGATCTACCAACTAAGTGGTAGTTGAGGGATGTCCTAATGCTCTTGAAAAGTTGTTTAATGTAATGGGTTGATTGGATCATTAGTATGTTACTCTTTACATAAACCATTTTGATGTTTATGTTGATCAATTTGGATCAATGGATGAGAATAGTAAATAAATAAAAGACACTGATTCGATTTTATTGGAATTATTTAATAATAATTTCCATTATACATATTTTTCTAATGTTTTATTACATTGTATGGAAAATAAGTTCTTGTAATTAATGTATAATGAAGAATATTTAGTTCATTTGATGAAGAAAACATCACCTGATAATCAGTGTATTCCCCAAATTGAATATGATAAATTTATAGTCAAATTAATTGATTTTAATAAGGATTGAAGCCATTATTACAAAGAACAATTCCCTCTTGTAAATTTAAAGCCTATGAAAAATTTATTTATTTAAATGATAAGGTAAAAATAGAGTTTATTAATGACCATACTTTTTATTATAATAAGCGGATTAAGTGGTCTAGTTTTTAAGAAATGTTAAATAATTCATCAATGAAATATGAATGTAAGATAATCATGTTTCCAGTCAACAAAATGTGTCATAAAAGAAATATGGGGAATTTGTTATGAAATTAAGTATGTTCTTCTATTATAGTATGTTTTGGTATATATAACATAATTTTAAAAGAAAATATTATGGTATTGTAATGACCAATTTTTATAAGAATTAAGTGAGTAGTTTTAAAAGTAATTGGATGTGTAATTATGTTAATGTGATTCCAAATGATAGAAAAAATGATGGGAATTGAAAATAACATAAATATAAGGGTATGGGACAATAATTTTTAACTATCTAGGTAATGATACTCCATTTAAACATGTGGTATCTAGAACATTACATGTTCATTGAGATTTGGAAAATATGATTATTGATTTGAGGTTTACACATTATTCACTTTCTGAGAAATGTTCGTGTAAAATAAAAATTCCACCTTATGAAATTATGACATGAATTTTATTGAGATAATATTTGCTGTAGAATTAAATATAAATTAATTTAAAAATACTTCCATGTTATAATCTGTTTAAGAATTTTCCATAAAGAACTTTTTTCCTCCACCATTGTTGATATATAAGTTATTTTGGTTATGGATTGAATTTCATTTTTTAAAAAATATATATTTTATAATGAAAGAATTTATTTCTTTTTAAAGAGTTTTATTCTATTCCTAATAAGGATTTAATATCTTTGATAACATATCAATAATATGAGAAAATTTTAAAATATTAAAATAGAATATTTCGTTCTAATATTTTTGAAAATAAGGGAGCAGTTCAGATTAATGATGTCTTGGTAGTAACAATATGTTAGTTTTTTTTCTAATGTGTTTCCTAGGATTATATAATATCATGAATTTTAATATACAATTGATTAAATTACTATTTTAACCCAATTTTGAATCCCCCTTATATTATTTTACAAATAGAGCGTATGGAATTGAAAAATAATTACTAGAATTTCTTGATAAGGGTTTAATTCAACCAAAAATATCAATCTGGTGCGCACTTATATTGTTCACTAAAAATCGAATTGTTCCATGAGTATTTTCATTACTTTTGGAAAATTTAAGAATATAATTATTAATAGTATGTATTTTTTTCCTGGAATATATGAATTAATTGATTGGTTTAATGGATATTTTTATTTTTAAAGGTTGGACTTTAGTCAAGGAGTCCTCATCTGATGGTGGGGGAGGATAACATCACTATGATATAATATCGAACATGGTTGGGCGCTTTATGTGTGTTGATTCCCTTAAATTCTCGGTTAGCCATCCGATTAACCCAAGGATGTGCGTGGAGTTTGATACCTCGAGAGCGCCAGTGGAGACGATTTGGATTGATGTTGCAGAGGATATTAGATGCAAGCCGTCAGTGATCTTTGATCAATGGATGGATTTTTGTTCGATGTTCCGTAGACTGGGACACACTATGTCATGCTACCGCCGTGATGGTCACCAGAAAGCAGATCCTGTGAAGGCCAAAGATGTTTTGAAAGTTAGTAATGGAGGTGCTCATGAGCCTAGAGGAAATGGGTTTAGTATTTATGAACACTCCTCAGCTACTGTGAAGTAGGATGAAAATCCATTAGTGTCTAATGTTTTTAGCAGGCTCAAGGATGATATTAGGGATAATGATTTTGGTACTCATGTTGGTAGGGGGAAATGGAACCCTCCTTAGATTTCCGAGAAAATGCTAACAGTGGTGGACACCAATTCACAGGGCGTGGACTTAATCATTTCAAAAGTGCAGATGACGCTGAGCTGTCCCTCGGGATCAGCACTGAAATGGTCAGTGATGATCCATTCTCTTGAACCAGTTATCAGCCCTGGAGGAGGCTGAGAATGAGGAGTTTAAATCAGGTGAAAAGGATGGGAAGGTTGTTTCCTCCTTAGGTGATCATCCTCGGAATTTTAAAGACTCAGTGATCACTCTGGACTCCCTATTCAACTGGCTGAAGGCAGATCTCGCGGGGCCTCCCAGCGGTAGGATGCAGGAGAGAGAAGTCAAATCCCATCATGTGGAGGTCCAGGTGGAAGGTGAGGTGGATGGGGGCCAGTCCTTGGACCGCTCGTCTGGCAGTGAGCAAGTGGAGTTGCTTGGATTGGATGCTGAGAAACAATGGAAGGGCAGTGCAGATGTCAGTAAGGGAAGGCAAGGGTCTGATGGGGTTGCACCTATTATAACTAGAGGTGAGCAGATGGGGGATTTGGGTTCGTTTCAGTTGACAGTTCCCTTGCTCAATAGTTTCTAAGGTTGCCCAGAGGCCGATTTGAGTTCTGATTCAATTACTCCAGGTGAGGATGTTCGGGTCAATGGGTTGGCTACCAAAGTTCATGAACCTATTGGCTCATCAGATGAGGTCTCAAGCATAAGATGTGATAGGGACTCCAGGTGAAGGAAGAGGATGAAGGACTACTCTTCTCTACCCCCTCCTCTTGATACCCTCTCTGCAAAGAAAATGAGAAAGATGATGATAGACACATAGGCTTTGAGACAACAGAAGCTTGAAGTTCGTGATGATCATCCCACGGTCCTGTTGTTAAGCTCCGAAGAACATGTGATAGGACAACCTGTTTTGATCAATTCAATTGAGGAGGAGGCAGCTAAAATGATGGGGAGGTATCTTGAGGTGTCCCTCAATGAATAGGAATATACATGGATTGACAAACAAGATTCAATTTTGGTTGGAGGCTTCAATCAAGGCAAGATCAGTGTAGAGGAGTACATACAATCTTGGGAAAAGATGGGCATTGAGTTTGAGAAGCTGATATTGAAAGGAGCTAATTTACAGTTCGCATCCTTAGCGTGGAATCTATTTAGGAAAATTGATTCGGGTAACATCATGTTTATTTGTAAAATTTCTGATTAAGATATTGGCCTCAGGTAGATGGATTATGGGTAATGGTTTTGTGAGCATTGTATTTCTGGGGTCCCTTGTTCTTTGGATTTGTTGTATGGTTATTCTCAATCCCCGCATTCATCTTGGACCAACTCCGGATAAGAATCAAAGCAAGAAGACTTCATTGAGGCAGATCATTGGATTGGGATGCTGAGAGGGTATGGCGTTGCCATCGTTTCTGTGCCCGTGCATCTGCACGAGACTGTCTACTGAGGGTCTGTATCACTAGAGGCTTTTCATCATGACATTATTTCTTGGGTGGGCCATGACCAATTGATTTTTGTAGATGTTTTTGGTTGTTCTCATAATTGTTGTGGTTTCTCAGGTTCTCCTAAAAAGTGTATTATCTTTAATAAATAATAAATTTTCACTCATCCTTTGAATTGAATATAAGATTAGGTAATTCTCTTGTTTTATCCCTTCCATCCAAAAATATTGACATTGTTATCTATAAAAATGATTATTTTAAGGGTATATATAATGTTTTAATGAATAATGATTAGGTAATTTCTTATAATACATTTCAATAAAAACCCATGAGAAACATTATCCTAAACATGACCATAAACTTGAAGCTATTGTTTTTTCATTAAAAAAATTAGACAACATTTATATGGTCTAATGTGTGAAATATATATATATTAAAAAAGTATAAAGTATATATTCTCGTAGATATAATTTAATATGAAATAGAGGATCTGGATAGAATTGATAAATGATTATAACTACATAATTCCTTATCATCCTAGTAATGAAAATAGTATATCTAATGCATTTATATATAAATATAATTCATAACTAACTAGAATATGTTTGGAAGTTGATCCTTTGGTTAATGATTTTATGGATTTTTTAATTGAAATCATGAATTCAAGAACACCTATTGCTTTTTTATGTTAGAGTAATTTAATTTGTTATAAAAAAATTATGCATACTAAGATGGGAAAAAACATATTACATGAAAAGGTATAATGAGTTGGGAACACAATTTTTCTAATAATTAATTTTTGAAAATCATTTATTTTTAGATTCTTAAAAATATTATGTGTTTCAAGTGACCCCAATTTTGTAAAAAGACTATTGATTGACACTCATATCTCCCTATATTCAATTAAACCTTGATGAAAAAAATGTATAAATACCTATGGGAAAATTTCTAGTCATAAGGAATGGTGATATATATTACAAATCATATGACAATATATTAAAACATTCAATTGGATGAAGAAAAATTATAATTAATGAATGTAATGATCTATCCTTTTTCTATGAGAAAATACAAATTTGAGAATATTTTAATGTATTTTGGGGTAGGATTACCACAATAATATCATTTAATCATATGATTTTGGGAATTAAAGATCTATTAACTATATAATCTCATTTTATTCTTATTTAATATAATATTCCAGTGGATAAATTTTCTTTTATTTATATTAAATATGAAATTATATTAAATTGATTCTTTCCTTCCATTATATATGATCATGATCATATATTCTCTTATAATTTATAGAAATGAGGGTAAAATATATTGGGTACTGAATTTAATTTCATTAAATACATTTATCCTCTATATAATGGGTAGTTAGTGTAAATAATTAAAAAAAAGTATGATATGTTTCTGAAATTCGGAATATGTTATCATGGAATTTGGGATCAACGTCTTACACCGGTTCACTTAACATATAATAATAATTTTTATTTTTATATATATATACCAAATTTTGAGGTATTAAATGTAACGTAATATCATACTTTATATTTTTTGGATCAAAGTAGGGAATGCTATTTTTAGGAATAGAATTTGTTAAAAAATGGCTGAGAATGTAACCATGATTCAATAGTATATGAAGACTATGCAATGTACCCCAAAAATTTATGTATATAATTAGAGGTGAGATATTTCATTCATTATAGGTGATCATAAAATTTTTATTGTAAATATTTGGAAAAGTGTGATTTCTTTTGGTTAAAAGAAAATGTAATTACATGGTTCAATCGACCAAAATATATTCTATATAATATTAGATCTATTGAATACTATGTTTCCATTACTATGAGTTTATCATGAGTACATGACTTATTCCATGTTTGTTATAAAGAAAACATGTATCAAATACATCTCATATATCCATACCTAATGAATTTGAATTTATAGATAATAATTCATACATGTAATAGTATATTAATAGTCATGACCACAAAGAGAAAGTTTTACGGACTAAGAGGATTCACAAGGTTATGTTTTTGTGGAAAAAATATACCTCTGGAATAAAAATAAGTAAAGTTGAAAATGATATGATGCAAAAATAACTTCACCTTTTTATGAATTGAGTAATAATTAATGGATAAAATTTCCAAATATTGGGAAGAATTTAACAACTTTAGAAATGTTAATAGTAAATAAATTTCAATCTTATTATTTTTCATTAATAATAATTTATAGAGCTATATTCATTATAATAATGTTAGGTAATTTCCAATTAACGAGGAAAAGTTTTTATTCTTATTAAATTCATTTTCATATATGATAGGATTATTTAAACCTTGATTAATAAATTTTAAAATACTTATTTCAATAAATTAAAATTTTTAATCAAATCATATAAAATTTTTAATTGATAATAATTTTGGGATTTTTTATAAAAATATTAATTTTTCTATAATTAATATAACATACTATTTTTTAAAAACAATCACTTATTATCAATAAATATAATAATATAAAAATTAAAATTTTATCTTGAAGTAAAATAACTATCATATTATTATAAATAAAATTCTTGATTACATAAGCATCATCAATATTCAATATTTTATTGTGTGTTAATTTTTTTTTATTAAAACTCAGTTTTCTAAAAATATATTTTGTTTATGTTTTATAAATTTATATTAAATTTTTTTCCACTTCTATAAATTGAGTTATAAAAATTGGATTCCATATTTAGAACTGGATATTTAATATTTTTTAAATATGATACTTTTCTTATATGGAATACAAACCACTATAAGTATTTTTACCCTTTAAAGGTGTAAATTGGTCATCTAAGGTTAAAAATAATGCGATATAGAATACAAATATCATGAAAGAATTTATTTATATTAATTATTATGTTAATTATTAAAAATAAAATCTATGATTCTATAATATAGTTTTTTCCCACTTAATAGTGATTAATAATTTCAATTTTTTATGTAATGTATAAAGTCATATATATCACTCTCGGGACATTAATATCTAAAATATTTTGTGATAGGGGAAAACTAGTTATGATAATTTAAAATTATAGATTTTATGTTTTAATGAATTTATATTTCATGAAAATTTATTATGAATGTCTATAAATGAAATAATTTCCTTTAATACTTATTCAACACAGACACAATAAATATTAATGTAATAGAAAATTAAATTAAATGATTTTAGAAAATTTAAATTTAATATAAATTTGATGAATTTCTTATTCCCTTGAATTTTCAAGAACTATATCACATATTAGTGAGGTTTTAAAATTAAATTCCAATTTACATTAATATCTTGATTTACTTGAATTCAAATAATACGAGTAGTCCTAGAATTGACTATTATGGTATAATATGTTATATAATATATAATTTTACATTTTATAATTAATAAAAAGTCTTTCTTCAACCAATATAATTTCATATTTTCTATAATATCATCAATTTTCCATTTATGTGTCTATTTTCCATTTATAGTAACATTTATGACTCCTAATATTTAAAAAACAATGATATCATGTTAATCATAAAAAGTGTTAAAATTTGATAAAAACTAACAGATAAATGATAAAACATGACATAAAATTGGACATTTTTTATTGGATTAGAATATATTGACTCATCATTGTACAATAATTATTATTTATCACTTCAGTTAAATTTTCAATTAAAATTACTTTATATTAATTTATTACAGTATGTAATGCCACGAGTTCACATCTCCTCACATATAAAAGGGAACCAACTCTCTAATCATCCTGACACCTTTTGACAACACTATTTCAGAAAAATCATCATCCAATATCACCCCAAAATACATAGCCCTATGCAATTAGGTTGGGTCTCACCAAAAGACTAAATAAATAAAGGTTTAACTTTAATCCAATTTGGGTATCAGAAGAGAAGGTATATGTCCTAACCTACTTATTTAAAGTTTATTTGTTCTTAAAAAATCTTGAAATATTTCTTAAACATTATGAAACAATAATATAAATATATCAAATATTTTATAATTCTATTACAATTATGTTATTGAATATTTTTATCTCCTTTTCATCATATAGAACATGAAAACATCACTCATTCATATATATGGATTACCCCATGCCAAAAGTTATGTTTTCGATTTTTCATTACCACCTCAAAAGTAATCCACTATCACATTACCATTTGTAACATAACATTACATAAAAGGATAGTTGAAAATAATTCGAGTCATGATATGATAAGAGGGGATGCGGGATAATATAAGAAATCATAAGGAAATTATGGATTATTCTATAATTAAACTCGACAAAAACAACTCTACATAAAAAAGGGAAATTTTTTACATTTGGTCACGATTATTAATATTATTTTATTTTATATAATGATATGTAAAAGATGATAATTTATTAATTTTAATTAATATAATTTTTTTAGAGAGATAAATAAAATAATAAATTTATTATAACTTTTTATAACAGATTTATTTATTATCTTAATTCCATTTTAATTTTTATTATTGAAGATATAAGCTTAATAAACTACGGTATTACATCATTTTATATAAAAATATCTCAAATTTAAAAATTAAATTTCCTAGAATTATATTAGATTAGTATTTTGGGAATCATGGAAACATAATCTTCTATCAGGGTGAATAATCTTTCGCTTCAATCTTAAATATCATTCTCATTAGAGCTACGACATAAAAAAATTTATAGCATGGGGAAAGGAAACATAATAAATGGGTGAGTTCATATGATAAGTAAGGGAAGGTAATAGGGATATGAAACTATAAATGGGAATAAGATTATGAGAATATGATCATAAAATTAGAATATCATAACAAACATATCAAATATCATAATCAAGAGTCATGTAGTAAATATTTGCTGTTAAAAAGACATGAATCATGTGCTCTTTAGGTTTCCCTTAACCATGATGTGCACACCTTCATAATTTAAGCAACAACCCTAATAAAATGTGACGCTTAATGACTTTATTATTTTAGGCCTCCATATCTCCCTAAGGGGACTCTCTAATGTTTCTAGTGAATACTTCATCTTTTTATATTCCAATATTTTTTAATTTTTATAAATAAATTAATGATGATTATAACATAAAATAAGAATAAGACAAATAATTTGTGTCATATTGAAAAGAACTAAAAATAAAAACCAATAAATTAGGAATCATTTCCAAAACATATCAGGCTATATAATAGGGACTACAGCTACTAGGTGGGACACACCACCTTCCCCAGTCATAGCCTGATCCTTATTGTGGATTAGGATAAACCATCTTTCCCTAGTTGATAAATATCATTAAGTTGTTCCTCTCATTATAATATGAGTTATAAATTATTATTCAATGCATTTGGTGGATATAAAAGTATCAGTAAGATCTATTTTAGGCTCCAAATCATATAAGTTGTGATAGAATTACCTGATACTATCTAGGTCCCCCATTGTATAGCTACAACTAGCTTACCCAGCACTATTTGGGTTGCCCCATCATATCCATATGGGGACTAATGAGTGTTATCCAATACACTCTATTTTTTAAGATTTAGTGGGCTTACACAACACTATATGGACCACCATATCATATAAGGTGTAATAGGATTACATGAGGCTATCCGGGCTACCCCAGTGTATATGTTGTAACGTGATTATCCGATGGTATATGGTCCACCACCAAAAATAATATAATTCCATATAATAAAATAATAATATCATTAAAAGTGATTTAATATCATCATAATACTCAGAATAAAAATAATTATTTCATAACATGATTAACCCATGGAAAAAATGGGTTTCATGTCAATCTCAATGAAACATGAATTGGACAGAGAAGAAACGTGTTCCATAATCAGCATGAAATAAACATATAAAAAAATAATAGAATGAATATTATAGGTTTACATGGATCATATCACAATAAATTTATAAACTGTATCAAATTACATCATCTAGTATGGGGAAGGATGTTGAGGGATTAGTAGGAAAATAAATTTTCATCGAAAAAAAACACTTTTTAAAATGTATTAAATTTTTACAATTCTATTGTTTGAAAAATAAATTGGAAACTTATAAAAAATCATTATAAATAATTTATAAATTTCTTGATGAAATTAATATTTTATTAAACCAATTCTTTCTAAAAAACTAAATATTTACAAAACCCTTTCGCTTGAAAATATTTATTAAAACTTGTAATGGAATCTATGAAAAACATTAAAATCAGATTTAAAAATATAAATAATTATTAAAACACGCCTCATTAAAAACAATTTTAATAGGTAATTAAATTATTTTTCAATTTTTTTAGAAAATTTTATTTTTTAAGAACACATATTTCTACCTGAAAAATGATATTTTTTTGGATTTACATAAAACACATTTTAATTTATGTGTGTACCAAATAGTGAAAAATGGTTTAGTTAATTTAATATATAATTAATAACCATATGAGAAAAATATTCTTGAGGTTTCTAGAGAGGTAAATCTATATATTTAAAAAATGGAATGATAATCATAAATAAACCCGATAAATGAGGATATTAGAGGAAAAACTGTCACCATTTTGCTAACAGTGAATCACAATCCCTATTAAATAATAATATTACATGGTGCTAAAAATATCAATAAAATATTTATATTCATGATATTAAATGTTAAATTTAAGTATATATGCCTCATAAAAAACATTTTTTTATAACATGACAGGTGTCTCAATGAAGTAAAATTATGAAAACATTCCATTATAGATTTATTATCTTTTCAACTATAAACCACATAAAAACACATATCATCTGATGGATATTTAAAAACAAATAAATTTAGTTATAAGAATCATATAATACATTCATTCAATGAAAATACACTAAAAAATAAAATATTAGTAAATAGGGTATATGTATCATTAAATAATATTTAGACTATAAGTTCTCTTTCTACTTCAGTAACTTTTCATTCCTGAGATCTATGAAATAATAACAAGAATTGAAACATTGAGTATCATTAAATAAGGGAAATTCATGAAATAAAATTTAATCTGTTATTATAAACACCACACAATATGAATAATTTTTGAATATTGAACACATCTCCTAGAAATAAATGTGAGACAAAAAACCCATACCTTAAGTACTAACATTCATTATAAATGTTCAAACCTCCATGTTTTGGGTAAATCATTATTTTTTGCACCATTGGGATTCTGTGGGTGTATATATGAAAAAATCAATTCATGTATGATGATTTTTGTGAATTTGGATAATTATTTAGGCAACAATTATTCAAGACAAATGGCATGAGAGAGGTGACGAATTCAATACAGAGAGTTCCCTTTTATGGTCGATGGGTATTGCAATTCTAGAAAATATAAAAAAGGAAAACACTATTGAGAGGTATTAATTACTTATTGTTCCTCCAATAAAATCCCAAATTCAATCCAATTGAGAATTGAGTTGAGATGTGACTATCAAAATGTCTTTTAAACAAATGTATAGGTCATTTGGCTATTTATGTTTCATTCTTAACATTAACGTAAATTTATTTGGTTCCTTAATATCTATAATTATTATTAATTACATTCATTATATTTATTGTGAAATACATTGTTTTCCAAAATATGAATTATATATTATTATTATTAAAAATACAAGATCAATTTTTTTAAATTATAAATATAGAAGTGTATGAATATATTTTTATATCAATCACTTTGACAGGATGAAACGATGAGTTCTTGATGTTAAAAGTTTAAACGATTGAAAAAATTTATTTGCAATATCTATTTTAAGTTATTTGAAATAATATAAATATTATTAATGGATGTATATATAAACTAATTAATAATTAAAATAATTTAAAATATAATTTAACTGTAAAATTAAATTATATGAAAATTTGGTTATCAATTAAATTTATTTATTGTTTACAATTTATCTAAATTTGAAACTACTAAGAAAAATATAACAAAATCACCCTAATATAATTTTTATGTTCTACACACATAAATAAACATTAATTTTTCAATTAATATTTTTACAATTTTTAAAAATTATATTTAAAATTGGTGTAATATTAAAAGTCTGTAAAGTTACCCTTGAGAAAAAAAATATTAGTTTGTGTAAATTTGGTAATATTCTTATCGCTTATCTTGAATGAGTAAAAGATGAATGTAAAATAGTTGACTGAATGAAATATAAATATATAAATTTTTTATGAAAATGTATTTTAATGAATTTATTTAGTTAAGTCGTTTTTATTAAATAAGTACGTTTTCAGCACCCAATATTTAAAAAAAATTAAACGGGATTTATTTTCATTTATAGTAAATTTATAACCAAATAATTCTTTCATATATACACGTGTAAATGATATTTTCACAATTTAATTATTCTTATAAATGACCTCTATTCTAATTTCTTGGTGAGAAATATAATAATATTTCAATAATTATATTAAAAGTACATTTTTTTGGTAAAAGAAGTTCTTGAGTATTACTTATGATATCAATGGAACTCAAAATTGTATGTAAGAGAAGCCAAAAATTGTGTTTAAAGTCAAAAAATCTAATATATGTGTTTAATGTATCATAATAAAAAATTTGTGTTGAGGAAAATCTAAATCAAACATAGATCATTCATATAAGAGAAGTAATTATCAGTATTGGATGAAATGAATACATTGAAAACGTTAAATTAACTTGAAAAGAATATTTCAAAAAATCTAGGGGTGTTATATTCCTCCCATTAAAATAAATTTCACCTTCAAAATCATATGGGTCCGTAATATTTTATTTATTTAAAGATCATTCCATGGAATCCTATAAGTGAAAAATTAATTCAAAAATTTCATTTAAAATAGAAATTTGGGAACATAATAGTTACCCAAAGAAACTGAAAAGATGGTTTACACATTATATTACATAAGTGGAAAGTAAAAAAAAGACATGGAAGAGAAATCAAACATTATTAATAGATGGAAATTGATTGAGAACGTGGATAAAAGAAATTTAATGATAAAAAATCCATAACCCCAAGAGGAATGATAAAATTATTTGATATCATCAAAAATGAGTTTAATGATTCAAAAGTTTCTTTAAATTCTATTATCTTAAAGTTTATGAGTTTTTATAAGGTCATATATTTACATTATTTCATCACAATATCACCCTTTTTGGTTCCTTGACTGATTTCCACTTCATCATTTATTCCAGGAAATTATAGTGGTTTTATTATTCTGGAAGCATTAGTGGATCATAATATCAATTAATAGAAATATATATTATTTCCTCTATCTTTATTATAAAAATATGGTTACCACATGTTATCAAATATACATAAATTATCATAAGGAAAAATAAAAAATTTATATCTAAATTCATATTTGATGATAATAATTATCCATTCCATAAATATAAAACCGTATAACCCTTCCAAAATCTTATTCACTATTTATTCCTTAAATAATCTTTTATCATATATAAAAAATATTTGTATTGGGATATTGGGTCCATCCTTGTAAAAATATAATATCAAATGTGATTTTTATTTTTCTTGAATCCATGTAGAGGGAAATGATAACATGAATCTTAATCATGGATGAACAATAATATTTTTATAAGTCTTACTAATAGAAAATAAAACCTGAAAGTACCCAAATAAGGAGAGGAGAAAATTTTGCACCAATTATCTAGATTAATTTCATTCATTGTTTTGTCAAATGATTTCCCATTACCCTTTCTCATCATAGTTTTTTGTGACCCATCATAAACATTAGCCCCTAGATTAGTGAATTATGTTTTATTATTCCATAAATACTTCCACTTGATATAGCACAGTGTAGGTGCAGAATTAGTTTGAATTCTCTTATCCTTAGTCTCATTAACCATCCTATTAATCAAATTTGGACATTCACAGATACTATAACCATACTTTACTCATTTAAATCATATCCTAGTTCTATTAAAAAAATTACCATGATTCATCTTCCCACATATATGGGACATTGATACCTTAAAATTATTTTCCCTTCTTGAGTTTACATGGGGCTTGATCTTCCTGATCTTATAAAAACCAAATTAATCGTGGGAATATCCAATTTCCATTTTCTATATTTATTTAACTCAAATATAATTATCTATAAAAACTGAATTATCATAGATCTGGGGCCTTTTCAATACAATGTTTCAGGCCACCAATGTATCAACTGATTTTTCAATCATAGATGGTGGTCAAACCAGAAGTTTACCTTAAATTCCATATAAAATTATCTCTATTGTAACTAATAGATTAACCATCCATTATATTTAGATAAAATAAATTCTCTGATATTTTTTTACATAATACAAGTGAAATAAATTATGAATAATATCTTCTTAAACTACTCGCATTCCATATATTCAATTATCTATTTTTTCCCATGCGTTATTAATAAGATTCTACCACTTATTCACTTTTCCTCTGGAATGATAACCATGAAATATGAATTTTTCATCATCCAATGACATAATAATGGAGAATAGCTTTGTAGTGGTGTTAATCTGTTGTTCATAAACTAGTGGAGTAGTTGAACCATTAATAAAATGGGGATGTTGCCTTGTGAATGACTCAATAGAACATTGTATCCTAATTTTCCCACTTTGAAGTTCAACATGATTTATATTTTGAGAAATTTGTTGAACCATACCATTAAATTTTTTTATTCCTAATCCAATATAATATTTTATTTTCATGATGATAATCATCAAATTTTCAATTGTATTTATAATTAATATAGTTTTTTGTTCAATCCATTCACTAAAACTAGAAAGAAAAACAACATTAATAAATATCTTAGAGGAAAAAAATAATCTGGAGAAATGACTTCTATTATTTATAAATCATAACACATAATTATTAAATATATGACTCATTAGTTCAATCCCAGTTCTTTTTAAGTCATTATCTATTTGTGTCCCTCATTATGGATTTGAAAGAATTTTTGAATTCTCAAATCATATCCCCTAAGAGTGTAAAAATTGGTGAACATAAAGGATCATTTTCATGAACCAGTTCTTGATCTTGTCTTGCTCAGTGTAGTGTTTTTGGGTTTTTACCCCTATGTAGATATTTCCCAGATCCGCATCCAATTTTATTGTCTGTAAAGGGATGTATTTCATTGAATCCATATTATATATTTTTTTAAAAAGTCGTGCACATTATATTATTCCTTAACTCATCTATAAACATATACTTATAGGAATCCCTAAGCATATCCTTAAAAATATCCCTAGGTATCTCAATAAAATTTTTCATCATAGTTTCAAAAGTATAAAAAATCCTTTAATTTGATAAAAACTATAGTGAAATAGGAATAACATAAAAGGATATTTCATTATTTTAGATTAATATTATTCACAATACCAATTTACATGCCTGGGGACTATAATAGTTTAGTGTCTTCGAAATCATAGAAAAATAATCTTTTATATTAGTGAATGATCATTAACATCTCTATTTCATCTCTTCCCCATCAGTGATCCCTGATAAAAACCCTTCTTTATAACATATGGGAAGGGAACATAAGAACTGGGGGAGTTCAAATTCTTAGTAATTATAAACAATGGACATATGTAAGAATAACATGATCATAAGGGTAAGATAACCTAACCATAACAATACCTGATCATACTGAGAATAAAAAATATCTTTAACAAGTGTCTCACATATGGATTAGTAGTTCATAAGACATGACTCATAATTTAATCAAGATCATAATCATGGAAATAATAACATATGAAAAATACATGGAATAATTTTTATACTTATAAGAATGTAAAATCATTTCCTAAATGTCAAGGCTCAATGCAAAAACATATCTTGTATGTTCATTGGGGAATACACCTACATGGTGGGACACACCTCCATCCCCAATCACTACCCTTCCCTTATAGTGGATCAAGATACACCTTTTTCCCATATTAGATCAAGACCATACACAATTTCTCATCATTATATTTTGAGAATTAAATCTTTAAAAATGAATTAGAGAGCTATATGGGCCCATGGTGTCCTCTATGGTTTGTACTATCTAATAATTTATAACATGCTTATAAAGCACTATCTAGTTCACCCCAATTTATAATATATAATGGGATAACACAAATCTAACTGTTGGGAAAAAATCCCTCAAGGTATCATTGAAGCATTTTTGAGGAGATTGTATTTGTTGACAAAGTGGACATCTGTGTTGAGATTTTTGACAAAACAAAGCATTACATACAAATTTGTTGACAAAGGGGATTTCACGGTGGCATGTCGAGTTCAAGAGATGTGGTTAATGATAAATGTTTTATTCAAGAACTTCGACAAAAGAATGGATGATCTCTAGGTGGTATAAAAAAGAACAGATATAAGGTGGCGCCGTTTTCGAGTGTTTTCCAAATTTTAGGGTCTGAAAATTCACAAATGAATATAAGTGGTTTTTGGAAAGGGGACATGAGAATCGTGTACTTGAAGGAATTAATACATGTCCACTATATGTTTTTCAAGATTAGATCATCAAAATATGGCAAAGGGATAAGGGTCATGCAAGTATTGGGTTGGTCGCGCAGGTGAATTGCGCACCGAGAAAGGACTTGGGCGCAAGTGCCTATGAAGATTGGAAAATTGTGCGCCTATTGTTTTTCAAGATAAGAACTAGAAAATATATCAATGGGATAAAAGCGCCTAATTTAGGAAGTGGGTTACGCAAGTGACTTGCAGGGGAAGACACCTGTGCGCGGAGACTTGCGGTCCGAGGGTAGACTTGGGCGCCACTGCATAGGGTGTCCAAATGCCTATAAATACAGGACCCTCACTCCTCATTTTTCATGGAGTTCAAACCATAGATATATTAGAGCTCCCATCGCGTAGATTTTGCGGTCGTACAAGTGGTGTGTGGTCGCGTAGGTGGACTTGCGCGCCCGTGTTTGATGTTTCGTGCCGGTTGGTAGTTGCGTGCCAATATTGGCTTTGGCGTAAAAGGGGTTGAGTCACGCAAGTTTGGAGTTGCATAAGATTGTGCAGCGCAAGAGATTGAGGTAGACTTGTGTTCCAGTTTTAACATGTGCACCAATACTTGCACGTTGGATTAGACTTGTGTGCCAAGTAAGGTTGATTCACAGTGGTAATTCAGGGCTACGTGAAAGCTAGAAGATTTCTCAATACCTTCAGTGCAATGAGAGATTTATCTACAGATGAAGGTTAGACTTCAAAAAATCATCTACATACAGAGGAAGATGCAATCCTTCCTGAAAATGAAGAGACCTAAAGGTCTATAAACTGTGAGTGGATCCTATCCGGAGTAGTGAGAAAAGGAAGAGGAAGAAGGTGATCATATCCACCGACAATGAGCCAGAGAGAGAGAAATAGGGAGTGACCCTTGGTAAAGTAGTTAGCTGACCCTAATGCTTGTAAAGTAAGTGAGATTGGGCAACATGACTGTTCCTGAACTGTTTCATCCACATCTAGTGAAGAATTGTGGAATTTGGGACGACCGGAATCATGTCGGCGTATGCTCATTGGACATAGCCCAGTGAGGGTGAAACAAGTAAAAATCTATGTGTCTTCCTTATTACTTCCTTGAATTTCAATTAAAGCATCATCATCAGATAAATAAGTAAATGAGTGATCTTAATAAACACAAAAGTGAAAACAAAGTGACCCTTGTAATATAGAGGTCAAGATCCAGTGGGGCACGACGAACTTTGAAAAAGAATATCCAGACCCTGATTCACCCCCCCCCCCCTCTCATGGTATATATTCCTCTATTGGTCCTAACACTATCTCGTCTACCCAATCATATATTCTATAATTGGCTTACCTAAGGATATCTAGCATCCCCCCATAGTATAAGATGTCACAGGAGTAACTAGTGCAATCTGGTCCACCCCATCACATATGATATAGGGAGCTTACCTAGCCCTATCTAGGTCGCTCCATCATAGAAGTTATAATGGGATTACCTTGAGATATCTAGGCCACCCCATCATATAAAATATCTCCATTAACCACAACATGAATAATGTAATAATATCATTCATATCATCATAAACATTAAAAACTATTTATTCTTTCATAACATTATTATCCAATGGAAAAATGGGTTTCATGTCAATTTTATTTAATCATGATTGACATGTTGTTATGAAATATATTCTATAAACATCATTCCATAAAAATATTAAACATTTAGAGTAATAATATTAGTGGTATCCTTGGATTATATCATATGTAAATCATAAACTATATCATAGAACATTATTATATATGGATAAGGATGTTAAAGGATCACTTGGAACAAAAACATTAAATGAAAAAACAAATTTTAAAAAATATAACATTTTTGAACTCATTTTAATTTAAAAACACATTTAAAACACAAAATGTAATTATTAAAATTAATTAAAGACTTTTCCTAAAAAATAACCTTTCGGTATTGAAAATTTATTTTTAAAACATAAAACATTTTGAAAACCATTTCCTCTTAAAATAACCAAGTCAAATTAAAAATGAATATTTTAAAAATATATAATTCAATTTTTACAACATCATTCATTTTCAATAAACATTTCTTTTTAAATTAGCTCAAAATGATATTTAAAACATTTTTTGAAAATATATTTTTGTAATCAAACATATTTCTAGACATACAGAGTGATAAGGTCTAATTTTTATGTAGTGGAGAATAATATTCATCTGAGTTATTGATAGATAGATTATATAATTTTATCACTATAAGATTAATTAAAAAAACATGATAAATGATGAGATTGCAGCAATAAACTATTAACATTTTGGTAACATTGAATCACAACACCATGAAATGAACAAAAATATATGAAGCTCAAAATACCATTACAGAAATTATATTCAGGATATTTAATTTCAATGGGATGTATATACTCCATGTACAATTAAATAGGTGCATAACATGTCATATTTCTTATTCAAGAAGAATTGAGAAAAGGTTACTTTAAGATTTGGTAACTTTTGAACCATAAACCACATGAAATATGAATCTTAAATGGATATAAACATATACATAAATTTAAGGATAAGAATTATAGAATAAACTCATATTTATTTTATACACCACATACGAAAAAAGAGTAGTTAATAAGGAATAATCCTAGCAGAATAAAATAGAGACTAAAATTCGCCTTTCTATTTGACTAATATTTGAATCATGAGTGTAGGGTCCGGAAAAATCTGCAAAGGAAGAATGAGAATTACCTTTAATCCAAGGGAGATTCTACCCAATTTCCCACAAAGAATTGGGAATAAATGTAGAGAATACTCAAAGGAAGGCAGAAGCCGAAACAGACTGCAGACCTGTCCAAAGATAACGGGTCACAGCTGGTTTGGCGAAGCACCCCCTCCACAGACTGCAGTTGTTCGAGAAATGGAGGTGGAAGCCCTCCTCGGGCGCAAAGTTGGATAGGGGAAAACCCGGTTGAACATCTCGGACCGCCCCAAACGTGAACTGAATCGACCGACCTAGACCGCATTCGCTGTCATTCGTGGAATGGAGGAGGAACCCCGCGCAGTTGCGAAGCACTCATGATTTAGTATGGTTCGCGGGGGGGATGTGTTCAATGCCCCTCACGAGTTACGGATTGACAAAGTCATCCATAAAATAGGTTTCTGATCATGGGCCTCCGCAAAAGGTGCCACATGACCACAGATCCATCCCTTTCCCCACTCTATAAAAGGATATAAAGGGGGAATAGCAAGAAAAAATTTGTTGGATGAGGGATCATTCAGATTCGGGTGGAAGGATTTTGAAGGAAAGAGATTAGGATTTCGCAAACAGCAAAGTTCCAATTCATGAACCAGTACAGGAATGAAACTGTATGTGAATTAATAAGGAACCTAAAATGCATAAAAACTTTGTGAACCGCAAACTTAAAATAACAATGAAAATAATACCACGAACCGTGTCCCCTTCGTGGATGAACTCCCCCCGAACCAGGTAGTTTATGCCCATTTTCTGATTCGTTGCACCGCATAGCACCCTCTTACGTGGGAGAAGCCCCGACCGACGAACCCCCAACTAGCATCGCACTTGGCCTCAACTCCTCGCATGGACCCCTCCATGTACAAACCTTGAACACGGGCCGAACCCAAAGCCGCGATCCAGGGTGGTTCGCGATATGCCCACCATGACATGAAGCACCTCGGTTCACAGAATTCCCATGAGTCTGTGGACCACCCTGGTTCCCGGACGGCTTCCCCTACCACGTTGCACCTCCCTACGTGAAGGGAGCCAAAACTCATACACCTGTGTGGCCTGCCAAATCCTTTGGATTTCCCATTCCCCGAGCCAGATAAAATCCTTCCAATCTGGCTTGATCCTCCACAACCCCCTCATTGGCCCATTCATCGGCCCCGAGACGATGCCTCCACCAAAGCCACCCGACCCGTGTGATATAACCTTCAGGCACATCAGCACACCGTTTTGAGTCACATATCCATGTTAAGCAAGGGAGAAGGGGTTGCAGCGGCCCTTGAATGGATTCCCGAAGCATTCCTAGGTTCACATTCCCACGGTAATGCGGAGTCTGATCCCAGGAGTCCCCTTTCCTCCCCTCCATTTTTAGGACTTTTGCACTTCTCCCCTCTCTGGGGTGTGGAGGACTACCCATCAAAGGAAAGCCCCCATGCGCCTATGTACTTCCTCAATACCATGGCCAATGAAGGGTGTAGTGGGGAAGGTTCCTCCTCCATCCTTATTTGGGGCCAAGTCCCTCTCCCACTGCGCTTTTTCGCCTTGGGCATCCACCTCGGAGTAAGCCCCGACTTTTTGGGCTTCCTCTATGCGTAAGCCAAACTCCACTTCCCATGGACGCACCTTTCACGACGTGATCGTCTGGTCCCTGCTTCCTCTTGTTTCTCACATAGAGCATGACTCCCATGGGCTTAGAGTAGGCATCGACGATGACATCCCCTTATGGTCTTCCTTAGAGTGTAAGCCCCAATAAATTACCATGAGACTCCTCAGAGTGTATGCCCCATTACACACCATGAGCCTCCTCAGAGTTTAAGCCCCAATCCATTACCCTTGGCTACCTCAGAGTGTAAGCCCCACTCCATTCGAACTACATGGACTTTGATTCCCCACCACATGGATACGTAGAAACCCTCAAAGAGGTTCAAGACCGATCACCATCGGACCCTCGGGTCCACATTCATGTCGATTCTCTGACACTTCCATTAGAACTACATGGAATTTGATTCTTGTCTCCTAGGCAGGGTACGTAGGAAGCCTCCCTGAGGTTCAAACCCAACAACCGACCGATCCAACTATCTTCACATCGGTTCACCCCATTAACCCTTGGCAGCCCGAAGCATAAGTCCCATACCAAACCGAACTATGTAGATTATGATTCCTCTCATGGAAATCAGTGGTGTCTCAGTGATTCCTAAATCCTTGGGGTCATTAATACAATGAGAGATGGTAAACCTCGGGCCTTAATAATTCCAAACCCCTACATCCAGCAGACCATTTCCAACTAGGAGTAATCTGTGGATGTTATGCTTTGGTAAAAACCAAAGATTCTCAAACATATGAATACATATTAAATCTATAAGAGAGTCCCAGAACAAGAAATAATTCCACCCAAAAGTTTTGATGAGCCCGACATCTCATCCTCTGGACCAATGTGAGTTTTTAAAGGTCACTGGTCAAACCACCCAGTGAACGCCTGCCTTTGGAATGAAGGTCCATGTATCATCGGATACGGAACCGTTGGGCGTTTCAAAACCGGTCCTAAACAAAAAAAGGTGAACCCGACATTAATCTTTAACCAAGCATGATGGATTTAACCTAATCCCACCATGTTCCCCCTTTATGCACACAAAGAGGGCCAAGCATGGTCATTAATTATGAACGGGATCATGAGATGTTTCATTGATGGGTTTGTTGTTTCTACTTGTTAAAGTATTTTATAGGTACCACATAGAACTCCCTTTGATCCAATGACGTCATGAAGGAACGCAAATCCGCGTGCTTCAAACAATATATAAGGACCGGACTTCCTCTCCAATGGAGGACCCCATCACCTACCTAGCGTCTTCAACACTGGTTCTCGGATGCATTGATCCGAGAGTACCATGTGAACAGTACTCTCCTGACGGTGGAGGCGGCTATGCACGCCCTACAATCCACCAGGACTCGTCGGTCGCCTGCCCAGCAGTGGCCACGAAAGTAGATCCAGAGAACTCCTATTGTCGTCTCAAACAGTTTCAAAAGTGTCTCCCTGGAACGAGGCAACGCCTACCTCCCTTATCTTAGGGAGGCAGATGAGGTCAATGCTGATGACTTCATCCCCACTTAATGGGGGTTCTGATCCAAGGCCTCCTCCGGAAGACGTCATCGCGGTTACGCCACGACTCATCATCCTTATGCTAAAGAGGATGTCTCCCCGAGGATCTAGGCCCACACTCACCAAGCTCCAGCCCCTCGGACTGCCCGATGAGGGCGGAAGACATAAAAATGGGGACAGTTCATCACCCTTGACCCTGAGGAAGAGCTCCAGTGCCTACCCACGGAGACATATCAAAAACATGCGCATACACCTGTTCTCACCTCCCATGCCCGCCATCCAGACATGGAGATATCATACGAGCAAGCGCGCATCCCCTCCGTGCTCCATCAAGCTCATCGCTCAGGCTAGATGACACCTACCCGGAAGGCACCTCTCCCTACCCATGGTCTTGAAGCCCACCAACCCGAAATAGTGGCGACCCAGCGCCTGCAAGACCAGCTCTTAGAAGATTCTCTTAACTCCTACCATCCCGGCAAGGTGGCGATCAACAAATCCCGCCATCTGGATGTGGTGGCAATAAATGGGCGGGCACATCTCCCTTCCAAAAAAGGCCACCAGCTCGATACGGTAGAAAACCAACATATTCAAGGGTAGCTCGCAATAGATGTAGGTAAAGTCCGTCATCCTGATATGGTAGTAAATGGATAGATAAACCAGTATATCCCAGATCAGGGGTATATTCGTTCACCTGCCCCGACACAAGAGAATTTTTAGTACCCAATGACCACTGGAGGACCGAAGCAGGATATTACTACTCCGATATCGGAATGGGCCTTCATACCCATTCTAGCCAAATATGTCTCTCTGCTTATCCAGGCAAAATGGAGGAGCAGGTATCGATCCCAGATCATATCATGCAGCCTTCCTAGAATGTAATTGCATCAGCGGAAATAGGATGGACTCGGGCCGGTGAGACCATCTCTCAAATTGAGGCGACTCATCTAAGAGACGATATAGCCACCTTGGAGCAGATCTGCATCCCTTCTTACGCCGAGGAGGGTCGTCGGCCATATTCCACAACGCATAGGAAAACGGATCGAGCTGCTTCACTCGTTCTAACTAGGGGACACCCGTCCATCATGGTGGATGCCCCAGAGCAGGCATATATCCCTTCTAAAAGTCAAGATGTTCATCAGCATATATAGGCAGCATCACGGGACCTAATTAGACAGGGACCCAATGGTGAAGGCTGTTGTCAACAGCAGACGGTCCCCGTTGCCCGCAAGAAAACGCCCCAAACGCACCGAAGGTTGCCGGAAAATAAAGAGTGGGTTCATGATGTCGCTCTACTGGAAGATGTTGTTCCCGATGCCGCTAACAGCATATAAAAGGCTCAGAACCCTACCCACCCATTACCACATTATGGTAGTGGCAGTAACAGTTGAGAAGGTCCTCCCCACAATGTCGCTACCAGCAGCTCTGAAGGCCCTCCCCAGAGCACCAGTGGGGGCCTCCCCTGTGGGCATATAACAATCGATCACGAGAGATCCTATTTTGATGGGAGTCATGGAAACCCTCCACGTGTCCAGATGATCAAGCAGCAAGAAGGCACTCCACTTGCTGTGGTCAACCCTGAAGCTCCTCCCCAAGGTATACATAGCAATCACTCTCCATGTAGTGGGACCACATATTATGATAGTAGTCCTCGCTATCATAGTCACAACTGTAGAGTCCCTCACAGCAGTGATGTCTCATAAAGGAAAGAAGGTACTCCCCTTGTCATGTCCTGCCCTGAAGGTCCTCCCCAGGGCTTATGTTGCAACAGTACTCCGCACAGCCGGGCATCAAATCACGGTGGTAGTCCTTGCCATCCTGATAACAAAGGTCCTCCCCGTAAAGACGTCAAGAAACGAGAAGGCCCTCCCCTCATTGTGGTAAATTTTGAAGGCCCTCCCCAGGGTGTACCCCGCAGACATTCTCCCTACGGTAGATGTAATGGTATTCCTCACCATTACAATAGTTGTGATGGTAGTCCACACCACCATGACCGCTATTACAAAGGTCCTCCCTACAGTTTCCCCAAGCAAGAAGAAGGTCCTCCCCTTGTCGCAGGGCGTCTTGAAGGTCCTCCCCAGGATGCACATCGAACGTCAAACCATGATGGTCATCCTCACCATGATGGAAGTTGTTGTGAAGGACCTCCCCGTTACAATGATACGCAACTAGAAGGTCCTCCCCTTGATGCGACACGCCTTGGAGGTCCTCCCCAGGGTATGCACTGCAAAATTCATCTATGTAGTGAGGCATCAAGATATAATGGTAGTCCTCACCATTATGGACACCATTGTGAAGGTCTTCCCCATAATGACATATCACATCGACAGGAAGGTCCTCCCCCTTCCGAATCAAGCACATGGAATCCATCGTATGCCGATGCACTCAGAAGGATGAGATCAAGCATGTCAGATTACTAGCTAGTCACCAACGACACCCTACTTTGACCAAGAGACGTTCCGGGGCCACGATCATCTTCTCAACCACCTCAGAATCTCCCACATGACAATTCAATACCTACCGGTCCCACCACCTTCGACCGCACTATCGGTGAGTATCTCAGTTGGGCCCACCAGGTAGAGGAATCACTAGCGGAGGAGTATGCCCACATGTTGCACCTAAGGAAATGAATTTCCTGGTATGATATACCAGTTCTGTTTTTTCCCACAGTCACCTCTCTATTTGACATTCCCAGAAATTTTTCAGAAGAATGGTTGCACGACATCCGCTACAATTTGTGGACAACCCTCCACTGGGTGAAATCAAGCTTCTTGCCCAACGACGGGTATGTAAACCACGTCATGATAATAGGTGACCTCCTACATCAGATTTACCTAGAAGCTCTTCCTTATGCACGACAACAGCGACCCGAGAGGCGTAAAGGAAAAATGGAGATATCCTGCCTCTGTGCGCTGCACCAGCTATTCCACCACATCGATGACGCTCCAATGGGAGTCTATGTCATAGGATGGGGAGAATATAGAGCTCTACATTTCACTCCTCTCCCCCCCCCCCAGAAGAACTCGTTCAGCATGGTGTCTTGTAACGTCATCTTTTCAAGACAGAAATCGAGTGGTCTACTTGTTTGTGAAAGGCAACACACCCAACAGAGTCGGTCCTTGAGTAAGTCCCAAAAGCATCAAGCCCGACGGGAACAATCCATTCAAGAAACCCTGAATCATGCAACCGAGATCATACAACAAGCCTCTCATCTAAGAGAGGCCAATCAGTGGTCATTGCATGCCTCCCCAAAATGGGTTGATTCACAGAAGAACTCGACACCAAACCTAGTTCCCTCCCAAATGGGGGCATGCAAGATCAGGCAAGTAGCAATAGCAGTATCCGCTGCCGCAATCTAGTATCAACCCTAGCCAGTAGGGCTAGGGGAATTTTTAACAAAAAAAATCCCCCGTAAGACCAATAAAAACAAGTAGATACTCGACACCCATGGAATGGAGCCAACCCCAGCCCTCTAGGATGGGGGCATTTTTACATCCTCAACAACAACCTCCCCCACGAGAATCATTATTCTCTCCTCTAGGGAGGATTGTTAGGAGAGGAGGTTCCTAACCTATCCCATCCATTCAATCATCATCCCCTTCAATTGGGACGCATACCGTAAGGTCGCATAAATGGACACTCCGCGTTACCCTTCGTCAAGGAGCCCGAAAGCAATCCCGGGACTGAAGATGGAAGACCAGTAAAGGACGCAGGGGATCCTCTTCCTATTTGGAAGATGAAATCTTCTCTGCCCTGCGATATGCATCCATCAATAGCATAGAGGTTAACCCCACGGGTAAAACCAAAGATGATGCAAAACTGGATCGATCGAGAGACGATGGTTCCGGTTAGGCTGAGACTCACAATGAACAACCAGATGTGCACACCAAGAACTAGAGGGCCACTTGAAATATGGCCTCCTCTTCAGCTAGACTTCCTCCATTGACCCTGCAAGCATCAAATAAGGTTAAGAACAAATGAATGGTTACCCTCAACCTGCCTCTTTCTCTCAATAAAAATGAGCCTCTCACGCTCGAAGAGAGGTTCGCTCGACAGGAAGAGGAAATGAAAAAATTGAGGTGGCTTAACGCCGAGCTACTCCAGAGAAACAGTCTTATTGAAAGTGTATCCCTAGAGAAGCCACATCATGCACTCCTAGTATGTTCACCTCAAAGACCAAGGTTTTCCCCGGCAAACAACGCACGGTCAGGGCTCCCGCCCAACGAGGCACCCAGCCCATCCAACTACTTAAATGTGGATTCGGATGAATATGAAGACTACCCTCTACTTAGGAAGCAACCAAAGCGAGTACGTGTAATTCATCCAAAGGTATCACAAATGGCACATTCACCCCAGGTGCCAACCAAGATGGATCCCCAAGCAATGCCTCGGGCTACAGCATCCAAGGACAGGGCTCAACAGGATGTAAACCAGGGTCTCACCAACACAATCGAGGCACTGCCAGCTCGATTGGAAACAATGGAAGGTCGACGCGCTCTGTTACAACCAGAGTGGAAACCTTATCCGAATTCGGTGAGCAATTCACCACCTCCACCCAATTTTGGGAGCCATGTATTCCCTGTCTTCAATAGATCTGGCGACCCAAAATAGCATTTGATGCACTATGTGTCTTATTGAGTCCCTATGATGGGAACTCCAGAACAACAAGATGCGGTGAAACTCAGATGCTTCATACGGACCCTGTAAGGATCCGCTTTCATCTAGTATACGAGCCTGCCATACTAGTCAATAAAAGCTAGTAAGACATTCGACAGCAGTTCCGGTTCCACTTCAGCTCAACGTTTCCTAAAACAACGGTCAATGACCTCATGAACTGCAAGCATAGGGAGAACGAGAGGGTCTCAGATTTATCACTAGATGGAATGTTCTGACCTACTCCATGAACAATCCAATGCCTTAAGATAAGTTGCTTGACATATTCATCAATAATATTTGATATGAGCTGCGAACACCATTCATACCAGTGGAGTGCACCACTAGATTCTGCCATCTCACAGGCATTGCCCAGAGAATTGAGGACTCCCTGTAGAGGACTAATATAAAGTCTAGAATATACTCACATTCTCCTGCCAAGAGATTAGCAAGAGCTGAAGTGTCCTCTGTCACGCTCAACCCATCCCCTGTGCCAACTCCACTGCCTATGCCTCCACCAAATCATCAAGGTACCCCTGTATATCAATGGCCGCTTCCAACCAAGCGGGATGATCAGAGAGGATCAAAGAGGAACCAATTTGAGGAACGAAGACAAAAACTATACACATTCTGAGAGGACCAAGTCCACGTCTACTTCATCACCTCCATGAATTTCATCTTGCTCCGCCTCCTGGAGCAAAGGAAACCTGAGGATGTTGGCCGCGATGACAGGCCATATTACTGTCTCTACCATCAAATGTTGGGGAACAATATTCACGAATGCTTCATCATCAAAGATCTCCTGCAGATGATGGTAGACTCCGGGCAGGTCGAGCTAGGACCACTCCCAGCACATGTGACATATATTCCACCACTGACTCTGACAAAGGGGAGGGGTGGTAGGAAGTCACGAGTAAAAAGGGGCAGAAATTCGATAACTAGATGACTCGGAAGACTATCAGTCAAGCCCAGGGCATACTCCGAGCTCAACTACAGCAGCCGGTGTTGCCACCAACAGCCCCTGATGCCGTACAGCCGATAATATCATCCTCACAACCCTCATCAAGCCGGTCATCAAGGCATAATCGAGAGGGGAGAAGAAAAGGGAAAGAGGAGTAGTCCACAACAAGGAAAAAGATAGCCTTGACACTGTTGGATTTTATGCCCTCAAACTTGGCGCCACGGGAACCCACCCACCAAATGGCACCATCAAGGACAACCGACCAGGTTGACCTGTCACAGGATGAGAAGATAATCATTGGTTCCACCAATGCCATCCATCTAATGGAATCATTCCCCGAAAAAGGGTATGGTTATGTACTTGAGTTCCCGATAAAAGGATGGGACGAAGAATCTCAGAGGCAGGGGATACCGAGGAAGGCGCAGTCGCGGTCGAAACCAACCCTATTTTTTTTACCAAAACACAAACCGTTAATATCATGGAATCCCAAGGGAGAGCCCTTCAAAAGACTCAATAGGATAAAGAATATCCCTCTACCTCCACTTGAAGCCACTCTACCCATGTCATTATGAAGATCCCATCAGAGGAGGAACATATGTCTAGCCGCCTATTGCGCACAAACAGACTGGCCAGGTCAAATCCCTAGAACATGGGGACACCGCCAACCTACAACCCTACGATCAGTCCTTCCTCGTCGCATGATCCCACTCCTGGAGTACCTGCTAAAACTCTCCAACAAATGGAGAAGCGTCAGCCGTTGGAGAAAAAATACGATATCCTTTAGCATCTGGCATTAGTACCAGCCAAGATGCCAATCTTGGATGCCCTGAGTTTGTCAGCAGACCTCAGGGAGGCACTTATAGAAGCCTTTCTCAGCCCCCATGAGATTCAAGCTGAGGTAGCTGCCACCATGATTTACCGAACGGAGACTGTCTCAGCTTAATGTGAGGCAGTGATTTCCTTCACCAATCTGGATAAAGATTCCATCATGCAAGGACACATCAAACCACTATATGTGTCCAGCACACTAGATGATGTTGAGATCCGCAAAATCATTATTGACAACATATATGGAGTTAACCTCCTTCCACTACGGACACTCCGTAAGTTGGGCTACAATGAGGGTGATTTAATTCCCAAGACCACAACCCTACTAGGTTAGGACTAGAGTGAACAGAAGCCAATGGGACAAATCAAGCTAAAGACCCATTTAGAGACCTTATAGCCTACTCAGAATTCTTATTAGTTCTGTAGAACAAAGCATTCAATGCCTTGATGGGAAGGTCATGGCTCTATAAGCACATGGTCGTTCCTTCATCCTACCACCTGTGCATTAAGTACAACGTCAATGGGAAAGGTGGGACATTGCATGCCGACAAGGCCCCTTTCGAGATCTCCGAGTCACACTACATTGATGTTGGGTTTTATGAGAAAAATGAGAAGAAGACTTCGGTCGATGGTGTTGACTGGATCCCTACTCCAAATGGTCTGGAAATGGTTCCTAACATCCCCCTTAGGCAGTTTGGTGAAGACTACGTACTACCCATCAACCACGTTGAGAGTAGGAGTTCAAGTCTAGACACACACTCACCTGTCCTCATGACTTCAACCATAACGGTTGAGTGTGACAATGTTGGAACGCCCGCTAACTCGCAATTTGGAGGAGAATACTTGAGTGAGGACACACATAATGACTCTCCTACGGACTACCAGGTACCCATGCTGGGAGCTCTCCCCCCGTCAGTTAAAGAAGATGAGTATTTGGGAGAAGAAGAGGAGGAAGATGTCAGGGATGTACCTCCAACATTTGAGGAAGGTATCTCTACTATGGTGGACGAGCTCATGGAAATAAAACTGGGTACCGAGGAAGACCTGAGGCCCACTCTCATTAGTGCAGCCACATCCCTCGAGGAGCATGAGGTATATACCACTTTCCTAAGGCAACATCGGGATGTCTTTGCCTGGAATTACACAGAAATTCCGGGACTCGATCACGAAGTGGAAACCCACCACTTAGGTCTTCCAGAAGACCACCGGGGCTACAAACAGGTCTCCTGAAGGACACACCCCTCACATGCTTCCAAAATAGAGGCTAAAGTCGATAATCTCATTAAATAAGGCTTCATTCAAGAGGTCCAATACCCCACCTGGTTTTCCAAAATTGTCCCTATCAAGAAATTAACGAACAAATCTGTGTCTGAATTGATTTCAGAGATCTCAATCGGAATTTTCCAAAAGATGATTTCCCAGTCCCGACCACCGAGTTATTAATCCATGAAATAGCCGGGTATGAGGCTCTATACATCATGGATAGCTATTCTGGGTTTAATCAATCAGGATGGCCCGAGAAGATGAAGAATCCACTGCCTTCAGGGCCCCTCAAGGAATATTTTGTTACAAGGATATACCCTTTGGTCTCAAGAATTCTAGAGCCACATATCAGCATGCCATGCATTGTATCTTTAAACCCTTCTTGGGGAGATTCGTTGAATGCTACTTGGACGAATTGGTGGTTATGTCCAGGTAGTGCTCAGATCACTGATCAGACCTTGAGACCATCTTCAACAATCTTTGACAGCATAGCCTGAAGATAAATCCCTTGAAATGTGCCTTCGGATTTACCTTAGGGAAATTCCTTGGATTCGTCGTACGACATCATGGCATCTATGTTGACCCTAAAAAGACAAAGTCTATTCTCGGCCTTCCACCCCCCCCCCCCCACAATCTCACCGAGTTGAGAACATTCCAAGGGAACTTGGCCTATATCATGGGATTCATAGCCAACCTGGTAGGAAAATTTTTTCCATTTACCAGGTTAATGAATAAGGGAGTCATGTACCAATGGAAAAATGACATCCAAGAGGCATTCAGAAGCCTAAAAAAGTATCTATAAAGCCTTCCAGTGTTCATGCCCCTTGTTGAAGGAAGACCCCTCATCCTATTCGTGATGGCCCTAGTGCGGTCGCTGGGAGCCTTCCTCGCGTAGAAAAATGACGCTGGTAGTTGAAACAGTCTCTACTACCACATCCAAACCATGATTGATGCTGAAACATGATACTCAAACATCAAGAAGAGTTGTTTTGCCTTGGTATTTTCAGTTCAGAAGTTGTGACATTTTCTGCAGCATCATGAAGTTCATTTGGTCTCGTGTAGTAACCTGATCAAGTACATCCTTAGCCACCTAATGCTGATTGGGTGCCTATCCTGATGGGAAGTCATACTGCAGCAGTTCAACATCCAGTTTGTGCCTTAGAAGGCCATCAAAGGCAAGGCATTAACAGATTTTCTGGTGGAACACCCTTCAACAAGGATCGCTGCATCAGACACTGAGCTACCTGATGAAGACATCTTCTCGGTTCAAGAGGAGTTCCCAGCATGGGAAATGTAATTCGAAGGTGCATCCCAAATCCAAATCAGGAAGAGGTTAGAAGATACCAAATATAAAAAGGTGGGCTTAGGGATAATACTAATGTTCCCAGAAAATTCAGTCTTTCCATATTCCTTCTTCTTGTCATAAGGATGTACGAACAATGAAGCAGAATGGCAATCCCTCAATGCAGTCCTGGAGTTCACACTTCAAGAACAAGAACATCACCTCAAGGTCAAAAGTGACTCGGAATTGGTCATCAAACAATTCAATGGTGACTATGCTATCAAAAAGGAGGAGCTGATTACCCCGTTTGACCATGTCTGAGGGTTAATGGAATAATTCTCCACAAAACTGACATTGACCTATATTCCTCGGTCTCTGAATGCCCAGGTCGATGCATTTTCCAATGCGGCCACAGCCCTAGGCATCCCAGATCGGGATGAAACAGTTATCAGAATTGCTCATCGTCGAATAGTCCTGCCATTTGTTCAGGCCAAGATTGATGAAATCCATGAAGTCAGTCCTGTCCCTGAACCATATGCTCCCCCCACCGGCTAGATGAACCCCATTGAAAACTACATTAAATAGGGAGAACTTCCATCAGATAGAGCTTAACGAGAGAAAATATAGAGAAGGGTAATCAACTTTTTCCTATATGGCGGCGTGGGTCAGCAAGCGGTCCTCTACAAATGAGGCCTCAACGGAATCCTCCTCAGATGCATTGATGGAGAAGAAACCACTTTCTTCATGACTGAGGTACATGCTGGAGTATGTGGGGCACACCAGCCGGGGTCCAAGATTTCCCATCAGGTTCGAAGGCTTGGGTACTATTGGCCAACTATGGCACGAGATTGCGAGTACTTTACCACAAAATTCCACTCATACCAAATTCATGCCAACTTTATACACCAACCCCCCAGAGTTACTTCATCAGGCTATGTGCTCCTGGCCATTTGACGTCTGGGGAATCGATGTCGTGAGACCATATCCTCCCGCCACAACCAAACAACTGAATTATATCCTCATGGAAACCGACTTCTTTTCCAAATGGGAAGAAGTTGTACCCCTTAAGGATGTCGGGGTGAGAAGCATAGTCAGAATTTTGAAAACGAATATCATCACTAGATTTGGTTTCCCTCCTACAACACTGACGGATAACTGCACCAACTTCTGCTCTTTTGAATTAGAGAAACTATACCAAGAATATGGTATCAAGGCTAACCACTCATCTCGGTACCATGCAGTTTCCAATAGACAAGTATAGGCTTTCAACAAGACCTTGTCAAAAGTTCTCTAGAAAATGGTGGAAAAAGACAAGAAGTCATGGCCGAATAAACGCCCCCATGAATTGTGGGCTTACCGAACCACAATCCACACTGCTACTCGGTATACTCTATACTCATTAGTATACGGAACTTAAGCGGTTCTTCCCATTGAGCTCCAATTTCCCTTTCTATGTATCGCCATTTGTGAACAATTATCTGATGATGAACAATCGGAAAAGAGGCTAGGTGAATTAGAGCTGCTAGATGAGAAGCGGTTGCACAATTTGCACCATCTGGAAGTGTACCAAAACCGGATTACATGAGCATTCAATAAAAAGGTCTGTCTTCAGTATTTATTGGAAGGAGAATTGGTGCTGGTACTCCTGACCCTAATGATACATGGAATGAAACCTCAAAAGATAGAGCCCAAGTTGGAGGGACCATATGTTATACAGAAGGTCTACCATTGTGGACCATATTCCCTGATCTCCATGGACGGGCAGTTCACCACCGCTCCTATAAATGCGAGATTCCTGAAGAAGTATTTCGCATAATAACTAAAAGTAGTTATTGTCCGAGCTGCATGATGTTAAACTTCCAAGAACCCAATGGTCCAAACTCTATGACTTTAAACTAAGAGTATATCATCCTCCCCGCATGACGTTACACTGCACGGATTTCGAAGAACTCCGTATAGCTTAATTCCTACCCTCGTAGGATACGTAGTGACACCAGGGTTTCCCATCTTGGCCCAACCACCCCCAGATATGAAAAAGCTAAAAATTTCCTTCCCCCCTTGTACGGACTAGCCCTACACAGGGTGTATTCCTCATCCTTACCCCACGACGTTAAAATGCACGGATGAGAAGATTTAAAAATTCCACTCCCCCCCCATGTGTACAGATCAGCCCTGCACTGGGTGTACTCCAAAGAAAACTACGTGAGGCTTGATTCCTGCCCTCGCAGGATACGTAGCGACCCCGAAATCCCCTAGCCTAGCCCAACCACTCCCAAATGGAATAATATTAATAAACAAATGTCCCCTTCCCCTATGTAAAGACTAGCCCTGCATGGGGTGTACTTATTTCAGAGAACTATGTAAGGCTTGATTGCTTCCCTCGCGGGATACTTAGTGACGCCCGGGTCCGTCACCCTGTCCTAGCCGTCCCCAAATGAAAGAAAAAAATTCCCTCTCTCCCTATCTATGGACCAGCCCTGCATGGGGCGTATTCCTCGTCCTTATTGAATGACGTTAAACTGTACGGACAAGGGTAAATGAAAACAAATGCCCCTTCTCCCCCCGTGAATGGACTAAACCCGCACGAGTTGTATTGTCTTTAAAACAACTCTATAAGGCTTGATGACTGCCCTCGCGAGATATGTAATGATACCAGGGTTCCCCACCCTAGCCCATCCTTTCAAAAGAAATGCTCTCTTCACCCATGTATGGACCAGCCCTGCATTGGGTGTATTCCACATCCTCACCGCACAACGTTAAACTGCACGGATTTTAGGGAACTACGTGGGGCTTGATTCCTGCCCTCGCAGGATACGTAGTGACACCAGGGTCTCTCACCCTGGCCCAGTCATCCCCAAATAAAAGTTAAAAATACCCTCTCCCCCTGTGTATGGACAGCCCTGCACGAGGGTGTATTCTTGATTATCACTGCACGACGTTAAACTGCACGGACTTTTTCCTCACGGCATGATGCTAAACTGCACGGACTTTGTCCTCACCGCACAACGTTAAATTGCACGGACTTCATCGTGACCTTCCCATGATATATGGAGAAACGAGCTGGAAATACTCCTTGAATATTTGGATGCATCCCCTCCATACATCAGACTCCAATACCCAGATAATTATTGATCTTCATAAAAATTAATGGCCATCAGAAGTGGAAATTTATCGACTCGTGGACATATTTTCATGACTACGCATAAAATTACCTCAGCGACTCTGCATATTGATATCCCTTGGATCGTATAGCAAATGAAACATTTCCTCAGGCGATACTCTTCCTAGCTCCATACGCTTACCGGCCTCAGAGCCCCATATCATATCTCCCGATCCTGAAATTTATGGAGCAGTGGTTAAAAAGGTTGTCCCCCTTTTCACATCCAAATGTGGCCCAGGTATCCCTACCTAGTTAGCCTATGTATCTGCCCGTGGTTCACTTGACGACCTACATCTACGAACATCAAGCCAGGGCTAGGATACCTTGACTCAACGGAAAAAATGCAGTGAAGATGTTTCATATACACCCGGGCACCATTATCCTCACATTCTGAACTCTGTACTGTGAGAAATCTCGTATTTTCATAATCATTCATGGCTATCGGAAGTGGAAACTCATCGACCTGGGGACACATTGGCAGACTATGCATACCGTGCCCTCAGTGTCTCTACATATTTATATCCCCTAGACCGTCTACAAAAGGCAATATTTCATCAGGTGGTATTCTTAATAGCTCCGTACCCTTACCGGCCTCAGAGACCCCACACCACATCTCTTGATCCAGGAAACCTCAGAGTTATAGTTTTCAACCCTCATCCCCCACCATGTTCAGAGTATATCAGAACATGTTAACCCAATTATCCTTCAAGTGATTTAAGAAATAGTCACCCAATGGTCCGATCTCTATGACTGCTAAAATAGGAGTACATCACCCTTACTGCCTGCTGTTAAACTGCCTAGAGTGAATGTACACCCCTGTGCGGAAGATAAATCATTGCAGGGATCTCTCTATGCATTAACAGAAACCAGGGCCGAATACGCCCGACATGTCCATATATTTTTTTACCAAATGACAAACCTCGTGGCCTGGACAATCACAGATCCTCATAACCATTCATGACTATCGGAAGTGGAATGTTATTGACTCGTGGACACATTTGCATGACTATTCATACCATGCACTCAGCAGCCCTGCATATTGATAGCCCCTGGATAGTCTTCCAAAGGTAAGACTTCCTTAGGCGATAATTTTCCAATCCCCATATGCTTACCGGCATCAGAGCCCCCATATCATTTCTCATGATCCATGAAGCACCAGAACCACAATTTACACCAATCAACCCCCCTCCACGTCTGAGGCATGCCGAGATGTTTAGGCCCAGTTATATTCTAATCGAGAGTAGCCTTTGCAACTACTTCGTTCATGCATGACGTTAAAATGCATGGAACATCTTGGCTGCTTGGCATAAAGATGTAAAGACTAAGCATTAAACATCGAGGTAAATGCCTCCAACTACAAGCATTTTCACTATTATAAAAAATGCTCCCACGTCCTTGCTGCATGATGTTAAACTGCACAACATATTCAAGAAATTTTTCTTGTCCTTACCACATGACGTTAAACTACACAGAATTTAAAATGCCCCCGACCTCGCTACATGACGTTAAACTGCACAACATCCTTTAATAATGCTCCTCATATTTACCGCATGACATTAAACTACATGGAAGCCGTCTTTACCAAATGACATTAAACTGCATGGTCAAACCTGTCCTGGGTTCAGTAAGGAACTGAGGTTTTTCTCTCTCCCTCAGTGCAAGGGTTAGACCCGTACAAACCCCTATCTCACACCAGCGTGAGAAGGAATGACTTAACATATTATCTATAAATTTATCCCATATGTTTCTCCCGTATCCAGGCACCCTCTCCTCATAAACCATACATTGTACTCAGAAAAATCTGAACTCTCATAAACCACCCCTAGTGGTCCCAAATCGCAAACTTCTTTGAAGTTGCTCAGCTATCAGTAGAATGCAATCATTGATCCAAGGACACCTTTGCATGACTATATATACCATTCCCTCAGCGGCTCTGCTTATTGATATCCCCTAGCCCGTCTACCAAAGGCAAGATTTCCTTAGGCAATGCTTCTCTCCATACACATATTGGAATTTGATCCCCCATATCCATCCCAGGATTCAGAGACCTTCTGACCAACATTTTACCAACCTCTTTCATAACCCTGCCTGAATATAGTGGAATGTCTCTGAAAAGATTATCGAGAACCAAGAGAAGCTATCCCACTATGAAGAATGTCCAGGATGGATGACATTAAACTACACCAAGATTTGACTATCCTTTATTCTAGATAAATGCGTAGGATAGGGAACATGTGTCCTCATTCCTGATTAATAAAGATGTTCTCAAACCCTTTCAAACATCACACACACTTTACGATCCACCCCTGGTGGTTTTCATAATTCTCCAAGCCACCCAAGGTGGTTTCCATAAGACTAACTTCCATGAAGTCCTCTGGCCATAAGAAATGGTGATTCATTGACTTAAGGACAAATTTGCATGACTATACATACCATGACATCAGTGGATTTGCATATTGATAGCCCCTGGACCATCTACCAAAGGCATGATTTCCTTAGGCGATGCTCTTCATATCTCTGCACACCTATTTGGCTCCCATGCCTTGAGACATGCCCTGCATGTCGTTCAAATATAAACACGATCCCCCCACATGCATATGAAGGATATCAAGACATCTTTTTAATCGACCAAACCTCATTGAGGACCTTACCCCATCATACCTGGTCAAACATATTCGACCTAAAACATCAATAATGATAGTCTTGTCGGTGAGACTTTAAAATGCTCACAAAAAGAGGCTCAAAGCCTATTAGGCCGAAAACCTTAAAAGGGGGACCTAAGAAAGAGTCGGGCCATACCCGCTAGGTCCACACCAAATGGTCCAAAGAAAAATTAGGGTATTAAAAAAAACAAGACAAAAAGTTTGGGGATTTTTCTATAAAACCCTAGAAATAGTCAAACAATGCTCACTGGATCCCATGATCCAGGAAAAATTTAGAGCTCATTTTTATCAAATTTCCTGAAATCTTATTATTCTAAGTTCACTGAATTAACATATACAGAAATCGCACCATGTAATTCATGGCACAAGATAAGGGAACAAGAGAGCTGAGGAAAAACATTTATTGGTTCCATAACAATGTTGGTAACAAGGGCATCCAAAATCTGGATCCTCCTCTGGCATGAAAGGTTATTAAATGAGGTTTTCAGTGGATTCACAAAGTTGTATCAGGCACTGATGGGAATCCTCGATTTCTTGACAAAGATTCTGTAGTAAGGCTATCTCAGCTTCTGCACCAACCCACAATGATTCCTCCTCCTGGGCCGCCTTCGAGCTCGCCCTCATCTCCTCCTCTATCTGGGACTCCCCTTCTTCAATTGTGGAGGTGACATTGGTCTCTTCCTGTTGCAATGAATTTATGTCATTACTCAATACTTCTAGTCAAGAATTCTGCTCAATGAATTCTCCCTGGAGTCTTGCAACTACCCCGGAATGATCATGAGCCTCTGTTAGGAAAAGCTATCGGGTCGCAAAAAGATAGGCATCAGATTGAGTGGCAGAGCGGCGATATTTGAAATCGCCCAGTATTTCCCGATCAAAGACCACCTACTTGACTATATCATAAATACCATGGTAGTTAAAGCCGTAAAATCCTAGCAGCATAAACAGGTTGCACAGCATTGGTAATTTGGTCGGCATCTCGGCTTAGGGCATCTGAGAAATCAGCTTCCAAATTTTCTCCCATGCCCTTTGGTGAGCAGGTCGATGACTGGAGAGGACATGTTGATCGGGCTCGGAGTCCCTCCCATATGAAGATATGTATTCAGGGATGAACGTCACCAAGGAGGGACCTGATGCAACTTCTCCCGCAAACCCTGGCACTACAGCAACTTCGCACCCTACAGTTGTGGTCATAGGCATGATCAGTTCTAACAGCAGAATCGCGAATGGCAATGGTCGTGATCCTAAATCCCGAGTTTCGATAAGACATATAAGTATCCCTAATCAGAAAAGGTAGGAGGAAAGAGTCAGTGGAAAGATATTGAGTAACTTACCCCTGATAATCAAGGAATCAGTATCCTCAAGATCTGTGCTGTCATGACCACTAGGAGAAGACACTATGTCTTTTAGGGACAAGGGAGCCCTGGGAACCCCTATAGGTGTCCAGGGCCTAAGGCCAAAACAAAGGATAGAATCTCCCAAAGATGTCCCCAATCGGTCAGCTATGGAGATCAAGCCCCGGTAAATCACTCTCCTAGTGAACAATGTCATGGCCCACTCTGGGTTATCGACAATTGGCATGATGGCAGGCTCCTCCTCCATCGTCACGGGATCAATTGGGTTTGAGGTAGCTGGACCCATCAGTTTTGGGGCCTCTTCGGTAGGCATGGGTGCCCCATCCTCCCCCATAATTATAAAGGTTGTATGATCAGCAGGAGCCTCAACTTCCAGTTGTTCGTCCTCTGACGTATCTCTGACTGATGAAGGCAGTAGTAAAGCATCCATATCACTAGCCCTTTAGGATGGCCTGCCATTTCGTCATGCTCATGTGTGGTTGCAGGTGATCCGTCGGGTGATAAGGGGGCATAAGGTAAGACTGCCTAGGTAGCCATAGCCAGGTCTCCATGTGGCCCTACAACCATGCACCGAAACAAGTTAATAACTGGCAGAATCGGAATATGTGAATTGTCAATCGAGAGAACGGGATGTCATGATGACTCGATGTCCCCTGTCTGAGCCGTTCTAATAAACAGGAGTCCTGGTGACATCTCTGGATTTTCACAAGGGACAGTTCATCGCTTCAGACATGGAAATGAGATGGATGAGAAAAGACCCTAGTTGGGTCTGCAATGGTCACTTCCATGAGCTCAGCTATGTCAGGAGACCACTCCTCGATAATCCCTGTAGCCAAAAGCGTTTGTTCTCCTACTACGATCACATGGGGAGTATACTCTGGGGAATGGATTTCCCCTGGGATTCCTTGGCACCCTGCATAATGGGATGAAATTTTAGATCCTTTGCAATAAAGAAGGAGGAAAACCGGAATGGATGAACATGACAACCTCTTCTTTGGGATCAGACGATTTAGGATGTCTTATCATCATAGACACCCTGGTAGACCCATAAAGTCAGTTCTAGAGTGAATGAACGTATTCGTACATCTCCTTCAATGAGGGTACTATTTCATCCAGATCCGCTTCCAACAGAATGTGGGGTGGAGCAAAGATCGTCCCATTATCCAAAAGCTTAAGAGGGACCATTTTGAGTAATGCCCAAACATCTTCATCTGAGCCACTGACCCTCAGGTCATCCCAAATCCTCCAAGAATCTGGAAATGTGGCCGTAATAGTAACAGCTAGCCGGGAAGGATCGACCTGAGAGGGCCAGGAAGCAACAGGGGCTGGTGGGGGCACCAATGGTCGTGTTTGTGTTCTGGATCTCTCCACCACCCTGGAACTCCCTGGAGCTACCTATTGGTGGGACCTAATTGGAAAGGGGGGATTTACTTGCCTCCGCCATAGTGGGGGAACCACCATGATCACCACCCCCTGAAGTGTGATCACTCTCTTCCTCCCCCTCGTCAGTCATCAATCGCAACATGGCTTGGACTCGATGAGTCGACACTGCATAACACCGACAGGCATGAATGAAATATTGGAGGTCCCGGAGATACCGCTTGCCCCCCCCCCCCTCTCGGGTCTACATTAGAAATAATGTCAACAGGAGAAGATATGTAGCCTAGCCCGTCAAATGCCACTTCTGATTCCTAGAGATACTGCCACAGAGAACAGGGATACTGGATGCGAAAGGATGACCGACCTATTAATTCGTCCCATTGACCCTAGGCCATCGGAAGCACAACATCTGCGGGAATAACCAACTCTCTCTGGGCAGCTTGAAGGACATGAGAGGATACACCTCTGTCTATTAAGATCTTCCCCTGAATCACGGGACTGGTAGGGTTGTGAAGGACAATGCTCGACCTAGTTGAAGTATTATCCCCCTTTAGCTTCCTCTTAACCTTCGATGGCTTAGGAATTGAGATAGTGGGCACCCACAGCCCCAGCTGGCCATTCAGGTACGACTACACCCAGGAGTCGGTATAGCTCTTAGACAATAAAGGCCTGGAGTCTGCAAGTGTAGGAGTCATAACCTCAAAACTAGTATCTTCCCAGATAAACATTAACCACAGTTTCTTTGCCCCCATTAAATGGTGATTCTCATGGGTTCAATTGAGTGTGGGAGGAGACAGTGCCTAGATGCAGACAAATTGGTGTCTGAATCGGCAAGGCACGTACCCCTCACAGATCATTTCCCCACCGATACGAGCCACCAGAATACACTATCGGATGGAAAATTGGTAGCCCCGCTTGCTAAACTCCACTGATACGGTGCTTCTAATTGCACCAGTTGGGGAAGGATATGGTCAGAAATTGAAATGATCATGACTCGAGATCCAACTCAATAGCAGGCGCATATTATGAACCGTCTGTTGTCTATCCTTCTCCTGGGTCGCCCACTCTTTGGGCATGACTCCGCTGATAGATTTCAAGTACGACCGGAATGCGGTCGCCAGATTTTTAGTAGCGTTGATGAAGGTGTAGCTTCTTTTGATATGCACTCCCAACCATCGCTAGAGAATTTGGAAAGGGTTAGCTGCCCGGTTTGGCCGACCCCCATCGATGATATTTCTAAGCAACCGATATATCCTGGCCAGTACTGGGACGGCCAAGTTGATGACGTTATCGGTAGCCGGCCATGCTTCCATGAAAAAAGTAGAGACCTGCACGCCACCAGTCTCACATACAGAATATAGCCAGCCAATAAAGAACATGGCCGGATATTCCGCCAGATGAAGCGGCTGATCAGCATCCAAAACAAGCTCCCAGCCCCGGTCGTTGAACTGGACGTCCTCTAGAATCATCCAGTAGCTGCCCCTCTGCCTTCGGGACTCCATTGTAGGGCAGGTCGTGGGCCTACGTTGGAGAGCCAAGGGCTTTCTCTCTCTAGCAAAATCCTTGACCCATTCATGATATGGGACAAGCAGTTTCAGAGATGTATCCTTTTAATGCTTCTGGGCCTAGTCAATAAGTTTCTCCACCAAGGGGGGAGTCCCCTCTTTGTCATCCCACACAGTAGAGGGGGGCAAGAATTCATCATACATACCCCCAATGATGTGGACCCCTGAAATATGGTAGTCATCCCAAAGACTAATACCCAACTCACCATGGAGAAGGTGGAATGTGTTGGTGTCTGGACTCCAACGGCTCATAAGTTTCCTGGAAAGGGCTTGAGGCTGATGGGTATAGGTTTGGGACACCCAGACAGCTTCATATAAGCCAATGGCTTGCAATTCTACTTCAAATTCTGCATAGATTTGGTGAACCCATAAGGGCCACCCCCAATCCAATGACTTAAATTCCCCTCTGTGCCTGAGGTCCTGGTCTGCTGACCATCCATGCTGGTCTTTTACCATAGCATTGTGGGAAATGCTCCGGTAAGAATGAGTTTTCCCGTCCAGCTGACGTTGTTCCCCTGTCAGGGACACAGGAAGGTGATTCAACACAAAACGGATAGTTGTATCCCTTACGGAAGGTCATCCTTTTGCGAATATCACAGATTGAGGGATGGTGCAACTAAATATCCAAGCTGCAGGATTGTTGTCATGAGATGGTACCAGAATCAACATATTGGATAGTAAACTAAACCCATAGGCAGGAAGGATGTTGGAAAAGGGGTACTCCCACTGTGACTTGGAGAGTCGATCAGCAAGGAAGGATCATAGTGGGGAGTGGAGGATTCCATCCTTAATAGAGTTGGCCACATCCTTTAGGTGTTGATCACCAATTGGGAGAGGCTCGGCAGCAGTCCTGGGTGTAGGCTGAGGGGGAACGATATTTTCATCCTGCATTATGAAAACCAGGAAAAGGGTCAGTCCGGAATAATAAAATCTAGATGAAAATAACAGGTATATGATGAAAGAGTCAGGAAGCACTCATGACAATGTCCGCAAGCATGCCTCAAAATGCGGTTCGCGATGACTACATCCCGCGAACCAACCCTATGTGGAAAAGGTCCACGGTACTCTAGCCCGCGGAGCGTTGGCCATAAAACTGCAAACCAGGTTTCTCTGTGGAAACATAATCCCAGATTTAAATAATTAGGTTCAGAAGACTTCAGAAATTTTCATAATCTGGAAGGTTTCAGATAGAGGACCATCAAAATCGTGGAGCGAGTTCCTACGCGGCTTTTCATGACATACTTTTTAATAAATTAAAATAGTTATTTCAGGGCTAGGAAAATGGTATGTGGATGAAGGGGACCACGAACGAGGAATGGTCCACCGAAGTGGCAGCTGGTTCGCGGACAAGGCGTTTCACGAAGGAACGAGCACGTGGAAACGAGAGATCTGGTTTTGCAAAGAATCTGATAAAGGACAAAGGAAGGGCCTCCATATTTATAAGTGTGGCCCCTACCGGGCCCACTCCCCTACTGCAAAACATCCTAGTTTCAGGACCACTCTACATCGGCATGGCCTCCTCTTCGTTCCGATCGGACCCCATTCCGATAGGGGGATTTGTATGGTCCTGAAAAATCCACCAAGGATGAAATAGAGTTCCCTTTATTCCATGGGAGATTCTACCCAATTTCCCCCAAAGAATTGGGTAAAATGTGGAGAATAATCAATGGAAGGCACAAGCCGAACGGGTCCACAGGCCTGTCCAATGATAATGGGTCGCGGCTGGTTCCATGAAGCACCCCCTACACAGACTGCAGTCATTCACGAAATGGAGGGGTAAGCCCTCTGCGGGCGCGAAGCAAGACGGGCGCTAACCCGGTTAAACATCACAGACCACCCCAGCTGCGAACCACATTGACGGACCTGGACCGCATCTACTGTCGTTCACGGAAAGGAGGCAAAACCCCGTGCGGCCTTGAAGCACTCTTCGAGTTTTTATAGTTCATGGGGTAGATGCGTTCAATGCCCCACGTGAGTTTCTGATTGAACCAGTCATATGTAAACTGGGTTTGTGATCATGGGCCTCCACAAAAGGCACCACATAACCACAGATACATCCCTTTCCCCACTCTATAAAAGGAGATAAAGGGGGAAGAGCAAGAAAATTTATTTTGGAAGGGATATCAATCAGATTCGAGTGGAAGGATTTTGAAGGAAGAAGCTTAGGATTTCGCAAAGAGTGAAGTTACAGTTTGCGAACCAGAACATGTATGAAACTTGAAGAAAATTAATAAGGAACCGAAAATTCATAACAACTTGGTGAACCACGAACATAAAATAACAAAAAAAATTAAGACCGTGAACCATGGACCCTCTGCGGATGCACTCCCCGCAGACCAGGGTGTTTATGCCCCTTTTCTGATACGTCGCACCACGTAGAACCCTCCTACGCGGGAGAAGCCCTATCGACGAACCCCCTACCGGTGTCACCCTTAGCCCCACTGCTTGCATGGACCCCTCCATGTACCAATTTGGTACGCGGGCCTATCCTGAAGTCGTGAACCACCCTGGTTTGTGAGATGGCCACCAAGCTGCAAACCACCTCAGTTCGTAGAATTCCCATCAGTCCGCGGACCACCCTGGTTCGTGGACGGATTCCCCAGCCACGTAGAACCTCCCAAAGAAAATGGAGCCACCACTCTTACACCTATGTGGCTTGCCATATCCTTCGGAGTTCCCATTCCCTGAGCCAGATAAAATCCTTCCAATTCGGCCTGATCCTCCACAACCCCCTCATTGGCCCTTTCATCGGCCCTGAGTCGAGGCCTCCACCAAATTCACCGGAACCATGTGATGTAACCTTCAGGCAGATCAGTGCGCCATTTTGAGTTCACATACCCATGGTAAGTGAGGGAGAAGGGGTTTCTCCATCCCTTGAATGGATTCCTGAAGCATTCATGGGTTCACATTCCCATGGTAATGCGGAGTCCGAGCCCAGGAGTCCCCTTTCCGCCCCTCCATTTGTTAGGACTGGGGAACTTCACCCCTCTCTGGGGTGTGGCGGACTACCCATCACAAGGAATCCCCCATGCACCTCCGTACTTCCCCATGACCAGGGCCAAGGAAGTGTGTAGTGGGGAAGGGTGATGCTCCGTCCTTATTTGGGGCTCAGTCCCTCTCCCACTATGATTTATCGCCATTGGTATCCACCTTGGAGTAAGCCCCAACTTTTTGGGCCGCCTCTATGCCTAAGCACCACTCCACTTCCCACGGATGCACCTTTCGCGACATGATCATCTGGTCCCTACTGCCTCTTATTTTTCACACCGAGCATGACTCATGTTGGCTTAGAGTAGGCATCGACCATGACATCCGCTTATGGGCCTCCAAAGAGTGTAAGCCCAAATCCATTACCATGGGCCTCCTCAGAGTGTAATCCCCAGTCCACACCATGTGCCTCCTCAGAGTGTAAGCCCCAATCCATTACCCTAGGCTGCCTTAGAGCGTAAGCCCCACTCTATTCGAACTAGGTGGGCATTGATTCCCCACCATAGGGATAAGTAAGAATCCTTCAAGAGGTTCAAGCCCGATCACCATCGGACCCCCGGGTCCACATTCACGTCAGATCTCTGACACTCCCATACAAACTACGTGGACTTTGATTCATGTCTCCTATGTATGGTACGTAGGAAGCCTCCATGAGGTTCAAGCCCATCAACCGGTCGATCTGATTATCTTCACATCGGTTCAATGCATTAACCCTGGGCATCCCAGAGCGTAATCCCCATACCAAACCGAACTACGTGGATTTTGATATATCTCATGGAAATCACTGTCTCCTTATAGTGTCTAGACTCCTCAGGTTCATTAATCCAATGAGGGATGGTAAACCTCAGGCGTAAATGATTCTGAACCCCTATGTCTAGCTAACCATTGGTAGCCAAGAGTAATCTATGGATTCTATCCTTGTGTATAATCTAAATATTCATGAACATAAGAATACTTCTTGAATATATAAGAGAGTCCTGGAATAGGTAATAATTCCCCACAAAAATGTGCGATGAGCCCGAATTCCCATCCTCTCAACCAATGTGAGTTCTTATGGGTCGCTGGTCAAACCACCCAGCAAATGCCAGCCTTTAAAAAACAGGTCCACGTATCGTCAGATACGGAACCGTTGGGCGTTTCAAAACTGATCCGAAACAATGAGATTTGTGATCGAATTCATGCTATTGAGACATTTAGTGTCATTAAATAATGGAAATTTAAGATATGAAATTACATCGGTCTATATTTAAACTACACAACATGGATATTTGGTGAAAATATAATACCTAACACTATAATAAAAATGAGATGAGAATACCCTTACCTTATGTCTTAATTATCTTTTTATATGTTCAATCCTTCTATTATTTTTGTAATCATTTTAGAATGCACCAAACGTATTAATGGGTTTGATTTATTTCCATATTAATGCCTCTAGAATAAATTTAGGGACTTTGGGTAGTTATTGGGGGAGAGGTTTTCTGATCCAAATGGCATGAAAGGTATAGAGAAGATAGGTGGTGAGTGCCCTTTTATAGTGTAATAGGAGTGTCATTATTTTAAATATAAAAAGAAAACAAACTATTATGAGCACTTCGATAAATCATGTCCCTGAAATAATGGACTATATATGAGTAGAAGTAGAATATGTTTGATATATTTCCATTCAATGGATTTTGGTCAATTTTCTAGGTAATTTAGCCATTTATGATTAATGTATAACCACTAAGCTGACTAATTTTTCCTTTAATTGATGTAATTAATTTTATTTACATTCATTAAGAGATTATGTAAAAATATAATTTAACTTTCTAGAAATTATAAATTAATATGAATTAAACTATTTAATCAATTTTTTATTAATTCTTAAAACATATGTAGGAGATATTAATTTATAATTAAACCCTCAGACAGGATGTGACAAGTTACTAAAGTGGTAAGTTCAATAGATTAGAATGTATTTATATCCAGTTTCTATGTAAGATTTATTAAAATTACCTAAATTAGATTAATGGATGTATAATTCTTCTCTTTATTCCTTAAAACCAATTTAAAATATAATTTATATATAAAAATAAATTATATAAAAAAATAGTTTTCCATTAAAATTTTCTATTGTTACTATTCACCCAAAAATTAATCTTCTGGAAAAAATAAAAAAAATTTCACCCTAATATAATTTTTAAGTTTTTATTTCATAAATAATGTTTATTTTATCAAATATAATCTATATAATTGTCAAAATTATATTTAAAATGGTAATTCCATTACAATGGGGTAACATTTCCTTTTAGAAAAATATAAATCAATCTGTGTAATATATGTTTTATTATTATCTCTTGTCTAGAGAACACATACTATGAACATAAAATATTTTATTAAATATAATATATATATATATATATAATAAAAAATTCATCAAATTTGGTTTAATAAAATTATTATTATAAAACCAATTTTATTATGTATATATGTTTTCAAAATAAAGATTTACTATATTTTCAAAAGTGTTCTATTTTCAATTATTGTTAATTGGTCACTAAATAACTATTCTAATATACATGTGTAATGAGATTTTCATAATGTAATTATTATTATTTATACCATCAATTAAAATGGTTATGTGAAAACTATAAAAATATTCTAATTATAATACTAATATATCATTGTAGTTTGGTGAAACTATGTATTGGGTATAATACAAGCTACCGAACGAACTCATCATTATGTTCAACACAGACCAAAAATAGTGTTTCATGTACCGAATTATAATCTAATAATTCTATTATGACTTCTTGATTTTGGATATTGCTCAAAGGTTCCCAGATACTGGTGGGTCTCTAGACCTCAATCACATATCAATGAAGACTAGAGGCTTCCGACTAGTAGCGATGGCCTATGGTGTGTCAATAGGGAGAAAATTCCATCATTACCAGGGTTTTGAGTGGTGGATAAATATAATAACATGTAAATATTTTTTGTAGTATAAAATATGGAATAGAATAAGCATAAATAAATATAAGCAATCAGATCTGTTTATAATGATATACAAAAATGTTGGTGATACATGTCATGTCTCTATAAAACATGAAATCCGATATAGAAGGCCATAGGTAGTACATAAAATTAAAATGTATAAAAAATAAAAAAAAATAACACGACAACATTTCATAATATTTTCATTTTTGAAAAATATTTATTTGGATACTATCATTATTTAAACAGGGCAGAATGTTATGATTTTTCTATAAACCAATTATTTGTCTTAAGTCAAATGTATGGGTAAGTTTTACAGAACAAATATATATTATTAGAAAATTATTATTTAAGAAAATTATAAATAACCTATATATTATTTTTGAATTTATTAATACTATTAAATAAGTTTCAAAAATATATGTTTGAATTCATTGGCTAAAAAGTAATTAGGAATGAATATAGGAACCAACTAAATATATAAGAAATGTTTTTATAGGGAATTATGTTTACGATCACAATGGTGTTTAATCATAATAAATTAAATTAATTATAGTTAGTAAATAATATTAATTGAGGATATATTTAATAAAATATTTTCATCATATATCTAATATATTTAATAGACATTAGATATGAAGAGACCCATTTTTATGTATATAATCTTATATTTTTCTAAATATTGTATTATAACATTTTAATAGAGAACCTATTTATAATCAAATTTTTACACTTTTATATATTTCAGTTGAACAAATAATCTTATTCTATAAATTTATAATTTTTATTGCACTTTTACTATTCTTTTTATCAGTGTCATGTTATGATAAATAGTAACAAAATAATGCATTTTAATTGAAAAATGAATTTTATTCTTAATATTTTATAGTGCTAAATTATGTTATTAATTGGTTTTAATGTATAATTTTAAAAAATATATATAATTTGATGTAATTTTGTTAATTTTAAACAATTTTATTTTAAAATTTTCAATTAATACATTTTAATCTTTTGAATGTTTTCACTTTAAAACCCCATTTTCATGTTCCGTAAAAGGGATAAATTGTTAATCAATTATTGAAACATATGTTTTTTTAATTTTAAAAATGGATTATATATTTCTAATTAGTGAGTAAAAATTATATAAATAGGTTTTTTTATATTTTTATGGAATATGAAATGTGATTCTACTAATATTTTAATTACTACATTTAAGTATAAATCAAGTAATTATTGTTAAAAATTATATTACAATGACTATAAAATTACCCTAATAGATGTTCTAATTTCATTGAATGAAGGTTTATCAACCAAAATAATCCTTGGGATGAATTTATAATCTTATGAAGCCACTTTTTTAAGAGTATGTCATTTATAATATTCCATTCAATGAAACGTCATTTTTTCACATTTTTTTAACTAGTGAAATATTTTTAACATCGTGCTATAGAGGGGATTTATATGACTATAGATATAATTTTTAATTATAAAATGTTTATATTTATCATTGTAAATTATTTTAAATTTTCAATTAAGAAATAATTAAATAATTTCAGTGCTCTATGATGATGGGGAATTTTTTTAATTAAAGTAAATATTAAAAAAAGTATTGAAAATACTAAAATTAATATAAATTGAGATGAGTAATTCCATCCAAAAATTTTTATAAGTCATTTAATTGATAGTGGTTTCATAGACTTATCTGTTCAAATTTATCTTTATTTTATGATATTTTTAATAAGTTAAGTAATGAATATTTTCAAAATTGTAATTATTATTTTTTAGATTAAATAATATTTTATTAGAGGATACAATATTTTTAAAAATATAAATTTCGACAAAATTTATTTGAAATATATTTAAATTTCTATAAATAACTCATTTATTGGCCATTTATGAATTAATAGTTAATATATTAATCCTCAAAATGTAAATTACATGATGTAATGGTAAGAGTTAAAAGATATATATAAGGGTTAACGATAAATGATAAGGATAATAATGTGACCTAAAAATGTATAAGAAAATATTGTTTGAGAGGATTTATACACATCCTCGTATTATCTCCTAAATAACTCAGATTGGATCCACTTTAAATTTGAAAATATTTTATATTAATTTAATATTTTGAGTGTTTTTAGAAGTTTCCCACACCTCAAATATTAATGTGAAACTCCCCTCTCCTAGCCTCAATCTAAGTTGATAATTATAGAAAAACTTTTCGATACTAATTTTTTTCTCCCAACATCTTTATCCATGTTCTATAGGTTTTGTTTCTCCCAAAATACATACCATATATCTTTTAAGAAGTAATCTAATGGAATTCCACTGAAGAACAGGTAATCAATTTTACTCCCTCATTTATATTTATTTATTATTATACTTCATATTATTATGTTTTTTACATGACAATGTAATAAATAAAAATTCTTATATATGATTTGAGGTTATTATAGTTATGGGAAAACTATATTCTATGTTTTATTTGTATCACCCTTAGTTTCAAGTATGTAACCCTTTATATTTTACATGTTTATAAAGTATAATGCTGAATGTTTAGAGGGATTGAAGATATATTTCAATGTTTTTTGTGATAAATGGGAAGTGCATGGGAAGGACATGAATTTTCTAAACTGTGTGGAGTCCTAGGAGAAACCCTATACAGATTTAGATTATTGATAGTAGATTTAGCATGTTGGGAGAATGGTTAAGGATTCTCTGTTATGAGGTAATGCAAAGTTCTACCCATGAAGTAGTTAATGCACTGTTAGTGCACAGTTTGTATAATCTTACACATGGTTACATTGAGATCCCAAAATATTGGATTTGACATGTTTTTGAATCTATAGGATTCAATTTTCAACCAAAATAACCCTAATATTAAATTATTCTCTCCTAAATGGTGTAGAAGACCTCCCAAGAAAAATGGAAGTGATCTAGAGCCTCTTCATGGGGTATATATGACTAATTCTCATGGTATGTTATTTTTCTTCACCGTTCATTTCACATTTTCTTAGATCCACATAGATATAAATCAATTCTCTCTGTTTCTCATATCTATTCCCGTTATGGGTATATCTGAGAAATTGGATGCCAAATATTATCATATTTGGTCTTTTTGTTGATAGGGTAATGGATTTGATGTTGTTTTGTTGAGATATAACTCAGTTTCATTGGTATTCATCATCTATTGACCATTTTGAACAAACAATTGAGGTACATGGCTTTATTCTCGACTCCTCTTATATGAATTAATTTTTTTAGTTTAAAAATTATTAAATTTCATGATTTTTATTACAAAATTCGTTTGAAAATAATAAAATAAATCTTATTTAGAGATGATTTAAGGTTTTTATAGAGTTGTTTAATTTTGGGGAATATTTGTGGAATCTGGTTTAGCTTCTTAATTTTAAATTTTTTGTTTTAATATATTATTTTTATGTAAATATTGAAACTATTTTTATTTGGATAATAGATTTCTATAAAAATATAGTTTTATGGAAATATCATGATGGAAATTTTTTTTCGTGAAAAGTGTTATTTGGTTGAAATTTGCTGGCATGGGTTTTGGGTATACATTGTGTTTGTTATTATATTGCATTTTTGGGGCTTGGATGAAATATAAACTCGTTATCTATGCCAATGGTGTAAGGGAACATTGGATATAATTACCCTGTGACCAATTTGTAGATTGATTACAAACTTCTCCTGAGTATGGAAATGTAATAATGAAGCATGTGTGTTTGGTAGTGTTGATTTGTTTTGTAGATTGGTTATGCAAAATGAAACTTCTGGAATGGGTTTAGGTTTTTTTGTATGCATTCATTGAAAAGGGGGTTTGGCTGTAAAATTGTTGAGATAGAATTTTTTTATTTTGAGTTATAAACTATTATGATGTTTTTTAAATTTAATTCTAATCTATTTTATAATTTTTTTACATTTACCATTTTATATCAATGTGTTTAACTCTTATATCATAGTGTTGTGAGTAGGGAATTCATTAGAAGAAAAACTATTAAGTCTTAGTACTCACCCATGCCATGGAATTTGGATCTTTTCCAGATTTCATTTACCAATTCATTTCAAATGGTAATGTATCACATGTCTTTAGCACTACATCATGATACATTGGCTGGTTGTTGGCAATGGAGAATGAATATTATTGAGTATGGAGACTCATGTTTTTCATAGACTCTTGTTTAGTTATATTCTTCTTTTTTAATATGGTGATTAGTTTTTCTTCCACCGTAGTGCACTTTGGTTAGATTTATTATAAATAAAATTGTTGGGGGTCTTTTATTTAATTATTCATCAAAACATGGTTTTTGTGATATAGTATTTGGTTAATTCTATTTGTATGAAAGGGTAAACCATCGCCTACATGTATTGAAATGCTTTGACATTTATAAAAAGCCTTTTCAAGCTTGGGGATGTCTCTTAAGGGCTAGTACCATCTCACCTCTCTATAAAGACAGTGATAATAAGTGGGATGTTATAAGTGGTATCATCTTGTCAATATTTGACATGAAAATGGAATCATCTAATCGATCCTTAACATACATATGATAGAAGCTGGTTGACCCTTAACATAAAATTGGTATCAACATATTTGGTTATTTCATATCACGCGGTCTTTAGATTCATGTTATTAGAGTTGAATTTATTCTTATCTATTCCTCTAGGTTAATTATTAAAAAGAGTAGTATTTTTGGTACTTTAAATACAGTTGAAAAATATATATTGCTTGCATTATTATATTGAACTTAAATTTACCATGGAGATGGTTAAATAAGTGTTTTGGAGACAATTTTATTATTTTTAAATCACTTTATCATGGGATTAGCCAATTAAACAAGCATGAAATGATTTAGAGGAATGACTTCCCACTAAAATTTCATACATCATTTTGAGTAATGATATATGATTTGGGGTAGAAGTGTTACTTTTTGAAAAACATTCCATTTTTTTCAAGTGAATGATTTTGAAAAATAACTTGGTTGTCATATTTTTCAAAATGAGTTGATTTAAAAAAATGATAGTGTTCAATGTTTTAAATAATAGTTGAACATGAATATCATTGATTTTGGAAACTAATGTTCTGATAGTTGGTGTGATATAATATAAAATGATAAGCCTTCAATTTCTAGAGACTGAGACTTAGGGTGTTTTTTATTAGTTTATAAAATAGAAAATGGTAGGTATTATAGATACCAACTGGAAGAATATACAGAGAATGTGGATTCCACTAAACCACAGGTGTGCCAATATTTGTTTGACATTATCATTCAAGAAATCCAATCTGTGTATACTTGGAACCATAGGGATGATCCAATCCTAGTAGACCTCTCCATCCTATTCCATAAATTTAATACACCCATATTCAGGGGTTATTATAAACAGTAAAGTGCATAGGAATGGATAAAAATGTTGAATTTTATCTTTGAATTTAACAGAAAACTAGTATTTCTCAAGGTATATCTTGAAAATATTGTTCTCAAGAATCATGCATGCCAATAGTGGGAACATGATATACATGATAAAGTGGTTCAAGGCCTTAGTCTGGAGGAAATTATGGAATTTATCAACAACCAATACTATCCTCACATGTTCAATTTCTAGAAAACGGTGCACTTTTTCATCATGATGTGTGAAAATATCTCTATAAAAATGTATGTGGCTTAATTCATATATTTTATTCACTTTTAACCAATGGTTATAGCTAGTACATTATTGAAGGCACATATCATTGAATCGTGACTAATGTTAGGGATTCATTCTAATATAGGTGTGCTATTTATTACCAAATATAAAGAGATAATCCATATAAATATAATGGATAAAAGAGACATGTTATGAACTATTGGAGGAGGAATTATTTTGATACCCATAGGAATTTGTGGGACCTATAATGTTGGGTGATAGATTAAGAGGGATACCTATATAAAAGCTGGGAAAGGATATCATAATTATATATCTTGATCGGTAATTCTTCCTTTGAGACCCACGACATAGGTGGGATATTTCCAATGTGGATCCTTTGAAAACATGAAGAGAGAGTGTAAAACACCACCATGATCATGCCATAATTTCATTAATATGGGACATTGTAAGCGCTATTAGAATAGTGCTCCAGGATTTGGTGATCAAGACACTTCTCATGTATCACAAGCATCATATTCTTTCAGAGGGTTAGGGAAGCTAAATTATTATTATTAGTAGAGAAGAGCTAAACATGGGGATTATAGGAATACCATGACTCCTTAGTAAGGGAAATCTTAGAAAGTCAACAAGGAGAATAGTTCAGTGATGAAGTATATGTAGGTAGTTGAACATAAGATTTTGGATGATAAGGTTGGGACATATATGGTGAGAGGTACGATTTGATTGAATTTTACCCTTATTAATGTGTTTATTGATATTGTTGCATTGAATTCCATCATTTTATAATGGGTTTCTTATTTTATATCTTAAAAACATGAAATTATTCCCTTTATGTTAAAACATCATACTCATCTAAGGGAGAAAGAATGTAGATCCCTCCAATGTAGAGCATGTTCTATAAATATTGATGGAGCTCTGCTAAAATTGGACTTCTCTTTGTTGGAGATGGATTTCTATGATGTAATCTTGGGTATGGATTAGAGGATAGTTTCAAGGCTCACATTGACTATTCTATAAGGATAAATCAATTTGCAACTGAGGATGACATCAAGAATCCATATAAAATAGAATTGGTTGTAAATGAAGGTGAAACAATATTGTTAAAACCATTAGTGGGAACAATATCTCACATGTTGGAGGTGTTGAATTTGACATCGATAGAAGAGATCGAGGATAAAAAGTTTCCAACCATCATGGATCATTTTCCAAACATATTTCCCATGAACATCTCAGGGTTACCACCTATAAGGGAATTAGTGTTTAGAATTGATCTCCTCCCATGGACCAATCAAATTTCCCTTCCATATTATAGAATGTAATTGTAATAGCTAATGGAATTAAAAGATAAGTTCTAAGAGCGGTAGAGAAAGGATTCATTCAGCCGAGCACATCTTAGTGGGTTGCACTAGTATTGATTGTAAAAAAATCAGATATAGCTTTAACGATGTGGGTGGATTATCATAATCATAACGATGTTAAAATATTAATTTAATACCTACTAAAATGTAGTGTGGACCAATTCGATTAAATTTGGGAAGATTACTTGTTCTCAATAGGTAATTTGCAATCAGGATATCCCCAATTTTGATTTCAGAAGAAGGATATTCCAAAAAAGGCTTCCAGAAGCATATATAGCCATTATGAATATGTTGTAATAACTTTCCATATTAATAATGAATCAATGGTATTTATGGATATGATGAATCGATTATTTCAGTGATATTTTTATTTTTCTATTGTGGTGCTCATGGAGGAAATATTAGTGAATTCAGAGATAAAGGATAAGCCTGAGAAAGACTTTGTGATAGTGTTGGGAACCTTATGAGACCATATTTTGTTTTACAAACTATCAAAGTGAGATTTTTGGAAACAATAGGTACACATTTTTGGCTATGTAATTTCTAAGATGAGTCTTTTAGTGGATCTACAAATGATAGAAGTTGTTACCTCTTAAAAACATCTAACGAAAGTCTTTGAGATATGAAGATTCCTTTGACAAGATGGTTAGTAACGAATCTTTGTGCATGAATTCTCAGGGCTATATTTTCCAATGATATCTTTTACAAAAAATAATTCCCCATTCTAATGGAATAAGGAATTCTAGAAATCATTTCAAGAGATTAAATTCTACCATGTATCAATAGTAAATGTGTTTTTTCGGAATCAGGGGATGGGTACACTGTGTACTATGATGCTTCTAGATCTGGTTTAGGATTCATTTCAATCCAATAAGATCATGTTGTTGCATATTCAGGAAGAAAATTAAGGGTGAACAACGAGAACTTTTCAACACATGATTCAGAGTTCTCTACTATTTTCCTTGCTTTAAAGACATTGTGTCATTATCTCATTAAGGAGAAATTAAATGTGTTTTGAGATCATAAGAGCTTGAAAAAATTCACAATGATATTTTAATGTGAGGAAAATTATATGGATGATGTATCATGAAATGTTATAATTTTACTGATTGTATACTCTAGGTTAAATAAGTTCAGTGGTAGATTCGTTAAGAAGAATGTCATATGCAAAGCCAGAAAAAGAGGCATCAGATAAATAGAATTTTATGTTAGTTCTATTTGATATGTGTGTGGAATGTGAAGAAAAATGTGATGTTGTATTTTTCTTTTCAACCAAGATTCGTCCTAATTTGATTATGATGGTAATGGAGGCACACAAAAAATGATGCATAATGTGTCATAATCAGTTCAAAACTAAATGGTGGAGAGGCCATTGAGGGCTAGAAACTAGATGGTAGTTCCGTATTGTGGTTTAGAAATTGGATATTTGTACCAATGGCTTATGAGCAGTAATATCTTCATGATTACCACCATTAGATATGGGATATTCACCCAGGAATCCGAAAAGATGTATAATGCATTCAAGGAATAGTTTTTTCAGTGACATGAAAAGAAAAGTTGCTGAGTTCATTCTGTGGTGCTTCAATATTCTATAGGTTAAGGTAGGACATCAGAGGCCATAAAGTATATTGTATTCATTACCAATTATATTTTTTAAATGGGAGTTGATAGCCATATATGTTGTTACAAGTCTCTCATAAATGGTTTGGAAACACGATTCCATATGAGTTATAGTGGATTAACTCATAAATTCGGCCAATTTCATTCCTATATGTGAATCTCATATGATGGAGGATATTTCAAAAATCAATATATTTGAGAAGAGGTAAAGAGGCATTAAATACTAGTTGCAATCAGGTCAGACATGGATCCATGGTTCATGCCTCATTTCTGGAAATCCATATAGAAGGTCCTTAGGACCCATTTGACTATGAGTACAACATATCACCCTCATACAGATGGTTAATCGGTATAAATGATTCAGAAAATGGCAGAAATTTTATGGGATTGACTAATGGATTTTTGTGCCTTGTGGGAGGATCATATACCCGTATTTGAATTCTCATATTATAAAAGATATCGGGATTCAGTACATATGGCTATGATTGAAGTGTTGTATGGGGGTTCATTTCGTTCTCCACTTTTTTATTTCAAAATAGTTAAGACATCACTAGTTAGGCGAAGCCTTGTCCATGAAATAGTAGAGAAAATTTGGTTGATCTAGAAATAGTGGGAGGTGGCTCAAAGTAATCATAAATTATATGCGGATCAAATTTGATGATCACTGTAATTTGTGACGAGTGATCATGTCTTCTTAAGTATCTTTCCACATCATGGAAAACATCATCTTGGGAAGTAAGTAAGGTTATCTCCGCAATACATTGGCAATCCTGAGATACTAGAATGTATAAGTGAGGGAAAATATCAGTTTGTGTTTCAACCACTATTTAGATCCGTGAATAATGTGTTCCGTGTAACCTTATTGAAAAGGTATCAGTATGATCCTGTCCTGGTGATCAGATGAGATCTCGTTGACCTAGATCCAGATATTTGTTGGTATATATCTCAATATGGATTATGGATAGGTAGGATCACGTCTTTCATGGAAAACTCATCAGCCTAGTGTGGGTCTTATGGCATCTTTTTTGATTGAAGAAGAGACATGCGAACATGAGAATAAAATGAATGATCAATGGCTGGAACACTATCCGGGAAAGGATGGTTTCCTACATAATGAGGATGGAAAGACCAATGGTGGCTAGAATGTATCACCCCCAGTTCTTATTATGGAACCCTTTAATTTTGATTTTTCATGTTTATTATGTATAATGGTGAATGTTGTGAGGGTTTGGAGATTATGTGGAATGTTTTTGGGGATAAAGTTGAATCACAATGGAAGTGCATAGTTTCTCTACACTATGTGGAATCTGAGGAGAAAACATATAGAGTTGTAGATGATGGAATGTAGATTTGTCCTGGTGGGTGCACAATTAAAGATGTTTTTGGGGAGTTCATGTGAGGGTCTACCCAGACAGTAGCTAACCAATGGTTAGTGCACGATATTTATAACCATGCGACGAAACTGTGCCCACGGTTAAAGCAAAATCCTAAAAATATTGTCTCCACACATTTTTGACTCCATATACATTGTTTTTCAACCAAAATAGACATTACACAATTTTATTCTCTTTTAATGATTAGATAACCTCTCTCAAGAAAAGTGGAATCAATCCAAAGCATTTATTTATCTTTTATCATCTTTATTCTTGCACTAAGTGCTTTTTTATTCATCTTTCATGTAACATTTTATTGGATATAATTTGATCATCGTGTCATCTTCTCTTAGTTTCTCATATCAATGCATGTTATGGATAAAAACAAATTTTTATGCCAAATATGATGATATTTAGTCTCTTTGATGAAAGTGGAAGCGATTTATGGTGGTTTTCTAGAGATATAACCTAGTTTAATTGGCCTTCTTCATCTGTATCCTGATTTCTCAAAAACTCTCACGATAAGTGGCTTCACTCCAAAATCCACTTTCTATAATTGATTGTATTAGTATAAAATTAATATAATTACATAAATTGGAATAAAAAATCATTTTTCATGTAAGGGACTACATTTTTTAGGGATTTCCATTATGAAAAATCATGTGCTTTTTGTGTTTTTGGGGCCACAATGGTTTGTTTCAGGCGTTTTCCAAAAACCGGGTTCCACCAAAATGGTGGCACACTGAGATAGTGAAACTATAATAGTGGAACTGAGATAGTGGAACATAAAAACTGTGGCACTATAATGGTGTCACAGAGAAACATTGGCACCATAATTGTTGCACCGTGATGGTGACACAACAAAATTATGTCACACCATAAGGGTGGCACACCAATATGGGGTCTCCTCCTTTTCCAAATTTCTAGTTTCCCAAGATTTTCCATGTTCATCCTTCTTACATTTTATTTGATGTGAATAGAGTTTCAAGCCCTGTTAGGATGTTTTAAGTCCATTTCAATTTATGTTTTTAATATCATAAATATATTAATGCTTTGGGGACATTGAGATATTCAAACAACATCATTATGACCATGATCCCATATTAATGTCTTTTGAATCTATTCTTCCTTTAATATAGGATTTTACTCTTCAAATCTAGGATCTTCCCATTCAAATGTGTTTTTCATTCCCACTTGTTGTGCATAAATCCTTCTTCTCTTGATGAGTCAATTGCCTATGCTAGATCCACTTCCTACTCAATTTTCATGGAGTTTCTTGCTACTCATGTGGTCCCCTATTTTGGTGTAAAGAAGTGATTTGGTAGCATGATGTTTTAGGTAGGGAAATATTCTACCTCTCTTTGTTTTTTATCATGAAAGGTGGGTGTTGTAGTGTTATTTCATGAAGAATGGATGAATCATTTTTCTAAACAAGTAATTAATGAAGGGAACATAATATGATAAAAAAATAACATGGTTCAATGAAATAATAGGCTGGGAGTGGATAGGTGTTGATATCCATTTTTATTTTGTTCTATTTGTTGTTTATGTGTTCTATTATGGCCTTGCAGATTCTAAAAATAATGGTCATTGGTTGTCTTTGTATGTTCATGGGTGAAACTTCATAACGTTTGTTGTTTCCATTTGAATAATTGGCATAAATATCAATATGATTATTTATGTATACCATGTTAAGAAAAATGTAATCCATATGATGAAAAACATTGTGTGATCACCCATGTTCATCAAAGTGGATTTAAAGAATATTTTTTACCTAATCTAAATACATTCTTTTTGATAGGTGTGGATATTTGTTGTGTTATATTGGGTTTTGTGACATTGGATGGTGTAGTTATTGGGAGTATAGTTATGGTTATAGGGCCAGGTAGAGGAGTTGGTTCTAGGAGAAGGGGGAGTTATGTGTGTGCAATGGGGTTTTGGTTTAATGGTGGTTACTATATGATTCGTGTGTGGGGTGTCCTACATGGTGTGTTAGAATCTCAGTTTTCAAGATTTATTGATTGCAGAATGGATGGACATGTAATTTAGTGGGACTACATTGAAGAAATTTTTTGGTAGTGGGGCTTCATGACTGGGTTGTCATGTTTTCATGTTTATAGGTGCGCGGAAGGTGGTGTTGATGTATGGTAGGTCTACCGGGTTTAGTTTAAAGGGAATTTTTTAGCCGGATAACATTGAAGAATGACAGTTGGAAGTGGCTGAATGGGTTTCTAGGAAAAACAAGGTGTGCAGTAGGACTGCAGGTTGGTTATTCATTATTATTTTTATAAATCGGGGTTATAATGGATTTTCATTACCCTGGTCCTTACATCCATGTTTTCCTTCTCTATGATTAGTGGTCATTATCCTTATAAAAACATTTTCCAAATATTTTCTTGGTACTAGCCATAAGTAGTGATGGAATAAAATAATTTGAACCCCTTAATTAATGAATAGAAAGTGGTTAAATGAAAAATGAGTTGGTTTTATGCTCTGGTTGTGTTTTTGTTTGTGGTTGTGCATATATGTGTAGGGGAAATGTGTTTATTTGGGTGCATGTTGTTTTTTTTGACAATCGTAGGTTGGGATTATTTTTTTTATATTTATGTATAAAGATTAGATACCTGTGATTTTGTTACGAACCAAAACCATTTTGAGAACAATGATCCGAACCCCCCCCCCCATTCCTGGTGGAGAGATTCATGCCAAATATCTTGGTGGTAGTACTGATGAATGGTTACTGACATTCTTTTTTACGCCATCATCTGAGTTCTTACTAATCGAGAAAAATCATTCAGGATGTAATGGATTGACATTTACCATATTCCATGATCATTCAGGCATGTTTGTTATGGATTAGGGGCCTATGTGTCTATGGTCCTAGATTTTTGTCCCATGTTTCTCTGGGTTAAGACCCAAGTTTCTTTGAGCAAGATGTTTTTTTGTGGCCTAGGTGTCTGCGAGTGAGATGTGTGGTGTGGTTTTAGACCAAGTGTCTCTGGGTGGGATTTGTGTGTGGTTTGAGTCCCAGGTCTGTGTGAGCAGTTTGTGGAAGTGGGACCATATTTTGGAAGATTGGTAGCATCAAGATATATGATGTTGGTATTGAACATCTAACTAGTGTTAAAGTTCCTTAGGGTAACAAAATATCAAATTTCATACTCTACTTCTTTTCTTGACATGTGTTATTTGGTGAGTGTGACTTGGTGATTTTGGGATGGTTAGTACTCCCTGGTATTTAGTTTTAGGATATACTATTCTCTTACATGGACATTAGTATGTTTCCCCCACTTGTGCATGGGTGGCTATAGTTTTTTTAATAGGTATACATTTATACTCACCCTATGTTTGTAAATCTATTTTGTGGTTTCTATGAGGGAATTGAAGTTCATGTTAGACTTTACTAACTCATGAATTGGGATAGTTGTTGGGGTGCTTATTAGTCTATTTATTGTGGTACTTTTTCTTGGTACATTGCTTGTAGTTTTTCAATGATTACGTTTAAATCATGCATGGTTTGGATTTTGGTTTCCCTTATATAAATGTTTGAAGTTGTTTTCAATTTTATCAATCTTATCTCCCATTCCATTTTTCATTATAAAAGGTATTTACTTCCATTTTTTTGGATATTTTATACGCTTTTTTCTAGTCTCCGTTCCTAGGAATATTGAAGGCGGGACATGGTGGTCATTATCTCCTCATCATATAATAAAAGGAAGGGTTTGGAACTGTTCCTTCCCATCTCTCATCCTGAGGATGGATGGTCATGACAGAATGGTATTAGAGGATAAAATTTGAGAGAGAGTATGGATTTCAGAGTTAGGCATTATGAGGTTTTCATGGGATGATAGGGAAATAGTGTTAGGAAATCTTACAATGTGAGATAGGCCAGGGAAGATAGGCTAGGACATAGGATTTTAGGGCCCCCATGATGCGATGAAAGGATTATAGACCTAACTAAAGACCATTTGAGGCTCTGTTTATTGTAGGTTATGGACTCTAGATAAGGTAAATTCATCATAATGGCTTCTGTTCTTGTGTTTCTTGATAGTTTTTCGAATTTAAGTTAAATAAACTCTTTAAAATATATCATAAAAGTAAATTTCAACCTACTTGGGCTTATGATTTCCTTGTTTACCATTTCATCTATGGCACCCAGACATCACCCATGTGTGGTATGGGTAGTTTAGGGCTTGAAGGTTGACTTAGATGATCAGAGGATGTCTAATCATGAGGAGGAGGATGACTTGTGGCAACGGACCCTTCATGCCTTCAAGAGCCCTACCTTGGGGAAGTATGAAGGAATCATTTCAGACATAGTGATAGAGAGATGGCTTGAGGATTTGGCGATCACCATTATATTGATCTGTGCTCAACGAAGTAATGGGTTTTTTAGGAAGTGATCCAAATGTTAGGAGAGGTGTGTCAGTGGTGGACGCTTTACCATGGGGAGAGTAATGAGACTTATGTCTCATGGGATGAATCTAAGAATGACTTTCAAGAAGAGTTTATTTCCATGATGATGAAGGATGAGAATAGGAATGATCCACTCTCCCTCCAATAGGGTAGTATGTTGCTAAGGTAAATAAGTATCATTTTCAGGGATCTACTATCCTTTTCACCGGATCTATTTCTTGATGAGGATTCATGGGAGAGATGCTTGGAAAATGCACTCCAACCTTCTCTTTACTATGTTGTTACTTAATTTACCTTTATCACATGAATAGATGTTCAGAAGATGGTCAATGTAGTGGTGAGGATGCACAAATTGGGAGTTGTTCCAAAAAGGGGAGTTAGTCGAGTTCAATAAAGGAGATGGCAGTCAACAGTAGGTCTCCAGCGTCAGGACCTTCCAGGTTTTGGCCAGTGAAAAGTCGTGCTCAAAAACTCCAGTTCATATCTCTACAACCTCACACATTCCCCATGGTCTTGTGACCGAGGTGATTTTTCTCTGATGGTCGTGGAAATATTCATAGCCAATGACTCATTAGAGCTCAGTACGGTGGGGGGGTAAGGCTTAGCGCCCACCTCAGTAGTAGTAGTTTCCTATCAATATTTTCCAACAGTAGAGGCATTGGAAGTTGCACGTCGTTGAGGTAGCAGTTTGAGAAGGTTCTAAGGTTTTCCGAGGTATGGTCAGTCTATTCAGTTAAATTGTGCATGCTTTCTTTGATTCAGGATCTTCACACACCTTTTTTCACCCAGTCTATCCCATGTCATATCACTATATGTATAGAGAATTTTCATGCCCCTAGTTTTGAGCATGATAGTTGAAGGTTAGACCAGTTTGCTTAATGTTTTATGGGTATGTTGACTGATGTTGGGGCACCATCATTCTAGTGGGATCTTCTTCTGCAATAGATATAGTTGTACGACATCATCATAGGCAACGACTGGTTGTTTTCTGTGAAAACTATTATCGATTACTATTGGATAAGATTCATTTTTTATGGTATGGATCGCTAGAATGTAGTTTTCATTACTGAGCGGGGTTGTCAGGGTGGAAGTCGGTGTTTTGATCCACTTCTCTCCTTTACGGAAATTATTTCAGTGTGGTCGGTAGAAAAGGAGATGATGGAGCTTCTAGATGTTGTCATAGATTTCATGTATGTCTTCTAAGAGGAGATTCTGCCTCTATCACCTCGACCTGACATTGAGTTTGGAATAGACTTTAAACTCAGTTCTCATCTGATTTCAATGGCCCAATATTGGATGGTTCCTTATGAGTTATGAGTGTTGAAATTTAAGATGAAAACCAAATGAAAAATGCTTTTATCTAGCCATGGGCGTCCCCATGGGGTGCCCTAGTATTGTTCACAAATATGGAAGACAGTGGAAGGAGGATATGAATAGAATACCAGATACTGAATCTTGTATAATTCAAGAACTGTTACCCCCGTTCAAGGATAGATAATCCATATGGCCAACTGAGGGGAGAAAGGTGGTTCACTAATCTTGATATAAGTTCTATATATCACCAGTTGAGGGTGAAGGGCAATGACAACACAAAGACTACATTTATGTGTAGGTACGGGAACTTTGAGTTCGTGGTTATATTTTTTTCACTAATGCAACTTTAATGTTCTTAGGACTGAAGAAATCTGTTTTCCAGGATTTCCTGGCCCAGTTTATCTTTTTTTTCATCGATGACATCCTTGTCTACCCAAGTTCCAAGGAGGACCACTCCAAACTTCAATAGACTATCTTAGAGATCCTTCGACACCACCAGCTCAATAGTATGTTGACCAAGATTATTTTTTGGACACAAGAGGTGCAATTCCTTGGACATGTGGAATCTAAACAAGAGATAAATGTGGACCCATCACCCAAAAATGTGGAAGTAGTTTCATAGATAGAGACCAAGAACATGGATGATTCTCGCAGGTTCCTTAGTCTAATGGGATATATTCGGTGGTTCATACACATCATATCTCAAGTTTTAGATCCATTCAAATATTTGATAAGAGTATACGAGGCTTTCATGTTGAGTGAATTATTTTAGGGAGTATTCAGCTACCTGATGGTGAAGTTCTTCCCTGCTACAATGATAGGGTTTGTAGAGGAAGGGGTGACGTTTGAGGTGTTCTATGATACATTTAGTCTAGTACTTGGATGTGTGTTGATGTAGTAGTAGAGACTAATCTATTATGGGGCTAGTAACTTACATCCACAAGAGTGTAATTATTCTACCAATTTTATAGAGCTTCTGGTGGTCATATTCTCACTATGGTTTTGGTTAAATTACCTCATCAGGAAGCACATGGTGGTCATCACAGATCCCAATAGCATAAGGTATATCTTCACCCAAGAAGACCTAATCATGAAAAAATGAAATTGGATTGAGTATTTCTAGGACTATGAATATGATATCTCTTACTCCCCAAGAAAGGGGAACATGATGATCATTTCCTTAAGAAGAAAGTTACAGAAGTTGGTTGTTCGGGAATCCAAAGATGCTTGGACAGAAAGAGTGGAGTCAGCTGCTTTGCGTCCGGATGTGAGAGTGGATGGAGATAAAGGTAGTATTTTTTAGATGAAAGTACAGTCTCCTTTGATGCGTCTAGTGGAGAAGTATCAATGGGGAGACTCAAGGATAGATGTGATGTGTGATCGCCCAGTCTAGGGTGATGCATTGGAGGGATGGTCGAAGGATAGTCAGAATCAGATGTTATTCAATGGGAAACTATTTTACCATGGGGAAATGCTTGAAGGATCTCTCAATGAGTTCCATACCTCACCCCTTTAGGTTCATCTACTTGTTTCAAAAATGTAGTTAGGCTTGAAGGAATAGTTTTGGTGGCCCAATGTGAAGTTGGTAGGGGCAATGTTTGTGTAAGATTCCTAGTGTTTCACCTAATTAAGGCTAAGCACCATCTTCCAAGAGATATGTTGTGTCCCTTAGATGTTATAAATTGGAAGTGTAATTAAATATTGACGGATTTCATCACAGGATTACCCATGACTCAAGTAGGATGCAGTGATCTTTGGGTATTAATGGATCTGTTGATAAAATCTTCTCACTTCATGGTGATCAAAGAGTCAAGCATAGTGGATGCCTTAGCATAGATCCATATTTGTGATCTAGTGAAAATACATGGAATTATATGATCCATTGTCTCAGATTGGGATACACACTTTATGTCACGAGTTTGGAGGGGATTTCAATATGCCTTTGGCACTTAGTTGCACCTCACCACTACCTTCCACCTTCAGATAGATGGATAGATTGAATGAAATATCAAGACATTGGAGGATATGTTACAAGAATGTGTTTGAGACTTTAGTGGTTCATGGGTGAGAAATTTTTCCTTGGTATAGTTTTCTTACAACAATAGCTATGGCTGTTCCATTAGTATGGCTCCATTAGAAGCATTATACATTAGGTCATGTCATTCACCCTTGTCCTGGACTGATGTTAGTGAGGTAGATATTCTTAGTCTGGACATGGTTTAGATTATGACACCGAAGGTGTATCTTGTACATGAGATGATGAAGGGATGTCATGACTAACAAATGACATTGGTCGATCATAAGAGGATGCCTTTAGAGTTCAAGGTTGTGGACCATCTTTTCTAGAAGGTTTCCCCACAACATGGAATGCTATGGTTTGGAAGATGGAGGAAGAATTCTCCTAGGTTTATCGGACCCTTCATTGTGTTGGGATGGGTTGGAGAGTTGGCAGATTAGATGGTGTTCCCATTGATGTTGAAGAGGATCGATGACATCTTCCATGTCTCTCAGCTCCGTCGATATATACATGATGACTACCACATCATTGATTGGGTAGAGTTTGATAATGAGGATAATGTGAAATTTGTAGAGTGACTAGTATGAATCAAGGATCGCAAAAAGAAACTTATTCATGGATAGACCGTTCCTTCAGTTCGTGTTTTATAGAGTCATGGTGGCCCCAAGGAGAGTACTTGGGAGTGAGAGTCACATATGCTTTCCCAGTACCCAGATCTATTATGAATTTGTCTCTTGTTTTTTTCTACGTGTTGTGTAATTCTTTTATCTTGTATTAGAGTCATGGTGGCCTCAATAAGAGTACATTGAGTGTGATTCACAGATGCATGCCATGTACCTGGAGTTGTTCTGAGTTTTTATTTTTTGTTTTTCTATGTGTTTTGTACATTTCTTACGATGTATTTCTAGACCTCATTTTATATAAAATGAGTTTTTTCTCTATTATTTGAATGGTTTTTAAATTTACTAAATATGGGGAGGGGAGGACTTGATCCCTAATCAAGACCAATTAATGAAAATGTGATTAAACCCTTGGGTAAAAGTTAGTGCTACCCAAATAGGATAGTATCCTAACATGGAGGAAGGGATTATATAATCCATATGTCTGGGATGTGGGAAAGGTGTGTTTGTTTAGTTTTTCCCGAGATAGATGTCAAGGAGTTGTTTTAGGTTGTCAGGATTTTCACTCTAATTTACAAACAATTTCGGGCGGTTTGTCCCTGAGAGGTATATTACTAGGGGGTTTTACAGAACCCACATTTTCTATGTTTGGTATTAAATTCTCAAGGATAAAAATATGTTCAAATGTATTTGATGTATGAATTGGATTTATTTGGGACTTTATGTTTTGAAAAATCCAGTGGTTTGGGTGATCGTGGGGGGTTGAGGTGGTTTGTATCATGAGTTTGAAAAAAAAGGTTTCACCAAAATGGGGGCACCGTGACATTGGAACACTAAAACAGACACACACCATAATGGTGCCACCATAATAGTAGCATAGAAAAATAGTGGTACACTGAAATGGGGTAACCATAAAAATGGTACAATGATGGTATCACATCAAAACGATGTATCACCCTTTTCCAAGTTTCCAGTTTTCTTGAGTTTTTATAGTTTCTCCCTTATTAAATTTTATTTAATGTGAACTGGGTTTAATGAATTTTTTATAAATATTTAGGGATGTTTCAAAAGATAATATGTATATATTAAATATCATAAATCTTTGAGGAAATTGAGATATTCAAACCATGCCATCTTGACCATGATCTAACATTAATGACTTTTGAAACTATTATTTCATTAATAAAGGATTTGGCTTTTTAAAGTAGGGATCTTCCCTTCCTAGTGTGTTTTATATTCCCTCTTCGTTTAGCTAAATCCTTCCTATATAGATGAGTCATGCGCCTATTCTAGATTCTTCTCCAACTTATTTTCCTTGTAGTTTCCTGATGCTTATTTAATCCCCTGTTTTGTGCAAAGAGGAGTTTTGGATGGCTCTTATTTCAGGTAGGGATTATTCCATATTTAATTATTTTTATATCAATTAGGGTGGGTATATTATTGTTTTGTCATGAAAAATAGTTGAATCCTTTCTATCTACAATTAATACAATAGTGGTAGGGAATATTATCATAAGATAATAGGGGTCAATGAAATAATGGGCTAGGAATGGATTTGTGTGGATTGCCTATTTTATTTTTTATTATTGTTGATGATGTGATCTGTTGTGTCCATATGGATTATTAAAATCATGACTATTGGTGGACTTTGTCGTTTTATGGGTGATCCTTAATAACTTTTAGTTTAACTTAAGAATAATTGGTGTAAATATCAATCTGATTAATCAAGTATACCCGGTTAAATAAAATGGATGCCCTAGGATGAAAACCATTTTGTGATCACTCGTGTTTATCAAAGTGGATTTAAATAATAGTGTTTACCAAATATAAATGCATCATATTTGATAGGTTTGGATATGATCAGTGTTCTATTAAGTTTTTGTGACTTTGTGGTGGTTGTGTGGTGCTGGTGTTGGGAGAACATTTATGGGTACAATGCTAGACAAAGGAGTTGGTTCTATGAAAACCATGTGGTAAGTGTGTGTGTGTGTGTAGTGGGACTATGGATTAATTATGGTAGTTGTGGGCCTTGTTTATGGGTTGTTACAAATGGAGTGTTGGAAACTCATTTTGATAGATTGATTGATTGCAGAATGGATGGAATTTTTTGTAGTAGTAGTTCAAATGGAAAGTGTTTTGGAAGCATGGATTCATGACTAGGGTGTCATGTTTTCATGTTTCTAGGTGTGCTGGTTGTGTTGTTGTTGTGTATTTGGGCTACCAGGTTTTGTTTTGAGAGAGTGTTTGAGCAGGATAACATTGACGAATGAATGTTCAGAGTACTTGAACTAGTGTATAAGAAATTGGGGATGTGCAGTGGGACTGCATGATGGATTATATCTATTGTTTTTATGAATGTGAGTTAAAATGGATTTCCTTACCTTAGTCCTTACATCCTTGTTTCTCTTCGATGTTTTCTTGTGGCATGTAGCCTTATGAAATGGTTGTTGATGTTGTGCTTTGTATATTCCCTTGGTAGTTCTGAAATAAATTAAAGTGAACCCCTTTATTAATGAATGAAACGTGGTTAAATGATAATGTGTTTGGGTTTATGCTCTAGTGGTGGTTGTCTGTGTGGTTGTGCATATAAGGGAAACTAAAATGTTGTTCTTCAAGGGCTGGTTATTTTTTTGAAAAGCATAGTTTGGGATGACTATTTTTTTACCTATATGTATAAATTGTAGTTCCTCTTGTCTTCAATACGCACACCAACCTTATTTATAACCATGTGTCAAATTCCCCCATTTCATAGGAGAGGGTGTCTTTCCCAACGTCCTGGTGGGAGGATGGATAGGTGGTTACTAACTTTTATCCTCACACCCTCTTCTAAGATATTACTACTCGAGTGTATCCAAGCAGGCTATAGTTTCTTGAGGATTACCATTGTATATGATCATTCGAGCTGTTTTTATTAGAGACTAGGGGCCTAGGTGTTTGTAGGCTAGTATTGTATTCCCATGTGACATTAGAATGAGGTGTAGGTGTATTCGGGTGGGAGGTGTGGTTTTTGTGGAGTATGTTTATATGGGTGAGATGTGTGGTGCGGGGATCTCCCAAGTGTCTATGGGCTAGATTTGTGAGTGGTTTGAGGCCCAGGTTGGTCTAGGCAGGTTGTGGCAGTGGGACTGCATTTTAGAAGAGTGGTGTGTCAAGATGTTTGTCAGTAAGAATGAGCATTTAACCATTGGCAAAGTGGTGTGGGGTACAGAAATGTAGATGTTCTTATTCTATTACATTACTTTACTTGTGTTATGTAGTGTGTGTTCCTTGGTGAGGTTGGTATTGTTAGTACTCCATGGTAGGTCCATTAAGGTTCAACTATCCATTCGTAGGGGAATTAATATGATTCTCCCACTTATGGATGGGTGGATTTAGTTTTTCTATGGGGTATAGTTGTATACTCACCCTACATTTGTAAAACTATTTTTATCATTCTAGTAATACATTGGGAATTGTGCTAGAATTTACAAGCTTGGGTGTTGGGATAATTGTTGTGGTAATGCTTAATCCCAATCTTTTGGAACTTTAATTAGTATAATCGTTGTACTTTTTTTCAGTTTACATTTAAATCATGCATGGGATGGATTTTGGTTTCAATTATATAACTTATTGGGGTTGTTTTTGATTTTTAATATCTTATATCCCAATCGTATTTTCATTAAAAATAGTACTTCCTTCAAATTTGTGTGAGATTATATACTATTGTTGTAAGTCATTACCCCAGGGCCTATTAAGGGTGTGACTCAGTAAATAATTTCTCCTTGATCCTGAAGAAGGATGGTCATGGAACTTTTTTATCCCTTCCCTCATCTTTAAGAAGGTAGCTCATGATAGTTAAAATCATTGAATAATTCTTCTTTAAAGATGATTTATGTATTTGATATAACTGTGTAATTTTGGTGAATTGTTCTGCAAATTGGTTTAGCTTCCATAATTAAAATGTTTGTTTTATATATGAGTTTTCTAAATATATTGAAAGGATTTTCTGGAAAAGGGTTGTTAATAATAATGTTTTTTTATTGAAATATAATGACAGAAAAATGTTTTTCGAAAAAGGGTGGTTTTATTGTAATGGATTGGAATGGTTTTTGGGCATAAAAAGTGTGTGGGATCATATTAAATTATCAGGGCTTGGTTGAAATATGACATTGTTCTTTTATCCATAGGTGTAATGGGACATGAAACATAATTACCTTGTGAAGACTTGGTATATCGTTGGGAAACCTCTCATTGTAACACCTCAAGATTTTATGAAAAATATGATTTTAATTTCATTGATTTATTCTATTATACACTACACCACGTTTAGCATGTACTATTCACACCACCGTATTAGCTTGCAGTATACACAGCACTATTCTTGGCTCGTGTTACACACAATTTCAAGTTCGTTTTGTGGAAATTATTGTACGCAACATTAAGAATAGATATTTTTTAATGTATACACAAAATAAGTTTTGATTATGTTATATGCAACACCAAACGGTGCTTTCACTACACATAGCCCTGACTTGGCTTGCACTACACGCAATCAATACCTTCCTTGATAGTGTGTGTAGTATGCAATACCGAGTTTCACTAAACGGGATATTATTATAATATTATTATGAACTAGCCATTATGAATAGTAATACCCAATTTTTTAAATTTTATAAATTTTATTTTTCAAAATGGACTTCATTTTTGTACTCGAAATATTGAAATTATCCTAGGGTGATTTTTTGGTATTTTTCTGAAAACATTCAATTTTTGATGAATAATGAAAACACAATGATACTAATTAAAAACTGACTTTTTATTTAAATAATTATTTATTTTATTTAAATTTATTTTATGTCAAAATTGATACATAATACCTATATAAGTTCATTGTAATTCATTGGAGTCAATTTATAAGAATTTTTAATATATAAAAATTTTATTGAACTCTTCACCGTCTTTTACCTACCTCCTATGAGCTTTTTGCGAACATATATAAAACTTGATTTTACCGCTTCTGTGAGTGGAATTTCAAAAATACTAGAGACACGGTTAATATCATGGAATAAAATGGGGTTCAATGAGATGAAAATATTTTTTTGGTGAAATGAAACTTTTTATTTTTATTTACAACGGTTAAAAGTAAATAGGGAAATTAAGGGAAAAATTGATATTATTATTACCCTAACACATGTACTAATTCTATTAGATAAAATTAATTCGACCAAAAACAACCTTAGGAATACAATATGACCATTTAGGTTCACTTGGATTATATTAGGACATTTATTATTAATTTATTTAATGAAGGGTTAAATAGTTAAAATAAAAGTTTAATACATAAATAATTTTTAATATAGGGTTATTCATAAGATATATACGACTAAAAATATTCATTCGAAAGATAAAAATATTTCACACATAATGGTATTTAATTTATATTTTTTAGATATTAAATAAGTTAATTTATTTATGACAAAATGATGATGTAGCAATTACCTTATTAATGAAATATTAACATAATTGATGTTATAAATACACAAATAAATGTAATTTGATACTTTTAATGAATTAAACTAATATTATAGGTTAATATGAAATGTCATTATTGATTTAATTATCTCTTTTAGAATAAATCATGCAGTTATGATTTTCACAAAAATCAATTACCAAATACTGTCAAAATTGACATAAAATTGTTTTTAAAACAAATATTATATTAATAATTGTTATTATATTTCTAAAAATCTAATATTTGGCCAAGATACTTATATCATGATATCTGTATCATTAATGGACCACTTGGTGGCCTCTTGGATGTATATGGTATGTTTATTTACTATATAATATAAAAATACAAAGTGACATGGTAAATGTGAATCTAATTAACTAAGAGTTAAAACTAAATTATATGGTTAATATAATGACACAAACCAGTCTAAAATATTTTGGTTTAGAGTATTTAGACCCATATCCACTATATCTTTGAAATAAATCAATTTGGAGATATTAAAAACCAAATATGACTTTATTATAAAATAATATTTTATGTTTTTCTTAAGGTGCCCCTCTCCTCCCTTATAAAAGGGCACCTCCTCCCTCTTCCCCTCACCCCACATTGAGCCTTCAAGTTCGGCCAAAACCTGCCAATTTATCTTATCCAATTCCCTAGTAATATTATAGAGGTCTTGGTATTCTTCAAAGACCAATTTTAGTGCCCTAAGTGGAGGATTCAAAGAGGTGTGTCGAAGAAGAGGTAATATCTGTTACCGATTCTTTCAAATTTATTTCTTCTTCTATTTCCTATTCTTTAGTTATTTCATTATTAACTAATAATATCAGTATCACTCATATACTGGTATGTTATTATAAATATGAAACAAACCTATTTCATCTTTTATCCATCCTACGGAAAACGAAATTACCGCGCGTGCGTACGTACAGAATATCGTCTGCACGCCGTGGTGTAATCTGTTTTCGACCCCCACCTTAATTGGATGGGTATAATGGTGTAAATAAATAACTATATATGATTATTTTAAAGTGATATTAATTCTTAAATATTATACATACACTTCAATACAATTCCACGATCAGGGAAATGATATCATTCCTCGTGCGTACGTACGGACTACCGTCTCCACGACGTGATGAGATTCATTTTCCATGTTAACCATTCATGAATGATTATAATGTATATATAATGAATAATAATGACATATATGACATAATAATGATTCTGGATATATATATATATATATATATTTCATCTATTTAATTTTATTAAATTCAATAAGAAAACGAAAACATCGTTCATGCGTACGTACGACCTACCATCTCCATGAATAGTGTATTTCATTCCATTTATCGATCTATCATATATATATGTATATTCTGAATATATATTATATATAAATCATGTTTTACATTCTGTAATTATGTAAATCCAGATATAAGTAATAATATCAAGAACAACAAGTCGAAACACGGATGATAAATGAAACGCTTTTACCCAAAATGTTGCTTTAACATGGAATTTACAAATGAACCGATATTATAATGTCATAAGTGAGCCATATATGATATCATAACAATGAATATGATTCTCTAATAAGTCAATGACATTATTTAAATCGTGATAAAGGAGTTTCGGATATGTACGAATCATATTGAACCTAAGGTAAGGGAAAATCTCGCAATATCAATTTTTATCCAAGATTGATTATACTTTGGTAATTACTGGGGAATATTTATCATCCACATCCATGTTTCGTTAATATGTAATATTATTTCTATCCTCCAGAAATTGTTTAAATAATATATTACTCAATGGTGAGTTTTTAGTAAAAGCTATTAAAGGATTCTTTTGTCGTTTTTAGTACGAGGTATTTTTTGACTTTTCTAGCCAAAATACGAGAAGAATGTTTTTTTAACTTATACGGAATGAATGGATTTTTATGATTTCGTAGAACATTATTTCCCTAAATCTTCCTTTAAAAATTTTCAAATTTATTTTTAATTAACTTATTTTTGTTTAAAATTATATGACATTTTAATAAAGGAAAAATGTTTTTGAAGTAAAAAAGGATATTTTCCTCAAGAATTAAGTTCAAGTTTTTTATCAAAATTATTTTCCATCTATGATAATATGGGGTTCTGTTTCTATCACTAATTTTACACTGATTTGATTATGTTTTAATGGAATTATTTTTATGATTTCCTTTTATCTTATATGGATTATGTTATGATGAAATGATGTTTATGAATCCCATTTTTATTACATGGGTTATGCTATGATGTATGATTTATGATCTTATGGAACACATAATAATGGTATCATTATGAGATGGGTGGGACCTATATCTCCCTCCAATTCATTGGGTAATGATTTATATCTCATGAGATAGACATGTCTGCAATGGTAAGTTAATCTGGTTCAGTGTTACAGGACTGAAACGAGGAGTGAACTTGACTAAGAAAGGGAATTTGTCCACTAAGATGGTCTTGGAAGCAATGTGTTGGCTACTATGGAGATCATAACATATGACAAATGGTTTCCACAATTACATGTTTTATTCCCATGCCATTTTATCATGATTGATATTCCATTATGATTTGTGCCTTATGTACTGCCATGTTTTATGTCATTTCTCAAGAATTTGATGTTTAAATATTATGTTCATGTTTTGAAGTTAAAATGTATATGGTTTGTTTTATTTTCTCCATGCTTACCCTTACTGAGCATTTGAGCTCACACTTTATATGGTTTATTTTCCTCAAGATATAAAGAAAGGTTTTAGGTAAGAAAAAAAGGGAAGATCTTTATGGGAGATGTTGAAGAACTTTCACCAAGTTTAGAAGATTATGTTCCATGTTTCCATAGGTACTAAACTATTACGGTCATTTTGTGTCTGTTTTTGTTATGTATTAAGTATTCCGCAAAAGTAATTTAATGTCCATGTATGTCAAGCTTCGGGTCTCTACAGTTGGTATCATAGGAATGGTTTAGTTAACCATTGGATTCTAGGATGAAAAAACTTTAGTGAGATCCTTATGGATATTTCTATGGTATGTCTAGGGATGTCACTAAGGATAATTATAAGTATAGGTTATAGTCCTAGAATTACGGAAACCATATTAGATTTAAACCTAAGATGTTAGATATTGAAGGTACTCCCTCTTTATTATGCTATTATCCTAGCATGCTTTTTGAATCTCACACTATTCTTTTTGGGTTTTAGAAAATGGCTGGAAACAGGAGGATTCACGATAATGGAGGATATGATGGACAATGGAATGATATTCTTTATGAGCTACCAAATGAAATGGAATTTGGAAGTCGAAACATCATTATTATGCATAATTAGAACTCTCATAATATGATCAATAATCTCAACTTTGGTCAGATTCCTGACTCAGCTAATAAGAGAAATATGGAGTTTCATGATGATAATAGAGGAAAGAATGTTCAATTTCCCTCATGTAAGTCATCTGGGAAGAGGCATCAAGGGGAATGTTTCAAAGGAACTGGAAGATGATTTGGTTGTGGAATAAAAGGACTCAAATCCAGTAATTACAAAGGAAAAGGATCAGTTAACACCACAGAAAATGATAATGGATTTCTAAGACCTCAACAATGCTAAAATGTTTTAAATGTGGAATGTACAAGAATTTTTCAAACCAATTCCCTAACGGAAAGTCTCATGAAGAGAATCATCATGGATGTATGGGTAGTATTTTTGTTGATGATGATGATGAGACTACAAATGTTCTGTGAGATGAAATAATTGTTGAAGCTCGGTCAGTGGATTAAGAATGTAGTGGAATGATTTACATTTATCAAGAGTTATGTTGTACAGGTAATGGTATTATGGAATAAAGACACATATAAGGATTGTTACACTGTTGCTTTTTCTAAATTATTTGAAAATATATTTTGAATGGTACCGGTAACCATGAAAGGTTATTCAGATATTTCTGGAAAGTAGATGATATGCGCATAATTAAGGGATAAGGAGATAATGAGATTTTTGATTGTATTAATGAAGCTCATGACTGATATAAGGACAAAGTTAAATCATGGTTTGAGTATATAGAAATTTTGGGATTTGGGTATGTGGAAAGAGTTATCTTTTGATATCATTCATGTTTTAACTAAGGTTCAATGGGTATTCATTTTTTAAAAGAATACATGATTAAGGCATTCGAATGTTTGTAATGTGACAAAAAAGAGATATCTTCTGATATATGGTGGATAAATGACAGTATTTGCATGCTTGGTAGATGGCCTCTCTATTAATATTTTCCCTTATACTACGAGTTTGGGTAAGCCTAAATATTGGAATAGATTATGATAGACATCAGATAGTATTTTTTAAGGCGAGAAATTTTTTTCATAGTATTGATGGAATGTTATAATAATATAGTTTTTGAAAAAGGATGACCTACAGGACGGGCGACAACCCGTCGCGTCAGACATGGTTGCGAGAATCGAACCTACAACCAAATTGCGATAGGCCATTATCGCCTACCACTACCCTACAAGAAGTCCATGGTTATTAGAAACTAGTTTTATTTTATTAATCACTATGATAGCTGATGTATAAGTCCATTTTAGAAACCATATATGATTAATCTCAGCATAGATGGACTTTTGAATATTTAATAAATTGTGATATACTTTTTGCGATAGAAATAGTTGGAATGGCCTATCATTCTATCACATAATCTGCTAACACTTCACAGAAGATAGATTCGACTTTATTTCATTAAGAGATGAAGTGGAGCTTGTTCGAGGCACGAGCAACGGTGATATTGTACCAAAATCAAGTAAGTATTTCTTTTAATTCAACATTTCTTCAACTTTAAGGAAATGATCCTGAAAACAAAAAATGATTCCCTTGTGCTCTCATACCTGATGAATCGGATGGTACCTTAGATAATAAAAAATTTATGGCTTTGTGATTTTTGGATTTTTTATAGCCATGTCCTCTACCACTCTTCATCATAAGGTGATGGTTATATTTCACTTCCATATCCATAACTTCAAATATGTTCTACTATGTGGAAACCCAGTTATTAGTTAATATGGGTAACCATTAGATATCATACATTTGTTTTTAAAGTCATGTTTTGGTATTACTTTTTACTATGTGGGTTTCTATTAAAGAAACTTTCAAGTAGTAATACATTTATAACCCCGATGAATTTCGAGGGCGAAATTCATTTTAAGGGGGGTAGAATGTGACACACCGAGATTTTATGAAAAATATTCTTCTAATTTCATTGATGTCTTCTATTATACATTACACCAAGTCTAGAGTGTACTATACGCAACACCGTATTGGATTGTAGTATATGCAACACTATTCTCGTCTCGTGTTACACACAATTTCAAATTCGTTTTGTGGAAATTATTCTACGCAAAATTAGGAATACATTTTGTTTAATGTATAATTGAAATATGTTTTGATTATGTTATACGCAACACCAAACGGTGCTTTCACTACACGCAGCCCTGACTTGGCTTTCATTACACACAATCAAGACCTTCCTTGATAGTGTGTGTAGTACGCAATACTGATTTTTACTAAATGAGATATTATTATAATATTATTATGAACAAGTCGCTATGAATAGTAATATCCAATTTTTGAAATTTTATAACTTTTATTTTTCAAAATGGACTTCATTTTTGGACTCTAAATATCGAAATTATCCTAGGGTGATGTTTTGGTATTTTTCTGAAAACATTCAATTTTTGATGAATAGTGAAAACACTGGGTTACTATTTAAAAACCAACTTTTTATTTAAATAATTATTTATTTTATTTAAATTTATTTTAGGTCAAAATTGATACATAATACCTATAAAAGATCAATGTAATTCATTAGAGTCATTTTATAACAATTTTCGATATATAAAAATTTTACTGAACTTTTCAGTGTCTTTTACCTACCTCCTAGGAGCTTTTTGCAAACTTAAATAAAATGTATTTTTACCACTTCTGTGAGTGGAATTTTGAAAATCCGAGAGACAAAGTTAGTATAAAGGACTAAAATTTTGTTTAATGTGATGAAAATAATTTTTGGTGAATAGTAACTTTTTACTTTTATTTACCACAGTTAAAAGTAAATAGGGTAATTAAGGGTAAAAATGATATTATTATTACCCTAACAAATGTTATAATTCTATTAGATTAGTGTAATTCGACCAAAAACAACCTTAGGAATAAAATATTACCATTTACGTCCACATGGATTAGATTAAGACATTTATTATTAATTTATTTAAAGAAGGGCTAAAATAGTTAAAATCAATGTTTAATAACTAAATCATTTTTAATATTGGGTTATACATAAGATAAATTATACTATAAATATTTATTAGAAATTTAAAAATAAATCCTACATAATGGTATTTTATTTAAAATTTTTAGACATTAAATATGTTAATTTATTTATGACACAATGATGATGCAGTAATTATCTTATTAATGAAATATTAACATAATTGATGATATAAATACACAAATAAAGGTAATTTGAGACTTTTTATGAATTAAACTAATTAGCCAGGTTAATATGACATGTTATTATTTATTTAATTAACTTTTTAGAAAAAATATTGCTGTTATAATTTTCACAAAAATCAATTACCAGATAGTGTCAAAATTGACATAAAATAGTTTTTAAAACAAATATTATATTATCAATTGTTATTATATTCCAAAAAATCTATGTTTCAGGCAAGATACTTATATCATGATTGGTGTATCATTAATGGACCACTTCGTGGTCGCTTTGATGTATATGGTATTTTTATTAAGTATATAATATAAAAATACAAAGTGACATGGTAAATGTCAATATAATTAACTAAGAGTTAAAACTAAATGATAAGGTTAATATAATGACCCAAACCTATCAGAAATCTATTGGTTTAAAGGATTTCGACCCATCCCAACTTTAGATTTGAATGAAATTAATTTGGAGCTATTAAAAACTGAATATGACTTTGTTATAAAATAATATTTTATATTTTTCCTATGGTGCCCCTCTCCTCCCTTATAAAAGGTCACCTCCTCCCTCTTCTCCTCACAACACATTGAGCCTTCAAGCACGGCCAACCCCTTCCAATTTCTCTTCTCCACTTCCCTAGTAATATTCTAGAGGTCCTGGTCTTCTCCAAAGACCAATTTTATTGCCCTAAGAGGAGAATTTAAAGAGGTGTGTCGAAGAAGAGGTAATGTCTGTTACCGATTCTTTCAAATTTATTTTTTTTCTTCTAATTCCTCTTCCTTAGTTATTTCATTATGAAGTAATAACATCAGTATCACTCATAGAATGTTATGTTATTATAAATATGAGACAACCCTATTTTACCTTCTATCCATCCTACGGAAAATGATATCACCGTGCCTGCGTACGTACGGAATACCGTCTCCACGCCGTGATGTAATCTGTTTTCGACCACCGCATTACTTGGATGAGTATAATGGTGTAAATAAATAACTATATATGATTATTGTAATGTGATATTGATTCTGATATATTATACATACCCTTCAATACAATTCCACGATCATGGAAATGATATAATCGCTCGTGCGTACGTACGGACTACCGTCTCCACGATGCGATGAGATTCATTCTCCATGTTAACCATTCATGAATGATTATAAAGTATATATAATAAATAATAATGAGATATATGAAATAACAATGATACTGGATTTATGTATATATATATATGTCATCTACTTAATTCCATTCAATTCAATAAGGAAACGAAAACATCATTCTTGCGTACGTATGGCCCACCGTCTCCATGAACGGTGTATTTCAATCCATTTATCGATCTATCATATATTTATGTCTATGATGAATATATATTATATATAAATCATGTTTTAAATTGTGGGATTAATTAAATCAGGATATATGTAATAATATCAAGAACAATAAGTTGAAACATGGACGATAAATGAAACGATTTTACCCAAAACGCTACTTTAACATGGAATTTACAAAAGAACTGTCACAACCCATTATCGGGGCCCATGCCGTGACTACCCCAAGCCCGCCATCCATAGTCCTGGGGCTGGCGACTAGAAACAAAGGCATAAATCCTGATAAAAAGTGAAGATATTGCCTTTATAAAGAAAACAAACACCACAAAGTACGCAAGCTGAGTAAACACTAAGTAAACTGAGTACAAAAGTAAGTGCTAGAAAGTAAATGGGCCAGAATACAAACCCAACTGAAAGTAAAGTACAAATGAAAATGGAGTACAAAAATAGTATAGTAAAGAAGCGAGTCCGAGCCGTCCTCTAGAAATCCCACCGGATGTGTGGGTAAAGATACCCTCCTATGCTCCTCGGCTCCAGCCGTCCACTCTGAGTACGTTACGTCCAGTGATCCACCTCCAAGTACCGTCCAGCTCTATGAGCTCCCACCTCGATCAGTGTTGTATGTCGTCTGCATCCAACACAACGTAGTGTGGGCATATCCCATGTAGGCGTGAGTATACGCTACTCAGTATGGACCCCGAGACCCCTAATGGTCTCCCAGAATCCATGAAGGATAAACCACAACCGAAATATACAATCACATAGTAAAAAACAACTCCACTAAGGTATAAGCCCATACATATACCTAAGACATCATTTCTAGCTCATCTACAGCACATGAGAAGAGACGACACGTTGGTCTCTCCTTGCGGTGATGGCGTTCTTTGTCGATGTATTGTCATTCTTCGCGAAGAAGATGAAGTTCTTCAGGAAAACACACAAGAGCTCTCTCCTCAATTATCCTCACATAACAACCCACCAAAATAAAATAAGGTTCATCCTTATTTTATTTAGTCATGCCATGAATTCAAAAAATTCATACTCTTAACTCACTTAATTGAATAAGTGTATTGGCATAATTAAAGAGGGGAGAGGGGAGAGTTACAAAATAAATGCAAGAGGAGGTTTAATGGGGAGTTGGGGAATTTGAAGGGGGTGGGGCTCGTGTGGGCCCCACCTCACTAATATCCTAACAAGAGGAGTTCGGATATTCTCTCATATGGACGTTAAACCACATAGAAAAATAATGCTGTGACTCAACTTTATTCACTTAACACTTAAACCACGTTTTTAAACAATTCTTAAGCAAAAATCGGCATCGTCAGAAACTGCGTACTCGTAGAATTCCAAAGAAAAGTAAGAAAAATTTTCCCTTGAAATTTAGGGTATTTACAAGAACGTGTATTATAATGTCATAATTGAACCATATATGAAATCATAACAATGAATATGATTCTGTAATAATTCAATGACATTATTTAAATCATTATACTTGAGTTTCGGATACGTATGAAGCATATCAGACCTAAGGTAAGGGAAAATCTCGCAATCTCAATTTTTATCCGAGATTGTTTATACTTCGGTAATTACTAGGGAATATTTATCATCGACATCCATGTTTATTCAATTTGTAAAATTATTTCTATCCTCCTATAACTGTTTAAATCCTATATTACACAATGATGAGTTTTTAGTAAATGATATTAAAGGAATCTTTTTTTAGTATGAGGTACTTTTTGACTTTTCCATCCAAAATATGAGAAGAATGTTTTTTTAACTTATACGGTATGAATGGATTTTTATGATTTCATAGAACATTATTTCCATGAAGCATCCTTTAAAAATTTTCAGGTTTATTTTTAATCAACGTCTTTTTGTTTAAAATTGTATGACACTTTAAGAAAGGAAAAATGTTTTTGAAGTAGAAAGGATATTTTCTTCAAGAATGAAGTTCAAGTGATTTATCAAAATTATTTTCCATCTAAGATAATATAGGGTTATGTTTCTATCCCTATTTTTACATTTATTTGATTTTGTTATGATGGAATTATTTTTATGATGTCCTTTTATCTTATATGGAAAATGTTATGATGGCATGATGCTTATGAATCCCATTTTTATTACGTGGGTTATGCTATAATGTATGATTTATGATCTTGTGTCACACATAAGAATGGTATCATTATGAGATGGGTGGGTCAAATATCTCCCTCTAATGCATTGGGTAATGATTTATATCTCATGAGATAGACATGGTTGGAATGGTATGTTAATCTGGTTCAGTGTTACAGGACTGAAAAGAGGAGTGAACTCGATTCAGAAAGGGACTTTGTCCACTAAGATTGTCTTGGCAGCAATGCCTTGGATACTATGGAAATCATAACATGTTATGAATGGTTGCCACTATTACATGTTTTATTTTAATGCCATTTTATCATGATTGATATTCCATTATGATCTATGCCTTATGTACTTCCATGTTTTATGTCATTGCTCAAGAATTTGATGGTTAAATATTATTTTCATGTTTTGAAGTTCAAATGTATATGTTTTGTTTTATTTTCTCCATGCTTACCCTTACTAATCATTTTGATCTCACCCTTTATATGTTTTATTTTCCCCAGGATATAAAGAAAGTTTTTAGGTAAGAAAAAAAGGGAAGATATTTATGGGAGATGTTGAAGATCTTTCACCAAGATTAGAAGATTATGTTCCATGTTTCCAATGGCAGTAAACTATTATGTTCTTTTGGTGTCTATTTTTTTTATGTACAAAGTATTCCGAAAAAGTAATGCAATTTCCATGTACATCAAGCTTCGGGTCTCTACAATCATGATTAAGGAACTGTCATAACGAAGCAAGCATGGTTGGTAGTGTGGAATTGTGGAATGAATTTGTTATACCAATGGGAACATGTGGAATGGGCTAAGGTGTTGTTGGTTTCATTCATGGGAAAATAGAGTTTGATGAAAACTTATTGATATTTAATTTTCTTATATTGATTTATAAACATTGTTGAATATGTTTATATATTGTTATAAATTTTTCTGAAATTGTTTTACATGCGCTATTTTATCCGAATGTGGATAACTCTTTTATCCTTGTTGTGTGAGTATGGAAGTCATTTGGGAAATCCTTATAAGTTTTAGTACTCACCACTATCCCAGAAATTTTGTTCCTTCGAATATTTCATTTACTAGGATATGGTAAAATGTAAAATATCACACATCTTTAGAACTGCATCATGATACTTGGGCGGGTTATTGAGGGTGGAGCATAAGGATTGTAGAGCAAGAAGACTCGTGATTACCCGGTAGACTAGTTTAGTTATCCTCCACCTTTTACCTTGATGATTAGTTTTTCTTCTATTTTAGTACACTTTGTTTTGTTTTTTTATAATGAAAATAGTTTGAGTAGTATTTTATTTCATCATGAATAATAATGTGGTTGTTTGGTTGGGGTTTTTGGTTATAAGATTTATTCATAAAGGGTAAATTGTCCCCCATGTGTATTGAAACCCATTAGAATTTATTGCTAGCCATTAGAATCTTGGGGATGTCACATAACGAAAATTGGAGTCTCACCACCTTCCCAAGAAATTGATAATTAGTGGGATGTTACTTTATCCATCCTAGGAAAATAAAGAAACAACACATGGATACAAATGGCTTATCGTCTCCACACTATGGTATAATCTGTTTTTTATCACAATATTTCAAGGATCACTATAATAATTTAAATAATTAATATATTTTATAACTAAAACATGATATTAATCTGGTAAAAATTAGTATATCATAAACTTCCTTATCCTTTCACTTATTTTGGGAATGATATTTTCACTCGTGCATATATACGACCTACGATCTCTATGGTGCAATGTGATTAATTTTTCATATAAAATATTAAATAATGGATCAAGAAAGTTATTTAATGATTAAAATGACTTATATTAAATTAATATTATTATGGATATTTTTATGTATACCCAATGGAAAATAATGGATACCTTAATGATAAAACATGCATAATAATATGGGTAGTTAACACCCGAAACAAGGGTAGCAACATTGTATTATCATCAAATTGGTGATAATATAATATTAGAAGATAATATATATCATAAAAAATATTAATAAGGTTATGTTATATATTAATAACATGTATTTAACAATAATATTTGATTTTAATAGACGTACAAAAAATATTTGTGAGGTAAGGTAATTTTTTCAAAATTTTATTTCTGTGGGAAACATGACTTATTAAATACTTACTCATTTTTTGTTGTGTATATTCAGCCAATGAATTAAATTTATCACTATTATTATGAATATTATGGTATTTTAATATCCATTTATGTTTTTACTCTTTAAGGGTGCATAATATTCAATTGAAAATGATGTGATAATGGTTATTTTACAATATAATCATTATCTGATGTTGTATTGTTTGAGTCTCCACTAAGAAATATTTCAATTCCATATTATTGTTTTCTAAAAATAAATTCATAATTTATTTTCAATTCACCAATGATCATTTAATGGAATTTTTACCACTTCTTTCTTTTTTCTAAATTGTATGAAAAGAATCTTATTAACATTTTCCCAAAAAAGGTACTTTTAGAATTTTCTTAAAAAAGTATAAAGAAGATTTTTTATCTTATACGACATGAATGGAGTTTCACACCATCATTATTACCTAAAATTTGTATTCTTAAATAATATTTTTTCATGGTTATCTTCAAAAAAATATTCCATATCATTAATGTGATGCCTTTTAGATAAATAATTACAGAGTGGTAAGGACTTTCTCAAAACACATTTAGTTCTGTGAGATATAAGCCTTATTCACCACTTATTTCTTGTGTGTAGTGTATGTATACTTCATTTTCATATATCATATAATAAATATAATTTTATTCATGGTATTAAAATGTTTCAAAGTGGTATGGAATACTTTTATTTAAAATATATTTTTTACTCAATTACTCGATATATGAAAATTGTTTTGGACTAGTATGACACTGGTTAGTGACCACATAAATTAATCCCCTCAATTAATCGTTAGTTTCATGAGATAAATCAATAGGAAAATCATAAATTTAGCAACCTAATATGATTAACCAAACTGTGAAAGGGCATTACTTTATAGGTACCATGTACCAAGGAAACATGGTATCTAATAAATAATCATTTTATCAATTGAGATTTATTTTATTTTTATCATTATCCAATATATTATTTCTTTTCCATTATCTATGGACACATTTCATTTTCATCTCTATTGATTAAATAAATTTGTTTAAGTTATTTATTTTTCCATATTGATTATTCCTTTTATGGTTATTTGAATTGTAATTTTTCTTTGCTCTTTAACATTCAATGATGATTTATTCTCATTAAATCTTTATTACTTCCTCCTTATATACACTTACTGATAATTTTAGTTCACTGTTTAATTTAATTTATTTTCCCTAGTTTATTACCATTTAATTTCTTCAAGGATAAAAATTATTTTCCTTTGTTATGTTTTATGTTTTAACAATGTATTAAGGCAACCATATGTATCTTGTTCTTCATGATTAATAAACTAATATTCCCTTTGTGATTTGACTCCAGGAAATCGTGAAAATATAATTAACTAACTCACTATCTCAAAGATTCTATGGTCAGGGAGTTATATTATTTTCTAAATATAGTTTATTAGAACCATATGAACTAGATTTAGGGGAAAATATCAAGGAACACAACCCATTGGTTTAGTATGTGTGAAAAAAATTTATGTAATAACGCATTTTTATTTTTTAGAAATTCGAATAAATTTATAGATAAACATAACTGGTTATATAATATTTTAATTTAACGTAATTTTGTTAATTTATATTATTAGGAATAAAAATTAAAACATTTAAGATAACATTTATGGTTATGAAATTTATATAAGGATTTTTAGGTTGGTTTTTAGGATTCGAATCATCTTTTTGGATAATATTATTTTTTTATAAAAATGACCACCCGAATGTTGGGTGACAACCTGTCACATCCAGAAAGGTTGCAGGGCATGAACCCATAACCTATGACAATAAGGGTGAAACGTCTTCCACTAGCCTACATGATGTTCTAATTAGAAAAATATTTCTTTTCTTTAAGCAATCTAATAATTAAGGGATATATGGTTTTTTGGTTAGATATTATTTTTCATATATAATTCTTAGGGATTGAAAAATTATTTTGTGATTATGAATTTCATAATATGTTCACTATTTTTAGAACCCTAATTGATTAAGGTAAACAAAATACTCGAGGAATTTATTTCAAAAGTTATAGTTGAATTATATTTTTGAATAATATATTATTTTATTGATGACCTTTAATGATGTAGGTAATTTATTGAAATTGTTAGAATAACATAGATATTTTGTGACTTTAGAAATTCAATTTTTATAATACAGTAATATTGATTAGTATTATTTATAATAATATATGATCAAATAAATCTGATTTTTGGATTCAATAATAGTTTATAATATATTTATGGATTGATAGTCATTTTCAGACTGGCATATATTAATATTGGGTAATAATATGGAATTTTTTATATTAAAGTTGTTTTCCATTATATAATGGATTATTCTTTTTAGGGAATTATCATATCTTATATGAAACATTTTATTTCTATTAAAGGTATAAATCTGAGAGGAATAGATTGTTATACCTCTTTGTATTATTAATCCATAAAAAATGATTCGAATTCATCGTGAATGAAAATATTCATCCTTAATAAAAATCGTTTATAGAAAAAATATGTGTCTTTGGTGGATATTTATTTAAAGATGAAATTCTACTTGTCAAAGAAATATGTCTTTCTTATGTTATTATTATATAATGAAAATGAATTCTTTAACACTGAAAAAGTTGTTTTAGAGTAAAAAAAATGTTTAAATTAACTATTGAGAAATAAATGGCCACTTATACCCATCACTTATTTATGTTCTTATGATGGTACATTTTTCGATGAGCATGTTCTATACAATTTTCCATCAGAACATGATTGTAATATTTTTAATTCTTATCTTTATTTTTATTAATTTAATCGTATTTTAAAGGGTTGTTTTCTAATGAAAAATGAATTTCCTTTTCCATCTAATTATTATGATATATTATTAACCCTATTTATGATGTTGGAATTCCATATTTGATTATCTTCAATTATCAAACACTGCATTGTCGTGAAGTAGTTTAAATTGAAAGGAAGAAAATTAATTAAGTTGTGGAAAATGTAGCATCCCAATACTTCATCATATTTTAATTTTTTAAAATTTTTAATATCTTTTCTTGAATTATTTATAAACATAATCATGCTATGATTATGTTACAAACAGTAATTAGTTCGTTTTCATTACCCTCATGGTTTTTTTCCAAAATATATTATATTATTAAAATATTATTATTTTGCATAATAATATATCATGTAGAAATTATGTTGTAGGTCATGAATGTAATTAAATAAATATTTAATTTATATCATTTATTTCATTTATTTCATTGGTTAAAAATTTATTTTAAATGAATATAGGAACCAACTACATATATATGAAATATTTTTAAAAAGAACTATTTTTATGCTACCAATCTTGTTTAAAAAAATTAAATTAATTATAAATAATTTTTGATATTATTGAAATACATATTAAATAAAATAATTTTTACATTTATCCAATAGATTTAATTGGCATATGTTAAGAAGAAAACCAACTTTATGCATTAAAAACTATATTTTTTCTAAAGGATGTTCTAATTCCTTTTAATAGAAAATATTTTCTACATAAAATGTGTGAAACTTGAATAATATTATTTGGAAAAATAAAATTATTATTTTAATTGTAAAAATAAAATTTTAATTTTGAAAAATGTTTTGTATTTTTATGATAAATTTCATGTTTTGAGGAATAATGATTAAATATGGCATTTTAATTGAAAATAACTTTTTCATCTAAAAAATTTAAAGTGATATATTGATTTTTTTTAATTAGGTTTAATGTATAATTAGATCATTTTTGCATCATTAAATATAATTTGGGTCTATGGAATCAACTTGAAATTTAATTTGGGTATAAAATCATATCAATATTTTAAACATTATAACATAAAAAACAGTTTTTCATATCCTGTCATAGGAATGAAATTAATATTAATAACAGAAACATCTATGTTTTTAAATTTTTAAAAATTAAGTCTATATTTCAAATTAGTTTATAATGATTATTTAAATATGTTGCATTTATTATATTCATATGAATAGTAAAATTAGTAATATATTAATTTCCACAGTTAAGGGTAAATGAGGTTATTATGGGTGAAAATATTATTACAAAGACTATAAGATTACCCTAACACATGTCCTATTTTAACAGGAATAGTTTTCATTAAAAAAATCTGTGGAAACAAAATATATCCTTTTTAAGACCCTTTAAATGATAATGATAATTATAGTTTTATATTAAAAGAAAAGTCATTTTTTGTCGCTCTTTTTTGAATAAGTAAAATATTAAAAGTATGGTGTTATGGAGGTGATTTTTAAATATATAAATATTATTTCCAAATATAATATATTTATATTTATCATTGTAGTTTATTATTAATTTTAATATAATAAATATTTAAATTAAATTTTTCCATAATAATAATGGAGTAATTGTTCAAATAAAGGAAATATCAAATAAATAATATTAAAATTACTGAAATATGTATAATTTGAGTTGATTAATGTCATCCATGAAATTTTTGGATGATTATGATATGTAAGTGGTGTTTTAGATGTATTCTTTTATAATTTATCTTATTTTAATGAATTTTTTAAAATTTAATGTTTTGAATAGTGTGACAATTTACGTTTTTATAATTTTAAAATGAATATAATTTTATTAAATAATATATAATTTCTTAAAATCATAATTTTGAAATCAAGATTGGTATATTTCTTAAAATTTTATAAATCTCTTATTTTTTTTTCATTTTATAGTAATAATACTATCCCTCAATGAGTGAATTACATGATGTCATGGTAGGAGATAAAAGACTTAACTAAGGGTTAAATCCAAAAGATAAGGTTAACAATATTACCTAAACATGTGTAAAAATTAATTTTTAAGATTATTATGACTTATAATTATATTATATTTAAAATAATTTTTTTGGATTCTTTTAAAATTTGAAATTACATTATACCAATTTAATATTTTTATAGTTTTCAATAATGAACCATACATTAATTATTAAAGGGAAATTTCTCCCTCACATCCTCACACCACATTGATCTTCCTAACCAGACTACATTAAGAAAATTTATCCCCCCAAAATCTTTATCCGTGTTTTGGAGGTTATTGTTTTTCTTGAAATACCATCATTAGATCCCGTAAGATGAGTTATAATGGAAGTCCATCAAAGAAGTGAAATTCATTTTTACCAACTCATTGAAGATAATTTCTTCTTTGACTTTTGGTTTATGTGGTTTTCCATGATAATGTAATAAATCTAGTATTATATAAACTCTTATATGATATTATGGTTATGGTAAAACAATATTTCTTGTTTTATTGATCCCATAAAATTAAAAATCACCACGTGTGCGTATATATGAATTATCAGCTCTACATTGTGGTGTAATCTGTTTTTCTATCACCGCATTACATGGACTTGTACAATTATGGAAATTGTGGATATATATTTTAACTATTACATGATATTTATCATTTAAAAATTAGTATATCATAATATTAATTATTCTTTCATTTATTAAGGGAATTATACTGTCACTTGTGCATATTTACGGCATATTGTCTCCCTGATGTGATACGATTCATTTTCCATATCCTACATTAAAGAATGGAAATAATTTTTTTTAATGATTAAAAAAATTTTAAAAATATATACAATTAAACATATGTTTGATATATACCCTATGTAAAATAATCAAGACATTAATGATAAAAAAACATAGGGAAATGCAGAAGTTAACAATTGAAACAAGGGAAACACTAAAATAATATAAAAATGGGTCATAAAATAATATAAGAAGATAATGTATGATATAAAAAATATGAATAACATTCTGATAAAAATTAATAACATGTTTTAAACTATTATACATAAGGTTAAATCATGTAAAACTAAAAAACACATGTGAGGTAAGGGATGTTTGTCTCACTTTTATTTTTGTCAGACACATGCCTTATACACTAATTATATATTTTTTGTGGTGTATATAATGCCAATGAATTTATTTTATGAATATTATTCTTATTATTATTTTATTATAATATCAATAAAATATTATTTCATTAATGTGGAATATGATTATATATATTATATAGTGGAAAGTGTTATTTCAGAATCTCTTCGTAATTCAATATTTTTTTGTATAAGCCTTCAATGGGAAATATTTACCCTCCATTTTAGTGTTTTTAAAAACAATTTTTTTTTACTATTATACAAGGATTGTTTAAATTCATTTTTACCCCTTTTTAATTTTTTCTAAATTCATTAAAAGGAATATTCCTATAATTTTATGAAACATGGTACTTTATAAATATTATTACAAAAGTAAAAGGGTTAGTTTTTTAACTTTTAATAAATGATAAAAATTTCCCAATACATTGAACCCCTGGAATTTTTAATCATACTGTAACATCATACAATGTTATTTTAAGAATAAAATATTTTCTTTTATATATACATTACCTTTTTAATATATGATTACAACATTATATGAATTTTCCTATCATGGTTTTACTTTAGTGAGATATGAGACTTCTTAACCCCTTATTTGTTATGTGTGGTGTATTTATTCTACAATGTTATATATCATGTCATAAATCTCATTTTCACCGTGGTATTCAAATTTTTTAATGTGGTATGAGTCACTTTGACATAAAATCTATTTTTTAATCACTTAATTGATATATGAATAATGATTTGGTCTAGTACGACATGGGTGTGGGACTATTATATGTAAGAACCTTGATACGTCACTAGTCTCATGAGATTAATCAGCTTTCCATATCATATGGGTTTCTACATTATGTGCTAAACCGTATCTGAATGGTCATGATTGTTATGGTAACTTATAACTAGTAAACATGGAATCAAATAATTAATATTTTCCTCTACTAAGAATGTATTTAAAATTATTATTATCCATGATATTATTTCATTGAAATTATCTATGGATGCATTTAATTCTTAGGTGACTGATTAAATGGCATGTGCTTCATCTATTTACCTTGTTATATTGATTATACCTTTAAAAGTTATTTTAAATGATTTTTTCTCATTAATTTACCATTCAATATTGATTTATTATCATTAATTTATAGTTTAATTCTCTATAAATATCCTTAATAGGCATCTAATATCAATATTTTGATTGTTCTATTTTACTCAATTTATGAATAATAATCCCTTTAATGATGTCAATGATGCAAATTATTTTATATTGTTTTGATTTATGTTTTACCAATGTAATAATGGGAAACATTTATGTATCATGTTTTTTAGGAATAGTAATCTAATTTTACCTTTGGTATTTTATTCCTTGTAAACATTCCAATATAATAAAATAGTTCACTAACTCTTATATTTTAGGGTAAAAGAGTTACAAAATAAATATAAAAGTATCCCATACTCTATAATTTTCATCTACATCAACAATCAATCATAATCTACTAATAAATAAACTGTCCAAAGTAGGAAACTTACCATTTTTTTCACCTGCATACATGGAATCATCTAGGGTACTAATTGAATCCTTTATGGGGTTTGAGATTAATATCACTAGGCCACCACCAATGACATCTATAAAATCAAATCCAGGAAATATAATCAAAAATAGTTTTCAATCATGAATATATAAAATTGAATAAGTATAGTAAAGTAAATACCCAAGTATCTACATCAGCCTTAACTGATGTCAGATCATGAAACCAGTAAACTATTTAATTAAGTTCCAGTTTATAAAAATAGGTATTCTGAGGTATAACTAGTAGATAAATGTTGTCCTAGATATGATAATGAAGGATCAATGATGTAACAAGGAATCCATGATGATAATAATAAGTTATAGGGTCCACAGTGATAACAAATGCAACCCCAACCTTAGGGGTTCATACCAACTATCTAATAACTATATCATAGTTAATGTGGTAAGAGTGTAATCCAAGAGGAAACATCCACGGCATTACAAAATCATGTAATTCAAACAGATTTCTTAGAATTCATCCTAGCTAAAATGAGATAATGAAGTAGACCAGAGGGGGTATCAAGGCACCACATGTCCTTAGATGTCACAATGGATCCAAAGGGGGTTTCCCATAAATTTTATAATATTAATGGTGGGATATAACCATTTCTTAATAAAAATTAACTAGTATAAAATTATCATGTTCCAAGGTGGGTATCATCCATGTAAACTGGAATCCATGAATCAAAATGGTTCCCATGAGTGTTCAAGCAATTCCTTCTAGAATCCATGGTGAGACTATGTATGAACACTCATATAATAATTATGAAAATGTCTATATAAATTAAGAAATAGTTAATTGAATCATTTAATATAATTAGGATACATAATAATCATTTTTTTAATAAATCATTTTGTTCACGTCATTTCCTTTCATTACTGTGGAAATGCCAACTAATCAGGAAACCATTTATTATCTTACATAATTCATAATTATCATATGAGGTCACTCTACTAACATCCATTTGGCATTAAAATGGTCACTACAGATGTTAAACCAAACCATTAAATTACTTAATTTAGGCCATGTCATTTACATTGCATATTTTACAATTTTACCATTTAAACATCCATCAATTACGTAGAGCCCTTGACATATAAGGTTAATGTGACTCTAACACAAACAAGGGAAAGTAAAAAAAACTAATTCAATAGTTATTTTAATAAGGAATAGCATACCATATTCTGGGAAAATAACAATCACACTCGATTGGAGGTATAGATGCACATTACAACCCTCAAAATTTTTAATTAAAGGAAAAATCCTAATTGTGATGGTCAATATTTATGTCATAACCTCAAAATATGACTGAAATATAACAAGGGTATTAGAAAATAGTCTTATTGTCTATAATCAAGGCATGAAAATTAAATATAAAAATCCAAATGGAATTTGTATACACCCACGTCAATTTATAAAATGACCATTATTGAGGCACGAGTGATAGACCACATGCCTCATACCGATTCAACTCCCCATTGTGTTGTATTGGTGATTATTTTTTTCTTAGACTAGTAGAGATATTAAGAAGGGATCAACACCTGAAGAATTGGACATATGATCTTGTATCTAAATAGAGTCATTGATAGAAAGAAGAATGATGAATTACTAAAATGGAATCCAGAGCTTACTAACACTGATCCAAAAATATGAATGGTGATTTGATTGGAATACGAATGGACAAACAAGAAACAATTATATCAAAATAGCTTCTAGTGGCTGAAAGAAGGGTAAATGAAGCCTCGATATCTGCTAGAGAAAAAAATGAGAGGAACAGTTTTAATAAATTAGATAATTAAGATTATTTTGGAAAATTTTCTAAAAAATTGTAAATGTATTGTTCATCCAAATGGTTGTCCATACCATTGGGAAACCATGTACCCTTCGCAACTTCATGGTGAATGTTTCATAGTTTGGATGCATAATTGGGGAAACTATTAGCCAACCACGAAATGACCTCTTAAAAAATGAGTGTAGTTTTTGAATGAGTATGCAACCTGAAGAACATGTTCAGGGAAAACCATGTTAACTGATTCACCCCTATATTTAGCATATAAGTGAATGGAAGGAACAAGCATACAAGACATAAAAGTTACCTTCATAATAATTAACAAAAATAGGTTGTTTTTAATAAAATTTATGTGATGGATATACTTCCCTAATGGACCACTAACATTATAAACTCATGCACAAATCATTTTATCTAACACAATTATCATTCATTCTGACTGGCCTTTGTTTTTATGGATATAGTTTATGCACATATGAACTTTTTCAAAGATAGATTTTTACAACCACTCCAAAAAAATTTTGTAAAACAAACAATTATATCTGAAATGATAGTATGAAGAGCACATTGTAATAAAATGAATTCATAGACATATAATCATCTCATCTTATCAATATAGAATGAATCCTATATTGGAAGGAAGTTTACTACTTTCATCTGTTGGTCAATGACTACCCATACAATGTCACTTCCCCTTGGGGACCTCGATAAGCCAACTAAAATGTCTACGAAAACAGATTCCCATTTCAATTCCATTACTGGTGGTTGATGTAACAAGACTTCAGGCCTTCGGTTCCCCACCTTCACTTTCTAACAGATGGGATAAAATGTAATAAGTCATACTATCTAATGTTTATCCATGTGAACCAACCCAGAAGCATGAGACTCCAATGTTAATTCCTCTCTCATATATATAGGAACCCAAAAATGTTCATGTATGCCCATGATGTTATCTTTTTCCACATGCCATCACGATGATGCATCACCTTTTAAAATACAGTCATGGAGAACCAATCCTCTAGGTTCTGAAAATTATCTAGTCTTCACACTATCATGGAGAGAAGATGTAACTACCTTGGCTAAGAGATTGGAATTCATTTGAAATTCATCAATATATGTATCTTATAAAATAGGCCCATCAACTTCCATTCATCACTATCTACCCATGTCGCAATTTCGTTAGTTTTTAGAGTCATCACATCAGCTACTGCATTTCCCATTCCATGTGTATAGGTAAGTCCAAAAGTGAATGACCTCTGATACTCTACCCATATTCAATGTCTATGATTTAATTTATTCTCTATATGTATATATTTAAGAATATTTTGGTCCCTATACACAAAAAATTTATCACCAATTAGATGTTGTCTCATGTAACATAGGGAATGGAAAAATAATGCAAGATCAAACACATGCTTGGGTAATTTCTCTCATGAGGCCACAACTACTGAGATATTTATGTAATGAATCTACCCTCCTATATTAGAACTACTATTATGTCAAGGCCTGATGTATCATTGTACATTGTATATCCTTTTCTAGTATCATGACGAATACGAATAGGTTCTAAAATAGGCATTCCTTTTGTCACCTTATATGATTTCTCACACTATTCAGAACACATAAACATGGAAACCTTCCCTTTAAAACTAGTATGAGGTGAAAAAATACATGAAAAGTCTTGTATAAATATACTTTAATATCCATCCACCTATGAAACGTCCTAGGTTAAACATGTTTTTGAGATACTACTGGGAAACTACATCAATAACCTCATCAGAGTTAATAAATACATCTTATTACAAGATAATATGACCCAATATGGAAACGTTTTGATCTTGAAGTGGAAATTCTCAAGATTGGCATAAATTTGGTCTTTCTCGGTTTACTCAAAATGATCTCATTATACTTTACATGGTCGATATGAGTGTTTTAAAATACCTTGACACCTTCTAAAAAGACCATGATAAAATAACCAAAACAAGGATAAAAACCCATATTCATCATATTCGTGTAAATGGAAGGTGTGTTCATTAGACCAAAAAACATAATAATATACTCATACAGACAATACCAACTATGGAAAGTTGGATGAGGAATGCCTGAAGGTCTTAATCACACCAGATGATGGCCTAATATATGTTCAATCTTGAAAAAACACCCAATCTTCGTGGATACAGAAAAGAGATCAGCTATTCCAGGTAGTGTAAATCAGTTCATGACAATGTTCTTGTTCAACTATCTATAATCCACACATAGATGAAGTGTCTCATCTGCCTTCTTTGAGAAAATAATTGTCAAACATCATGAAGGTTTGTTAGATGATAAAACCATTTTTGTTTAGATCCAATAACTTTAGATTGAGATCTTTAACAACTGTAGGGGCCATCATTTATAGTGGAATAGACTGTTGAGATACTCCTTGGATGAGATCCTTCATGAAATCTTTCTCTCTCTCCTAATGTAATCCAAATGTTTTATCAGAATAAAAAATCCACAAATTGTTCTACTATTTGATGGAATTCAACCTGATGTAAAAAATGATCCTCTACGAAGAGAATAAAAACTTGGATAATCACTCCATCAAGACCATGATTCTCTGGTCCAACTCTATCATCCTATAAATTCTTATCACCCTCTCCATATAACTGATGCCATCTAGTGATGTAAATGATACCCTCTAGAAATTTAAGTCTACACTAGCATGATATGGGACCAACCAATATATCTCGAAGATGAAATTAAATCTCATTAAAAATAGTATGAATAGGTCCCACAATAAATTGAAACATCCTAACATAATTGGATAGCATATGTATTATCATATGACCTCTTACTGTACTCCCAATAGCATATATAGGTTCATTACACAACAATAATAATGTATCTAAAGACCTATACATTCAACGATAGATAAGTAGGTAATGGAATTTTATTAAGTTATATAAAATAATGGGGATTCTACAGTAGATGATTCTATAATAGTACCTAATACTATAGATGGTCCTTAAATTTGGTCATTGGGTATCAGCTATAAAGAATGAACATTCTGGATCTATAGCCTTGTTTTTTAACTGTAATTCCATAATTATGACTGATATTATTTTTTTACGATATAGGGTTTGATAACCATGATAATGAGGATTCCTTTTGGTTCTACCTCAATCCCCTACCGAACACTGTGTAAAAGAATCTTCTCCTAGTGGTGGGGCAGGTGATGGGCCTCTTCCATATGAAGAAGATGGAATGTTTTTGAAGCATCTTTGAAGATTCCATATAGGGAATCAACCATGACACTCCAATAAGTATATATTTCCTTGATGATTCATGTTCCTCTATCCTCCACTCTGATGAGATACAACAGATATTCTAGAGCGATTACTCTAATCACCACTTCTCAGATTAGAATCGTAGAAGGAATGTTTCCTGCTACCATAAGACCTACTATCCTATCTCAACATTGATCCTCAATGACTCATACACTCCACATCCCATCGGATTCACTCAGTGACATGATCCTGACTGATTACCTCATTTAATATAGGTAGGTAAAATGCATTATCTAGAGTACTTAGTCGTACTAGATCCCATCCTTGAAACATCTATCTTGAGAAATCTTATCACCGTCCAAACATGGAGAAAATCACTTCAACATAGTGAAACATGTTGATTAATCCATGTCTTACATAGCATCCCTACACTAGATGTATGAATCCTATGACATGGCTACCCATCAGCTTCTATAGATATATGTTATAATAGAAATAAGATTAAAAATAGTCCCATACCATGATTTGACGGTGACCGTCCTGGGTATTTAAATCCCACTAACACTTTGTTAGATCGTGTAGCACGTAATTATAAATCTTGAACCTCCACTATAAAGGCATATATAAATGATAAAATATAGATATGGTGGTCTCTATCCACAGTCCAACACCATATGGACCATTATCCCCATAGTAGGTAGGATTATTCTACCACTAGAACACACTAACAAGATTATTTATTGTAAGTGAAGGTCCATGAGAAATTTTCATGGATTTCATTTGATGTATTAAACTATCACAGAGGTGAGTGTCAGTGCCCAGATTAGGTATAACAGATGGTTCCCCAATGGGGAAACATTGCAGTTTGTCTAGCAGCTCAAGACCCACCATATCTAGAGCATGGTCACCACCACCCTCTTGGGATACACCATCCAGTCTTCATGGAATCATATAACTACAAATTTTGATCACACATATTAGAACATTGATTGTGTAGATAAAAACATTTTTGGAAGAATAACATAATAATAAGAGAACAAAACCCAAGGTATACAACCCCAACTACCAATTTATAAGGCTATGTATTGGTAAGTGTTCTTGTCTAATTTATTAAGGTTCCATTATGTGAATTTTTAGTAGCACTTTTCCTTGTAATTTACTAGAATCAGTTTTATCTCATACGTTAAGCTTTAATTTTTGATGATTTCATTTCATTATTATCAAATATTAATGTACATTTTAAATTGATTGACATTTACATTGAATCAGGAACAATACTTCTTATCACTGAAATAGTCAAAAACTTAATTTTATTCTATCTTCACCTACATTCGGTCGTATAATGTAACATGTTTTATATAATGTATTGACATGGTAAACTAACGATTTAAACCCGTGAGGGACCATACACCTCATGAATTTAAATAGGTAGTCAGTCAATCACCACAAAAGAGTAGAACATAAATTCATATATATATAAATATATATATATATATATAATGTCTCACTCAATAGTCATAATCACTATAGGAAACTCACGAATTAAAATGCACCAATATGTCTTGTCAAATTCATGGAATAAGAATTCTATGTGCCTATAGTGATTCCTGAGAGAATGCTCACCGACATCATATCATTGGGATAATTATGAATGATGTACTCAATAAGAATAATAATAATAACCATCAAAAAACATCTGCGTCAGCCAATGGTGTAATGATGTCAACTATAATATGAAAAAAATAGATCAATAATTATAATTCAGGAAATATGGAATTTAACCAAAATAGGGGTTAGGTACACCCATTCATAAAATATAACCATGTACCAAATTATTATTAATCTCCCATATATTGTATCAAAATATTATTAAATGCAAGGAAACTCTAAGATACCAATTTTTGACATCCCAAACCCAGATTCCACTAAGTGGTGCCCCGATCCTAGTGGGTCACTGTTCCTCAAGCGTATCTCCCAGAGCACTGGAGGACACCGACTATAATAAAAGTACTATGTATGATTATGGGAGGCTATTTCATTATTACTAGAGTGTAGTATAGTGGATAAATACTATGACAAGTAAATACTTCATGTATAATAATAGATTTAAAAGAAAAAGTAGAAAATTTTTAAAAATAGGAACAACTGAAAATGATATAGAAAAATGATTGTGATACATGTAATGTCTCTATAAAACTAGAAATAAAGGATAGAAGTTATTATAAAATATATTCTATACAAAATTTGAAAAATCAAACAAAAAACTATCCATGAATCTCAAGCCCCATGTTGATCATCTTCTACCAAGCTCTATCCTATGAAAGAAAGCAATCAAGTGTCCATCATGAGACACATTGCTTTGTCAACTCTTGAGTACATGTAATCTACAAAGGTACCTATTGTGGCCTAGATAGGTTTTGAGAGAAATCTCAGTGGATCATGAAAAATGGAATCTATAATATCCAGTCCATTTAATTAAACTATAATAGTGTACAAGAGTTAATATATAAAAGTAAAGAAGTACAATATTGTAATTATCAAATTACCTTGTTTAGTTTCAAATTTTTTCTAAAGTTCAATCAAGTTAAATAATTATTTATATTCCAGTTTATGTAAATAATTCCTATGATGTATAACTGGCACTTATAAAATTCATGATATTGAAAATAATGAACCCAATATGTTACTTGGCTTCATAATGGTAATAAAAAATTATAGGTTTCAGGTTGATAACTAAGGAAACATTGACATCAAGGTTCCATCTAACTAATGCCATAATTATATCCTTTAAAAGGGGGTAAGATTGTAATTCTAGTGGAAACACACAAGGGATTCTATAATTCACTAATTCTAATTGATCCCAATAAATTAATCCATTTTAAAATAGTTTACGTAGTTAATAGGAACGATGGTGTATCCAAGGTGCTAAATGTTCATAGACGTCACACTAGATCCAATGAGTGTATCCATGGGAACCTATAATAATAATTTATGGATACTATTGTTTTATATTAGTTATCCACTAGTATATAAGAATCATTAATCAAGGTGGGTTTCAACCATGGAAACCAACTTATGTAGATCAGAATGGAATCCAAGTGCTTTGAAGGCACTCCATCATGAATCCATTGTGATATAAATTCTGAACACAACTATAATAATTATAAATATATCCATATTCAATTTTAATTCATCACATTGTTCCCTTAATTTAAATAGGCATTGTAATACTCATTGTTCTTTATAAATCATTTGGTTCATGTCCTCTACTTTCATTCTTGTGACACAACTAACTTGGTATGAAATCATTTATTAGCTCATTTAAGTCACAATAATCTTATTAGGTTCAACCTAATAACATCCATTATATATGTCATACATATCAATGAATGTTTAAGAAAACCATTTTTTTACATAAATTAGAAAATTTCATAAACATAAGATACATGCCAATTTAACCATTTAAACATTCATTAAATAATAATAACAATTACCATAGAATGGTCAACTAAAAATAACACTTTAAAACAATAGTAAAAAATAACTTCAATATTAATTTGGATAAGTATGGGCTTTCCATTAGTAGGGTTATGCCCAAGCACAGCTGAATGGTGGCACAAATTCACAGAACAATCCTTAAAAGGCATAAGTAAGGAATACAACATAAAAGGGGTGGTCGATGTTGATGTAATATCCTCTAATGATGAATGATAGATAAAAAGGGTCTAATAAAATTTATATAAGGACTATAATCATTTTATATGAATTAAATAAGAAATTCACAAGGAAATTGGTGCACATGCACATAAGTTTATAAAATGATAAAACATGAGGGATGAGTAATGGAAAACCTACGCCGTACTCATATGACTATCCTCATATAGTATTAGCTGATAGATATTCTGAGATAGGAATAAATTTTATGAACATACCAACACCCTTAAAATAAGGAATAGAATCCTGTATATAACAAATTCCATCTACAGAAAAAAGAATCATGAGCAATTAAAAAGGAATCAAGATCTTGTCCACACGGATCTAGAAAGACAAATTATGATTTGATTGGACTCCAAACGAATGAAAAAAGATTAATATTTTTCTAATCATCTCAATGAGGCTAAAATTACAAGAAATGATACTTTGATTTCCATTGGATATAACATTTAGAGGAGTGAGATTATAAAATTAGATCAATAAGGCTATTTCGGTAAAATCACCCAGAAGTAGGTTTCACGTGATTTGGTGGCATGGTTTGTCAAAACATGCACCAACCATTAGCCCTTCACTACATCAAGGAGAAATTTCCACATTTAAGAATCTTGGATAGGGAACTGTTTTCCAACGAGTGAAGAAAATATCTACTAAAATGTCTATAATTTTTTTTATCACACTAATAAATTAAAAAAACAATTTATAAGAATAAATTTATGTTTTATTCCTATATTAAATTATAAAAAATAAAATTTTAATATTATTTTATAGGTAATATAAATTTTACCTTTACCTACATGGATCAAAAAGGGTTGCTTTCGTTATATGCACGACTGAATTTCTACAATGGCTTGCCTAACCCACAACACCGTGTTTTTCTGAATAAGAATATATTATTATTAATGTTATTATTAAATATAATAATATATATCATAATAGTTAAATTGATGGATATTAATATCATTAAATGTCTTATGAAAATATATGGATGAATTAATTGGATATAGATTAAATAAAAATTAATATAATAACCGATTAAATATAATAGGAATGTTTTTATTAGAAACTATATTTAATATCAAAATATTGTTTTTTCAAATTAAAATAAATTAACTTAAATTAGTAAGTTATATTAATGTAATATAGATAACTTATATTAAACAAAATATTTTTGACATTCATCTAATATATTTGATAGTAATAACAAAAGAACAAATTCATTTTTGACAAAGAAATAGAAATATTTTTAGAAAGGCCATTTTACTGCCTTTTAATGGAGAACCAATTTTGAATCTAAATATCGGAACTATTATAAATTTTTTACTTCAAATTAAATAAAAAATTTAATAATGTATTTTTAAATTATTTTAAGGAATATGTATTTTATTTTATCTATGGAGTTCCATTTTTTATGAATACTAAAAAATAATATTGACTTTAAATTCAAAACTGATTTTTCATATTATTTATTTATAATTAAAAATTATATTTTTACTGGTTTTAAATCATAATTAGATATAAATAATATAATTTAAATCAATTATTTTTAAATTAATAAATTTCAAATTATTATGGGATATAAAAACAACTCAAACATTTCAATATTTTTACTTTAAAACCCCGCTTTATTGTCCCTTCCGTGGGATTAAATTTAAATTATTTTCTGACATTATTTAAATTACAATTTTAAAAAATGAATTTCATATTTTTAATAACCATAATTTATAATGTATAATATGGTCAACTTATTTTATTACCCTAATTATTGTTGAATGTAATGAAAATTAATTACAACGATGAAGAAAAAAGTAGCTTTAGAAGAAACTAAAAAATAATTTTTTGAGCCAAGATGACCTCAAAACATGTACAAAATACATTTACTAAAAATATATTTACTATATCCGCCCTTTTCTACGATTTTTTCAACTATTGTACACACATATTAGAGTAAAATCATGGGTGTAATTATGCTTCAAAAATTGTTCTGGAATGGGACTCCTTCTGCACTATAAAAATTAAGTCACCCCTCCCACATCTTTACACCTCTCAATACACATTTTCTCAACCCTAAACTACTATAATATATTCTTAAAATTTATTCCCTAAACCTAGAATCCTCACTTTGGGTATAATTCTATCCAAGGAATCCCTTTTGTGCAATCCAAAAGGAGGTACCTGAATGAGAGTTATCATACTTTATTAGGATATTTAGTAATATTTCACAATAAATTTTCCATATTAAATTATTATACAAAAACACCAGTATAATAAATATAATTTTTTTTATGTTATATAACAAAAATTACAAATGCTTCTATATAATGCGTAACCAACATATGATTCCTATGTCTAGGGAACTACTGCCTCATGAAATGATGTTGTTCGTTTGTTCATTAAAACCATTCGTATCTGGTAATTATGATGAAAACAGTTTTTATAAATGGCATATATTATAATTCTAATGTCTATATTCTTATATAATTTTTTTAGCTTTTATCATTACATAATCCATTTTTTCAGAATATGATAACCTAGTTTGTGGAAGTCTGCACTACTTCCTCCTCAAATTGATGTGATTCAATTACACTATACATGTAATGTATTAAATATGTTTTAATGAAAAAAATTATATATAAATGAAATATATAATATTTTAAATACATAATTACTATTATATAAATAAAATATATTGATTTCTTTATTACCCATTTCACACACTAAATAATGATAATGTCATTCGTAGATATGTGGAATACCACTTCATAGACCCAATATGAATCATTATATATCAAAAAAATATTATATATAATTATATATGACTAAATAAAATGATATTTATGTTAAAATTAAAATTTTAGCCTCATATTATGTTTGTTAACATCATTTCATATTGATCAGTTACAAAATGAGAACGTTACTCGTGCGTACGTACAACCTACCATCTACTTGATTATGATGTTGGTTCATTTTCATAAATATATTGAATAATTATTTTTAAAAGAAAAATTGATATATAAATATGATAATTATGATAATATTATTATTTAGTAGATGTTAATATAATGACCCATTTGACCATATTTGACTGAGCAGAGGTATTTTAATACATGAACAGAATTTAGTCAAAACCCCTAATGTAAACATAATTTTTTTAGTTTCATGAAACATTCTAATAAGTGAAATAAAATAAATGATAGGTATAAATTATTTTTAAAAAAATTAAATATTTAAAATAAATTTATTATTCTAGAATATAAAGACACATGTGACACGTTAGTCTCAATGTTAAATATTTCATCTCAATTTATATTCCATTGAGACTTTTTTGATGTTATGAACTAATTCTCTTTTATATGGTGTATATAATTAACTTTGATATGTTATAATCTGATTATATATATTATCATGATATTATAATATTAATTTTATTTTATTCCATCATGGGGATTATAATTCACATTTTTCTATGTGGTGTGGTATATAATAGAATGTTTAATGATTATTTTCCTCAAGAATTTTTTAAATGATCTTTCAATGGTATTTTAAATAATAAATTTCAACAGATGTTGTCTTTACTACTCTTCCAATAAGGAATTACTTATAAATCCTTATTATTTATTTAATACAGATATTCGTAGATAAGATTTAATTTTTATTAGTTATATTGATCATTTGATATATGAGTAAATCTTTAGACATACAAGGCATGGGATGGGTACCATTTAATCAAATGCCTATAGGTTAGGGATCAGTTAATGAAATACCCATGATGCATCAGTATTCTCATGTGAATAAAATAGATGGATATAAATCCTTCAAATTTATTTCCATGAAGAGTAGGTTGGTCTGATACAGTTTGGGTATCAGTTAATCGAGGTCACTCAATACATCATTAGTCTTAAGAGAAGAATCATTTAGCCAAATAAAAACATTTAAAACAATATTGAGAAAAAGTATTGTTTGTAGAAGTGTCATTTTCCTAGGAAAGATGACATATTGTACATAATCATTTCATCTATTTATAATTCAGGTATTATTTGTATCCATTATATTTTTTCTTTGATGCCACTATGGATGAATTTTGGTTCTCGGTTTATTGATTAAATCACATGTATTATCATTTATATAAATTTCCATAATGATTTATTCCCATTTATTCATTATTTCATCTACTATATAGAGCCTTATTGATCATTTGAGCTTATCCTTATTTGTTTTCCTTTCACCAATTTGTAAAAAATAAATCATTATACAATAATTCAAGGATGCAATTCATTTTATTTTATTATGTGTCGTGTTTTATTTTTTATTTCCCAATATAATAATGGTATTTTTATATGATCGGGTTTTCCAAAAAATTATATGAATTTTGGTCCCTTGGTATTTTAATATTATATCTATTCTAATGTAATAAAATAATTCACCAACTCAGGGTTACAGGTGTTAGTTCACTACAGTTGGTATCAAAGTAGGATTAGCATAAAATTTAGAAACCAAATTTAGAAGACGTAGATTAAGGAGAAAAAACATAAGATAAAAGTTTTGGATGGATATTGATGAAATTTATATATTTTAAGTACGGTATATATTGCATGGGTATTCCTAGAAATACATCCCCATATAGATACTATAAGAGGACTTGGTTATAGTATAGATGTAATGCGAGTTAAGAACTCAGAAATGTGTGTTGGGTCTATCTCATTATAACTTGGCAGATGACAATGGACCTTAATTCTCACCATTTTTAACAATCCATGAGGATAAGTTCTGGAATGTTTACATTCTCTTTAAAAACCATTATAATGTATCTAAAATTAATGATTCCAAAAAATAAACATTTTCTCAATTATTTATTCTAGTTATGGATAAAAAATACATTTTATGTTATTTTTTATGAAATATTTATAAGTATATGGTGTAAATAATTTTATGAACTAATCCAGTATGTGGAATTTTTTAGAAATTGCTCCTAGAATGAATAATGGTATCACTAGTTATAGAAAAAGTAGATATTTTCTTACTGAGGAAACCAATACAACTAGTACTAGAATGGGTATAATTTTCCCCATATTAAAGAAGATTCACAATTATATGATAAATAACCTTGCATATATTGGGAAAAAAATCCACAGTTTGAACAACCTATGTTGGATTGCATTATATAATATAGGGCCCCATAATATAGTGGCCATACTGATCCAATAGGGGATAAAAAATGGATTATGTATTTGGAGGAGATATATATGAATTTGGGATGTAGTGAAAAGGAAAATGTTACACTTCAAGTGTACTGTCTCAATGGTTATACAGATTAATAGTGGTGGTTGATCTAGAATTATATAGATAAAGAATAAAAAGAAATCATGGTTTAAAGGAAATTTGAGGATAATTTATTCTATAAATACATCCCTCGTGATTATACAATTGATATGAAGTGAAATGTTCATATTTAAAAAAACGGTTCAATAAACTATTACAGAGTGTGAAGATACATTTAAAAGTCTAGAAAAGTATTCTAATAATTTCTTACGCAACATGAATTACTTGATTTATCATTTCTTTTAATGGAATAAGCCACGTCTTTAAAAGGAATGGGTGTTTGAAAACGTTTCTTCATAGAATGTAAAAGTTTTATGTGCTCTCAAGATAGAGAAATAATTCTCCACGTTATATGTCTTTAGAGGAAAACAATAGAAGAATTGAAAGTAAGAAAAAATAATAAATAATCGATGATGGGAAACAATAATTTTCCTAGATGTGATAACTGTGGAAGGAAACACCCCAGTAAATGCTTGAAATTATTGGGTTTTTTATAAGTGTGAAGAAAATGGTCACCTTGGAAATGAATGCAATTAGAAGGAGGAATGTTCTATTATTCATTGTTACAAGTACCTAGTTATGGAGAAATGTTCTAATTAATCCCCCAAGCATCAACAACATATACCATAGAAAATTTCAAGTAGATATGGCCACACATAAGCGATTATTATGAACAAAGTGGAATGTTTACAATTATTATGTATTTGGATCCATGAAATATGTAGTAATTTTATTACATTTAAAATGTTATGATATGTATATATATATATGGATTTTACTACATATCATTTTCATAAAATATTGTAGATCGTATATAGAATGGTACCAATAATACTGATTCAGTAGAAAGATAATATTTTTGGAAAAAATAACGTTGAGGGAATGATAAGACTTAATATTTTCCAAATTTGAAAAATATATTTCTTGGATTATGAAATTATTGATTTGAATTAGTGATGACTACCTTAGAGGTAATTAATGATTTTTCAACAAATTGTTTTACTCTATCATTGATGGAGTTCACAACACTATTGGCATTATGGAAATGTCCAATAAGTTGTGTTTTACTTCACTAATAGTGATAATTTCATGTTTCCAATAAATTTAAATGGAAGTTCAATCTAATACCATATTTCAAGACAATATACGATGAAGGTAATAACATGTTATGTATGTGATTATTAAAGAGATACTTCATCATGATTGAATGCTAATGATAAGTTTATTTACGAAATTAAGTGGCCTTCATTATAAAAGAGATAAATCATAACCATTTGGGAATGTTTTCTATTTATGAATTGATTTTTTTGGTATTTAAATGTTGTTGTAGAGATGAATGTATTAATTAAATATATGATGCGTTTTCTACTAATTGATTGAGTTGAATTTGTTCAAGATATAATCAATGGAAAAGTTTATTATTATAGAATCATATATTTAATTATGTTCATAGAGTGCAAAATAATTCTTCAACATTTGGAAAAAAGGAACTGATATATTTTTCTCATATTTTCATAATTATTGATGATTTCAATGTCCTTTTTCATAATAATGGTTTAAGGATATTTGATCATAAATATCCATCTAAATGTGCTCCTTATCACTCTTCATCATAACATAATTTTTATTTTTTTCATTTGAATCCATGTATCCATTTCCCACCTATGTTCTCCTACTAGGGAACCTAATTACATGACCATTATAAATCCATTTATTTATTATTAAAAAAATTTGTTATTTACATTTTTTATGATGTTTTTTTAAATAATATTCAATTATCAAATATCAATACATAGATTAGTGATATTCATATTTAATTGAAAGGATGTAATTAATTTAAGGTGGGAAGAATGTAATACCCCAAGACATTATAATATTTTCCATTAAGAAAAAATTAATGTTTTGTTTTTAAATTTATTTATACAAAAGAAAAAATAAATATCATGTTACATGAAAGTTAATTTTATCTTTCCCTATATGGTACATTGAGGTTACCTTGCATTACATGAAAGACTGATCTCATCAATGGCTTAAATAACATGAAAGGGTGAGTTTTACTGAATAATGATATATTGTTAAAAATATTATTATATAATATTATGACATATAATCTAGATTTAATATTGATTATTATTTGTAGTATTAACTCTGTAATTATGATATATGTTTGAATTAACTGGTCATAAATTAATTAGAAATTAATATTAGAACAAATTAAATATAATAAAACCGATTTTATAAGAAACTATTTCTATGCTAAAAATTTCATTTTATCCTAATAAATTAAATAATTTTAAATTAGTGAGTTATTTTAACATTATATATATACATTTAAATAAAACATTTCTTTAATTCATCTAATATATTTATAATCAGAAGATAAGACCAAATTCTATTTTTAAACATGAAAACCTATATTTTTATAAAGATGGTTTTAGATCATTTTAATGGATAATCGATTTTATATAATTATATTTGAAAATTATATATATTTTGTATGTAATGATTCACATAATAATTTAACTAGGAATGTTAAAAATAGGAGAGTGTATGTTTTTTTTTTGAATTTAGCTTTTATGAGGAATAGTGTAAAATACTGAATATTAATTTAAATATACTTTTTCAACTAATTTATTTTAAAGGATAAATTATACTTTTTCTGTATAAAAGATTAATTAGATTTATTTTATATTATAAAAATAATTTAGTTCATTATAATAAATTTCACTTTTATAATGGATATAAAACCATCTCTTAATATTGTACATTTTTACATTAAAAACCCGATTTGTGTTTCCATCTACATGATTAAATATCAATTAATATCTACAAATTATGTGATTGGAATTTCGAAAAATGGGTTCCATATTTCTGAACCAAATAATTTATAATTTCTAAAATGATAAACATAGTTTTGACACAAAAATATTAGTGAAATTAATTAAAATTAATTATAATAATTGAAAGAAAAATTAGCGTATAAAAAGTCTTAAAATTATTATTAATAGTGAAAATGACCACCAAAAATGTTTTAAATACATTTTATAGGCATATATATACTATATACACACTTGGATATACATTATACATTTACATGACCCACTTTTCATTGGAAAAATGTGGGTGTAAAATTCCATTTCGAGAAAATTACAAGAATCCAACTCCTCCACTATAAAAAGGCACACACCTCTCTCAAGACACCACACCTCTGAAGAAAAGTTTTATCGATAATGATCATACCAAATAAATCCATGATATCCCATCCCTCTATTTATAATTTTCATCTTGGTTGTAAATATATCCATGAAATCCCATTGGTGAAATCCAAAAGAGTTACCTGAATAAGAGGTAACATCTTTACTAAAGATTGATAGTTTTATTTCATTATCAATGTTCATTATTACATTTTTTATATATAAACACTATTATCCTTAATATACTATTATTTTTTGGTTAAGTATTATACATTCACTAACACTCAATTCTATATACTGGGTAACAATCTTAAAATTATTGTCTGCTATGAACTACCACCTCATGAAACCAAGTTGTGTCTTTTTCCCATTAACGCCGCTCATGGGTTAGAAATACTATTTACCAAATGTTTATATAATATATATATATATATATGATGATTTAAATTTCATTATTCATTTATAATTCATTTCTAGAACATACCATTATGCACTCTATTTTTTGGGAATATGATAACATTGTTTGTGGAAGTGTGAAATACCACCACATCAAAGTGAGATCATTTTTTTCCCTTATACAAGGAATGTATTAATGATTTTTTAGTTAAAAATATATGACATAAATGAATATATATTATATTCCTAACATAATTAACTTTATGTGAAAATAGTATATCATTTTTATAACCCACTTCATAGACTAAATAAGTAATAATTCCATTTGTGGAATTTTGTACTACCGCCAACTCAACAAGATGTGAAACCTATTGAATAACAATAATTATATATATAAGTATATATATTTAATAAGAATTTAATTATTATATAATTATCATTATATAATTATATAATGTATCTTAATATATATCAATAAATATCACTGAAAATTGTTAATGTCATTCAGGCATACGTACGACATACCGTCTCCATTATTGTATCATTGGTAAATTTTTTATAACCATCTATAATAAATGATTTTATAAGATTAATTTATGTATTAATTTTATAATTAATCCATGATATTATTAATTATATATTTATATTATGATCCATTGTTCTATAGTCAACTTACCATAGTCATTTTAACAGAGGTATGTAATTTGGTTAAAACACCCAACTAAAACTCCATTATAAGTGAAATAAAAGTAATGATAGTCATGAAAATGGATATGATGAAATTAAATAATTAACATAAAATTGTTATTCTAGAATATAAATACACACATGACAAGTCATACTCATGGAAATGGATTTCACTTTATTTGCATTCCATTGAGAGTTATTTTTTGTTATGCAACAATTCAGTTTTATATTGTGTATATATTTCCATATGAAATGTAATTAAATGAATCTACTTATAAACATGATATTATATGATTAGGTTAATGACATTTCTTCATTGTTATTATGATTGAAATATTTCAAAGTTCTATTAGATTCCTTGGAATTTTAAAAAAAATTCCTCAAGAATATTTTTAATAATATTTATTGCTATATCCATTTTTCAATTTCATAAACCCTAGTTGTTATTTTTCCCCCATAAGGGAATTATTTATAACCTGTATTATGTATAAAATGTATATATTTTATTATAATTCACATATATTATTAATTACATTTATTATTATATATATGTGGTATAATTTGGACAAGAAAGAAATGGGTTGGGAATCATTTTAAGAATGACCTAAGGGTTGGGAACCTTTTAATGAAAGCCCCACCTTGCAGTGGTAGTCTCAATAGATGACCAAGTTGGAAAATTACTTGAAATTTGTTCCAAGATGAATATACATGTATTATATGCACTGGGGACCAGTTAATGCAATCCCCATGAAAAATTAGTAATCACATGAAACAAATCAGTCGAAAGAATCATAATAGTTTAAATTATATTGAGAATAGATCTTAATGGTAATAGAATCATGTTCTAAAGAAAAAATGATTTCCAATATCTAATCATTTCCTCTATAGAGAATTCATTTATTATTATTATCTATGATATTTTTACATTCAAACATCTCTTGATGGATTTTCATTCCTAGTTTATAGATAAAATTGGACGTGTTCAATGATATTTACCATTACTGGTTTATTTAGTATCATTGAATAATTATTTCTTCTATTTTACATACCCTTATTAAGAATTTGAGCTCACCCTTATTATGTTTTCTTTTCCCCGGGTGATGGAGAAGAAATCAGTGAATATGATTTCTAGGAATAAATAATTTTACATGATAAAATTTCTTATTTTATTTTCTATTTCCCAATGTAATATGGGTATGGTGTTTACATTCTATTGTTCCATAACAACTAAATTATTCAGTCCGTTGGGGTTTAAAGCTTTAATCTATGTCAATGTAATAAAATAATGAATCTGCTTCAGTATTATATAGTCAGGATGTTATTTTTTATGTAGGAATCTGAACCATTTTTCATAGTTATGGAAAATTGTGCACCCTAGTTCAACCCGATGTCTAGTCCCACATGGTTAGGGGAGACCAATTCTCATGGATTGAAAGATCTATACAAACGGTATGGCTAGTTAGCTTTTTCCATAGTATATGGTTCCATGCTCAGTACAATCTCTGAACACCCATACAACGTTATTAAATTCAATATTTATATTTTGTAAGTCCCAAATAATTAATATGATCAATATTATAAAGATCCATACCTAAGATAAACATCATGTTATTACTTTTCCATAGAAAAAAATTTACATGTACAAAATCCAATCATAGTGATTTCATGTAACACAAGCTATATTAAGTGTTTTGGGAAATGAAAAATATAAATAAGTATTACTTAATTTAAAAAAATACAATATGTTGGGGTATTACAGAAATAATTTCTTTAATATCTTACACAATATTGACATGGAATATATTCAAATAATACAAAAATAAAATGATTTATTTTAAAAATATAAAAATTAATATAAGTTGAATGAATTAAATTAGTTGAAAAAAATAATAGACAAATATAAAATTTATGGTAAGTGTTATTATATTATATTAATATTTTTTTCCTTCATGTTTTTTTGAACGTCAAATTAAATTAATTGTTCCCAAAATATCATTACCCATATTTAAAATAAATAATATTTTACTAAATAATTTAAAAGTCATAGAAAATAAATTTTTAACCGTGTGATTCTAATATGGTTGAAAAGATAAAAAATATTCAATTTATTTTCCTATTTCTCATTTATAGTCATTATATTGACAAAAATATTTCAAATAATTGTTATCGTGGTAGTTTACAAAAGGGGTTACAATAGGTTAAAATAAAAAGATAAGCTCAAAATATAATCTATAATTATCTAAATGTTAATTTATAATACTTTATTAATCCATCCCCATACTATAATATAAATATATCATTTTCAATCCAATTTTATTGGATAAAAATATTTATATTAATTATATACTTTTGGAAATTCCAGAAATTCCCACCCCTCAATTATAATAGGGAACCTCCTCTCATATTATCATCCTTATTCAATTTTATTAAATACCTATCCATATCTCTTTTATAATTATTTTAAAACATCCCAGAAGATTTTTTTAATTTCAAATTTATCTTATGATGTATTTTGGTGATAAACGGAGGAATTTTCTATTGAATAGTAATTGTTATTAACTAAGTGCTTTGGTATTATCTCTTTTCTCACCTCCTTGAAATTTGATAAAAATATTATTTTATAATAACATCTGTTTATCCAGAATACTGGGATGTCTTAATGCTAATTATTACCCTATATGTATCTCTTATATCATAAAACATGAAATAAATTTTTCATTCATGTGTACGGTGGACTACCGCCCCACAAAATAACGTTATTTATTTTCCATCACCACTACTCACAGATGGTTTTAATGATACACTTAATATACATTTAAATACATATATATACACACACACACACACACACACACATATATATATATATATGATTATAAGTATATATTTAAAATTCATTAAATAAATTATATAATAAAATTTATTTCCTTTCAATTCTTTTATAAAAGATAATTTCGTTCATGTGTACGTATGGATTCCCACCTCTATGAAGCGATGTGATACTTTTTTCAAAACCAAATCAAATTTAAGATATATATATAAGTCAATATAATAAAATAATACGATATTTATTTAATATTGATCATTATAGAAAAATAATATAATTCTTATATATCTTCCATCATGATCGTAAAAATTGGAAACATTAATCATGAATATATATGGCTTACCATCTCCATGATTTTAAAAATATTATTTTTTCAAAACTATACATCATGTTCTCCTTTAGAAAATTTATTTGATATATAATAATTATAATTAGTTATTTATTATAATTATATATATTTTTTAACAATTCCCTTATTTTCTATAGGAAACCAATCAAAATCATTTTTGACATATGATCCAAATATCAAAATCACGTCTAACATGAAATTAATGGAATTTGTAATTAAATATTATATGTATTGAAAAAATTTATAATAGTAATGAAAAAGGCTCTTAATAATTTAAATAATTAACATATTTTTATTTTTCAGGATAGTAAATTACATATGTCATTAGTCGGACCAAAGGTAATAGATTTCATATCAATTTTCCATCATTGAGGCATATTTTATTGTAAGACACCAATTTTCTTATATATGGTGTATATACTACCACATTTACATGTAATATCATTCATAATTAATATTTCATGGTATATTATGCTTAAAATTTAATTATTTCATCAATAGGCATTCAACATGAATAGTACCAATTGGTAAGGGGTATCATAACTCAATTTTTCATGTCGGGTTACATTACTTATACATTATCATTAAAATATTAAGATTATTAATGTATTGAATTTTTATAAAAAAATTAATTCCCTTGTTTTATTTGGATTTAAAATCAATACACATAATCAATTATTTTCTTAATTTTAACTTCAATAGTATGATCTTTGTAAGGTCTATTGTCTCAATTTTCACTCCATTGAAGAATATTACATATAATTCACCTATTAATTTTTATAAGTTTTAATAAAAAATAATATTATATGTTATATCAAGATTAAATTTATATTTAATGTATTTAAATTTTCATTTAAATTATTTCATTGACTGGGATTATGATTCAAAAGTGGTAAAAGTAATAAGGTTTTATTTCAAAATACTAGTATTATTTGGGATTATTAAAGAAAATGTCTCTTTGTGGAGAACTATTATATATTACTATCATATCACATAGATTTTTTTCTCCAATTATTATTTATATAATTTATATGATTACATATAATTTTCTTCCCTATATATCCCAATGATACAAAAATATATTTATTTAAGAAAAAAAATATTTTTCTACTCAGTTTGTGATATTTTTCTTCCATATCGTTATTTTGATTAAAAAAATTTAAATAACTTTTAATATTAATATAGAATTCAGTAGATAAACATATTATTATGTATTATTATATATAGAATTTTTTAAAATGAATCTTTTGGTTGTTTTCTTGAATAATCTACATTTTAAATTTTAACTGAAATTTTGAATGGGATCACTATTTTATAAAACTGAAAATAATCATATTTTTCCTTCTATCATGACCATTTATTTTAGGAAATTGTTATTTAATATTCAATAAGGTCCCCTTGATTGAATTTTTTTCCTTATATTTGGAATTTTTTTAGGAATTCAATGTAATTTTAAATGAGAAATTTTATTTTTCTAAAGAATGATTTTAATAATATTATTTTTATTACTTTTAACCAACAACCAAAACCATTTATTAATATAATACTCTAATAGGGATATGTTTTAATGATACCATCTTTATTATTTCTTCGAATGTTTTGTGATATGTTTGACCATTGATGATATGAACATTCAATTTCATCATTATTATTTTAGTCATTAACATTCCCTTGAATAATTTTATTTCCTAAGATAAAAAGATATTAAATTTAAATTTATAATTGTTCTTTCATAAAATTTATTTTATTACTTCAGAAACCTTATATAATTACAAAATATAGTGGTTTATTATGGATGTTATTTTTTTGAGAGGGGGAAGCGTTGATAAATTTGTATTATTTAATAAATAAGGATATTTATAGATAATGCCTATTTTTTATTAATTTAATGGATCATTAAATATATTTGGAAATCATTATTCATGATTTTATGGATGAGACCCAATTATTGAAATCCCATTGATGAATTAATAGATCTCATGAGAAAAATCATTATGATAATAAAAAATGGGTTTCAGGTGTGTACCTACCCATCTAGTAAACTATCTTGGAATTGTGATTTTATGGTATAGATATAATTATTTATGAAATAATGACATCCAATTTTAATCATTTCCTTAATTGGGAATTTAATTATCTCTATCTATGTACCATCCCAAAGATTTATTAATGAAAATTACTCTTGTTCTAATTAAATTTCTTATTATTTAATATTGATATATAACATATACACTGATGTCATTTTGTGTTTTTGGATTTTATAATACCATTAAGAATTGCTAACATTTCTTATATTGTAATTGAATAGTGATCACCTGATTAGTATAAATATTGGTCTTTAAAAAATACAAATAACTTAGAAAAAGGGATTAATTGCCTCATCTAGTTGACTAGCCCCGTATGAAGCCCATTTTTCAGAGTATATAATGGAGGTGGAATTATTGGGCTTCGCTATTGGACATTCCCAAGTCGAGAATCAATGCATTATACTGAAATGGAACCACATACGCAAGAAGTGGATGTTGATAGATATTACCACGAGAGTGATTTTATCTGAATCACCCCAAGAGTGTGTCACTATTTCACACCTTGCCCTTCAGTCTTATGCGGGTGTTATATGGGGTAATGTAATGAGACCCTAGTTCTATGATTATGTACACTATTTTTGTATAGAGAATATAAATTCATTTTATTATTTTTAATTTGTAAATAGTTTTTTAAGAACAAATCATATTTTTATTTTATATTAAAATAATAAATCTATTTTTATAAATTGATGGATTATTTAATTAATTAAAATTTTAATAAAATATTATAATTATAAAATTAATTTTTATTATGTATACATGATCATATAATTTTTATGAATACAATTGTAATTCTTATTAATGTTTGAACATTGTTTTTGTCAAAACACATGAATTTTTTATCAATGTCATTTTTTATTTTAAAATTTAAAATTAAAAATATTTAGAAAACTATTTTGATAAAATTTATATTATTTGTGAATCCGGATGTCAAAACTATCCAAAAGTTAATTTTTCCTATTTTTATAAGACTGTCGAATTTTTGGATATAAATTAAATACCGTTTATATATATACTGTGTTTTAGGACATCATAATGACCCAATAGTGATGTAATAAAATATTATAGTCATTAATTTTGGCCAATATATGTTTTACTATTAGAATAATGTGATTTAATATTTGTTTGATTTATTTTATGAAGCCTTAGTGGACCCTCCAAGACTTATAACACATATTATCATTTTAAATTGATTTCCTTGAGAGTGTGACTCACCTCCACATAAGAAACCCTATTATTTTAATATGTTAGACCATTGGACTTATAAAATATTTTTTTTCCACTTACCTTTAGAAGAAAACAATGGGAAAAAACTATGGGCTGGTTTGTTGTTTTGATTAGTTTAATGTGTGGTGTCCCAAACTTAAATAATAAATAATTCCCTCTTCTTTCCTATATAAAACCACCCAATATAAAAATTCCTATTCACTCAAAACCTTTAGAGTTAGAACAACCACTACCCTCCTCTTTATAATATCCTCCCAACGAACCCCAAGCTTCCAAGATGCCTCCCTCAATCCTCTACCGATCTTTTGGGATCACACATCCAAGTAAGGGATTCCTTCCTTTCTCATTTTATCTGTGATTCTTGATATTGTTATGTCCTTTTATTTTAAATTATAAATTTTGGGATATGATTTTAAAACTCCCCGATACTTCCCTCTTGTTTTTTTGATGGTGATATACCCCTTTCTCTTTCACTAATTCCTCCAATGTACACCCGTTACCATGCCAAAATTCCGTAAGGAATTCCTCTCTCTTCATTTACAAACTAGCAATTATTTTGAATTATGAATCAAAATTGGATTAAATTTTTTGGGAATTGTATCTATATGACCCCATTACCATACATTTCATTTAAATATTTTGATACACTCCTTTTTTATTCATAAAAAATTTTATTAATTTTTATGTCTCGCTGCTATGCTACCGAAATTACATCGTGATTTTCAAATCCAAATTCATTATGTAGTGAATACCATTCCCATTTATCTATCAAGGGAATTCACCATTATGCACATTCACTTTTTGTTTATAGTGATTTATGTATTAATCCCACATTCCATTATGATGGAGTAAATGATGATGTTTAATGAATCTATTTTTTATGATTCTTGTGGCACACTTATGCATCAAATGAAATATTTTAAAAGGGTGCACCCTAATAGTGCTACAAAGCATTGGGTAATGATTAGTATCATGATATGTCAACTGAAATTTAGATTTAATCATTCCATATCCAGTGAAATGAGGATTAATCATGATAATCCAAGTGCAATAAGGGTTTACACATGCTCCATGGGAAATAGGCCTTGGATCATTAAAATTCCATGTTAAGTCTTGTTTCTATATTTCCATGTTATGATAATCATTATAAATAATTATTTTTTTCTTGTTGCCATACGCTCCATTGATATTCAAATTTCAAAAAATTTATTGTATTCATCATGTTATGCCTTTTTTACTCCCTTATTAGGCTTTATATCTCACCCTTTTCACATGTATGTCCTCAGGTTATCCCATGAAATACTATGTACGAGGGAATGTCATGGTTATGTAAAATAATATTTCAATAATGATGTTGTTTGATTTATGTTCAATGTTTTTATTTAATGTTCTTAATCCCCAAAGCACTAGACCTCTCTATCTTCTATGTTGTATCAAGTGAATTTTATGTAAAAAATCTGTTTGTGTCTGTAATAAAGAGAAGGGATGTTATATTGGTTTCAAAGGATAGTTTTAGTAATTTTGAGATTAGGATTAGAAAACTGTAGTGAAATCCTTAAGGATAAGACAATGTATAAAAAAATCCATATTTCTTACTGTGTATTGAGTAAGTGGTTTATCAAAACAATACATCCTTGTCTAGATATGACTTGCTAGAGGTGGCTCTGACATAGATGTACCTAGGTGTGAAAACTCTGACAATTTGTTTTGGGTTTGACCTGGGGTATCCTACTACATGACAGTGAGCCTTATTTCACTCTTGTTTATGACACTCCTGAGGGGATTTGATTAGGTAAATTCACATGCTTGGTATGAACCCTTATTAAGGAAATTAAAAAAATCCCATAAGAATATTACTTAGAAAGTACATCAAGGAGATTGATTATTATATATTCATAAGTTAAGGAAATACATTTAATATATTAGTCATCTGTTTTTTTCATTGGAATAACCTTTATGTGTTACCCCTAACATTCCTTTTCTTCCCACCAATGGCCTGTAAAATGAGGACTCAGGCTAAAAAAATATGTGAATATCAATGTGATGATTGTTATAATGAGATGCTCAATCCCATGTGAGAAGGAATCACAACCTTTTTCAATATTCTCTCTAGTTTAAATCAATTTTTTAATAGAAACATGGTTAAAGAGGAACATCAACCCCCCCCCCCCAGAAAAGAATAAGTCACAATATATAGCTAAATGAGACAATGACCTCCTACTTTTATTTAATCATCTAATCCCTCAATTGGAGAAAAATATATCAACTACATTGAAAATAACATCTCCATCCTTCAATGATTCGAATAACAGAAGGTTCATCTGGATGCTTATCGTATGGAGGGTGAAACCAATCAATGGTGGAAATTGATCTACAATATAAATCATGAGGAAGAGATCAAGGCTTTGGAAGGGAAGGATTTCTGGAAAAAAAATTCGATAAATATTTTCCTAGCACCCTCTGACTTATGATGGAATGGTTATTGATTTCCCTCAAGAAAAAAAGACGAAGAATCCAATATAGCGTATGAGGAAAACATCCCATGGATTGAACGATATGCCTCTGACATTGTTGTTACCCCAATATAAAAGGCAAACAACTTCTTGGGTGGGATTTAACCTAGCATACGGAAATCCCTATCGATTCGTGACTTCAATAGCTATGAGAAAATTCTTTTATGTGCCCTCATGGTCGAAATCGAGATCGACTAATCACAATGGTATCATAATGATTAGAAGAAAAATGTGGACTTCAATTCTAGCTGTCTGATGAATTAATCCAATGGTGTTAAGAAATCAAACACCCCACTTGTCAAAGGTGTGGAAAGAAGCACCCCATAAATTTCCTAAAAGGGATGAGGGAATGCTTTAGGTGTGGAAGAAAAGGGAACCTAGACATTAACTTTTGACAAGGGAAACTTTCGGTTGAGATATTGGATAATAACACTTCGTTCGACTCTCAAATCAATATTTATTTATTCAACTACAATGAACCAGGAATCATTGTATATCAGTTCCATAAGCAAACGATTTTCAAAGGAAACCAAAAACCTCCAAGGAAACAAGGGATAACATCTTCCATCACTACCCCCGAAGTGAACCCTTACAACAAAGTGGTGACTGGTATGCTATTTATGCATTCAATAATAGCGAACATACTTTTTGATTATGGTTCCACACAATCTTTTATATCACAGAAATTTAGTAGAACAATCCCAACACCAACAAAAATCATGGAAGTGAAGATGTTAGTGAGTATGAAAAATGGGGAAATCATTTCATCCCATGAATAAAACTCACCCACTATCATAATAGATGGATTGAACTTCTCATAGAACCTCATCATACCCCCTTTGGTGGAATTTTATGCGATTATGATATGGATTGATTTTCATTATATAGAGTTAACATTAATTTCAGTGAGAGGGAAATCCCTCTCCATATGGAGAATCGTCCACTGATTCTATACATGTTCAAGGAGAAAGAAGAATCTTATTTAGCACCATCATCTCAAACATGGATATTAATGCCCTATAAAAACATATATCTAGCTTAGATGATTGAGTTTAAGGACAAAACCATCCATGAATACATGCCTATTGTGAGGGAATTTATTGAAGTGTTTCCCACAGAATTTAATGGCCTTCATCCAAGAAGAGATGTTGAATTCTCAATTAAACTTATACTTGGGGCATGGAAAAAATCAAATACTCCATATATAATGGTTGTTTTGGAACATGATGAGCTGAAGAAACAACTATAAGAGAATCTGGATAAAGGGTTTATACTCCCATGTGCTTCACCAATGGGTGCCCTAGCCCTCTTCGTCAGAAATAAGGATAGGTAAATGTGCATTTTAATTGATTATTGTGAGCTCAACCAAATCATGAAAATGAACAAGTATCCTTTAACTCAACTTTATGACTTTTTTGATCAAAAACATGGAGCACAATACTTATCCAATGAAGATATACGGTTAGGATATTACCATGTATAGGTGAAGAAGGAAGATATCCCCAGGAGTATTTTTCATACAAGATTGGGGCACAATGAATTCATTTTAATGCCTTTAAGACTCACTAATGATCCAACAATATTCATGGAATTGATAAATAGAGTCTTTAGAGATCACATCAACAAATATATGGTAGTTATTAAATGTGATATCCTAATATACTACAAATCCAAGGAGGATCATGAGAATCATCTATGAAATGTTTCAGAGACCCTTTGGAAGGATATGCTCTAGGAAATGTATAGAAAGTGTGAGTTCTGGTTGATGGAGGTCTGATTCATGTGTGATATAATCACAATAAATGGGATATATATAGATCCCTCTAATACAACTACAATTCTGGGATGGCCAAGGACAACATTAGTAATTGATATACATAGTTTCATGTGGTTATCTAGATATTGTTGCCGATTTGTGAGAAATTTCTCATGATTGTCAAACAATCCTACCATGCTAACTCGGAAGGGAGTATAGTTCGTTTGGAAAGATAAATGAGAGGAGAGCTCCATGGAAATAAAATGGAGGATTATTATCGTGCTCGTTATCACATTACCCATTAGTGGAGAATTTTTGTGGTATTTATTGAAGCTTTGATGAAGGGCATGGGTTGTGAGTTGGTGCAGAATGATAAAGTTATAGCATATGCCTCATGGAAGACCAGAGTTGAAAGAAGAGTTATGTGGATAACCACCATCAAGGCCTTGAGTTCAATGTTAGAGATGTTGTAGTCATACACATATCTCCATGGAATAAGGTCATGAGGTTTGGATAGAAATGGAATTTACATCCTAGGTACATCATCTCCTTCATGATTCATGATCTTGTGGGGGATGTGGCCAATATACTAGCACTTATACCCACAATGACCAAATTATATGATATATTTCATGTATCCCTCTCAAGGAAGTACATACTAGACCCTTAACATGTACTCTCTTCATTGGTAGTATAGGTATAGAATGATCTTTCTTATAATGAACAATAAGAGAAGATCTTAGATCATAGAGAAAAAGTTCTAATAAATAAAACAATGAACCTCGTCAAGGTGTTATGGTGCAACCACAAGTTTAATGAGGAATCGTGGGAATCAGAGGAAGTGATAAAGAAGAGTTTCCCAAAACTATTTTTTTGTGGGAAAATGAAATTTTGTGGGAAAATATTTTTAAGGGGGATGATTGTAACGACTCAAACCTTTATTTAAGAAAATTACCCTCGATCTAATTGAATGTCTTGTTATGTAAGATGGTTATATAATGTTTTTACTTACCTAGTTTTATGTTTTTGGATTTTAAACTATATTTATGAATTGTGATCATTTCTAATATAGTCTTTGAATAGTGGTCAAATGATTAATATAAATATTTGGATTTAATAAGTCCAATTTACTCAGACCAAGGAAGTGGTGGCCTCATGCAGTAGACTTTCCCCATTCAAAGCCCATTTTCAGAGCTCAGAAAGGAGGTGGAATCATTTAGAATAACTCTTGACCAATCCCAATCCGAGCTTCAACACGTTATGTTTAAATGAAACCACCTATGGGAGAAGTGGAAGTTGATAGATATTATCAGGAAAGTGATGTTATCTGAACCACAACAAGAGTTTTTCATCATCACACACCTTTCTCTTTAGTCTTATGTGGGTGTTATAAAGGGTTATTTAATTATAACCTTGAATTATGATTATGTACACCATTTTTTGTAGAGAATATACATTCATTTTATTATTGTAACTTTTAATATAGTTTTTTAAGCACATATAGTATTTTTAGTTAATATTCAACCAAAAAATCAATTTTGATAAATTAATGTATTTTTGAATAAAAAAATATTATTATAAAATATTATTATTAATAAATTAATTTTTATTTAGTATAAACGATCGTAAAATTTTTATTAATACAATTGTAATTTTTATTATGGTTTGAAAGCTGTTTTTGACAAAACCCATGAATTTTCGATAATTGTCAGTTTTTATTTTAAAAGAAAAAATTCACATATATAGAAAATTATTTGAATAAAATTAATATTATTTTTGGAATCAGGACATCAAAATTATCCAATGGTGAATTTTTCATAATTTTCTGAGACAATCGAATTTTTTGGTAAAAATTAAATACTGTTTAATTAAATAATTTGTTTTATGACATCATAATAACCCAATAGTGATGTAATAAAATACTATAAAAATTATGTTCAGACAATATATGTTTAAAAATTAAAATAATTTTATTTTAGGTTTTTTTATATATTTTACAAATCCTTAGCGGACCCTCCAAGACATATAAAACATTTTAGATTTTTAAGTTTATTTTTTTGAGAGTGTGCCTCACCCCCACATAAGAAACCATATTATTATAAGACGTTCGGTCATTGGCCTTATAAAATATTTTTTTCCACTTCCCTTTGGAAAAAAACAATTAAAAAAAACAATGGACTGGTTTGTGGTTTAGAATATTTTAATGTGTGGTGTCCCAAACTTAAATAACAATGAATTCCATCTCCTTTCCTATATAAACCCACCTAAACTCCCACTCTATCTTACCTCAAAACATTTGGGGTTCTCCCAACCTCTTCATTCCTCCCTATTTAATCCTCCCAAGTCACCTAGGCTCCCTTGAATCCTCCCTCAAGCCTCTCCAATCCATTTGGATCACACTTCCAAGTAAGGGATTTCTTCCATTATCATTTTATCCAAGTTTCATAATGTTGTTATGTCATTTTATTTTCAATTTCAATTATTTGGTAATGTTTTTTCACCTCCCCCACACTAACTTATTTTTTTAAATCATTATAAACCCCTTTATATCTCATTAATACGTAACATTTACACTCGTTTCCATGCTGAAATTCTATAAAGAATTCACTCTCCTCATTTTCATTCAATCAATTATTTTTTATTATAAATTTATTCCCATTAACTTTGTTGGGACGTGTATCTATATGACTCATATACTGTCCATTTCATGTAAATTTGATGACACAACCATTTCTCTATCATCAACAATTTTTATGAATTTTTATGTCACGACTTTATGCTACCGAAATTGCACCGCGATTTTCCATGCCAATGTCATTATGTACTGAATACCAATCCCATTTATCTATCAAGGGTATTCACCTTTATGAACATTCACATATTGTTTATTGATTTTAATGTATGAATTACACATTCTTTTATCTTGGAATAAATGATAATGTTTATGAATCCATGTTTAAGGTTCCCTATGGCACACTTATGCCTGAAATGAAATGTTTTAGTTTGGTATGCACTGATAGTGTTCCAATTCATTGGGTAAATATTAGTATCATGATAAAACACGTGAAATGAGGATTTAATCATGATAATTAAAGTTATTTGAGTATTTAATCATTCTAATTCGAGTACTATAAGGGTTTACTCATGCTCGATATGCAATGAGCATGAGCTCATGCTAATTCCATGTAATGTGTTGTTGCCACATTTCCATGTTATGATAATTATGCCATATCATGAATTTTTGTTCATGTTATTTTATGCTCCATTTATATGCTTATTTCCTAAAATGTATTTTATTTTTCATGTTATGCATTTTTTTTCTCCCTTACTAGGCTTTATTGGTCACTCTTTTTACATATATGTCTTCAGGTTATCCCATGCAATGCTAAATATGAGGGAATGTCGTGGTGTTATGTAATGTTCCTAAGACATAAATACTCTAGAACTCTCAAACATCTGTGTTGTATCAAGTAGGTTTTATGTAATAAACCAGTTTAAGTGTGTAATAAAGAGGAAGGTTGTAAAAATATATGAGGTTACATCATTGTTATTATATACGTATACTTTTTGTTCTCTAGTAATTAATTAAATGGAAAATGTTTCATATTATTTTTCATTCTATATTGATTATATATTATCTCATTATGATATCTTTTTATGTTTATAACCATTACTAGACATATGAGCATGGCCTTTTTTTCCTTTCCTAGGATAGAAACAATTATTAATTGAATTATTTAAAGAATATAGATTATTTAAATTCAAACTATTTTGAATTTTATGTTTTGAAATGTAAAGATCAATTCATGATTATATTTAGTTTACCAAGAGAACACAATAATTTTATACATTGGGTTATGAATCCTTATATCAAATGAATATATCAAAATATAACCAATTGTTATATGGTACTAGGATCCAGGTCCTTACAGTTAGTTTGAAAATAGGTTCTGTATAAAAATTAAAACTAAATTAGAAAAAACATAGATTATGGAACATTACCCAATGACATTGAGAAAAAGTATATGTAATGGATAAAATACTAAAAAATTTCTACTGTATAAATTATGTGGTTTTCATATAAATAAAACCATTTATGAAAATTATAATTGGATTTATTTTGGAACAAAATACTCTAGGGGAAATCCCTATGAAAGTATGAGAATATTTGGAACACCATCCTAGTGAATGTTGAGAATTATGTTGTTTTGTATCCATTATAAAACTCATGGTTAATTTTATTTAGTTAATTAAAATTTTCCAAAGAAGCCATTATGAGTGATTTGAACAGATGTCTTGAATGAATTACCTAGGATAAAACTATTATGTCTCAGATTGAAAATATTCTTTCAATATTTATAATAAATATAAATGATTATTTAGTTCCCCATTATGATTTTTGTTCATAATACTATGATTTTTTTGAAAATGGTCATTACCAGGATGATTCTTTTTGACATTGAATGTTAATGAAAAGTTTTGACTATGGAAAACCAATTTGTATGCTGAATAAAGGGATAGTTATTGGGATTTTCCTGAATTATTTTTCCTTATTTATTTTCCTAAACATACACCTTAATCAACACTTGCATTCAATAATTAATAGAATGAGTCATTTTTCTAGGATATCAGATTGTGGAGTCCATAGACAAGGATAATATCTAATTATATCCATTAATATGTGTAAAGATACACCATTAGAATACTCTCAACTGATTGAGAATTTTTTTATGTCTACAAATTAAGGTTATAAAGTATTCGACTTCAATAGAGTTCAATGTATTATTTTTGGAGAATGTGGGAAATATTGACGACAATTCCTTAACCCAAGGGTATACTCATGGACCAAAGAATAACAAATTCCATGAAATTCAATAATGTGGATGGATTTATTTCTAAATTTATTTTTATTTCAGGGTTATATTTTATAAGTGGTATATGAATTATGTTTTTCTCCAATAAATAAATTAACATCTTTGAACTATTCCATATTATTTTCCCATTATGTATTTCAACACGTAATGTAGTGAATCATAATTTCTCCACTTTTATTTTTATAATTTAATTGGGAAAACTATGAGACCAAGAGTTGATAACGCATGAGATTCTAAGGTACAGGGTTCCCAGAAAAATATTTTGTAAATGGAAATGTTTTTAGTAATTTTTGTAGGAGTTTTATCATTAAATTAGTAGTGACATTTAAAAATGGTCCAAAATCTGAAATTTGAGGGAATTGATGCGTTCTGAGAAGTGAGTATTCCTAAGGATGGGCCTATAATCAACCAATGATTTTCAACATAGAAATATTGAATTCTGATATAGCCATCATAAAAAAAATTTAATACAATTAATTTTTTGATTTAGTGGAGTTTTTTTTTTGAAATAATTTTCATGAATCTAAGGTTATCACCATAATCCTAGAATTATTCTGAGGTGTGAAAGGAAACTCTCTTGACGACGAACATCGGTGGATTGTTGAATCAAGATTGGAAAACCTCATATTTTATAGATAAATGAATGATACCAATGAAGCTTCACACTTCTTCAATGATTGACAGAAACCTAAAGGTAGGGTTTTTGATCTAGTGGTGATTTCATTTCCCTTCATATATTCAAACGACGTATGAAAATCAACACATAAATAGGTTGATCTTTACTTCATTCATTCTTACATGATGAATAAATTGTTGGGGGTTTAAAAGGGATATTATCATTGTAATTACATGTAGAGACCTGAAGCCTGACGTACATGGACATTACATTACTTTTGTGGAATACTTAGTACATTAAGAAAACACACACACAAGGATCGTAATAGTTTAGTGTCTTTGGAAACTCGGAATATAATCTTCTAATTCCTGGTGAAAGATCTTCAACATCTCCCATAAAGTTCTTCTTCTTTTTATACCTAAAACCATTCTTTATATAATGGGGAAAAGAAAACATAAAAGGGTGAGCTCAAATGCTCAGTAAGGGTAAACAAAAGAAATATCAATCACATCCTATATATAAGCACATAACATTTGGAAATCTTATCCTGCAAAAGAGATCATAATTTCATAACATGGGATAAATCATGGTAGTGAAATGTAATCACAATAATCATAACTTAAAACATGAAACTTTGTGGCATACACACATAATCATAGAGAATCATTTCTTGTTAGTCAAGACTCATTGCCAAGACTATCTTAGTGGACAAAGTCCCTTTCTGAATCGAGTAACCCTCGTTTCAGTCCTGTTTCACTGAACCGGTATAACCTACCATTCCAGCCATGTCTATCTCATGAGATATAAAATCTTTACCCAATGCATTGGAGGGAGATATAGGTCCCACCCATCTTATAATGAATCCTTTCTTATGTGTGCCACATAATCATAAATCATATATCATCGCATAACAAATGTAACAAAAATGAGATTCTTGAAACATCATGACATCATAAAACAAATCATATAAGGTAAATGACTTCATAAAAATAATTCCCTCACAACATAATCAAATCAATGTAATAATAGGGATAAAAACAGAACCCTATATTATCTTATATGGAAAATAATTTTGATAAAACATTTGAACTCCATTCTTGAGGAAAATATCCTTTCTATTTCAAAAACATTTTTCCTTTCATAACATGTCATATGACATTAAAATAAAAGAAGTTGATTAAAAATAAACTTGAAAACATGTAAAGGAAGTTTCTTAAAAATGCATTCATGCCGTATAAGTTAAAAAAACATTCTTCGTACTTTTGTCGGAAAAGTAAAAAAGTACCTTGTACGAAAAACGACAAAAGATTCCTTTCATACATTTTACTAAAAACTCACCGAAGAGTAAAAATGGATTTAAACAATTGTAGGTGGATAGAAATAATATTACATATTGATGAAACATGGATGTGGATGATAAAATACACCCCAGTAAATACTTACGAATAAACAATCTCGGATAAAAATGAAATTGTGATATTTCCCTTACCTTAGGTCCGATTTGCTTTGTACTTGTCTGAAGCTCCTGTATAATGGTTTAAATAACGTTATTGACTTATTCCAGAATCATACATATTGATATGATATCATATATGGTCATATTCTTAGCTTCTTGTTAGTAATATTTCATTGTTACTTGTTACTCGGGTCTTTATTGCCTTTTGTTCTTATGCGTGTTTTGCCGAATAAATTCTTATTCTTATTTTAAGGTTATAGATACCTTATATCCAGAATGGTATTAGTGTAACATATATCATATTTATTCATTCAATTCATTTATATAATTACTATGTAATGATGATCATGTAGAACGAGTTGCATCACATCGGGGAGACGGTATTCCGTACGTACGCACGAGTGATGATATCGTTCCTATGATCGTGGAATTGTATTGGATTATATATATATTATTTCAGTATCAATATTACTTTATAATAATAATAAATAGTTACTCATTACACCATTATACCCATCCTTGTAAGGTGGTGGTGGAAAATAGATTACACCACGGCGTGGAGACGGTATTCCGTACGTACGCACGCGTGGTGATTTCCTTTTTCCATAGGATGGATAGAAGGTGAATTAGGGTTGTTTCATATTTATAATAACATATAAGTATGTAAGTAATACTGATGTTATTACTTTATCATGAAACAACTAAAGAAGAAGAAGTTGAAGAAGAAAGAAATTGAAAAGATCGGTAATGGATATTACCTCTTCTTTGAAACGCCTCTTTGAATCCTCCACTTAGGGAACTAAGATTGGTCTTTGAAGAAGACCAGGACCTCTAGGATTATTCTAGGGAAGTGGAGAAGGTATTTTGGCAGGGGTTGGCCGAGCTTGAGTGCTCAAATTGGTGTGAGGAGGAGGGGGAAGAGGTGTCCTTTTATAAGGGAGGAGAGGGGCACCTTAGGAATATCTCAAAATATTATTTTATATTAAAGTCAAAATCGGTTTATAATGGTTCCAAAGGGTCTTATTTTGAAGGTAAAGTGGGGATGGGTCAAAATACTATCAGCCAATAGGATTTAGATAAGTTTAGGTTATTATTTTAACCTTATCAATTAGATTTAACTCTAAGTTAAATAATTTAACTTTTACCGTGTCTTTTTGTTTTCTTACACTATATGGTTAATACACTTACTATAACATGCCAAAGGAACCCCAAATTGTTTATTATTAATATATATATATCCTTATCTAAGTCATTTGGCCGAACCTTAGATTTTTAGGAATAAAATAACAATTAATAATATAATATTTGATTTAAAAACTATTTTGTGTCAATTTTGACACTATTTGATATATGATTTTTGTGAATGTCATAACAGAATTATATATTCGATCCAAGTTGATTAAATCAACAATAATATATCATAGTAACCTATAAAATTAGTGTAATTCATAAAAAGTCTCAAATTACATTTATTTGAGCATTTATAACATCAATTATGTTAACATTTCCTTAAAAGGGTAATTGCTGCATCATCGTTGTGTCATAAATAAATTAATTTATTTAAAGTATAAAAATTATAATTAAACTATCATTATGTAGGAAATATTTTTATCTTTATAATGAATATTTATAGTCGAATTTATCTTATGTATAACCCCATATTAAAAATGTTTTAGTTATTAAACTTTGATTTTAACTATTTTAACTATTCATTAAATAAAATAATATTAAATGTCATAATCTAATCCAAGTGGACCTAAATGGTCATATTATATTCATAAGGTTGTTTTTGGTCGAATTAAACTTATCCAATAGAATTAGGACATGTGTTAGGGTAATAGTAATATCATATTTACCCTTAGTTACCCTATTTACTATTAACCGCGGTAAAAAAAAGTAAAAAGATACTATTCACCAAAAAATTATTTTTATCTCATTGAACCACATTTTACTTACTGATATCAACCGTGTTTGTCGGATTTTCGAAATTCCATTCACAGAAGCGGTAAAATTATGTTTTATGCAAAATTCAGTTTTTAACCTACCACTCAGTGGTTTCACTATTCATCAAAAATTGAAGTTTTTCAGAAAAATACCAAAATTTCACCCTAAGCTATAATTGATATTCCGAATTCAAAAATGATTTCTACTTTACAAAATTCCCAACATATAAGTTGCATTAATTAATTTTATAATTAATTTCCGCTGTCACAACAAATAGCGTGTTTTTAAGAGATAATAACTATCAAAAGATTAACACTTGTTTATGTCTGGTGTAAATGTGAAATTCCAACCAATGACCAAAATTGTATTGAATTGTAAAAATATATTCTAAATATACTTTAAAACCACTCAAATTAATAATTTATCACTATAATTATTTCGATTAAAAAAGTTGTTTTTAATTAAAATTTAGTAATTTTTACTATTCATCAGAATATGAAAGTTATCCGAAAAGTACCAAAATTTCACCTTAGGCTAAATTCGATACTCCGAATCCAAAAATGAAGTCCATTTTGAGATATAAAATTTCTAAAATTTTAAAAGGTGGTTATTACTATTCATAAGGGCTAGTTTTAATAATATTTTAATAGCATATCGTTGTTTAGTGAAACTCGGTATTGCGTACTACACACGCTATCGAGGAAAGTCGCGATTGCGTGTAATACAAGGCAAGTCAAGGATGCGTGTTGTGCAAGATCCTTTTTGTGTAGCGTACAACACAAGACATTAGTGAAATTAAAAAGAAGATTTTTCATAAAATTTTGGGGTGTTACATTCTACCCCCCTTAAAATGAATTTCGCCCTCGAAATTCGTCGGGGTTATAAATATTTTACTATTCGAAAGTTTCTTTAATAGAAACCCAAATCGTAAAAAGGAATATCAAAACCAATCTTTAAAAACTAAAGTATGAAACGTAATGGTTACCCAAATAAACTAATCACTGGGTTTCCACATAGGTGAAAATATGGATATGGAATAAAAATCTAACCATCATGTTCTGATGGAGAGTGGTAGAGAACATGGCTATGGAAAAGCCAACAATCACAAATCCATAAATTTGTGACGATCTAAGGTACCATCTGATTAATCAGATATAAGAGCACTAGGACAGCATTTTTGGTTTTCAAGATCGTTTCCCTAAAGTTGAAGAATTTGAATTAGAATAAATACTTACTTTATTTTGGTACAATCTCACTATTGTTCGTGCCTTGAACAATTTCCACTTCATCTCTTAAATAAATGAAGTTGAATTTGTTATTCGTGAAGTGTTAGCAGATCATGTGATAGAATGATAGGTCATTCCATCTGTCTCAAACAAAAGGTTAGCAAAAGTTATTAAATATACATAAGTCATTCTATAGTGAGATTAATCATATATGGTTCCTAAAATGAACTTATACTTCATATATCATATTTCTTAATATAATATAACTAGTTTCTACTAAACAGGGACTTCATGTAGGCCAGTGGTAGGCGATAAAGGCCAGTCGCACTTCGGTTGTGGGTTCGATTCCCACATCCTTGTCCGACGCGATGGGCTGTCGCCCGTCCTACATGTTGTCCTTTTTCTAAAACTACATTACTATAACATCCCATAAATAATATTGAAAATCTTCTATCCATAAACAATACTAACTTATGTCCAACATAATCCATTCTAATCTTTAGGCTTATCCATAATACTGCAGTCCACTCTCATAATATAGTGAAAACGATTACCAGAGATTTAATACTGTCGTTGATCCCCATATATCAGAAGATATGTCTTGTTGGTCACATTCCAAACATTCAAAGGCCTTAATCACGTATTCTCTTGAACACCCATTGAACCTTAGTGAAAACATGAATGTAGTTAAAAGTTAACTCATTCCACATACCAAAATCCAAAAATTCTATATACTCAAACCATGATATAACCTTCTCCTTATATCAGTCATGAGCTCATGAATACTATCAAATACCTCATTATCTTATTATTCCTTCATTATGTGCATATCATCTACTTTCCAAAAAATATCTGAATAACATTTCATGGTTACTAGTACCATTAATCATACACTTTAAAAACTTAGGAAAGACAATAGTGTAACAATCCTTAGATGTCTCTTTATTCCATAGTACCATGAGATTACTTATACAACATTACACTTGATAAACATGTAATCATTCCACTACCTTCTTAAACCATTGACCGAGCTTCAAAAATTCATTCATCTCACATATCATTTGTAATCTCTTCATCATCATCAACATAAATACTTCCCATACGACCATACTGATTCTCTTCATGAGACTTTCCCTTAGGGCATTGGTTTGCATAATGCCCATACATTCCACATTTAAAACATTTAACCATTGTCGATGTCGTAGCAATACCATTATCCTCATCCATGGTGTTAACTAAACCTTTTCCTTTGCACTTACTTGCTTTGTGTCCTTCTTTTCCACACCCAAAGCATCTTCCAGTTACTTTGAAACATTCTCCTTGATGCCTCTTCCCACATGATTTACATAGGGGAAATTGAACTTTCTTTCCTCTATGATAATCATGAAACTCCATCTTTCTCTTACTAGCCGAGTCAGGAAACTTACCAAATTTTACTTTATTGATCATATTATGAGATTGCTGATTCGGCATAATAATGATGTTTGTACTTCCAAATCCCATTTCATTATGAAGAATATCATTTCGTTGTCCATCATATTCTCCATTATCGTGAATCATCTTGTTTCCAGCCATTTTCTAAAACCCAAAAAGATTAGTGTGAGAGGCAAAAATCATGCTAGGGGAAAACAACATAATAAAGGGGGAGTACCTTCAATATCTAACATCTTAGGTTTAATTCTATGATCGTTAGCGTAATTCTAGTACTATAACCTATACATATACTTAACCTTAGAGACATCCCTAGATATACCTTAGAAATATCTCTAGGGATCTCACTAAAGTTCTCGCATCCTAGTTTCCAAAGGTTGACTAAACCTTTCCTCTGATACCAACTGTAGAGACCCGAAGCCTGACGTACATGGACATTACATTACTTTTGTGGAATACTTAGTACATTACAAAAACACACACACAAGGATCATAATAGTTTAGTGTCTTTGGAAACTCGGAATATAATCTTCTAATTCTTGGTGAAAGATCTTCAACATCTCCCATAAAGATCTTCTTTTTTTTTATACATAAAACCTTTCTTTATATCCTGGGGAAAAGAAAACATAAAAGGGTGAGCTCAAATGCTCAGTAAGGGTAAACAAAAGAAATATCAATAACATCCTATATATAAGCACATAATTTTTGGAATTCTTATCCTGCAAAAGAGATCATAATTTCATAACATGGGATAAATCATGGCAGTGAAATGTAATCACAATAATCATAACTTAAAACATGAAACTTTGTGGCATACACACATAATCATAGAGAATCATTTCTTGTTAGTCAAGACTCATTGCCAAGACTATCTTAGTGGACAAAGTCCCTTTCTGAATCGAGTAACCCTCGTTTGAGTCCTGTTTCACTGAACCGGTATAACCTACCATTCCATCCATTTCTATCACATGAGATATAAAATCTTTACCCAATGCATTGGAGGGAGATATAGGTCCCACCCATCTTATAATGAATCCTTTATTATGTGTGCCACATAATCATAAATCATACATCATCGCATAACACATGTAACAAAAATGAGATTCTTGAAACATCATGACATCATAAAACAAATCATATAAGGTAAATGACTTCATAAAAATAATTCCCTCACAACATAATCAAATCAATGTAATAATAGAGATAAAAACAGAACCCTATATTATCTTATATAGAAAATAATTTTGATAAAACATTTGAACTCCATTCTTGAGGAAAATATCCTTTCTACTTCAAAAACATTTTTCCTTTCATAACATGTCATACGAATTTAAAATAAAAGAAGTTGATTAAAAATAAACTTGAAAACTTGTAAAGAAGTTTCTTAAAAATCCATTCGTGCCGTATAAGTTAAAAAAACATTCTTCGTACTTTTGTCGGAAAAGTCAAGAAGTACCTCGTACGAAAAACGACAAAAGATTCCTTTCATACATTTTACTAAAAACTCACCGAAGGGTAAAAATGGATTTAAACAATTGTAGGTGGATGGAAATAATATTACATATTGATGAAACATGGATGTGGATGATAAAATACACCCCAGTAAATACTTACGAATAAACAATCTCGGATAAAAATGAGATTGTGATATTTCCCTTACCTTAGGTCCGATTTGCTTTGTACGTGTCCAAATATCCTGTATAATGGTTTAAATAATGTTATTGACTTAATCCAGAATCATACATATTGATATGATATCATATATGGTCATATTCTTAGCTTCTTGTTAGTAATATTTCATTGTTACTTGTTACTCGGGTCTTTATGCCTTTTGTTCTTATGCGTGTTTTGCCAAATAAATTCTTATTCTTATTTTAAGGTTATAGATACCTTATATCCATAATGGTATTAGTGTAACATATATCATATTTATTCATTCAATTCATTTATATAATTACTATGTAATGATGATCATGTAGAACGAGTCGCATCACATCGTGGAGACGGTATTCCGTACGTACGCACGAGTGATGATATCGTTCCTATGATCATGTAATTGTATTGGAGTATATATATATTATTTCAGTATCAATATTACTTTATAATAATCATAAATAGTTACTCGTTACACCATTATACCCATCCTTGTAAGGTGGTGGTGGAAAATAGATTACACCACGGCGTGGAGACGGTATTCCGTACGTACGCACGCGCGGTGATTTCCTTTTTCTGTAGGATGGATAGAAGGTGAATTATGGTTGTTTCATATTTATAATAACATATCAGTATGTAAGTAATACTGATTTTATTACTATATCATGAAACAACTAAAGAAGAATAAGTTGAAGAAGAAAGAAATTGAAAAGATCGGTAATGGATATTACCTCTTCTTTGAAACGCCTCTTTGAATCCTCCACTTAGGGAACTAAGATTGGTCTTTGAAGAATACCAGGACCTCTAGGATTATTCTAGGGAAGTGATGAAGGGATTTTGGCAGGGGTTGGCCGAGCTTGAGTGCTCAAATTGGTGTGAGGAGGAGGGGGAGGAGGTGTCCTTTTATAAGGGAGGAGAGGGGCACCTTAGGAATATCTCAAAATATTATTTTATATTAAAGTCAATATCGGTTTATAATGGTCTAAAAGGGTCTCATTTCGAAGGTAAAGTGGGGATGGGTCAACATCCTATCAACCAATAGGATTTATATAAGTTTAGGTTATTATTTTAACCTTATCAATTAGATTTAACTCTAAGTTAAATAATTTAACTTTTACCGTGTCTTTTTGTTTTCTTACACTATATGGTTATTACACTTACTATATCATGCCAAACTAACCCCAAATTGTTTATTATTAATATATATATCCTTATCTATGTCATTTGGCGGAACCTTAGATTTTTAGGAATAAAATAACAATTAATAATATAATATTTGATTTAAAAACTATTTTGTGTCAATTTTGACACTATTTGATATATGATTTTTGTGAAAGTCATAACAGAATTATATATTCAAAACAAGTTGATTAAATCAACACTAATATATCATAATAACCTATAAAATTAGTGGAATTCATAAAAAGTCTCAAATTACATTTATTTGAGCATATATAACATCAATTATATTAACATTTCCTTAAAAGGGTAATTACTGCATCATCGTTGTGTCATAAATAAATTAATTTATTTAAAGTCTAAAAATTATAAATAAAATATCATTATGTAAGAAATATTTTTATCTTTCTAATTAATATTTATAGTCGAATTTATCTTATGTATATCCCCATATTAAAAATGTTTTAGTTATTAAACTTTGATTTTAACTATTTTAACTATTCATTAAATAAAATAATATTAAATGTCATAATCTAATCCAAGTGGTCCTAAATGGTCATATTATATTCATAAGGTTGTTTTGGTCGAATTACACTTCTCCAATAGAATTATGAAATGTGTTAGGGTAATAGTAATATCATATTTACCCTTAGTTACCCTATTTACTCTTAACCGCGGTATAAAAAAGTAAAAAGTTACTATTCACCAAAAAATTATTTTTATCTCATTGAACCACATTTACTTACTGATATCAACCGTGTCTGTTGTATTTTTGACATTCCATTCACAGAAGCGGTAAAATTAAGTTTTATGCAAAATTCAATTTTTAACCTACCACTTAGTGGTTTCACTATTCATCAAAAATTGAAGTTTTTCAGAAAAATGCCAAAATTTCACCCTAAGCTATAATTGATATTCCAAATTCAAAAATGATTTCTATTTTACAAAATTCCAAACATATAAGTTGCATTAATTAATTTTATAATTAATTTCCGATGTCACAACAAATAGCGTGTTTTTAAGAGATAATAACTATCAAAAGATTAACACTTGTTTATGTCTGGTGTAAATGTGAAATTACATCCAACGACCAAAATTGTATTGAATTGTAAAAATATATTCTAAATATACTTTAAAACCACTCAAATTAATAATTTATCACTATTAATTATTTCGATTAAAAAAGTTGTTTTTAATTAAAATTTAGTAATTTTCACTATTCATCAGAATATGAAAGTTATCCGAAAAGTACCAAAATTTCACCTTAGGCTAAATTCGATACTCCGAATCCAAAAATGAAGTCCATTTTGAGAGATAAAATTTATAAAATTTTAAAAGGTGGTTATTACTATTCATAACGGGTAGTTTTAATAATATTTTAATAGCATGTCATTGTTTAGTGAAACTCGGTATTGCGTACTACACACGCTATCGAGGAAGGTCGCGATTGCATGTAATGCAAGGCAAGTCAGGGATGCATGTTGTGCAAGCTCCTTTTGGTGTAGCGTACAACACAAGACATTAGTGAAATTAAAAAGAATATTTTTCATAAAATTTCGGGGTGTTACATTACAGGTTCATATTCATCATTAATTCTTCTAAAATGAACATATCAAGGCTAAAATGAACATGGCCCAGACCCCTTATTCATGCATTCTTGGGGTTCCTCTAATCTCTGTTCTTGAGTTTCTTCACATTTGGACCCTCATGGTCACAATGGTATTTTTTGAGAGTCTCAATATGCAATTGGGCCCCCATATATCTATAAACATTTATTGAATCACATGGAAATGAATGACACAACATGGTGTTCATGGATGTGGCTTCATTTTGAAAAAACGAGCACCAGAGCAATGGTGGAAGCCTACAGATACATGGCCTCTGATAAAGGGGAATGACAACCATAGTGTGTCAGTTCAGTATAGGATGGTAGTCATGAGCGATGATTATCACATGATTAACAAGTACTGTCTAGACCACACAGGTGGCATGACTAGGCCTCATGGAGCCCACATCATAGGAAGATGTGGGTGATGACTGGGGGCCACGGTAGGAGGCCACAACTGTGAGCTAGAATGCAGCTCAAAGTTGTGTCAGTGGATCCCATGGCATCGAGACCATGGGGAGTGCAGAGGATGTAGCCAATCTCGATTAAACATGGCTCGGTGCCACGTTGGCCTACTGACATAGGGGAGCCTCATGGTTTGGGATGATTTCATGGAACAGGGGGTGCGGTCTGGGTGAGCTGCTTCTGTTAGAGAAAACCAGCCCGTACTGTGGGTGAGAGCAGAGATGAAAGAGCACTCCGGTAGCCCAATGGGCCAGGTCCAGTCTACCCAGTGGGCCATGAATAAAGGTCTAAGCTTAGTGGGCCAGGATAGTTCGAGATGATTATTATTAGGCCGGGTTGGGTCAGGTCTAATCCGAGCTAAACCCAAGTCATAATTTTTCTCAAAATCCGATATAACATTCAATATGTGTGTCTGTTTGTTGAGATTTTTGCAATGTTAGGACCCTTGAGATAAGAATTCCATTTTGAGATAGTCTATATCATATTTTTGGGGATTTTGAGTGAACTATTTTCTTTATAGGTAGTATTTATAAGAATAATCATGCTATGAGTGGAATCTTACAGCTAGCCGTGACATGGTGACTATGTAACGTGTTGACTAGTGACTTGGGGGCAGTATAAAAAATCGATGATCTATTTATCATCGACATGACATGAACCATCGATGCTTTATGTTCTATTGTGCTATGTGTGTCCTTGATGCTTTGGTCATCATCGACGCTCCATGGACCATCAATGCTCTGTGCACCAATGACACTCCACAGTCCATCAATGATCCATGTTCCCTCGATGCTCGGTGTTACATGGACACCACCCGTGTCATTTAAATAGGTAGATCTATGAACTACAACTGAAAATCCTTCTCTTTGTGCTTTACACATATACATGTGTCAGTATACTATACATAAATATTTTATTTTTGTGTATTTCATGAATTTAATTATATTTCACTTAATTTATTTTATTGTGGTCTTACTAGTTTGTTTCATATTGTTATTCCTTTGTTGTTTAAGGGTATCCTGTTGAGTATTATTTTACTTATCCATGAATGGGATTTTCCCACACGTGGTTTTTCTTGTGCAGAATATTGATGATTTGATGGTGTTCTAAGAGGAATAGGTCTAAGTGGTTCATAGAGGGATCAAAGAGACGTTTTATGCACCTACAACTTCATGCAGTTTTTCCTGACCTACCCTTTATGTAGGGTTTTCTATATATGAGTATCAGGAACATGTGAATTCACTTTGACAGACTCTTTCTTTTGTTGGGATTATTTTTTATACCTGTTTAAATTCATTTTCCTACTATCATAATATATTATTGTTATCCTAGTGGTATGAAATCATATTCAATTAGTGTTTTACATTTCAAATATTTGTCATGGAGATGTGTGTGTGTGTGTGTGTGTGTGTATAGGTACGTTGAAAAATGCCTTAAATGTTTTGGATATTCCTACTCGGCACAAGTTTCCATCCCCTGGAATATCAGAGGCATGCATGAGGTAGTCACAAAATGGGTCCCACTATGATAGGATGTGATAGAGTGGTATAAGAGTCAGTCGTTTCTACTCAAGGACTGGGATTATTTGAGATAGGTTGGGGGAAATAGTGTCAAGTGTTATGATTTCTGATTTTAGGCAAGGTAATCCAGTGTTGGTGTGGTGGCTAATGTATAGATACACCAGGACACTAAATTATGATTTTTGAATCAGTATATGATATAAATTCTTATAGGTAAATTAATGGTACATACATCATATTGTATTTGGTTGTGATCACATATGCTTCTTGAGTCAGATCACTAGTTATACTCCATTGATAGTGGTGCATCTTGATCTGTTTCAGGATGCATCCACAAAAATAGATAGCTATGATTTTATTTTGTGATCAGGATAATGATCTACCTAGAGATGAGATGTTGGTATAATGGAATGAACCATATGTACTCCCTATTCAAGAGATAGACCCCATGGGTTGTGTACCAACATACCACATTTTGAGTAGTAGTTTCTACCAGCACTACCGGTTGAGGATACACATAGGTTGAGTGAATTTCATCATTTCCATAGTTAAAAACCTCTCATTATTTTCATGATATTGACCCCAATATAATTTAGGTTTGTTTAGAAGTATTTAGACATGTCTTTCACCATGGGAGGTCACCTTCTAACCAAATGTAAGTTCCAGCTGTGGGCCTTCTTCAGAGATCAACAATGTGATGGTAGAGCTTAGTGATACATAATCATGACGAAAAAAATCTCTCATGGGAAGACATTGAGTACCTTTTTTGGAAAGTTCTCTTTCTAGTGAAATATTTTTAGTGTGCACATAGGTTCACTTACATCTATAGTAGGGAAGGCAGAATGAAGCAGAGTACTCATTGAGTTTTACGGATCATTCTCGCTACTCCATATTTATGGAGAAGGACTCATTCATCAGGGGACGAACATTCATGGAGGGGAATCATTAGTAGATCATGAAATCCATTATATCCCTTAGAAACCCTATGAATTATGGGGTAATGGATCAAGACATTCTAGTGCATATCATTATGGTAGAGTAGATATAAGAAGTGAGATCTACCAATATGCACCAGGCAACGGAGTCTTCATTGGTCGGTAGTCGATAACCAAAAAAGGTACCCAAGTAGGTCATAAACTCCATGGTATGACCCATGTATATGGAATCAGTGGTGCATGGATCCCTGGATATAGAAATTCAACTAAAGGAAAAGTTATGTTACTCATTCACCAATCAGGGGCCTCTAGCTAGAGATATCCCCACCTGTTGTATAACTGATCAAAATATCATCAACGGACCCCTGATATTGAGGAGTAGGTAAGAGTGGGTTATTCAACTAGGAGGAGGGCATGGAATATGAGTAGGAGGTGGGAGGTGGTTTGAGGTAACACCATCACAACCCCTAGGAGGTCACCATGGGCTCAGGGAGCAGGTGGGTAGGGGCGATGCAAGCTTTAGGTGATGGGGTCTTATGACCCAGTGTCCTTAGAGATATTTAGATGTCAAATCATTGTCTTTTACACCATAGTTTCAGTTTTAAAAGGCAGAAGTGCTAGTCACTCTTTTCCTTCCATGACCCATATTCCAAACTCCGAGATTCTAGTGGAACTGTTGACACCACCCTTATGTTCAGAGACTCATACAGAATGGAATTCAATGATAACACACTGGTTCCAACAGTGTGAGATTCCCCTTGGAGATGAGAGTTTCTGTATTGATATCTTAGTAGTGGCATCAAGGCCTTACAAATCTATTCTTGATATGGACTGCTTGTTCCTAGTTTAGGCCCAGATTGACTGTTTTTGGCACACAGTGCACTGTGTCCATAGTAATGGGATTATTTTTTATTTTCTTCATTGAAAGGGAGACCCATGCTTCAGAGTATGGAGTCACACATATGTGGGTACAACCGATCACACATCATTAGGTTATCCTATCCCCTGACGTAGTGGATGAGATGAGTCCTTACTTTCCTGTAGTAGTGTCAGATTTTGAGGAGATCCTTCTTAAAGATGTCCCTAGTTTTCCTTGCCAAAAGATGGTTGACATATGTATTTATATGTACCTTGGGAAGACACCAATATCTACATATTCATATCAAATGGATCTCACATATATTTTTGAGTTGAGGGTACAGTTAAATAGCATGAAGAGGAAGGGCTTCATAAGACCAACTGTTTCACCCTAAGCAGCCGTATTTTTTCTTTCCAAGAAGCTAGAAAATAGTTTGATGTAATGCTTGGACATCCTGTATCTGAATCAGGTGACTGTAAAGATGATGTATCTGCTAACAAAGATTGATGACCTCTTCCATCATTTCAAGCGATCAAGGTGGTTCTCGAATGATGACCTCAGGTCTTTCAATCACCATCTTCATGATGTAGATGATGATATACCAAATCAATCATTCAGGTGTTAGTATGAACACTATGAGTACTTGGTGATGCTTCATGGTGTGATGACACCTAGGCAGTGTTCATTGGACTCGTGAACAAAATATTCTCATTTTACATAGACAGGATATTCAAGGTCATCATTGATGAGATCCTTCGGTACTCATCGTATGAGGAGGAGCACGTGATACCGTTATGTATGGTAAGGTACACATTGAGATAACCTTATTTATAGGAAGCTCTCTAAGTGTCACTTATGGATTCTATTATAACAATTTCTAGGACACGATATTTCAATGTTTGTAGTTATAACAGATCATGAGAGGATTGAAGCAGTGCATTCTTGGGAGCCACCTAAGAGTGTTATTGATGTGAAGTGTTTCATGGGATTTCATGGGTACTATTGGATTTTTCACCCTAATTTTCTAGATTATTAGTAACCTTGATGGTTTTGAAATGGATGGGGTTGACCGTCATGTTGATAGAGAAGTGGAAATAGTGATTTCAAGAGCTGAGATAGATGTTGATGAGTGCTCTCATCTTGAGACTACCAGAGGAGGGAAACATGTATGTAGTGTTCTGCAATGCATAAGGGACCATGCGATGTTGTTTCCTAATGCAATGGAAGGTGGGGACTGCCCATGGTTCACGCTAGATGAGACAACATGAGATGAAATATTTGACCCATGATGTTGAGCTAGTTGTGGTATTCTTCACATTGCAGATGCGGTTACATGATCATATGGCTGAGTAGTTTACCATATACTTTTTCCAGAAGTGTCTCAAGTATATTTTGTCTCATAAATATGTAATCAAGAGATAGAGGCAGGCGAAAAGAGTTCCACTAAGTCTATTTCATTGAGATTGTCTATGCTCCTTAGAATGGGCATGTAGTGGCATGTTCCCTCAACTGGAGATCCAACTTCCTGTTATTGAGTGTGGAATTCAAGTAGTTGGTCATGATGCAGATATCCTTTGCGGGTGGAGATGGAAAAGCTTACCACTAGTCGATGGTTGTCACCCCTCCCCTATTACAGCAAGTCAGGGAGGCACAACATGGGGATATCAACATCGAGACTCGAAGTGCATAGTTTTTTTGGGGCATTCCAATAATAGATATTCAATTGGTGGGGAGCACATTGTACTTTTCATAGGGATCATAGTTTTTGGAGTGCTGTTGGATGACGAGATTCTAAGGGAGTTCCACACTTCCCCATTAGAGGTATATTTGTGTGTATAAAGGTTTTACCATGACCTCTAACATCAGTTAGGGTGGAATGGAATTACAAAATCAGTGGAAGAGTTCATTTTTTGATGTCTCTCTTTTCAGCATGTGAAGGCTGAGCACCAGATTCTTGCGAGAATGACCCAACCTCATGAGGTGCCAAAGTGGAAGTGGGATAGGGTATTGATGGACTTTGTGATGGGTTTACCATACTCGTCTAGGGGACACGATACTATATAGACGATCGTTTTCCAACTCACCAAGTATTCCTACTTCTAATTGATATGTGAATAGAGTTCAATAGATAGAGTGTGATGTCTCTACACGCAAGAGATGGTTTGGCTTCATAGAGTGACATCGATGATCTTTTCAGGATATGATGCTTGTTTAACATTCTAGTTATGAAAGGGATTGTAGGAGTCATTTGGGACTCAGTTGTGCTTGGTAACGTCTTTTCATTCCCATATAGATGTCCATATGGAGAGGATCATCCATGTTATTGAGGGCATGCTACGTGCGTTAATACTAGACATTAGATGCAGTTGGGAGGATCACTTACCTCTGGTGGAGTTTCTGTACAACAAAATCTAGCACCCCACAATTGATATGCCACAATTATAGACATTTTATGGGGTGCCAATCACATCACCACTTTGTTGGACTATCCTAGGAGGGTCAGCAGTCATGGGCCCAGAGTAGGGGAGGGAAACCACCGAGATGGTGTAGATCATCCAGGAGAGGATGTGGTCTACATAGAGCTGGCATAAGTCGTATTATAACAAGATATGGAGGCCCTTGGAGTTTAAAGAAAGAGACCATTTGTTCCTTCACGTCTCAACACAATTTGGATTATAGAGATTTGGTTGGGGAATCATGTTATCTTCGAGATACATCATCCGTTTTTAGATTTCGAGAAGATTTGGTTAAGTGAAATAACGTCTAGATCTACCCTATTTTTTTTAATATGTGAATGATGTCTTCCATATGTCACAACTAAGGAGGAATTTTCATGATCAATCACATGTCATCGACTTGGATTACCTATACATTGATGAATAAGAGAATTTCTCAGAGTACCTAGAGCATATCATGGATCGAAAAGAGAAGATTCTTTATAGGTTTTCACTTCCTCTGGTAAACATTTAGTGGTAGAACGAGAATTTCCAATAGATCATAGGGATGTACGAGGTTTAGATTTATTTTAATTACCCTCATCATTTTCGTTAGTAGTTGTTGTTTTTGTCTTTCATCGATGTAATGACCTATTGTTGGGAGAATGTAATGACTCAAATTTTCATCGGTTTTATTTTTTAAATTTAATGGGGAAAATTTTGATACCAGGTGATGAGATGACATGAGATTTTGAGGCCCAAGATTCCCAAAAAAATTAGACAAAAAATGATATTATTTTAATAAATCATTTCAGAAATTTTTTTCATTAAATGGTAAATAACTTCAAAATGGGTTCCCATATCCGACATATATGGCAGCCATTTCATTCAGAGTGGTGAATTTACCTTATCCGGGGCCTAACATCGACCCGCGTGGGTCGACTGTGAATGATAAAATTTGGATATAAACAACATTAATATAATTTAATAAAAAATGTATTGGATGTAGTGGATTTCTCCGTTTTAATGAATCATTTGTCATCAATTTACAGCTATCACCTTTACCTAGGAATTCCTCTAAGGCGTGGAAGTAAAATCTCTCGATGATAAACGTCGACGGATTAGTGAATCATGATCGAAGAATCATAGATTTAATTGATCGATGAACGAAAATGAAATAACTTATACCTTAAATAATGAATGATCAAAACCTCAAGGAATGGATTTTGATATCTTGGTTATTTATATTCCCTTCATATATTTGAAGGATGAAGGTGGACCATCCCATTAACCGGTTAATCTGTGGATTTTTTGTTTTTATGGCATTGATACATTCTTGTGGGGTCTAAAAATAGAGATAGATATTTGTGATCATTGTTTATTGTTCTTTGTTAGTATTTTATACATTAATGGATTATTCACAACATGAACACAGACAATACTCATTCTTAAATAATTCTATGTGTTTTTATTATCCCCATTCATGACGTTCCTCATCGTTAGACCCTCATAGATATGGTGAAATTTGATGGGAGTCTCTAAATGTGATCGGGCCCCCATCATGATACCATATGGTTAAAAGTCCATAGAAGTGAAGGTCATGACCCTTTTAACATGTATGTGGCTCCATTTTGAAAACTAGATCACCAAATCAATGTGGGTAACTTTCGGAACTAGGTTCGATGGCGGCTGGAGCAGGTGCCGGCCACGTGCGGGTGCGGTGGAGGAATAAGTTCGCCGGTGGCAGAGGAAGGTAGTCACCAGTGGTGGTGACCATGTCAGTATGTTCTGTGGGATATACCTCATTAAACCATTGATGGTAGAATTCATGAGCTGTGATTGGGGGATGAAGTAAGAGGACGTGGCAAGGAGTTGGGACACGGCTCGGAGCTGCTTCAGAGGAACCCACTACGGAAAGGCCATGGGGTGTGTAGAGGAGGTTGGTAGACCATGTGAAACATGGATTTCATGGTGTTTCATGGGTGACATGGTGGAGACACGTGGATAGGGAAAACCACATAGACCTAGGTTGCATACAAGGTGAGTCACATATGGTTGAGAAAACTGGATTGTAGTGTGGGCCATAATAAAGAAATCAGGCCACTCCAGTGGACTAGAGGGTGGGACAAGTGGCCCAGTGGGCTGGAACATACCATTCTTGTCCGGTTCAGTTCGAAAATACCATATTGGGTCAGATATGTGTTATATTTGGCCCAGAACAGGGTCAACATTTTTCACATAAATGACCATAACATTCATATCGTGTGTCCGTTTGATGAGACTTTTCTAAAGTTGGGATCCTTGAGGTGAGTGGATAATTCTATGAAACTATATGTGATATTTTTATGGATATGATTTACTACCTAATGGATTGAGGAGTAGTCTCTCTCAGAACAAGAACTCTATGATCAGAGTCTTACAACATGTTGTGACTTAGTGGCTATGTGACTTGGTGACTATGTGACTTGGGGGTTTCATGAACCATCAACACATCATGCTCTATAAATTTTCTATCCACCAATGATGATTCATGTGGAATAAATCCTCTATATTCCATTGATGATCCATGTGAAGTCAATGGTCTGTGTTCTATCGACACTTCATGCACCATCGATACTCTATGCGCCATCGACATTTGTGCCACATCGATCGTTCATGCCCCATCAATACGTTGTGCTCCATACACTCTTCATGTGGAATCTAAAAATTGTGTTTTATTGATGATCTATGAGTAATGGATACTACAAGATCCCTGGACAACAGCTGACAATCCTTTTCTTCATTCTTTATAATTATACCTATTTGAGGTCAATGTACTTCATGTACTTTTTTGGTGTACATTATGTCTTTATTGTGATTTACATCATGTATTTCATTGTTTTATACATCATGAAATTCTTATTGTTATTCCTTGGCCATTTCGTGGTTTCCAACATCATATTGTTTTACTCCAGCACATACAGGCTTTTCCCACATGTGACGTTTCTTGTGTAGATGGTCAACATTTTGACAGTGATCTAGGTAGACCAAGACTAGGTAGTATTTAGACGGATCAGACATACATGGTGTTCTCCAATGAATTCAGGGAGTGACCCAAAATACAAATTTGGTAGGGTTTTATAGGGATGAGTATCATGAACTTGTTCATTGATATTGACAGACTTATTCTTTTGGTGGGCTTGTAGCCTAACCCTGTTTAATTTTATTTTCCTATCGTCGTACACTGTTGTTGGTATCTTAGTGGTATAAATATTTGTTTACATAGGGATTTAAACTTCTGTATTTTGGGCTTCGATGAGTGTTTGTTTGTACAGGTACATAGGGAAATGCATCCATTTTTTGGGATGTTCCAACTCGGCGCTAGTCACAAGCTTGTGGCTTATAAGAGGCAGGTGTGGAGTAGTCACAGAACTGTGCCCTCTAAGACCGGTCATGACACATAAATTGAATATAAGTAATGTCCTAGAAAATATATTTAAATATAAATTTATCTTTTAAGGAAAATACGTGATTTGGGGAATGATGGACCTGAATATGTTTCACATGATGATGGAATACCATTTAGTTAGTTACAATAGATGATTCAAATTTGTAAAGTAAATCATATAGTATTGGTGACCATGAAAATTACTAGTTATTTGGTTGAAAAAATAAATATATAATAGAGTTTAATGTAATTCCTGGTTCATGTGATATGTTTGATAATCTATTATTTTAATTAATTAATAAAGATATACTTTTTTATGCTTTTATTAATTCCTTGTCATTTATGGTCTTTGATGTTTTCAAATATATGTTATGTGATATTAAAAGTTATATTTTAATTTTATGGGATTATTGTTATGTTCAATTTTAAAATTTTCTGCTCTTATTTATAAATTTATAAATTTTTTAACAAAAATATTTTTGAAGTGGTTTATGGATAGACAATTTTTCGATTGTTTAATTTGTACTTTGGGTTTTACTATTTAGGTTTTATATAATAATTTTATTATATTGGATATCTTGTCTTAACAATTTTGGTTATGGTAAATATGTAGAGACATACCCAAATTATTTCCAATCCTGTATAGATATTATGATTATTCAAATGTTAATTTATTAATTCATGTATAATGAATCAATTTATAATATTCATTTCATTGATTAATAAATGACGTGGAAATTGATTGAAGAAAATCCAAAGGATTAAATTGTGCTTCTAAAATAAAAAATTTAACATGTATGTGTATACTCATCTACATTCTTCCATGATATTTATAAAACCCAAAACATTTCGAAAATGGATCTTGAAATTAAATGTCATACATTGCCTTTATTTACAATTAATCATTGGTATTTCATCCATCACTGATTTAGGGATTTTTAGTCGATAAATTTTTCCAGCCCATGTTCTGAGTCAAACTTTGTTAGTCCATATGTTTTAGTTTTCTCCACCATGTCTATATTTTCACATTCAATTAATTATATCATATTTTTAAATATAGTATTATTTTATAGTACTTGATCATCACATTTCCATTTCCCACATTTTATGAGAATTGTTTATTAACCATTTTGTGATGTGTGTTTTCCATAATAGAAATTTTAATTTTCAGAAACTTTTCTTTAATCCCAAAATTATATTTAAGGAATAAAATTTATTGATTGTGAGGGGGAATTTAAAACAACATTATTTTAGAAGATAAACATTTAATTTGGTATCATATAAAACACACAACACTAAGCATTATTGACTAGTTAATTATATTATTTATATATGACCAATATTTATTATCCATCACATTAATATGCAGACATTTCAATTAGGAATGAGCCAAAAATCATCCTAGAATAGACACAAATATATGAAACGAATAGGGCCACCAAGACATCCAATAGAAGAAGAGGCACCAAAACATAAAACCACATGAAGAGAAAACATAACTAGCTTCCTCCACAAAATCAGAGGCAATATGATGGATGTGTATCCCCCAAAATTAAAGAAAATCATGGCTATGTGAAATGTTTCACTCTAGGACCTATGGATTAATCCTTGATGCCTTGAATCAAATGTTTCATCATAGTAGGGAAACTATAACCATTGACCATGGATTTATCTCCAAGAAACAATTCTTATAAAACTTCTCCATGTCCACACCATTGACAAGCCCCTAAAAAATTATGGAAAATGTATTATAGTTCGTAAACCAACCACATTAGAAGAAAACGATCATGTGGTCTAAGAAATTAGAAGAGGGATGTGTTGGAGGAGACACCCAAGGATATGTTCCTTTAGCTCACCCTCCTCACTAGATGGATAAACCATTCAGAGAACCCTGAGAAACTAGACTGATATATACAACATTTCACCGGTTGTTACCTGACATCTATTGATAAAGGAGTGATCACCCTCCACTGGTCAAAAATTTTCCCTTCAAATTAAATATGAAAAACTAGCACTCTCAAGATAAGTAGAGTTCCCAAAGACCCAAAGACACACTCAACATCATCTAGCTTCACCCAACCTGTATCAAACCTATACCACCATGAAATAAATGAACTTAAAAAAATAAATCATCCCCACTAAAGCATTAGGAGTCTTAGGAAAATAAAAAAAATTAGAAAAGGCCCCTCTGATACCATTAGATTATTATAGAGATCATACTCAAAATTAGATTCCCCGAACCATCCTGATGTTCCATACGAAATAATTATTTATATCTCAATCATAAATATGAAACTAAACTCAAACATCATTTCAAAATACATGAACTACACAATTAAACTAGAATTCCTATATTGAAACGACCACATTCTTTTATAATTTAAAATAATTTTCCAATTAAAAATAATTTGATCACCAAAAAACATTTCAAAATTCCCATTCTATTTCAACTCCACTTTCACAAAAATACCTCCATATACCCACTTACAAAAACATCATAATTTTACTTTAAAAAAATATTTCATCAATATAAAACAAGATAAAAAAATTGAGCACATGATGACTATATTATTTGACACCTTAAGTACATAAATTTCCATATCAGCTCAAGAACCCGTCTACACACAACAATAAATATCCACCCACTACATACATACATATATGTGAGCGTCCATGGGAACACAATGTGTTAAATATGAATGTTTCCTTCCAAACCACTATTCAAAATGTGCCTCTCGATTTTCAAAACCATTCATTGACTTTCAAAAAAAATTATTCTCAATACATCGCTTCCCAAAAACTACTATTTTACATTTGACAATACATTCCAAAAACAACCAAGAAATTTTCTAAAATGTTTTCATCAATAAAATAGTTCCCAATTAATTTTTCAGGAATATGGGATTTTAATTGGTGAAATAAAATTTTAATAAAGAAATTACAATTTTATAACCCAAGGTAAATAACCCAAAATCTCATAAGAACAACCACTACACATGTCTTCACTACACTATTTAGAAATTTGGGCACAAACTGGGTGAGAACATAAAATTTCATAAGAGGGAATTGTATTATTTAAAAATGGTTTTCAATTCCTTACACAAGTAGAATAAACCCTCTGAATCCTACCTATAATAACCACAATGTCCTCTCAATCAACAATAAACACCCGAAAACACAGAGGACCTTGAAAAACACAAATTTAAAAGCTCATATTTTTAATAAAGACCATCACAAACTACCCTAAAAATTCACGTCTCCTTCGGAATATGTGTTAATCAATAACATACCCACAACTGAGTACATGATTTCTGATAGTCCTTTCTCAAAACAATGGGACACCCCTAGAATACAAGGTTTAAAACTAATCTAATTCCATTTTTTATGAAAAAAATCGGGTCAAACCTGAACTAGTTTCCCAAGCCAGCGTACGAAAAGGCTTGGGGAGCATTCCTAATACTCCCAGGCTAGAAACAAATGTCATAAACAAGAATAAATAGTTGGTAATGATTTATCCTATGAAAAATAAATTAATAAAAATTAATAACATCAAAATAAAAATAAACACAAACATCAAAGTGGAATAAACTATTAAACATACCTCCATGTGACATCATGGGTCACCTCAAACAATCAGATCACACTCTCTCTATGATCAAACTAGTGTAAAAAAATCCCCAGAAAAAAATAAAGAAATATGTGTGAGTATTAGAACTCAATAGTCATTATTAGATAATCTATACCATATTCCTTACTTTTAAAAGTATATCCAAGTCATGAATGTTTGAAAATATGAAATATAAAAAATAAGTCTTTAATCATTTTAAGAAAAAAAATGAAAAGGTACCATTTTTATAAAAACTAATTTTAATCTTATTTTTCCAAACATTATTCAATGACTTGAATACATGTCATGAATTTTTTTTCTAAATGATAATTTAATAAGAAAAAATTTCATTGTATATAAATATAATAATGGTGGATATTTTAAAACCACTACCATGGAAAACATGATAAAATTTAAAACATCAATGTGGTAAATTCATGTGTATCTAAGGATAGTACAATGCAAAAATCCTCAAACCTCTGTGATAAGCACATTCAACAAAAACCCACTTAGTCCTCATACATGAGACATTAGATGGGAATTCTTACCAATGTCTAGTGGTCATTGATCATATGCCAAAACCCAAAACATACTCATGCATAAACCATAATAGGGGAACAAAAACCAATGTATAGTTATCTCATTTCATCCTCATATGTTTAGTTTTTTTTATAGCATCAATCCTGCTAGAGGGAACCAAGCCTCACCCGTATCAATCCACCTAGTGTACTTGACCTAGTCTCCCAACCCAGGTACATGGGGTCCCACATGATTAACCCATTCTTAAAATGTAACCAAATTAAACTTCACACAATCACCAAATCATCACATGAATGAACACTTGAATACCTACCACTGTAAAAATTAAAAACACCATTTAACCTCCAATTTAAACCAAAACCCATGCACTTTTCCCAAATTAATAAAATCTGGAATTTCAACAATATAAAATCTCATAAAAATCCATTTCTTTTCAATTAAACTTTCAAAACAATTTCAAAAACAAAAATCAAATGGATAAATTCCCATCGCACACCCAAATCCATTTTTGGAACCAATTTTATGAATTTAACGTGTTTCTCATTCTAAAATAATCTTAGAACCACATTTTAATGAAAAATATACATATAAAAGTCTGATAGTGAATGTAAAAAAAATAATGTAATGTTCCACACTAAGCTTCACCATCACATTTCATAGAATATACATAGTATTTAATATTAAAAACACTTTTTAAAACACTCAATAAGTTAAGGAATTCAGATTCAAGGCATGGGAATAGGGAGCCTTCCTTAAACTCAAGGCATATTACTTTTGATGATCAAATTTTAGGTCTCCCCATTCATCATGAACTAATCTGCATGTTCATATGAATATATATATATATATAACGATACCTAGCTCATATGTACATATTTTAACATCCAAATATGTAAAATGGGGTCCTTACATATGTTCTTATAGATTTATATACCCTTACACACTTGTGCACATATTCATTCATCACATATACAAATAAGCACAGCTAGCTCTATTATATATAATCTTTCTACTATTGGTGAATATACATAAACAAGGAACGTACATATATACACTACAACCTATGTATAGACATGTAACCCTTCAATGAGGGTGGCTCAAACCCACCCCAACGAAGAACAAACTGAACTAAAACAATATAAGGAATATGAAAAACACAAAATACATAATTAAAATGGGGGGAAAGGAAATATAAAAAAGAAAATAAGCATAAAAAGTTTTTCGATGGACTGAAATGGTCTGAAATGATTAAAATTTGGTGGATGATTCTAAAATAAGTATAATGCTGACCCGAGGGAGTCATCACACACCCAATTAAGAAGAGATTCATCAAAAACACCAAATCTAAAACCCTATGATTCAGAAGATATATATAGGGTGATGGGAATAAAAAATGATGTAACAATGTAGGTAGAGAAATGAAAATACCATACCTTGGGGAAACAACCGTTAATCCTCCAGAAATCTTGGAGAAATTGGTATATGATAGGAGGTCGTGAGGGGTGTGAGGTCTGAGGATACGTTGAGGATACGGGATGGGAAAGCCACTACATAATTCATGTGGAATGTACGGGGAACAGAAAAGTGGAATAAAAGAAATAAAAAAGATAAAAACAGAAAAAGAATAAAAGAATATCCAATTTTTTTAAATAGGACATGGCGCATGGTTTTTGAAATAGGGTGCAAGAAAATATGTCCCCACTAGACAGGTATTGGAAACCTGCATGGTTACCTCTAGCAGGTTTCATAGTTTAATAATCTATGTATAATCTGAGAAAAATGGCTATGTAAAATGACAGACCAAACCTGCAAATGCACCGAACGGTTACTCTTAACCATGCAGGAGAACATTGCTATAAACAAAAGAATATAAACAAAAAAAATTAGGACCTACAACTAGTAGTGATCAAGACCACAATAGGAAAATATAGACTAGAGAAAAAATAACTAAAATAATAGAGAAGCATCAGGTTAGTTTCTAACAGATTTTATTTTCAAATTATGAATTGAGCATTTTCAAAACACCTAATATGAATATAATTGTTTATATAATTAAATAAATCATTAAAAATTAGGTAAATGTGTGTATTAGGAGTTATTAAAAATGAAATATTAGATTAATAAAATAATTATACTTGTTTGTAATATAGTATATAAAATACAATCATGAAAACCCTAGACTAAATGTATGTGTTTCATCCCAAAACATCATTCCTTGAGATTCTGGTTTTTTTATGCACATAATTTAATTTAAATGGGTTATATACTACCAAATTCAATACTATATCGGAAATCCTTCACAATTAATCATTTCATTTGATAAACATTATTTTCATAATTAATGGTATTTATGAATAAAATGTTAACAAAGTTGTAAGGGTTAATATTTCAACATCATTTCAAGTGAGATTATTTACGTAGAATTTCTATGTTGGTATATTATTTTACCATTATATAATAAAATATTTTCATTTTATTATCCAGTAGTTATTTATATAATTTTCAAGTAATATTACCATTTTCCTCTCTTTGGTCCTAAAAATTATTCATAAAATGTTTTTAAAAAAATTTAACATCATTTTAATCTTCAGTAAAAAACAATTCCCCCATATCCATGTTTAAAAAAAAACTATTTTAATTTAATATTACCAAAAATATTTTTTAATTAAATATTTACCCATATTTATCTTTTAATAAATTATTTAAAGGAATATTCTTGTCACTTTTCAAAAAATCCACTTTTAATCCATTTTACAATATTGTGATAGGAATATTTCTTTTATCTTATACATAATATAATGAATTACCCAGGATCATGACCTCTAATCTCTTTAAATCATCCTATATATGTTTCCATGGTTATTTTTAGAAAAAAAATCAATAGTATTTTGGAAAATTTTAGTTTTTGAATAATTTAGTTCAATGTAAAATAGTATTTATACCATGAAGTATTCCATGTAATACTTTAAAGTCATTTTGTGAATTAAAACATTCTTTTATGATATTTATTTCTTATAAATTATATATATATATGAGTCTCACATATATACATATGTTATTCTCCCTTACATTGATGGAATAATCATTCCTTATGTTTAACTACAAAATTCATTCAGTATAAAATTTCATTTTATTGTGATATGATACAAGATTATGAAAAAAATATTTTACATTCATTTGTAATTTTTTTATGATTGATTTAATTTTTTTGAAACTCATAAATCATGAACATGTTATGAACTAGGTTCCCAGAAAGTGTTTGGTGTGAAAGTTATATATTATACGATGGGTACACCTGGATAATGTTCTAATGCATTGGGATATGTTTTTATTTTCAGGAGGAATATTCTATGGGATTAGGGAGAAAGCCTAATCCTTTATTTAACTTTTTACATCATGTGATATTAGCAATCATGCAATACTTGACTCATATCTATGTCCCGTAATTTTTTTCTTCCACATTTCCATTAATTATATTATTTTAGTATTCCATGTTATTTACATTGTGATACCTTGTGATTACTAATGTCCCTAATATTTTAGGATATCATGACATACCCTTGAATCATATGAAATGATTTTTATCGTGCCTACACCCTTACTGGTCTTATTAGTTCACCTCTTCTTTCTATATAATCCTCATGTTTTCATAAGAATTTATAAGATCATGTACAGAATTATGAGTTCATTTTAGAGAATAAAATAAAAAAAAATTTATACTCATTTTTAGTTGTTATCAACCAGGTATTTTAAATACAGGTGGCCTCATGATCATTGGGTAGTAATTAAGAGATGTTTTTATTAAAAATCAAGTAATGATAAGTGTAAAATGATTTGGTGTTTATAAAAGTTAACCTAAAATCCTTGAAAATTGATAAATAATACATTTGAGGGATGATGCGGTCAATCCAAAACTCTACTATATAAAATAAAACCAAATTTTTTAATCTTTTTGTTCCATAAAATCATAGATTCCTTACATTTAGCACTTTAGTTTTTTATATGGTAGATTTTCATTTTAAACTAGGTTTTATTTATTTAATACAATAAATAATATAAGCCGTTCTAGGTAAATTGTACACATTTGTTATAAAAATTGTATAAAATTTTAAAAATAAAAAAGACTATGTGTTTTTAAATTTATTTTTAACACAAGCACATGAAATGGACAAAACCTTATGTTACCATATACTATGGATTTTTTTTTAATATTTACGGGATATTATATATAGTATTATAGGGCCAGTGGTCCATGAATTGAATATGGAAGATATTTTTAATAATATACTAATAACTTTTCATATTATTATACTTTTTGGAATCATAATTCATTTCATGAAATATTATTAATTATAAATTTTCATTAATGTACATTTTGTCACATTTGATTTAATTAAACACTAACAGCATGAAGAATAAGGTGGAATTTAAATATATTATTTTCCCACAGTTATATCATTTTATATGTATTTAATAAGATTGTTAAAAACAATAATTCATTCATTTTATATTACATTTATCATTTAATTTATTCTTCAATTAATTAAATAATTACTAAGTTGGTGTTTATTTTGAATTTAATGTAATGATCTAATTACCAAAAAAATAATAAAATACCTTATGAGTATAATTATATTATTCTCAGTGTAACAACCCATGTAATTATAAAATAATAATTTTTCATATCAATTTTCATTTTTGAATTAGATGTTAATTTCTATTTTAAAGAGGATGTTATATCTGCTAGCATACTAGACACACAACAATGGGTTTCTCCAAATTCCTATATTGCACAGAAGGATAAGTTATAACAAAAAATAATTTAATTATATTATTATTATTTTAAGTTGAAGTTTTCACCAAGTAATTTTGTTTGTGTGAATTCATATAACTAATTAAATTATGATGACAAATTTTAATTAAATATTTTTACTTTATTAAAGGAAATTTTAGTGTATAATAACGAGAAAAAGACTTAATCAAGAAAATGATATAATATTTATATAGGGGATATTTACTGCCTTTTGATCTAGAAAAAATGTTAATTGAGCTTTGTATGATTTTAATCTATTCTATTGGGAAAAAAATTCTTATTTGGAAGTATGACATCAAGATTTACTTCGGTTGAATTTTTTTTATTTTTCTGATAAAATTCATGTTTTAATTAATAGTGAAAAATAGTGCATTAAAATTTAAAACAGTCATTTCATATACTATTATATTATTCTTATAAATGTTTTTAAGGAATAATTAGATGATTTTTTATCAGTTAATCAAATTTAGTTCACTGGATTTTTTTTTTAAAATGAAATTTAATAGAAAAAACAATGTGAACTTTTCAAAATTTTACATAAAAACCTTGTTTTCTTGATCCATCAAGGGGATTAGTGTTAAGCCAAATTGAACCACTTTATAGACTAAAGTTTTCAAAAAGTTACATACATGGTTTTACATAGTGAAAAAAATATGGTCCAATGGGATGAAAATATTTTTTCAGTGAATATTAATTATACTATTTTATTTACCACTATTAAAGGTAAATAAGGTAATTGAAGTTAAAATAAATATTATAATATTAACCAAAAACTTGCCCTAAACTTATTTAATGAGTTATTTTCGACCATGAATATCCTTGAGATGAAATTGTAACCTCTAAAATCCAATTGGATATGATTATGACATTTATAACATTTATTTTAAAGAAAAGGCCAATATGTCATTAATATGTCTCTTCATACATAAAAAATTAACATATGTTTTCAGAAGTGATAACATTGAATATGAAATTTAATTATATATATAAAAATATTTCTAAAAACATTGTAATATCTTTGTTATTTTTAGGAATTAAATAATTAATTTTAATTATGGCACAATGATAATGCATTAATAGATTTATTATAGAAGGAACCAAATAAATGATATACATATAATAAAATAAACATAATTTGAATTATTTGATTCCATAATTGAATTTTTTGGATGAATATGACTTGTTAGGATTGATGTAATGTAGTTTTTTCAAAATAATCATGTTTTTATGGTTTTTAAAAAAAGTCATGTAATGAATAGTGTCAAATTTGATATAATTCTTATTTTTAAAATATAATATATTTAATTTATTGATATAAAATATATAAAAATATAATATTCAGAAAAAATAAGTGATAACTCTAATAATTTCCATAAGGAATTATTCATTGGTATTTTGGGATGATTTGTTAATTATTTTTACATTCAAAGTATAAATTACGTAATAAAATGGTGTGAGTTAAAAAGTATAACATATTATAATAAAGATAAGAATTTATAAGAAACATGTCTATTTATTATTGGATAATTATATGTAGACCCCTCCGCATCTTATATTCTAATGAAATCAACTTTTACTTGTTTGTAATTGAAATTTAATTTATATTAATTTAATACTTTTAATAATTATATGGGTGGCCCTCCCTACCCTGTAAAAAGGAACTCATTATTTTCTATTATTCACACATAAAAACAATTTTTTATTATATTTCTACCCAAAAAGGTTCCTAATATATCTACCAAAAATCTTTAGGCCTTATTTTAGGCATAAAACCCTTCTTAGAGGTGATAAGTTTTTACGAAAGGTGATTATCCGAAGGAAAGGTAATGTCTTTGTTTAAGTATTTATTTTTTATTTCATCTTCCATGTTATTCAATACATATTTATCTTTGATTAAATAATAACTCTATTATTATAAATATAATGAGATGTTAATATTTTAACATCATCAACTAAATCCATGTCCACATCAATTAAAATGGAAAGTAACTAATCATTCGTGCATATGTGTGAACTATCACCTCTAAGAACCGATTTAATTCATTTTCCATAATATTCTCTCATGATGAGTTCTAAAAATATAATTAATGTTAAATTTTTATATTCATGAAATATAAATAATTATAACATAATAATATATCAATTATTATTACTTTTTAGGCACATAAAAATGATAACATCATTCATGCCAACGTGTGAAATGTCACCTCTATGAAGCGATGTGACTGGTTTTCATCATTATATCACTTATATTATTGAAGTAAAATTATATTTAAAATGAATCAAATGATATTAATAATGTTATGATGATTCTATAAATTTAAAATTATACTTAACTTTTTTCATTAACGATTAATGAAAAATGGATAATGTTTCTCATGCTTATGTACAACTTACAGTCACCATGATCATAATGTTGTTCATTTTTCATAAACATACATAATGGATTTATTTAAAAGTATTATTTATGTATAAAAATGATAATAATTTCATGTATATTACTCAAGAGATGAATTAATTATGACCACATGGACTAATGATATCAAACCATGTTCGTTTTTTGGATCAAGTACCGAATATGGGAAAAAATCTGATATAAAAATAAATAATTATGTAATTATTATTACATTTTAATATTTGATATCCAATAAATAGTAAACATGAAAAAATACTCATGAATGTAGAAATTAACTTAAATGTATTCTTTAAGAATATAAATATTATAAGTGTTGAGTCAGACTAACATAAGGGACTTTGTCTTAGTGTCCATTCAATGAGGCATACATTTATGTTATACACCACCATATTTTATAAAGAAAAAAACCCCTATTATATTTAATTAATTCAATTTTTTTCTAAAATATTATTTTTATATGAAACCTTTTAATTTCGTTACAAAACGACAAAAGAATTTTTTTTGCTTATTTGGTGACAACGAATTCTATGTTGCCATAAACATTATTTGATATTTATAATAGTATATAATCCTTTATATTTTTTAAAAGGAATAAAAATAACATATTTCAATTTTGAGTGTTTTGGTATTGTAATTGTTTCTGAAATTGGATTAACAATTTCAATATCTTTAACTGATTTCTTGTGATTGCAAATGAAATTTTATGAGTGAAATGTTGATAGTTGAAATATTTTTTGTGTTATGATTATATAAGGGTACATTTTCATTTGATGGTTGGTTACATGATAAACCAAATATGGGTGTTTATACGATAAAATAAAGAGGGTTCGTTTTGTGATAAACCATGGGTAGGTGGTTATGTTATACCCTCTAATGCATTGGGTAATGTTTCCATACATATGGTTATTCCATTTAGGGATATGTATAGAGGTTGGTCATCTAATTATTCAATTTAGTGATATATTTGATGGTCATACATATAGTTATTCCATTTTTGTATAATTATTTCTAATGTCACATTTATATGTTATATAAAATTTCTAGTGGTTTTATGGTAATCTTTTTATTGGTAAAAATGGTAATTAATGAACATATATTTAGTTAAGTGTAGTTTCTAAATAAAGGTAAAAGGTATTACATTATGATAAAGTATTCATGGTTTACACATTATCACTAGACTAATAATTTCATTTCTTTTTTATTTTTTACGGATTTATTAATTCACATCCCATTTTTTGAAAAGTTTTTGCATGATTTGAAGAAGAATATAGTTAAGGATGGGGTAATGGAAATGTTATGATGTTTACACATGAAATGAAATCATGTTTATTTTTTAACATTTTTTTGGTCTTATAAAAATATGGATAGTGAGTAGAAGTGTCTACATTGTAATATTGAGTATTTATGTATGAGTTATGGACTAATAATCAAAATCTATAAACCTGAAAATATCTTTGATGTGAATGAAATTCAAATTGTTGACATAACATAAGGTCAAACAATTCTTAAGGCTGGGGACTTATAGTTGGTTTTATAGGTTAGTTTAGATAACATTAGGAGTTGGAATATTTTAAATAAAATATCCTTAGATGTTTTTTATTTATGGTTAAATTGAATTTATATAGAATTTGATGATTCCTATCTTGATTCATCTAAGATATGTCTGTTCATAATGGTTTTCTGAAGAAGAAATAGTGTAGTTGTGTAGGGAAGGCATACAGATTAAAACAACCGTCCAAATCAAAATCCTAGGACTATTGGATTCGTAACTCCATAGTTTGTTTCAGTGATGGATCTGTTGAATTAGGTTATTTATTGTGGTGGTGTCTATAAAAGTTATCCACCATGGAGTAATACGTCTATAGTAAATCATTACTTTAGGTAATTTCCCCCATCATTAAGAGGGTCATCTGACTCTGTGATAGCTCAAAGGTGGATTAATAAACAATAAAATTATATTTAATGTAATTTTGTGTTCATATAATCAAGAGGTTAGTCTTTTTGTTTATCATTTTAAAGGTGTCGCTGATCAGTGGAGGTCAATGAATAAAAATATCATAGGAATTTAAGAGATTAATTCCATGGATTGGGATGAATTTAACAATATTTTACTTGAGAAATATATTTCTTTAGGATATTAATCTAAGGATTGAAAATCAATTCATGGAATTGAGACAAAAGAACTAAAAATATGTCGGTTTATATGATGAAAATTGAACTCATTTGTCAAGGTACGTCCCATTTTTTTTTGGGGATATTGATAGTAAGATAAATCATATTTACTTAGGATTGATGCTAATATATCAAAGGTCATTAGCTTCTCATGAGTTCAGAAGATATGAAAAACAATTATAACATCCTGAGAAAGTAGAAATGGGGTTTTGAGATGATCATGTGTTGCAAGAGAGAAAGAAAAATAAGTGATCTAGTTGGAAATAAATGGGAACTTATTCATCAAATAATCTTGTAGGATAGAAAACTAAATTTCTATATTGTGAGAAGTGTTGTAAAAAATCATCATAGGGAATTTTTCTTAAAGTCTGGGAAGTGCTTTAAATGTGTGAATATTTTTCATATTTTTCATTACAATGAGGTATATGATCATGCTAGTAATGAAAAGTCAGTGGTAAGATTTTTTAGTTTCAATTATTTATGGAATTATGCCCATGTGTGTATAAAGTTGATTATTAAAGGAGGAAACCAAAAAGATATAAATAATTAGAGTGTGGAAAAATTATTTCTACATCTTCGTTTGATGTGAGACCATAATATGATATAGTGAGAGGTATGTTAGGAGGGTTTTCAAAATATTCCCATACTCTATTTGACATTGGATATTCACATTCATTCATTTCTAATATATTTTATAGAAAATGGGAAATATCTTTTCATGAATGTGCTATACAGATTTTTGTAAAAACTTTGGGTGGAAGTATTAACGCATCCACGATTTATGGTAATATTCCAATTATCAATATTGGGATGGTTTTTCCAGGAAATATTGTAGAAATTACCATAGTAGAATTTGATATCAATTTGGCTATGTATTGGATTTCATTTTATCAAAAAAATAGATTTCAATGAAAATAAAGTAATATTAAATGATTTCATATTGTTGAAAAGATACCAAGAATCGAAGATATTTCATAAATATAACAGTGAATGTTAACTAGCTCTTGTTATATAAAAGAAAGAAATAGTTTTGATTTGTGACATTACAGTACTGAATGAATGTACATATGTTTTTTCTGATGAATTACAAGTAATATTTCATGATTGACAGTTTGAATTGAATGTTTAATTTTTTATGGATACAAAGACTTATTCTAAACACCCATATCAAATAGATCATATAGAATTGGTGGAATTGAAAAAAAATGTTTCGGAAAATGCTAGAAAATAGTTTTATTCTACCAAGCACATCATTATTAGGTGCTCCTGTTTTATTTGTGAAAAAAATATTTTTATAAGATACTTTTTATTGATCACAGAGAATTGAATAAAATTAATATTAATAATAAGTATATGTTTCCACATATCAATGATTTGTTTGATCAACTCTGAGGAGCTCATTATTTTTTGAAGACTGATTTTAGGTCTGGTACCATGAACTGAAGTTGAAATTGGATGTCATTCCAAATACAGTGTTTCGAATGAGATATGGGAACTAAGAGTTTTTAGTTATCCCATTTCGGTTATCTAATTCCCCTAGGGCATTCATGTATCTCATTAATGGAGTCTCTCATCAGTTTTGGATCTTTTTTTTGTTGTTTTTATAGATGATATTTTGGTATATTCTAAAAGTCATGAGGAATATGAATCTCATGTAAGGATTGTTTTTCAATCATTAAAAGAGAAGATAGTATTTTTAATTTTTAGTAAGAGTTAATTTTTGATGAAAAAAAATTTCATTCCATGGCCATATTGTATTTAATGATGGCATAATTGATGACCACTCTAAAACAAAAATTAATGATGATTGTCAAGTCCCTACCAGTTTCATTGTGATTCATAGTCTTCATATATTTTTGGGTTATTACTGATGGGTTTTTAAAAAAATTTCTCAGCGATCTAGTCTAGTAGAAAATTTAACACGTAATGGTGTTATGTTCGTTTATAGAAAATAAAAGCGCGAATGTTTTCACGAACTGAATAGAATATTGGAAAATTTCCTAGTTTTGGCCCTACCTTCCTGAAATGGGGAGTTTTTTTATATATAGTGATTCATCATTGAAAGAATATTATTGTGTCCTAATTAAGAATTATTATTTAATAGTTTGTGCTTCATGTAAATTTAAAACTCATAAGTTAATTACCCTACACATGATTTGGAATTAGTTGCTTTGCTTATGCATTTTAAATTTGGAGGAATCATTTGTATGAAATAAAGTTTGAAATATAAATTGATCGAAGATGTTTGAATTATATATTCACTCAAGAATAATTAATCATGTGACATAGGAGATGAATGGAATTATTCAGGCATTATGACTGCACGATTAATTACCAGCTAGAAATATAAAAAAAGTGGCCGATTCTTTGAGTTGAAAATTTAATGTCACATTAACCATGCAATATTTCGAATGTGATACTTTTCATGCTTATTTGATTAATTTTGTCTTGGAAATTAAAAGGATATAAAATTTATAATGGTGCATCCCTCTATAATCCAATACATTGTCAGAATATGGTATTTGAGGTGTTCTAGAATGTCAATGTGACTTATTTATAATAATTTTCTGAATTTATAGTTTTGTGAATAGTGTTTATACGATGGTTATTTGTCGAATGGTAGGTGTATAAATATTCCAAAATGATGAGGCATCCAATTGTGGGTGTGCAGTGTTTCTAGAATAGTGATTCAGCCAACGGTATGTGGATAGTGTTTCAAGAATGGTGAGCCATCCAATGTTTGGTGTATACTGTTTCTATAAGGTTGAGTCATCAAACTGTAGGTGTACACTGTTTCTAGAATGGAAAATCATCCAATGGTATGTATACAGTGTTTCCTAAATGGTGATTCATACAACGGTAGGTGTACAGTGTTTTCTAAATGGTGAGTCATCCAACTATAGTTTTATAATGTTTCTAGAATGGTGTTTCATACAATTATAGGTGGACATTATTTCCAGAATGGTGAGTCATCCAATAGTAGGTGTATAGTGTTTCCATAAAGGTGAGTCTTCCAACGATAGGTGTATAGTGTTTTCAGAATGATGAGTCATCCAATAGTGACTCCTCCAATAGGGAGTCATCCAATAGTGACTCTTCCAATGGTGGCTCATCCAAAAGTGATTTGTATAAAAATGAATCATTCAGCAATGACTCAAGCAAATGTGAGTCTTCAAATGGTGACTTTTCCACTAGTGAGTTATCCAACAGTGACTCCTTAATAGTGTTTCCAGCATCCTATAGTTTCACCCCTTTGACATTATCTTAAACATAAAACAAACTCAAATCCATTTTTAAATGGATTTAAGGATGATTCAAATACCATAACTTCTATCTAAATTTTCGTAAGTGTCTGAGTGTTGTTATATTGTAAAAATGTGCAATCATGACCATATCCTCCTTTAATGGAAAACCTAAACATTATCTCAAACCATTTATCTATTGTGTTTTTAAAAGGTTTATGATATCATCAACACTCATTCCTAATTATTATTTCCCTAGGTATATGGTTCCTAGAGTTATTCCTCTTATAGGATTCATGTGATCAAACAAAAGTCCTTGAATCATGTTCCCTTCAATTTTTCCTACAGCAAATGTACCCCCGGTTTTTGGTGCAACTAGGAAGTTTCAATACATCTTCAATATAAGGTATGCTCTAACACCTTTCTTCTGGGATCCTTGAACTATTTTCTCCCATTTATCCTTTCCATGTGATGGCATGTGATCTCCATGTTTCTAATGGAGCTTTCAAGGGTGTTGGTTGATGTAGTTGTTTTGCGGTGTCCTCAGGTGGATGCAGTCATCACAAGAGAGGTGATCACTATCCACTAAATTGGTCCATTATCATTAAAATAACATCAAAATATTGTTGAGGTGGGGTATTCATGGATTCCTTATTCTATATATGTTCGTTAATAGATTTATCATTATTTATCCCTCAAGATCACAATGAAAATGATGTAATATATATTTTAACTGAATTAAGTTATTTGTATCAATTACGTGGAGAAGTTATAATCACTTAATTTGATAGGCAGTGTGAGATTGATTCCTTTCTTGGTTATCATTACATTATTGATGGAATATTCTAAAGAACATAAATCATTAATTATTTGTTATTTTTTTGGCTAAAGAAATAAAGAGATGTGTTAATGAATTTTAATGTTGTTGTTGTAATTTGATGATAACCGAATGGATTCAGTTTTCATATATAGTTGAATAGGTTAATTCCAGTTGAAGTAATTTTTTTATGTGTTAATATTTAATTACTTGTAGGGTTATTTGATACTCAATTTCTAATAAAGGACAAGAGACATATGCTTTGGAGCTGTGACTGCTCATTGGTTGTGAAGGTTGAATTCCTTTGTTTAGGGCCAAGATTTTAGTGGCCATGTTGTTTATTTCCTACTAATTGTGTTATGGTGTGAGCATGGGGTGGATGATCCTAGAGGAATTTTGCGGTATGTGGGGGCAGGGAGTCCCAATATTTGTGCAAGCAGTTGATGCCTATAGTGGAGAGATGCATCGGTTTATGCATGTTGGTGTCGGGGAGGACACTAGGGATGATAAGAAGGGTTGAAGCTAGGAAAACCCCTTAATATGAAATTGGTTTTTTTAAATCATTCATTTTTTTTCTGCTTTACATTTCCCACTACATGAGGTATATGGTATTTCTTTCCCTCTTTTCAAAGTAGTTAAAGACTCATGGGGTAATCCACGTGCTTTCCATGTTTATCTTCTCAATGATTTATCGGTATAAACTCATATTATAGGTGGAAAAGACATGATGGATTTTTCATCTACTCATCATGTTGATCCCATTTAATATGTTTGGTTATAATACTTTCATAGAATACATAGAAATATGAAAAATGGTAATGTTGTTAAATAGATGAAAAATGATTTTTAACCCAAGGGGATGGATTTTTCTAGGATAAAATTATGAGTTTATACTTCAGAGGAAATGTGGACTCAATTTGGTTATCCTTGGAGGGATTGGAACTTTGTTGAGATGCTAATGAAATTTTATATTGATTTTATAATTTTTTATTAATGATTAAAAAATTAATTAACATAAAGAGAAATTTATAAAAAAAATGATAAGTAACATAATTTATCTCTTTAAAAGGTTGTGTGCTTATAGGATATCTATTATTAGTATTTCTAGGTGGGTTTCCAAGAGACATTAGATATAGTTGAGTATAGGACTAGGTTTTTTCCATAGTGTAGGTTTGAGGTATATAATATCATTTACATTTTGTGTTTCTAAATGCTAACCCTCCATTATGTTTTGGGCGACTAACACTGTTGGGATTTTATGCCTTGAAGGTGTTTTCCATAACACCTTGATGGGAGGATAGATGGATTACTTCCTCGTTTTCCCCTCTCTTCTCTTAGTAGATACTTATGTTTGTATGAATGACAGTTAATTTTCCTCATATATGTGTATAGAGGGATATAATGGATTGTGTTTATTTCAGCCACATATATTCTTGATATACATTCCTATATTCTACTCTTGGTATAACATATATAGGTTGTGATGTCTTGAGGATCCTTACTCATTGTATGGTATGTAGTAGCTTGAGGTATAATACAAGATGTTTGATACATGTCATGCGAGCTATGGGGGCTCCTGAAACAATCACTTCTAGTTATTTAGATGCGGATGTGGTGTCTTGCATGAGGTGTAGGATATGTTGCTTCACCCAAGTGCCTTTGAGATACCTTTTTTGAGGGATATATTCAGTACATACAATGTTGGGGAAAAGTTGAAAACTAGTGGGGAAGTGTTAGAGGGGTTCCCCTAATAAACATTTTTATATTATATACACTTTTATGAAATACATGGTGAGAGTATCCATGGGAAGGTTGGGAGCATAGCATACATGTTTAGTTGATGAGTCAGTTTTAATTCTGGTTCACTATGCTTTAGCATGAATTCTTTATTTTCTCATGAGAGGCTCTGAAAAGGATCCTACTGAGTATACTATTATACTCACCCTACATTATATAAACTTTTTTCATGTCACCTAAATCAGGTTGGATATCATGATACATACTACTAGTCTAGGGTTTTGTAGGAGATGTTCAAGCTTCATGGTCACTATTTTTTTACATTATTCTGGAACATGATGTTTTCCCTTTCAATTGTAGTAGTCTTTGCAGGACATTAAATATTTTTAATTGGGATTTCCATTATATTGCATCTTGAACAGGATTCGATTGGCGTATATCGTATCTCTCTCTTTTATATGTGTTCTCTTAGAGGGGAATTCCTCTTATTTGTGTGTTTACAATACCTTCAGTGCTAATGGCCAACTCGGGGCATACTAGAGGTGGGACTCGAGGTCATTATATGTTTTTTTAAATTATCATCCTAGGGGGTACACATTGTGTATAAGGGATCATGAAAGTGTGGTATCAGAGAGCACTAGATGAGGGGTTAGATGGATTTTTGAGCTTGGAACATGTGCGGTTTCATTGGTTGGTAGGTAAAAAGTTTCAGTCAAGTTCAAAAAGCTTTGTGAACACTAGAGACCAGCTATGACATTAAAATTTAAGGTCCCATCTGATATGATTCATGGACCATTAAGTTTATAATGGATACTAAACAAGGTGATAGTTGTTGCAGAGTAGATACCTAGGAGAGGATCATGCATCATTATTCTTTGTGACTGGGTTTTAAAAATTATACCTTATGATATGTAAACATAAAATGAATTAATGAAAAAAAATTAATTAATGGTAATGACATCTATATTATAGGTTTTTATCTCTAATAGTTGATTATTTTGAAAGTATTTTTCCAGATCGACATCCTCATTAGGTTCATGTGGTTGATTCTTATCATTGTGTGCTAGTATATTGCCCCATAGTAGAGGTTGACGACGACGAATCATGGAGGAGGACACTTTGAGAGTATCCATGCCAGAGTATGCTGAAATATGAGGGCTCTGTTCTGATACAGTCAAAATTGACTAATTGTTGGAGTTTGGGATAACTTTCATTTCTATTTGTACTCAAAATTATTTCTTTGTGTCATTGATGGGACGATACTGCATGGGGTAGGGAGAATATGGTTGTTCTTGTTCCTTAATGATTTTGAGTTTTCGTAATTATCGTGGGACTAGTTCCAAGAGAAGTTCATAGATGATTTTTTTCATCGACAGCAAAGGCGGCCAATTTCGTGGAGCTGCAGAACCTTCGGTAGGGGTGATCCAGTGTGTGATATTTTGGGATCCATTTCAGGAACCGTTAATGATATGATTCGGAACTATTTCTAGATGGGGAGTCTAGGGATAAGTATTTCAAGGATGATTTTCATCTGGAGATCCAAAGCCTGGTCCCTCTATTTATAATGATGACATATCTCGAGAAGTTGGAAAGGGGGGAGGTTATCGAGAAGATATTATCCAGAACTAGATTGTCACAATAGGGGAGTGGTCCGGATTTTTCATAGAGAAAAGATATGATTTGGGGTTCCTAGTTTCTAGGAAAGAAGAGTTTCCATTTGGATGGGGGTAGGTCCCAGCCCTCAGTATTTCATTTCATAGAGGTAAGTGTCGCTCATACCTATTCCGAGGTAACATGTGCTTATTTTTATTGTGGAGGTCGAGGTCATCAACAATGAGAGTGCTCAACCTTTCTGACTAGTTATCATTCATCTGGTGTTCTATATCAGGCTCCTTTTTCGATATAGTTCCCACCGAGGAAGCATCAATATGTTGCACTATCATTGGATCATTAGAGAGTATATGGGCCAGGTAGAGTTCATCCTCAGGATGCTACCCATCCTTAGAAAGAGTATCATAGTCATGGAGGTTGTCATCGTTCCAGAAATGGAGGTTATGGAGTGGGTCATGGTTAGATTCATGTTTTAGTGTTTCCAGTGCAAGGTGATCCATATATCATTTGGGGTAACCTTTTATCGCTTTATACTTGGTTTCATACCATAATTGATTCAGGAGTGACACACTCTTTCATATCACCTGCAATTATACTTTCATCTGAATGTGAGGTAGAGTGGCTTACAGTTCCCTTGATGTTAACAATGCCAGTTAGAGATCAAGATGACTTGTTTGAAGTTTGTAGAGACTGTGAGATAGTTTTGGGGAAGCACCACTCATGAGGATATTTCTTATGTTTATGGATAGAACCTTATTATTTCATCCTCATCGTGGATTTTTTGTATTTGCTTCATTTTATTATGAATTTATTTATGTGTTAGATAGTGTTCTTTAATGTAGATGGAAATCCAGTACAATTATTTTTTTTTGAGAAAGACCCTTGAATGGGTTAAAGATGTGTTCTGGCCTTGTAATCCTTGGTTCCTAAGTGTATTTTGAGTTTTTCAAACATTCAAATATCGGTTTGTTCTAGGTTCATGGAAGAGTAAACCGTTTTCATTCCATTAAAGGTTGTATTATTACCCCCTCAATGAGAGATTGAGCTTGGGATCGAGCAATAGCTATGTGTGTCTCCTGTCTTGATGTCTACATATAAAAGATTACTTTATGGGTTGCGAGATATATGTATATAGCTCAATGATATATTATAGTAAGGTTTTGTTCTTCCGAGTGTGTCATCGTGGGGTGCACCGGTTTTGTTTATAAAGAGGTTTGATGGTTGTTTGCAGTTGCTTGTTGATTATCATTATTTGAAAAATGTTACACTGATGAACCACTATCTTATTCCACAAATTGAGGATTTATTTTATAAAATAAAGGGTGAAATTTTGTTTTTTTATTATTGAATTATGGTCAGGATATCATCATATGAATGTGAAGTGTCAGGATATCATGAAGGATACATTTCATTATCATCGTGGGTATTACGAGTTCATTGTGAATTCATTCAGTGTGATGAATACTCTAGATGTGTTCAGATGGTAGATAAACTATTTTTTCGGTGAGTTCCTGGGTATGTTTTTAGTGTTCTACATCGATGACATGCTTGTGTAATCCAGATTTAAGGAGGATCATGCAAACCATATGTGTACCGTTTTGGGATTTCTTCGTGGACAACAGTTATTTGAGAAGTTTTTGAAGTGTGATTATTGGTATCATGAAGTCTTTTTGATGGGGTATGTTTTGTCCCAGTAGAGAGTAGTAGCGGATCCATAAAATGTGGAAGTAGTTATGTCTTAGGAAGCCCCAAGATAGTGGAATATGTATGAGGCTTCCATGGTCATGCAAAATATGACATGATGTTCATAGTCAATTTCTCTTAGGTTATAACTCTTCTAACAACTTTAACCTTGAAAGATCAACTATACTTTTGGAATGATCATTTTTAGGTAGTTTTCTAATATCTGAAAGAGAATTTTCTCAGTTCTCTAGTTCATTGTCTTCCATTAGAAGTAATTCATATTGATGATTTCTAGGATTTTTCACATCTGGGTTTTGGTAGTCATCAAATGAAATAGATATTAGTTTTTTCTTAGGGGACTCATTTGTTGCATCCCCATAAACATAACTATTCCACACGCAATTTTGAGTTGGAGTATGTGGTGTTTTCCCAGACAGTTTTGAGACATTTCCTCATTGGTGAGCATTTTATATTCTCCACACATCATAAGATAGTGAGGCTTGTTTTCCTCCATGGTAACATGAGCATACGACAACATCAATGGATGGAGAACTTACCAGACTATGACTTCGAAATTTTGTGTATATCTAGAAAGTGGAATGTTGGGGCTAATGCATTGAGAACGAAGTTGTGATGTGGTGCAGTTTGTGAATCATGTGATTCCTAGAGAGTTATTGAAGAACATTCAACATTACACTTGGAGATGAGATAATTTGGGTGGGGGAGGTTTCCTTTTTCATATGACCATGTAGTCACATCTGGTTTGGAAGGAGAAGGAATCATAGTTGGGGGATCTTGAAGTGTATTTCCAAAGAGATTGAGTTGTTTTTTGTGAGGCCCCTAAAGGTTGGCCTAAGGATAAACAAAACCATGTGTTGTTTTAGGGAAGACTTTTCATTTATTCAGCATCATGTGAGATGGTACACAGATAATTCCATATTTCACCCTTAGATGTATATCTTGGTGTGAAAAAGATGTACCGAGCATTGAGGATTTAGTCTTGGTGGCCTTGGTATAAGCATATAGTTTTAGAGTTTGTGTCTCGATGTTTAGTGGAAATATGGTGAAGGCACAAAAACACATTCCTGGTGGATTTATTTAGTCTATAGATGTAGATTAGTAGAAGTGTAAGGTTCTATTGATGGACTTTTTTATCATATTACCTCAAGATCATAGAGTATATGATGTTATATGGGTACTAGTGAATCATATGAAAATTGTTTTTAACTTAATTGTGATCATGGGGCCATTCCCATTATAGGTTTTATTGAGGAAATATTTAGTGGAGGTGGTGAGACTCAAAAATGTCCCAGTAATGATCATTTAGGAAATGGATCACTATATACCTCTAGGGTGTGGAGTGGACAGGAAGATGATTTTGGTTCTTATCTATGCCTTATCAAGGGTTTTCATTGGTAGAAAAATCGTTGGATAAAGGGGGCCATCCAAACTCTTGAAGACATGTTGCGCTCTTCTTTCATGGATTTTTGAGGTTCATGGATGAGGAACATACCCTTAGTAGAGTTTTCATACAAAAATAGTTTCAACTCCACCATCGGTATGGTGCTGTTTGAAACCATGTATGAATAACATTATTGTGCTATATTGTCCTAGACTTGGGTCGGAGAGTTAGCAATTTTTAGGCTATAATTTGTTTAGAGTATGTAAAATATGGTAGAATTTATTCAATAGTAGATTATAGTAGTACATTGTCATCATTAGTCCTATTCCGATCATAGGATGAGACCTTTGGAGTTCAACATTGGGGATCACATGTTTTTAAGTTTACTTCCTGTCATGCATTTTGAATGATTTTTTGTTATAGTAAAATTTCTACGTAGTTTTTTCCACTTTTTGTGGTGTTGGATTGTGTTGGAGTTGTGACGTATCGTGTAGCACTTCCCACACAGACGAGCCGCATACAGGATGTTTTCCATGTGTTTCATCTCTTTGGATATATTCATGATGAATCACGTGAAATCGATTGGGTCGAGATTGATGTTGATTATGATGCGACCTTTTAAGAGCATCCTATAAATATCTATCACCTCCTAGAGAAGGAATTGTGTGGGTGTGTAATCCCCTTTATTCGTGACTTATGGTGGTATGATGTAATTGATGGGAGTACATGGGAACATGGGTCGAAGATATGGGTTTAGTACCACAATATGTTTGATGTTTATCAATTCTATCATAATGTTATTTGTTTTGTGGCTGTAGACCCATTTTGTTTATGAGATGGATTTATCTTGATGCTTGTTTTAGAATGCTCTCTTTTTCTATGTATCGATCCTAGGAGTGCGTTTTAGATATTTTTCTATTTGTTTCATGGTTTCATATTGTTCATTTTTTGAGGTAGTTGGGCATCTGTGGTGGAAAGAGCTATAAATGGTATCTCATGGGTTTTCATCAGAACCCTATTTGTTTCCTCTATGGGACATTTTTAGATTTAATTGTATGAAATTTTTTGAGATCAGTCTAATGTAATGGCTCAGACCCCTCCAGTCTATTACATTGTGAGAATCTAGTGTTTTAGGTTTTCTATGAGATCAATGTGTCATATTTCTAACACTATTTAAAATTTCAGGTTTTTTGAACTGTGTTTCTAGGATGGTGGGCCATCCAATAGTAGATGAATTGTGTTTCGTGGATGGTGAGCCTTCCAAAGATAGGTGTACGATGTTTCTAAAATGGTGATTCTTCCAACGGTAGGTGTACAATGATTCTAGAATGACGATTTCTCCCCTGGTAGTTGTATAGTATTTCCAAAATGGTGACTCAAGCGATGGTTGGTGTACAAGTTTTCCAGAAAGGTGAGTAATCCAATGGTAGGTGTATTGTGTTTCTAGAATAGTGATTCATCCAATAGTAGGTGTATTGTGTTTCCAGAATGGTGAGTAATCTAAGGGTAGGTCTATAGGGTTTCTAAAATGGTGATTCATCCAATAGTAACTGTACAATTTTTCCAGAATGGGGATTCATCCAACGGTAGGTGTTCAGTGTTTATTGAATGTTGTGTCATCCAATGGTGGGTGTATACTGTTTCTAGAATGGGGATTCTTCAAGATTGATATATCCAACGGTGAGTCATTAAATGGTGACTCTTCCAATGGCGACTCGTCCAATGGTGAATCATCCAACGGTGAGTCATGCAAGGGTGATTCATCCAATGGTGACTCGTCCAATGGTGTGTCCTCCAACATTGATTCATGTACATTGTTTCTAGATTCCAATAGTTTTTCCCCTTTGAAGGTATTATTTACATAAAATGCATTCAATGTATTCTATTAATGGGATCTAAGGCTGATTCAAACAACATAAATCTTACCAATGTTTTCCTAAGTGTCTAGGATCCTTTACTCAAACAAAATGAATATTCTTGACCAGATCATCCATTAAAGGAAATTATAAACAATATATTAAACCACTACTCTGTTATATTTTCAAAGGGACAGGGATATCATTCACAGTTATTCTTCCATATTGTTTTCCTTGTTATGGGGATCTGATTTTCATTCCTCCCATAGAATTCCATTGATTGAAATTAAATCCTTGGATCATCTTCCCTTAGAGTATTCATGCTATATCTTCACCCCCTATTTGGTTACAACCAGGAAGTGTCGAATTTTCTTTGATATAGGGTATATTCTATCTCTGTTCTTCTAGGTTCCTCATTCTTCTTCCTCCCATTTAACTTTCATTGTTATATCATGTGTTCTCCATGTTTCTAATAAATTTTTTTCAGTGATGGATGATGTGGATGTGTCGCGACAACCTCTAGTGGATGTAGTCATTGCATGGTAGGGGATCATAATCCATTGTGTTGGCCCATTCTCATAAAAATAATGTAGGAATCCTTCTAAGGTAGGGTACATGGGGCTTACTTATTCAATTTACAATAAGTCATAGATTTATCATGATTTATCTCACTGGATCATAATAAATTTGATGAAATAAATTTTTGAACTAGATTAAATAATTTTTATCAATTTCTTACTGATTGTTTTGCCTCTTGATTAGCTATATTGTTTGAAATCGATGACATGCATGTTTAGTATGTCATTCATGATGGAAATTAGAAAATAATGTAAAGTTTGGAATAATTGTAAATTGTTAGGATAATGAAATAGAGATACATAATAATAAATATGGTTGTTGTTGTTGTGATTTAATGATAGTCAAATGGATGCAGTTATGAATGTTTAACTGAATCTGTTAATTCACTATTGAATAAGTAACCTATTGTGTGTTAAAAGATAATGCCTTTTATGGTTTTAAGTTACCTACTTACTTTTAATGGCCCTACGTGTTTTTCTGTGGAGTTATGACTACTTGTGGTGTGTGAATGTTGACGGCCTTATTTAGGACCAAGATCATAGTTTCTATGTTACTTTTTTTGTGTTGCTAGTGTTGTGGTGTGATCCTAGGATGGATGAACCTAAAGGAATGTTTTGGTATGTTTGGGTGGGAAGGCCTAGTATTTTTGGTAGTATGTAATTTTTAGAGTGGTGAGATGGATCGGTTAATGCATGTGGGTGTCGTTGAGGACACTGGGGATGATAGAATGGTTTGAAGTTGGGCTTATACATTATTGTTAATTTGGTTTTAATTGAATCCGTTATTTTTTATCTTCTTTACTTTTCCAACTACATTTGAATTATTTTATTCCTTATCCTCCATTCAAAATAGGTGAAGACATTTGAATTATTTCACAAGAATTTCAGGTTTAGCTTCTCAAGGATTGATGGGTCTACATTCCTCATATAGTTTTCAATTACTCAATCAGTAGTTCATCTACATGGCCTATTGAGCCCCTAGAATTTTGTTTCCTAGATTAATTTTCTAGAATATCTGGAAACATAAAAAATTATAATTTTGATAAAGATATGAATAAATGAAGTAGATCCCATGGAGTTGGAGCATGCATGGTTCCAATGCTGAGGATATACATCTATGGAACTGTGGACTCATTTTGGTTATTCTTGAAGGGCATGGATCTTATTCATGATGCGAATGAAATTTTAGGTAGATTTTAATAATGGTTAGTTAATGGTTAAAGAATTAATTAACATAAACTATTGCTGATAAGAAAGGATATGTGACTTAATGTAACTCTTTAAATGGTTGTGTGATTGTTTCTTAGATGTTCATAGTTGTTTCATCCTGGAGTCCTAGAGATGTTAGTTGAATTTTAGTATAAGACTATGTCTTTTCCGTAGTTTGTTTGTGAGAAATATTATATCATGTTCTCCTTTCATTCTGATACACTACCACACCTATTCGGTTAGGGAGACTACTAGCCAAGGGATTCTCATACCTGGGGGTGTTTCCCCCAACATCATAGTGGTAGGATGGATGGATAAATTCTCACATTGGTGCTATTCCCTTCTCTTGGTAGTTACTTTTGCTGGCGTGAAAGGTTGTTAATTTTCCCCATATATTCTTATAGAGGCTTGTAATGGATTGTTGTTCTCTCGCACATGGTTATTCTGGATTTAGTTTCCTATTTCCTGTTATAGTAATAACATGTATATTCTATGATAACATGAGGATCCTTACTCATTATATGGGTTGTAGTGGCTTGAGGTATAATATCCAATAGTTGGTACACATTTTGTGGGTTGTGGTGGATTTCAAAAACTACCTAGACACTTTTGGTTATGTGGATGTGGTAGTGGTGGGTTTCATGTGGTTTGGTTTTTGGTACTTCACCCATTTATCTAAAGTCTATCCTATTTGGAGAGTTATTCTTAGGATGTGCGGTGTTTGGGAAATTCAGAAAACCAATTTGCTAGTTGTAGTGGGGTAACCTAGAATATTCTTTATTATAATATATAATCTTGCATGTTATACTTGTTTGAGATTATCTATGGAGATGATGTGAACTTATTATACCTTTTTAGGTAATGATTTGGTTAAACTGGTTTTCCATTGTGCTTTAGGATGAATCATTTATTTTTTCCATAAGAGGCTTCGGGGAGGATCCTACTGAGTAAACTATTGTACTGAACCTAGGTTATATAAACTATATTTCAGGTCACTTAGAGAAGGATATAAATAAAGCTGGTTACTACTAGTTCGTGGTTTTGTAAGAGCTATTCAGGCTACATGGTTGCTTTCGTTTTTCTTTCATTTAGTACTTGTAGTTCTCCCTTTCATTTTTAGCACTCTTTAAATGAAATTATATACATGTAATTGTGTATTCCTTTATATTTCATTATAAGAAATATTTTTTGGTTTCTATCTTATCTCCCTCTTGTGTATGTGTTCTCTTAGTGGTAAATTAATGTTGTTTGGGTGTTTACTATACCCTCAGTGCTAGTAGCCATCCCGGGGCATACTGAAGGATGGACTTGGGGGATCATTATCTCTCTTATCACATTTTCGACATAGGAGGGGTACACATTGAGCGGAGGGGTCATGAAAAAATTACTCTTTTTTTCATGTGTCAATGAAATCTTCTCTATTAGACAGAATTAAGAAAGCAGAGAAGGAAGATAGTGAGTTGTAGAAAATGGTAGAATTGGTCCAGAAGGGTAATTTGTCCGAATTTAACATTGATAATGACAGTTTTTTGTGGTTTTGAAAAAGATTATGCGTGCCTTGTGATTCATAGTTGAAGAAGGTTTTGTCTTGTGAATCTTATTTTTCTATGATTTTAGTTCATTCGGTCAATACTAAGATGTATAGAGACCGTCAGGAGTATTACTTGTTATGTGGAATGAAAAGCGATATGGATTTATTTATCCTAAGATGTTTGATTTTTTAATAATTCAAATTATAGTGGATGATAATGAAATAGATTATTTAGACTTTTCTATTTCTATAGTGGAAATGGAAAATTATATCCATGGATTTTGTAGATGTATTACCAATGTATTTTTAAGGTAACAATACGATCTATGTTTTTGTTTATCAATTGAATAAATATTCTCATTTTCTTCCATTTCAAGATACCCTATGTCTAGATAAACTTCTTAGATTTTATATTAATGGCTTACTCATTTTACATGTAGTTCCACAATTCATTTTAATTGATCATGATCTCAAGATGACTTAGAAATTTTGGAATGGCCTTCAGAAGTTGTTGGGTACTAAATTTAATTTCATTAAATCTTTCCATCCTCAATTAGATGCGATGTTAGAATGAATAATTCAGATGCGGGAGGATATTTTTCGTGCATGTTCAATGTATTACTGAGGAATTTGGGATCAATATCTTTCTTTGGTTTATTTTTCATATAAAATTCTACATTCATTCCAGTATACAGATGGCACCGTTTGGGTAATTATATTGAAAGTGGTGTCAAACTCCATATTTTGTTGATAAAGTGGGAGAAAGGTAGTTTATGGGAAAAAAATTAGTAGAGAAAATGATAGATAGTCTATAGTTGATTAAGATACACATGAGGATATCACAAGGAATTCGAAAATGTTACATGGATAACAAAAGTAAGGATATTTCAATTTAGTTTGGTGATCATTTCTTTCGCAAAGTTTCATTATGGAAAATTGTGATGCGTTTTTATATAAAGGGGAAACTGAGTTCAAGGTTCATTCTAATCTATGAAATACATAATAAATTAGGTCATTCAACTAAATAGGGGATTTAACTCGGATTTTATCCCAGTTAAAAAATGTTTTTCATGCTTCAATGTTAAGAAATTATATGCGATATCTATTTCATGTTTTGAGTCCAGAAGTTGTTTTATTGGGAGTGATTTTTTTTTTTGGAACAAAAACCCCATATTGCCGAATGAAGGGAGAAAATGTTGTGTAATAAGGTGATTCAATATGATATGTTTTTATCAGAAAATCATATTTTGGATGATGCAACGTGAAAATATGAAAATTCTATGATGGAGAAATACCCCCACCTATTTGAAAAGTAAATAAAATTATGAGGATGCATCTTCCAAAAGGTGGAAGGATGTAACTTACCAAGTAATTATAGAATAAGAATTTTTAATTTATATTAACATTTTTAAGTTATATATTTATTTTTTTAAAGGATATTCTATGTCTAATAGTATTCTCAACACACAAGAATGGGTGTCTCTGAAATCCTGTGTTTGCACACAAGACTGAGTTATACCAAAAAATAATATTTTATTATTATTATTTTTAATGGTAGTTATAAACTATTAATTATATTAGAATGAAATAAACAAACTATCTATATTTTTTTCACATTTTTACTCAATATTTTTAAATTATTCTAGTAAATATTAGTTCCCTAAAATGAAAATAATTCTATTTTAAAGCAAAAAATACTATAAAATTATTAAAAGGTAGTTCTATCAATTTTTCATGGAGAACCATTTTTAAATCTAGTTTTTCCTATTTGATATATTATCTCTGAAAAATAAATTTAAACGAGACCTCAAAATTTACTTTGGCATAATTTTTAGTATTTTTCTGATAAAATTCAAATTTTAATGAATAGTGAACAATACTACATTTTAATTCAAAACTATATATTCGCCTAATTTGTTTATAATTTTTTATTATAAATTTATATGGTTTTAAGGTGTTAGTATATGATTTTTTTATCAGGTAATCCAATGTACTTCATTAGAGGACATTTCAAATAATAGTTAAATAGAAAAACAATGTTAACCTTTCGACACTTTACTTAATACACATATTTTATCGAGACGTCAATGGGGATAGGGTTAAACCAAATTTATCCACTTCTCTGAATTCAATTTTTTAAAAAGGAAGTATATTTTTTTAGTCAACATGAAAAATTTTGTGAAATAGTATCAAAATAATTTTTTTTGTGAAGAGTAAATTTAGTATTTTATTTACCACGGTTAAAGGTACAAAGGGTAACTAAAAGTAAAATTTCTATTATAATATTATAAACATACCCAAAAAAACTTCTTAAACATATTTTATGATTTTTATTGACCCTGGAATTTATTAGGCACGAAATTATGACTTTTGGAAGCCACATTGGTGTCATTATGGCATTTAAAACATTTAATTTAATGTTAAGGAAAATATATCAATGATATGTCTTTACATACTAAAAAAATTAATATGGGGTTATGCAAGTGATATATTCAAATATGAATAGTCTGTACAGAGATAAAAACAATACCTATAACACGTTTATTTATTTAATATTTTTAGGAATAAAATATTTAATTTTATTTAGGACACAAAGACGATGAAGTAATATATTTATTTATTAAGGAATCAAATAAATGATGCGAATAATGTTAAAATAATAATAATATGAAATATTTGATTCCATCCACTAATTTGAGGGAATACTATGAAATTTTTCATTGCGTTATTGTAGTTTTCTACAAGTAATCATGTTTTTATGATATTTTAAAAAATCATGTAATGAATTGCATCAAAATTGACATAATTTTAATTTTTAAAATATTAAATATTTAATTAAATGTAATTTTTTTATAAAAACAAAATATTCTGAAAATTTATTTGAGATAAATATTAAAATTTCATTAAGTATTCATTAATTTATCGTTTGTCATGATTGGGTAATTATGTAAACTTTCAATGTATAAAATACTTAATAAAACTGTGAGAGGTATAAAAGGTTTAAAAGGTTAAGGACTAAAAATTATTTAAAACAAGTATAATTATTCTTGGATTATTATATATATAACCCTCATAATTATATATTATAACTAAATCAACATGAACCCATTTGAATTTGAAATTGAATTAATAATAATTTTAGAATATTAATTATTCCAAGGTTTCTTCACCCCACTCCAATAAAAAGCAACATATTAATATCTATTACTAACACATAAAAGACCATTTGGTTCAACATTTCTCTACAAAAAAACCTTCTTAGATTACCTCCTAACTTATTTATGCCTACTTTTAGGCAGAACACCACTCTTATAGGTTTTAAGGTGTTAGGAAAGGTGATCATCTGAAGGAAAGTTAATTTTTTTATTTCAGTATTTCTATTATATTTCTTCTTAAATTTTCATCAAATATTCTTCAACCATGATGAAATAATACTTCTATTATCATAAATATATTTATTTTTTATTATGTTAATAGAAACACCTGAATCCATCACCATAACCCTTAAAAGGGAAAGGAATTAATAGATTGTACGTACGTCTAAACTATCACCTCCACAAACTGATCTAATTATTTTTCCAAAACCATCTATCAAGAATGGTTATAATAATGGAATTAATGATAATATATGATATTATTGACATATGAATCATTATATGATAATAATATATCAAACATTTTCTTACATTCCAGGAACATAAAAATGATAGCGTCATTCAAGCGTATGTGTGAACAATCACCTCCATAAAGTGATATGAATCATTTTTATTAATTATATCACTTTTATGATATATATATATATGTATATTTAAAATTATAAATATTATATTAATGATTTTATTATAATTCTAAAAATATGAAATAATAATTTACTTATTTCCATAACAATCAATGAAAATGAAAAATGTTATTCACACGTATGTACGACACACCGTCTCCATTGTTATAATGGCGTTGATTTTTCGTAAAAATACAGGATATATTGATATAAAATTATGTATAAATATTGTAATAATTTCATGAATTTGATTTTAGAGATGAAGGATTTAAGAACACTTGGACTAGTGACATCAAACCATGTTCATTTTCGGCTCAAGTACCAAATATCGACAAAACGTCTAATAAGATTATAAATAATTGTGTAATTTTTATATGATGGTAATAAGTGATATAAAAATAATAAAAGTTAAAAATTTTATCATGAAATGATTAATTAACCAATGTTTGTTATTTAGGAATATAAATATTGTAAGTGAAGATTCTGACTCATGGTATGGGACTTCCTCTCAATCTCTTTTCATTGAGGAATATTTTGATGTTATAAACCACATTATTTTATAATTTTCATAATCAACCCCTTTGAATTTTAATTCATAATATGGTTTTAAAAAGAATAAATTTTTATACATATAATTTTACTTTTATTACAATATTACAAAAGGAATGTGTTTTAACATATTTGGGGACAAAAACTTCTCCGCTTCCATAACCATTATTTTATATTTGGCTTCCTCATTAATACTTAATGTTATTTAAATGAAAAAAAATGTTATTCCTTTTTTGGTATTTTTTGTATTAAAAATGGTTTTGATGTGGATTGACTATTTTAATATCTTGAAATTATTTCTTGTGATAGCAATTGAAATTTTAGGAGTGAAACTTGGATATTTTCAATCTTTTATGTGTTATGATTATATAATGCTACATGGATGTTTTATGGGTGTTTATGTGATACACCAATGAAAAGTTGTTACATAATGAACCAAAGAAGGATGGTTACATAATAAACAAAAAAAGGGTGGGTACGTTATAACATCCAATACATTTTGTATAGAAGATGGTCACGTGGCTACTACATTTAGTGATATGTATGGAAGTTGGTCATATTGAAATTTTGTTTACTGATATGTGTGGATGTTGACTATACTGTTATTCCATATATGTATGATTTTTCCTATGTTACCTTTGTAGATTACAATTTATTTATATGGGTTTTATAGTAATATTTGTATTGACTAAAATTGAAATAAATGATCTTATATTGAATAAAGATTATTTACTACATCAATAAGGTGAAAATTATTACTTTATGACAATGTATTCTTATATTACATGTTTTCTTAAAAATAATAGTTTTTTTATCTCTATATACATTGATGAGATTTTTATGCTCATCCAATGTTCTGAAATGTTTTTATCTCAATTTAAATACGAATATATTCAGTGATGGGGTTTAGAAAAAATTATGATGTTTAAACATGAAACAAAAACATGATTCCTTTTAAATATTATTTGTTTGTTTTTTGAAAAAAATGATAGTGAGTAGAAGCACCTAATTGGTAATATTAGGTTGTCATGTATGAGTTATGGACTAATTCAATTATGACCTAAACCTAAGAAGATTCTCAATTGGAATGAAAGTAAAATTATTGACTTAACTCAAGATTATATAAATTTTAAGGTTGGGGCCTTATATTATTTATTATAGGTTACTTTAGATTACTTTAGATTACTTTTGAGTTAGAATATTATTAATAAAATATCAAAAAATTATTTTTTAACATCATGGTAACATTGAAATGATATATCATTTGATGATTACCATATTTATACATTTATGATATGTCTCTTCATAATGGTTTTTCATTGAGGTAACCTAGTAACTATGTTGAGAATGCCTATAATGGAAAACAAACTTCCATATATTCATCTTGAGATGGTCAGAATCGGGACTAAATGGGTTGTTACACTGATGTATCAGATTACATAGGTGATTAATTGTGGTGGTTTCCATGCATGACATCAACCTAATCAACCGAAGAGGAATATGTTGTCAGTGGATCATTTTATAAGGGAATGTCCCCCATCATTCTGAGGATCATCTGACCTTCTAATAACTAAAGGGTGGACTAAAGCACTAGAAAATATTTTTGATGTAATGGGGTGTTCACACAATCAAAATTTTAGTCTTTTTTTATTTTTTTTATGTTGAAATAGGATATTCGTGTACAATGATTAAAAATATTAGGGATGTGAGGAGAATAATGCCATGAAATGGTATAAACATAAGAATATATTCATTGAGAAATATTTTCCTAAGTCTATTTGACATTGGATGGAAAATTAATTAACGGAATTGAGACAAATGGATAAATATTCTTTGGATTCATATGAATAATATTTCACCTGTTTGTTAAGGTAACTCCCAAAATTTTATCCAAGATATTGTTATTAAGAAGTATCAATTTTACTCATGATTGAAGAAGAAATGTTAAAAGGTATTAGCTTTTTATGAGGTCATGAGCTATGAGAAACATCTTTTATGTGATCAGAAGGTATAAATGTGTTTTAATTATGATCATGTGTTCGATAATATCAAGAAAAAGAATCAATCTAGTTGGTCGGAAATGGAAAATTAATCATAAATGAAGTTTGGTGGTATGAAAACTAAATTTATATCATGTGAGAGGTGTGATAAAAAAACATCCTATAGAGTGTCATTCAATGTTTGGGAAGTTCTTGTGATTTGGTAAGACTAGTCTTATTTCTTTCGACTAAAAGGGAATTGATCAAGAAAGAAATGAAAAGTCTATGGTAAGGTGATTTTTTTACAATGAGATAGAAAATTATGTCAATGTGTGATGAATGTTGATTACCTAGGAAAGAAACCTGCATGATTAAATGTATAAGGGTGTGAAAAATCATTTTCTAATAATATGGTTGATTTGGAAACCTAGAATGATTTTTTTATTGGTATGTTATAGGTTTTCTGAAATATTTCAATACTCTATTTGGCTCTCAATTTTACATTAAATAATTTCTGATAGCTTTGAATGTAAATTAAAAATATCTCCTCAAGAATCTGAAATAAATATTTTGGTAAAAAACTATAGGTAGAATATTTAAATAAACTAATATTCTTTGAAATCATCTTATTATCATTAGTGTCATGGTTTTCCTACAAATCTTGTTTAACATCCCCTAGTGGAATTTTATATCATTCTGGGAATCAATTTGATTTCAGTTTTTCCTGCTCAAATATATTGCAAATCCAAGAATGTTTTATTCAATGATTTAATAACTTTGATATTATTCCCTGATGCTAATTTATTTATTAAATATAGAATTGAATGTTATCTATCTAATGTTTTTGAAAAAAAATAGTTTTAATTAGTGAAATTCTAGTAGCGAATGAATTTATAGATTTTTTTCCCATTGAATATCATGAAATTGTTCCTAAACAGGAGGATTAATTTATTATTAATTTATTTCCCGAGTATAAGACTATTTGTAAACCCACATATCATGTTTTCTAAGTATAATCAGTGGAATTGAAAAAACATTTGCAATAATTTCTTGATAAAGGTTCAATTTGACCTAGCACTTCTCCATGTAGTACTCCAGTTTTATTTGTGAAAAAGAAAAATGGTTCTCTGAGACTTTGTACTAATTATTGAGCATTGAACAACATAAATATTAAGAAAAAGTATTGTTTCCTCATATCAATGATTTTCATATCTGCTCTATGTTCCTTGGTGTTTTTCAACTATTTATTTGAGTGTTGGGTAAAATCAAATGAATGTAAAAGAGGATGACATTCCAAAGACATTGTTCAAAATGAGCTATGGAAACTATGAGTTTGTAGTTATTACATTTTAATTATCTAAGTCCCCTACTGTATTTTTAAATCTGATGAATGGAGTCTTTTATCTGTTTTTTGATCTGTTTGTGGTTATTTATATAGATTATATTATTTTATACATTAAAAGTCATTAGAAACATGAAATTCATAGAACTATTGTAGTTAAAACCTTATAAGAAAAGAACATATATGAAAGGTTTAGTTTGAGGGATTTGTTTTGAAAAACAATTCATTCGTTCGCCATATTGATTATAAATATGTCATAACTGTTGACCCTTCAAAATTCAATGTTTTTGAAGAGTGTCCAATCCCAACCAATATCATAGAGATTCAAAGTTTTCTTGGATTAGAGGCATATTACATATGGTTTGTTTTATATTCTTCATAGATATATATCCCACTAACTATGTTAACATGTTATGGATTTAAGTTCATCAGAACAAAATAATGTCATGATTTTTTTTCAGGAACTGAAAATAATATTGTTAAATGCCGTAGTTTTTTTCGATACATCCATGAATTGTGAATTTATTATCTATAGTGATTATTCATTGAAAGGACTTGGTTGTGTCCTAATAAAGAATGATCAAGGAATTACGTATGCTTCATGTTAGTTGAAACCTTATGAGATAAATTACCCTAAGAATTATTTGGAATTAGCAGGTGTTATTGATTCATTAACAATTTAAAGGCATCATTTTTATGGTGTAAAGTGTGAAATATATACTGATTAATAATGTTTAAAGTATATATTCACTAAAAAATTGAAATTGAGATAGAGGGGATGATTAGAATTCATCAAGGATTTTTATTGAACAATTATTTACCATCCAGGTAAAATAATAAGTTGGTTAATGTATGGAGTTTAAAATGTAAGGCTACATTAACCATGGTATGTTTGGAATGAGCTATTTGGTTAATAATTTGATGAATTTTACTTGTATGTTATTGGATCATGAAATTACTCTTTTTTTTCGGTGTCAGCCAAATAATATCTATTAGATAGAATTAATCAATCACATTACAAAAATACCGAGTCATATAAAATGGTATAATTGGTTTAGAACGGTATGTTGCTGAATAAAAAAACTGATAAATATTGTGTTTTGAGGCTTGGAAAGAGATTATGTGTGCCTTGTGATTCACTGTTGAAGAATTATTTGTCATGTGAACTTCACTATTCTAAATTTTCAATTCATATGTCGACCACTAAGATGTACAGAGACCATAGAGTATATTACTGGTGGGATAGAATGAAAAAAGATATTTGCTGACTTTTTCCTAAGATGTTAGATTTGTCAGCAAGTTAATATTGAGCGGTAGTTACCGAATGGGATGCTTTGTCCATTTATAGTTCCATAGTGGAAATAGGAAAATATATACATGGATTTTGTAGTGGTATTACTAAATAATACTCAAGGTAAAAATGTGATATGGTATATTTTTGATCGATTGGCTCAATCTTCTCATTTTCTTCATATTTGAGAAAATTTGTCTATAAACCAAATTTCTTGACTGTGAATTAAATTGATAGTTTGGTTACATAGAGTTACACTCTCTAATGTTTCTGATCATGATCCAAGGTTCACTTCAATATTTTCAATGGATTTCAGAAGTCATTGTTTACAAAATTAAATTTCAATACAGATTGCCATACTCAATTAGATGGGACGTCTGAATGAACAATTCTGATGATGGAGGATATTCTATGTTCATGTTCAATGTATTAATAGGGATGTTGTTATCAACATGTTTATTTGTTTGTGTTTTCGTATAATAATAATTTTCATTCCATTATACAGATGGAACCATTTTAGAAATTATATAGAAATAAGGGTTAAACTCTAGATTTTTGGGATTATGTGGATGAAAAGAAGTTGACGGGACTAGAATTGGAAGAGGAAATGAAAGAGAGAGATCATTTGATTCCTTGATACATGAGGACAACATAGAGTATGCATAAAATTTATACAGATAACCAAAGAAATGATATTTCCTTTAAGGTAGGTGATTATGTCTTTCTAAAATATTCTCCATGTAAAAGTGTGATTTTTTTGTAATAAGGGGAATCTGAGTTCAAGTTTCATTAGACCCCATGAAATCCTTCATAAACATAGATCAATTTTTTATAGGGTGGATTTAACTCCATATTTATCCAAGTTGAATTTTTTTTTCATGATTTAATGTTATGAATTTATATTCCAGATCCATCTCATTTTTTGAGACACGAAGTAGTTTAATTAGAGGAGAATATTTTTCATGAGGAACAAACATCCTAGATTCATGAGAGACGAGAGAAAGTGTTGTGGAATAATGTTATTCATAAAGTTAAAGTTTTATGGAAACCCCATATTGTGGAATATGCAACATGGAAATATATAATTTTTATGAGGGGGATATACCCCAACTTATTTGATAAGTAAATAAAATTGGGGGATTGATGTTTCCAAAAGAGTAAAAGGATGTAACATCTAAGGTTATTATAGAATAAGAAATTTTCCTATATATTAATATTTATTAATAATATATTAATTTTTTTAAATGGGATTCTATGTCCTATAGCTTAATTAACAAGGAATAATGATTTTCTCTAAAATCATACATTGCAGACAAGAGTGATTTATCCAGAAAAATAATAACTTTTTAGAATAATTATTTTAAATGGTAGTTATCACATAACCATTGTATTAGGAGTAAAGAATATAATGAACTATATTATTTTTACACATTTTTATTCAAGATTTTTAATTTCTTCCAATAAATTTTAGAGACCTAAAATTAGAATATATCAAATTATAACCATAAAAAACTTTAATATTTTCAAAAGGTAGTTTTACCACCTTTTGATGGTGAAAACCTCTTGAATCCAATTTTTCACACATTTATATGATATATTTTACCAAAATAACATCTTATTTGAAAGAGGGACATAAAAATTATTTTTTTCTTATTTTATGGTATTTTTCTAATAAAATTCATATTTTAATGAACAGTGAAAAAATTGCATTTTAATTCAAAATTGCATGTTCGTCATATTTATTTAAATTGTTGGATTATCCTTTTATATAGTTTTAAGTTATAATTATATGAATTTTTTAAGATAATCAATTGTAGTTCAATGGATTCTTCTTCAAATTAAAATTAAATTGAAATATTATGTATGTTTTTTAACGGATTACTTAAAAAATTCATTTTCTCAGACCGTTAATGAGATTAATGTTAAAATGAATTTAACTACCTCTGCGAATTGAATTTTTTAAAATAGACTTATATGGTTTTATTAATTATTAAAAATTTTGTCCAATAGGATCAAAAAAATATATTTTGAATAATAACTTTATTATTTTATTTACAACAGTTAAAGGTAAATAGGGTAATTAAAGGTAAAATTCAAATTATAATGTTATAAAATTACACCAACACTTTTCCTAAAATTATATAATGAGTTATTATTTACCATAACATTTAATGGGCCAATATTTTTCCCTTTTGATTCCACTTGGGTGTGATTATGACATTTATAGCATTAGAGTTAATGTAAAGGCAAATATGTCATAAATATGGCTATTCTTGCAAAAACAATTTTAATATGGGGTTACGTAAGAGATATATTAGACTATGAATAGTCCATAGAAATATATAATTATTACATAAAACATTTTAATTTATGTATAATTTTTAGGAATGAAATAGTTAATTTAAATTGTTCCACAAAGAGGATGAATTAGTAGATTTTTTAAATAAAGAATCAAAGAAGTGATATTAAAAAAATTCAAATAAATAAAATTTCAAATATTTGAATCCATACATGAATTTTATGGATAAATAAAATTTTATTGGATTTATTTAATATATTTATTTCTATGTAATAAACATGTCATGATATTTCTAAAAAGTAATTTTTTGAATAATGTCCAAACTGACATAATCCATATATTTTAAATATAAATTATTTAATTAAATGATATAAAATTTAAAATAATATAATATCAGTCCAAAATGATTAAATAACTCTAAAAATTTCATTAATGAATCATTAATAGGTCTTTTTTATGATTTAGTAATTATTTTAACTTTCAGTGTGTAATTTACATGATAAAATGTTATGATTCCAAAATGATAAAAGAAAATAATAAGGAATAAAAATTATTTAGAACATTTATAATTCCCATTTTATGATGATATTTTGACCCCTACTTGTCTTATATTCTAAATTAATCAACTTGGACCCATTTAGAATCGAAATTCAATTTATATTTATTTAATACTTTTAATAATTCCAAGGGTGCCCTAATCCTCACCTATAAAAAATCATCCAATACTCTCTATTAATCCCACATAAAAAAACCATCCATTATCATCAGAAAATTATTAATATAATACCTACCCACGTTCTTGAGGCATTAGTTTAGGCATAAAACCCTTCTCAGATGTGTTGATGTGTTTGACAAGGTGATCATCTGAAGGAACATTCTTTTTTTTTATTTAAGTATTTATTTTTTATTTCTCCATCCATTTTCATAAAATATTATACATCATTGATGAAATAATAATTTCAATATCCTAAATATACTAAGATTTTATTTCTTTAATTTCATCACCCGAATCTATCTCTACATCCATTAAACTGGAAATGAACTAATCTTTCATGTGTACGTTTGAACTATCACCTCCATGAACCAAATAAAATCTTTTTACATAACCACCTATCATGAATTTTTATAATCAAGGAATTAATTTTCATATATTGTATTCATGAAATATTTATTATTATAAGATTATAATATATCAATTACTTTCTTACTTTCTATGTCCATAAAAATGATAACGTCATTCGTGCACATGTGGGAACTATCATTTCCATGAATCAATACGACTGATGCTTATTAATTTTATCACATGTATGATATATATAAGTATATTTAATAATTTTTATATTATGTTAATGATAATATAATCATTATATAAATATAAAATAATACTTACTTTATTTTTCATAATGATCATTGAAAAATGTAAAAAGTTACTCATGTGTATGTACGGCCCACCGTCTCCATGTTTATAATATTGTTCATTTTTCATATCCATACTAAATGGATCAATTTATTATTATAATTTATGTTTAAAATTTATAATAATTTCATTAATATATTTCTTAGAATGATGTACTTATGACCACATGGACTAGTGACATCAAACGAAGTTCATTTTCCACTCAAGTACCAAAGATCGATAAATAATTCGATATGAACTTAAATAATTATATAATCTTTATAACATGGAAATAAGAGATATAAACGATATAAAAAACATGAAAATTTTTCTCAATAAAATATAAATTTACCTATGTTTATTATTCTGGAATATAAATATTATATAATGCATGTCGGGCTCATTATAAGGGACTTCATCTCAATCTTCTTTCATTGAGGCATATGTTGATGTTATACACAACCTTCTTTTATAAGATCTATAATCAACACCTTTTACTTTTAATTAATTAGATGGGTTTCAAAATGAATATTTTTATACAATGGATTTTTCTTTCTTAAAAAAACGTCAAAATAAAATTTTTTCAACATATGTGGAGATAATGACTTCTCCTCCAACATAATAATTTTTTGATATTTGGCTTCCTCTATAATATAATTTTTTTTGGAATGGAAAATAACTCCATTATTCCCTTTGGTTTTTTTATTTATAGTGGTTTGTAATGTGTATTGAGTATTAAAATATCTTGAAATTATTTATTTTGAATTTAAATGAATTTTTATGAGTAAAATGTTGATAATAACAATATTTTATGTGTTATAATTATATATTGGTACACTGAAATTTGATGGTGGGTGCTGTTATAATCCAAAGAAGGTTGGATACGTGATAAACCAAAGATGATTGGTTCCATGATAAACCAATTATGGTTGGTATTGTTATAAAATCTAATTCATTTGGTATGGATGTCAGTCATATGGCTATTCTATTTAGTGATATGTATGTATGTGGTTCATTCTATCAATTCCATTAAGCAATATATATAGAAGTTCACCATATGTTTATTACATTTAATTATTATTATATTCCAAGTTACCATTATATTTTATAAGATATTTATATAGGTTTTATGGTAATCTTTTGATTATAAAATATAGTAAACATTGTTATTAGATCTAGTTAAATGTATTTTATACATCTTAAAAGTGTAAAGTATTACTTTAGGATAATGTAGTCATGGTTTACATTTTTTCTAAAGACTAAAAGTTTTCCTTATTTGTGTATGCCTTACTGATCTTTTTATACTCATCCCATTATTTTAAATTCTTTTACCATGTTTTAAAAAATAATAGATTCTTGGATGGGACCAATGAAAAGTTATTAAGTTTAAATATGAAATAAATCCATTATTTTATTTAATTTTTTTTTGTTTTATGAAAAAAATGTATACTAAGTAGAAGTGTGGACATTTCAATATTGAGTTGTTATGTATTAGTTATGGTCAAAAGATCTAAAGCTCTAAACATTAATATATCCTCGATGTGAATAAAAGTAAAATAATTAACTTAACTAAAGATTAATTATTTTTTATTTATGGGGATTTATACTAAAAATTACAAACAATATTCATTATCATATTACGTTTATCTCTTTGTGAACTTATAATAGAAATATAAAATAATGTGGATGAGGTTATCTTTTTCTATTTACATAAATTATTATATTTGTCACTTTTATAGAGAAATTCCACAAAAGATCACTAAAATCTATAAAAATGTAATAAGGATATAAATATCGCCATAAAAATGAATTGGACAAGTGTTTAGGTCATTTTATATGTTATAGTTCTAGTTTAACCCCCATAAAACACGTTTTGACCTTAACTGTTGAAATTAATTTTTATTATTGTGACTTTTAACATTGACCAAAAAATATTTTTACTTTGTTATATAATTTTAATTATCATGAATCTGAATATGGAATTTAATTTTCATAATTCCATTAATAAAAGTGGAAAATTTTTATTCATAATTAAACCAGCCAATGTGATGAAACATGGGTTTCCTGGGAGAATCATTTCATATGTAAATAATGTTTTAACATAAATTTTAAAAATTAATACCAATGAAATAAATTGGATAAAAAATAATATGTAACTATTTTTACTTTTAAAATATATTTAAAAAATCGAAACATTATAAATTCAAAAAATAAAAGGAAATTTTTTAATAAAAATCAATAATTTCCAATATTCACTGAGAAAATATTATTTTTAGAAAATTTATAAAATATAACTATAAGATAATCATGAAGTTTTGTTACCAAAATGAATTTATTTTTATAATATAACATTCTTAATAGTTTCAAAATTCTATTATATTATTCTTTTTGAAAAAAAAAGAGAAATTATTTTAAAAAAAATGTGTATTCAAAGAATATAAAGAGTTTATTAAAAATTAATTACATATGTATAAAAAAATTATTTATCTAAAATATAAATAAATAGTTCTAAAAATGTGGTTATAATTATTCATTCCCAAACATATAACTTCTTGGTTATATCATTCTTATTTAAATAATATTATTAATATTAAAATGACTTCCATTATAACATGATGTTATGTGTAAAATAAGCTATTGAGAAAATTTAATTTATTTGAAAAAAATATATTTCATAAAATATCAAGGTCTTATATATTCTACTAATATTAGTTTATTATTATTAATATACATTGTTTCTTTTATTTTAATGAAGATAACATTAATTTTATTTGAATATTATTGTGGCTACCAATTTTTTACCTTTTCCAGTCAAAATTTTTATCCTATGATTTAATTACTTATATATTACTCATACTTATCATTTCAACACACACATAATTATATTTTTATTTCCCCATGTTATGATGAAAATTAGTTCACATGACATGTTTTGAAGTATATCATCTGTAAAATAATATTTGGGGGACATTGAATATTCATTTTAGACTATGTTTTTTCTTATATAATCAGAAAAATATCCATTTGATACATTAAACATGGGATTTATTATTTTATGTTATTTATTAATTAAAAAAATAAATAATGTTAAAAATATTCATTCGAAGTTAGAGTGGAAATAATATTTGTTTTTTTTTATTTTTGGAGGGTTATTTAATAGATTTTATAGTTAGTATCAAATCATGTAAATGTGTTCTATGTCTATGAGAAATGGGTCCTGGTGAACAACATTGGGGCATCATAGTTGGTATAAAATTAAAGTCTTAGAGATATTTATAGATTAATGGTTTCGATAAGGAAACATTATGACATAATAAGGTAAGGTTGATCCTAATGTCAAAGGTATATATAACCCATTGGGATAAGTATATTATTTAACGTTGGGGTAAAAATTAACATTTTATTTGGAGATTGGGGATATAGAATCTTATTCAAAATCATAGATATGGGACTCTGTGTTGGATGGAATGCCAAAGTTTTGGTAAAGTCTTGATTATGTACTTTTCCAATTAATACATCCCTTTCTGGATAATGGAATGTAGATGCAGTTTTGGTATAGATGCACCTAGAGGAAATTACCCCCAAAAGGTTTTGGTTGATGATTATCTCAACTATCACTCATTTGAATAATGAGTCAACATGATACTATAGATATAGAGATACACCCATCAAAAACATTTATTGTTTAATAAAATTCTATTTATAAATCATTGTAATGTATTTTTGAGTAATTCTAACTAATAAGATTATAGAACCCAATAAAAAATGACCAAAGATGACCAAGGATTGAAATATGTAGTCCTAATTTTATCCAAAAATATTATACTTTAAAAAAAAGTGTTATAATGGGTTTAATATTCATGTTCATGTTTACATATACATATTTTTAATATTTTCACATCGTTTTTTATTTTACTATTTGGTTGAAATATAATCACGAATATGAAGATTATAAAGGTATAGTCCCCAAAAAATAATTATTACGACCGATAAAAGGGAAGATAAAAATGTTTTGTAATATTATTAAATTCATGTTATGATGGAAATGTGAGATTCCAAGTATTACACAATACTGTAAGAATGTAATTTTATTTAATGTCTGGGATTTTTAAATGTTGATTGATATCTATCAATGATATTCTGATATATAATTATTGTTATTAAGGATCGTGTGATACATCTAGGGATTTTTCTTCAATATTCACTCTTTAGTGTTTTGGAAACATATTTTAAATTGAATCAATAACCCTAAGAAATGTATTTATGTCATGGATATACTATTTTGGATAACTATATATTATAACATGAGTTATGTTTGAATAACTCTTAGTATTAGTATACTCTCGATGTTGATTTAATATAGGGGTTTTATATATAGAGGAAAAGTAGTATGATAGTATTAAAATTGATTAATGATTTAAATAAAAATTAATCCCATCCTTTTTGAGATTTTTATCTCATTTTAGGGATTATGATATGAAGTGACTTGTGTGTGACCCTATGAACTAGTGGTTAAAACAATTCGAGGGTTAAGTATAGAGTTAATGTTTAGTGAAATATATAATCTAATTTTGGATTAATGTCTTGGGATTAAATTAAGATTTTGAAAAGTTATGTTATTGAGTATATGATCCTAAAAATGAAAAATGTTTTTGGGGAAGGATAAGTTAGATTTGCAGGGCCTATATTTTCATTATTATTAGGATTAGAATATTTTAATAATGTTCTTGGTAATATTCGATCTCTATTTTATGAATTAGACTAATTCTTATGAGAGGACACAACTCCATGTGACATAGGTTTATCTAAAAAGGATGTATGTTGTATTCATAGTGAAATATGATAAATCAATATTGATACAAGTAGAGATCTAGGAACATTAGTTTAATATGATGGACATATTGAGGTTAAGATTTCACATGGTTAAATACAATATTTTACTTATAATGATCATCCATCATATTAAAAATTTGTTTTTAGTAATATATTAAACTAAAAGTAAATATGGGTTTAAAAGAAAAATTAATGATTATATAAACAACCAACCAAACAAAATGTAAGATTGAGTACAAAATCTTATGATTATATAAAATTAGTTATCACAACATATGATTAACAATAAGAACATTATTGAACTCCCAAAAACTCCGTAGAAGATAAATTTAGAGTCTCATAATGAAAATTGAAAGTGATAATATTTTCAATTTTATATATGTTTGAATAGTTTGAAGAAGTAAGGGTGATGTTTCTTTAATTGGTTGGGTAAATTCTATTACTATAGAGTTGAAAGCCATAAAATACAAAAGTGTAAACCAATGATAGAAGTGACAAAAATCCATTTGATAAATTGAATAAGTTGGGAATTTTATGTCACAGCGAATCAATCTATGTGACAAAAACCAAGATAGTTATAAACAACTATGCGAATAAGGAAAAACCTATGAAATTACTATTAAAAAATCTATGAATTTGTTTTTCGTAAATATATTTTAGTGTCTTATTTCATTTATGTTCTCACAGTCTACTATATAGTTAGTTATAAATAAAAACCCATAGTGTTATGATTATAAAATAAATCATTCTCTATGTATTTGGGAAGTTATTCATTTGGTGTCATGATATATATATATCGCATAGTAGTATTCTATGTGAGATTATGAATGATTTATCTCTCCTAATAAAGAACTTATAATGATTTTTCATAAAGATAAAACTCATTCTGTATCTAAAACCTTGCTCATTTATCTGTGATTGGTTAATTATGAATTATCTATATAAATAACAATTTGATTATGGGAAAAAAATTCAATGATAAAATTTTCAGGGGGGGAATGTATGATCCTAAAATAAAAATATATTATCTCTTTAAAATTAGTCATTTTGTAGGATTTCATGCTTTGAATGCAACACCAAACTGAAATGTAATTTTAATTTAAATGTTTATATACTACCAAAAAAATATAGATGTATAATTTTTGGGATTGGATAGGAATAAACACTTGATTAAACATATGCATGATGAAAACAAATAGAACTTTTAGTATGAAAGAAATTAAATTTTATTACCTTAAATTACTAATATGATCATTCACTTCATAGACAAAAATTTTAATAAGAATTTAAATTTTGTGATATTTTATTTTCTTTCAAGAAAAATATAATTAAAATGATAAACTATGTTTGATGTAAATAATTCTATAACTCCAATTTAATTGGTAATAATAATAAAAGAAATTAATATTTTTAAATTTCATTTTCCAATAAAAATGGGTTTTCATTATATTTTATAATATTATTAAAAACAATAATATATAAATTTTTAAATAAAAAATTTAAAAATTATAATTATCTATTAATTAATCAAATTAAAATAGATTTGGCATGTCTTATATGAATTTTCTCAAAAGATTTATTTTTAGTCAACAAATACGAGATTTATGAAAATTATAATTTTCATGATTGTATCACTATGTAATAAAATTATAAAATATTTCAAAAAAATTAATGTAATTATATATTAGGTAAAGGAATAAATTTATACATTTTGGAATTTTTTTTGTACAAAATAAACATGTTACAAGCATTTTTATAACAATTTAAAATTTTTCTTTCACAGAAAATATTTTTTTCTCTTTTCTTGGAATAACATATTTTTTAATAGAGATTCACTGTTTTCATTACATGGAATTATAATACTATTTTTTATATAATAAATAAACTATTATGACTAAAATTAGTTTCCAATGATGTTTTATCATATATATATGGCTTTAAATAATATATATCTTAAAACTGTTTTCACACAATTAAGTGTGTTTTGTTTAAAATTATACTTTCACACATATATTGAACTTATTTGATAGAATTATATTCAAAATTAAAATTTAATGTGTAAAAGTTGTCAAAAATTTCTATCTTAAAAAGTTTTATCTTAATTTATTACTATGGTTATAAATTAATTACCATAGTAAAAGTGTGTTTGGGTAAAATAACAAAAGCTAAAAACACCACATATCACTCAAATTTGGATCAATATGTTTTGTTTTATGTGTTTTTCCACCAAGTTCAACTTTTTTCAGATTTTTGGACATCAAAAATTGAATAGTAACCATACATTATTAAAAATGTATGGGTTTCAACCAAACTACTATTTCTTTCATTTATTAATGTGTAACATCTTCCCCACATAAAGGCAAAAAACCAAATAAGATTTGCCCTTAAAAATTAAATTTTAATTTCCATATAACCCTATCCCATGAACATAAGCCTGCAGTCACTCATAGTTACCCTAATCCCTTCAAATTTAAGGATACTTCCATGGAAGTTTTGTGTCACTCTAGTGAGTAATAACATCTACATCATTTTAATGTTAATTATCTTCCAAAACATTTATACATACCAAACTAAAAAATGATATTATTATCATTTTTGTACATTAATGTAGCTATATTAATGGTATTATTATTACTTATTCATGTTGTAGATCAATTCATAAAAAATAAAACAATTGTTGGTCCACTGTGTTGAATACCACCTCTAGGACATGACACATTGTGTTGTCCTTAGTCACCATAATAGGTAGGAAATGAAAAATTTATTCAAGTTTAAATATTAATTTTATGATATCATTAATGTTCTGGAATTAAAAATTCGATAACCTATTAATGATATGATTGAAGAATAATCATTGTTAGTTTCATCATTTAAATTAAGTGTGTTGAGAAGATAATATTTTATTAAAATGAAGAAATAAATTCATATAAATTATGTATTCATATAAATCCATATAATTATTATATATCACACATATAATCACTAAATAAGATCATTATTATCTTGGTATAATTATATTTTAATAAATACCCACATAATCATTCATTAAATTAGGGTATGTTCATGTTTGAGTCAGTTCAACCACATAATTGAACAATAATATGAATTTATATCCTGAATGAATATGGAAACATAATAACTAGTAAAATATTATATAATTGTGTTAAAATAATTTCTAGAGACACTATATCATCTTTTTATTCATTAATGATGAGAACATTCTATGATCATCAAGAATATCTAAAACATGCTTCTTTTTTATCTGATCTTCAAGGAGAAAGACTAAAAACCCAATGAAATGATTTTGGATCAAAATAAATGATTATAAAAAAAACTATATAAGAAGTAGTAATAACCAATAAATGATTAACAATAAAATAATAATAAATTTAAAAATTATAATTATGAAACAAGTACAAACGATCAGAACTACCAACATATGATGTGGAAAATAAAACAACATTTAGAGAATTTAAATTTATAAAAACAATTATGAATGAAAATAGATTTGGACATGGTTTTCAATTTGTTTATTAATATATTTATATATATATTTGATACATTAGGTTGCAATTTTTAGAGAATATGGGACTAATACGTAATGGGTTTTCACATCAAATTGCTTTCCTTCAGGCATGTTTTAAATTATTCACAAAATTTCTTTTGTAATGATTATTTAATACATATATTACATATCACATCATGAATTATCTTTTAATCATTTTCTTTTTAGTTTAATAACAAGCTACCTCTTCAAAGTGGTTTTGATTCCAAATTTTCTGATGTCTAAATAGTTCCCTTCTTCTCAATTATGTTCCTTTAATACATAATATATTTTTTGAAACATGTTTTATTTTGTATACTGTAATAACTTCCCATGGATATAGTTTCTATCATTATACTTATATTTCATGTGATTTACTATCCAATTCATATCCCCTTATCATTTATTTTTTGATTCAGGTTTTTCCACCATTTTTGCATTTTTGGGTATCTCATCATTCATTTGTAGAGTTATGATGGTTACCTTTAACTATTTCATATATGATAGGTATATAATAACATTTGACAGTATTATATGGAATTATATCATTTTTTTCAAGGGATATACATACCTACAACATAAACCCATTGAAAATTATTTCTCACATCTTGGGATAAGATCTTTCAAAACCATACACTTTCTTTCTCTTAATGAATTTTCTCATGTTTTTATTGTGTTTAATTATTCAAATAATAATTGGTATATATGATAAAAACATGTCACGAAACTCAACAAGTAGGTTGTATGACTATGGTTTCAAGTTCCTCTGACTGGCTTCATCTCCTTTTAGATGGATCTCCATTAAAAAATAGGTATTTTTCTCATCAATGATCTCCAAATTAATCAGTTTACCTCAACCATATTTTTTCTTCCCTCCATCATGTCAGTTGATTCCTTTTTCGACATTAGGATTATATCGTCCCAATTCCAATATCCTTCCATATCTTGTGTTGCAGGTACCTCTGACGGGGTTGATATTATTTTAATATAGATTAAGTGTGGATTCTTGAGATCTTATGTTGCTATTCTAAATCTTGATTTGATTCCTTTGGTCCCAAAATTTATATATAGTTCTCCTCAACATTAGCTTGGATCACAATGTCCCATTGTTTTTTTCATTATCTTGATTTTATGTGGGGTACATCATGGTGAGTCACCTGTGAGGCAATTTATGTTCAAATAACTATGTCTAGTTTTGTGTATGTAGTCACAGATGGGATCACATATGAGTTTCCTTGTATGTGATAAGGAGAAATGAAGATATCAGTCTTTTTCCTTGGTGCATTTTGTATGCATTAATACAGGTCATGCATATTCTTCTAGGTGGATATACTTGAAATAACGATGGATTTTTTAACACCAATCATTTATCTATCTATCATGAGGTAAGGGTTGGTACCCACCTTCATGTATTTCTAGATAGTGTTTCAGTTAGATGATGTAGAGAATTTGGTTAATGATACTTCTATCAGAACACACCACCATAGGGAATGTTGATTCATCAATAAGTTGATTGTGACTACCCAAAAACATACCTCTAATAGGTCATGGGTTGGTGAGAAATTATAACTAGGAATTTAACACACATGGGAGGTATTATCCAAATGTACTTATACACAGACACACGCATCTCATAGTCTTGACAATGGTAAATGTAGAGTGAAATTGATACCAATGAATGCATAAAGTATATATTACATAATAAGAGTATCCAAAAGTACTAGAAATCATAGGGGCCAAATATAATCCCACCAAAATGAATTTTTAAAAATTATAACCTACTTAGAAGTAGGAGACTCTTATCAAATTAAATATTGGTATGACCCACTGTTTATGACGCTTTTGTTGGGGTGCATGAGTCCTTCTTCTTGAGGACGAAATGTGCGGTTTTGTTTCCCCAAATTTCCACTTTACAAAGGTGTGCGACATCTGTCGCTTATTCAAGGATGTTTTCTCCTTGATCAAAACGGGATGATGGGATGTCAGCTCTTCCTTCCATGGATTCATCCTCGATGATCAATACCCAGTTCAGGTCTCCCTTAGATTTATAAGACGTTGTTTTTTAAAATCTTCCCAGTTCCATATCTTCATGGACGCTGTTAAATTATGCTGCTTCTGTCAAGACATTCCACGGGGTCAAGCCAGGTTAGCAACCTGCAGTTGGGCGAGTAGTCACCTTGGGAATCACTGGCGTGTCTGGGCGCTAGGACATTGGCGCTTCTATCTTCTTTCCCTTATTATAGGGCTTCTTGAGGGTGTGGAATACAGACGCATCCCACATCAAATGTGAGGAATTATATTCCATAGCATTGTCTTTGAGGTTTTCCTCAGATTATCATGTTTAACACAGGGCATGCCTCAAGTTTAACATCCATCGGAGACTGATCGGAATGATCAGAACATTTACTTGAGTGGATTAGATGAGTGTAACCCCTAGAGGACCCACTAAGTTTGGAGGGTTGATATGATCTCACCAGGATGTGGTGGACCGGGTATGAATCAAGATGGATGATGGGATGCTGAGTGAAATGGGTGGTGAATGGGATGGAACCTTGATGAGGATAACAGTAATGTTGGGATTGAGTCTCAAGGAGACTTACTACGTATCCCAGTGGTAGGGAATCAAAGTCTGTGTTGTTCAGGAGGGCAATGGGATGCCTAAAGAGGTGGTATATGAGAATGGATGCGTGGATGGGACCTGGAGCAAGTGGAACCTCTGGGTTGGGGCATGACCTTCCTAAGACACGTAGGTTTGAGGTAAAGGTCAGGCCATGAGCATGAATTGTGGTGTAAACATAGGACAACAACCCTATGATGTGTATGGGGATTACATGTAGTTAGCATCCCGGGATGGTCTGACACCACTAGGATGGACCAAATAATTGGGACCCATTGAAGGGAATTTCAATGGATTTCTGCGGAATAGGGGATGCAACGGCTTATTACTGATCAGGATACAATGTCTTACCACTGACAGAGGGACACAAAGGCTTGTTGTTAACTAGGGGACACAACATCTTACCATTCTGGGGTGTTTACAGTTTATCCTCATGCTGGACGATGATGAACTGACGTGAATAAGGACCTGGGGTCCAGATTGATGGTGTGGGTGAACCGATGTGAAGTGGGGTCGGAATTACTGGGTTTTGGGCTGGATCCTCAGGTAGGCTTCCTACATACCTTGACTTTGCAAAGAACAATGTCCTCATAGTTCAGAGGGATGGGGATCAGTACACCAACATGAGGTAGTCGGGACAAATGGTTGTTGGGCTTCAACCTCAGGGAGTCTTCCGACGTACTCCATCATGGTAAGGGTCAAAGTCTTCATAGTTCAAATGTGGATCTTGGTGACCCGATGTGAGAATGGTTGGTTTTAGTGGAAGGAGGTGGTCTTGATCCTTAGGGGGGTATCCTATATACCATTCCATTGCAAGCATCAATGTCCGCGTAGTTCAAGTTAGTGTGGGAACCGACGTGAAGGCAATTGGAACCAATGGGGTGTCGGTATTGAACCTCGTGGAGGATTCCTACATACCTTTCCTAGGTGATAGGAATTAGTGTCCTCCAAGTTATGGTGTGGTGCAGGGTTTAAACTCTAGGCGTCCCATAGAGGATTTCATGGTTGATGCTTTCTCTAAGCCCACGTGAGTCATGTTCGGTGTGAGAAACCAGAGACAACAAAGACCCGATGATAATGTCGTGAAAGTTGCCTTTGTGGGAAATTGGGTGGGGCTTACACATAGTTAGTATCCCAAAGAGGAAACAGGGGCATAGACATGGTTAGATACCCAAGTAGATAGAGATGGGGACTAAATCTGGGATGGAGGCCCGGTGGTGACAAAGCCCAATGGGAGAGGGACTTGGCATGGATGAGAGGAGGATCACCATTCCCCACCACGCCCTTTACAGTCCTTTGGAACATGAAAGGATAGGATGATTAGGGGGTACTAACTACAACAATAAAGGCTAGGGGCTTACACCAAGATGGTTTCCCTTCCCCGAAAAGAGGCGTCACCTCAGTAAAGAGGATCTTATTACATGTGAGGAAGATTACACTCCCGTTGAGACGAGCGGACATACCAAATTTCCAAGATTGGGGACCCCACATAGGATGAATGGGGTGAGGTCATAGTTTAACGTAATGTGTTGAGGATGATGGTTCTTGGAAGTTTAATAACCTGAAACTCAAACGAGGTGGGTTTAATTCACACACCTTGTACTTACATTAACGACAGCCTCTACACGTTGGTGAAGAGAACAGATAGGATACACCGTGTATGGGGGTGTTATAGGGAAAACCATTGGGGGTCCACATTAGTGTGGATATGCAAAGAAGCAAAAGTCATTAGCTTGTCTGGGTGCCACTAAGGAGCAACAATGATGGATGGGGCTTACACATGGAAGGAACCAGTAATGTCTTCTTTAGTTCTATCCATGAGGGCATCCCAACTCACTGGTGTGTTTAGGCATATAATTGAGGCTTACACCTATACACTATTGCACAAGTGATATAACCCCAAGGGCGTTGGAACCAGTCTGAAAAAAGGGAGTTTTAAAGTGTGAATCATATGCCTGACAATAGAAATTCGGTGAGGGTGGCGTGATAATGGAGGATAACTGGTGACCATGTTTGAAACACTGCATCCATATCATGTTATCATAGAGTGGGGAAAAACAAATGAGGTTCGACTGTTGACCGCGTTTGAAACAAAGGAACTAACTCGAAGTGTCTTCCAAAGCCTTTTGGGATGTTGGCCCAAAACTATAGGTGATTCGAGGGGACATGGGACCCGGCCATCAGGGTGTCCCTTCAGACATGGATGAGGATGAAGATTCAAATGAAGGACATGAAAAGCATGAGGTGGTGTGATGGAATGATTGAACAGATTCCAATGCTCTTGAAGTTATGCCACTTTGAGCATGGCATAATGCATATTATTCTACGCACATAAGGAATCTCTTATTTTGAACAAGAGGCATCCTATTATTGAATGATATGGCATGATACAGTTTATAGTCATGTAGAGCGGACTGATGGCATCTTATGCTTGGAGAATAAGGCATCTATAGTTTTGAACAAGAGGCATCCTATATTTTTCACATAAGGAATATTATAGTTTATAGTCATATAGAGAGGACTGATGGCATCTTATTCTATGAGTATAAGGCATATCTTTTTGGAGAAAAAGACATCCTATATTTGTCACATAGGGAATACTAGAGTTTATAGTCATGTAGAGATGACTGTTATGCATAAGTCACCTAGCAATGGTTGGTGTTGGGACTTACTCAAGGGAGTCTGTTTATGGTTCAACCTGGAATAGGAGCCAAGTGATAGGGTTTGGAGGAGTTTCTGGAGGAATGGTTCGAATCAAGGTACCTGGGAAATTGATGATGAGAATCTCAACTCACGACATGTGAATGGGAACAATAGGAATATGTCGAATCAATGTATTTTATGGTGTGTAGAGGAGTATATCAAATCATGTTATTCCATAAGTGGGAGGATGTTTCGCATAAGGTGAAATGGAAAATGTCAATGTCCCAGCTCTAAAAATCCATGGTACGACACTCTATTTTTCATGGGGGTCAGTGATTTGAGTGAAGGGTTGCACGCAGAAGACATGATTGTGCATAATAGAAGTGACACGCATGATGGGATACATTCAAGATGACAAGATTGCTTGTAATAGGGAAGGTGTGCATGAAATATGGGAGAGGTTCACATAATGGAGGAGTTTTTCATGCAATAGGGATGGAATTTCACTCAATAGGAATGTTTTGCATGCAATAGGGATGTTTTGCACACAAAAGGACAATGTTGGGTGAAATAGGGAAGGCTTTCACGAAATAGGGAAGTGTTACACGCAATAGAGAATGCTTTCATGAAATAGGAGAGATTTTCATGCAATAGTGAAGGAATTGTGTGCAATATAGGAGATTTGCGCACAAATAGGGGATATTTGCGTGCAATAAAGAATGTGTGCATGCAATTTTGATAGGTGGAGCACTGGTGCATGAAACAATGCGGAACGTGGAACTATTGTGTGCAAAAATGAAATTATGGGCGCAAAAATTGGGCACCATAGTGCATTTTCATGAAAAAGTGATGTTTTGCCCTCAAAATAGGGGGTTTTGGGCAAAGTCGCCGAAACCGCAGCCTTCTGGGCATTAGAGCAGTTCAAAACTCTAAAGTGCTCCCAAGAATAAGGGGGTGCACATGTATTTATAGTAAGAACCTTGAATGTTAGTGCGCATAAAATTCCATTCCATTTTTGTGTTCAAATCAATTTTGTGTGAAAGATTCCTTTTTTAGGTTCAAGATTCCTTTTTTATGAACAAGATTCCTATTTTTTGTACAAATCCATACATTTCCCTGAAATCTCCCTCAATGGCTATTTCCAGCAGTCTACCATCGAATGGATATAACTTCTAATTTGTAACAGCATTTGGGCTCCACGGCTAGTGAAATCGAAGAATTCGAAATGATCTATGCTCCAAGATCATTTTTAGAAGCATTTGTTGAATTTCACGGAGGCGTTTTCTAATGTCAACAACCACAATCTACATTTACCAATATTATGCTTCGCCTACTCTTGGTCCTCCAAGGACACTACCAAATGTCTTAGTATCTATATTAGACATGACATGTATAGGAAGGTTCCACATAGGGGTGAGTATAACAATACCCAATAGAAGACCCTGACATAACTAGACAAAAGTCATAATGAGTAATAATCTCAGCAATACATAGGTAAATCCATCATGATATGATACAAAATGATAATTAGAAATAGTCTAGATATACTTATAACATAGACTTTGTTTCAATAGGTCTAAACCAAACTACCAACTCCTCGATTCTTTACGATAATTTGACGTATTTATTTTATAGGGGAATCCACTCTATGTGTTATTCTATCACAAATAGAATCTTTCTAGAGGTAATTCTTTTCGAACCTCTCCATATAAATTACCTATTGAGTCTCTAATGAACTTGACATCCAAATACGGGATCACACCTATGACAGATGGTGAACACCACAAACCCTACTGTATTAATTTACTATATAGGGTATCAATTCTATGTGAATGGTGGTTACAACAAGACTATGAAACTTAGCTAGGATTAATATATGTTTAATGACCATTCCCCATTCCACATAGTGGGATAAATCTTACTCTATTAAAAACTAAACCCATAGAGGGGATTACAATCAAATCTCAGAAGAGTAATGTGGTGTTTTAACCATGTAGGGATGGACCAAGTAATATAAATAAACTGAATTATGTTTACATTAATGATAATAATGGATTTAATTCATCATAGAGAAAGTACATTGTGTATACCTCTAATCCTAGTCAACCCCATGTATGTACCCACATTCCTCTTCCTGATACCATGTACACCTTTTTATGACATTGTAATGTGCTCGTGCCTTTGTAGATAGCCATGTCTAAGTAACAAGTCAATCCTATGTACTATATATGACACCATGTTTCTAGAAATTTCCATTCATGTGTAATAGTATTGTACACACCAAGACTATAGTATCAGGTTGCACATCATGTGAAACCTACAAAATTGATTTTATTTCACATGGAAACTCAAGTTCCATATCTAGGGCCTCACACAATTTTTTTATTTTAGGTATAATCCATGTCTTGTTGGATTTACCATAAAATTATGACTCATCACATGATATATTTCCACATTTTCACCACCACTAGATCTTCCACTAATCCTAACATGGATCGTGAATATGGGTCAATCAAAATATACGATTTCTAGTGGCCATATTTTGGTAATAGATTTTCTTAGTAAACCATTTATCATCCCATGTCCTCATAGTCTCAACAATTCATCATCTCACACCAATATAATAACTACAAATCAAAAATCTGGTCTATAAACTCTTCTAAATTTCCACTGTTATAATCAAACCTTAATCACACCTTTGATCCTGAACCACACATGTAGAATAGATATTTTTCAATGAATAATAGTGACACAATGATTCAAAACATGTAATTTTATAAATAATTGACCAAGGAAATACCGATAAACAAGCATTTGATTAAAAGGAGTTGAATTGTAAAACTATAAATAGAGGAATGAACCATTTCCATGTTCAACAGGACCTAGATCTATTTTCATTTGAATAATTAATAAAAATATATCAAATAATAAAATAATATCAATTGTAATTAAACTATCGTTTTTTGAACCAATTTATTTTATGAAAATTAGTTGTCATTCATCGTGGGAAATAAAAATAGAATAAATCCTTGTAACGAAAACAATATACCACATGTATGGATTGATCACTATCAAAAAATGTTCATTAATCATCATTGTCGGTGTGATCTATATTCTCTAATTGGAACACCATTCATCAATCCTCATATCTCTATTTTTTTCAAGAATCCTTCATGAAACATCCTCCAATGTATCCTCTCTTGTCATGGTTTATAGGGATAAGATTGTGAATTTTATAAAATGTCTTATCTATAAGTATTGAATTTGGTTGGTATATCATATTATTTAATTAATTAACTTTTTTTCAATTGTTATATCAGTTTTACAAAATATAAGAATCAAATTTTGGTTATTCTAAACTTATCGTAAATCACACATTTTGGACACAATGACGATCTTAGATTTCCCATTCTAGTCCCATTTCCTGAATTATTCCATTACTTCTAGAAAATGATGAGAACATGATATTAATATATTTAAAAAAATTATAATATCAATATCGGTCACCATATTCTCACTTCAAGTTTTTATATAGCTCCATAAGTATAACTATACATATACCAAATCATTACATGGAAAAAATAAAGACATTTCATTCTCCTCTTATTAAAGTTTTTCATACCAAAAATTAAAAAATTCTTCCAGAAATATGTGGGTACTAATATCAATTTTGGGTGCCTTGATCCTAAGATATCACCTTATGATTCCACTTATGCTAGTAGAAATTCGCCAAGGAAATCAATCACCCATTGATGATTTTCTCATACCTATCATCGGAATCTACCGTGTATTCCAAAAAGGTATCTTTATTCTCAATATATGTCTCACCCCAGTTGATGCCATGCAATGGTACGTGCAAGTACCTCTAGAATTGTTACATGTAGAAGATGTTTTCTACCCAATCCAATATCATTATTATAAAAAAGTGTTATTCCACCCCAGTAAACCAATATATTATCTAGAATGGACCAATGACTTTATAGTTGGCAGTCTGCTTCTATGGAATCACCATTATCTTCTTTGAGGTGAGACCTTCAGGAATAAATGGTCTCTCTGCTCATACCACCAAGGCCACTGTCTTCAGTACACATTATACATATAAGGACTATGGGTAGTCTTCATTCTCTCCCAGATGATCTACACCTTTTCAATCATAGATTACACCAATTCTAGAACCATGAGTGCTTACTCACATAGATATATCCAAAATATTAGTGACTTTAAATATTAGATGTACAGAGTCTAAAATGGTTCCATACAGATGGTGTAAAAGTAGTTATTGTTATAATATAAATTCACTAAGTGATTCTGATCTCACCGACTATAGAAAACACTAACATGCATGGTTGTATAATGTCCTCTATAACATAAATTATCTTCTTAGTATGGTCAGCATTATGGTGGTGAAAAGTGATGCTCATATGAAACTGAGCCTCAAAGGGCTTATACCATACTCTCTATAACCATGACATGTACAATGAATCATGGTCTAAAATTATTGTTCTGGTATCTATGGGTAGTTATTCTATCTCATACACATAAAATTATCCCATGATCTATGTTGAATATTCACTATAAAATCTAGATAGTGAAAAAACATGTTGAGTCAGTCTATAGTCACCCATATGGAATCATGTCCTATAGACATCTATGGAAACATCGTCAAAAATTTCGTAGATATAACATACCAAATATACTCTGAAACCTCATGGTGTTGACGTATACTTTATAGAACATCGTACTCAATGTTCACCTATATACAAGTGATGATTCAATATAGAAGTTCTTGAATAAACTTCTTCACACCTAGCCACCATAATATATTTTTGTGGTCTTAGAACCAATTTTATAGAAATTTATGTACCACCAAATGGGATGTATGAAATAACCTCAACAACTTTTCATTTAATGCCACTAGTGACATTGTTCATCCCTTAAAATTGATGATATTATCCCCACCTTCAAAAATATATAAGGAGAACATCCATTTGATATATGAGAATTTAAGGCCTCACAATCAGTATCTCCATGTTGAACTTCTATAACATTCTTTAGAAGAAGTTTGGTAACAACCATAGACAATAAATTCATTACACCATCAATATTTTCCATAGATAACTATAGTGATGGTAACCACTCTAATTCGTTAGTCAAAAACTGGAATGAGGAACTTATATTGAGAGAATACATCATTATGTTTCACATCCTAGAAGGATATATTATCTTTATGTTATAATATTGGAGGGAAATTTTCCATTACTTATGTCTCATGTTATGATCCTTATAGGATAATATGTACTTGAGACTCTTATAATAATAATATATGATGAAGTTCTCACCGATGATGTAGTTTCACCACATTTTTAGGTTGATACCACCACTTAAAAGAACAATATAATGGTTTTCATAGTTATTATGATGTGGAATCAATTATTGGATCCCATATCCAATCAATTCATACATTTGTATCATTACCAAATAATGTTTGGTGCTTGAGGTATTGTTGACATACTCAACATCCTCCTATAGACATATCAAGATGGGAAACCTCTTAAATATCTACATAAAATCATTAAATTATTAGTTCAACACTCTGAACACATGAATGACTTACCATTCTGATTCAATGAATTCAAGGGTACTAATATCTCTAAGAAATAAATCCCAAATCTCTTTTATTTTCCTACCCAACAAATGATCATTTGTTCCTCTTTTATGATCTCTGGTGGCTCCCAGGCTAAAAAATCCTATACCATCTCTAGTTATACTTCTACACCACCATACTAGATGATAGGTCCGAAAAATTATACATCTCAAATATAGAACTAACACTATAATAAACATCCATAAATATTGTTCTCTCATAGGGTGTCCATGAAAATCCTTATGTGTCTCGTATATTCTTCCAAAGATGCCTATTAAAATAGGATATCATTAAGGACAAACACCACAAAAAAGTCTACAAAAGTCTTAATGATCTAGTTCATAATTCCCATGGACACTTATTAGGTTTCCATCATATTAAAAGGCATCACCATGTACTCATAATGCCCATAGTGACATAAAAATTCAGCCTTCTGTATATCCTCATCTGGTACTCAAATTTGATGATAGCTTGTTCTGAAGTCAATAATCGAGTACCATCTTTCCCCTATCTACTGGTCCAAGATAGATTTTATCCTCATTAGTGGATACTGGTTCCTAATGGTTACCTAGTTAAGGCATTGATAATCTGTGAACAACATCACTCTCCTTTCCACCTTCCTAGAAAACAACATTGGGACTACAGAGGGGGAAACACTGGGTTTAACAAATCCCTTCCTCTATAATTCAGCTTATTTCACCCTCATCTCATGAATCTCTTAGGGTTCTATCTAATATGATAGTATAGATATTTCTATTATCCCTATGTGTATTCTAGTTCATATTTCTATCTCTTGGTGGAGAGGTAATCCAAAAAATCCACTTAAAAGACATCCTCATACACTTCCACAAATCTATGATGAAAAAATATTAATGAATATACTATTCCAAGGGTTATACTATCCAAATATTGAGAAATAAAATATATAATCATATAAATATGTTCATCCTACTTTTCATGGGATTCCTTCTCCCCCAAGATAAAAAACATTGTCACATCACCACCCACACATCACATCCTCCTCCTGAAATAGTCAATATGGGAATGAACTATGGATATCCAATCCATAATCAAGATGATCTCATAAGGCATCATCGCTTCCAAAAATATATCCCATAAGAACATATCTCCTCTCAATGTTTTTTCATACAATTAGCCATAATGTGTAATCACTAAGTGGCCTCTTATAAGAGTATCAGTGCTCAAATATTGATCCCAACAATCCACCAAAATATATAATTATCAAACCAGATAAATTGGAGGAAATGATGATTTTTCACGTCTATATATTAGTACTGCAAGTAATGAACATAAAACACATATCAAACCTCAACTTATTGTGGGATCCATAACGAAATAATCCTCGACTGCCTCAAGTTGTCCTCATCCCTGACCATCAACTCCTAGAGCCTGGAATGACCACTTAGGGATGGTGTCAGAAGTCGATCAACCCTCCTACCACCTCATTCTACTCCACATTCTCCTTATCAATGAAAATGACACTTTAGACCTCCTATTTCTTACCACCATCTCTACCATGATTTTCCATTGAACATATCAAATTCATCTCTATGGAGGGATACATAATTCTGAGAATGATGGACATGTCCATCATAAGAGAAACACTTACTCTCTGAAGAATGATTAGATACATAGTGATAGACCAAAAATGCTAATCTCATGTCCCGAGATCTCCTCCTGAAGCGTCTCGCTTGACTACATCCATATGAATACCATCAACTACCAACTTCTGAGGTCTCAACTCTTGTGCACCCACAATGATGACAATAAAAATATATGAATTTTTATGAGGTATGGATCCATTAAATTGAAGTGTAATAATTTATTTTGGACCAATTTTTTTATTGAAGTGTAATAGAAGGTTTCAAGTGTATCAAGGAGTTTTTCAAAGCTCAGCAAACCAACCAGTTTCTCATGAGATTATCAAACACTATGTGACCCAGGTCACACTATTTCCCCCAATCATGAGAGACATTTCTAAGATGAGAAAGAGGATACAGAGTTTGATAAAAATTTGTGTCCATGGGAACATGATCAGGTAGTTGGTCTGCACTTTTTAATAGATCCACTAACAATAGTTAGAACATTTTTATTCATAAAGTGGGTCTTAACCATGTGTGGTACCTCCTACGATAGTGAGATGTGCATAGTTGATGCATAGTTTTGCAAACCATGAAGCCTAACTTTGTGACACTTATTTTTTCTTCAAAAGTTACAAATATTATAATAAATTATTTTAAACACACCCCACCTTTATTTTCCTCTTACATTAGACAAAACACTCTCCACCCTCTTATTTAAAGCTTTCTCTTTAGAAGTGAGCTAGGTTCTTAGATTTCTTCACCATCTTATGTCGGATTCGATCACTATTTATTACCTTGGAATACTCCATGTATTCTTCATAATCCTTTATCATAGTTAGTTTTTTTCTTCCTCTTGATGATGCTATTATGATGTAGGCTCATATTTAAAATTTTCAGGGAACTGTTCTTTACATATATTTTCTTATAATATAATCCAATATAATGGTCAATACTAGGAAAGTAGAGATTTATAGGCTTAATGTAGGTTTTCTATAACTTATCATTAAATTATCTCCATTTTTATATATTGTCACTATTGTGTGTAAGCCTTTTTCATTGTGTTTTCCCTATTACATTCATATCTAATGCTTATAATCATCATTCTTATATTATAGGGTTTGTTCTATTTATGTTCATCACACTGTTAGGGGTTGGAACGTGAACGCCTTCCAGCCCAAGTAGGATACACCCTTATTTTTGACATTAATAGCTATTTTGAATATATGAGATACTTTTTGGGTGTTCTATGACTTGGTATTATTAATTTTTTTAATTTAATTAATTATAAATTGGTAATGGTCCAAATCTATAGTTATCACATGACCCTTCTAAGATAAGTTTTCTAATTATTTAATGAAACATTTAATTTAAATGGAAATTATATTTTTTATCACTTAACTTATTAATTTGAAAATGAATTTTATATAGTTTAATTTCCTTATTTCTCCATTCCATTCTTATAAAATGTAATGGAATGAAAAAAATAATTGAATATGAAATTAAGGAAATAAATGGTTTCATTCCCTTGATTTAACTTGTCACACAATTAAGAAAGTATTGGGATGAACCAGTTGACATATAAAAAGGCATAGATATTACATGTACATAATTTATTAAGGATAATTATAAGGTTACTATTAAATATGAACATTTTTATTTTTTTAGGTTTGGTTAGACTTGATCCAACCATGGATTCCTAAGGGATTACATTGAGCACTTAAGTGATATCATTTTGATTCTAGGACCACGTTTCCAAGGGAATTACCCACCATATATCATGGTGCTTGTCTACAAGAAGATTCCCAACATATAATCATATGATCCCTCACTATTTTACCTATATTATGATTCCTTTCATATAATCCTTGTATCAAGATCAATTTCTTCAGACCTATAGCTCCATGGATTCTCCAAATTAGATCTAGTAATGAATTATTATAATCCTTTGATGATATTTTAAAACATGGATAGAACTATTATAGGGGAATTTTTTGAGTGATATTCCATGGATTACACTCAACCCCCTTATATAGTGATGCTTCAAGTTATTACTATGTTGGATTGACCCCTGATATTACAGGTGCCTTGGTTATTACCATGGATGTTCTTTAATTATATCATCAGTAAAGGATTGATTCTTACACAATGAATAATTTATTATTATTTTTATCATGATACATCATCAGTGATGTTATACCTGACATTACATACTCAAATAAAATGAACTAAAATGAATTATTTATATAGTTACATGTTATAAGACCTTTCTAGCCAAGGATTAAGCTGCTATTGGTTATATTTATATAATTTATTTAAAAATATGTATAACTTCACAGGAGCACTTGTATTTATAGAATGGATAGTATATATGAAATTGGTAATGAAAAAAGTAAGATGTATCTTACAACCTATCAGGGCCACCATTGGTGCTTGGGTATATTACATGTACGTAGGTCCTGTCAAAATAATGAATCATGTTTTAAAACCCTAATCATGAATTATTTATTATAATTAAGATATGTAGTCGAAAAAAGTTCCAATTATCATGATGATGGATATATTTTTGATTATTTTTTGTTCTATTTTTAGCATAGTTTTCTTACTTCCATGTTTCCCTATATTCTAGTTTTGTAGATGTATGAAAAGACCCAATAATCTTGCATATTTTTATGTTTCTAGATTCTGATTATTATTATTATTTTCTATTTCATGTTTTATTTATGTTTAGTTAATTTGAGTTACTCATTGATACCATTCTTTCCTTATGGAAGGTAACTCATCCAATCACTATAGAGACTGTTTCTTTTGTGCCATCTCTTTAAGTATCCTATTTATATTTATATGTTAAAAAATTTTAATTTTTCTCAACTCTAACATGAAGGAATAGACTCCCTAAAAACATACAGTGGCTTATATATTCTAGTTGGTAGTTTTTATCATATAAGGAGGTGCTCTTGGGGCCGTGTGGCCAACCGAGCCTGAGGAGCCTCTCAGGGGAACCATGGAATATGACATTATAAAGTTGTGTCAGGTCAGTTTTAGTAACATTTTTCTTATTATTTTGAGAATTTAGAAAAGATATTAGGAACTTCTTTGACTTGGTTATATGTTTTTCTTTGGATTATCTAACCAACGTTGGTTGTAAATACCATATTTCCTAGGAATGGGAAAATTCTATCTTATATTCATCTTTTTACATTTGATAAGATTTCACCATTGGGTGATGACCATGGAGTTTGGAATTTTATATTCATTATGGATATTGAAACAATGACATAATTATATTAAGGTAAGGTTAATTATTATATGCAACATTATAGGCACCATGAACTTACATGCCATGAATATGCCTTTACATATAGGTTAATTCCACTACATACATTTTCTATTTTTCTTGTGATTATGGAGTGATCCAGGATTGGTATATGTTCTTATGTTTCTAACATTATACTACTATGTTTGGTAATTATTTTTTATTGTATCATGATCCAAATAAATATTTTCTTCCTATATAAGTAAGAGGTGGAATTTTAAATAGCTTTTTTTCTTCCCACGTCATCTATGTATATCTGGTTTCATGAGAACATAATTAGTTTTGATTGACTAATTTTCATTTTCAATTCATGAGGGGTATATATCTTCATGGATTATAATGGGTAATTTACCTAGTCGAGTCATCATATATCAATCATTACATTCTGAGATGGAATATAGATGGGTTTGAATAAAATTAAATGGTCTTTATTTTAGTGATAAGCCATATGGTACCTTGTTCACTAGGAAAGAAAATTACTTTAATCCGACCCTAGTATATATAAATATGAAAATAAAAAAATAAACAGAAAATTTATATTTATAAAATTAAATGGTTTATAGTTAATTAGCATGAAAAAATCTATTGACACATCACCTAGTGGAACCCCAATAAATTAAACTTGAACTCTTATCCATTCATGTCCTCCATTGCTGGTATTCGGGGTCGTATACCTTGGGTAGTGGTCCCTTTTTCAAAAAAAAAAACAATTTCTAGTTCCTATAACTACTTGAAATCCTATTATCACAAGTGTTCATGACATTTGAATTGTTATGTCACCCTTACTTCCCCAGGTAGTGCAATAGGAGGGTTTCAATGACCACACTGCAAACATGATTGGATCGTAATTGAAATTTTTACTATTCAGAGTGACACAATAGTATTAACTTGTTTGGACCAGACTAGGCGATGGTGCTTATCATCATGAGATTTTACAAAATCTAATACATTCTTTGCATGTTTGTTCACAATAAGAACCTACTATGGTTGATCTGACTAATGAGTTCTGGAAGCAGCATCCTACCATCCTCTTAGAAGATGGCAGTCTGTAGGATAATGAGGCATGGATAGAGGTCACCCTATCAATATTTGAGAATATGGATATTCCATAAGATATGGCGGTTATAAATTATATCTATATACATAATAATTTGGCCAAACGTAAGTGGATTGTGATTTCTTAAGCTAGTCGATATCCGCGAATGGTTAAGGTGGACTTATAGGTTGCCTTTATGAATATATATTTCCTCAAAAACTGTGAGCTTACCAATTTTGAGATTCCATGCTCCTAGAGTCAGGTTTTATGTCTATAATAAACTACTTAGAGTGTTTTATTGAGTTACATCTCCTTGCACCACTTCTAGCAGTTGGTGTACTTTCACATTCTAGACACTTCATAGAAGGAATTAGGTATTTCATTCATACACATGTCACTATATTTATCCTACCTGCGTTTTCTATGTTCATTAATCATTCTCATATCACTGACCGTAACATGAGGGAGGTGATTGTTCTTGTAATATAGTTTCAGTGAAAAGGTAGGGAAATGGATATTCAATATGTATGAAGCATAGCCTAGAGGTTTCTCACCAGAGAAGTAGAAGTCAGAGAAACCACATGAGAATCCCCCTTTTAAACCATAAGTGTGGATGATTGTGGAATATGAAGTAATAGTGTGATATATACATGATTAAGTACCATTCTTGAGACCATATGGGAAATCGTAAAATAATTTTTTGGACCCCTCCATGTGCTTTCGGTGGAGGAAGAACGATCAGTTGATCCACGTTAGGAGAGGAGTTGGAGTAGCATCCATAAGATTGGTCGAGGAGTATGTCCTGGAAAAGGTAGCCAAAAAAATGATCATCAGAACTAGTAGAGAAGAACTTCCCATGGAAATACATATATATGATAAGGTCATCGTTCTGGCTAGTTGCATGAATTATAGCCAATAATAAAGGATCTAAGTGCATGGGATTTGATTGTATTAGGTACTATTATACTATCCTCCACTATTGTGTCTGATTTATTCTATATAGGTGCTTCACATTCCTTTATCTCTTTAGGGACCATGGAACTCCTCTGGCTCATAATTCTATTTTACAATGGTATTATAACATTAGACATAATGTTTGGAGTGTGGTAAGAGGACATATTCGAATATACGACCATCCCCGTTGAGGTAAGAAGTTTCCCCTTTTTATGGGACCTTTTAATACTTGAGATGACATGATTAGATTTCATTCATGGAATGGATTGGTTGGTTTCATTTAAGGACTATGTGGAATTCAATAAATGAAGCTTGTTGCATACATCACCATATTGTGGTAGTTTTCTCTACATGGTTGGGGTATGTCTAGTAGCCCAAGCGGCAATTGAAAGACCCAGAATCTAATTATTTTACTAGACCCAACACCTCTTGTTGGGGTTCACATAGGATTTTCACCAATAAGGAGGGTGGAACCTTTTTTGTATACATGGACTACTAATGGTTGAACAACCATATGATAATGAAAAAAGTATCTTCCACCTTTAAAAATGATCTCTTTGAAGAGCTCTGAGGACCAAAGGTATTCTCAAAGAGAAAACTAAGATCAAGTTACCATCGGGTTGTAGTCAGGCCATTCGAAATACCTTGTACAATTTTTTGTAGTTTTTATGGTCTTTATGAGTATCTTGTTTTTCCATCTAGGCTTACAAACATGGATATCATTTTCATGGCATTGATTGATAGTGTTTTCCACACCAATCTTGATTCCATAATCATGGTATCTATAGAAAATACATTTTTATATTCTTATATCCATAGAGACCATTATAGACATATTGAGATTGTTTTTTATATACTAATAGAGCATCGTAGTTATACCATGTTATCTAAGTTCCTCTTTTTGATTGAAAAAATTCACTTCTTTTGTCATATTATCTAACAATTGGGTGTTTAAGTTAAACTTGAGAATGTGAGAGTTATGGTATATTATGTATATCCCATGAATATTTTTTATATAAAAAGATTTATGGGGTTGGATGAATATTATTTGAGATTTTAAAAGGACTTATCACGCCCATCTACACCTCCTACTAGTCTTATAATGAAGTATGTTATGTTCTTGTGGTAAGAAGACTTTTCCTAGGTTATTCATGAATTGAAAGGACAGTTTTTTCATCATTTATTCTTATTCTCTCATATCCTATAAGAGGATATATAGTGTTATATAAAGCATCTAGCATCAAAATTGTATTAGTGATGATGTCGGAGGACAGAGTCATTGCATATATATCTTGGAAGTTGAATCCTCATGAGTAGAACTACCTATAAAATATCGTTGATCTAATAACGGTTGTACATGGCTTATGCTACTGGAGGATATATCTGATGGGTGAGAACATTTTGGTGTACATGGAACACAAGAGCCTCATATATATAATTACACTATGTGGTATGAATCTTAGGATGTTAATATGGTTCATATACCTTTATTCATTGGACATTGAGCATTCTTATATATATGGAAAATTGCAATGTGGTAGTAGATGCAATGATTCATAAAAATCTTGCACAAGTCATACATGAATCCATTGATTAATGGAAATTGATGTCCCTCATTTCAGATATTCATGAAGGGTTTCACGTGAGTAATGATTAGTCATATGTTACAGCATTGAGAATTACCTCTAACCTACTTTATTGGGTAAAAATTTTATTGTATTCATATCCCAAAGAATTATTTAAACAGGAGAGTATTTATAGTGAGGACCCACCTCTATATTGTTATTTTAATGGAGATGAAATCTTGGGTATAAATGGACATGCCTAGGTTCCTACATAATGAGAGAGTAACTAATGTAATATTCCTTCTTTTCATAGTATCTAGTTCATCATGGAATCACCAAGATCTATTGAGATATGTGATTCCATTATTAGTGTCCTCGGATAAAATTACATATATAATGTTATGTATCTAGTTTTTTCGCCTATGAAAATATGAGGATGAGGAACTAGATACCTAATGGCTTGTTACATCCATCTCCAATCCATGAATTGAAATAGTAAGATGTTGTTATAGATTTGGTTTCATATTTCTCAGGTTTCTTCAATGTAATGACACTTCGTGGATATTCAGGGATTATCTGAGGAATATATCCCACATCCTTCTTATTTAAGAGACTTTCATGGTTGATTATTTGGAATGATTTCATTCCCATGAGAACATATGACTACACGGAGTCCCTGGTGATGTAATTTCAAATATAGATTCTCATTTTACATCATGTTTCTAGTAGGGGTTACATAGTTCCATTTGTGCATAGGTTTTTATATGCATAGCATTTCACCCCCAGACTAAGTGCCATTCTAAATGAATGATACAGATGTTAGATGAAATTGATCAGGAACACATCCTTGATTTTCATGGGTTTTAGGATAATTATATATCTCTCTTTTTTAGTTCTCCTTAAATGATAGATTTTAGGAAATAATTCAGATGGATCCTTACAAGGCCTTGTATGGTAGGTTTTGTCTTTCACCATATGCTGGTTAGAGGTAAGAGAAGAAGCGCTACTGAAGACTCAAATAATTCATGACAATTTCACATAGGTTCATTTTATTAGTAATTTTATATCTACCACTCAATCTAGCCAAGAAATATTATTGCAATACTAGTTGAATAGAAGTGGATTTCTTGTTCATGGATCGTGGCTTTAAGCAGGTATCACCAAGAATTTTGAATTGATGGATATGGAGGCATGTGAAGCGGCCACTTAATTATGTCATGTTTTTTGACCTTCAGTATAGTGTTTGGCCAAGATCCTATCAGTTCCAACAGCCTCAGAGGTACTATTATATATTCAATGTCTTCTACCTTTCACACCTTCACCATTATCAGGCTAACCAATCTCATTCTTTTGATCCCAAGGAGGTTGATTTGGATACTAATACTTCTTTTGAGGACTGTTCTATATGGATTACTGACCATATAATGAAGGATATTCTTGGTCATTCTATACCTTTAGTATAGATTCAATAGAACCACATGCATGTAAAGGATGAGACATGGGAGAGGAAGGTGTACTTATGTTTCGAGTGGTCAGAGTTATGCTTATGCAGTGTTTCATTTCCCTTTGAAGGTAAACTCAAGGACTAGTTCTATTAAGTGGTTTTGACTATAAGAACCTATTTTTTCTATGAGTTATATAACCTTTAATTTTAATTTTTTTTACCTATTTTGGATGATTAATGATGAAAAAATGTTTTATGTTTGTATGTGGCTTGTTTGATGCTCAAAACCCAAGGCTGTGGAAGAGACTACCACATATCATGGTCAGTGGATTTCATGCAACCACACCTACATGGGTTCAACTAAACATGTGGGGAATTTTATAGCGGAGGAGTAGGACAAACGGTTTTAGGAAACCATGTAGATAGTTGCACACACCGTAAAATTCCTCTACAGTTTTTAGCAAATCCACTTAAAATAGTTGTTGCATAGTTTCTAAGACTACATTTCATTACAATGTGACGTCCCTCCTAAGGTAGTGATATGGGCATGATTGGTGCACTGTTTGGCTAACCATGTGTCCAGAACATGCGACCCCTAATTTCGGGGGTAAAATTACAAAATTTTCAAAAAATTATTTTAAATATACCTCTCTTTTCTTTCTCTCTTCTAGTGGAAAGAACACTCTCCTCCCCCTCATTGGAATGATTCCCCTTGAATTAGATCTAGGTTCTTATATGGATTCCTCATCTAATGTCTGATTCAATAATAATTGGTCTTGTCGGATTCATCATTGTAATCTCTACAGTCATTTATTTTAGTCTGTCATTTTTCTTCCTCTCAGAGATTCTATATTGATTCTTTAATCCATTTATGTCTAATCTAGGCTAAACTGAGGTCAGATACTAGATTAGGATAGTTTTATAGGATCGATTTATGTGGTCTATAACTTATCCCACATGACTCTTAGTTTTTTTGGTCTTTTTCTATTGTGTTCATGTCAATTTTATTAGTTATTTGCTATTAAATTCATATTCTATGATAATATGCATCGGGGTCATACTCTAGAGCATGTTTTATATATGATCATCACCTTATTGGAGGTTGTAACATCAACTCCTATCACCCAAAGTAGGTTAATCCATTATATATACCATTAGTTGCTTGTAATGACAATATACGTCATTTTTCGGGTGTGTTATGGATTGAAAATATTAAAGATAAGTTTTTTAATTAAATAAGGTGTGAATTGGTAATGGATAAAATGTATAGTTATCACTTCACCCTTCTAACATAAGTGATAAATAAATAAATAAATATTTTTAAACGTAAATGGAAACTAAATTATATATATCAATTAGACTAGTAAGATGTAATTGTGTTTTTTTTGGTTGCATGTTCTTAGCTTGACATTCCATGATTATGAAAAGTAAAGTATCCAAATAATATAATATAGAAATAAATTTGAAACTTTTTCATGTCCTTGATATATTATATCACACTAATGAAATGTAATGGAACAAACCAATTGACTTATTAAAAGGCATTAGTATTACATGTCTTAAAAAATTATTTATATGTATTAGGATCCTATTTCATATGGATAATTTAATTATTACAGGAGTTTTTAGACATGATACATCCTTGAATTCCAAATGGAATAAATTGAGAACTCAAAATATGACATTCTGATTCAACAGATTGGTTTCTAAGGAAGTCACCCACACTAGAACATGGACCATTTAAACTTGTGGATGACCATCATGATTTATTATCATACATTCACTATCTTATGGATATTTGGATGACTTGGAAAGACTCTTTCGATCCAGGTTGATACTTTCTAAAATAAGGCACCACGAATCCACCTCATTGGGCCAAGTCATTCTCATGTCTTTTTACATTGTATGAGATCTATTGACATGGTAAGAACTATAATAGTGGAATGCATAGGGTTATTCTCCATGGATTACACTCAGACCCCTTATAGCCATGCTTCATGTTGTTACTGAGTTGGATTTACCCATGTGGTCAAGGATTCTTTGGTTATTTATATGGATCCTATTTCATTTTTATCATCGTTACAGGATGTATTTTTAAACCCGGGACCCTTTATTACTGTTATTGTCATGAAGCATTAACAGTTTTGTTATAATTCATGTGATTTATTCATATAAACTGTACTAAAATTATTTTATTAAATGATTACATATTTAGATACATTTATATTTGAGGCTGAAGGAGGTGTTTGTTATCTTTTAGTATTTCTTTAATTATATATATACCTACACACTATTTGCTCAATTCATTGATGGGATGCTATATACGATATAGGTGGTGGCCTACTATGATTTATGTCACACCCTCTCTAGGCTGCCAATGGAACCCAGGAAGATTTTATGTAAGTAGGTCTAGATACGGGTAAGTATCAAGGATTGGACACCAAATCCAAATTTACTAAATTGTATAGAGATGGGTATCCAATTATTGAGCCAGTTCTCAGTATTATAGATTGTTTTTTATTCTTTTTTTCTCTATTTTATAGAAAATATTGCATGATACTATGTATACATGTTTTATAGTTTTTAAGACACATAACAGGACATGGAAGTTGTGTATGTGATTAAGTCTCGGATTTCTATGTAATATTATTATTTGTTCCCTAGTTCTTTATGTATGATTTAGCTGAGTTGTTCATTGATATAATAATTCCAGATGGTGAGTTACCTTTCCAGTTGTTTTAGTGTTTTTTTCTATTGTGCCATCTACTTATATATTCTCCCTATATATATATGTTCTTATATATTTGATGTGCTCCACTCTAACATGAGGGAGTATTCTTCCCATGGACACACCCTAGTCCCCCTCTACTATTCATCAAAAACTGGAGTATAGGGAGGCATGTTTGTGTCCATGTGGTCAACTAAGATCAGGGAACATCTAAGTTTAACTATGGTTTATGTAACGCCCCGACCCCAGCTACCCAGAGTCGGTGCATTAATTACATAACATTGGCATGATCATGAGAAAGATCAAGTCTCGAAAGACCGATTAGTTTAGTAGCCTTGGAATAACTAGATACATCCATAAATTTTTACATTATATCATAAAAAAACATCTTGTCTTCATATCCCCTTATACTATCCCTGCAGGTCATTCATAAATTACTTCTTCATAATCCTAGAAAAAAATAAAACATTGAAAGGGGTGAGCTCGGATGCTCAGTAAGGATAACATTATAGCAAAAGCTTTCATAAATAAGCATAAACACTTAAGGCAATGAATTTCTAAAACAAGAGCCTTTTAAACTTGAACTTCATCATAAAATGGCAAAGGTAAAATGAAATAATGCCATTTACGTACTCACATGGATATTCTACTAGTCGAATGATCACATGCAATATCAATAACCACTTTCATAATGATGGAATGCATAATTCCAGACTATCATAACCACATAGCCAAGGCCTCGTGCCAAGACTACAAATAAGATTTTGCCAAGGCCTTGTGCCAAGACACTAGTTTGTCTCATGAGACCTACCGATGCATCGAGGAGCTATAGCGGGCTCCACCCGTCAGTTATTAAGTCCAATGCATTCCCATATGAAAATGTTTAAACATAACGTAAACACTCGTATTAAACTAGCATACGAAATGTCAATACTTTCACCACAAACCATGAATGGTATAAAAATAGCACATCCACAGTCAAACATAATTCATTCGATACAATATGGAAGATTGTATTGTATCACATTAACCTCAATCAATAATAATGAAGGATGTTGACATAGATGAAAATAATCATCAAAACTATTTGAGAGAAATATCCCCCTTTTCTTGAAAACATTTAAAAGTCACACTATTTGTCAAGAAGCCGTTTAAAAGTATATTTTTGAATCAAAGTGTCCCATACCACTTTGAAACTTTTAAAAGGAGTTTTAATTTTAAAACTTTAATGTCCATATAAAAAAATCCTTAAAACCATTTTTAAAATATGGACATTAATGAGCATGATTTAGAAGAAAATTCTTTAAAACATTTTAAAATGGTATTTTGGTTAGAGTTTCTAACCAAAAGAGAGACACTTGAATACAAATAATTGAGGTAATCAAAACATTGTAATATTATGAGAATAAAGGAATTCATGATATACTATGTCAAAGTACATTATATACACCACATAAAAGTGAATTGGTGTATATCAACAAAGAAGTCTCAATGGATTGTAAGTTGAGATGAAATCTCTCATAAAGACCATATCCTTAGGTTAAGGATAAATCAACAACATAATTATGTGTGAAAAATATAAATACACTAAATATGATTGGATATTCAGTGTAAAACAATCAAAGTATATTCACACATATTCCTGTAAAAACAACACCAACGAATTGGATGTTTAACTCAACAAATGGTGAAAGAGTTAAAATTACTCTTATCAAATTCATATCAATGACTTGAGAATTTCCAATGGAGTGATTATGTGTATCAAAAGTATATCCACAGGAAGGGGAGTGGAAATTATTACATAATCAAATGAGTAGTGATTCCACACATAATCTTGGGGTAATATAATCAATGAAATATGAGTAAAGCCAAATGAGTGGAAATTGAAATCTCAAATTCCCTTATTGATTAGGTAACTTAAGAAACAAACAACCATGAAAGAAAGATCATACCATGATTATGTAAATACCTATAAAATAAAGTATATTACACAATGAATACAATCATGGATAGTACACATACACCACATGCAATAATTAAGTGGTGATCAATGGAATTCTCACGGAATTAAAAGTGAGACAAGAAACCCCTTACCACGTTAATCAACTGAGTCGCATGGCCAAAAGTTAATAACCACCAAATGATTTACAGAATAACATGAATATAAAGTGAATCATGATAATATATATCAAATGTAAGTACACAATACACCACTTTCAATAATTTAGTAGCGAACAATGGAAATCTCACGGAATTGAAAGTGAGATAAGAGAATCCCTTACATTGTACTTTTTCCTTGGTCGATGGTAGGTTTACCTCCTGTATAATGGTGGAATAATTGTTATTGAATAATAAAAGAATCATTTACTTTAATATGATATCATATATGATCTTTTATCATTGATTTGTTAATAATATTTTAGAATTATCGTCATTTCGGGTGTTAACGGGTTCATTTTACTTTATATTCTTTGTTATGTGAGACATATTCGTTATTAATGGGATGTATATTATTCATATCCAGAATGGTATCATGTTCTTAAACATCATTTTTAAATCATCAAATGATAATTATACTTGAATGGATACGATGGAGAATGAATCTCATCGTGTTCATGGAGACGGTAGTCCGTACGTACACACGAACGCTACTTCCATTTAATTTTTATTTTAAAAGAATCGAATCCAAATTATACATAGGTATATTACTATTCCAGTATAATATAATATTTTATATATGTTACTTAAGTTCATTTACACCATCCTTTATACGTTCCATGTGTGGTATGAACGAGTCATATCATTTTAAGGGGGCGGTAGTCCGCACTTCCTCAAATGAAATTATCGTATGTATATACAACATGAAACGAATAATGGTATGAAATAAAATGGAATTACAGAAGCTTATATATAAAATATATATCATTAATATCATATTTAATTACAGTGCCATCCTAATGGGCACCATGAGAGGCGGTAAGATGTATTTGAACAATCATCGTTTCGTGAGGCGTTAGTTTGCCATCCACAGAAACATTATGTTCATCATCCATTAGATGGAGTTGTGTGAATGTGTAGTTTGAATCCTTATTATAAAAACATCCTAGTATATTGAGGATACTGTTGTTGTTACAAAAGAAGGGAAATAAAAAGATTTTGGGGGTTGGAGAAGCAAAATAAATAAAAATACTTTAAGAGAAATTGTTACCTTTAATTTAGGTAACTCACTTTGGTTGGAACCAAAGGACTTCTTGAAATGATTTCTGCCTAAGGGGAAGCTTCAAGGAGGAGGAGAGGGATTTGGGGAGCTTAGTTGGGCAGAGTTTGGACGAGCCAAGTGGCTTGAGAGGTGTGAGGAATGAGTAGAAGTGGTCTCCTTTTATAAGGGAGAGGAGGGGCTCTTTAGGAAAGAGTGAAAGTATTACTTTATAATATAATTATATTCGGTTTATAATGGTCCAAAAATCATTGAGGTCGAAGATAAGATGACTCATATTCTAAATAACATCAACCAATAAGAATTGGACAGGTTTTAGATAATATTTTAATCATTATAATCTTATTTATTTAAATGATTTATTAATGAGGTAAACATTGCATCATTATTGTGTCATTAATAATTTAAATTATTTGATGTCTAAAAATTATAAATAAAATATCATTATGTAGGAAATCTTTTTATCTTTCTAATTAATATTTATAATCGAAAATCCAACATGTATAACCCTATGTAAAAATTGTTCTTCTAAAAGATGTAAGCTTATGCCATTTTTATTTTTATTTGAACTTTATTAATATAAAGTGTCATTATCACTTACAAGTGGATCAATGGGGTCCCAAAATTGACCCAAAGATGCCCATGGTCGACCATGTATCAACCAATAGGGTTAAGACACGTTTTAGGGTAATTTAGTATTATTATAATATTATTTTTTAACCCATATTTACCGGATTTACCCTTAACCATGGTAAATAAAATATTTACCGCAGTAATTATTCAAAATGTCTAAAAATAAAAGTTACCTATTTACACAATTTGAACATCCTGATTCCAAATATGGAATCCATTTTTCTAAATTCAAAACACAGAAGTGGCAGAAATTAATTTAAAATTAATTCCCGCTGTCAAAACAAAAAGCGTGTTTTTAAGAGATAATAACTATCAAAAGATTGACACTTGTTTATGTTCGGTTTAATTGTAAAATTATGTCCAATGACCAAAATTATATTAAATGGTAAAAATATATTCTAAATATACTTTAAAACCACTCAAATTCATAATTTATCACTATTAATTATTTTGATTAAAAAAGTTGTTTTTAATTAAAATTTAGTAATTTTTACTATTCATCAAAATATGAAAGTTATCCGAAAAGTACCAAAATTTCACCTTAGGCTAAATTTGATATTCCGAATCCAAAAATGAAGTCCATTTTGAAATATAAAATATATATAATTTCAAAAAATTAAGTATTACTATTCATAACGGCTAGTTTGATCGGTTGTGGTGTGTGTTAAAACTCGAAGTTGCGTACAACACACGCTACTGTTTTATTCAAAGGAAAGCGTACCGTGGAAGCTTGGGATGTTTTATTTTAAATTTTTTTGATGTCCCCATGTAGTCAAAAAGTTTAAAATATTTTATTTAAAAAGGGTTTACTATTAAAAGTTGGTAAAACTACAATACTGAAGATGAATTTGTTCTTACATTATGTCTAAGAAACTCATAATATGGATTCTAAAATTATAAGGATTATATAAAGCTTAAAATTTAGTTAATACTATTCATAACCTTTTTTGAACGGCTTGTTTCGTAAGTCATGGTGCGCTTGAACTCGGTGTTGCGTGTAGTGCAAGTTATTGAATTATTTTGAAGAAATAACACACTATGAAATCTTGGGGTGTTACATTCTCCCCTCCTTCAATAAATTGCATCCTTGCAATTTGAAATTGTTCTTCGAAAATAAAAGGTTGAAAATAGAAAATATATTTGTGGGAAAACCCACATCGGAAATTGGTTTACTAAAATTTAGTCTTAATATGAGGAAAAGAGAAATGAAAGGGTCACCACCAAATTATGATCTCGATTAGGAGAACATTGGTGGCAATTAGAGACATATAATTGGAGGAAAAACGTAAATATTTATAGGTAGTGGTTGAGGTCATCAATCACAAACAAGTATAAAATTGAGGTCCTTAAACTCATCAATCTATGATGATTTGAAGTACCATCGGTTCAACAAAATATAGGGTATTGGGATCACACATTTTTGACATTTCAAAATATCTTAGTTGAAATCCCACATAAAAAAATGAATTAATGAGGCCTCTATTTAAAATAAAGAGTGGAAAGTATGAAGATTACCGAAATTAACACATACTAGGGTTCCATGTAGGAAAATATGGATATGGAGGAGAAATCTAACCATCAATTATCTGATGGAGAGTGGTAGAGAACATGGCTATGAATAGGCCAACAATCCCAAAGCCATAAATTAGTGATGATTTAAGGTACCATCTAGGACAACATTTTTTTTTAAAGTTACATTACATAAGGAAGAGGAATTCATTTATGATATTGACTAAGAACATTATGAGATATACTTAAATTTTAAGTAGATTTTCATTCTTTAATAAATTTCCACCACTAACTCAATTTTTTTTTAAACGATGAGTATTCAAGAAGACTTGGTCACACTGGGAGAGCTAGAATAAACTTCTATAGAATCACATGATCCATGAAGGATAAACCATATATTTACATTGTCTTTGAAGATTAATCAAAACCAAAATGGTTAGTGAATGATCTAATGATCCCCCAAAAGGATATTCATTGAGATAAATATGCACTAATCTTAATTTCTAAAATTAAACCAACAATACCCCAAAGTTAAATAGATACCATTCAATAACCAATTGTCCTTAAAATCCTTTAATATAATCCAAACTAATATTGAAACCCAAAACATAGAAGAATTTGATTTTGTAGTCTCCCATGTTACATTGTATCTCCAAATTACATCAAATACTCTTAAAGTCACATACTTAAATGTAATCAACATCATCACATATTCTCTGTTATAGGTTAATCATTTCCATAAATAACCCAAATCACTATAAATCAACAATAAAAATGTAGATAAAAATCCACCATTACTCTACAAATGAAACCTCATTGTATTCTATTTTCCTTGGGCATATAGTGTTCATAACAAAATGAACATCTTCCAAAATAACATTTATCACTTAATCACGAAATCATTTTCCTATACCAAGGGTATTCATTTGATAAAACATAAGAACCCAAATCATCTTATTATTGATCAATAAAATCATTTAACAAAAAAAATAGTCATACTAACCAGGGACTTCACGTAGTCCAGTGGTAGGCGATAAATCCCAATCGCACTTTGGTTGTGGGTTCGATTCCCACAGCTTTGTCCGACGCGACGGGTTGTCACACGGTCTACGTGTTGTCCTTTTTCAAAACTATATTTTATAATATTACCAAAATGAGATAAATTCCTAAAAATAACATAATTTAACCACAAATGTTATATCATACTTTGAATTTTCATCCCAAATTATAATAACTTATCATTTTCTCAAACCCCAATGATCATATAAAACCAAATGGTTATTTATACCTATATCCACAAGAGAAGAGAAAATTCTTCCTCAAATATCATTCTCACATGGCAAACTGCGGGGTTACAAATACAAGAGAAAATTATTCCAATGTAAACCCATCAACAAGTAGTGATAATTTTTCTCCAACCATTTATTTCCACATAGCTTCTTCTTTGACCAAGAAAATATCCTATAGAATAGGACATTCACTCGGGTAATGGCCAGGTCCCCTACATTTACGGCAAATGACTGTAAATGGACTCTTGGGACCATTTTTATCTTCTTCCATAGTACTCTTCATTTTTCTTCGGCAATTCTTCACTTTATGTCCTTCCTTCCCGCACGTAAAACATTTCGTTGTCCCATTGAGACACTTTCCTGGGTGTCTCTTTCCACAATTCCTGCATGATGAAAATTGATGTTTCTTTTCTCCATGGTCTCCATTGCTGGAGATCTTATCATTTATCACCTTTCTCTTCCTTGTTGAGTCTGGGAGTTGGTTAATATATATGTTGTTGATCATATTTTTGGAAAACTGATTTGGCATAAAGACGATATCTTTTACGCCTATCAACATTCCATTTTGTTGGTCATTGCCACCACTGTTCCCAACTTGTACATCATTCTCAAAGTCACTATGACTTCCTTGGAATCCAGCCATTGACTAAAACCAGAAAGCATTGTGTGAGTAATAGTAGTCGTAAAATCATTTAGAGATTAAAATGTCACTATATTCTCAATTTGAAACATATTAGGATTAACCAAGGTCATTTACTCTCATCTTATGTATATATTACTTAAATCGGTTTGTAAAGAAAATGTAAATTATCCTAAGCATATCCCCCGGGAGTGTCGTAACCAAGAGTGCAGAAAGGCCCGTTGTCGTGCACCAGTTCCCGTTCGAGTCTATCTCAAAGCGGTGTTTTCGGGTTTTACCCCTAGGTACATCTGTGCCAGAGCCGCCTCTACCTGCTCGTATCCAGACAGGGATGTATTGCTCGGAAAACTCACAAAATCTCTACAATACCAAAATTCTAGGATGTTCTTTTATACTAATCCTCAAAGTTCATCTTAGGTCTACGTGCTCTAATCAGAGTTTATCTAAATCTAGCTACCAAGGTTTGTACTAAACTTTCTCTGATACCAACTGTAACGCCCCGACCCCAGCTACCCAGAGTCGGTGCATTAATTACATAACATTGGCATGATCATGAGAAAGATCAAGTCTCGAAAGACCGATTAGTTTAGTAGCCTTGGAATAACTAGATACATCCATATATTTTTACATTATATCATTAAAAAAACATCTTGTCTTCATATCCCCTTATACTATCCCTGCAGGTCATTCATAAATTACTTCTTCATAATCCTGGAAAAAAATAAAACATTGAAAGGGGTGAGCTCGGATGCTCAGTAAGGATAACATTATAGCAGAAGCTTTCATAAATAAGCATAAACACTTAAGGCAATGAATTTCTAAAACAAGAGCCTTTTAAACTTGAACTTCAGCATAAAATGGCAAAGGTAAAATGAAATAATGCAATTTACTTACTCACATGGATATTCTACTAGTCGAATGATCACATGCAATATCAATAACCACTTTCATAATGATGGAATGCATAATGCCAGACTATCATAACCACATAGCCAAGGCCTCGTGCCAAGACTACAAATAAGATTTTGCCAAGGCCTTGTGCCAAGACACTAGTTTGTCTCATGAGACCTACCGATGCATCGAGGAGCTATAGCGGGCTCCACCCATCACTTATTAAGTCCAATGCATTCCCATATGAAAAGGTTTAAACATAACGTAAACACTCGTATTAAACTAGCATACGAAATGTCAATACTTTCACCACAAACCATGAATGGTATAAAAATAGCACATCCACAGTCAAACATAATTCATTCGATACAATATGGAAGATTGTATTGTATCACATTAACCTCAATCAATAATAATGAAGTATGTTGACATAGATGAAAATAATCATCAAAACTATTTGAGAGAAATATCCACCTTTTCTTGAAAACAATTAAAAGTCACACTATTTGTCAAGAAGCCGTTTAAAAGTATATTTTTGAATCAAAGTGTCCCATACCACTTTGAAACTTTTAAAAGGAGTTTTAATTTTAAAACTTTAATGTCCATATAAATAAATCCTTAAAACCATTTTTAAAATATGGACATTAATGAGCATGATTTAGAAGAATAATTCTTTAAAACATTTTAAAATGGTATTTTGGTTAGAGTTTCTAACCAAAAGAGAGACACTTGAATACAAATAATTGAGGTAATCAAAACATTGTAATATTATGAGAATAAAGGAATTCATGATATACTATGTCAAAGTACATTATATACACCACATAAAAGTGAATTGGTGTATATCAACAAAGAAGTCTCAATGGATTGTAAGTTGAGATGAAATCTCTCATAAAGACCATATCCTTAGGTTAAGGATAAATCAACAACATAATTATGTGTGAAAAATATAAATACACTAAATATGATTGGATATTCAGTGTAAAACAATCAATGTATATTCACACATATTCCTGTAAAAACAACACCAACGAATTGGATGTTTAACTCAACAAATGGTGAAAGAGTTAAAATTACTCTTATCAAATTCATATCAATGACTTGAGAATTTCCAATGGAGTGATTATGTGTATCAAAAGTATATCCACGGGAAGGGGAGTGGAAATTATGACATAATCAAATGAATAGTGATTCCACACATAATATTGGGGTAATATAATCAATGAAATATGAGTAAAGCCAAATGAGTGGAAATTGAAATCTCAAATTCCCTTATTGATTAGGTAACTTAAGAAACAAACACCCATGAAAGAAAGATCATACCATGATTATGTAAATACCCATAAAATAAAGTATATTACACAATGAATACAATCATGGATAGTACACATACACCACATGCAATAATTAAGTGGTGATCAATGGAATTCTCACGGAATTAAAAGTGAGACAAGAAACCCCTTACCACGTTAATCAACTGACTCGCATGGCCAAAAGTTAATAATCACCAAATGATTTACAGAATAACATGAATATAAAGTGAATCCTGATAATATATATCAAATGGAAGTACACAATACACCACTTTCAATAATTTAGTAGCGAACAATGGAAATCTCACGGAATTGAAAGTGAGATAAGAGAATCCCTTACATTGTACTTTTTCCTTGGTCGATGGTAGGTTTACCTCCTGTATAATGGTGGAATAATTGTTATTGAATAATAAAAGAATCATTTACTTTAATATGATATCATATATGATCTTTTATCATTGATTTGTTAATAATATTTTAGAATTATCGTCATTTCGGGTGTTAACGGGTTCATTTTACTTTATATTCTTTGTTATGTGAGACATATTCGTTATTAATGGGATGTATATTATTCATATCCAGAATGGTATCATGTTCTTAAACATCATTTTTAAATCATAAAATGATAATTATACTTGAATGGATACGATGGAGAATGAATCTCATCGCGTTCGTGGAGACGGTAGTCCGTACGTACACACGAACGCTACTTCCATTTAATTTTTATTTTAAAAGAATCGAATCCAAATTATACATAGGTATATTACTATTCCAGTATAATATAATATTTTATATATGTTACTTAAGTTCATTTACACCATCCTTTATACGTTCCATGTGTGGTATGAACGAGTCATATCATTTTAAGGGGGCGGTAGTCCGCACTTCCTCAAATGAAATTATCGTATGTATATACAACATGAAACGAATAATGGTATGAAATAAAATGGAATTACAGAAGCTTATATATAAAATATATATCATTAATATCATATTTAATTACAGTGCCATCCTAATGGCCACCATGAGAGGCGGTAAGATGTATTTGAACAATCATCGTTTCGTGAGGTGTTAGTTTGCCATCCACAGAAACATTATGTTCATCATCCATTAGATGGAGTTGTGTGAATGTGTAGTTTGAATCCTTCTTATAACAACATCCTAGTATATTGAGGATACTGTTGTTGTTACAAAAGAAGGTAAATAAAAATATTTTGGGGGTTGGAGAAGCAAAATAAATGAAAATACTTTAAGAGAAATTGTTACCTTTAATTTAGGTAACTCACTTTGGTTGGAACCAAAGGACTTGTTGAAATGATTTCTGCCTAAGGGGAAGCTTCAAGGAGGAGGAGAGGGATTTGGGGAGCTTAGTTGGGCAGAGTTTGGACGATCCATGTGGCTTGAGAGGTGTGAGGAATGAGTAGAAGTGGTCTCCTTTTATAAGGGAGAGGAGGGGCTCTTTAGGAAAGAGTGAAAGTATTACTTTATAATATAATTATATTCGGTTTATAATGGTCCAAAAATCATTGAGGTCGAAGATAAGATGACTAATATTCTAAATAACATCAACCAATAAGAATTGGACAGGTTTTAGATAATATTTTAATCATTATAATCTTATTTATTTAAATGATTTATTAATGAGGTAAACATTGCATCATTATTGTGTCATTAATAATTTAAATTATTTGATGTCTAAAAATTATAAATAAAATATCATTATGTAGGAAATCTTTTTAGCTTTCTAATGAATATTTATAATCGAAAATCCAACATGTATAACCCTATGTAAAAATTGTTCTTCTAAAAGATGTAAGCTTATGCCATTTTTATTTTTATTTTAACTTTATTAATATAAAGTGTCATTATCACTTACAAGTGGATCAATGGGGTCCCAAAATTGACCCAAAGATGCCCATGGTCGACCATGTATCAACCAATAGGGTTAAGACACGTTTTAGGGTAATTTAGTATTATTATAATATTATTTTTTAACCCTTATTTACCGGATTTACCCTTAACCATGGTAAATAAAATATTTACCGCAGTAATTATTCAAAATGTCTAAAAATAAAAGTTACCTATTTACACAATTTGAACATCCTGATTCCAAATATGGAATCCATTTTTCTAAATTCAAAACACAAAATTGGTAGAAATTAATTTAAAATTAATTCCCGCTGTCAAAACAAAAAGCGTGTTTTTAAGAGATAATAACTATCAAAAGATTGACACTTGTTTATGTTCGGTTTAATTGTAAAATTATGTCCAATGACCAAAATTATATTAAATGGTAAAAATATATTCTAAATATACTTTAAAACCACTCAAATTCATAATTTATCACTATTAATTATTTTGATTAAAAAAGTTGTTTTTAATTAAAATTTAGTAATTTTTACTATTCATCAAAATATGAAAGTTATCCGAAAAGTACCAAAATTTCACCTTAGGCTAAATTTGATATTCCAAATCCAAAAATGAAGTCCATTTTGAAATATAAAATATATATAATTTCAAAAAATTAAGTATTACTATTCATAACGGCTAGTTTGATCGGTTGTGGTGTGTGTTAAAACTCGAAGTTGCGTACAACACACGCTACTGTTTTATTCAAAGGAAAGCGTACCGTGGAAGTTTGGGATGTTTTATTTTATATTTTTTTTATGTCCCCATGTAGTCAAAAAGTTTAAAATATTTTATTTAAAAAGGGTTTACTATTAAAAGTTGGTAAAACTACAATACTGAAGATGAATTTGTTCTTACATTATGTCTAAGAAACTCATAATATGGATTCTAAAATTATAAGGATTATATAAAGTTTAAAATTTAGTTAATACTATTCATAACCTTTTTTGAACGGCTTGTTTGGTAAGTCATGGTGCGCTTGAACTCGGTGTTGCGTGTAGTGCAAGTTATTGAATTATTTTGAAGAAATAACACACTATGAAATCTTGGGGTGTTACAGTTTAGGATATCACAAGAAACCTCTATACATTTCATCTCTGCTAAGAATCATCCACTATTAAAACTCCATCATAAACTTTGGCATTGGTTTGAATGAGAAGCGATATAATTTATGTAATAATTCTACATAATAGGCCCTGGTTGAAGGTTAATTACTATTAGAATATCTCTCACACCATATCTAGAGAGTATCATGATATGTGAGTGAACCTCATCAAGTATTTTCCCATTTTCATACTACCATTATATAAATACCGAATCGTATAGATGTGTACTGATTATAATGTGTCCACATAGGACACCTCTATAAAATAATTATCAAAGTATGACTGTGGGAGAATGGTCTCATTGTGTGACTAAGTCATCAGACAGCACCATATCTTAGAGGATCCATGAAGAAGAATTTATTCTAGGACACCCATCTAATCCATAGGTTTCCTCGTAAATTAGAAACATCGGGTGACTCCTCTAGAAAGTCCTTATCTACTTAAGGGTATTTTTCACCTTAATTCCTGGGCGGTCACTACCTATGAATCTCATTGACCGAAATCATGTTTTGAATAACCTTTATCTAAACTATACACATGAAATACTACTCAATGTGGGGTGAACTAACTAGAAAAACTCTCAAATATAACACCTCATATACAAGATCATATACTGATGCATCCTCACATAGTGGATCATCCATGGGATCATGCGGTAAAATCTTTGTTTTATATCATCATAGAGAAGTCTTGAAATAAACAAGATCCACCGTGGTCAATGTATTTATATAGGGGGATTACACCAGAAGGATATGAAAACCATTACCCATTTTTATATGATACATGTACAAATTTCCTTCCTCTGACCAATCCCTATATGTTATGAGGTAACAAAAAGGTTATCAGTATTCTATTGAATGGATACATCAATCTCCACCCACAAACTAGTGTCCTTATCTAGAAAGGATTACATGAAACACTTAAAAAAATTCTATAAATCTCAATCCAAACCCTACAACTTCAAAATATCCATTGTTATGTCCAATATAATAACTGAGTATTTTGAAACCACTATGTAACAACCCTTCCCACCAGGGACCACAAGGAAAGAAATAACCAGAGTGTGAATACCACATGAAATCTACTAATAGAATAGAGTCTAGTGACTAGTGTTGGGAAGGAATGTGAGACACATGTGAGGTATTTGTCCAAATCTGCCTATATGCACCCACACATCTCCAAGTAAATACATTTCTAAAATTAAAAAAATTGATACAAATTCATCTATAAAATTTATATCCCATAATCATATTATGAAAAGAGTACATGAACTAATAAATCAAAAATACCATCCCACCCAAAAAATGAAAAAGAGCCCAATCTTTTAAGAAGTAGGGGATACTAACAAGTGAAATACCGATAGGAGTCATGGTCTTCCTATCCCAATACTAATCTTTTTCTACTCATGTTCCTTGCAGTACATCATTAAATGGTTTTTCATAATCATATGATATTAATTGTGTTGGAATCAAGAGTATTAATCTCATTAATACATAGGTATTTCATTCAATATATGATACATAATTATAATAAAAAAGATTCATATATAAACATAATAGAAAACTGTTCTCAATAGATCTCAACCAAACTTCTAGCTATAGTATTTTTCCATGAGGATTTATGGTAATTCTTTTATAGGGGAATCCACTACATAAGGCATGTTTTCACACATGGAATATTCTAATATTTCTTTCTCATTGGTTATCTCCATAGAAAATACTCACATGATCATTGAAGATGTTGACAGTTGATTACGGGATCACACTTTGTGATTCTAGGAGACACTGTGAACCCTACTGGTTAAATATTCTAGATATGGAAAAAATTCTCTTTGCATTGAGGTCACATCTATACCATGAACCCAACCTATGAATAATAAATGATATTGGATTCCTTTCTTGGACACATGGAGGGATACCACAAACCCTATTTGAAATTGAACACAAAGAGGGGATCACAAACCATTACAGATGAAACGATGCCACACTATACCCTTGTATGGACATATCAAGATATCTCACTCAACATAACCTAGTATACAGTGAAGAGATGAATGCCTATAAGGAATATTTGAATAAGTACATAGAGTTTACCTATAATACCAGACATATCGGTGTCTATGTTTTTGTTTCTCTACTAGTTCCCAGGTACACCAGGTTATGTCCCTATAATGTGGTTTTCCCTATGAACATACACATGTCTGAATACTAGGTCATACCTATGCACTATACCTATTCCCATGTGTATAGATATGTTTATTACCATTTACTCCCATAGTACACACCGGGTCACCAGCATTGGGTCACATGATGTGTGACACATGTCACACATTATGTCATAATTTATGTCAAATGGAAACTCTAGTGTTGTATCTTGGGTAGTAAACTTAAATTTTCTGTTTGGTTATTGTCAGGTAATGTTGGTTTTTTTTAGAATCTTCGGGATCTTCACACGTTATCTATCTATGGTACTTCCAATGTTAGATTTTCAAGAAATCCGATACCTCAATCATGGGTCTGGGTCAACTGGGCTAGGTTATTTTTAAAGGCTGGATTCTAGCCACATTTTTTTTAAATGTTCACTATCATTCCTCCTTCTCATCGAAACACCAAATAGAAATTCTAAATCACCAATATTCTCCCATTCCTCATTTGATCATCCACTTTCATTATTACACCTTTATCACAACATTTATCTTGAATGGAGCCCATGGTGAATATATGTTGCATTGATGAATGGTCATGAAATGTTAGAATACCTTGTACTTTATCAGACCCTCATCCATTATAATATTTATGATGAATAATGAGAATAAATTAGTGAAGAAATGCACAACCAAAAGAGTGTAGAAACCCATAATCTTGTTTCTATTGTCCTATATCTATTTTCAATAGATAAAAAATGAATAATGAAGAACCAAATAACAATCATATATTATAAAATATATTTCAACGATAAATATTTGAACAATATTAATTGGATAATTGTTTCATGTCTGACATTTCAAATCAAAACAGAATAAATCCAATTAAATTAAATGTCCTATCATGAATTACGATTGATCTTAAATGAGGAATGACCCTATGTATTTTTCATTGGTGATAACCGTAATATTTTATTAGAACATCATACTCCAATCCTCAATTAACCATAATTGATTTGATAATCCTCCTATAATTATCCTCCAGAAGTCCCCTAAAATCATAGGGTTATAAGGCCAACCCTACAAATTTTCATCAATAGAATATTTATAATGAGTAGATTTGGGTATTGTGTCACAAAAATAAATAAATTTATTTATTTATTTATTTCATTATTTTTACCCACAATTTCACTTTAACAAAAATTCCATACACAAACATTGGTTTTGTATCTTCTATGGTAATTCTTATATTTTGGTCTCAATGATGGTATAGTATTTATATAGAGAGTTTCTATATAGGTTTTATTCCACTAATTCAAAAAAATTACAGATGACATTAATATATTTAATATTCATTAATATCAACTCTGAGCTCACAAGGGAATATAATCCTATGCAATATTAGTTCCTATAAATATAAATATCACTAGATATATTCCAAATATTTTCATGGAAAAGGTATATACATTACTTTTACATGGGCCAGAAAATTTTAATTGGGTGGGTGGCTCGAAAGAGTTATGGGTGTGTTGTAACCTACATCATTCCATCCCCCACATACCAATATAAGATGGTGGGGTTCCTGATATGATGTGTCGATCCAAAATGATGAAATATTTGGGTGGTGTGACATACTATACTCAACTTGAAACACATATACAGTGATCTACCGAGGGATGTTATGGCATATGATTATAGGTTTGAATGAATCTTACTACCTCTTGGGACTTTCGATATTATCTTTTAAGGAAAATCTTCTAGGACTATGGGTTACTATGTCCTTTGAACCAGTTAAGTTACTTCAATCCATGCTTATTATAGACATTTGATCCTCTGGGCTTATAGGTCGTGTATTGGGTCCCCCCAAACCAAGTTTTAAAGGCTCTATCATTTCATGTATTTAATAAAATTTGGGAAAACCATCAATATATAGAAAAGCTGTTCTATAAAATTTTAAAATATCATTTCTGATAAATTAATTTTGATGATATTCATTTAGAATGTATGATAATATATTGATATGGGGTAAATTATAGGAATTTTATATGTGGATATTTCAAAGAAGATGATTATTTTCAAGGAATATTATATATTATAGATTTATTTTCTCTTCTTCAAAATTCATTAGCTATAAATAAGTTGTTGTTTGGGGATTCCATTATATAGAAACCTGGTGTAATGATTGGTATCAGGAGAAAAAACATGTCGTGTTTTGGGGTTTTCATATACCTATAATAGGATAGTTTCCTGGCATAAATACATGATAGAAGAATTTCTTGACTACAATCTAGACAACAAGTAAAGTGTATTGGAAGAAGATTTTAACAATAGGTTTTAAATTATTTTCCTTACACCTTCTATCAATATGAGATTAATATTTTTTATATCTAGGTATTTATTTATCCTCTGGTATTTTTCATGGTTTTTTTTCATGTTGATTATGGTTTCATGTTGTTTACATTTTCATGAAATAATTTTTATTCCATGTTTATTCCATGATTACATTAATCATATTTTTATATTACTATGTCTATGATTTCACCTATAATTATGTTTTTATTTTTGATAATTATAAATAATATTATTAGATGTTACATGTTTAAAATTATAACACAAGTGAAATAATTTATGGGAGATATTAAACAATAATTATAGCAGATGTAGTTTTGTATATAATAAAAACATTGGCATTTTGATATAATAAACATTGGATTTTTATGTTTTTTAATTACGTAAATATATAAAACTGTAAATATCCTTCATATAAAAGTGTTTTGATAATTAGTTTTTTCATTTATGTTCATATCCAATCATCTTATAGTTGGTATCAAAGATATTATGTTACATATTTTTCTCTGTCCATCGAGTCCAGTTGTAAATGTCTGAGGTGTTATAAATTTATATTCCTTTAATCCAAAAAAAATGATCCCATACCAAAAATATATACTCCTTAGTCCTATAATAATTCTACTTCATAATATATATATTATGATCAAATCATGGAACCTAATATATCACAACTATTAATCAATCATATAATACCAAGCTTCTAGTGCCTGCTTCAACCTGTAAATGATCTTCTTCAATCAAAACACTATATTCTAATATTGATGAATGATAAATACATTTTATTTCATAAAATTAAATTTATCAATAAGAAATATTTTAAAGAATGAATATTTTATATCTATTCAGAATACCTTGTAACCATTTTACACCACTATTGCAAAAAAATATATAATTTTTTTCTATCATAGGATCATGAAAAAATGTGTCATCTGCAAATGTACATTAAATTAAGGATTTGAAATTGATAAATATATAAACCATATAATAAATGACATATTATAAGTTATGGATTTATTTTATGTCAAACTAATTTTGTTTGAATATCATTCTTTTCTTTTGGCGTCAAAAAAATTTCCTTAATATTAATTTTCCCAATATGTTCCAACTCTTCATGAATATATATGATAAAATCTACATACATTATAGAATCACAAAAAAATCATATTTCCAACCTTATATAATTTTAATTTTAATTTTAAAGACTCAATTTCTTATTTTTCCTTCATGGTATTTGATCAACAATGGGATTTTACTCATCAAATTTATCACTACTTCTTATATTTAATGTAGTTAAAGAACTCATTTCATCCAAATCAATATATATGTATTCAACATAATCAATAACATCCCCTTGTGTTCATAATGACATACATAACTAATCAAAATTATCCAAATATAATTATTCATTATTTTTTGAATAATATATTAATTTTCAACTACAGTGACATTATAGTTCTCCTTAATTTTTCCATCGTCTTTGATAAATCGGTTGTACTCCATTTTCCTTAAAGTGTATCCATGAAATATTAAATTTACTGAATATTATTAAAACATACTATGTTTACACTCATTATTGAGAATAAATTTATTTCTTTAAATATTAAAAATGATTAATATTCTAAAACATTTTTGTACAATATATCTTATAGAGTCCATTATTTCCCAAGGCATAACACATCTTGTATATATATATATATACCAACATTAAGACCACTTCATTCAAAAATTCTTGAACTAGTTCTTTTTTATTTGAAATAATTTAATCCTTGTAATTAATAATTCATTTCATTATATTAATCAAAAAAATTTGTTATGTATCACATAGTATTGAAATATTGGTACTTATCCAATGATTTTTTGTATAACCATCCTCATTTATATTAATTCACTTCATGTCATTATCAATTCAAAATTTAATAATATCCTAAACAAAAATAATATATTCCAATAATTGATATCATGTTTTTAAATTTAACACCTCTTATTTATGATCAATCCCTATAAATCAATCCCTCATACAATAATTGATGATGAATTGTGAAATGTACATATTCTTAAGATGTGATCTTTGTGAAATCAACTACTAAAAATAAATGTACACAAATTCCAAAAAGTATATAGAATGTTTCACTTTGGTTAATAATATTTCTTAATTATCTTTCCCTTCTGAAATATATCATATGTATTAGTTTGAAAACATGTAATTATAGAGATATTATTGATCTGTACTGATTTACTAATTACTCTAATGTGTTTTTTCCCAAGTGACCAAGACATTTACATCGATTTATTTTCCTTATTTCCAATATAGTGAGAACAAATATTCTTCTATACTAATGTTTTCATGATTACACTTTATGTTCTATCCCCATATATAAATTTCATTTTCCATTATATTTACAGTACATTTCTTCGTAAAGAATTTTATTTCATGCCTCGAAGCCCAAAAATGAATAACACTATATATGTTTTAAATAAGGCCTTAAAGAACCAATATTTTTTTTGTTTCTCATATATGTTCCATTTATTTTTTATTCAATGATTTAAATGATATTTAAATATCATTGTTTCCAAAATATTTTATACATTATTTTTCATATTTATTACCAATGAAATGATCATTATTTTCTATCATATTGGACCTTAATATTCCATCATGAATCAATACACCAACTCAATAAATTTAATTAGAAAAAACACTACTAATAAAACATTATCATCTTGTTTATTTCTTACTTGAGAATATTATTTCACATGTACTGGTTATGGTTATGAATGTTCTTCCATTGGATAAAATTTTCCACCATATCTTGTAACTTTGTAAATCTGTTTGGGTTTTTTATATTGATCAATTATTCATTGTGTTTCTTCCCTAAACCACTTTAAATTACCTCTAAAACATTCTATTCAATTCAAGATTAAAGATATATGGATTTATATATATATCCTATATACAAAAGAATTTATACATTAAAAAAAATACATTGAATTTTTATCAACTTTAACTATTTATATTATATAATAATGTCCTTTCATGATATGAAACAAACATGTTGTGTTCTCCCAATCTTTTCACAATAAAAACACCTTATATTGTTGTATTGATGTGTTTATTCACTATATTTATGGTATATGTTTTATCCAATCAAAAATCAAACATTTCTTTTAGAGTGGGTACTTATGACTCACCATTAATCAAAATTTATTTCTTTAAAAATAATCCCAACAAATTATATTCAGTCATGTTAAAAACAATATTACAGATGAAAATTAATAAAATTATTTGTTTAATATCAATATTTCTCCTTTATCTTATCCATACACCACACACTAAAAATTCCCTTAATCTTTATAAAAATCATGGACATCATATAATAATAATTATTTTTCCTCATTTTGGTATCTTATCATCAAAATTAATCAACATATTTCACTATTTTATTAATTTTCCTATCAATACCTTAATTATTTGGCCATGCTATTTCACATTGAGGTTATGGTCAATTAAATTCTATGAGTCTTCCAACATTTCAAATATAATATTGTTAATCTTGTCTTTTAGTTTATATTTCACCACTTTTTTATTTACAATGTCAATTTTTTAATTTCATACCACACCATTGGACTTATTTATTTTACTAAACTAGGATAATAATCCTTCAATTACAACCTCTAAATCCAATCTGAGTTCTAAAACTCCATCAATTTCCATAATATCATCATTTCAGTATACTTCACATTTTTTCACATATGAAAATTATAATAATTAATTAATTTCAATCAACACAACATATAATCTCCTAAAATTCTATTCTATCTATCTTTTTATCCAAAAATTAAATCATGCTCGTTTTAAATAATAAAATTTTCAAGTTGACAATTTTTCTATTCAGTTTTTTTATCATTTATGCATATGTACATCATCTTCTATATTATCTTAAAAAAAATTATAATCAATATAGGAAGGTTCCAAAATTTCTACATTATAATCATATGAGTATAATCATTCCTATAACACTTTCATTTTACACTTTTCAAATTCTGGTAATGGAATGACATGGCTTCTTCAACGTCTATTTATTTATGTTTTTCCTTTATTATTATTTAATTCATTTACTTTAGTGATACATATTGATAAATATTATTTCTCATTAGATCACAATGATGATTCGTTATAGAATATGCAACAAGGGTTATATGAATACTAAAAACTTTAACCTCATTTTCATCCATATCCTCATGTACCTAATCTATCACGTTAAAATGAAGTGAAAATATTCTCAAGATATTCATTATCATATTGATATAATCAATGTGCTTATACCATTACATTCATTTCCTCTATAACCCAATATACTCATTCAAAGAATGAATAAAAAAATTCATTCAGGACCATCTGAAAATCCTAATACTTGTCTTATACAATATTATATTGATCTTAAAATCATTTAATATCACATTCATAGATTTAATGAACATTTTCCCATGAATTCTATATGGAATTTCTTGAAGTAAAATTTAATATATTGTATAGGGAAAATCTCTATTGATAATATTCTTTCATTAGCATCAATATTCATGTCTATATGGTCTATTTTTTATAAGACACCCCTATCCATGATGAAAAAAATTTCATATATAATGGTCATCTAAAAATCCATTCCAAGGGATTAAAATTTTTGTTTCATCTTATTATTTATTATTCTGAAATTTTTTTCAATCAAAGATTAAAATTCCTTTATGATTAACCTCTTTAATTTATTCTATGAGGGAAACCCCATCAAATATAAACCTCATTTTCCAATGCCACTTCATTATCATATATATAGAGAATATAACCTAATAGGGGGGTGAATCAAGAAATATAAAATTATCATAAACCTTACGAATGATCTTATTTTTTCATTAATAAATAAACATTTATATGCCTCAAATGAATACATATGTAATAAATAATAAAAATGAAATCTATGAAATATTAATTATTTTAACCATACAAGTCCATGTCCAAGTAGAATGCACTAAATGATGTTTTGTATCAACAAAATGTATTAAATAAATAAAGATATCTTTGGTAATTATAAATATGTCTCAATATTCCAAACAGATTACAACCAATAAAATATAATAAATCATTATTTGAATCTCTTTTAAATCTCACTTCTCCCCATAGTGATATCCTTGACCATTCACAAATTAATAACAGAATATTACAAAAATAAAGGTGTGGAAATATACTAATACATTATCAAAATATGAATTCAGTGAACCTATAATGTGATAATCACTTTTTAATCCATTTTTTATCCCAAAAAAAGTTAATTTAACCTCTATTTTTACACAAAGATCAACTTGTCCTCTGCTAAATCTTCAGTTAGTATATATATTTAACAAATCCCTAAAGAGAAAAATCATGTTTACCTTGATTAATGGAATCAATTTTCTTAAAGTTAGTTATGTAAATTATTCCTTAAATATTATTTTAATTTATCTATAAAATATTATTTTTAATTTATTAAAATCTTATAAAAATAGAAAAACTAAATTCTATAGTTTTCTTACAACCAGGATCACTGTAACATAGAATTATTCACACCGACATAGGGATTTCAAGATAAAATATAAAATATATATCTATAAGGATCTGATATAAACATTAACACATTAGTATTATTGTTTTAAAATTTAAATAATAGATTATATTCCCACTCCATGACATTAATATCCCTTGAATAAAAATATTATCATTCATGGATAATTATCTTCTGCAATGAAACCTCTATAACATAAATCCCATTTCTAAATAAACTTTAGAAACCATCATATACTCCCCCACATCCTATACTATGTGATCTAATTTAGCTAACTATTTTATTTATTCTAATGTAAACACCATGACCCATAAAAAAAATCTATTATCATCATCCCTATTTCTTACACAAATTACAAGGAAACAATCACGTCTTATAAAATTCCTTGTGTCAAGGATACCATCATCTTTTCTTAACTACATGAAAATCATGAACATTTCCCCACACATTATCTTATTTCACCATATATAAAAAATAATCAAAACTTCATAATGATATCCTTAAAATCATAATAGAACCCATTTAATTTATATTATGACCATTACATGGAAATCACTAAAAATATATCTATTTTTAATCACTGTGGTCACCACTAAAATATGCCCAAACCTATATTGTGTAAAAAACATGACCAATATATAAAATCACAAATATATTAGCAAAAAATTAACTAAATGTCTTAAATCTAACCATATGATAAACCATAATTGATTTCATGAAACATTTATATGATATTTAAATGTAAAATCAATAAAATAAACCAACAAGTTCAGTTTAATATTTTTTTCAAACTGTAATTTTACACAAAAATCAATAATTGATAAAATAATTTTTAAATAAGGATTTACATTAAGTTATAATATTGAAACCTATTTTATATTAAAAAATTATTATTATTATTTTTATACGATAAAATATTTCGACCATCTACGTAATAAAAAATGTAAATTAATTTATATAAATAGAAATTAGATTGTTTAGAATACCTTAACATATAAATTTCCAAAATATAATAAAATAAAAAGATTCTGGGTCACCCAATTAAATCGCCAAAAAAATTTTTAAATAAAATATAATTATTAATAAATTTCATAAATTCCATTTGAAATAAAAATATCTGTGTGTGTGTGTGTGTGATAAAGAGATATATATAAGAGATCGTCAATTAACCATGGGTAATTTGATATAGGGATCCATTTTCTATTAATGTTAACCTAAATCCTCCCAATTTGTAAAAAATTTAGTTACCTATGAATATAACTGCTAAATATAATCCAAAAAATGTGTTAGTTATTGTCTAGTTTGTAGAAGAAGTGTTATGATAAGGGGTGAATTGGGGTAGGTCGAACTGAGAAAAACCCTTCAGAATGGTCTTCCATTTAAATAATAAAATCACACTTCACTACCTCAAAATGAATATATAATTAGTTAATTTATATTGATAGATAAATATAATACTAATTTAATCCCCTATATTGGGCTCTTCACATGGACCACACACTCATTAATGTGATAGTGTAATCAAAATTACCTAAATCAAACAAACTAGTTTCTTAACATTTCAATGATTTCCCAATGAGTTAATATGTTTATAACTCTCAAATAATTTTAGAACACATTTATTTACTTTGATATAAATATCACTACATCTCTATGTAAAAAATTTGATCATCCCTGAAATAATAAATGAATATAACACAAAAATATATGTAATAATATATTAACCAAAAAATATATATTAATTACATGATCCCATAATGAGATAAGCCCCCAAAACTCCCTCATAATTACTACATCATATTTTGTAATTCTTCTCATATTATTATAGATAGATATACTACTCCTCTTCTCCATTTATTAGTATATATATTTCTCCAATATCTAAATATTTTCATAAATATTCATTTCATTAATGTGTCAATTATTTCAATAATGTTTTATAAATTCATACATAAATATCTTTTTTTATGTAACAAATTCCCAATTGAATATATAATAATATCCTAAAACATATAATTATTTAATTAAATTTTTTTAATAAATAATCTAAACACTAAAAACAATTATTGAATAAGATATGTTTATTTTCATATTATCCATAATCCTTCATAATATATTTATTTTATATAAAAAATCTCATAATTCTCATAATTTTGTAATTTTAAAATATCAATTACCACCAATAACCATGACGTATATAAAAATTCAATTCCTTGAAAAAATTACTTATAATTTAATATACTCTATAAAATGTCAACATTTTTAGTGAAAATACAAAAACACAGATATACTTCACAACATTCACTAGAGTATGTCATACTTTATCTCCATGTTTCTGTTATTCTTGCATGATGGTCATGACATAGTAAAATTTCAATTATTTACATCCTTATTTATTACTAAAATTTTCAAAAAAATACCATGATATACAAAACACCTTATAACATGTGAATCCATACCATTATAAAGTTATATGAGTATAATGAATGTTTCTCCATCACTTATCTTGTTTAAATTTATATATCAAATCACTGAAAGAATCATATTAAGAACCATAAAATCATAACACACCCAGCTTAATTTTTATGTAGACCCTTGGGAAACAATAATATTCCAGTCACTTTTTATCACCATTCCCACCACCATGACATGGTCATCCCTACTCCATGGTATAAAAAATGATCAATATTCCGAACCCTAATTATATTAAAATAAAGAATCACCCTTATCTTCAAATATACCATGTGATGAACCATCACTCACACCCAATAAAATTTAAGATATCTACCCATATTTTTCTAACAAACCCAACCGTAAAAACTCACTTTAGTAATTTTTCTAACAATAATTTTACCACTAATTCCAAAATTTATAATTTCACTTTAAATTAATTTATACTATGAAATAATGATATAAGAACATATTTTACATCAAAAATAATTATTGTTAATATTATATGATTAGAAAAGTCTACCACCACCACAAAAAAACTAGTAATTATTACTAATTCATATAATAACAATATATATGGTTTTAATTACCCTACCTTATAAAGATCATAAATATATTAAAATTAAATATTCTAGATCAATCATATAAATTTTTAAAATCCATATTAAAAAAATACATTATAGCTAAATATAATAATTGTCATATCAAATATCTATGATAATGAGATATCTATATATATATATAAAAGATATTATTAATTACCATGAGGGATAAGATCTAGGAATTAGATTAAGAATCAAAATTTTTAAACCATCCTTGAAAATATCAATACATCCCTTAAAATCGATAAAATACACTAGGTATTATCCAATTTATACAATAAGAGTTATAATAGGTGAGGTGAAACATGATATGACCAATTTAAATATCCCTTCTAAATAATCTTATTTTTTTAATAAAAAACACTTATCTAGAAAACAAATAATTTAGAAATACAATATTTTAAAAGAGATATACGAGAAATATTACTTGGATAACCCACAATAAGAACCATACAATGACTACATAATCAATCGTCTGTTAGTTTACCAAAAATTAAATAATTCAAAAAATATGTTTCAAATAATTTTAGATTTATCATAATAAGAAAATTTGTATAAAACCATGAAAAACACTAACATTTCATTTCTCTAATAACATAAAAAATTAAAAACACCAAAATAATAAAACAATGATCATCCACAAACCTTGAAAAGAATATCAAATGTTGATAGTTGTATAATTATACTTCTCCATTATTAACAATATTAATTCCATGATTATATAAAGATATATACCAATGGAAATTTCTCTTCTTTACTCAAAAATTATTGTAATTTATATCCTCTTTTACACGTATATAGATACTTAATAATATATTTTATGTTTAATTAGATACCATTATATAGTCTATTATTTGAATCATCACGTTTCCATTAGTTATTCCCCTAAAATTCATCACTAAGTGGTGTAAATTCATCTTTCCATGTTCTTAAAATTCATGTAAAAAACTCCATATTTGAATTTATAAAAATATCACAAATGAAATAAAACATGCATTCAGTAAACTTACTATAACTTAGATCACTCTAATATAGAAAATTAAACTATAACTTTTTGAGGTACATATTACCCTATATCCACTATACTCAATGGATTTTAAACTAACATCAATTTTTTTAATTTAAAATAATAATTTATCATTATAACATTTGAAATTAACATCCCATAAATAAGAATATGAATTTTAAACCATTTATTTCACTATAAAAACATCAATATATAGTCGTATTATTCTAGATAAACATCAAAAATCATCATATTCAATATAATATTCATTTTTCTACTATGTAAATTAGAACCTTTTTCATTTATTCATAAATTAAGGATGTGAACTATGAATACTACTTTGTTTCCATTCAAATTGTTTACTAAAATAACAAAAAAACATCACGGTACACTCAATAACATGTAACTTTGATGGATGGACAATTTTATAAACTACTGTATTATAATAATATTTCCACCACCCTTTTTTATATTTCACACATTATATTCAAACACATAAAAATTAATAATTAGTTACTTAAAATCATAGCACAATTTTTTTCATTTATATTAGAACCTAGAAAAGGAAATCACCAATATTCCATTAATTATTTATTATCATGGTTACTACCATGACATATTAATTCTTACACCATGGCATAAACATGAGGAATATACCAAAATTTCATTCTCTTCACACGAAACATTCACTATTTCTTCCAATACACCATGTGATGGATAAAAATTTAGATGGAGAGAATATTATAAGATATTTTACTAAATTGTTTCAAAAAACACAGCCTAAAAAACCTAAGGATAATTCGTAACATTAATTTTACCCTAAATTAATTAAATTATAAAACAATTATTTCCATGAAATCAAAGTATTTAAAATTATTTAAATCTATATATTTATTCATATATTTATATGAATGGAAAATTTAATCTACACTATAACCATAATAATATGTTAACTCCTATCAACAAAATAGAAAGTTTGAATGCACTACATTATCATTATCAAAAATAATATACAAACAAATTATTCCATGTCACTCACATCAATTCATGAAATCATTAATTTAAAATAAAAAATCTCATTAGATAATAATATTATCAATTACAAAGAAAAATATATATGATAATGATATATATATATATAATATCATAATTTTTCCTTGATGAATTTCATCTGAGGATTTATTTTCTATAAATCCCCAAGTCAGTCAACTCAATTTGAAAAAAATAAATTGAAACGTAAGGATAAACCCTAAAAATTTAAAAAAACATATTTTCTAATATGTACAAGAAATGTTTTGAGAGGGGGTGAATTATATTTTTTTGAATTAAAATAACCCTTCCTGTTGATAATTTTACTAAGTTGATAAAAGAACTATTTATTAAATCAACATGATTATAAAATTAATAAATTCTAAATTAAATCTGCTTGAAATTTTATATGGTTAACTCACATTTAGATACATCTAATGATCATTCATTCAGTTATGTTATAGTGTACCATAATTCTCTATGGTGTAGAATTGGTATTTTACGATTTCAAATATATATTAAAGAACAAATTGGTAAGAAATATTTAAAAACTCTTATAACTCATTAATATAGTCACATGATATGATCATAGATCCTTAATTTAATTCCTTTATCATCCATGAACTATGAATTGAAAATTTCACAAAAAATAGTATAGTAATATATGCCTCTTGAATGAAAAATATGAATTAAAGAATCCTATAAGGATATAGAAATCTAAAATTCCATCTAATTTCCTCAAGAAATAATTGGAGTTGTTTTTCATTTTTTATCAAATATATACTACTAGTATCCTCCATTTTTAGTTTATATCCTTCTCTAATTTCTTAATAAAGTAATCATGTATCTAGTGATTATTACCTTAAATTTTCATTAAGTGGTGTAAATTAATTATTCAATATTAATTATATTTACATATTAAAACGACTTATTTGAATCTCTAAAAATATCTAGAAAGATAAAATATATATAATAATTTTTTTATAAATTGAATCAAAATAGCATAGAAGGACTCACCAAAACATGGGCATTTCACTATTATCCTTCTACCACTGAGCACTGCAAACAAGAAACTAGCTTTATCCCATATTTCTCATTGTTTATAAAATTAAAAACATCTCATATCATAATACACAATTACAAAGAAATCTCGTGAATATGAAAAAATATAAATTTAGGAAAAACATTTTTAACTAATAAAACGTCAAGAAATTGAATATAATTTCTAGATGTACTTTAATAAATATGATATTCTCTATAGTATGAACTATTATATAGTGTATATTATATACTTGTATTTTATATTCTTATATAAAGTCCATTATCATGCTAAATTCACATTATTTATTTCCTTATTTCTTACTTAAATATCCCCAACACACCATCGAATGCATGAAACCATATGAAAAAGGTGACCTTCCCATTTTCGAAACAACCTATGTATCATGTCCATTTTAGAATCCGTTATTCTATTCCAGTTGTATATATAATGGTTCAAAATTATCATATTTAGATACTTAATAGAATAATACACATTATTTCATTTACATAAATTTAGATAAATGAAAATATCCAACATTACATCAGTTCAATATCATTATGGACACTACGATGACATAATCATAGAATAAACATAACTAATATACCAAACCTCAATTACCTTCACACAAAAACCCTACATTCCAAAAAAACACTATAATATAAACCAATACGATTGATTACATGTAAATTTTATTTTTTAATTTCTCATCATTTAGTAGTAAAGATGACCCCAAAAATATTCTTTAGTATTTCTTCTAAGATTAATTTTACCAAAAAATCAGTAATCTATAAAATCATTTTAAAATAACGATTTCTATTAAATCATGGAATTTAAACCTATTTAACATAAAAAATATGGGTTAATATATTTTTATAATATTATTGTTTAACCCTAACCATAAAATTGAATATAACCAAATTCATTTAAAAAGAAAATTTAATGATTTGAATTTTTTTCCTTATCCATATGCCAAATATATTATAGAATATCGATATAAAACACATCAATTCCCAAGATCATTATTTAATATAATAAACACCATTATACAATAATATAATCATTCCTAAAGACATATTTATATTCTTATGATATATAGTAGAGAAAATTAATTAAAATGATTAATAATATCTAGTGATAAATTTTATATTAATTTCATATACAATCCCATAAATTTTTGAAAAATCAATGAAACATGATGATTATCTCAAAAATAATTCCAAAACAGTCAATATGATATCTATGTTATATAGGAATAATTTTGGTATTCCTTCCAAACAATTATTTTATAGTAAACTATAAAACTACTCACTATCTAAAAATAAAGAAGGAATTAATAATGTGTACACTATATATACAACAAATGTTCCATGTTACACCCATGATGAGTTATATCTAAAGATTATATACTCAGTTATGTGTTATTAAACCAAAATTACATAAATTTTGTAATTATTTTTTGAAAAGTTCAAATTTTTCTACACATACTAATAGGGTTAAATCACTAAAAAACATTAAGAACACATTTCCCAACTAAATTAAAAATATAAATACTACTCAAATTTTATTACATAACCATCCATGAGATAATAATATAATATTATACCAATATAATTGTTTAATTATACTATTTCATCTTAAAAAAATATAAATTCTATAATCATATAATGAGATGAATACCTATAAATCCCACTTATTTTCTCTAGAAATTTTTTTAATTCCTCTCCTTCTAAAATAATTAACCAACTACTCCTCTTCTAAAATATTTTAGAGTATATTTTTTTCTCTAATATCTCAAGATAATATTTATGTTTACCCAAATTAATCAAATATTTTTTTATCAAATATGTTATTTTAAATTTAATCTTATGTATCCTTAAATTTAATATGAAAAACTGCCAATTTGAATCTATGTAAATTACCTAAAAAAAGATTACAATTAAATATTTCATTCTTGAAATCAAATAATTATAAGATTTAATTATTCACCACAACATTGTAATTTTCACATTATCCTTCATCTTCTATCATCTCTACATTAAAAACTGAGCATACCCTATATTTTTTAATGATTCAAAAAATCAAAAAAACAAATATATTCAAAATCTAGGACATATAAATCCCATTAATATGTAGAAATATTATTATAGAAAAAACATCATAAACTACCTAAAATATGTAATTGACGTGAATGGTGATGCGTGGTTCCATTATGTGATTTAGAATGATTTTAGGTAGAATTTGAAGAATTAATTCAGATGAAACTGTAGTTTTTGATAAATTACATGGTAGAACCATATATAGTTCAAATGATCGCTCATATTTTAACTCCATTGATATTATGATTGAGTTTTATAGTATTTTATATATAACAAAACATGTTTTATAAAATCAGACATCATTTAGTCTATTTTTTTAAGCTGAGTACATACTCATCCTTAAAGAATGGGGTTTGAGTACACTCCATGTATAGAATACACGACACAACATGGGAAAAAAACATGCCCAAGAGAAATAATGAAGAACAAATTCCATGTTTCCATAGAATCATGTCATGTACCTCTTGCACTACATGACTCTATAATCTAGTATTACACACCGATTGTATCACCCCAACCTTGGAGCAACATAACCGTTGCATCCGGACAGAGGTCCATTGGTCCTTAGGCATGCCTCACAAAAATTCCAATGTTTTACAACTAGAAGAGGGGACATGATTATGTGATATTATGAAGACTATAACTTTTATTGATGATAATAATAAATTTCATTTAATAACATCATTGAAGAAGAAATGAATAAACATGGAGTAAGAAAAAATGACACTAACAATCTGAAAGTAACAGTTATACATATAAAATAAATATTATGTAGAGATCCAGACATCTCAAAAAAAATATCACAACATAATAGATTAATATTAATTATATTTTAATAATACACACCCATGTGATGTAATGGTTTATTTACATTTTAATATAGGAAAAAAATATAATTATTTATTAAAATATATTCAATATATCTAATAAACTTACTCTCACATAGTACTTCTCTTGGTCATACCCTTCCAAAACCATTCTTCCTAACCTGAGTAAGGACAAATAGAAAATTCTATGCTCTAATTCACAATATGGGTAAATAGGTGAGATAAAGGAATAAAATTAGAATAATGATACAATAACATGAGAATAAAATTATATTAACCATACCCTGCATATCGTAGAACATAAACATCATTCATGACATAAATTTTGTTTATTCATAAGACATGAATCTTAATGTAATCAATTAAAATGACCCATTAGAACATTATGTTCGTAGATGAAATAGATTATTGTCATACATGTAAGAAATTAACATTGTCAAAAGGTATAAATAGATACAAATTATTTCACTATCTTAATGAAAAGAAATTAGTCCCTCTCATTAAATTATGTCCATGGAGACAAGTCCACCCACAACATTATGCTAAAAAAATATGCTCCCATGAATAACACTATGAACATGTAATCCAGTTCATAAATAACACTATGTACATTTCATCGAGTTCACGCATAACATCATTAACATGTCATCAGCTACATGCATAACATTGTGAACATGTATGATGTTCATAGATTACATTGGGTACATGCAATCAAGCTCCAACATATCACATACACTCATGAGTTATTTATATTTACCCAATTTAATGGATGGAGATATAAGTCCAACCCATCACATAATTTGTACATCTGTGGGCCAAAATATCACAAAAAAATTCATTATATAAATCATGAAATGCCTTGTGGTTCTATAAAAATTTCCTTATTTTATAACCAATGGAAATAATTGGGTTTACAAAACATCATGTCCTAAAATTTACATACAATATATATAGTTAATAAAGATTCTATCATTGGATAATATCCCCATTAATCCATAAGTAACATCAAAGGATGTAATATTTAATGTAAAATTATTTTGAAAAAAATAATCACTATGAAAACTTCATGGGAAAAATAGCCTTTCCACATTGAATAAAAACATATTTAAAACCTAAAACATTTTAATAACATTTTATTTGAAAATAGAATCTGAAACTTATAAATCATGTGTTCGAAATATTGGTTCTAATGGCATGAAATAGATTTCATTTTATGTTTGTTTTGAATCCACATTGTGTTGATCATGGAGTTTTCATACCAATAAATATTTTTATACAGCTTAATTGTTGAAGGTGGTTTTTTATTTCTTTTAGTTTCCAATTTTTTGGGGTCAAAAACTTGGAAGATAAATAAATTTTTTTTTGTAAAATTAATGATTCCCATGTAAATAAAATAGTTGCGTGAAATGTTAAATGAGGATTCTAAATATTTATGAAGGGGAAGATTCTGTTCCATCACATATACATATAAAAAGGTATATTGTTTCATGCATGTTTTGTATCTTTGATAACGTAAGAGTTATGAAAAACAAGAATTGTTGCACTCACTTATGATATAGAGGTGAAGATTCGCGATGGTTATAAGTTTAATGAGGATTAAGTTTTCAAATCTCTAATGTTTAGAACCCATATTTTTTCATAGTTTAATTAATGTAATTAAGTTTGATGAAGTGATATTTATGTCTATAAATAGAAGGCTACCACCATAATTTGGAGCAACCCTCTCAACGAACATCTAGAACCTATACTATGAGAAATATTTGTGTGATGTAGTGTTTCTAGAGCACCTAAACTCATTTTTACCAAGGCTAGTTGATTTTTCTGAAATATTAAATTTTCATTATTTTTATATTTGTGTGAAAAAGCAATAGTGTCTCAATAAAAAATTATTTCATCAAAAACTATTGTGTTACTTGAAAGTACAAAAAAATCATTTTATAGTAGTTGGGAGAAAATTAGTTTTTATAATATGTCCTGAGTGAACAGTGTATTCAAGTCATAGTTTTAGGAATATGGTTCAATAAGAGTCTCCATAAAATGAGTTATAAATAATTATGTGCATAGTCTATTGATTAAAACTTCAAGTTAATAAACTTAGAATGAATTCATCCAAGGAATTCAACAAAGAAGAGTCGATGGATGTGATCTAATGGGGTTAGTGTGTTTTCTTAAAAATAATGTAATGGTAGTGTATATGGAATACAATGACTATATATTATCAATTATAATCCAAAATATCTCAAAAGTATTAGTGTATTCAGGAATGACTGAATCATTTTTGATATATCTTCTTTGAACTATCCCATAGTGCTAGAGTATGTAAAACAGTTGTGTTGTGTTTTTATTTCTAAATATGGGTTGCTGATAATTTCATTATTCCATCAATATAGTTTTAATAAGTTCATGGAAATAAGGGGATAATATTCATCAAATTCAAATAAAAATGTTGACATATCGATTCACCCCTCCCATCTCATGGGGGTTTCTAAGGTATTAAATGTACTATTAGATCCCAGTTTTTAGTGTAAAATACGTACTCTAATTTTTTGTGGAGAATAATATGAATTTTAGGGGATTTATACTTTTTATTGAATTAAATTTAAAATTTTTGGAAATATAATGACATATCATTTGTGATATCATGGAATGGATTTTTTCTATTTCATAGTTCAGGGGATTTAGTTTATTGATGTAGCATGTCATTATATGGTAGAAACATTCAAGAAAATATTTATAATACATTCCAAATATCAAACTGATCTTATTTAGAACTATTTCATTAAATAAATTTCATGGTGATGAGTGTCAATATATCCACATTAATGTCGGATAAATTCTAAAATATATAGAATGGTAATTAAAAAGTAAAGGAGGCCAAACATCAATATTTTCATAATAAAATTGATGATATGAAAATGAATAAATATGAAATGGTAGATATTTTATTTAATTTCATTACAAAAATTTGATAAATTTGAGGACATGTTGATGAAATCATGGATATATAAATTACAAAGAATTATAGAGAAGGATTCCACCTCAATACAATCAAAAAGTTTCATCCCTGGAAGAGAGGGATTTGTCTATTAATTATCATGATGATCCATTAAGTAGTCAGGGGTCTTATGAAATGAGAGTTAGATCAGAAGATGCCAAAATTCACATATAAAAAGAAATGGAATTCATCTCCAAGGAAAAATGACATTAAAACATTTCGGGATGATGGAAATTATGTGGATGACGAACATCATTATCGTTTTCCATGAAACATTATGTGAGGAACATTGATAATAGAAGGAAAACATTCATTGGATTTTTTTGTGTGGTAATTTAATGTACATTTATTCTCAGTGTACAAGGAAATTAAAAGGGGTAAAAAGTGAAGATGAAATCATACATATTCCACAGTGGAGGTTCCCAAAAATGGAGACAAAAAATACAAAAAAAAATAATAGAGGAATAAATTCATCTGAAATGGGGAATAAAGTGATAAATATTTTTTTCATGGTGTAGAAACATCTTCTAAATTTACTGATAAATATTTCTTGATGAATACATTTGAAAAAGAAGAGCCTATGAAGGAGAAATAAAATTAGTCAGATAGTGTTTTTTGTCTCAAGTTTGACCATGATGGTTATCCTGATGAGCATGACATTCAGTGAACGAAAAATCAAAAAATTAGAGCTTTGTTGAATGTTTCATCAAAGTATGTGGATCAAATTGATGTAAATATTAACTAAGTACAAGTAGAAGCAGATAAAATTTTGACAACTCATTAAAGCTCATAAAAGGTTGTAGAGTTCAAACTATGGATTAAAAATCATGAAATAATTTTCATTAACCTTACATTGACATTTTAGGAAAATAATATGATAGTTGAGCTCCATGCATGAGAATTAGTTTCCTCAAGGAGAAAACATTAAACTAAACCAAAATTGAATTAAATTATGAAGGAATTACATTTTGTATGTTTTTCAGATGCAGGTCAATTAGAAAGATTTACAGATGGTTTCAAAGGATCATATAAAGTCTTGAATGATCAAAGATCTAAATTTATGGGTAGATGTTTAATTGGATATGACACATATCCATCAATGACTATAAATGAGATGATCCCAAACAAAGGGAGGGAGAATGTTTGATATATCAAAAAGGAACCTGAAGTTCTAATAGATACATATTCAAACCAAATAGAGGAGTCTAAAGTAATAATCAATTATCTATATATGATCACTAATAAAATACATATAAAAAATAAAGGTACACGGTAAGGAATGTATCTGAGAGGATATTTACTCTTATTAAAAGTCAATTATTTGGCTCTCTAGGCCATAACATATCTTATAATAAAGAGGCAACAATCTACATGGTTGGGGAAGAATCTTTCTATCAATAAAGGAGAATAAGAACCTATCCATCATCATATACAATAAATTATTTATACGGATATTATTTTCACTATTCTATCTTTTTCCATAAATATATTCATTGGAGGGAGAGGAAAGGTGAAAACCCTATCTAAAAAACACTGAAAAATGTCAATATTGGTCAACCATGAAGAATTAACCTTGAAAGTATATATTATCTTAGGCAAGAAGAATGTGTGTTTTAATTGACCATTTAATTTATTAAGATATTGTATAGTTCTTGTTTTTCCTCCACTAAATTAGGTATCTTTTTAAAGGATAAAAAGTCATTTGTGAAATCCAACATCATACAAGTCTCTCTCAATGCTACGAAGAATATTGGCATCTATATTCATGATAGTATAATCTCAACATAAATGACAAGAAACATTAATTTTATAAGAAATGTTAACAAATATTTGATGAAACAATTATATTATGTAACGAAAATTCATTACAAATATAATTATGTGGAAATAATGAATTAGTAAATGGTGATAGAATGAAAAAATAAGTCCTCTACATGGATAGATTGAATCACAACCTCCTAAGTGTGAGTCAACTCAATAAATCTGTACTGGTAGTTACATTTAAACGGAAAAGAAACACCATAAAATTCATGATAAGTAATTATCTCATTAACACCTTCAGGAAAAATGGTAACTTATAACAGGTCAACAATAAATAAAACACTTCTTTATTAACAATTGAAGAGGAAAAAACTTTTTGAATCATAGTATGTGTTACAATAATAAATATATAATGGAAAACTTATCAATTCTTATGTCTATTTTTTCTACTCCCAATCTAATGTGTGATCAATAAAAATCGTGTGATTCATAAATGCAGGAAATGATGGTTCATTATTCATATCGATCCATAAAGAAAAATGCCTCAAATATACTAAATCTATACCATACATATGTTTGTGGTCCAGGTAAAATAGATGGAATATATAGATAAAGGTACTTTATTATTTTTGTTAATGATTATATTATAATTTAATGTTTGAATCTTATATAGAGTAAATTATAATTTATTGACTACATGAAGAGGTATCACTGAAGAGTTAAAAATGAAACCGGTCACTCAATAAAAATATTATGATATAACAATGGAATAGAATACACATCCATTTAATTTTAAATTCCCTTGAAAAACCGAGTATCAGGAATGAGGATTATTTTATGACAACACCTTAACAAAAGGTGGTCATTGAATGTAGAAATAGATAGGTTAATAATATATCCAAAACAATGTTGATTGAGAATTTTTTTCTCATCATTATTAGAAAGTGTTTTTCAAAGTAGTAGTGTGCACTGAAAATCGAATAGGGATGACTCTAGGAGAGAACATGTCACTATATAATATATGGAAAGTAAGGAATCCATCACTAATGTTTTTTATGTAAATGTTTCATAAAAAAGAGTAGGAATCATGGAATGTATGGTGAGTTTTCAAGTGAATAAATATTTCATGGATATTAAATGAATATTAAACTCATAAATACAAAAATAATCATCTATAGAAGATTATTCAGAGAATTTATGTCATGAACATTGAGGATTAAACATTAAATAACTCAACGACCTCATACATTTATATGATTAAGTATTAAAGAAGAATATGGAAAAGTGAAAAATTAAATACAAAGAATTGTGGAAGGATTTCCCAAATTCCAAGGATCTCATAATTAATATGATTCAGTAGTAGACTTATAATAGGAAATTAGTAGGGTATATGGAATGTATCTCATAGATATAAAAAGTGAGATGAAATTACCTTACCATATGTATTGAATATTGTATTACTTGTTAAAAAATCATTTATAATAAATATAAGTTTATTATAAATCTATTATAGAGGAATATTCATATATATAATACTATATATTATTTACATATGACTTTATATAACCCATTTATAAACAATCCCATGTTTATTTTGTGTTTCGGATAATAACTGCTTGTTTTCCTACATGTTTCGACATGTCATTTGCAATCCTTTTATATAGACCATGATTTCATTATTTTTATACTTTAAACCATGATATTCATATCATATATATTCAGTATATCTGTATTTATTATAATATATTAAATATATAAATAGGAAATTAAATACACCATTCATGTATATAACAGGTTGTACGAACACATGAACAATATTTCCATTTTAATGTCATATTGAAATAATGAAAATTAAATGAAGTATATATATATATATTATCATTCCAATAACACTATTATTTTATAAATAAAAAATATTTTCAATAAAATCATCTTTTATACATTCCATGTAATATATGAAACAATCACATTGATTTGAGGGTGTGGTAGTCGACACAACCACTAATGATGTAATCACATTCCATAAAACTGGAAATCATGATTTTATGTGTAATATTATAATTATGTGAGAATAAATACATATTAAATATCATATGTATCATATAAATATATAAATTAAAAAATTATTACAAACATTGAGAGGTTGTAATGTAAGAACAAATGACATCAGTTCATGATATGGTAGTGTGTTGTACACAAGAATGATGATTGGGTATCCCATTTGATGGATGTGTGAGAAGTGGTTAATTTTAACCTTAAATTAAAACAAATACGAGTTTATTTATTATTTTATGTTTATAATATAATATTTATATAAGTATAATTTAGGTGGTATGAGAAACAAAAAAACAACAATTGCTTGTTGATGAACATTACATCTTCTTTGGGTAACTCTGTTTACACTAGATATCTTCCCTGGATGGATTTCAATCCAAACTAAGGAATAAAGGTTGAGATTTTGGGTATTTGGAGGAAATTTTAATAGGGGTTTTCCATGACAAATTTCATGAGAGGTCTGAATAAGTGAGGGGTGAGTGGCCTTTTATGGTGGAGGATGTGTCCAATTATTATTAAAACAAAACGTTAAACAATATTGAGATGTCTATTTTACATCATGTGACTCCATTAATGGTAAATGTTTCATAAAATACAATAAATTTTCTAAATAATACAATACATTTGTTTTTGTCTATGTTTAGGGTAATTTTTACACCTTCTATTTTATGGTTAACCACTATGTAATCTTGTTTTTACCTTACTCATTTTAATTAATTTTATTTTATTATGCTGTTAACATTGGTCATAAATTATGTTGGAATTATTTGAAATTATAAATTATTCTGATTATATATATGGAATCCCTTTTTTTAATCTCTTATCATAGAATTAGAAGAAATTATTTTAAAATTGATCTTTTATGGGGATGAGATGATGAGTTTTTAAAGTGAACAAGTTCAAAAGAATGAAATGTTTGTATTTACAATTTCAACGTAAGATTGGTTTCAATGACCTAAATTGTATTAAATTTTTTATAATTTACATAATTATAATTTGATAAAAATAAGAAAATATAATTTAACACTATAAGAAAAATAATTTATAAATAAGGTGTCAATTAAATTCAATATTTGTCACTATTCACTCAAAAGGAAAATATTTTATAAGATGGCCAAAAATTATACCAAAGTTAATTATTACCAACTTTCATTAAATAACTAATATTATTTTGTCAAATAGTGTTTATAAAGGTTTACAAATTATATTTATAACACATCTACTATTAAAAGGAAGAAAAACATCCTTTTAGAATATTATAGCTTGTTATATCTAAAACTGGATTTATTGTTGTTTAATGACTATAAAACATAGTGGTTGAATGAAAAAATCAGAATATATAATAGTTTAATTTCATTAATATATCTCCCTAATAGTGATTAATTTGATTTATTTTTATAAAACACCATTTTGGGTATAAAAAATACTATTTAAAAAACCATATTTTATATTCAATTGTATTCTACTTTCATTTATAATTTTTTTATAACCAGATAATTAATTATATTAACATGTTTAAACCATAGTTTAATAGTTTTATTAATATTATTCATAACATCCACTCCAACATCTACATGGTAACTATAATAATATTTTAATAATATTGTTAATATTATATTGTTGTTCAGTAAAACTCAGTCTTGTGTGAAATGAATGTTGTTAAAGGAACTTGGTATTTTGTGAAAAACAATCCAAAATTATTATTCTGTAAAAATAAATCTTGTCTTACTGTTATTTTTTTATAGGATTAAATTTGTTTTTCTTATAAATATTGCTTAACTTGGTGTACTGTGAAATAAAAGGTTTCAATTAAATTTAAATTATTCGAAAAACGTAGCTCATAAAGCTTCGAGGGTGTTACATTCAACCCCCCTTAAACTAAATTTCACCTCAAAAATTCATCAATTTTATCAATATTTTAAAATACAAATGTCCCTTACCTAGACACCCAAATCATAAAAACTAATACTAAAACATTAATTGAAAAAGATAATCAGAAGCATAATTGTTTCCCAAATTCAAACATAATTAGGATTCCATATAGGAAACATAGGTGCAAAGTAAAAACATGGACATGGAAAAGAAATATAACTATCATATTCTGATGGTGAGTGATATAGAACTCGGTTAGGATAAATTTAACTATCAGAAATCTATAACAAAAAATATTAATTATTTCCTCAAAAATGATGACAATGGAACAAAATTATATATCTTGACTCTTTTCATAAAGAAGAATAATTTTCATGAGAAGATAAAACCAATTGATTCTAGCACAATGTCATGATTTTTAATTCCTTGATCAATTTACATTTCATTATTCATTCCATCAAATAAAGGTGAATTTTCCATTACTAAAGCATTAGAAAATATTGAGATCCATAAATAGAAGGATATGTCATTCCATCTGTCTTTATCACAAAAAAATGGTTAACACGTGTTATCCAATATTCATAACTCGTCATATGGAGAGATAATAATAAAATATCTGAAATCTAATCTGATTTTTATCATAGAACCTTCTAAAAAATTAATTTTAAACCCCTTACAAAATATAAAATTTCAATACATTAGAATGATTATCAATATATGTTAAAAAATTATTTAACATTGATCCCCATTTAGTATAATTCAGCTCTTATTTTTCACTTACCAACCATGTGGATACCTTAATCATTTATTCTCTTAAGAAATTTAATAACCTAAATTACTATAATTCATTATTTAAAACATGCTTTCTTTATTATTCCAAATATTTTTGGTTATATTCTTGCTGTCAAAAAATGTCATTAACTCTCTCTGTGATAGCATAAACCATGTTTTCAACCAATCCTTTATCAGTTCCAAGGTAATCAGTACTATCTATTTTTCATTATTATTATCCAATATATTTTTATCCAAAAATCATTATTTAAAAATAAAGAACATATTAACGGTTAACATTCCATTAATCATGTGCTTCCTAGAAATTTCACCTTGACATTATATTACTTTTCTAGTCTATATAAACTCTTAAAAAATTATTATAAATCCTTAGTGAAAAAACATAAATAGAAAAATTGTTACATTTTTTCAAAATTCATAATTCTTGGATCTAAACATACAAACACTTTGAATATTCCATTTCATCCTTAAGACTTCAATAAGGACACCTCATGATTTTACTTAATACCTCTTTCCATATACATTTAATATCTAGTCTCATCATCATCAACAATATAATCATTTCATGTACCACTTTTCTGATTATCTTTAAGAGCATTACACCTAGTACATTATTTTAGTTATTCACATTTATTATGAAAATTAATAATTTAATAGTAAATTATACATTAGGGAGGCTATTATTCTCACACATTTCATGAACTGAACAATGAATTTTCCTTTTGCAGTTACTTTCTTTGTGTCCTTATTCCCCACTATCAAAAAATATTCTTGTTCCTCTAAGATAATCACTCGTGTGATTCTTTCTATCTCCTAGAAAATTAGGAAATATAATATTCACTCTTATATGGTATCCATCACATAAATCCTCAGGGAACTATTACCTTATTTTCTTTGCTGAGTTGAAGAGTTGATTGAGGTACACAGTTTTAATCATGATCTATAAAAATTGATTAGGCATGATAACAATATCCTTCACTCCAATGTTCATCTAATTTTACCTCTCATCATAAAATTTTTCCTCACATTCATTGTTAACCTAGTTATTTCTGGTTCCTTACATTTACTAAAACCAGAAAGCATAGTGTGAAAAACACTTATCACAGTGTAAAACCACATAATTAGAACAAAATTACTTATAGGATGTCCAAATTATTTATCATACATTAATCATAGACACCATATGTTTATTTTGATCATTCATATTCATATTCTATTTAAATTCATAATGATGGTTCATAGAGAGTTTGTGAATTTCCGATTAATATTCCCTAGGAGTTTCAATGTAGGTGTGCAGCAAGTCGTGTTGTCTTGACCTAGTTTCTAGACATGTATATCCAAATATGGTGTTTTCAGGGTTCTTTACCCTTATGTACATGTTTTCCAAAGAAATATCCACATGTATTGTCTATAAAAGTATGAATTTCTAGGAAACCAATTTCTCTTTCCTTTACCCAAATTTTAGGAAATTTTATTAAATATTGACTTATCCATATGAATATCCTTAGATAAAACCCTATACATATCCTTATAAATATCCCTAGGGAATCCATAATGTTCTCTAATCCATGATTCAAAAATATGAATATACCATTCCCTTGGTATCAACTATAACACCACAATATTACCATATAATGATATTTAAACATTTTTGAGGAATACTTAGCACATTTCAAAAGTACATGAATGAGGACCATTATATTTTAGTGTCATTGTAAACATGTAACATACTCTTCTAAAATATTGAAATATCGTCAATGATTCCCTCAAATTTCTTCCCATTTAGTACTACAATTTAAATTCTTTATTCATAACCCATGAAAATGAAACATAATAAAGGGTGAGCTTAGGTTCCCATTAAGTGTAAATAAAGAAGATATGTAAGCATAACATATGAATAAGTGTATGGAAACATGATTATAACATTCAAAATAAAACCCTTCATGTCAAATAAAATAAACAAGAATCATTTCATAACGTTTTGAAGTTAATAATACCTGAATCATAAGGGAATAAAGAGGATAATACATTAAATAATAACATAGGAATATGTCATGGAATTTTATCTGACACATTAGCATATAAAATCATTCCTTATAATTCATGGATCATTTCCAAAACCTATTAGTGAACTTCTGGGAGGGATACACCATTTTTGTGGGACACACCACTATCCCAAATAAAATCCCTATAACTATACTATAATTTTTTTACTCTAAAAACCATATTTATAGTCTTGGTTCACTCCCAATACAACCTTAGTAGTCATGTTTCACTTCATAGGCCAAAATAATACTCAAGGATCACTCCCAAGGCCAACATAGCGGACAAAGTCATTTACTAGACCAAATTTACTCCCCCATCCAAACATGTCTACCTCAGGATATATAAATCAGTACCCAATTAATTTTAGGTATATATTGGTCTCACTCTTTTCAAAATTACATACAAATATGTTCCACACGAAAAATGAAAACATCCATTAATACATGACTCATAAAAATGATTGGTTTTAAAAACATCATTTAATAACCTGAGAAATAAAATGGCTTTCACAAACATTTCATCATATAATAACCTGTAGAAAATAGATATGTTTTATAACCATTGACTAACTGGTGAATGTAAGAAGTTTCAACATCATTTTATCATGGTATAACCCCATGGAATATAAATGGGTTTCTTAAACAAATTTTCCTCTTGACCATAAACCATTAAAATAATTATTATCAATGGTTTACTTGGATCATATCCCAAGTAAATCATAAAATATATCAAATGATATAATCATCAATGAGGAAGTATTTTGAAATATCTCTTTGAGTATTTCTTAATAGATACAACCGTTCCTTGAAAATCAATTTATAAAACATAACTCATTTTCAAAATAATTTTCATTCAAAATAACTTTAAAAAATTAATAATTAATATTTAAATCCAATTTAAAATATTTTAGGAGGGAAAAATAAATTTCTTTGATAAATTTTATTTTTAGAACATAAAACATTTAAGAAATATCAAATCCTAGAATGAGGTAATCCCTGAATTTTTCTAGTCATCCATGGTGGCTGGTACCTCTCATAGAAATATGAAGGAACCCTAGATATCCCTATTAGATGGTACAGCTGGGAAATCACTATGGAACACTGGTCATCCAAACCAGATGGCACCACTCAGAGAAGTACCAAGGAACACACTATCCATCCCTGATAGATAGTACCTCTCATAAGAATGTTACATCATTCCTCAGGTGTCACCCTATAATATCTCACATCATTACTCGGGAGCCACTAAGTAGGGAACCATCACATTCAATGTAGAAGAACACTCATGATATTCTACTCATAAGCCAAAATCTATGTCCAAAAGAAGGAAAATGAGGAGTATAATATTTGTACTGTGGTGAACAGTGTGTTTGGGGCCCACATGTTGTGTGACACCGCCTCAACGCCAGGATGTGTACCTACCAATTCTCAGGTACTAAATTATGAAGAAGTACACTTGGGTGTACCAGTGTACTCCCAGAGTACATGGCATGTCGAGTAAAAATTACATAGAGCACCTGATGCTCGTCATTATTCAAAAATTTCATAAACATAACATCGCTAAAACACCTACTCATGTGTCCCCAAAACATTTGAATTCATCTATTTATACATCTTCTCCACTCCAATAAGATTCGAAGCTGACCTATGTTATTGGTTCTCTTCAAACACAAGAGAAGGATCCTCCACTGATATTTCATTCATGTTTCCATAATTAATGAGAACACGGATAAGGCTCTGCACATCCAAACATATTACACCGTCATGATCCTAATAGAAAAAAAAATTTGAAATAGGTCACCCACATGCTCCAATAAATCATTTCATGGAAAGGTTGTGTGACACTACATTATTCTCAAAAGGTGTCTCATGGGGCCCATGCCTTAGTACTTAATTTAATTATATGTATTTCACCATTATGATCCTCTCGAAAAAAATAGGATTGACTACTTGACCATCCAAAATGGATACCCAGAGAAAAACATTGCATTTAAACCCAAAGTGTGTGAAGTAGGACCCATGGGGCCCTCAAATCAATAGTATTTTAAAAACATGAAATTCATATTGAAAATTTCACCAAAGGACCGGGGTCATTCCACTGTTGAGGGAGCATCAAATAGACATCCTATTTAAGAGAGAGTTCTGATACAATAACCATGAATAATAATAAATATTTTATTATTATTAATCATAGGCGTTTTGTGTTACAGTGCAAGGAAACCAAAACATAAAAGTCCAAAACTGGTCTTAATAAATCATTATTGAAGAGATGGACTTTTGGACGGAGAAAGCGCATTGATTGGATGTCTAGTTTGGGATATATAAAATTTTAAATTCGTATTGGTTCGATCCGGACCGGTCCATCCCATTGTGGACAAACCGAGCTAGCCCAGACCTATTTCACTGGATTATGGCCCAGCGCATGACCCGACCCAAATTCTCCCAACCCTGCCTGTGTCTGCAGCCTAGCATCATGCATTGGAGGCCTATTGGATGACCGACCTGCCTCAAAACCCCAGCTAGTTCTATCATTACTGCAGTAACACGCATCTTGCAAGTCGCTTCTTCCGTGGGTCACACACCACAACACTACCTTGTGCTCCGCTCGACACAGTGAAATCCTGGTGTCAGAGCCTTATCCTGCCCCACATCCCCTAAAGAGACACATCAGACTCACTCATGATCTTACCACCTGGCCGGTGTAACTCATTGAATCCACACGGCCAACCGCATACCATCTCTTCATCACCGAATTAGCACCAAACCGCGCTCCATCCTCACCTACCACCATCTGTGGCTGTTGCACTCCACTACCACTCATTTTCCTTGCACCAATTGTCCTTTATGTGGACTGCCACAACGACACAAATCTCCTAAAAATTAATCCAAGGCCGGTTTCGAAATCCACGGGGATGGGATCTTCACAATGTAATCCACTGCTCGATGATCTGTTGAGGTATGGACTTTCCAAATAATAGGTGACGGTTATCTACATAGAACGAACAAAAAAGTAAAATGGGAATTTGAAATGGAGATCAGATGGTGTCCATGTTTGGTCATCAATCTCCTTAATGTTCAAACTGATGAAATTGATGATGAATTGAAGATAGACTTATACATTAAAATTGGAGGTGAAAATTTTGACAATAATCTTACCTCGACTTTTTTTCATTGAAGAATGCACCTGAGAATGCTTCCACTGTGATCTGATGAATCTTTGTTCTTGATTCTTCCTTGATCCACCAAAGAAGGAAGATATAGTGAGGGTTGTGAAAATTTTTATAGAGGGAGATAGGGAATTATGGGCTAACCCTAATTCTAATTCCCAATGTTTATATTTATAGGAACCTGACTCAGCGCGGAATCAAAATCCTCTAGGTCCTCTCATATTATGTCGTGCCCAAGTAAAACACCCAAATTTGAACTCAATGGATGTCTCATATTTCTAATATGAGTCCCCTTTTGAATGTTATCTGATTTTTCATTTGAGATAACATAATTAAGTTTGATTATTTTATTTACTATCTTCCCCTTTATAGTTTTTCCCACATAAGTCTCATGCTGATAAAAGTTAGGCCCCTCCTAGAGTAAACATCACATTCTAGGCTCAACTGTGACCTTAATTTTCTAATCTGAGTTACTGTTTGAATGTTATCCTACATCCTTTCAATTCATAGTATAAAATATACTTAATATTTTTGATTAATTTTTTTCAGTTACATAAGGCCACGGAATTTCACATCATCATAACACCTATATCTAAAAATATTCCTAAAAATATTTCTAATTATTAAAAGGAAAAAATATGGTTTCTACATCATTCCCCCTATAATGATTTTCATCCCTAAAAATAAAAAATAGAGAAACAACTTGGGTTACTGACCTCAAATCAATCTTTTCCGATCCCAGAAGAAAACATGCACATTTCTATGTTGGCACCACCCATGAACCAATGTGATGGTATATCCTCATAAGGTCTTATCCTGTCATTGAAGTGCATAAAAATAATCACGTAACTCCACAACTGCAATATTGGGAGACTTTGTGTAGCCACTACTTCTATTAAGGGTAGGACAAGGTTGTAGGCATCCTTTCCATCTCTTTTCATGATCTCAAACGTCCCGGAAAAACTCATGGATAGTTTTCTTTCATAATTGAACCTATATAGATCATATGATAACTGGAATCAAAATTTTTACCTATAATAGTGTCTTATGATTCCCATATTCAAAATATCCATCTAGTGAAAATACAAAGGATATCTAGTCCCACAACATTTTATAGTCATTATCTCACAATCGAGATTATCTTATACACTCGAGAAGCGAAGGATTAGACACCATCGACAGAAGAAAAAATTTACCTTTCTTCTCCACTATTGTTAGATATTGGGAAGATAACTTTTCTGAAACTCCACACACTAGGTGATCCTAGTATTTACTACTATGGTAATATGTTATAAAGTTTCCATTTTCCAGTGTATATATTGTCTTCAATTCGTCATCCCATTGGAAGTTCAACTAGTGTCACCTCATCAAGATCATGTATCTATGGGTGATGATCTACCTAATACATTGGTGGCCCAAACAAACCACAAATCACTCTCCCAGAATCTAGTGATTCCACATTCTCAGGGAAAATACTATTATCGCCTTTACTAGATAGTAAGTCATATCATTCTATTCATTCGGTCTCCATCAGCATGACTTGTTATTCATAACTTCTCTATTAAGATTTGTCGTTGATCACACAATGTACTTATGAATAGGTTAGCATAGTATAGTCATAAAACCACAATAGGATAGGAACAAAAAGAGTGTGTAATAACTCATTTTTCTTTACCTCCCTTTGAAGAAGTGATATCCCCAAAAATGTCACTCCTCCATACCAACTAGTTGCATTCTATGAAAAATGATTTTTAGAAGAAAAACTCCACTGGTAATTCCAAGACATTATTTGACACTCCTATGCACAACCCCTCCATTATTACACAAGTCAAAGGGTCTATTCCACCACACCTCGATACTATATTAATTGGGAGGAACTAACTCACCCTCATGTTTTTTATCACATCCCAAAAAACACACCTCAGTGGGGAATGGTCCCTTATTCTACATGCATTAAAATCTATGTCAAAAAAATATAGACACTGGGATTAACTGACAGCCAACATCTCCCTAGTAAAACCTCAAACAATGATCAGGGATAAAATTTTACTACACATAGTGTATAACAAGGTCTACTATTAAATGTACGAAAGAAAGAAGGAAAACCTCTTATCATATCATGCTCTATAGGATTTTATACATCCAAAGTTGTGTTTGTCTTCTATCCCAGCTGATAACTTCCTGTGTTAGATGTGGGACTCCTCGAAATGGTGGAAAGACCACATAACATCATCCCCCACCTCCAAATCCTATTCCAGCATGACCGCCTGAGGGACCACACTGATCACGACATTGTATCTATCATGGTGGACCACTTTCTATTAGCCTGGTGTTCTTTGCATGTCTTTTTGGGAAGTCTCGTGACATGTGACCTCACCTGTCACAAGAACAACACTTGCCCTCGCCAGGTTGTTCCTGTGCTCTTTCTTCCTCTTCTCCATATAGATATGTGCCTATGACAGATTATGGGGATGCCTCTTGCATCGAAAACTCATCGAATGGCGCCTACTAGTTGCGGAAAACGTCTCAGCTTTGTTGTGCTCAGTCCTTCTACAAGTTGTATAATTTTCCTCTGACATAATGTTCTCTATCACCAGTGTCTTATCTAACATCCTTATATAGGTGGGGATGCACAAGAATACAAAGATAGCACGAATAATTCTATGGATTCCCTACCCAATCTTTTATTCTTATATATAGTCCTCATGGATCATGTTCAGAGGGTTGTGTGCAATGTATGTGAACCTAGTAGCATAATCAGTTGTCATCATCCCTCCTTGAGTAAACTAAAGGATATTCATTAGTATAATAGATCATATGTAGGATGGGTATTACTCCTCAAAAAATAGTTTTTGGAACTAATCCCGAAATATTTTCATCTCATTGTGTATCTATGTAAACAAGATCTATCAACATCCAGCATCTCCTTGGATAAGGCTGGTTGCAAAAGCCACAATTTGATCAGTTAGTTTTTGTAAAATCCTGAATAGGTAGTCAACCTACACTATCCAAACCTCTGATGTCTAAGGGTCAGGCTCACTCCAGAACTGTAGTGGTCTTTTCCATTGGAACTCAAGAAATACACTTAGCCTTCCCACATCTTTATCCAACTGTGCTTGGGAATTCAACTTCTCAATAGGCGGAGGTGGTTCTACCTACTCAATTGGAGAAAGGGGATCATGTGACGGGTCTTGAACTAAGGTATAGATTCTTAAAGGTACCTCATCATGAACCAGAGCTAGTATCCAAGACATATGTCTTCACTGAGACATCATGTATGTTATCAAGGAGAATTGTGGTAAGATGAGAATGTATATATATATCAACAAAAAAATGGGGGTTGACTCGAGAAAGATAGTCCAAGACTCAATCCTTTATGATGCATGTATCATTGTTCCCTATAGCGAGTGTCATTGCGTTCTGATTCATTAAGAGGTTAATTAGGGTCTTGTTTAATGCATACTTCAGCTTCACATACCATCACTTGACTCCATGTCCCAATTGCCTATCTAGAGACACATAGACACTTTTTCCCTAAGCACAACCAATAAATTTTTAATGAAATATCTCAACAATATACCAAGGTTAAAACAGTCTTTTATAGAACTTTTTCACAACCTAGCCCATGTCCTAGATCGAGCCGCAACTACCCCCAGCAAGCCTCCATAGGCTAGGGGTGGTGACTAGTGTCGAATGAATAATAACGTGTTGTTGCCTTTTCCTAATAACCTATACACTCACATGTTTCCAAATCAATGAAAAATTGAAGTGGAAAAGGAACAAAAGATGAATCACCATAATAGAAAACCCCAACATGCAGGAACCAATAAATAGTAAAATTACAGAAAAGTAAACTGAGCTAGAAAAGGGGAGAAATACACACCCAACATGAAAATTTCAACATCATGTCAACAAGTGGAAAGTAAAAATTTTGAGATATCCTTACTCCAAGATCTCATGATACGATCATTTCATGTGTTCCAAACACCCTGTTTCCCTATTCTTTTCTAATGTCATGATAAATTTGTATGTCGTATGCATGGTCACACCAAGTGTGGGAAAATCCCAAGCTTGTGTGAGTATAAAAATAAATGTTATGATGACACAAAGATATAGGGAGAAGAAAAAGATGTATTGAAGAGAGGATTAGAATATAGAACAATTTATAGTAAAAAGAGGGGAGTGGAACACAACAAAAGATTTAAGTAAGCGCATCCAAGCCAAGAAGGTAGAAATGTGGGGTAGATAAACTTCTCGTCAAGTATTCCCTACCAATAGTAAGAGACTACACTCGTCCAACCATGAGTTCCTAGAAACCCAAAAATGTGACATACCCCACACATCTTCACCTCTCCTAGAAATAGAGTAACCTAACCCAAGGAGTGGTTAATAAAAATGAATACATATATGCTCGGTCAAAGAATCCAAAATGATAAGAGTAAGTGGATATACATCGGACAACTCAGCCCATGAAAGTGAGTACCCAATATTCCTAAAATTAACCACCATCGATTGGGGACCACTTCCCATCTGAGCTGGAGGTAAACCTGAAACTGCTCTGCTCATCCTTGCTGGATGGTACATCTAAAAAAACATTAAGGATCTTTGTCCATCCCTTCTAGATGATCAATCTATGGAATTATTAAGGAACACCAGCAATCCCTGCTAGATGTGGCCTCTCATAAAAGCACTAAGTAAAGAACTATCCATCCTTGTTGGATGGTACCTCTCATAATAACATCACTATAGTCATCATGTGACACCGTGAAACATCTCACATCATAACTCAAAATCCACTAATGAGGGAACTGTCACCTTCAACATGGAAGAACACTCATAATAGGATTCTCACAACCCAGAATCCATGACCAAAAGAAGGATATATGATTGATAAATGATTCTTAAAGTGGTGAACAACATGTGTGAGTCCCACATGATGTGTGACCCCACCTCATCGCCCGGCCACGTACCTAGCCATTCTCGGGTACTAAATTGTGAACAAGTACCCCTATGCATACTAGTGTATTCTAAGAGTACACGACATATCTAGTCAAAAGGCCGATGAGCACACGATACTCATCAATAATTGAAAGGGTCAAAAACAAAACAACCATAACATGCCTCCTAATGTGGCCCTAGAACATTTGACTATATCTCTTCTTATATCTTCTCCACTCTCACAAGAGTCAAATATGACCTAATACATGGGTTCTCTTCAAACATAACATAAGGATATTCCATTGATATTCCTTTCATGTTTAAATAATTAATGTGATCACTAATAATTCTATGCACATCCACTCATATCACATTGTTGTAATCCTTGTGGAAAAACATTTGAGATAAACTATCTACTCACTCAAATCATACATCTAAAGGAAAATTTTTGTAATGTTGTAGTATGATCAAAAAAGCGCATGGGGCCCATGCCTCAATCATAAAATTAATTATAAGTATTAAACCATTTCAATATTTTCAGAATAACATACGGTATTGACTATTTGATCATTCAAAATGGATACCTGGTGAAAAAGTTATATTTTACCACAAAGTGTGGGAACATAGACCTACGGGGAATAGACGTTGACATTAGTTTAAAAATCTATAATTCATAATAAAACTTTCTCCCATGGACTAGGGACTCACCACTATTGAAGGTGCATCAAACAGGTGTCCCATTTACGAGGGAAGTCAGATAAAAGAACCTAGAATAATATAAATATTTTATTGTTATTAAACATAGGTGTTTTTTGCAGCCGAGAAATGAATCCAAAAAATAAAATTCCCAAACCAGTCTAAAAACCAAAGAGAGGGAATAATGGTTATAGAAATCTCGTCAACCAAATAGCTGGTTTGAGAGATACAGCTTTTTAATGTCGTATGGGATCGATTCGGACAGGTCTGGCCTATTCTACCTAGACCTGGCTAGCCCGGTCCTATTCTGCTGGCTCGGGCCCTAGCACATAGCCCGACCTACCTTATCCTGGCCAACCTTGGGTCCCCGGCAAGTAACCACTTCACCATAGTGACTTTCTCTATGCGGGGTCACAGCCGCCTAGGTTCGCACGCTTTGACCCTACCTTGTGATCCATCCCACACAACGTCGTCCTGGTGCCATTAACCCATCCTGCATCTTCTAAACAGTTGATTTGGCCTCTCTTTTGGACTCGTTTGCTTATGGATTCTACTTTCTGAAGACACATTCTCAGCCACCTTTGTGCTCTACCTCACCGTACTGGCACATGAGCCCACTCCAACTTCACCTTCTGCCCTTCGCAGTAGCTACACACCACCGCTGCCACCTGGTCTTACAATTGTGGTCCCTTCAATGGACCTCCAGGACCACACTAATCTCCCAAAAATTAATCCACAATCAGTTTTAGAATCCTTGGTACAGGATCTTCAATGTTCTTGCCTCCACTTGATGATCCTTTTTTTGACTTCTCTGAAATTATGAAATGATTATGTGCATAAATGACATTAAGAACGGTTAAAAATGGTTTCAAAAGGGAGTTTAAATTATGTTTTTCCCGTTTGTACATCCCATTGTTGTTCAATGTAATGTAATTGATGAAGAATGTAAGAAAGTCTTTTAAATTCAAATCGTTGGTGTGAATAGTTACATGAATCCTACCTCTATCTGTTCACCATTTAAGAATGCACATACCAGCACTTCCGTGGTGATCTGCAGAAGATTTATTCTTGATTATTCCTCTATCCTCAAAAAAAGAACAAAGTGATAAATAGAGGGGAGAGAAGCTTTTATAGAGAGATATCATTAGAGTCTAACCTTAATTCTAATTTCATAAGATTCAATTTTTAGGATCCTCTATCGGTATTGATTATGAAACGTCAGGTCCCTCTCATTCTATGTAACACCACGGTGAAAATCCCCCTCCCAAACCCAGTGAGTATTTTTGATTTCCAAATCGTGTCCTTATTGTAATGTTATTTGATTCTTCGTTTGAGAAAAGAACAATTATGTTTAATTATTTTATTTACATGTTTTCCCCTGGGTGACTTTTCTCACAGATGTCTTATGCTGACATAAGTTATACCCCACCTAGGGTAAACTCCACATTTCAAGACCAACCGTGACCTTGGATTTCTAATCTGAGTTACATTTTTAGAGTTATCCCCTTTCCTTTTTTGTGCATAGTATCAAATATACATTATATATTTTATTATAATTTATTCTGGTCACATTGGGACTCATAATTTCATACTCTCTCATCACCTAACTCTGAAAATATTCCATGATATATTCCAATGTATTACAAGAAAAAAACAGCGCCACTTCAATAATAAATTAAATATTATTTGTTTCAATACAGTTTTATTTTCCTAAAATTTTATGCGGTAATAAAAAAAATGAATCACATCTTTTTGTGAGGTGGTAGTATGTCATACACATGAAAGATGTAATCATTTTTTAATGGATGGTGAGGTAATAAGTTATATTAACATTTATAAATATTTAAATTGTAATAAATATCATATATAAAAATTTAATCTGTCATGAAGAAAATATGTGAGACATGATGATGGAAAAAAATTACATTGGTTCGCAAGGTGGTAATCTGTCATACACACGAACGATGGTTTTGTTTCCCATTTGATAGATGTGGAGACAAATGTATATTATTCCATATAAAACATTACATTTTATTATATATTTCATATGGCTTTTATTATATTCTTTTTTTTATTTCATAATTACATGTTTAATATAAAATGATAATAGAAGGAGCACAATGAAGATTATTTATTTTACTTAGAAGATCCATTGTTGGATCTCTTATTAAGGACAATAATTATTGCATTTTGGGACTAATAGAAGCACAAGAATATGAATGAAGGTGGTGGGAATTTTAGTTTTTAGGGTTTCGGTGAGCCCAATTTTATTATAGTTTTATAAAAGTGAGGGGAGGGGTTCCCTTTTAAAATTGATGATGATTGGAATTCCAATAAATACCCAAACCTATTCAATAATTGGAAGTCACTCTTAACAAATGTTCTTCCAAAGTTGAAAAATAAATTATTTTTTGAGAGATAAGTCCATTAAATTGCTCTTATATTTAATAAAAATATGTTTTTAACATTTTATCCTCTTTACCATTAAGGATACTCACTTTTACCCTTTTAATTTTTTAACTACAATAACTAGTATTTACTATACTTACAATAAATTATTACCAAAAATGAATTTTACCTTATTATATAATATATGCTATTATGATTCCAAATATTTTATCCATTTTTATCATATTAAATTAGTATAATTTTCTAAATTCAATTTAAAATTAAATCTGTAGATCTATTAAAAAAATGTGTTTCTTCATGAAATAAATTTCATAAGAATAAGCTGATCTAATAATGACTTTGTGATAAGAAATAATAATTAAATGAATATAGATTATTATTTATAGATATATAATAATAAAAATTTAATTTAAATCATTCCTAATTTGGGGTTATTTTAATTATTCAAATTGGAAAAACATAATACAAATTAAAACAGTTTTTAAAAATTTTTTATTGCCTAAAAATAAACATGTATTAAAATTCAGTATAAAGATGTTTTAAGATAAATTAATTTGAAAAATTGAGATAAAAGTACTGATATTTCATTTGAGTAAAATTAAAATAGAAATGGTACTTTCAAATTACATTATTTACAAAAGAAAAATAACATTTTTATTAAAAATCGTTATTTTTAACGATTCACTGAAAAAATCAATATTTCCTGAAAGTTCATCAAAAAATAACCATAATTTAATATAAATATCTTAATTTAAAAAAAATATTTTTATAATATAATATTTCTAAATTGTGAAAAATTAATTATTATATTTTCCCAAAAATATAATAATTTTTTTTGGAAGAGAACATATTTATTTGTAGAAAAAAATATCTTTTATTAATGTGGAGTGATTTTTTGTTATTAATTTATATTGGGTATGGCAAATATATATATTTCAGAAATTATTTAATACGTTTTATACATTCCAATTTAGATGCTATGTTCTATCAGTCATGTTTAAATAAAAATATTTTATTTTTTATTTTTTTCTAACCATAGTGTTTCATGTAAAATATGATATTGAGAAAATTATTATTTTAAAATCACATAGTGTTACATTATACCCAACATAAAAATATTAAATCCACACAATTTACAAATATTCCCAGTACTCAATAGTTAGAAATTATAAAAATATTTTGTGGAAAACCCACATCGTAAAAGAAGTTAATAAAACATACTCTTAAAAGAGATAAAAGGAAATATAATGGTAATCACATAAATATGTTTCTAAATAAGAGAACACTGGTGGGAATTAAAAATATGTACAATGAAGAAAACTATGAATAATTATGAAGAGTGACAAAGATCATTGATCACTTTAAAGTAAATGATTAATAGAGTGTTAGCTTCACAATACCATAAATCATTGATGAATTAAAATAACATTGACTCATCGGATATGAAGGTAGTACGATAAAATATTGTTTTCAATATCCTTTTCATACATTTTAGGAATTCATTTTCAATTACAATAAGGAACACTAGAAAATATAATTAAATGATATTTTTTACATCATAAACACACTTCAATTCTTCTGTTGTGTTTCAATCACTTTCTAATTCACCTCTTTCTGTACGAAATAAATATAGAAAATAACTTTTTTATGCCTGAAGCATTAAAATTAGATTTTAATGCATCATTATATCCATAAAATAGTAAAAATTTATTCCTCCAGCCTTTATTAAAACCAAAAATATATGTACAAGGTATGACCACACCCAAAACCGATTTGAATATATTAATCATTAAAATTAAAAAATAAATCCAAAGGTTTTACAAATATCATTTTTTAAATAAATAACTCTATATCCTAAATAACCAATATAACAACAACAATAAATAAAATTTTAACCTCAAAGGTTATCTCAAGAACTTTACGTTACATCTGTATAAACATAATATAATTGATCATAGATAATCCTTTATGTTTAACCTAATTTTCTTTACATATCAAATAAATAAAAATATCTAAAATATATGATGAAAACCCATAATATAACATTTATTATGAAATAATTTTTTAATCACTATGGTTTTATATATAGATTATTTTATCAATAAAATAAAATTATCCAAATTTAATAATATTACTTTCACATCAATGAGAGGGTATACCATAATGGTTACCATTCCTTTTAAAATTTCTCCAAAAAAATATAAAGGCATTATTCCTCAAATAAATTTTTTTATTATTAAACCCCTTAATAAACCAAATGTTTTTATTACCATAAATGTCTCCAAAATTACACTTAATCAAATTATAATTTCATAACAAAAGAAAACTAAAATGGGTGCTTATTCCTTTAAACATTTGACCAACCTTATAATTATCATCCTTAGATAGTGTAGTTATAACCTAGTTCAACCAATATTATCATCAATTCAAGTACTTTACGATGCTTCCTAAATATTTTTTTAATTTCCAAAGGATATAATGTATAAATGTCAAAATAGGTGTGCAGTAAGGCCTTTTCTCATGCACTATGATATAATTGACTCAAAATTGATGCTTCTTTTTCATATTTATTGCTCGTAGGAAAAATTAATCTAGGACCACATCCACTTGTCATATCCAGATAGGGATATAATTTCATAAAATCTACTCACTATATCCTTCGCAAATATTTGGGGATATTTTCCAATTTTTTAATTATTCGTAAGCTTATACCTAGAGGTCTCAATAAATTCTCCTCATCCATGTTTCCATATGATGACTAAACCATTAAGGTTATAACAACTATATTGAACCATTATTTTTACACATATCATTACTAGATTTTTAACATTAAAATATATTAATTATAACAAAAATATCTTGATACCTAGTTCCTTTAGAAAACTGGGTTCATAATACAAGAAGGTGTGCATAAAATTAAACTTCATCAGTTTATTCTTTATAAGGAAGTCATACATCCTTCCAATCTCCAAAAAACTAAATAGGACAAACTATTAAATATATACCCAAAATGATCGATCTAAAATTCTTAGTAATGGGGATAAAAATGACATGGATGCATAACATGTGGGTCAAAGGTATAACTAGATATCATGTTATAGAAGGAATTTGAGAAATAAAATTGGAAAATAACATAAAGAACAAGGTATCATAAGACCATGAAATCATAGGTAATGTAGAACCAAAATAAATATGACATAAATATTAGTCATGTATCATTTCATTGAATGAATCAGATGGTTTACAGAGTCACATAATAGATTAGATTCACTCCCTAATACCATATGTGATGTCTCATGATACTAAACAATTATCAAATGCATTGTAAGGCTATATAATCTTGGGCCCACCCATTCTATTCATTTAATGTTAATTCATATGTGTTATACATAATGAAGTAATTATTATAGAATAAGATAAGAATTTACCAAGGTAGTAAATGGGTCCAATAATATTGTCTCATAAAATAAACAAAAGAGGTTTCCAATTAAATGAAAATGAGAAATGAATATACGCCCACCATATCCACATAAAAATGAAGGGAGAGTGAGAAATATATATTTTCAAAATATATATATAATTATTCTAAAAGAATTTGGGAACATTAAATGTTTTTTGGTGAATAATATAAATAATTTCAAAAATATTTAATATATTCTTGAGGAAAATAGCCATTCTACTTTGAAAAGAACGTTTATAATACAACTAAATATTAAAAAATATTATAGAAATATTTTTATTTGAAAATATCCTTGTAACATAAAAAGTAATATTAAAATAATATATTGTTAATGATGGAAGGTAATTCTGTAAATTCAATATAATCTAATAAACATTACTTTAATATTTTGTAAGAAAAGTCAAAAAGTGCCTACTTTAATAAATGAAAAAAAGAATCCATTTAAAACATTATTTATGGTAAAACATGGGTGAAAATTTTTTTAATATATCATTTTATAATATTAAAAACATTATTTAGACCATTTTTAGAAACCATGAATTTGGAAGGAAATTGATTTTCTACCAAAGAGAGAAATGAAGTTGGGTTTTCGTAAAAACACTTTCTCACTGATTTTAAGTACCTGATAGATGAAAGTGGTACTATTAATTGTCAATTTCATAAATATCTTTATCCAACTAAAAATAATGTATTTTATTATAAAATTACCAAATAACATCTTTAAATGGAAATTCATGCCTAAAATCATGATTAAAATGAGATGAAAGCATAAACCCTTGACACTTTGGTAATTTTTGAGTCATTAACCTCGTGCATGAATTAATTGACTTGTAACTTAAATTTACATGATGTATGAATAATTCATGGTGTAATATTTTTTTGTTAAATATACACTATAAAAATATGATAGTTGTATAAAAGAATATGTGTTTTAATAAAGGATGTTTGGGGACAAAAACTGTTATCTCTAGTCTAGAATCGGTCTTGTAAGTATTTTATCTCTTATATAATAAACAAAAATATATTTTTTCATTCATAATAAAAAATTCCAGGTTTAATACCTTATACTTACACCATTTATTTCATTTATTTTAATGATGTGATTAATTATGATGTATTTTATGTAGATGTTTATTATTTTTAGGACGCTCGGTTCATAATTTCAAAATAGCATCAATGTGTTGATTTTGGTAAAAGGGTTCATTATTATACCAAATATTGGATAATAGTAATTAAATAAATTATAATTTTTATACAGAAATTCTACCTTATGAAATAAACATGAATTGTTTTGAAAAATGAACTTTGATAAAAACATGGAGATAGTAATCGATATTTATGAATGAGTAATGTTTCCATTTTTCAAAAATAATGATGAATAGATGTAATGAATTATTTATATTTCTATAATTATAATTATATCAGAAATATAATATTATTCTTTAAAAAATAAATACATATACCATCTATGTAATGGAGTTATAAAAAATGAATCACCACCCTTTGCGAGGTGGAAGTCTATCGTACATACGAATGATGTTATCTTTTTTCAATGGATGGTATATTACTATGGTTTATGATATGATAATATTTTAGAATTATTATTAATTCATGAATATAATATATAAAAATTAAATTTATCAATATGAATATCTATGATATTTGATTATGGAAAATAAAATACATCTGTTTGCGAGTGAGTGGTATACCGTACACATAAATGATGGTTTCCTTTCTCATTTAATGTAAGTGGAGAAAAATGAAAACTATAAAATAAACATAATAACATATATATATATATATATATTGGATAAAAAATTATATTTTAGTTGTTAATATATAATTAATGGTTGAAAAAATAAGATCAAAAGTAAAGTATCTAGGTGATAATGGTTAGATTCACTTAGAATAACCTCCTTTTAATATCTTATTATTGGTGTTTAATTGGAAAGGAAACAAGATCTATAATGTGGATGAGGATGTTGGGTAGAGATTTTCTATGGTTATATTTTAGACAAATTTATTTAATGGTGAGAAAATTTAAATATACGTAGATTCATTTTATAATTGAGGGGGAGTGACATTCACGTACACACATACAACATTTAAATAATGGGATGTAAAACTCAAGAAAAGTGCATAAAAATTTGAAATATAAAATAATTGATGAGATAAAGGGATGATAAACCCATATTATATTTAAAAAATTAAACATGTTATCTTATTTTCCTCTAAGGTTACTCACTTTTACCATGTTAATTTTTACCATGGGAACTATTACTTTTATTATTTTTACAATTTATTGTGGATCAAAATTAAGTTGAAATTATTATGTAATATAAATTATTCGGATACCAAATATGGTATAAATTTTATAAAATTCAATTCATATAATTTTATGAATTTAATTTAAAATAGAACTCCTAGACATGTTGAAAAAAATGTTTTTTCCAAGAATTTTATTTTTCAAGTGTATAATGATCTTATAATAGATATATGAAAAGTAGTGATAAATAAATTAATTTAAATTCATATTTATAGATATATGATATATAAATTTAATTTAAATAATTACTCATTATGGGTTATTTTAATTATTTAAAATGAATACAAATTCTTTAATTTAGAACAGTTTTCATAAAAAACTGGTGTTCCAATTCCTACATGTAAAATTCTATTAAAATCCAATATAAAGATTATTTTATGGAAATTAATTGGAAAATATATCACTAAAGATGAATTATTTTATATTTGAATAAAATTAAAAGAATAATTGAAATTTTCAGCTGCTTAATTTGTTAAAAATAAGTGATAGCTTTTTCAAAAATTGTTTTTTTCACAATTTATAAATAAATCATTATTAAAAAAATTCAAAATTTACCCATGTGTTAATTTCGATATAATGATTTGAAACTTATTTATTTTTAAAAAATAAATTTTTTGATGTTCCATTAATTAATTATAATATTATCTTAAAAGAATATTAAAATTCATTTTAAAGGGATCGTAATTATTTTTTGAATAAAATATCTATATTAAATTTAATATTTATTTATTTTTTATTTTAAAATTAATTTATATTGAGATTTTCATATATATATATATATATATTCATTCCAAACAATTTAATCGTTAACTAATATCATTATTTTTAAAATTATAATATTTTAATATTAAATCACGTTTCGTTTAAACTCATTATTACATATTGAATAAACTTTCAAGAATAGCGTTCTTCTAATTTTCATGATGTTAAAATAACTATTAATTTAACCAAGAAATATTGATGGTTCATTTTTAACCCAATTTGAATAATCGAAAATTATTAATGACTATACCTAGTTAAGAACTTCATCCTTATAATTTCTTCTCCCTTCACCATCACAAAGTCATACTCAGACCTGGGATCAATCTTTGAAAAATACATTGCATTGGGGAGCTAACAAAACTAGTAATTGAAATGCTGAAATGGATAACTTTTCAAATCATTGATATTATTATGTAATTTATAATTAGTGGAAATTCTCAAAGAACCACCCCCTTTTAAACAAATAAAACATTGGAATTGAAAGGATAAGTGTTTGGATAGATGTAACCGATGTCAAGAAGATCCTGTAAAATATTTTCTTACTCAAACAACTCATCAGAATCCATTTGATAGAGAGTTTTTCGAATTTAATATGAATAATAAAATTACTCTAAAGTAAAATCAACCACCTGATAATGAATATGACATGGAATATAATATTTAATAATATCTATATATTTATTTTCTTCTATCATGTGAATAACTTAAATAATTCAATTTATCTAAATAATTTGGAAATATAACACTCACTTCCACATTTTATCAATTTCATAGCTTCAAGATGTGTTAACATAGGATTGAATTCATTATTATATAAAAATTATAACTCATTCTACAAAAAATAAATTCTTTATCTCAGAAAACTATCTTATCATGGTAAATTGAATGCCAAATTCAAACATAGATTAAATTAAAACATTTCAATATGTATGAGAATACGGTTTCTTAGAAACAAATTTCTACATATGGTAAAATAACATATATATAAATTATCATTTCCTTTATAATACAACAAAAAAAATTTACCAAATGTTATTACATTCTTTCTTAAGACACTATTTCTGTTTGAATTTAAAATTTACAATATATAAAATTATGTGTGGATAGTAAAGCACACCTGAAATTGGAATAATATAAATAAAAAATTAATTTATATGTTACCACTTCATTTGAGGCACCAAAATCTTCCATAGTAGTAGAAAAATAATTTTTCATTGTTTTTATTTTGAATCATGGTGATTCCCTCCTTGAGTCAATAACATAAGAAAATCATTGGAATAGTGACCCAACTAAATTAAATTAAAACATATTAAATATTTTATTTAATGCTCTAATTACTACCATTTATATTTTATTTCCAGTCTGGAGTCATGTTTCTCAGCTATCTACATCTTTAAAACTTCACAGGTCTCATAATACAGTCAATATAATGCTTCATTCCACACTTATTATAAGAGTGTAATTGAATTTTCTTACCTTTCGGTTTATTCAATGAAAGATTCCCCACTCCCTTCCACCAAGATTGCTTCATGTCCTTATTGATGAAAATGTGCAGAAAGTCTATCAATAATTTCTCATCACAACACAATTTCTCCTCATAACTTATGAGCTAATGAGTAATGTTATCCCTTTATAAACATATCTTTAATCATGATTAAAATCAATAAATTTAATATTATGGTCCAAAATAAAATTATTTGTATACATGGATAATATAGTAAATTTAACTTTGAATTAGAAAAAAATTTCACCTATTTTTTCATTATGTCAAGTAATTTCTTATCTATTCTTATTTTATTATCTTTGTGAAAATATTTTTTATCAAAGTGGTCATCAAATACCTCGCATTTCATAGAATGAATTTATTCTATTCTTTGTTGTTCTTAATCAAAGACCACATTTGATTAGTTTCACCTTCAAAATGATAAAATTTGTGGGTTACCTTATTATTATATATATATCCTAGAACATCAAAAATATTTTCAGGGGTATTACACCATCATTCATCTTTTACATAATCTGAATATTTATCAAATGTCGGTTTCACAAAATACTGTGTGATAAACATGTTCCACTATGGAGGGTTTGGTATTTCCCATTAATAGGTTCTACCATTGAGATAATATTCTAATTTACTAAAAAAACCAAAAAATTAATCTATGAAAACTATTCCAGGTTAACAATTCAGAATATTATTATCCCCTTGATTAATTTAAACCCTATATTCTATGATTTCTCTTTGGAAAGTTATATTGAACATACATGGATTAGATGAAGAAACATGTAAATATTAAAAATGAATATCATTATACTATAATAAAAAATTATAGTATGTTTAAATTTTCATTCCACACTCTTTTAACATCAAAAGTAATATAAACCTTTCCTCTGATACCAACTATAACACCTCATTCCTTAAACATCCCATAGTTACATGTTATTTAACATGGGTTTCACTTTAATATATTTCATGACTATTTTTAGTGTATAGTTGTCATGACCCGACCCATCGGAGCTCGAGCCACGACACCCCACGCCCACCTCAAATAGGCCAGGGGCTGGCGTCTAGCGCCTAGTAGGCTATCACACACACATGGGAAGAATTAGCCTAAGGTACCTTTACAAATGCACCCACATACATGTCCATGCAATAGTGCAGAGACATATAAAACGGAAAAGAAAATGCATGCATACAACTATCCCAACCAGAGTGCAACAGAAAAAGTACAAAAGGGAAAATCTGGGCCCACCAAAAGAAAACTACAAAGTGTCCATCCTACTCAGAAGTAGGGTAAACACTGCCAAACACCCGCCGGTCAGCTCCTCTTCCAAACCCGCTCACTAATCACCGCCTGCAACGGGTCTTCCTAGGACTCCGACGAAAGGCATATGGTCTACACAATACACAAACATATGAGCGGCGAATCCCATATAGGGGTGAGTATAATCATACTCAGTAGGCACTCCAAAAACCCAAAACAAAAGAGAGCAACTGAAAGGCAACAGTCCGCTCATCCCAACCAGAGGGAACCCAGACGAGAGAGAAACATCATCTTGTGACCATCCTCTACTAAAAACAACCAGTCAGCTCAGCTCAAGTGTATGCCCATATATACACCTTGAACAATCCAGATTTACACAGCTCACACAATATGTAACCTGAGGTACCGAGCTCATAACCAGCAATTTTCCACAACCAGGAGAGAACACTCCACGATAACTGTCATCCTAGATGACGCACGCCCGAGAGATACACCTCTTCTTGTCCCAAGCAAACATCTTAGATGCCCACCCGAGAGACCACGCTCATCGGATTCTGTCACTGAGGAAAACCTCGCTAAAACAACATAACCACCAAACTCCTCGGATAGGGGATCGCACCTAGGGTCTGCAAGGGGATACCAGAACCCACTCCGGTATACAAAGCTCAGAGATAGGGGATCACTATAAGGGTCCACTGGGGGATACCACAACCTGATATGGCCTACGTAGTTCTTACAGATAGGGGATCATACCCAGTCCCGCTGGGGGATACCCCAACCCGATCTGGAGCTCAACAGAAGCACGACACTTAGATAGAGGATCATCTCCCATATAAAGGTGGTGACGATGATCCTGAAACCTTATCTGGTATAACTCATGATGTAGGGGATCGAACTGACGATGCCGCAACCCTACAGAAACCACGTGCTGATTAGGGGATCACATAAACAACGATACAGAAACCCTACTATAAACCTGATGCTGAGCAGGGGATCGTATACCCGACGATGCCACAACCCTACTGAGCACAGCCCACTGTGTAGGGGATCATATTCCTGATGATGCGACAAACCCTACAGAGTTAACCTGCTAGATAGGGGATCGCCGCCTATGCATAAGTGGTCATAGCGATACCAAGAACCCAATCTAGAGAAACGATGCTAGAGGATCTCACTCTAGGCCCACCGGAGGGATGCCACAACTCTAACAGAATAAACATCCCATTGAGAGGATCACAAGCCTATACTATGGTTGGGATGCCGTGCGAACCCCCGTAGGAATGAACCAAGGGAGTACCCTCAACCATAGATGGTCCAAATATCGCTATCTAGAGTGACCCACAACAACACCACCCTGCGTAGCACCAAGGCCAATACTGAGGCCACCATCGCGATCCATGCAGAAAAACACGCAGGATAGGCTGTTTAGTCGGCCGAAATGGACAACCAGTAAAAAAGGCACTATTTCACCATAGCTTGCCCGTGCAGGGCCCACACATCGATCCAGAGACTCATCAGGTGGATCATACCGTGGTGATCCCCTCGGAAAAACACACGGAATTGACTACTCGTACGTCCAAAATGGACACCTTGTGAAAAAAGCAATATTCACCGAAATCCAGCTCAGGTGGGGCCCATGCCTTGATCCTGAAACACATCGAACGGATCACACCATTGCGATCCTCTCAGAAAAACGCACAGGATTGACTATTCATCCACCAAAATCGGACTCTTGGTGCGAAAGCTGCGTTTCTCCGCAAACGCCAAAACTCGGCCTCGTGAGGCCTGCAACCCATTCTCAGTCCCAACACACGAAAACCATCTCAAAAATTCCGTCGTGCCATCACGGTCTCAACGCCATTGACGGAACGTCATTCGGACGCTCCGGGTAGAAGTTACAATGGCCTGAAGTCCTAAATTAATAAAATATTATTATTTTATACGATGTTTCTAACACCCGGGCCACGATCGCGAATCTTTTAACCCTTAGACCCACACCAGAGGGTTTGCCTCGTCGTCAAGGTCGCGTCACCGCAGACGGCACATGAATCTGACATCCAAATTGCAGGAAATGAGGGTTTAAAAACCCATGTATGACAAAAAGGGGTCGGATCAGCCTCCGCCAAGCGGCGCAAAGCTCCACCGCGCTCCACCGTCGCGCTGTTGTCGCGGCACAGACCTTCCGCAGACTGCTGGGGGCACCCCGGTGGTTGGTTTTGTGATCCGAAAGCACCGGTGCGACCCTCGGGATGTGATCTTCCTGAAAAGACCTCAAAATGAAGCAATTCACAACAAAATAGGATCGGGGGATTAAAACGCATACCGCCTACTTCGTGGGAGAAACACCGAAGCTTCGGGTGCAGAACGACACTGGTGACGCCCTGAAGCTCGATCTGATGATGATAGGCACAGAAAACGGACGATTCTGGCTCGATTCAGTGAAGAACAGAGGTAGGGAAGGGTGAGGTCATCCACTGTAAGTGAGGGAGGAGGGAGGTGATGAATTTCTATTTTAATTTTTTTTAAACAACTCATATAACTCCCCACCAACTCGCCTCCATCCCGGCACTCGATGCAGACAAAGGTAAGGTATCCCCTTGGGTAAACGTGTCGTTCTGAATGCAACGGAAGACTCAGATTTGCGATCTGAGACTCCTCTAAGATGTTATTCGAGTCGATGCTGGTAATCCAACTTTTCCACTTATTTACAAAAAACGCCCCTACTAGCGTTTTCTACAGCAGGCCCGCACCCGTGAATTTTACACCTCTCTTAGGGTAAATGGCACGTTTTGGATGCAACTGTTCTCTCAGATTCCCGTTCTGAGCTACTATTTAAGAGATATCACACCCCCTCCATGTGAATAGTATAAAAATACTTGATATTTTTATAAAATTAATTCTGGGCACACCGGGCCTCGGAATCGCACGCCGTCTTCGTGCCAAGCTCTGGAATTATTCATAGAAACAATCTGAAACCTGTCAGTGCCAAAACCAAAGTCCCTGCATCCTCCCCCCCTTTATAACTTTCATCCCTGAAAATCCATTAGCACAAGGAAACTGACTTGACTCTCAACCGGGTCTCACAAACCAGCGAGTTCACCAACAAACACCCATTCTCGAATGCATAAGTCAGAGGGACTCATCCACCACAAAAACGTGTCTCGGTGGGGGAAGGATCCCTCTTCCTCACGCATTTGAAGCATGTCTAACAACACCCACACAGGGTCTTACCAACACCTTGAACAAAACTCGAGAAAGCAACAAAAAGGGAAGAGTACCGCTAAACAGTGTCTATAAAACTACTGCAGAAAGTAGAAAGACACAAGGTGTACCTCTATCCATCCGCGGAGCCTGTGGGTCAACAGCCTCCAGGGAATGCAGTTGTCCTCACCCTCAGCCACCAGCTCCTTGTGCTTGGCGTGGACCACCAGAGGGTGGGGATGGTGGCAACTGATACCGCCCACCACCTCCTGCTGTTGTACCAGCTCTGTCACCACGTCCGCTGCCCTACGGAACTCCTTGCTCGAGACGTTGCCTCCGCCAACACGGTCGATTGACCGGCTCCCTCTCAACAGCATGAAGAGTCGGACAATCTCTAGCAAGATGTCCCCGACCATCGCAAGCCTAACACTACCTCTCCAGCGGCTGACCAAATCTGTCATGCGAACCCTGTGAGCCCTGATCCTCAGATCCTCCATCCTGGGGTCGCCTTTTGAAATGTCATCCATTTGCAGACCCCTGAGTCTATCATTGGCTACCTGATGCCGATGTCTCAGCTCTCACGTGCCCAGCACTAATAGGGGGACTCTGCTCAGCCAGAAAGCTCTCCACCACCAATGATCGCTCCAACACTCCAACATAGGGGGCAGGCACAAGGAAACCACACCATCTTGGATGTACCTGCGTAAGACCTGCTCGATGGTCCGAGCCATAAAGAAAGGGTCTCGAACCATATCCAAGAAGTAAAACGACTGGTCTGTAAACCTCGTGGAGTACACTGAAACGGTCATACCCTCCTGCCGAAGCTACATAAGCTCTTGAATCTGCACTGACCTCAGTTTCACCGGATAGAACTCCTCCCTGAAGAGCTGCTCAACTCTGCCCACGTGAGCGTCTCCTCATCATGGGACTGTTCACTAGGCTCCACCTTCGCCCGAAAGAACCATGCATAAGGATTGACGCTGGGACCACCATCTGATTTGGAGGTGTCCTCACTAGGAAGAAAACTCAGGTGACTACCTCAAGCTAGTCGTCAGCTGTATGGGGATCTGGATCGCCCCGGAACCTCAGAGGTCACTGCCTATGGAACTCGTGTAGTGCACTCAGCCTATGCGCAACCTCGTCCTGCATTTCTGGCACAACCAGCTCCTCGACAAGTGGTGCCTCAACTGGTGGACAACCTGGAGGTCCAGCCTCAGAACCTGCACCCTAGTCCACAGCCTCTACATGGGGCGGATTGTCACCACAATCCTACTCTGGAACCCTCGATGGATGTCGTTGTGGAGGCATCCTAAAATACATTCAAGATGAACCACAGTCAATGAGTTTATCTGGAGATCTGACTCAAACTAACACTGCCGCTATGAAACCCAAACCAAACTCACAGCTACGCCAGCTACGCTCTGAGATCCCAATGGTGAACCTCCTCTGATACCACTCTGTCATGACCCGACCCAATGGGGCTCGAGTCACGACACCCCAAGCCCGCCTCGAATTGGCCAGGGGCTGGCGTCTAGCGCTGAGTAGGCTATCACACACACATGAGATGCATTAGCCTAAGGTACCTATACACACGCACCCACATACACCTCCATTCAACAGTGTAGAGACATATATAATGGAAAAGAAAATGCATGCATACAATTATCCCAACCAGAGTGAAACAGCAAAAGTAAAAAAGGACAAAACAGGGCCCACCAAAAGAAAACTTCAAATTGTCCAACCTACTCAGAAGGAGGTTAAACACTACCGAACACATGGCGGTCAGCTCCTCGGGAAAACCTGATCGCTAAGCACCACCTGCTCCGGGTCCTCTTGGGACTCCGAAAAAAGGTCTGTGGTCTGCAAAAGACACAAAACATGTGTGGGAGAAGCCCATGCAGTGGTGAGTATAAACATACTTAGTAGGCACCCCAAAAACCCAAAAAAAAAGAGAGCAACCGAAAGGCAATAGTCTGCTCATCCCAGCCAGAGGGAACCCAGATGAGAGAGAAACTCCATCTCATGACCATCCTTAGCTAAACACAACCAGTCAGCTCAGCTCAGGTGTATTACCATTTATACACCTTGAACAATCCAGATTTACAGAGCTCACACAACAAGCCACCTGAGGTACTGACCTCATAACCAGTAATTGTCTACAACCAGAAGAGAACACTCCACAATCACTGTCATCCCAGATGACGCGCACCCGAGAGATACACTCCATCGGGTCCCAAGCAAACTTCTAAGATGCTCACCCGAGAGACCACGCTCATCGGATTCCGTCACTCAGGAAAACCCTGCTAAAACAACATAACCACCAAACTCCTCGAATAGGGGATCTCACCTAGGGTCCGCTAGGGGATACCAGAACCCACTTTGGTATACGAAGCTCATAGATAGGGGATCACTCCTAGGGTCGGCTGATGGATACCATGACCCGATCTGGCATACGTAGTTCTCACAGATAGGGGATCACACCCAGGACCCACTGGGGGATAGCACAAACCGATCTGGCGCTCGACAAAAGCACGACACTCAGATAGAGGATCATCACCTATATAAATGTGGTCGCGACGATACTGGAACCCTATCTGGTATAACTCACGATGTAGGGGATCGAACTGACGATGTCACAGCCCTATAGAAACCATGCCCTGAGTAGGGGATCGCATAACAAATGATACAGAAACCCTACTATACACCTGATGCTGAGCAGGGGATCGTATACCCGATGATGCCACAACCCTACTGAGCACGGCCCACTACATAGGGGATCATATTCCCGATGATACCACAAACCCTACTGATTTAACCTGCTAGATAGGGGATCGCCACCTGTGGATAAGTGGTCACAACGATACTAAGAACCCGATCTAGAGAAACAATGCCAGTGGATCCCGCTCCGGGCCCATCAGAGGGATTCCACAACTCTAATAGAATAAATATCACATCGAGAGGATCACAAACCTATACTAGGGTTGTGATGCCGCACGAACCCCCGTAGGAATGAACCAAGGGAGTACCCTCAACCACTGCTGGTCCAAACGTCGCTAACACGAGCGACAAGCAACAACGCCACCCTGCGAAGCACCATGGCCAATACCGAGGCCACCATCATGATCCACATGGAAAAACATGCAGGATAGGCTGTTTACTCGCCCGAAACAGGCAACTGGTGAAAAATGAACTATTCACTGTAGCATGCACGTGCGGGGCCCACGCATCGATCTCGAGACTCATCAGGCGGATTATACCACTACAATCCCCTCGGAAAAACACACGGAATCGACTACTCGTTCGTCCAAAACGCACATCAGGTGAAAAGGCACTATTCACCAAAGGTGAACTCATGTGGGTCCCATGCCTCAATCCCGAAACACATTGAACTGATTGCACCATTGCGATTCTCTCGGAAAAACACACAGGATCGACTATTCATCCGCCAAAATCGGACTCCTGGTGCGAAAGCTATGTTTCTCCGCGAACGCCAATACCCAGCCTCATGGGGCCCGCACCCTGTTCTCAGTCCCATCACCCGGAAACCATCTCAAAAAGTCTGTCGTACCATCAGGGTCTCAACACCACTAATGGCACGTCATTCAGACGCTCCGGGTAGAAGTTACAACGGCCAGAGGTCGTAAAATAATAAAATATTATTATTTAATACGATGTTTCTAACTCCTGGGCCACGATCCCGAACCTTTTAACCCTCAAACCCACACCGGAGGGTTCGCATCGTCGTCAGGGTCACGTCGCCGTAGATGGCACACAAATTCGACTTTCAGATTGTAAGAAACGGGGGGTTAAAAACCCTCGTATGACAAAAAGGTGTCGGACCGCCCTCCGTCGCGCGACGCACAGCGCCGCCGGACCTTTCACGGATTTCTGGGGGAACCCCTGTGGTCCGTTTTGCGATCCGAAAGCACCGGTGAGTCCCCCAGGATGTGTTCTTCCCTACAACAATCTCAAAACAAAGCAAATAACAGAAAAAACAGGAACGGGGGATTAAAACGTAAACCGCCTACTTCGTGGGCGAAACACCGAAGCTTTGGGTGCAGAACGACGCCGACGATGCCCTGAAGCTCGATCCGCTGACGATCGACACAGAAAATGGACGAATCCGGCTCAATTCAGCGTAGAATGGAGTTAGGGATGGGTGAGATCATCCATTGCGCGTGAGGGAGGAGGGAGGTTATGAATTTCTGTTTTAATTTTTTTTAAACTCATATAACTCCCCGCCAACTCACCTCCGTCTCGACACCCAATGCAGTCAAAGGTAAGGTCTCCTCTTGGGTAAACGCGTCGTTCTGAATGCAAAGGTGGACTCAGATTTTCGATCTGAGACTCTGTTAATAACTTATTCGAGCCGACGCTTGTAATCCATCTTTTCCACTTATTTATGAAAACGCCTCTGGTGGCGTTTTCCACAGCAGACCTGCACCCGCGAAGTTTACACCTATCCTAGGGTAAACGGCACATTCTGAATGCAACCGTGCCCTCCTATTCCCGTTCCAAGCTACTGTTTAGGAGATATCACACCCCACCATGTGCATAGTATAAAAAACTTAATATTTTTATAAAATTAATCCCGGGAACACCGGGCCTCAGAATCGCATGTCGTCTTCACGCCTAGCTCTAAATTTATTCTTAGAAATAATCTAAAGCCTGAATTGGCCAAAACCCGAGTCGCTACATCCTCCCCCTTACAACTATTCATCCCCAAAAATTCATAAGAACATGGAAAGCGATTGGACTCTCAACTGGGTCTCACACACTAGTGAGTTCACCAACAAACACCCCTGCCCGAACATATAAGTCAGAGGGAATCATCCACCACACCTCTATACTATCCGCTTTGGGTGGCACTGACTCGCCAGGACGGTTTTAATCATGTCACAAAAACACGTCTCGGTGGGGGTAGGATCCCTTTTCCTCACGCATTCAAAGCATGTTGAACAACACCCACACAGGGTCTTACCAACGCCCTGAACAAAACTCGAGAAAGCAACAAAAAGGAAAGAGTACTACTAAACAGTGTCTATCAAACTACTGCAGAAAGTAGAAATGACATAAGGCGTACCTCTATCCATCTGTGAAGCCTTTAGGTCAACAGTCTCCAGGGCATGAATCTGTCCTCGCCCTCAGCCACCAGCTCCCTGAGCTTGGCGTGGACCACCAGGAGGTGGGGGTGATGGCAACTGATACCACCCACCACCTCCTGCTATTGCACCAGGTCCATCGCCACATCCGCCGCCCTGCGGACCTCCTTTCATGAGACGCTACCTCCGCCAAGGCGGTCCATTGACCGACTCCCTCTCAGCAACATGATGAGTCGGACAATATCTAGCAATATTTCCCCGATCGTCGCAAGCATAACACCACCTCCCATGCGGCTGACCAAAACTGCCCTGCTAGCCCTGAGCCTCAGATCCTCCAACATGGGCTTGCCTCCTAAAACGTCGTCCACGTTCAGAACCCTGAGTTTTTCATCTGGTAGCTGATGCCGACGTCTCAGCTCTCATGTGCCCATCACTAAAAGGGGTAATCTTCTCAGCCAGAAAGCTCTCCACGACCAATTCTCGCTCCAGCACTCAAGCATCAGTGGGCATTCACAAGGAAACAACACCAGTTTGGATGTCCATGCATAATCCCTACTCGAAGGTCCAAGCCCTAAAGAACGGGTCTCGAACCATCTCCAGGGAGTAGCATGACAGGTCTTTAAACCTTGTTGAGTACTCTGACATGGTCATACCCTCTTCCCGAAGCTGCAGAAGCTCTTGAATCTGTATTGACCTCACTGTCACCGGATAGAACTCCTCCCAGAAGAGTCGCTCCAACTATGCCCACATGAGCATCTTCTCATCATGGGACTGTGTCACTAGGCTCCACTATCGCCTGACATAACCATGCACAAGGCTCGCTATTAGGACCACCATATGATCTGGAGGTGTCCTCACTGGGTGGAAAACTCGAGTGACTACCTCAAGATAGTCATCCGCTGCCTGGGGATCTAGATCACCTCGGAACCTCAGAGGTCGTTGCCTCTAGAACTCGTGCAGCACACTCAGCCTGCACGCAACCTTGTCCTACACTGCCATCATAACCAGCTGCTCGAAAACTGGTGGCACAACTGGTGGACCACCTGGAGGTCCAGCCTCAGAACCTGCTCCCTGGTCCACAACCTCTACATGGGGTAGATCATCACGAAAATCCTACTATGGAACCCTCAATGGCTATCATCGTGGAGGCATCCTGAAAAAAATTTAAGACGCACCATAGTCAATGAGTATATATGGAGAGATGACTCAAGAAGGAAAAGGAAAACCCCAAAAACCCAGTCCTATATGATGCACATACCATATTTTTCCTACCACCAGTGTACAAATGTCCCGAGTCGAAACGTAGGTTATCAGAGTCCTGGTGTATGGATATGATAGCCTTCGCACCAACACTGGAGTCCCTGGCCTGAAATTCGAACTCGAAACTTTCTAACACTGCCACTATGAAACCCAAACCAAACTCACAGCTACACCATCTACGCTATGAGATCCCAAAGGTGGAACCTCCTATGATACCACTTTGTCATGACCCGACCCAATGAGGCTTAAGCCGCGACACCCCAATCCCACCTCCAATAGGCCAGGGGCTAGCGTCTAGCGCTGAGTAGGCTATCACACACACATGGGAGGCATTATCCTAAGGTACCTATACACACGCTCCCACATACACATCCATGCAACAGTGAAGAGATATATAAAATGGAAAATAAAATGCATGCATACAACTATCCCAACCAGAGTGCAACAGAAAAATTAAAATAGGGTAAAATAGGGCCAACAAAATGGAAACTGAAAAGTGGCCAACCTGCTCAGAAGGAGGTTAAACACTGCCAAACACCCACTGGTCAGCTCCTCGGTCAAACCCGCTCACTAAGAACTACCTTCTCCGGGTCCTCCTAGGACTTCGATGAAGGAACTGTGGTCTCCACAAGACACAAACATGTGCGGGAGAAGCCCATGAAGGGGTGAGTATAAACATACTCCGTAGGCACCCCAAAAACCCAAAACAAAAGAGAGAAACTGAAAGGCAACAGTCTGCTCATCCCATCTTGAGGGGACCCAGACGAGAGAGAAACCCCATCTCATGACCATCCTTGGCTAAACACAACCATTCAGCTCAACTCAGGTGTATACACATACATACACCTTGAACAATCCAGATTTACCTAGCTCACAAAACAAGCCACCTAAGGTACCGACCACATAACCAGCAATTTTCCACAACCAGGAGAGCACACTCCACGATCACTGTCATCCCAGATGATGCGCGCCCGAGAGATACTCTCCATCGGGTCCCAAGAAAAAATCTCAGATGCTCACCCGAGAGACCACGCTCGTCGGATTCCATCACTGAGAAAAACCTCGCTAAAACAAACATAACCACCAAACTCCTCGGATAGGGAATCACACCAAGGGTCCGCTAGGGGATACTAGAACCCACTCCGGTATACGAAGCTCATAGATAGAGGATCAATCCCAGGGTCTGCTGGGGGATACCACGACCCGATCTGGCATACGTAGTTCTCACAGATATGGGATCACACCCAAGACCCTCTGGGGGATACCACATACTGATCTGGAGCTTGACAGAAGCACGACACTCATATAGAGGATCATAGCCCATATAAAGGTGGTCACGATGATACCGGAACCTCATCTGGTATAACTCATGATGTAGGGGATTGAACTGATGATGCCGCAACCCTACATAAACCACGCGCTGAGTAGGGGATCACATAACCAACGATACCGCAACCCTACTTTAAACCTGATGCTGAGAAGGGGATCATATACCCGAAGATGCCACAACCCTACTAAGCATGGACCACTGTGTAGGGGATCATATTCCCGATGATTCCACAAATCCTATGGAGTTAACCTGCTACATAGGAGATCACCGTCTATGGATAAGCGGTCACAACAATACCAAGATCCCTATCAAGGGAAACGATGCAAGAGGATCATGCTCCAGGCCCACCGGAGGGATGCAACTACTCTAACAGAATAAACATCTCATCGAGAGGATCACAAGCCTATACAAGGATTGTGATGCCGCAAGAACCCCCGTTGGAACAAAACAAGGGAGTACCCTCAACCACTGTTGGTCCAAACGTCGCTAACCCAAGCGAACTGCAACAACGTCACCCTGCGTAGCACCAAGGCCAATATCAATGCCACCATTACGATCCACACGAAAAAACACGCTGGATAGGCTGTTTACTCACCCGAAACGGACAACCGGTGAAAAAGGCACCATTCACCATAGCTTGCCCATACGGGGCCCACACATCGATCCCGAGACTCATCAGGCAGATCATACAATGGTGATCCCCTCTGAAAAACACACTGAATCAATTTCGGGTTCGTCCAAAACGGACAGCAGGTGAAAAAGGCACTATTCACTGATGGCCAGCTCGGGTGGGGCCCATACCTCGATCCCAAAACACATCGAAAGGATCATACCATTGCGATCCTCTCGGAAAAACACACAGGATCGAATATTCATCTGCCAAAATCGGACTCCAGGTGTGAATGCTGCGTTTCTCCGCAAACGCCAGTACTCGACCTCGTGGAGCCCGCACCCCGTTCTCAGACCCAACACCTAGAAACCATATCAAAAAGTCCATCGTACCATCAGGGTCTCAACGCCACTGACAACATGTCATTCGGACGCTCCGGGTAGAAGTTACAACAGCCCGAAGTTGTAAAATAATAAAATATCATTATTTTATATGACGTTTCTAACTCTTGAGCCATGATCCCAAACCTTTTAACCTTCAAACCCACACCGGAGAGATCACCTCATCGTCAGGGTCGCGTCGACGTAGACGTCACGCGAATCCGACTTCCGGATTGCAAGAAACGGGGGTTTAAAAACCCCCATATGACAAAAAGGGGCCAGACCGGCCCAGACCGGCCCGCCTGGACCGGCTGCAGCCGCCGGCCCGCCCTAGCCGGCGGCCCTTAGCTGTGCGGAGCATAGCGCCGTTGCGCCGCCGGGGTCCGCCACGGTCTGCCTGCGCCGTCGGCGCCCAGGTGGTCAGTTTTGCGATCCGAAAGCACCGGTGCGACCCTCGGGACACGATCTTCTCTACAACGTCCTCAAAAAGAAGCAATTCGCCTTAAAAATGGGATCAGGGGATTAAAACGCAAATCACCTACTTTGCGGGTGAAACGCTGAAGCTTCGGGTGCAGAACGACGCCAGTGACGCCCTGAAGATTGATCCACTGACGATCGGCGCAGAAAATGGACGATTCCGGCTCGATTCAGCAAAGAACGGAGGTAGGGAAGGGTGAGGTCGTCCTCTGCACGTGAGGGAGGAGGGAGGTGATGAATTTCTGTTTTAATTTTTTTTTTAAACTCATATAACTCCCTGCCAACATGCCTCCGTCCCGGCACCTGATGTAGGCAAAGGTAAGGTCTCCCCTTGGGTGAACGCACTGTTCTGAACACAATGGCGGACTCGGATTTGGGATCCAAGACTCCGTTCAGAAGTTATTCGAGCCTACGCTTGTAAGACAAATTTTCCACTTATTTACGAAAACACCCCCGGTGGCGTTTTCCACAGCAGGCCCGCACCCACGAAGTTTACACCTCTCCTAAGGTAAACGGCACATTCTGGATGCAAATATGCCCTTAGATTCCCGTTCTAAGCAACCGTTTAGGATATATGACACCCCCACTATGTGCATAGTATAAAAATACATAATAATTTTATAAAATTAATTCCAGGCACACCGGGCCTCAGAATCACACGCCGTCTTCACGCCTAGCTCTGGAATTATTCGTAGAAATAATCTGAAGCCTGATAGGGCCAAAAACCGAGTCGATACAATAGTTATATAAAATTTGTTTAAAAACTACATTAAAATTTGAATATTTCCTAGCAGTATCAATTTTTTTGAGAAAATAATTTCTCTATAAAGATACACATTTTTCTTTTAAGGGAACCTCCATTTCCAGATCACTAACATTATTAACTATTCTAAACATCATTTATCCAAGTGGAAAATAATTTAAGGATGTATAATGAGAAAATATGGTTATTAAGTTGCCTAAAATAAAATAATCACGTTCATCTAATTATAATCCTAATAAATTTAAATGAATGATTCCCTTTTTCACAATAATCATTTAATATCAAATATCAGTTTCCTTTTCCCTAAAAAACATAATTTCATAAAATATTTCATGCAAAAGTTGATATGAAAATCATAAAAAAATCATAAACAAAAGAGATTCATTGAAAAGTTTAAAACTCATTAATAAATTTAACTGTTAAACAATCCTTCAGCCATTATAAAAAAATCCACAACCATTCAGAAAATACATATTTTCAGATTCATACTTTTTTTAATTAAAATGATATCCTTCATAAAATAATAAAATTGTATCTATTAGGTACCTTATAGAATTTATTAAAAACTAACAATTAAAATAACCCTGACAATGGATTCCCCAAATAGGAAAATTCCTTTATCTCTTTGGATTACCCTATAACCGGTAAACTCTATCACTTTCACCAATTCTTTGGGGAGCTATATTGGGCTCACCAATCATTAGAGGTATAATGGGATCACTGATCATTCATATAAAATTTACAAAACAAATTAATAATGAATAAATATTTAACACTAATCAATAAATATATATTATTTTTCATGAAATCCCATAAGTATTAACACTTTCTATCATATCATAATATTGATAAAATGTTTTTTTCCTTCGAAAAATGTTTTAATGAATTCCAAAATATGGTGAGAAATATTTTTATTGAAAACCCATGGAAAATTAATAAGTGATATTTTTTTATAGTAATATCTATGACGATGGAAAAACTGATCAATATATATAAAGTAAAAATTATTCATTTATCACTTTGATAAAAAATTCAAAACAAACCATTCGATAAATGTTTAAAAGTTTGTTCTTAATTCTTTAAAAATACATTAAATAAAATTTTTAAATAAATTATTTTATCCATTTATTTATAAATAATTGACACTCTTGAAACTTTTTAACTAATATATACGTGGAATAAAATAATTTGAATGGAATACATTAAAACAATGTATTAAAGAAATGTTGCATAACTTAAGCCATTTTTAGCATCATAAATTATATAAATCCTAAATTAATAAATTATTTTATTTTATTCATTATTGAGATCTTTTTTCCTATTAAATTATTTACCATTGTTCCTTTTATTTCATTTATTACCATGTATTATTTTGTTACTAGAATGGTTATGTTCAAAATGGATGTTTCAGGGTCATTTGGTTTATAACATCCAAAAAATTGATATGTTAACCACAGTCAAAGTGGTTGTGGTTACATTAACATTATATTTTTTTAAATGTTATAATTTTACTATTTATATATTAAATAACATTTCAAGCTCGCTAATTTAAGGTAGTATTAAAAAATGAACCATGTCTTCTCTGGTAGAATATAATCATTATGTATGCATGAACAATATTTTTATTTTCGAGAAGATGGAAAATAAATAAAATTATAAAATGTTTTACTTATAAATAATCCTAAATATGTTATACATGTAATATTTATACATTAAGTTCATCCATTTAACTATCCTTATAACGTGGGAATGAAAACTTAATCACATCACTTCATGATGATGGTATTACACACATACACACATGGAAGATTATCAGAATCCTAAATTTGGACAACAATAAGAATATTATTAATATGGTAAATTTAATTACTCAAAAATATGTAATAAATAACATATATATTCAATTTTTTCAATAATTTGTACCAGTAATATGATCTGATGATGAGAAACGAAAGGCATCACTTTGCGGAGGTGGTATTCAACACATATGCACAGACGACATTTTCATTTCCAATAAGATGGAATTAGATGTAGAAAAGGGTTTTAAAGTAATAAAAAAACATTTAAGATTATTTATGATACTTATTTTATTATTTAATAATGGTTAAGAATATTTTAAGGATGATTAAGAAAAAATAAAGTAGAAATGTGTCGGTTATGACTTTTAACTTCTGATGGGATATCTCTATTCGGAATACACCTAATCAATTTAAAATAAGACTTTTGAGAATACCAATACATGAAAGAAAATAGGGGGTATTGTCGTGAGAGTTTGGGGTGGGTTGTTGATGAACTAGTATGTTTAAAATGTGTAATCATGGGAGGGTCGGAGGATCCATTTTATAAATGTGGGGATTAACACACTTGATATTTTTATAATCATTTATATTTTTTAATGTATTAATCATGGGAAAGTGGCTTCAAAAACTATATGATTCATAAGGAGTGTTGATAACGGTATAAATTCCATCATAAATGAATAATTAATATACTAATCTAGGAATTTATTGCTATTTGTTTTACCTTAAGTAACACGATTTACCCTTTACCATGGTGACATATTTTTACCATGCTCAATAATAATATTGTCAAAAAATGAAATAGAAGTAATTGTTATAAATGAACCTCAGAAGTAAAAATATTTAATCTATTTTTATGAATTAAATTATGTAGGATGAATAAATTTATTTATATATAAATGTGTAAAATGAAAGGAAAAATTGTTCTTATATTAATGTGATCTCATGCCCTTAAATGAAATTATACCAAAAATCATATATGATGATGATTCCTATGAAATTATTAAGATAAATATTGAGGTATGAGATATAATATTAATTTATAACTAAATAAAAAATGTGGTGGTTATTTTAAATTAATTGATTAATGAAATAAAATTTATATTTTTCAAGAATAGGTATTTTTCATGGTATACTCATAAATCAATCATTTATGAAAAATTATAAAAAAACATATTATATTTCTTTTAAAATCCCCAATTAAAAAATGAATTCATTTTTATTTGAATAAAATTCTAAATTAACTAAACTAATATTTTAAACCATGTATTTCAATGAAAAAAATCTAGTCAAATTAAACCATTATTTTTCCAACTAAAACCATTTATAAAATTATTTTTAAATCTAAGAAAATATAAATCCATATAATGAATACATACAAATCATATGAATTATTTATTTAAATGATTTACCATGTTTTTATATGATTAGATCATGATCCTTAGGCTATAGGGGATTGACTTATTTTTGAGACACGATTTTTCATTTGCTTCAATCTCCCACAAGTTAGATGATTTATTTAGGATGTTCTCCCCACACACCATGGTGAGCCACTATTGGATGATGTTTTTCTAAAAATAAAAATGGTATTTCTTTATCAGGGTCATATTTTAATCTCTTATCTAGGATAGAGTTATATATATAAGGATATTGGACCCATCATAGGGTAACATGATTATGTTTGACAATGCATCACGGCCCAAAAACCACTCAAATTATTTCTTTTATATATTGTATGGTCAAATTTTTTAATTATAGTGGTTCTGGAAAAGAATACTAAGTAATATTTATCGATATATTATGATGTTTTAATGAGACTAAATGAATTAAGAAGGCACTGAGTGAGATTTGGATGATGAATATTCTTGTTTTGGAAACACCTTAGATTTGGAAGCACTCAAGAATTTCATATCAAGATATATGCATCACAGTTTTAGACATACATACACAAGATTGATAGTATTTAGATAAGATACCACTAGGATTTTGGACCAATTTTATTATTTGGATCTATACTGTGTAATATTGAGTTGTATAAGAGTATTCTAAGATTGAGGATGAATTGATAACCTCCACGATCACTACCTATAGTTGGTTACTATCATAGATGGGGTACTTATAGTCCATGTTGATGGATGATGCATTCTATGGATGATTGTTTTTAGGCATTAATTGAAATAGTTGATAGTATGATTTTTCTCATATCTTTATTGACCCTCATACTATATGAAATATGGATGGTTTACTATTTCTGATCATAATATAGTAGTTCAATATTCAAGTAGAATACAAAAAAGGCCCTTATCTGCAACAAAGTTAACACTAATGGAGAAAATCAATGACTCACCTCCCATATAGATTTGTAAAAAATTTAATAGATAAGGAGGAATTTCATGTGATTTATTTATGGGATAGATGAGATCGATTAGAACCTACCCTGATATAGAATGGATATGGATTAAAGTATCCTCCAGTGGTGTCTAGTTGAGAATTTGAGGTTATTTCCACCCCTATTAGTGATATGTAGATTTTCATTTGTGTATAGTGGAGCCCTCTTATAAGATGTTTTGGATTTTCATCTATCATAAGAAAACCATGGATTTTTACACTATATAAATGTAAAAAAATTCAAATATTATAAAATTAGATTATTTCTTGTATGATTCCAAAGGGTGAAACATTGGTGCCACTAAATATATAACCAGTGGATGTATAAGAATGTATTCAAGAGATATAATCTTGTTTAAATAAGTAGAATGAAATACTAAATCCTTGCATTTATTGGTTCAAAGAGAACCATGTTATATTTTTAAGTAATTTACTTAGTCTTAAAATTACAACACTATCTATATAGTAAACTGATGGTCTATGTGATCTGGATTCATATACTATCATTAAAATTTTAAAATGTGATTGTATGTATTTTGATGATATCTTTTTGAAAAAAATACTAAAATTGAGATAACACTTCTACCATAGGTATTTATGTCTCAATAATAGAGGATGATATGGAGTGATAGCTTCTGAGTAGTTGTTCTATAATAAACTAAGACCTACACTCCTTGATTTGGTGCTAAAAATTATTTATATTCATTAATTGATACCAATAGTTAAGAATAAATTTTAACAATATATAATTTTATTATCAAAACAAATTCGATTCACTTTACAACCAAATATATTTATGGTTTATAGTTTTAGAGAATTGGGTAAAACCCCTTTATGTAACAAAACAATTTTCATTCTTTTATAATGATATTATTTACCATTACATCATGAATTATTAATTTAATAATAAATTATCAGCATCACCCATAAATCTCTCTAAAAATGATACACATATCAAAATATTATATACAATAATCCAATTCATAACCTGATGAAATGGAAACATAAGATGTGTGAGATCGAACACTAGGTAAGGGTAAACATTAGCTTTAAAATTCAGATATCAGTAGTGATCCAAATCTTAGAATAAGGGTATTTCATCATAATCAATGAGTATAGACATAACATATGACATTCATACAAAAAACACATGGTTCATAAATCTAGCATCAGGGTATAAATTTTTAATATATTAAATGATTAATATGATTGAATAATAATGAGCCATGGGCAACAATCCTTTTCTAAAAGAAAGTATCAATATTCCTAGAATGAATAGAAAATCGCGAGGGAAAATTCGGTTATAATATTCATCATATGTTTTCATTTTTATTTCACTCGTTTTGGAATTACCTATAATCATTTAATTCGGAATATCATTTCTCCATAGAAGAAATCATTTTCTAATGGATTAGAGAACTACATCCTATGATCGATAGATATATTCCACAAGCTCATAAACAATATCATGAAAAACAAAAACATATAATTTTTTATTTCATCAAAAAACATATATAAACAATCATTATTCATTTATATCTTGATTATCCTATGTAAAAGAAATTGGTTTTATTATAATTCCCTTATAACATAATTATAAAACATTTATAGAAAAAAGGTGGATGGTATAAATAGATTATATCCCCAAAGCGTAATAAGAAATAATAAAGTATGTCTACATAGTTAAAAAAGAATAAAAAAATTAGTAGAAATATTATTTTTTTAAAAGAGGAAATAACCATTTCATTTGGTAACATTAGGAAAACCATAAATTCAGTAAAAAATGGTATAATAATATTATTTAAAAAAACTATATACATTGAAAAGATAATGAATAATGTTGAATGGATAAATTTTTTGGAAAATTTGATCAATACATAAATATAAAAAAACATTTTGTTCACACCTGTATACTAGAAGTAAATGAAATTAACTCATATCTAAAATTATAAAAGATTATTTTTAAAAATATTTTTAAAATAAAAATATTGTTGAAAATTATTTTAAAATATAATTAAATTTCCTAGAAAAAATTCTTCAAAAAATATAAATTATATAGATATTTAAGTAAAATAGTTATAAAAAATACTTTAAAACCATATTGGTTTTTTTAAATACAACACTTTAATAATTTTAAAAAATCCTTCAAATAAATAAATTTAAAACGAAGTTTATATATAGTGATTAAAATAGAATTATGATATCTTATTTCATTGTCAACATATATATACAATATAAATGAATATATTTTCATAATATGATACATGTCTCAGAGAAAGAAAATTTGAGAATAACAATATTTAAATCATTGGTTATCATTTAATAAAAATCCATCAGAGAAAAGAACATGGAACTAAACATTGAATATAATTTATAGATATATAATCATGATATAAAATTTCAATTTTGTATTATATACACCATAATTTATAAAATAGGTGTATAACTATAAATATGTGATAGGGAAAGAACATTGAGACAAAATCCTTATGAATAATACAGAAATTGAAGTAATAATCATTCGATATTGTGATTATGCTAAAAATTTAAGATCTATAAAAATAATTAATATATATAACATAAAACATTCATATTTTATATAAAAAATAATATTGGAATAACATAAACAATGGAGTAGTGATATAACCTAGTTGATTTAAATTAAGTTATGAATCTATATACCATTTGACTTTTTCGGAGTCAAATTGACTCTAGCATCCTTGTCTAATAAGTTATTATTTATTATTAACATGAAAAATAATCTTATTCGTTTTTATATGAATTTATACCACCCATTCTTATTATTTATTAATTATATATTAATTATGTATTGGTAAAATTTATATTTTCTTGTTAAATTTCCCTTAAATTCTTCAATGTTGTGGTTTTAGACATTAGTCTTGTTCATGATTTCAAAATCACAAGAATATTTATGAACAAGTAGTAATTTATTTTATATATTATTGGTGTCTGATATACTTTTAATGTAAATTTTTTGATTGTTTTAATAGAACTCATAAAAATTTCCTTTTTATTCATTATTATATTAATAAAGGAATTTAATTAATAGGAAAATATATTATTAACTATTAAAGAATAAAAATAATTAATATTATTATTAAATTCATTATTAGTTTTATATATTATTACCATAATTTATGTTATCTTAGTCATTAATTGTAAAAACATTATAACAATTTCTATGTAGGAGGTAAAAGAATCCAAATAAACAACATGTTATAATGGTTCAATAATTAAGAACAATATATTATGTATTGATAATATTATCTTTAATAATGATTAATAATAAAAAAAATAATTAAACAGGTAAAATTTTTTATAGAATAATTAAATAAAAATGATAAATTTAATATAATGGTAAGAATTTTTTATATACAAAATTCCTCTGTATAACCGTTTTAGGGATTAAATCTTATGTTTACCATATTTTATTACTTTTTTATATAAATGATACTTTTTCATTAAAATCATATAATAATGTTATAAATATCATTTTAATTCATTAAATTCATTATTATAACCATTTATTTAATATGGTGATCAACAAATAAATATGATGTTTATAGAGGTGGTAGTCTCCAAGAATACAAAGATGAAGATTTCATTTTCCAATGGATGGAAATGAGGTTTATACATGTTTTTTCCACCAAAATAATAAAATTATATTATTCAAATTTTACTAATTTCACTATATTAATTTTTTGTATATGTATTGAGGGGCTTATAGGATGTAAAAAACTTTAAAGAACCTGGTTAAGACAATTACCTTCTCCTTTAGTATCTACCTTTAGATCCCTCAATATTCCTTCTTTAATGGATTTTTTGTACGAAAAAAATCTAGGTCTTATATAATGGTATTTGGAATCTTTTGAGTTGATAATGGTTGAGATAATATTCTCAAGGTGTTTGGATAATTGATAGGGTGAGGGGATCATTTTATAAGTGAGAGGAGTGGCTCCCATGTTAATACTTTTAAATTATAGATAATATATATGTATTTATCAATGTAATACGGAATACATTTCACAATCATCTTCCATTTTAACCCTTTCTAGGTCAGTATAAGAGATAAGAGTAACCCCCCAAATCCTAAAACCAATAGGCCCTAGGATGGTGATTGACACTATAGGAATTAGTTTCTCAAATGGAAGGCACTATCCTCTTAATTTTACTAGGAATTAGACAAAAATAACCACCACTTAACTTCTTTCACAAATAGATAAGAGTTTACATTGTCCAAACCTTGTAATATACTACATAATATATGTTCATTACCATATAAATAATGAAACAAGTCCATTATTCACCATATCATCCTCTGAATCCACTTATACTACTAAAACACCAACTTTAATCGTTCCATTGTTTATCTAAAAACACTTAGAAAACCAATAAGTTTTGAGAAATTGGGTGTAATTAGTAATATAATTATTACTATAGTTTTTTGGAAATATTTATTAAAATTATGACATTTAAAAGTAAAAACATATAAAAAAGAAAATAGTATGTGTCAAACTGATAAGGAAATTAGCACTCATATACCATTTGTTCTCAACTACACAACCTATATATGTCTCATAATATTTATTTAGTGGATTATCATAAACAAAAAATTGATAAAACTTTTTTCATAATATTTATTAATAATATATACCAAAGTTCATTGCTACAATAACATCAATGAATAACATGCTTCATAAAAAATTCTCATTATATAACAACCATTAAATTATTCAATAAAAATAGAAAATCCATACTCTCAATATATTTAAATAATTTCATCGTCATATCCTTTCACTCGGTGAGTCTAGCTCACTACATCCTAGCACCCTTTTTATTGTATCACTCTAGCCCAAACCAATGTGTAATGCCCTGAAATTCTAAAGTAGGAACATTGTATTCATTGGAATGTATAACAGACAACACCCCATAAAAAAGGGAATATAGTATCCCAATACATTACAATATATTTTATATATTTTATAAATTCAATCTATGATATATCTTCCAATTCATGCAATACTGAGTGATCTTACGTTACACATAACAAATACGTTCTTCGATTTCTTGCGTTACATAGAATACCAAGTTTAAAAATATACTAATAATATTATTTAATATAATAATATATAACCAAGCTATTTAATTAATGTTTATGAATAGTATTAACTAAATTATGAAAATATATTATTTAAAAAATACAAAATAAATTCATTTGTAATCAATTTATTAAAAATGAATATAAGGGCCAATTTAAAATAATGGAAAACAATTTATGCTTATAATTATGTTTTGTCTAATAAATTAAATAAATTCATATTATTGAATGATAATGATGAAGTATATTTTATAAATTCAATGAAATAATTTTTATATTCATCCAATATTTTTCATAATCATAAGAAAAAAATAAATCTAGTTTTATACGTACAAATTATATTTTTCTGAAAAGAAAATTTTACCATCATTTAATAGATAGTCTATTTTAAATATATTAATTGGATATTTTATTAATTTAATATTAAAAACAAACATAATTTTTTAAATAAAAAAATTAATTTTCGGCTCAATTTTCTGTATTTTGATGGGAGGTTTCATTTTTTGATGGAGATTGAAAAATATTGAATTTTAATTCAAAACAAATTTTCCATCAAAATTATTTATAAGGTAAAATTATATATTTTATTGGTTTTAAGGTTTAATTATATAAAATTTACTTATATTAATATAATTTAGTTCATTTTAATATATTTCACTTTTAAATTGAATATAAAAACATAGAAAACTTTTAATCATTTTACTTTAATAACCTGTTTTGTTGCTCCATATACAAAATTAAATTTAAATTATTTTCTACCATTTATATTATTGTAATTTGAAAAAATATATTCCTTATTTATAATCAAAAAAGTTATTGTTTTTAATAGTGTTAAAATAGTTTATGAAGAAAAAATATTGTTAAAAATGATTAAAATTAATAACAATGTTTAAGATGGGAATTAGCTTAATAAGAGAGTAAACCTTATAAATAATAACCAAAATGACAAAGAAACTTGTTTAAAATCCATTGGATGTAATAATTTAAACCCTATAATCCATTGGATATTATTTTACTATTTTAGAGACACTTTTCATTGGAAAAACATTGGTGGAATTCCAACAAGTAAAAATTTACAAGAATGTCACTCATTCTCTACTATAAGAAGGGACACACCCCTCCCACTTCCTCAAACCTTTCATGCCAGTATTTTGACCCAAGAACTACTCAATAATCTCCCATTATACATAAACAATACCTATAAGTCTCTCCTTGGGAATAAATCCATCCGGGAATCCCATTGTTTCACACCAAATGAAGTTAACAGAATAATAGGTAACATCCTTCCTCAAGCTGTTTTGTTTTATTTTTCATTATCTACCCACTAAATATTATTATTACATAATAATATAATATCAAATTTTTAATAAATATAATGATATATTTTTATTATAATTTTTTCCTTACATATACAAACAATTCCATCTAATTGGTAATGAACATTCCATTTATGTGTACGGTAAACTACTGCCTAGTGAAATGATTATTGTGTGTTCTTCCTTTACCACCACACATGGCGTGAAATGTGATGTAAAGTATGATTATATTTGATATTTAGGATATTTATGACATATTTATACACACTTAATTATTATATACCACATTACTTCATGATTTCTATTTTGGGGGTACGACAATATCGTTTGTGGATGTATAGACTACAATCTCCTCAAAGCGATATGATTCTTTCACACAATACATAGAATTTATTAGGGGTTGGTTTTAAAATATCATGTGGTATATAGGATATATATATATATGATAATTTAATTATAATATATATATTTATATATATTTATATACATTTCATTTTTTAAAACATTACTATGAAATGTATGTAGGGTTACTGCTTATGTACGACCTGTCGTCCACATAAATAGTGAATTTTATTTCATATCTCCTAAAATAATTAATTATTATAAATAATTTTAGAATATATATATATATATTATTTATATCATGTATTACATTATGTAAATGATAAAATCATCATCTAATAAATACGAACAAAAATAACAAGTTAAAACATACCCAGAAAACAAGGCAATTAACAACTGAAATATTGAAAATGATAAAAGATTATTAAAAAATGGGTTGTAAGATATTATAAGGATTTAATATATTGTATTATAAATATAAATATGATTTTATGATAAGTTAGTATCATTTTTAAAACCATTATATAGTATGTTAAAGGATTTTCAGTAGAAATGAAACACGTTGGAAGGGATTCTTATCTCACTTTTCTTTCCTTGAGGCACACACCATTATCACTACTTAATTTTTTTGCGTTGTGAATCTGGTTCCCCTTTTGATTTATTATATCATGAATTATTTTATCTTATTGTAATTTAAGGTTCTATTTGAAATTATCTCTTTCTAGTAGATTGTGATTGAAATGTTACCCTGTAGTAAGAGACCCTGTCTCAATTCCCATTCTTTGAGACATATTTTATTGTTGTACACAAAATTTCTACTATATAGTGTAAATACATCCAATTTGACATATAATATCATGAGTAATTCATTATTCATGGTAATTTGAGTTTTAAATGGAATTTTTTCATCAAAGTGTATTTGAATTAAGCATTACCAATTAGAAGACTATTTCAAAACCCAATTTATTTTCTTTGGTTTTTTTTACTTCCTCATTATCTTTAATATTATAATACTATATTTTTAATAAATTTTTACTATATTTAGTTATATTTAAAATTTATTATGTGGATTTACAATTTAAATAAATAATCTATTAATCAATTTATTCCTACATCAATATTTTGTTCTCTTTAAGATTTTACATTCCTATATCATTTTGTTAAAGATTTTTTATATTTGTATATTTATTAGTGGAAATAATTTTACCATTTTTAAATTAAAAATAATTCACTTATCCTATGGTTATTCATGAACATTTCAAGTAATAGTACCATTTCCACTCTATAGTTCTTAAAATGTTTTAGAAAATAATTTTAGGAAAACATGCCACAATTTCCCCATTTATCCGGAGAACTTGTTTAATCAATAAGTAATTTTTTATTAAAAAAATTAAAAACTGTTTTTAAAATATTCATAACTCGTTATTTAAGACAATTTTAAACCTTTATTCATTTATAAATTTTTTTAACGAAATCGTCGTGTCTCTTTCTAACCAAGGAATTTTTCTATCCTTTTAACAATTCAAAAGGAATATTCTTTTTACATTATATGGAATGTGAGGATTTAGGTTCCATAACATCTTTAAAACGTACATTTCAAGTTTAAAAGATACATTTTGAATAAAATTATCTCAAAAGTGATTTTTGAAGAAAATTATTTTGCAAATGTTTTTCAAAAAATGATATTTTCGTCAAGATTTTTTTGGAAATATATGTTTATAATATTCTTAATTCATCAATGACAACAACCCTTTATTTTTATTCCTCTTAGAATAAGTTGTATTGATACTATCATTATTATTAAATTGGATGTTTTATAACTGATATTTGTAAGTATAGTATTGACATTATATTCTTTGATTTCTCGTAATCCATTTGATATATTCAATTTCCTATGATCATTGAACACTGAATTTACCCTAATTATCCATTTATTTATCATGGATTTACTTTTTCCCTAAACTGTATATCATTTTTACATATGATTTTCACTTTGATGGTTTTTTTATTATCTAGGGAAATATTTGTAACTCTATATTCTATATTCAAAATTAGTATTTTATGATGAATATTTTCAATTCATTAAATCAATTATTGGATATGAGGAATTATTTGGATAGGAAATGACATGTGGGGCCGAGACATTATATATCCCCACAATGCATCAACAGTTTGTCATGGGAAAAATTATTTGCAAAAACTAAATAGGTTTCTATATGTAGTATTAAATTTTCATTTGAAAGGTATTGATCTTATATGTTGTCATGTGCCTCAAACTTGACATCCAATAATTAATCATTTTCTTCATTGTAATTTAGAATTTGTTATCCATGTTATTTTCACTATGAAAAAGCCTATGGATGCATGTAATAGTAATTTTATTAATTAAATAGAATTTGTTTTTTTAGTTTCTTACATTTGCATATATATTTTTCCTTATCTTGTTATTTAAATGGATTGTGTTTTTAGTTATTTAACTTTACATATATGTAAATGAACAAAATTCATAGTTTATTGATTTCATGACATGTTTATTCAGTTATTTATTATTCCATAAAGATTTTTTATCATTAATTTATTATTTATTACATTGTACTTACCCTTACTATGCATTTGAGTTCACCCTTATTTTTATTTCTTTCCTTAGACATCCAATAAGTGTAATAATAAATATATTCATGTAGGCTTTTTTTCCTTTCCATTCCATATTTTTCTCATAATGGATGGAATAAAGTTTTCCTTGAATAAAATATTTTTTAATTAGTGAACTCAGTTGTTAAAAAATACTCATATTGGTACCTATTGTACCGTGAAGAGTAATGTGTTTATTCATTTGGTAGGAGATTTAAATTTATCATATTCCAATTTAATAGTAGGATGATACCAGTTCCCAGCTACTGAAGTTCAGTTGCTACTGTTGGTATGAGATCAGGTTTAATATAAACCATGTGAACTATATATATGAATCAAATTATATTAAAGAATATAGACCTTAGTTTGGCATTGAGGATAAGTATAGAATAACATCCTATAATGTTAGACTGGTAGATACAATGTGGGTATTCCTAAAAGTAAATCCTTTTCTGGATACTATAAGTGGATGTGGTTCTGGAACAAATGTACATATGGGTAACAACACTACAAGGTTTGTCAGTCATATCTCAAGCGTAACTCTGTACATGACAACAGGCCTAACTATGCACCGGGTTTGACAGTCTTTTGGGATATTCATAAGATAATTTAAATTTTATCTATAAACCATTATGAAGGATTTGAATAAATAAAGATAATGAAATACCTAGGTTAAACCTGAGGTGTCTTAGACTGAGAATAATGTGTTAATATTTATACATCATAAATATTATTATATAGTTTTCACAATATTACAATTGATTCTCAAACTATTGTTTTTTGATTTTATGAAATTAAATCTTATGGGGGTTAAACCTTGCACTATATAAGGACTTATAATGAAATAAATGGATGAACTTTTTTTGTATTGGGGTTCTGTTTAAAACCTTAGTCAATAGGTTATTAAATGAATAAATTTCATGGAAGTCCATCATATATATTTTTTAAAATTATATTAACATGGTTTTATAAGAAAAAAACCTATATGTCGGGGGAAACCCCTCAAGTCTAACAAAGTTGCAAGACTTGAACCCAAGACTGAAAGATGATAAAAGTATAACACCAACCACTGAACTACGCAATGTCGTAGTAAAATAGTCATTATTTTAGTTAAAAATTTTGAACAATAAATATTATTTGTGAATTAATTGTATTATTTATTTGGAATATATATTAATGAGTTATGTATATTAGTTTTTTTAATAGTTACCTAAAAATATAAAGAATTTGTATAGACCTTATGATTCCTTAGAATAAACTTTTAGGGCTTCAAGCCTCAAAGTTCATTGTCGGATATATATTTCCTGATGTAATGGATAAATTTGAAATTGATCGAGGCCAAAATATAAGATGAAATTTTTTTATTTAAAATAGAAAATTTTCAAGTAAGTATATTTCCCTATATTCCTAGGTAGTAAAAGAATTACCCAATATTAGGAACATGATTAAAAAATTGTGTTGTCCTAATACCTTTTTTAACTGATGGTATTATAACATCACATATTTATTACTTTGACACCTTCCATATTCCATTGATCATTCACATTTTTTGATTGGTGACCTCAATCACTCCCTATAAATATTTTTTTCCATGTATTAATCTCTGCTTTAATACTTAGATACCAAGTTATATGTTACTTCACACAACCATTTTTCTTCCAATACTTGATTTTATAGATGATTTTTTATGAACCGTTATCATGATGTGGGATTTAAACCTAGTAAATATAAAACAATTTATTACCATGGTCGAGTTTAAATTTTGGGGGCACAATTTAGTTACGTTATAGAATATTTAACACCTTGAAACAAAAAGTAAGAACATTTTATTCAGTAGCATGTATGTAAGGTAACAACAAGAACATAAAGGAATATAATATTTTGAGATATGCAATATATTTTCAATTTTAATTAAAATCAATCTATGATATATCTTTCAATTCATGCAATATTAAGTTATCTTATGTTACACGCAATAAAGACACTCTTAGATAACTTGTGTAACATGCAAGTCTGAGTTTTACCAAATACTACAGTTTTATTTAATATAATAAGATATATCATATCCATTATATTGGTGCTTCTTAATATAATTAACTACCATATAAAAATATATGGTTTAGAAAAATATAAAATGAAATCATTTTTAATTACCTTATTATAAATGAATATAAAAACAAATTGAATATAAAGTAAATGTTTTTATTCTTAAAAATAAGTATTATCATAAAAAAATAAACTAATTACTATTAATAAATGATATAAGTGAAATATATATTATATATTCAATAAAAAATTTATATTCATCAATCCATTTTGATAATAAAAAGGATAAAATAACGCAGGGTTTTTATGTTTAGAATTATATTTTCCCAAAAAATTAATATTACCCCCTTTTAATGGATAAGCTATTATAAATAAAAATTTGGAACTTTTATAATTTTTATCTGCCTAATTAAACTTCAATTTTTAAAGAGAAACATAAAAATTATCCTTGGTGGAATTTTTTAATTTTTATATGAGATTTCATTTTTTGATAAATAGTGAAAAATACATAATTTTAATTCAAAACATCATCTTCATATAATTTATTTATATGGTTGAATTATATTTTTTTGGTTTTAATTTTCAATTATATAAATTATAAATATATTAATTTATTTTAGTTCATTTATATAAATTTCATTTTTAAATTGAATATAAAATCATATAAAACTTTTAAAAAATTTACATCAAAAACCCACTTTGCCATTTCATCTATGGGATTAAATTTATATCAATTCGGAAAAGTTATGTTATTATAATTTATAAAAAAAGTATTAAATATTTGGAATATTAATATTTAATAATTTCTAATTCAGTAAACCTTTTTCCCAAAAATATTAGTGAAATTAATTCAAATTATTTTCAAAGATTAAGAATAAAATTAGTTTAATAAGTGACTAAACCATAATATTAAGAGCCAAAATAACATGTAAATATTTAAAAAATCATAGTAGTGATATATTTATAATATATCCTCACATTTATCTAATTTTTTCATTAATGTGATCCACATTTCATTGTAAAAACGAGGGTGTAATTTCCTCATGAAAAATATACAAGAATGCCACTCCACCTCCATTATAAAAGGGCACTTGCCCCTCCCTCTTACTCAAAGCATTCAAGAAATTTTTATTGTCCAAAATCTAATCAAATAACCTCCATGTTCCATTCACAAAACCTATAATACTCAAATTGATCATAAATCCTTGTAGGGAATCACTTTTTTAAAACCAAAAGGAGGTACAGAAATGAGAGGTAACATCCTTCCTCTAGCTCTTTGGTTTTATTTTCACACTCCACCCCCTCAACTATTAATATTGTGTGATTATATTATAACCTTAGTTTCCTAAATATATTGATATTTTTAAATTTTAATGGTTCAAAATCCAATTAAAAACAATTTAATGTAATGTGTAACGAACTTGCTATTTTTCTATATGGTGAACTATCACCTCGTGAAATGATGATTGTTCGTTCTTCCTTTACCACATATCATGGTGGGAATTATGATGGATGTGCTCTTTATATATGATATATTTGATATTAATAATTTTTTATACTAATTTAATTTTTTTATAACACATAATTTCATGAATTCCTTTTTTTGGTGATACGATGACATCATTTGTGGACATGTAGATCACTGCCTCCTCAAAGAAATGTGATTCATCCATGCTATACTAGGATTGTATGAGGGAATGGTTTTAATAAAATCAAGTGACTTATATGATATAAATATTATAATATAATTATAATATTCATATATTTATATATATCAGTTACTTTTATTTTTTAAAAATATGACATTGAAAATGAAGTAGCATCCATGGGAACATATGATCAATTGTATCCATGACTAGTACATTTCCATTCTTTTCTCCATAAATTATGGATTATAATAAATACATGTATACTATATATATATAGATATATATTATTTTTACATTCGTTTTTATATTCTAGAGATGATTAAATCATTATATAAGTATTAGGAACAAAAATAAGAAGTTAAGACATACCCGAAAACATGGTAATTAATAACTAAAATAGTGAAAATGATGAATTATTATTAAAAAATAGAAAATAATATATTATAAAAAGTTAATATATACTTTTATAAATATTATTTTTTTATAAGTTAGTGTCATTTTTAATACCCTTAAATGACGTTAAATTATGTTCACCATAAAGGAAATGCAAGGCTGGGGATTCTTGTCACTTTTAATTTCATGAGGAATACGCCATTTTCACCATTTAATTTTTTTTGGGTGTATCTGATGCCCCTTTTTATATATTACGTCATGAATAAATTTATATTCATTTTTTTAATTTTTTCTATTGAAATTATCTCATTCATGGGGCTAATGATTCAAATGATCCCAAGTAGTAAAGGACTTCATCTAAATTTACATTACTGGAGAAATATTTTATTGTTGAAAATATGATTTCTTATATATGGTTTACATACTACCACTTTGACATATAATAAAATGATTAAATAATTTTTCAGGACATTTTTAGTTTCAAATTGAATTACTTTATCAAAGGGGTTTTTAATTTAGCTTTACCAAGTTGAAGATAATTTCATAACCCAATTTATTATCATTAGATTATATTACTTCCGCATTGTCATTAATATTATAATATTATGTAAGTAATAAATTTTGAAAGTATATTTTTTTATTTAAAATTGTTTTATTTAAATTTATATTTTACACACATAATTTATTTATCAATTGATTGTCACAGCAATATTATAGTATTTTTAAAGGTTTACTTAACAATATGATTTTATTCAAGATTCATTACATATTAATTTAAAATAGAGGTAATTATTAAATCATAGTTCGATAAACTCTTTAATTTTATTCTCTTTTTGTTATTCATGACCACTTTCAATTAATAGTGCCACAATCCAATCTTTTTCAATCAAAATGTTTCTGAACATGTTTTTAAGATAACACGACTATATTTCCCTCTTTAGTAAGAGAACATGTTTTCATCTAAATGCCATGTTTTGTTAAAATGTTTTCAAAAAATGATTTAAACCTTCTAAAAATTATATATTGAAGAAAATTTTTCCCCTACTATCTTTTAAAAAATATTTCAATGTAATATTTTTTTCTCTTTATATATTATTGATTTTTTTTACCTTTTACCATGATAATGGAATATTCATTTTACCTTATATATAATATATAAATTTACTTACAATAATTTCTTCATAACATCCTTTGCATGTATAAAAGGAAACTTTTTAAAGAGTTTTTTAAAACATATTTTCAAAGAACATTATTTTTAAAATGTTTTTCAAAATGAAATTCCTATTTTCCCCAATATTGTTTTTAAATTATCATTTTATAATACATTCATTCACTAATGAAAACAACCGTTTATTTTTCCTACACTTAGTGTATGTTGTATTGACACCATAATTATTTTTCTTGTAAATATTTTTTGATTGATTCAGCCAATGGTAGTATTGATGTTAACGTTTTGTTTCATTTTATTCCACGTAAAATATTAAAATTACTATGATCATTGAACCTTAAATTACCCCCAATTATCTATATAACTTATCATGGATATGTTTATTGCCTAAAATATATATCATTTTTACATGTAGTGTTAACTTTGACAGTTATTTGATTATCTAGGGAAATATTAATAAATCTTTATTCATTATTCAATATGGATATTTGATAAAATATACTATATTTTAGTTAAATTGATTATTATATATGATAAATTATTTGTATCGGTAATGATGGGTGGGGCCTGAAAATTATATGGCCTCTCAATGCATTGAGAGGTTCTCATGAAAAATATTAGTTACAAAAATTAAATAAGATACTAATGATAGTTTTAAACCATCTTTTAAAATTTATTGACAGTATATGTTTTCATTTTCATCATAAATAAATCCAAATAGAAAATTATTGAATTAATTTTGATTCAGTATTTATTATCCATGATATTTTAACTATAAAGAAGTATATGGATTCATTTTATTTCTTGTTTATAAATAAAATGGCATGTATTTTTTGTTTCATACCTTTCCATATTTATTTTTCTTTATCTACTTATTTAAACATCGTTTGTTTTCATTTATTTATAATTCCATTATTTTTATAAACTTCATCTTCATATTTTTGATTTCAAGGAAAGTGTGTTCAGTTATTTACCATTCTATATGGATTATTTATATTTGATTCATTATTTGTTCCATTTTACTTTACATAGTGAGTATTTGAACACTTATTTATTATATATCCTTTCCCAAAGTATCTAATAAGTGTACTGAAAATGATATAAAATGATATAATAGATGGAATAAAGTTTTCCTCAATGATTATTATGTTTAATTTAGTATATTCAGTTGTAAAAAAAAGACTTGTGTATGTATTTAGTTTACCAAGAATATTAAACTATTCTGTACTTTATCATGTGATTTACGTGAATCTTATGTCAATGTAATGGTAGCACAATAGTGGCCTTGAGCTTTTGTGGTCAGGTCTCTAAAACTGGGTCTAAGCCAAAGACTCGTAAAACCACATGCCTGACACCTTATACAAAATAGGATGTCGACTACCAATGAGGGTAAAAATTCCTAAAATAGGGAAATAATACCCACAGTATCATGTCCAAATAGAAATAAAATAAATATAAATAACAATATATAAATAATAATAAATATTGAAATACTAAATATACAAATTAGTAATGGATGGAACACAAGTAATGCAAATAACAAAACGATCTCTTAGTGGGGAAATCCAACCCAATGTTATAATTGTTGGAAGATAAATATATAATCACTATGAAAAATACATTAAATCTTATCCTAGATCCATTAATGCCCCCATTATACATGGCTCGACTATCTTCCATGGTCCCCCTACCCATCCTGGGATCCCGATACATATTTCTGCATGTGAATTAAGTGTCTTGTGCAACATCCTATTAATAAATCCTAGTAGAAAATGACCAATTATTCCTTAACAAATGTGCATTTGTTTTACAAGTAAATTACAGGTTAAAAATAAATGCACAAGGAATCATAAAAATATAACTCATAATCACCTAGGTTCTAACAAATCCACCACAAGCTTCTGTCATACCAGCTTTAGCACTATGTCGGATGGATGATCAATGATGTTGGAAATGACCATGAATCATGAAAAGGGATAGATTCATGTCATTAATTATCCCCAAGGCTTTGAGATGAACATGCTACTTGGTATCCACAAGGAAATTAGTTTTAAAATGTTACTCAATATTCTCATGGAGCCGAGTTTTGGTCCATGAGACAAGGTTATCATGCTCCATCCCTATTAATGGGTTTGTTATCTTCATTAAAACATGCAGTGTACACTTACCCACTAAGGGTTAATCACACCATGGTAGTACACCTATTAATAATACCAATAAGAAAACCCCAAATAGGATGGTAACACATATACCAATGAAAATTATAATGAGACAATAAAATACAGCATCATGATCATATAGTAGGACTGTATAACTACATGTGATCATCATGAAGTATAGTAACCAACTAAAATATAAATACTCATGGAAAAAATATCATAAATAGGTATCATGGTCTACACTGAACAATAATAAAACACCATCAATTAGGAAAAAACCTATTATTACACATTATAAATCAAGAAATTATAGTATTTAAAGGCCTAAAATAAAAATTTACTTCATACATAAAGTTTATTGATGAGAAACTCCAATGATAATCAAGTATCAATGACCAAACATGTCTGAAAATCAATGAAAATGATCTCTCACATAAAATATTCCTACCTCTAGTTATATTACATTAATTAAGAGGATTAAATGGGATACTCAAGAATATTCACTGTGAGAAATTATGGTTCTATATTCACATACCTTAAGGTGTTCATCATCGAAACCAATATTGATGTATGAAAAAGTAGGGGAATACAATTCATTGTATCTGTTATAAATTCAAGAACAGATCACGATTTCATTTCATACTCTAGATTATAAAATTTAGTATATTAACTTATCATTGATTCATCATCAATCCCTAAAAAGAAAAAAAATTCAATATGATATTCATGAATAATAATATCTCATGATGATCATTCTACAATAACATACCATAAAATTTCAACAATTCATGATAATTATATATGTGATCAAGGTAGTTGACATTGAAACATTTATACACAACTAATATTATAAAGAGTCAATAGAAGGTTAACATTATATCATCCCACATCCATCAACGTGATTTCTAGAAATACTTTCCATAAATACTTAACTAAAAATCTTCCAAATTTAATTGAAATCATGATTTGATCATTGAATTATGTTTACTTTCTAGATCTTCCATTATATGATGAAGAGTGGATGAAAACAATAGCAGAACTTCAAGGAAATAACATATCTAACATAGATACATGTATATCACACATGGGTTAATAAGAATTTGATGTATATTTATGAAGAAATCACTATTATAGAATCTCAGAATATTCTAATCATTAGAGAGCCAAGGGGAGTGAATGAGAGAGCCCAGATTCTTGAGATGAGGTTGAAAATCATATTTGGGAAAAGGGGTCATAATTTAGTTTATATTTATGTGGTAAAATTAAGGGAATTAAAATATATTGGTGTATCAATTTGACCCTAGGATCGGCTTCACTCGTTGGATAGTGACTATCCATAAATTGGCCAGTGTTCTTGTTAGAAAAACCTTGGTTTTCCTAACAGCACAAACTGGCCATTGGGACCCCACTAGTTATATTATGGGGTTTTAAGATTCCTAAAAACCTACATAAACTCAACTAGTGACCCTATTAAGAATTCCAGATAGAATATGGCACTTTTAAACAACTATTAAGTTATTCCTTCTCTCTTCAATCTAATAAAAACTTCACAAAACCTTTTTCATAAAAAACTGATCTATTTAACAGTAATATAAGATATGAAATAGGATAAAATATGTATATTTATAAACATGAAATATCTCATGCATTAAAATAAAGTGAGGAAGTTATAATTTTCCCTATATAACGACTTCTACTCTTTGGATGTCTCCTTCAAAATTTATACTAAAATAACTCAATACATTGATCCCGATCATCATCTTCTCACTCCAAATTCTCTTATATTAGTATTTAATGACACCATAGATTCTATAAGAGTGGTATTTCTGTCCTTTGATTTATATTCTTATTCCGATATACAATCTGAATCATGAAATCCTTTATAAAGTGTTTGGATTTTTATCAATATCCGTGTAGTAAATGGAATATGTCAAATTAGGACTGTACCTCTTAATATAAGACACATGAAACACATCATGCACACCTTAGTAATAAGAAGGATGAACCAAATGAGATTCCAATTTCCCAAACAAATTGGTGATTTTTAAAGGACCCACATAGAATGATTCTAGTTTCTATTTCTATCACAAAATTCAATGGGATGGGTGAGGAATCGCTCTAAAAACATGGCTGCCTATTGGGAACTCAATAGATATCATTTCATGGTTGGTTTAATACCTATTCCTAATGTGATCTGTGATCTAATTTTTATGAATTTGATAAACTCACTCATAGGTCTTCTATTGAATACTAGGCCCCATCACTATTTCCACACTAACTCCATGCCATAAACATAGTGAATGACGCCGCCTACCATAAAGAGTCTTATATGGTGCAATATGAATGCAATCATATTAAATACTGTTTTATTTGAACTTGATCAATGTTAAGTGATCATCCCACACACCACCAATGTATTTGGTGTAGACCTAATTCATATCCTCTAGTATAAAAAATCATATGGATGGATTTTCCATCTATCTGTGGATGGTAAGATGTTCTCAATCTCATTTAAGCATCTAATTCATTTTATAAGATAGACTAAAACCACAATGTAAAACATAAATTTCTGTTAGTTATACTTTTTAACGCAAATCCATGAAATCATGCAATTTCAATGAATAACATCATTTCTAGTTCGTCCATTAATCTAGTCTCACAGGTCATAAATAAAAGAGAAACTATTATGAACTGATTGAGAATAACGAAAATATAATCATGGCTCATTATGGACCTACATAATTCCATAAAAAGGAACAATGAATTCCTCCAACTTATAAATAAAAAATAGAAGAGGTTGAATTAAATCACCATGACATTAGTGCTTATGCATTATCTTCTTATAAGTATGGCATTGGGAAATGAACTTGGCAATGTCAATCTTCATCCCTAGAAATGAGAACTATCACTTGAGGTCATGGTACATCATTTTTACTCTAGGATGTAACTACCACTTATACTTATGTAATTTCCTCATAAAATCATCTCTTATAGAAGAAGGGACTTCGACTCTCCCAAGTACTAGTATCATGTTGTCTCCACTCAAAAACTACTCAGGTATCTATGTTCCATCTTTAGTTATTCATTCACCACAACACTCTTCAAATGAGTCTCCTAAATATGATTTAAATTTTTTACAAATGAATATTTTTTATCCAAGGGGAACATTTCATCAGTACCTTTTCATCATAAGCATAAATCCTCCAATCAGATAACAAACTCATCAACTTACACTATTCCTCAGAGTTTCATTCGCTATGCTCCTGCACTACCTCCATCTATGGGATAAGTGAATATGAAAGGCATTAACATTAACTAATGTACATTCCATCTCAAATTCAAATTTTTTTAGATACACTATGAAAAACAACTTCCTTGGATTGAGTTCATTCTACAAAATGATATAATCGAGGCTCTTCTCGTTTGGGTAGAGAAAAAACCACTTTTCATATATATAATGTTACCAACACTTCTATGTATGGACTATAACTAATAGCTCAAAGCTAGGGGTGGGATAGTTTTTCTCATGGTTCCATAACTAACAAAACCCATAATCTACTATCCACCCCTAACGTATTAGTACTACTCCCAAACCAACGCATTATGAATCATAGTATATATCATGACCAATCCATAGATTGAGGAGTATACGCACATGAAATATTTTTGACATCCTCTTCAGCACGAGAAAATCCTCTTCATATAGGTTTGACCACAAAAAATCACTCTATTCTTATTCAACTTAATAATAGGTTCTAATAAATGGAGTAATTCTTGGATAATAAAAATCCTTAATATCCATCTAATCCCATAAATCTTTTTATCTTGAAAACATTCCCATGGTGTGTCTTAAACATTACTCCATCATAATTTGGGTTCATGCATATACATATATCATACATTAGATTCCCCAATAATTTCACCTCCTAAATACGAAAGATAAACTTCGATGTCATCGTATATATTAGATGTTCATGAAGTGTACTCAAAATTATCTGAATATGATTGTCATGCTACTATGGTCATGGTGAGTAGATGAGGATATTATCCATAAATTCAATGATGAAATAATCACTATATGAGTGTTTGATATTGTTTTGGGGATCCATGGAAATTTTTTATCAACTCTTTAGTCTAAATGGTATCACTATGTACTCATATAACCCATAGATTATATTAAATTATATATTTCTGATATCCTCTTATCTAGACTTCAACTGGTGATATCCAAATCAAATATCATTATTAGATAAAAATAAGTCTCCCACTAATTGATTAGTGATATCATTGATCGTGTGTAGGGAATATATATTCGGCATCATCACCTAATTTATCTTCCATTAATCTATGTAGAGTTAAAGGCTATTATCTGTATTATTTGACAAAAAAATAAGTTCACCCTATAGTGATGTACTAAGCTTGATAAATCCCTTATACACCACATTATTGAGCTATATCATGATCTCCTTAAACTCTCTCAGTTCCTTATGATAAGTGTAATTTAAATGTGATTCACATCAAACATGATATCTATCTCCAATTTAACACCTCTATCTGGGGTATTTCTAGGGAAGTCTCCCAGAATGATGTTTTGAGAGAAATCCATGACTAGATGAAAAAATTAGGGGCTACCACTAATCGTGTGGAATGATCAAAGAGTCCAATTTGTATCTTGATCATACCATGTAGTATCAGGTCAGTTAACACTCTAACTTCTTCCAGTTCACATTAACCACATATCACAAACTTCTCTCCCTTTAGTGGTGAAAATAAAATACTTTTTTGATAGATATCAATGTATGATTAACATATTTTTATCCATTAAATACCATGAATCACAAAAAATCTCATCATCTTGAAAATCATGATGTATCGTGGATTTTCATAACCATAAATGACTATAGGTAACTCTATGAATCAGAAAACATAGTCCACATTCATACCCAAAGGTGGACTGAGGGAAAACCACTCAAAATATAACTTTACTAGTAAGTCGATTATGGAAATAAATTGTGGAGATATAATGGTATGTGAAGCACTATTATCAAACAAGATGGTAGATGAAATATAATGGATTAAGACCATAAAAAATATTAGTTGGCACCTCAACACCATATGCTAGAGTTTGTTACTCTCTATATACTCGACCAACCTTAGCTCTGTGACCCCATCCCTGAGATGAAATACACACCTGAGTATTCATCATCTGATTCTTCTTATTGAGGACATTAGTCAGATCCATTAGTAATATGTTTTGTATCTATTTCACCCCTAAGTAACCTCAACCTCAAATATCTAAAGTAGATCTATGGTGACTCCCATAAAATTTCACACTACCAACATTTGGTTTGAGATTTTTTACACAACATTAGATAATATCTGAACTTCCCACAGTAGAATCACTGTGAGAATACTCTTTTGGGGATGATTAATTTTCCTTATAGTTGAACACCATACTACAAGCCTATTTTATATACTTGGCCTTTCTCATACAAATTACATTAAAAAAACTGAAACTCTTGGAGGCTCACTCCCCTGAGTTATTAAAGTTGTAATATGGCCAACTACAAGATCCTCTTCCACACACATATTGATTATCAAGGCCTTTCATAGAATCACTGGGTATTTTTTTAGTCCCTTTAATTAACCTTTAATTTTATGTCTGTAAAAATACTTATATATACCATCAAGGCCTTTTTTCGATCATTTCCTTCCTAGAGAGTATAAAAAAGTAGTAGCCTGATTAAATGATTACAGTATGAAGATAAAACCATAGATAAGTAATGAAGCTTCATTAACTCCTTTACTTATTCTAGTGTTAGTGTATCAAGGAATAATTTCACTATGAATTATCTTTTAAAATTATTCTAGGTGAGACCCTCACACCTTCTAGACTATCTCATTACTCCCCACCACCTTCTCGTGGGTACGATAGGATGAACACTTCCATATTAACCAACCTATACTCATGTGTCTCAATGAGTAAAATAAACCCTCGATGATGTATATCCAGACCTTAAGATCCTACATCCCTCTAGTGCCCTCAATAAATAGTGGGTGCTACTAATGGATGTCTCTAGTGTATTAAACTATGGAACTCAGTAACCATCCTCCTTAGGTAGTAATAGGACGAAGTACTCCCAGCTGAGGTGATCCCACTATCTATAAGATTGGAGTAATTATATGCGCTTTCTCTACTACACCCTCAACATAGAAGATAGTGAAACATGTGCATACTCTCTTATGTAATCATCACATATGAAATAAATATGTGTACCCATCCGTATACATCATGGAGATAAATTCTAGAAACTGATAGAAGCACATAAAAAACCAAGGATATTATGACAACTCTTAATCAGGGAATGGTATCAAACAATTTTCTCCTTGGAGTATACCTATCACCCACAATATATACCCATAAACACTGAGCAAGGTATCTATATTTCTATGTTATTCATAGTAATATATATATTTATATATTAGAATACTTTGTACAACAACATAAATTAAATAGATATTACAAAACACCATGGAATATAGATATATCACACAATCAATGAATACATGTATATACTAAATATATACCCCAATCAAGACATTAAATAAAAACACCAATATGCAATACTCAATGGGTTAATTATTGAATGTGATCCCCAGTACCTAATAATGTAACACCCCAAACAGCAACGTTACATTTCTCTTCGAATAACGCAATATCTTGCCATGTATGCAATTTTGAGTTTTATCACACCATAACCAATCAAACAAGCCATTATGTATATTAATACCATATTTTTGAAATTTTATAACTTTTATTTTTCAAAACTGAATTCATTTTTCGATTAGAAATATTAATATTACCCTATGGTGAATTTTAGGAATTTTTATGAAAACATTCAATTTTTGATGAATTGTGAAAAACACTGCGTTATTGTTTAAACCTGAATTTTTATTAAAATAGTAATTTATTTTATTTAAATTCATTTTCCATAAAAATAGATATATAATACCTATATTTTTTCTATTTAATTCATTGGTATAACGCCCCATCCTTAAAGATTAATTAATCTTGAGTTATTATAAGATTACACATTGAGGATCTTTTCAGGTTTCGAGTTTTAGAGAATTAGATCATTAAACATGCATTACATTCCACATTTAAACAATGTGGTTACATAAAAGATAGTATTCATTTTTCCCATCAACAGAAACATATTTAAAATAAAAAATGGATTCTTTCTTGACACTTCTTTGACACTATCATCATATCATGTACCTTTCCCTTGACCTGTGAAAAACATTTCAAAAACTTGGGATGAGCATAAAAAGCTCAGTAAGTGATATAAAAATATGGAAAGGAAACATGAGTACATTTATACATAATAATGAAATCATACTTTACCCATAAAACATAATCACTTTAACATACCTCATCAAATCATGAATAAATCATAGAAATCATAAGACATAAAGTTAACTTGAGGCATTCATAACATTCTTATGTAGGGAGTAACCCTCTTGGTTACATTTGGAATACCCATCACAGTATATTCCCTAAATCTCTTTGGAGAAACCTCAACGTTTAACCCCTTCACGTTACCCAATGCATTGGAGAGCTATATCGGGCTCACCCGCCCTTAGTTTATCACGGAACCACCCATCTTCATAATAATTCCCAAGAACCAAAACATAATCGTATCACATAAAACATGCATAAAGGAAACATAACATTTCCACTTTTCAATCACAAGATATCAATACATCACATTGATATAAAAACATTATGAAAAACATTTTCAATACCAAAATAAAATAAAAGTAAAACATGGTATTTATTTTTCATTTAAAAAAAACGGTATGGCTTGTAGAGGAAGCCGAAACTCAAATAATGGTCACTACGGCGGATAAGTCGTTGTCACCGCATACATACGACAAAAACATTCCCTTTTTTCGTTTAGTAAAACGCTTCATATAAAAAAGATTCTTTTTGGATAAATGTAAAAGTCAAAGGGGTTTATACACCGTATAAAATAAGGTTGTGTATAAAACAAAATATTCCTCAATGAAAGGAGATTGAGACAAAGTCCCATACAAAGATCATTTTTTTAAATAAAATAGATCTATTAGGTGTATTCACTATAAGTACACATAAAGAAAGTACAAATACAAGATATGAAAAAATAATATCATGTCACGACCCATCCTCGGGGCACGTTCTGTGACAACCCCAAGCCCGCCTTCCATAGGCCAGGGGCTGGTGACTAGCACCAAGGCGTAAATTCCGGATAAAAAGGGAAGGCATTGCCTTTGTAAAGTAAACAAACAACATAGAGCAAGAAATCAGTAGAATTAAACACTAAGGAAAAGCTGGTACAACAGTAAGTGCGGAAAATTAAGTGGGCCAGTATACGAACCCAAACTGAAAGTAAAGTACAACTGGAAGGGAAAAACAGCAACGGAAAAGTAAAGCCGCAACGCCGAGCTGTCCACTGGAAATCCCACCTGATGGGTGAGTACAGATAGCCTCCTCTACTCCTTGGGTCCAGTCGTCCGCTCCGAGTACGTCCCACCCAGTGGTCCACCTCCAGGTACCGTCCTGCTCCGCAAGCCTCAACCACGATCAACGCTATCCATCATCTGCAACAAACAAAACGTAGTGCGGGCATAGCCCGTGAAGGGGTGATTATAAGCTACTTAGTAGGGACCCCGAGACCCCCGTAGGTCTCCCAGAATCCACAAAGGATAATCCACAAAGGAAGGATACAATCACGAAGTAACATGCGACGCTACTTAGGTATATGCCCATACATATACCTAAGTCATCAATTCTCGTTCGGCTCCAATATCCGAGCCCAAGTACAACCCAAACCACATAGGAATGCAAAACGTAATCCACACAGGATAGATCAACACAATCCACAAAGGAAAGCAAAACTTAATCCACACAGGATAGCACAACACAATCTACAAAGAAAAGAAAAACAGGATTCAGCTCACACAGGTATACTTCTTCGTATGACGATAGAGATGATCAGATATTGCCACTGATTCATCTAAGCTGTCGGACCCCCAAAGGATCGATAGGTACTAACCCCCACAATGACCCACAAAGGATCGATAGGTAACTAACCCCCGCAAAGACCCACACACGATCGGACCCACACAGGATCTGTAGGCGCTGGCTCACACAGAACCGCTGAGTGCTGACCAACAAAGGAACGGACCCACACAAGATCGGTAGCACTGATCCACATAGTATCGCTGAGTGTTGTAGTCATCACCATCGAATCCACTGAGGATCTCCGTACAGTCGTCGTCTTCATAGTCGCAAACGCAGCCAGCACTAGGGTCCTCGCACACAGCAAGCTCGTTCAGAAGGGTCCGCTCCACGAGCCGAGAGGCTGATACATCAACTGACACAAATTCCGGATTTGATGTATCCAAAAGTTCCGTATCGTCAACAGGAACTCAACGTCGCAGACGGCGCGTCAATCGGACGCCCGGTCTGAGAGTTATTGGCTTTTTTGTCCTAGGGGCCTGGTTGGTTTTTAAGTCAAAACCAACCTGACCGTACCCAACCTGCATCCAAACCTCGGGAGGAGTAATCCAAAAGATCCATCTCACTAAGAGGAATCCAACCAAGTCGATAGAACGTCAATCAGACGTCCGTGACTCAAATTATAAGCGTTTTCGCTCTGAGGGCCCGGTTGATTTCGTGTACGAACCAACCTGACCAGACCCAAAGTTCTCTGAAACCTTGAGTGTGATATACCGAAACGGCCACCTCGATCCAAGGATCGCATCTCCGCTGACGGTGCGTCGATCGGAGGTCCGTAGCCCGAGATATGGGCAAAAGACCCAAAAGGGTCCGAAAACGGTGGTTTCAGGCCCGGACCAACCCGGCCCGAGACCCCCTGGGTCGGCCCGAACCGGGTAGACCCGGTCGGGCGCGACGCCAGCTGGCTCGGCCGAATGTCTGAGCCGTTTGGTTTGCGGGGAGTGGGGGGGGGACGCTGCCCCCCCCCCCCCCCCGTGTTTTGTAACTGCGGCCCCCCTTAATCGGGGCTGCTAGCTGGCCGGCCGGGGGTTTGAACCCCCGATTTTTCTCCTATCCGGCTGGCCTGCCCCGGCCGGCCAGTGTCTGCCACCACGGGATCGTCGACGGCCGGTCCCCTCCCTGCTCTGACGCCGGCGGCCCATTTCCGGCCGCCGGTCCTGCTCCGACGCTGGCGTCCCATTTCCGGCCGCCGTTTCCCACGCTCCACCGCGGCCCAGTATTGGCCGTGGCCTTCATTCGTCTAGTGCAGCGCGATGGCGCCGCACCCCTACGTCGCGGCCCCTCTCTGGCCGCGGTGCTTTTGCAGTTCTCCGGCGTGGCGTGACGGCGCCGTGACATGGTTCAATTTCACGGTGCAGCGCGACGGTGCCGCGCATTCCTTGTCGCAAAATCCTGCGTGGTGCGACGGCACCGTGCCATTTCCGTTCTAACCAAATTAGAAACAATAACATGGAATAAGGGAGGAGGGTCGGCCGTGTTTGTGTGGTCCGGCCCCCTCTCGTTAATCGATAGCAATTTGTTGTATTTCCACGAAGAATGAAAAGGTATAATTCACGAACAAAATATAATAACCCCTACCTCGTGCGAGCTTGAACGGAGGTTCGTCGAACGAGGAATCGTCATGGGAAGAGACTTCGTGAAAGAAGACATTGACGGTGTCGTGGTTCACGGCGTCGCGTAATCGGTTTACGAGAACTCGGTGTTCTTCGTCAGAGACCGATGTGTTCTTCGCGTTCTTCGTCGAAGATGAAGATGTTCCTCAGGTTCCTTGGCTTTTCTCCCAAAGTTCACAAAACAAGGTTCCAACCACAAATAAAATAAGTTCATATCTTATTTTATTAACATAAAATAAACTTTTTAATGTCAAGAGTTTGAATTAATTCCACTTAATTAATTCATGACAAGTTGTCATCCATAATGGTGAGTTGAGGGGGTTTAAGAATGTGAAGTGGTGAGGTTTGTGTGGTCCCCACCACCCTCATAACATCCCTTGGTAAGTTGGGTAGTTACCCAACTTCCACCCAAAGCTTAAACCACTTAAAGTAAAAATAAAATTGTTGAATAAATTGTATTTTACCTTCCCCATAAATTAACAACTTCTCTCGTGTAAACGCAACTCCGGAAATGACGTTCCTAAGTAATTACCGGTGCTGTGGTTCCATTGGTGCCCTCAAAATTCGATTCCGAGCACCGGTTCAAAAGTTAGAAATTCCCGCTCGTTCGTTGACTGAACGTACCCGAGCTAAACTTCGGATAGAAATTCCGGGCACACCGGGCCTCAGAATCAAGTGCCGTCAGAAACTGCGTTCATGTAAAATCCCCAAGAAAATTAAGAAAAAAATTTCTTTGAATTTTACGGGTCTTTACATTACTCCCTCCTCAGGGATATATGTCCCCGTAAAGATACATCATAAGCTATGGAAACAAATGTGGGTAATGAGCACGCATCTGAGCCTCCCGCTCCCAAGTGCTCTTCTGGAGGTTCCCGTGATGCCATCTGATGCACACTAGAGGAATCAACCATCCACGTAGGACCCGCTCTTGTCGATCCCTGATCTCCACTGGAACCTTCGTAAAAGTCACCCCATCATTAACGTCTATCTCCCCATGGTCAATGATATGCGTCGGGTCGTGCACGAATCTCTTCAGCTGAGATACTTGGAAGACGTCGTGCACCCGGTGCAACTGAGGTGGTAGGGCCAGGCGATAAGCCACCTCGCCAATCCTACTGAGGACCTGGATGGGTCTGATGAAGCGTGGAGACAACTTGCTACCTCGTCCAAATCTCTGTAATCCACGTCGAGGTGAGACACGCAAGAAGGCGTGGTCGCCATCCTCGAACTCTAGTGGCCTTTTCCTCCTGTCAGCATAAGACTTCTGCCGGCTCTGAGCTATCCTCATCCGCTCCTAGATGACCTAGACTTTCTCTGTCGTGGCCTGGACCATCTCTGGTCCCACAAGTGCTGACTCCCCAGGGTCTGTCCAACACAAAGGAGATCTGCAAGGTCGGTCGTACAACGCATCGTATGCTGCCATCCTGATAGTGGAGTGGTAACTGTTGTTGTACGCGAACTACACCAAGGGTAGGTGGTCCTCCCAGCTGCGACCAAAGTCGAGGACACATGCGCAGAGCATGTCCTCGAGAGTCTGAATGGTCCTCTCCATCTGACCATCCGTCTGAGGGTGAAAGGCAGTGCTCAGACGTAGATGCGTCCCGAACGCCTCCTGCAACCCCTTCCAAAGTCGGGAAGTAAAGCGAGCATCTCGATCGAAGACGATAGATGATGGCACACCATGAATCCTCACAATCTCATGAACTTAGAGACATCCCAAGCTCTCCACTGATCCCTGCTCTCTGATGGGTAAGAAATGAGAAGACTTGGTGAGTCGGTCGACAATCACCCAAATGGAGTCGTGACCTCTGGAAGTGTGTGGAAGTCTGGTCACGAAGTCCATAGATATCCTGTCCCACATCCACTCCAGGACCTCCCAGGGTTGTACCAAGCCTGCTGGTACCTGATGCTCTACCTTCACCTGCTGGAAGTTGAGGCATCGAGAAACGAACTTTTCCATAGCTTTCTTCAAGCCCGGCCACCAGTGCTGTCGTATGAGGTCCTGGTACATCTTCACCACTCCAGGATGTACCGCCAAAGGAGAAGTGTGAAACTCTCTCAGCACCTCCCCCATTAAAGCAACTGGTACCAAGGTACATCCTCTGAAAAGGATGTCGTGCTCTGCTTCAAAGGAGAAACCATCAGGTGTATGTCCTGAGGATATATGTGCACGCCGCGTCTCAAAGTTAGCGTACCCACGCTGTGCCTCTCTGACCTGCTGCAGTAGTGGAGGGGTGACTGTGAGAGACTGAAGGAAGGCTGCTCCATCTCTATCCATGAAGGATATCTGAAAAGAGGCTAGCTGCTCTGTCGCCTCCTCATGTAGCTGAATGCTCGTCCTCCTGCTGAGAGCATCGGCTACCACGTTCCCCTTCCCAGGAGTATAGACTATCTCAAAGTCATAGTCCTAGAGAAACTTGAGCCATCGCCGCTGTCTCGGGTTCAGGTCCATCTGAGAGAAGATGTACCTGAGACTCTGATGGTCAGAAATGACTGTAAAGCGCTCGCCCATCAGGTAGTGTCACCATGTCTTCAGAGCGAAGACCACTGCTGCTAACTCCAGGTCGTGGGTAGCATAGTTCTGCTCATGCGGCCTCAACTGACGTGATCCATAGACGATCATGGCCCGCTCCTACATCAGGACACATCCAAGTCCGGTCCCTGATGCATCGCAGTAGACTACGTACCCTACTCCCTCCTCAGGCAACCTCAAGATAGGTGCGCTGGTCAATCTCTGTCTCAGCTCCTGGAAGCTCTGCTGACATCTGTATGACCACACAAAGTGTTTCCCCTTCTTCGTCAAAGTTGAGAGTGGTGCCGCAACTCTGTAGAAGTCTGGCACAAATCGATGGTAGTATCCAGCTAGTCCCAAGAAACTCCGCACCTCTATCACGCTCCTGGGTGGCTCCCAAGCTAGCACTGCCTTGATCTTAGTAGGATCCACTGCAACTACCGCCTCAGAGATGACGTGTCCCAAGAAGTACACCTCACGTATATAGAACTGGCATTTCGAGAGCTTACCATAAATCTGGTGCTCTCAGAGTTTGTCTAGTACAACACGCAAGTGGTAGGCGTGCTCCTCCTTAGTGGTCGAGTAAATCAAAATGTTGTCGATGAAGACCACGACAAATCGATCAAGGTATGGCTGAAAGATCCGGGTCATGAGGGCCATAAACACTGATGGAGCGTTAGTTACGCCGAATGGAATACCCAAGAACTCATAGTGGCCATACCGACACCTGATGGCCGTCTTCTGCACATCCTCATCCCGAACTCTGAGCTGATTATAGCCTGACCTGAGGTATATCTTTGAGAACCACCGTGCTCCCTTGAGCTGATCGAAGAGGTCATCAATCCTCAGTAGTAGATACCTGTTCCTCACTTTCACCTGGTTCATGCGATGATAGTCGACACAAAGTCACAAGCTCCCGTCCACCTTCTTGGCGAACAAAATCGGGGAAGCCCAGGGTGAAACACTGGGTCGGATGAACCCCTTGCCCTGAAAGTCCTCCAACTGTACCCGTAGCTCTCAAAGCTCGGTGGGGGCCATTCGATATGCTGGAGTAGATATCGTGGTTGTCTCAGGGTACAGGTCAATATAAAATTATACCTCTCTGTGAAGAGGTATCCCTGGAACGTCATCAAGAAAAACGTCCGCATACTGATCCACCACTACAGGAAAACTAGGACTTCGCACGTCAACTGCTCCTAGGATGAGGCTAGCCAACTGCTGAGTGATGGACTGTCCTCTCCTCTGCGAGAGTCCATCCTGTGCTGCGAAGTCTCCCTTCTCTCCGGTGAAGGTGAACATGCTCCCATCGGTGCATACACATCGCACCTTGCGCCTAATACAGTCAATCTGAGCATGGACTGTAGATAACCAGTCCATGCCCAAGATGACGTCGTAAGGCCTCGACGCCGCTACAAGAAGATCCCAGCCGAAGCTCTCGCCTCCTAGAGTAAGCTCACACTTCCGGCACTAGTGCGTAATCGTCGAGTCTTCTCCCGTAGAAGTCTCTAGCCGTAAGGATCTAGCCAACGGCTCTGTCGGAATCTCCGAGCTTCGAACAAGGGCAGCATCTATGAAATAATGACTCGCTCTTGTGTCTATAAGTACTGCAGCAAGGGTGGAATAGACACAGATAGTACCTCGAATCATCTCGGGCGCGCCGTGGTCATAGGCCTCCACTGCCTGCAGCTGTGCCTGTCTCTACCCACCAGCTCCCTGTGGTCGAAGGGTGGACCTCCCGGTGGTGGTGGTGGTAGAGCCTCAAAGTGTCGCCCACCACCTGCTACCCGACCAACTCCTCTGTCTGGTCCGCCTGCTCCCTGCGGACCGCCACGGTCGACCCTTTGCCTCTTCCTGGGTGGTCCCTCATCCGTATGCTGCTCCTCGGCACGGCAGGTCGGGCAGTCATGAGCCATGTGGCCCTGCCTGCCGCATGAGTAGCACTGCCTGCCTCTCGAAAGACTGGATCTGCGTTGTGTGCCCCGTATTGCTGAGCCAGTGTCCTGAGGTCATCTGCCTGAGGGTCTGGTCTTCCTGGACCCATGAGTCATCCGTCAACTGCCTGCTGCAGAAGACACTGCTACATGCTGCCCTGCGGTGCGTCTCGGCGCTGGTGTAGACTCAGCACGAAAGATCTCGATCAAAAGGGCTCTCTCCAGTACTCCTGTTTGGGTCGGAATGATGAGGGAGATCATCGATGCCCTGATCTCATGTCTCAATCCCTGCTCAAAGGTCCGGGCCCGGAAGAATGGGTCTCGTACCATGTCTGTCGAGTAGCGTGAGAGATCGATATATCTCGCCGAGTACTGGGCGACTATCAAGCTGCCCAGCCGCAGCTGAAGAAGCTCCTGGATACGCACCGCAAGGAGGGTGGCTGGGATGAACTCTGAGAGGAAGAGGCTCTCAAAGTCCGTCCAGAGGAGAGATGCCTCATCGTGCACCTGGAGCATCAAGCTCCACCATCTGCCTGCTGCCGCGTGCAGTAGGCTCGCTACGAGGATCACCATGAGGTCTGCTGGTGTCCTCACTAACCTGAAAACTCTCACCACTACCTCCAGCCAATCCTCGGCTGCCTGGGGCTCCATCTCCCCGTAGAACCTGGGTGGTCGCTGGCGCTGGAACTCATGCAGTGCACTAAGGTGACGTGCATCGTCAGCGGCTAGAGCTGGAAGCATCGGTGGCTCGGCAGATAGAGGTACCGCCGGTGCCTCAGCTGTCAAAGGGCCATGCACTGAGGGCTCGTCACTCGGTGGGCTGTCGTTACGCACAACTCTCGGAACCCTAGTTGGCTGCCATCGTGGGGCTATCCTGAAAAGGAAACAGGTGCGCCACGGTCAGAACAGTATACATGGTGAGCTGACACAAATTAATCACAAAGAAAACATGAATCACACATGCAATCAATTTTTTTGTGCATTAAGTCATAAATCAGAAGTCAGGGTCCTGGTGTACTGATACGTCGGCCGCCGCACCAACACTGGACTCCCTAGACTGATAACCACACCAATTACGCTTAAAACTTTTGCTTCACATAGAAAAAGATCAGAGTCCCAAGTTCTATGGTAGAACCGAACTCCTCTGATACCAATTTGTCACAACCCGTCCTCGGGGACCGTGCTGTGACTACCCCAAGCCCGCCTTCCATAGGCCAGGGGCTGACAACTAGTACCAAGGCGTAAATTCCCGATAAAAAGGGAAGGTATTGCCTTTGTAAAGTAATAAAACACCATAGAGCAAGCAAGCAGTAGAAGTAAACACTAAGGAAAAGCTGGTACTACAGTAAGTGCGGAAAAGTAAGTGGGCCAGTATACAAACCCAAAATGAAAGTAATGTACAACTGGAAGGGAAAAACAGCAACTGAAAAGTAAAGCCTCAACACCGAGCTGTCCACTGGAAATCCCACCTGAAGGGTGAGTACAGATAGCCTTCTCTGCTCCTCGGGTCCAGCCGTCCGCTCCGAGTACGTCCCGCCCAGTGGTCCACCTCCAGGTATCGTCCTGCTCCACATGCCTCAACCACGATCAACGTTGTCTATCGTCTACAACCAACACAATGTAGTGCGGGCATAGCCCGTGCAGGGGTGAGTATAAGCTACTTAGTAGGGACCCCGAGACCCCCGTCGGTCTCCCAGAATCCACAAAGGATAATCCAGAAAGGAAGGATACAATCACGAAGTAACATCCGACACTACTTAGGTATATTCCCATACATATACCTAAGTCATCAATTCTCGTTCGGCTCCAATATCCGAGCCCAAGTATAACCCAGACCACATAAGAAAGCAAAACGTAATCCACATAGGATAGCTTAACACAATCCACAAAGGAAAGCAAAACGTAATCCACACAGGATAGCACAACACAATCCACAAAGGAAAGCAAAACAAGATTCAGCTCACACAGGTATACTTCTTCGTATGACGATAGAGATGATCAGATATTTCCACTGATTCATCTAAGCCATCGGACCCATGAAGGATCGATAGGTACTAACCCCCGCAATGACCCAAAAAGGATCTGACCCACAAAGGATCGATAGGTAACTAACCCCCGCAAAGACCCACACAGGATCGGACCCACACAGGATCTGTAGGCGCTGGCTCACACAGAACCGCTGAGCGCTGACCCACACAGGATCGGACCCACACAGGATCGGTAGCGCTGATCCACATGGGATCGCTCAGTGTTGTAGTCATCGCCGTCGAATCCACTGAGGATCTCTGTACAGTTGTCGTCGTCAGACTCGCAAATGCAGCCAGTACTAGGGTCCCCACACACAACAAGCTCATTCGGAAGGGTCCGCTCCACGATCCGAGAGGTTGATACATCAACTGACACAAAGTCCGGAGTTGATGTATCCAAAAGTTCTGTATCGTCAACAGGAACTCAACGTCGCAGAAGGTGCGTCAATCGGACGCCCGGTTTGAGAGTTATTGGCTTTTTCGTCCCAGGGGCCCAGTTGATTTTTAAGAGAAAACCAACCCGACCATACTCCACCTGCATCCAAACCTCGGGCGGAGTAAGCCAAAAGATCCATCTCACTGAGAGGAATCCATCCAAGTCGATGGTACGTGAATCGGACATCCGGAACTCAAGTTATTAGCATTTCTGCTCCGAGGGTCCCGTTGGTTTCGTGTACGAACCAACCCGGCCGGACCCAAAGTTCTCCGAAACCATGAGTGCGATAAACCGAAACGACCACCTCGATCCAAGGATCGCATCTCCGCTGACGGTGCGTCGATTAGAGGCCGTAGCCCGAGATATGGGCAAAATACCCAAAAGGGTCCAAAAACGGGGGTTTCAGGCCCGGACCGACCCGGCGAGAGACCCCTTAGGTCGGCCCGAACTGGGTCGACCCGACCCGGGTTCGGGTCGGCCCGGCTCGGTTCCCAGCCTGGCGGCCCAGCGCACTGGTGCGCGGCGCCAGCTGGCTCGGCCGAACGGTCGAGCCGTTCAGTTTGCGGGGGGGGGGGGGGGGCGCTCCCCCCCATGTTTTGTAAGTGCGACCCCCCTTAATGGGGGTCGCTAGATGGCCATCCGGGGGGTTTGAACCCACAGCTTTTCTCATGTCCGACCGGCCCGCCCCGGCCGGCCGGTTTCTGCCGCCACGGGACCGGCGACGGCCGGTCCCCTCCCTACTCCGACGCCGGCGGCCCGTTTCCAGCCGCCGGTCTTTCTCCAACGCCGGTGGCCCATTTTCGGCCGCCGTTTCCCATGCTCCGCCGCGGCCCGGTACCGGACGCGGCCTTCATTCGTCCGGTGGGGCGCGACAGCGCCGCACCCCTACGCCGCGACCCCTCTTCGGCCGAGGTGCTTTTTCAGTTCTCCGGTGCGGCGCGCCGGCGCCGCGACTTGGTTCAATTTCACGGTGCGGCGTGACGGCGCCACGCATTCCTTGCCGCAAGATCCTGCGGGGTGCGAGGGCACCGCGCCATTTCCGTTCCAACCACATTAGAAACAATAACATGGAAAAAGGGAGGAGGGTCGGCCGTGTTTGTGCGTTCCGGCCCCCTCTCGTTAATCGATTTAAATTGGTCTTATTTCCACGAAGAACGAAAAGGTATAATTCACGAACAAAATAAAATAACCCCTACCTCGTGCGAGCTTGAATGGAGGTTCGTCGAATGAGGAGTCGTCGCGGGAAGAGACGTTGTGAAAGAAGACGTTGATGGCGTCGCGGTTCACGACATCACATAATCAGTTTCCGAGAACTCGGCGTTCTTCATCGAAGACTGATGTGTTCTTCACATTCTTTGTCAAAGATGAAGAAGTTCCTCAAGTTCCAAGTCGTTTCTCCCAAATTTCACACAACAAGGTTCCAACCACAAATAAAATAAGTTCATCTCTTATTTTATTAACATAACATAAACTTTTGAATTTCAAGAGTTTGAATTAATTCCACTTAATTAATTCATGACAAGTTGTCATCCATATTGGTGAGTTTAGGGGGTTTAAGAATGTGAAGGGGTGGGTTTCGTGTGGGCCCCACCACCCTCATAACCTCCCTTGGGATGTTGGGTAGTTACCCAACTTCCACCCAAATCTTAAACCACTTAAAGTAAAAATAAAATTGTTGCATAAATTTTATTTTACCTTCCCCATAAATTAAAAACTTCTGTCGTGTAAACAAAACTCCGGAAATGGTGTTCCTATGCAATTACCGGCGCTGTCGTTCCATCGGTGCCCTTATAATTCGATTCCGAGCACCGGTTCAAAAGTTAGAAATTCCCGCTCTTTCGTTCACTGAACGTACCCGAGCTAAACTTCGGATAGAAATTCCAGGCACACCGGGCCTCGGAATCAAGTGCCGTCAAAAACTGTGTTCATGTAAAATCCTAAAGAAAATTAATAAAAAAATTTCCTTGAATTTTACGGGTCTTTACATATCATGAAATAATTTGAAAGTATGAGATTAACCCAAAAAATGGAAATTCAGTTAAGAAGTTCCCTTACCTCGGGTCCGACTTGACTCGATCATTCTTTAGCCTCCTGAATAATAAACATGAGTTAATTTATACATGCTTAAGTACCTTTTTCAAGTTCATCATTCCTTTTATATCACTTATTACCATTTTATGAACACTATGTAATTATTTAATTTAATAACGGTCATTTTATCGATCATTGGTACTTGAGTCAAAAATAAACTCTTTATAATTACAAGTTGTTCATGAATCCATTATATCCACAGTTATAATCATGATGTAGATATCATATATATCATATATATCCAGTATATACATGCATTTATAATATTACATAATGTTTAAAGGTAATAAATGAAATGAACCGTTCATGGAGACGGTAAGCCGTACGTACACATGAACGCTACATTCATTTCTATTTCGTATTTTATGGAATGGGATCATAATGATATAAAGGTATATTAAAATTCCATTATGATATCATATATAATATCATTAATTACATCATTTATACGACCCACATATGGCATTAACGAATCAAATACTTTGAGGGGGCGGTAGTCCGCACTTCCTAAAATGAAGATATCGTGTTTACCCATAATGGAAACCATAATGGTATGCCATAAATGAAAAATACATAAGATTAAGTGAAACATAAACATATTATATATCATATATAAATATAGTGTCATTTTAATGTCCACCTTTGAAGGTGTTAAAATAATATTGAACAATCATCGTTTCGTGAGGTAGAAATTCGCCATCCACGGAAACAGTATGTTCTTTAACCATTAGATGTAGGTGTGTGTAAGTGTAGCTCGAATAATTCTTATAACAACATCCTAGTATATGGAAGATACTTTTTTTTTACAAAAGAAATGAATAAAAAGAGTTTAGAGGGTTGGAGAAGCAAAATAAAACATAAGAACAGAAGAGAAAACACTACCTTTAAAACGGGTAACTCTTTTTGATTTGAGCTCAAAGGCTTCCTTGGGAAGAATTCTGCCCAACGTGAAGCTTCTAGAAGTAAGAGAGGGCTGTGGAGAGACAAAATGGGCAGGGGTTGGCTGAGCCAAAGGATTCGGAAGTGTGGGTAAGGTTGTAGAGGTGGGGGCCTTTTATAAGAGGAGAGGAGGGAACTCTTGGAAATTTAAGAAAAGATACTTTGTTATAAAATGATTTTCGGATAAAAAAGGTCCCACAATTATAAATTTCAAGGATAAGGTGATAAGGGTTCGAAATTAACTCATCCAATAGCTTTTTCACAAGTTTAGGTCTTATATTTTACATTTTATTTTCATTTTATTTACATCGTTAAATAATGAGGTCATCGCTGCATCATCATGGTGTCATAAATAATTTAATTTATATAATGTCTAAAAATTAGAAAAAAATTATCATGATGTAGGAAATAGTTTTAGATTTCCAATGACTATTTATAGTAAAAAATCTGACTTTTATAAACCCATGTAAAAATTGTTTTAATAAAACAATACATGTTTGTGTCATTTTTACTTTTACTTTAAATATAAGGCATTAATGTCATTATCTTACCCAAGTGGCTTCATGGAGTCCCAAAAATCTACCAATGGGTTGTCATGGTCGGACATGATACATCCAATAAGGATAGGACATATGTCAAGTAAATTTCATATTATTAAAACATTATTCTTACCTTAAATTACACTAATTACCTCTAATCGCGATTAAAAACATAAAAGTTACTATTCACCAAAAAATTATTTTAATCCCATTGAACCACATTTTACTTATTAATGAAAACCATGTATGTAATATTTTTGAAATTCAAAACACAAAGGTGGTAAAATTTCATTTAAACGAAAAATCAGTTTTTTAAGTACCACTTAGTGGTTTCACTATTCATCAAAAATTGAAGTTTTTCAGAAAAATACCAAAACTTCACCCTAAGCTATATTTGATATTCCTAATTCAAAAATGATGTATATTTTTAAAAATTCAAAACATATAAGTTACATTAATTAATTTAATAATTAATTCTCGCTTTTAGAGCAAATAGCATGTTTTTATGAAACAATAAGTATCAAAAGATTGACACTAGTTTAAGTCCAATTTCAAAGTGAAATTAATTCCAATGACAACCATTGGATTAAATGGTAAAAATATATTATAATTTTACTTTAAAACCAATTAAAAAGATAATATAATCATCTAAACAAATTAGATTAAAAATAGGTTTTCAATTAAAATACAACATTTTTCACTATTCATTAAAAAAAGAACATTATTAGAAAAATACCATAAATTTATCTAAAGTAAATTTCAATGACCCAATCTTAAAGAATAAGTTTATTTTGAAAAATATAGATTATAAAATTTTCAATAGATAGATTTAAATATGGTTTTCCATCAAAAGACAGTAAAACAATCTTTTAAAAATATTAGTGTATTCCATGCTTAAGATTGGATTTATTCTCATTTTAAGCCTCTAAAAGACTATATAATTCATTAATAGACATAGATAAAAATTTCTATTATTCATTACTTACTTGGGATGTTACATCCTTCCCCCATTTAGAAAATTACATCCTTGCAATTTATTTACTTATCAAATAAGTGAGGGTATTTAGCCCTTATTTCATTTTCAGATTCCCATGTTGCCTCTTCAATCATGTGGTTTTTCCAGAAAACCTTTACTGGATGAATCAACTTATTTCGTAACACTTTCTCACTGTGGTCAATAATCTGGACCGGTTGTTCCTCATAATATAGTTTCTCTTCCAACTGAACTACCTCTGGACTCAAAACATGAGATGGATCTGGCATATTCTTTCTCAATATTGAAACATGAAAAACATTGTGTACCTGAGATAAACTCGGAGGTAAATCCACTCAGTAAGCAACTGATCCAACTCTCTCCAAAATTTCATATGGCTCAATGAACCTTAGACTCAGCTTTCCTTTCTTACCAAATCGCATCACACTTTTCCATGGTGAGACTTTGAGAAAAACATGATCACCTACCTCAAAAGATATATCCTTCCTCCGGTTATCCGCATAACTCTTCTTCCTACTCTGAGCTTTTCTCATGTGTTTCTGTATCAGCTGAACTTTTTCTTCCAACTCTTCTACCAATTCTGGTCCCATCAACTTCAATTCACCCACTTCATCCCAGAAAGCTAGAGTTCGACACCATTCCCATATAATGCTTCAAATGGTGCCATCTGTATACTGGAATAAAAACTATTATTATATGAAAACTCAACCAAAGAAAGATGTTGGTCCCAACTTCCCTGATAATCAATCGAACAAGCATGTAGCATATCTTCCAATGTCAGAATTGTTCATTCTGATTTCCCATCTGATTGAGGATGAAAAGCTGTACTAAAATTTAATTCAGTACCCAATGACTTCTGAAGGCCTTTCCAAAAGTTAGAAGTGAACCTGGGATCACGATCAGATACAATGGAGAGTGGAACTCCATTTAACCTGACTATCTCTTTAGGATACAAACGGGAAAGTTGATCTAGGGAAAAATTATCCCATATAGCAAGGAAATGAGAAGATTTAGTCAAGCGATCAACAATAACCCAGATTGCATTATTACCTCGAGGTGTGTTCGACAATCCCACAAAAAATTCCATGGATATATTCTCCCATTTCCACTCTGGTACTGGTAAAGGCTGAAGAATCCCTTGCGGTAACTGTCGCTCTGCTTTAACCTGTTGACAAGTCAAACACTTCACAAAAAAATCATCAATATCCCTTTTCATTCCATCACACCAGTAATACTCCCGAAGATCTCTATACATCTTAGTACTGCCAGGATGAACTGAAAACGGAGAATTATAAGCTTCACATAACAACTATCTCTTCAAATGTGAATCACAAGGCACACACAATCTCTTCCCAAATCTCAAAACACAATCATTATCAATGTTGAATTCAGGCAACTTACACTTCTGAACCAACTCTACCTTTTTCTACAACTCACTATCTTGCTTCTGTGCTTGCTTAATTCTGTCTGATAGAGAAGATTTCACTCATACCTGAAACAAAACAGAAGAACATCCTGCACCAAAATCTTCTTTGCCATGGATCATCAAATCCTTAACCAAAGGATCATGTTCCAAACGCAACACTGTTAATGAAGCATTACTTTTTCGACTCAAAGCATCAGCCACTTTATTTTCTTTTCCCAGATGGTAATGAATTGTACAATCGTAATCCTTGCTTAATTCTAGCCATCTCCTCTGTCTCATTTTCAATTATTCCTGAGTGAATATATACTTTAAACTTTTGTGATCGGTATATATTTCACTCTTTACTCCATACAAATGATGCCTCCAAATTTTTAAAGCGAAAACAACAGCAGCTAATTCCAAATCATGTGTAGGATAATTTACTTCATGAGTTTTCAACTGATGTGAAGCATAAGCAATTACCTGATCATTCTGCATTAGGACGCAACCAAGTCCTTTCAATTAAGCATCACTGTAGATAACAAAGTCCCCATTCCTGGAAGGTAGTGCCAAAAATGGAGCATTCACCAATCTTCTTTTCAATTCCTGAAAACAATCGTCACATTCTTTTATCCAGATAAACTTAACACCCTTCCGAGTTAGCTTAATCATTGGACTAGATAACCGTGAAAAATTTCTAACAAACCTTCGGTAATAGCCTGCCAACCCAAGGAAACTACGAATCTCTGTTACATTTGTGGGTCCTGGCCATTCTTCAACAACCTTTGTTTTTACAGGATCAACAGTTATGCCATATTTAGAAACAATGTGGCCAAGGAAATAAATTTGTTGCAACCAAAACTCACATTTTCTGAATTTCCCATACAATTTCTTTTCTTTTAAGGTTTGAAAAATAACCCTTATATGTCTTTCATGCTCCTCTATACTTTTAGAAAACACCAAAATATCATCAATGAAAACCACCACAAACTCATCCAAGAACTCATGGAAAATTCTATTCATTATGTCCATGAATATAGCAGGTGAATTTGTTAACCCAAAAGGAATTACTACAAATTCATAATGGTCATATCTTGTTCAAAACGCGGTCTTTGGAACATCTTCTTCCTTTACCTTCAACTGATGGTACCCCGATCTGAGGTCAATCTTTGAAAAATACTGAGCTCCCAGGAGCTGATCAAACAAATCATCTATATGAGGCAAAGGATATTTGTTCTTAACAGTGATGTTATTCAAGGCTCTATAATCAATGAAAAGTCTCGTAGAACCATGTTTCTTTTTAACAAATAAAACAGGAGCACCCCATGGTGATGTGCTAGGTCGAATGAAACCTTTCTCTAATAAATCTTGCAATTGCTCCTTCAACTCTAAAAGATCAATTTGAGAAATTAGATAAGGGGGTTTTGAAATTGGCTTATCATCAGGAACTAAGTCAACAGTAAACTCAACTTCCCGATCTGGTATTATTCCAGGAAACTCATCAAGGAAAAACATCAGGATACTCATTTACCACTGGCACATCATTAATCTAAATAGTTCTTTTATTTTCAACGATGTGTGCAAGGTAACATTCATTTCCATCTTTTGCAAGTTTCTCAGCCTCTTGATATGTTATCAACAGTAAGGGATCATTCATGTACACAAACTGAAATTCTTTCTGAAAAGAAACTTCTTTAGCTCTACAGTCAATCTTAGCATGGTAAACAGAGAGCCAATATATACCCAGGATAGCATCAAACTCTACTAGAGGTAGAAAAATTAGGATTTCAAGTAGGTTCCTTCCACGGATAAGGATAGGAATATTCTTATAAATTCATTTTGCCTCAAAATTTCCCCCAGGTGTTTTTACCACAAGTTCAGGAGTCATTTCTTGAGATGGTATTCCCATTTTACTAGAAAAGGTTTTAGTGATGAAAGAATGTGTAGACCCCGATTCAAACAACACACTGGAATAATCTGAAATCACGAGGCTTATGTCCCATATTACTACATCGGTAGCACTTTCCAGAATTCAGAAAACATTCCCCAGCATGCCTTTTACCACATTTATCAAAAACTGGAAACTTAGTTTTCTTACCATCAGACCTTTTTGAAGAATTCCTTCCTTTCTCCTGGCACCTCGGTCTCTTCTTCTACTGGTTGTTATAGAACACTTGATCATCGGAAAACTCCATTTCCACCTTCTCAGCACATCGAACAAGCTTTTCATAACTTTTGAACTCACGAGAATCCAATTCCCTTCGATATTTGGGCTTTAATCCTGAGTAAAAACGATTGATTTTACTATCAAGGTCTCGGATAAAATTTGGAGCATACCTTGCCAATCGAGTGAACCTTTCTTCATAGGAAGCCACTGAGTCTTCCTCTTTCCTCAAATCCAAGAATTGTTTTTCCATCCTATGTCGAACAACCTTAGGAAAATACTTCTCAAGAAACAGACCTTTGAATTCATCCCAGTCGAGAGCATCAATCTCATCAGCATCCCAGATATTTTGAACCATCGACCACCACTGATCTGCCTCACCCTTCAAACGGTAAATAGCAAGACTAACCGTCTGATTGTCTGAACACCCCATGACATCGAAAATATTCTCCAGTGCTTTAATCCACCCTTCATCTAGCACAGTGTCATATGATCCTCTAAATGATGGGGGATGTTGCCTCATGAAATGTTCCACCACTGACATGTTCCTCTGCGGTTGATCTAGGTGATCTCGTGCATGGATACCTCCACCATTTTTCGCTTGAGTCAACTATGCCATTACTGCAACAAACTGTTCAGTTCCAATTCTGACCATCTCAGGATGTTGATTCGGAAGTTTATTTCCTTCTGTATGCCTTCCCAGCACTGCTTCCCTGTTTATTCTACAGAAAACCATTCTGAACAAACATGTCTTAGATGAAGCAACATGGTAATCTTCAAATGCATTATCATTTCAATTTTACCATAAAAAAATATTTTTGGATAATAATTTAATAGAATTCTAACTCCTAAAGATATCTAAACTGACCTCTGATACCAACTATAAGGCCCCAGCCTTAAACATTACTTAATCTTGAGTTATTACAAGATTACACATTGAGTATCTTTTCAGGTTTAGAGTTTTAGAGAATTAGATCATAAAACATGAATTACATTCCACATTTAAACAAAGTAGTTACATAAAAGATAGTATTCATTTTTCCCATCAACGGAAACATATTTAAAATAAAACATGGATTCTTTCTTGACACTTCCTTGACACTATCATCATATCGTGTACCTTTCCCTTGACCTATGAAAAACATTTCAAAAACTTGGGATGAGCATAAAAAGCTCAGTAAGGGATATAAAAATATGGAAAGGAAACATGAGTACATATATACATAAAAATGAAATCATACTTTACCCATAAAACATAACCACTTTAACATACCTCATCAAATCATGAATAAATCATAGAAATCATAAGAAATAAAGGTAACTTGAGGCATTCATAACATTCTTACATAGAGAGTAACCCTCTTGGTTACGTTTGGAATACCCATCATAGTATATTCCCTAAATCTCTTTGGAGAAACCTCAACGTTTAACCCCTTCACGTTACCCAATGCATTGGAGAGCTATATCAGCCTCACCCACCCTTAGTTTATCACGGAACCACTCGTCTTCATAATAATGCCCAAGAACCATAACATAATCGTATCACATAAAACATGCATAAAAGAAAAAATAACATTTCCACTTTTCAATCACAAGATATCAATACAGCACATTGATATAAAAACATTATGAAAACCATTTTCAATACCAAAATAAAATAAAAGTAAAACATGGTATTTATTTTTCATTTAAAAAACGGTATGGCTTGTAGAGGAAGCCGAATCTCAAATAATGGTCACGGCGGAGGATAAGTCATTGTCACCGCATATGTACGACAAAAACGTTCACTTTTTTCATTTAGTAAGACGCTTCGTATAAAAAATATTCCTTTTGGATAAACGTAAAAGTCAAAGGGGTTTATACACCGTATAAAAGAAGGCTGTGTATAAAACAAAATATGCCTCAATGAAAGGAGATTGAGACGAAGTCCCATACAAAGATCATTTTTTTAAATAAAATATATCTATTATGTGTATTCACTATAATTAAAAATAAAGAAATTACAAATAAAAGACAGGAAAAAATAATATCATGACATAATTTGAAAGTAAGAGATTAACACAAAGAATGGAAATTGGGTTAAGAAGTTCCCTTACCTCGGGTCCGACTTGACTCGATCGTTCTTTAACCCCATGAATAATAAACATGAGTTAATTTATACTTCCTTAAGAAACATTTTCAAGTTCATTATTCCTTTTATATCACTTATTACCATGTCATGAACACTATGTAATTATTTAAGTTAATAACGGTCATTTTATCGATCATTGGTACTTGAGTCAAAAATAAACTCTTTATAATTACAATTTGTTCATGTATCCATTATATCCAGAGTTATAATCATGATGTAGATATCATATATATCATATATACCCAGTATATACATGCATTTATAATATTACATATCTTTTAGAGGTAAGAAATGAAATGCACCGTTCATGGAGACGGTAAGTCGTACGTACGCATGAACGCTACTTTCATTTCTATTTAGTATTTTATGGAATGGAATCATAATGATATAAAGGTATATTATAATTCCATTATTATATTATATATAATATCATTAATTACATCCTTTATAAGTCCCACAAATGAAATTAATGAATCAAATCACTTTGAGGGGGCAGTAGTCCGCACTTCCTAAAATGATGATATCGTGTTTACCCATAATGGAAACCATGAAGGTATGACATAAATGAAAAATACAGAAGCTTAGGTAAAACATAAACATATTATATATCATATATAAATATAGTGTCATCTTAATGGCCACCTTTGAAGGTGTTAAAAGAATATTGAACAATCATCATTTCGTGAGGCAGAAATTCGCCATCCACGGAAACAGTATGTTCTTTAACCATTAGATGTAGGTGTGTGTAAGTGTAGCTATAATAATTCTTTTAAAAACATCCTAGTATATTGATTATACTGTTTTTGTTACAAAATAAATGAATAAAAAGAGTTTATAGGGTTGGAGAAGCAAAATAAAATATAAGAACAGAAGAGAAAACACTGCCTTTAAAACGGGTAACTCTTTTTGATTTGAGTTCAATGGATTCCTTGGGAAGAATTCTGCCCAACATGAGGCTTCAAGGAGTAAGAGAGGGATGTGGAGAGACCAAATGGTCAGGGGTTGTCCGAGCCAAAGTCTTTGGATGTGTGGGTAAGGTGGTAGAGGTGGGGGCCTTTTATAAGAGGAGAGGAGGGCACTCTTGGAAAGTTAAGGAAAGATACTTTGTTATAAAATGATTTTCGAATAAAAAAGGTCCCACAGTTAGAAATTTCGAGGATAAGGTGATAAGGGTTCGAAATCCACCCATCCAATAGGTTTTTGACAAGTGTAGGTCTTAGATTTAACATTATATTTTCATTTTATTTAAATCATTAAATAATGAGGTCATCACTGTATCATCATGGTGTCATAAATAATTTAATTTATTTAAAGTCTGAAGATTAGAAAAAAATATCACGATGTAGGAAATATTTTTTCTTTCCAATGATTATTTATAGTAAAAAATCTGACTTTTATAAACCCATGTAAATTATTTTTTAATAAAACAATACATGTTTGTGTCATTTTTACTTTTACTTTAAATAAAAGGCATTAATGTCATTATCATACCCAAGTGGCTCCATGGGGTCCCAAAAATCGACCCATGGGTTTTCATGGTCGTCCATGACACATCCAATAAGGGTAGGACATGTTTCAAGGTCATTTCATATTATTAATACATTATTCTTACCTTAAATTACACTAATTACCTCTAATCGCGATTAAAAACTTAAAAGTTACTATTCACAAAAAAATTATTTTAATCCCATAGAATCACATTTTACTTCTTAATGACCACCATTCATGTCTGATTTTTGAAATTCAAAACACAGAGGTCATAAAATTTCATTTCAATGAAAAATTCGTTTTTTAATTACTACTTAGTTGTTTCACTATTCATCAAAAATTGATGTTTTTCAGAAAAATACCAAAACTTCACCCTAAGATATATTTTATATTCTGAATTAAAAAATGTTGTCTATTTAACAAAATTAAAAACATATAAGTTACTTCAATTAAATTAATAATTAATTCCCGCTGTCAGAGCAAATAGCGTGTTTTTATGAAACAATAAGTATCAAAAGATTGACACTAGTTGAAGTCCAATTTCAAAGTGAAATTAATTCCAATGACCACCATTGGATTAAATGGTAAAAATATATCTAATTTTACTTTTATCCCATTTAAAAAGATAATATAATCATATAAACAAATTTGATTAAAAATAGGTTTTGAATTAAAATATAACATTTTTCACTATTCATTAAAAAAAGAACATTATCAAAAAAATATCAGAAATTTATCCAAAGTAAATTTAAATGTCCCAATCATAAATAATATGTTTATTTTGACAAATATAGCATATAAAATTGTCAAAATATATATTTAAAAATGGTTTGCCATCAAAAGGCAGTAAAACAATCTTTTAAAAATATTAGTGTATTCCATGCTTAAGATTGGATTTATTCTTATTTTAATCCTCTAAAACACTATCTAATTCATTAATAGACATAGATAAAAATATCTATTATTCATTACTTACATGTTATGTTACAATTGGTGTCATTTTATAATAATATTAGATGTTTAAAATTTTGTTGAAAAGTTTAATGTCTTTTACCCACCTTCTGGGCACAGTTGAAAATTTGCATAAAATTTAATTTTACCACTTTTATGAATTAAATTTCAAAAATATAAGAGACAAAATTGAATTAAGTAAGTAAAATATGGTTCAATAGGATGAAAATATATTTTTCATGAATAGTATCTTTTGAATTTTATTTACCACGGTTAATAGTAAATAGGGTAATTCAAGGTAAAAATGATATTATAATTACCATAACACATATCCTAATTCTATTGTATAAGTTTTTTTCAACCAAAATCAAAATTATAAATAAAATATGATCCTATTTGATCCACATGGAATAGATTAGGACATTTATTATTATTTTATTGAAAGAAGAGTTAAAAGTGTTAAATTCAAATTTTAACAACTAAAATATTTTTAATATAGGCTTATATATATGATAAATGGAACTATAAATATTCACTATAAATATGAATGTATTTTCTACATAGTTGTTTTTTATTTATAATTTTTATACATTAAATAATAAAATTTATTTATGACACAATGATGATGCAGTAATTACCTTATTAATGAATGATTAAAATAATTGATATTATAAATAAACAAATAAATGTAAATTGAGACTCTTGATGCATTAAAATAATTTTATAGGTTAATATGACATTTTAGGGTTGATTAAATAATTTTTTTTCGATGTGATAAAGGTTTTATGACTTTCACAAAAACAAAATACCAAATAGTGTCAAAATTGACATAAATGATTTTTTAAAACCAATAATATATTATTAAATGATATAATATTCTAAACATCTAAGGTTCAATAAAATGACTTAGATAATGTTATATATGACTATAATTAACTTCATGGTGTTCTCTTTGATTTTTATAATTAGTTTATTAGCCATTTATTATAATAATACAAGAACACATGGTATAAAAAACTATTTATTTAAGAGTTAAATCTATAAGATAAGGTTAATATAGTGACCTAAATATCTCTAAAACCTATTGGTTGAGAGGTTTTCGACCTATAACCACCTAACCTAAAAAATAAATTATTTTTTATCCATTATATACCGAATATTAATGTATACTAAATTAATATTTTAATCTTTTTCTAAAGTGACCCTCACCTTTCTTATAAATGGATACTTCCCCTTCTCTCAAAATCACACCACCAATGAAATTGGGCTTTGACAAACCCTACAAAAATATCCTTCCAACTACCCTAAATTAATCCTAAAGGCATTAATTTGATCAGAAATCTTCCCTAAGAATCCATTTTTTTCAAATCAAAAGGGAAAACCCGAAGAACAGGTAATTATTTCATCACCTCTTTCAAAGTTCTTTTATTCTTACACTTCCTATTTCTTTGTTGTTTCCATACCAAAATAATAACCCCAGTACCTTAAACATACTGTAATGTTATTATAAATATGGTATAATGATATTCATTATTCTGTTGATCCTGTGAAGGACAATGTCACCATATTCTCGTACGCACGGCTTACCGTCTCCATGTGGTGGTGTAGTTTGTTTTTCAACACTTCATTATTTGGATGGGTATAATAATGATTATAATGGATGTGAAAAATAAATATAACATGTTAATTATTATTTATATATAATATAATATCAAATTACAAATGATTTCACTATTAATAGAATGATTTCATTGCTCGTGTGTACGTACGGCTTACCGTCTCTACGACACGATGAGATTCATTTCCACGTTCACCATTCAACGACGATTATAAATATTAATGTATATTATTAATAAGTATGTAATGTATAAAATAATAATTCTACTATAAATATATATATATATATATGAATGTATTTAAATATATCTCATTCACTTACTTCAGTTCAATATGATATAAAAACAGAAACGGCATTTATGCGTATGTACAACATGTCGTCTCCATAAAGGTTGTTTTCCATTTCATATATAAATATATTATTCATAATTATATTATGAATATATATGATACATAAATAATTTTTTATATTTTGGAATAAATTAAATCATGATATAAGTTATACGACCAAGAATAACAAGTTAAAACAGGTATGATAAAGAAAGTGATTATTCACCAAAAATATATTTTAACATAGAAATTATTTTTAAATGTTTAGTATAAAGACATAAATTAATCAAGTATGATCTCATAAATATGAATATGGTTCTTTTATAATTTAATAATATATTATGGTCATTATACAGGAGGTTAAACATAACCTTGACCAAAAGAAAGTACAAGGTAAGGGTTAATTCCTCAATCTCATTATTATCTAAGATTGTTTATGTGTAAGTATTTTCTGGGAAATATTTATCATCCATGTTCATGTTTCCAAAAAAATTCAAAATAAATATTTTAAGGTTTTTATGGAAGGGACTATTTATCAAGATCATCATTTTTAATGTTTTATTGATTTATTTTTCTAACTCTTTTAAATTAATTTCAATTTTTTAAAAATGATTTTAGGGATTTATTTATATGGACATGATTGTTTTAAAATGTAAATTTTTTCAAAAGTTCAAAGTGTTATGGGACAATTTGATACAAAAATCTCTTTTAAATGACATCCTTTATAAATGTGTGACTTTTAAATGATTTCATAAAAAGTGATATATCTCTCAAAGAGTTTTACTTATCATTTTCAACTATGTCAACATCTTTTAATAGATATTATTCTTGATTGAGGTTGATTTATTATAATACAATCTTAAATATTTCATTAAACGAGTTATTATATTTTTTATTTTGGATGTGAAATTTTTATACCATTCACGGGTTATTGTTGTAGTATTGACATTTTATATGCTAGTTTTAATATGAATGTTTATGTTATGTTTCAACATTTACATATGAGGAATGCATTGGACTTAGTAAGTGATGGGTGGGGCTCTCTATAGCTCCTCAATGCATCGGTAGGTCTCATGAGACAAACTAGTGTCTTCGAAAAAGGCCTTGAAAAAAAATTTATTTTCAGCCTTGGATAGGGCCCTTGACTATGTGGTTATGATGTCCAGCATTATGCTTTCACTCGTTATGAAATTAGTTATTACATGTGATTATTCGACTAGTAGAATATTCATGTGCATGTTTATATTGTAATGTATAACTTATTTTTTCCATATTATGTTCATGTTTTTGTTTATTAGGATTTTGTTTTAATTACACATCTTGCCTTAAATGATTATAGCTTCCGCTAAATTATTTACCCTTACTTTGCATCTGAGCTCGCCCCTTTCTTGTTCTTTATTTTCCAAAGATTCCCTGAAATGTATTATGATTGACCTGCAGGGATAGACTGTGGGATATGAGTGTGTTCAAAGGAGACAGAATTTTGTGATTTTTTATTTCATAATGTAATTTAAATCATATGTATGTATCTAGAACTTCCAAGCCTACTAAATTGATCAGTCTTTCAGGACTTGATCCCTTATGATCATTCCAATGTTATATAATAATTCACCAACTCCGGGTAACTAGGCTTGGGGCATTACAGTTGGTATCCGAGGATTTGTAATACAATACTTGGAAACTAGAATTAGATAAACTCTGATTAGATAACATTAAACTAAGATAGATTTTAATGATTAGTATTTAAGAAGATCCAAAATTTAGGTAATGTAGATATTATGTGGGTTTTATGAGAAAATACATCCATTTATGGATACAAATAGGTAGAGGTGTATCTGGAACAAATGTACCTAGGAGTGAAATCTCTAACAAGGAGTTTCGGTAAAGACCCGAGGTATTCTTTTAAATGTCAATGTGTCTGGATTCCATCTTGGTATTGACACTCCCAAGAGATATGCTTAGGATAATTCACATTTTCTCTACAAACTATTATGAAGGATTTATGATTAAGTACTTCCATAATGAATACATATTTATTATTATTCATTATATGCATAAACTATTCAATTTATGATAGGTATTTTACATGTTTGGGACTATATTTTATGATATGATCTAACCTAGTGTGTATCGACATTTAGAAATGGTGCTCAGAATAAGTAATGAGAAATATAGCAATACACATGATCCAAAGGGTAAGAAGGATCGTATTATTCATAGCCTTAATACAACATTGACAAAGGGAAATAGTCTCTCATGTATTCTTAGCATATGATGAAATAGAACTGGAACTCTATTGGTATTATTGTGAAGAGAATGTCAATATTCTTGATATCAGAGAACAAGCATTGAGAAACCGGATGACTCTTCTGGTAAAACATCTATGGAGAAACCATAAAATAGAAGACACAACAAGGGAACCTGAATAACTTATGATGAAGAAACACCTGAATCTTTTTATGCAGTAATATTCTATAAATATCAAGAACTATATTATTTGAAGGAGGGAATAATGTAACAGCCCAAGATTCCATGGTACGTTTCTCTTTGAATAATGCAATAGCATGCCCTTTACACAACTTCGAGTTCTAGCACACCATGACCAATCAAACTAGCCCGTATGAATAGTAATACCCACTTTTTAAAATTTTATATATTTTATTCTTCAAAATAGACATAATTTTTGGATTCGGAATATCAAAATTATCGTAGAGTGAACTTTGGATATTTTTTGAAAACATTGAATTTTTGATGAATAGTGAAAACGATGCGTTATTGTTTAAAACCAACTTTTTATTTAAATAAATATTTATTTTAATTAAATTTATTTTATGTAAAAATAGATATATAATACCTATATGATTTCAGTGTAATTAATTGGAGTCTTTTTATAATAATTCAGATTAATAAAATTTTATTAAACCTTTTAATGTGTTTTACCCACCTTCTAGGCACACTTGAAAATTTCATAAAACCTAATTTTACCGCTTCTGTGAATTGAATTTAAAAATATGTGAGACATGGATAACATCATTAAGTAAAATTTGGTTCAATAAGAGGAAAATAATTTTTTTTTGTGAATAGTAACTTTTGAATTTTTTTACCACGGTTAAAAGTAAATAAGGTAATTGAAGGTAAAAATGATATTATAATTACCCTAACACATGTCCTAATTCTATTGGATAAGTGTGTCTTGAAAAAAATCATCCTTAGGAATAATATATGATCCTCTTTGATCCACATGGATTATATTAGTACATTTATTATAATTTTATTCAAAGATAAGTTAAAAGTGTTGTATTCAAATTTTAATAAATAAAACATTTTTAATATATGGTTATGAAAAATATAAATTCAAATATAATTATTAATTAGATATACAAAAATATTTCATACCTTATTTTATTTTATTTATAATCTTCATACATTAAATAGTTAATTTTTTTTAATGACACAACGATGATGCATTAATTACCTTATTAGTGAAAGATTAAAATAGTCGATATTATAAATATCCAAATAAATGTAAATTGAGAGTTTTGAAGCATTAAAAAAATTTAATAGGTTTATATTACATGTTTGGGTTGATTAAATAAAAAATAGAAGTGATAAAGTTGTTATGACTTACATAAAAGCAAAAAACAAATATGGTCAAAATTGAAAAAAATGAGTTTTTAAAACCAATACTATATTATTAAACGATATAATATTCCGAAAAATATAAGGATCTACCAAAGAACATAGATAAAGTTATATATGTAAATAATAAACCACTTGGGGTTCCCTTGTATTTTTATAATAATTTTATTATCCCTTTATTAAAATAATACAATAATACATGGTAAAAGTTAAACTATTTAACTAAGAGTTAAATCTAGAAGATAATGTTAATATGGTGAGCTAAACCTATCTAAAACCTATTGGTTGAGATTTTTTCGACCCATACCTACCTTATCGTCTAAATAAATCAATTTGGATCCGTTATATTCTAAATATAATTGTATAATAAATTAATATTTAAAGCTTTTCCTAAAGTGACCATCACCTCTCTTATAAAATGGTACGTACCATTCTTCAAAATCACACCTCCAAAGCCATTTAGCTTGGACAAACCTTCTCAAATATCTTTCAGAATACCCTCACATTATCCTAGAGGCCTTAATTTGATCTGAATGCCATCTTGAGGATCCCTTTTATTCAAATCAAAAGTATGAACCTGAAGAAGAGGTAATTATTTCATCACCTCTTTCAATGTTCTTTTCTTCTGCCACTTCTTCTTTCTTTGTTGTCTTGATACCAAAATAATAACTCTTGCACCTTATAGATACTTTTATTTTATTATAAATATTTTAATACCATATTCATTATTTTATCCATCCTATGAATGACCATGTCACCATACGTGCGTACATGTGGCTTACCGTCTCCACGTCGTGGTGTAGTTTGTTATTGGACACTTCATTATTTGAATGGGTATAATAATCATTATAATTGATGTAAAGAATAAATATAACATGTTAATGATTATTTATATATAATATACCATCCAATTAAATACTATTTCACCATTAATAGACTGATATCCTCGCTCATGTGTATGTACGGCTTACCGTCTCCATGACGCGATGAGATTCATTTCCGCTTTCCCCATTCAACAATGATTATAAATATATATATATTTTTAAGTATGTATTATATGAAATTATAATTCTACTAGATATATATATATTTATGTATGTATGTATGTATGTATGTATGTATGTATGTATTTATGTATGTATGTATGTATGTATGTATGTATGTATGTATGTCTTTATGTATTTAAATATATCTCATTCACTTACTTCCGTTCAATACGATATGAAAACAAAAACGACATTTATGCGTATATACGGCCTATCATCTCCATAAAGGGTGTCTTTCATTTCATATATTAATCAATAATAATTAATTATATTCTAAATATATGTGATACATAAATTATTTTTGATATTCTATAATCAATTAAATCATGATATATGTAAAACGATCAAGAATAACATGTTAAAACATGTATGGTAAAGAAAACGATTATTTCCTGAAATACTATTTTAACAAAGAAATTATTATTAAATGGGTGGTATAGGCCATAAATGAATCAATTATGATATAATAAATATGAATATGGTTATTTTATAATTTAATAACATACTATGGTCATTATACATGAGGTTAAACATACCCTCGACCAAAATAAAGTACAAGGTAGGGTTTAATTCCTTAATCACAATATTATCTGAGATTATTTATGTGCAAGTATTTACTGGGACATTTTTATCATCCATGTCCATGTTTCATAAAAAAAATTCAAAATAAATATTTTATGGTTATTTGTAAGGGGCTCTTTATCAAGATTATCATTTTAATTATTTTAATTATTTATTTATCTTATTCTTTGTAATTAATGTCCATGTTTTAAAAATGATTTGGATGATTTATTTATTTGGACATTATTGTTTAAATAAGATAATTCCTTTCAAAAGATTCACAGTGGTATGGTAATCTTTTATTCAAAAATTTGTATTAAATTAATTCTTTTATAAATGTGTGAATTTTTCATGATTTCACAAACATGAATATTTCTCTCAGAGTTTTACTCATCATTTCAAAATGTGTCAACATCCTTTACTAGATATTATTCTTGATTGTGGTGGATTTATTATAATACAGTATTCCATATTGTATTTAATGAGTTATTATATGTTTGACTGTTGATGTGATATTTGTATACCATTCATGGTTTGTGGCTAAAGTATTGACATTTCATATGCTAGTTTTATTATGAATTTTTATGTTATGTTTCAACATATTCCTATGAAGAATGCATTGGAAGAAGTAAGTGATGCATAGAGCCTGTTATGGCTCCTCAATTCATCGGTAGGTCTTGTGAGGCAAACTAGTATTTTCACATAAGTCATTGACAAAATTTTTATTCTTAGTCTTTGAATAAGGCCTTGACTATGTGGTTATGATGTTAAGCATTATGCATTCACATGTTATGAAATTAGTTATTACATGTGATTATTCCACTAGTATAATATCCATGTGCATGTTTATATGGTAATGATTGATTTATTTTTTCCATACTATGTCAAGTTTATGTTTAAAATGTTTTTTTTATTAAACATCTTGCCTTAATGTTTATAGCTTCTGTAATATTATTTACCCTTACTGGGAATCAGAGCTTTCCCCTTTCTTATGTTTTATTTTCTGATAATTCCAAGAAGTGTATTATGATTGACCTTCATGGATAGACTATGGGATATGAGTATGTTCAAATGAGACACAATGTTTTTATTTTTTTATTTCATAATTTAATGTTAAACTTATGTATGTATCTAGTACTTCTAAGGATACTAAATTGATCTTTCTTTGAGGACATGATATCTCTTTATTATGAAAATGTTTTGTAATAATGCACTGACTATGGGTAACTAGGTTTTGGGCATTAAAAATAATGATGCAAGGGAACATCCAAATTACATAATAAATAAGTGAAATCCTATAAATGGTAACTCATAGGTCTTTTATCATAATATGGATAAGAATAAAGAAAACTCCCCTACCTATGTTGAACACATCCTATACCATTTCTGATATAAACCTAGTTAGTTAAAACAAAAGAATAATTTTGTTCTTTGATAGAATTTTCTAGTGCATAGAAAAGATCCACGAATTCCAAGTTGGAGAAACAGAAGTCCTATTGTGCACTTCCCCATATTCAAGAGGCTTGTGACATGCTTTGAGGGACTTAATGACATTAGTTTGGAGACTATAAACTCAGTATATTGTTCTTTCACAAATTATATTAATTTAAATAACAATATATCAAATATACTATCTATCAAAATTCTAGATATCAAATTTATTAAAAGCTGGATCACATGTCATATAAATAAGGAAACATGATCCAAGTGTGGATGGATTAACAAGTAATATGTGTCGATAGATAAAATTTAAATAATTCTCCATGAGCCTGTCGGGGTTCAACTATCCTCTCCACACTCCTTGACTCAACTATCTTCTTTGTGCCCATTTCCATTTTTAGGATCCCCATACTTGAAGTATGAATGAACATCATGATTATTGAATAGTGTGTGACTAATAAATCCTAGAACGTCACAAAAAACAGATCCTTACCATGTGTGTACGTGTATAATTATTTTATTCCATGATAATAATAAATTTATAATAATTAATTAACAAAAATATATCGTCAACCATGTTTTAATCAAGCCACCATTAGACTCGGCCTTACGTGTTTGAGTTCTATATCGTAATGATGATCACAGATGTCAGAAAGAGTCCTAAAATATCCAGAAGGTTTGAGACATGTAACTCAGTATCCTAAAACCTTCAACATTAAAATTTTACTTAGTATATTCAAGGAATCATGTTCTATAACATTACAAATTTTCTTCAATATATCGAGTTTCGGGTCAAGCTACAAGGCCATTATGATCCTACCCTATGAATGGGTCCACCGACAGACCACCTATAATGAATAATAAGAACAAAAACACCAACAGAATGGAAACACACATAATAAGGTAAAGCATAATGATTTAAGAATATCATGTCATCATGAGAATATAGAATAAATATATAAATAAATGTGGTCAACATCAAGCATTGTAACAAGATACTCTAGAAATAATCATCGAAAAAGGATCGTATATGAGTATCATGATCAACAAAAACCATCAAGAAAACACCATCAATAATGGAAAATAGGTTATTCTATCACAATATGAATCGAGAAACAAGAGTAAACAAGGGTCTAAAATGTTAAGGAACATCCTAGATCATGTTTTTAGGAGAAAATCAATGGTTCTTCAATGATCAAAGACCAAAAACATAACACCCCAATAGAATGGGACCTCACACATCAAAGATTTATAACTCAGGATCTAGTTCATCATGATATTGATTTATAAGATATAACAAAGAAGATTCCATGTCAATATGGTTGGTTCTAGAATCATATAACATAGGGATCATGTGAATGGAACATATTATGATGTATGTTAAATGAGGGTTTTCCAATTCATTAGATCCATTACCAATTCGATAACGGATTATGAACTACATTCCAATTATAGAGGAGATCCTTAGTTCTAGGAAATGATCAACGATTTTTCATTAATCTGGCAATTAAATATAGATTGAAGATGATATTCAAGAATAAGAAGACCCCAGGACGATAGTGTATAGATAACTTACTAGAAACATCCAATGTTCAAGATAATTGTATCTCTAGTCAAGGGTTTTTTCATTGAAAAATTGATACCTCTAAAAATATACCAAATAATCACCAACAAGTTATCGTTCAATCATATATTTGAAATTAATAATATTTCTTGTAATATTATTCATAAACACATACATGTAGTTTGTGTCTATTCAATGGTGTATCTCAATATGATTAAGGAATGATGTAATCTTTCTTGATCTTCCATTATAATATGAAAATATGAATAAAAAATCAGTGGATATTTAAAAAATTCACATCTCTAATATTGATGAATCTAAATCTCATAAGGGAGGTGAAAAATTTGTAATATATATATAAGAATACATTACCATTCTTGGAATGACAGCTAATACAAACATTGGAGAGGCAAGGGGGAATAATGGGAGATAAAATATTCATATAAGGATGTTAAAATATTATATTAGGTACATGAGAAATATAAATTTATATTATGTTAGGTGGAAAATCATGTCCAATTAAATTTTGTTTTGTTAGTTAATTTCACCCTTCGAATGGGAACACCGGCACCCCAACGGTCCTCACCGGCAAGCTACTAGCACTATCGAGTGATCATTGTTCTTGGAATAACCCCAAATTCTACTGTGTTTTTAGACACCAACAGACCTATAGTAACTCTATTAGACAGATAATTGAGTCTAATAAATAGATGGTGGAAGTTTCAACCACTATTATATCATCACTCCTCTCTTAACTCTATCCGAAAAAATTCAGAACCTTTTTTCTATATATCAACCTCTTTATATACCATATTAAAGATGGAACAAAATAGAAAAGTGGAATTAAAAATGTTAAATATATCTTACATAAAAATAATGTGAGGATGTAACATGAATCTATATCATCACATCTCTATTCTATGTTCATCCATAACTTCACATCACTCCACCCCATGACGTAATTTAATCACATATCTAAACACCACAAAACTATATCATTACACCCCTATACATCATGAAACCATATCCTTATCTATTCACAATCTGGTATAATCATTATAAACCTTGATCCATCATATCCCAAAGAATGATATGTATTATGATCCATCACATCCAATGTAAATATGTTTATGTAATACCTTAATCCATTATATCCCATAATAGATACATATGTTAGAACTGTGAGCCATTATAACATAAGATCCAAGTACTATGAAAAAAAAACATGGGAACAAGAAGTAATTAAGAAACATATAAGTTATCAATCCAAAAATACATACATATACCATAAAGAATATAAACAATAATAATATAATGGAATAATTAACATTCGATAAATTAAATGTCGCATTAGAAAAGATAATGAGAAATTTTAATAGTGAAATAGTAGGAGGAATAATCACATATTCTCTAGTCAAAACAATACTCTATAAAATTTCTCAACACATCAATAATTTTATATTATATTCATTTGTAACTGATTATTATCCTATCAACCTGATTTATTTATCAATATAATTAATTATTACTCATATTAATTAACATTTGTTCTAGATTATCTCTCTATATTCATTCACTCTAGATGTACTTCCTTTCATAATCAATATTTTAAAAAGACCATAAACATGATACATTAAACTTAATACAATGTTTGTATATTTATAATATTGTATTGACCTTGTTTTTATATTTAGAAAACATCAAAAAACATTGAAACACCATAGACATATTTTACAAAGAATGCTTATCAATATCATTATTATGTTTACCATCAATTCAAAAGTTCCAAACAAGGAATCCTTATTTAAAAAAATGGCACTGGATGAACATAAATTTATAGGATCAAAAAGTCATGAAAAAAATAATTCATCTCATAAAAAAATAATAATTGAAAAAATGGAATCATAGTTACCATCCATTTCGATTTCCATTCATATTACCCCTCCCATAATTAATTCAGTAATATCTGTAATTTCTTATGAGTGGATACATTAAATTGGAACCACATAGTCAAATTTCTCATCAATATCATAATTATGGCATCATGAAACAACCTTTTTAATTTTTTTTGAAATATTTGGATAATATATATATTATTTTGTCTATGTTTTGTAGTCATAGTGGATTTTCGGGTGTCTTGCTACCCTATAGATGGTATATTTAAAATAAGAAATATATTTTTCAACTTTATCACAATATTTAAAAATTTAGAGAATTTATATTGATTGAAATATTGAATTGTAATTATTATTATAATGTAGGATTTTGAATATAGAGTTATCCCAATGCACAACATAAAATCCATTTTCACCGGACCTCGTGTTGATGCACTGTCGTAGGCTAATGTTAGATGAAATTAGTTAATTGCATTAATTAATTAATACATTTTTCTACACCTAATCCATAAAATATTTATTCCCAGATATTTTAAATTCCTAATGTTATCCAAATAACCTTGAAATGATCAACAATGATATTGGGAGATCCACTGATGGAAAAGTATTTGACAAATAATGTGAGGAAAAATCTAGGGTTTCGCGATCCGATCCTGCAAGGCGATCCTCAATGATGGAATTATTGATGATCAAGGATTCGATCATTATATATTAAATTATAATAAAAATAGATACATTGATTAGGTTCTCCTATCTTATTTGATAACTCTATACCTATTATTTTTTATTTCAACCATGGATTTTATATTTGAATAATTTCATCGATTTTCATCATTTTTCATAAGGCCATGAAATTTAAACATTTTCACTAGACCCTCATTATATTTATTGCACCAGATTCCATTTATATAATTTTATGTCTCCATGATTATGATAAATGGCATATTTCACAATGGAAATCAATAATTTCACTCTATTTATTATGATTTTCTCCATCATTTCATCTCCTGACAGTCGTTGTCCAATGATCATATGACGATTAAATGGTTAATTTGATTTGAGACATGATCCAACATAGATATATTATTCTTTGGGAATAATTAATGATAGAGATGGTGAATAGTATATGTGTTTAGTAATGTTGATATATTACATAAGGAATATTAGGGTTTGGACATTGAGCGACAATGAAAGACGCAACAGTTTGATTTTGTGATGTGAAAAAACAACATTGTTCTGGAAATGGATGGCCATAATTCAAATATCAGTAAGTAATATGTCACATTCATTAAATATAGAGAAGTTATTGGTGATATTTTTGGTTGAATTTAAAGAAATTATAATATCTAAATTATAATACATTGTTGTATCTGAAATTACAAACTACCCAACAATTTTTTTTAATGAACACACACGATATAGTCTTTTTTCAGTGGATATTGTTTCATGTAAAAGATAAATATCACATTCCTTATGTTCATACCCACATCCCTTGTGACCCTACTCATCTCGATGATCCATCATCATAGATTAATTTTTTAGTACCATATGATTTCCCATACACCATGTGGCTCTGAGAACATGTCATGTGATATGGTTTTTAAATTCTGAGTAGAATAATAGGATATGGTTAGGACATTTCATGTCCTGACATTACACCCCATATACAAAAAATGGACATTCCCTTTAACTTATTTTGGAATTATATACATACCATATCTCCCTCTTCGAGACTCATAATTGGTCTCATGAGTAATAGTTTCTATTTTTAATTATATATATGATTTTTGGGTGATATTTTTTTTGAAATCAGAGATATGCATAAGCTGACATGATTAAATCATTCCTTAAAAAATGCTTAGCTGTGGTTTTGGGATCAATAAATTTAAAGAATAGTATATATCTTGTGGATAGAGTCTCTGATGTTTCCTTTATATAGGTATGGTCATTATTTCTTATGTACACCTAGGTTTGGGGCCTCTATCTATAGAATTTTTTCCCCTGTAATCAACCTCCAGTTGGGAGGGGTCCTCTACTAGATTAATTACTCCATGAACGGAGACAATTTCCAATGATGTTTAGGTCCTTGATTATATTCGGGCTCAGTGTTCATTAGGTTACTAGCATCGGGACAACACTTACTCTTAGAGTCATGGGTAGAAATATATTTCATAGCTGGCAATGAAGATCAATCTTACTCTCACTTAAAATGGGTATTCTTATTCATGAGAAAATATATATGGGGTTTCCGTCATTTCTTATACTCTGGGTTAAAATTACTATCTTCTTGTAATTTATTCTGTATACTTTTATAAGGCATCCTAATAAATATGTATATTCTCTCTCTTATATGAGAATTATACAAAATGTTCACATCACATAAAAATGATACACATCATGGTGGCTACATTGAGGTCCTAATAGTAGGTGTATCTTAGTTTTATTTAGTGACTAAAACCGTCAATGGTGGTTAATTCCTGAGATCATGATCAAGGATCTATATTATATCCTTAGAAGTATTCTCTAGTTGGAATACTTTACAACAGTTGGGTGAGTATTTTTTATCCTCATTGTACTTGTCTTCTTTTATTGTATTGTAATGTTTACCAAGAGTTTATTTCATGCGTTTTATTACACATTATTGGTTTCACCCATAATTATTATCCATTAATTTTTTTTATGGAGATGTGTCTATGTTTCTATAAGCCTCTGTACTATAGGTAAATTCCTCCCATCATGTGAGATATGCTTAATCAATGCTACCCTCCAGCCCCTGGAAAATGGAAGGCGGGCATGTGGTGTCACTCTGGGCTTATAGGTTGCTTGATGGGGGTTGGTGGGTTTGGTTAATAATGTTCATCATCATGTTCTATTATCCCCCTTTCAAATATTATCATTTCTCATATATATTTATATTCGGTTATTAGAAAAATCTAACAAAATTCACATATCTTTAGAAAATACTAATAATTATTCCATGTCACAATTAAAAGGAGTAATAATACACATAAAAAAGATGAAAATTCGAAATTCATCGTAGAAAAAATTGAATAGTAATTTATAAATCCCTCCCCCAGATAAAACACAGGATTTGGAGAAAGATATATTTTTACACATAAAATAAATGAATTAAAAATAGCCCCACCGAGACTAAATCATCACCACTGAGCCCGAAAAGAAAGAATAGTAACATACCATGAAATATATGGTTTGGACAATGTATATTATAAATTAACAGGGAAATTTGAATAATAAGATTATTTAGGTATTAACGAGTGTGATTAAATAAGATAAATTGAGGAGGACTTTCTTCACTCATTTCAATGGGATTAAAATGGAATGTAAATAAGTATAATTTCATTTATTCAATTATATAGTCCGAAAATATGTTTTTTAACTATTAATAAGGGATTATGGTGTTTTAAAATATATCTATAACATAGTATTTCATATGGAAATTAATGGTAGAAATCTGTAACCTTAAATAATATGGGATATACTTAATTGATAATGTTATAGTCCAAAAAATTTCATCTACAAATATGTTGTGATACATATGTATAGGGTGGATGAAAAATATATTTAGACTATATAGAACAAGCATGGACTACAAAAAATGCCCAAAATTATCCTTTGATCATCTTTGGCGAGCAACACAAAAAGAAAAGTAGAATGATGGGAGAGATAAATAGTTTCATATATATATATTTATATGTTATAATAAAACAATATATTGAGGGAAGGAAAGAATAATTCTTGTATGTAAATATATATAATAGTTTCACATACAATAGGTGTGAACGTTTTTTTTCTAAAATTACAAATCATTAATTAACATCAGTTTCATTGCATCTAATAAAGAGTAAAGGACCCATATAATATTTATACATTTATATATGTGTTTTAACACACTTTATGTGTTTCAGATATTTAAAAGTGTACAATTTTATTATTTTAAACATACACACATTATATTACCTAACACTTGATTATTCTATGTCATTATCAATTTTATAGCTTCTCATTGATATTTTTAAGTTAATATAAAAAATATCATTTAATAGCCTACTACATCCAATAATACCCCAATTAACAATTTAGACACCAACTTTTCACGTGTTCATTTTTTACACTTGATTTTATCTTTTTTAACATTTATTTTTTTATAATGAATTTTTATTTGAATTCAAATAATTTTATATATTAACATATATTTATATATTTATAATTTCATTTTTATTTATAGTTATTTTTTGAATAACTTTTTTTTAATAATGTAAAAATATTGAAATATAACATATGAAAATGTAATATAGATATATATATATTACATATCATAAAAAACACATCACAATGTTTTAATGAAATATAATTTACATATGTATATAATGCATAACAAATACAACATAATTTGTTTTATTATTGTAAATTCATTTACTTGCATATAACTCAATTCAAAGAACATATAACTTATATGAAACATAATCAAGAAATATGATTTATATTTCCAAGTCGTGTATAATATTTTTTTACCATACATAATATAACACACTTAGATAAAATTTGAAAAAACGAATTTTAACCAAGATATTTTTTGAAATAACTAAAATCAGCATGTATTGTCCTATCTAATAAAAAATAATAAGAAACATATCAAGATTCATTCAACATCTATGAAATGAACAATGAAGGGTTTATGTAAAATTGATACCCAATATTAGATACCTGTCATATCATTCTCTTCATCAACAATAAAAACTAATCCCAAAGCAAATATCCACGGAAGATACTTCTCTTATAGAGACATAATTACTATGGTAAATCCAAAACATAAAAAAATTAAAATTGTCTTGAATATAAACCTTGGTTTATTTCAGAAATACTTTTAGATTCCAAAACTATGAATTCCTTAAAAACATTCATAGTATAAACAGAAAACATCATTAAGAAATAAATGCATTTTTACAATAAAAATAAATTCACAAATCATTATTTTAAATAAAAGGTTGAATATTATTACCATATATATATATATATATATTCATACTCAGAATATTATTTTACTAGTGTAAAAAACCTTCGTCTTTTAAAATAAAAATCCATGTAAATAGCCAAAGGTGTTGCAATCATTTCAATAAAATAAATTAATTTCATAATCAATGCACAACATAGATTTACATTCACCATCAAAATATCCATATTAGTGGTCAACTTTTCAATGAGGAAAAGTTTTCATTTTCATTTAGAGAAATCATCACATAATTTTTTTTTGAGAAAAATTATAATTTATCTTCCATATAATTTCGTATTTTCAAAAGAAAAGAATATAAAAAATTGACCTATAATATTCCTCACTCCCATATAATTATTTACAAAGACTAAGAGATGACTTTAACTTGAGATATTTTTATCAATGATCCCCTATATAACAAAGGAACACCAATATCACACCTAGATAATGACTTTCAACATCATCCACGTCCCTGTAATCATGTAATATCATCCATAATTCAAAATCCAGTTTCTAGGAAATAATACAAATTAGAATGTATTTCAAAAATTTCATCATCTAACAGAATTCCTAATTCAGATTTAGAATCATTACATGGGCTGAAAATCATAACATTAGTATCAATGAATATCAATAATCAGTAACTAGAATCTTGCCAAATCATTCCTAAAAAATCATTAACTAATTATAGTTAGCAAAAAATATCAGTATCTGAAACATAATTTTTTCATTTCCCAATTTAATTCATTGGAATCTAAAAATATATATTTTTATAAAGAAACTACACCATATATATAGTGGATATAGAATCAAGAGTCATAAAATGGATATGCTAACTGGAACATTTTATAATATCATCAAATATGGATAATGATTCTTTCAAAAAAACAAACATCAGCTAAAAATATATTAATTAGAAACATGATAAAAATAAAAGTTGTTATAAAGCATTCCATCATCATTTAATAACCACAAATAGCATCCATTTCAAGATAATGATTATTAATCATAAAAAATTACTATGTTATTCAAAATTTCCCATCATCAATCATAGTAAATAATCTTAAGGATATAAATAACAGTTTCATAATTTTTGATTTTGTGTAGAATTTTCTATGGATGATAAATAAATAAACAAAAAATCATTTCTAGGGATCTCAATAAAATATTTCCTCAATGTGAAATTACTTTACTCAAATTGTGTATACACGATCAACATTTCATGGATGGAAACAATGAAATTATCATTTTAAATTTTTATATAATTATCACATGTATTTAATTCTATAATATCTGTATTTTAATTCCTAATACACCCAAAAAATAATTGTATTTTATTTTTCACACAATTAACACATGTTTTCAATTTATTCAATGCAAAAACAAAATATGCCAAACCTAATTATGTATTAAATTATTAACCATGATTTAACTTTTGAAATTTTTCACCATCAAAATGGAATAAAAAAGTATTATATCTTATTATTTAAAATGATTTCATAACTGTAATATTGAATAATTAGAATAATGTTTTCTATAAAAAATAGTTGATACATATGACATTTATTTTTAATTTGAACCATGAATCATTAACTAAAATTTAAAAAAAAAATTAGAACTAGAATACATCACATGACATGACCTATCTTCTCCATGATGAGGGAAATGATGGGAGGATTCCATGCCCTTTATTATTAAATGAGAAGGAGAGATCATGACCCATGAGTCCCACCTCTAGTAAGCTCAAGAGTGGGGACAATCACTAAGGGTTTAGAATCTCACATAAATGAAAGGCATTACCCTTTTTATAGAACATGATCAGGAGATAAGATAGTAAATCCCAAAAACGCCAAGGGACTATAGATAAATGTAAATCCAAGAATCGATTCCATTATTCATGTTAAAAATAAACAGATACAACGTACATGAAAAAATTTCAAAAAAAGTACCAAAAGAAAAGTAAAGTAGCAATGACAGCTATCATGATTCCCAAGCTAGTATGGTCTGGAATAGTCCCCAAAGTCCTACTTTTAACCTAAAAGTAGTTTTATATATGTAGGGTGAGTATACAACAATACTCAGTAGGGAAACCAAAATCAATTGTACATAAATGGGGATACATTCTAATGCGCTGTGAGAAATAGAGGTAACCATAACACCTAAGAAGGAAGACTATCCACCCAGCCTCACCATGGCACACTCTCCAAATAATGAATGTCAGATAAAATTATAGTAATATCACATCAATATTTGGGTACCCCAAACCTCTTTCCAACTGGTTATTTAATAGAACCTATGCATCAGACCTCCCCCACAAATCTCTCAGTATTCCCACTGTCGCCCATAACAACAACCATATAAGTCATCACAACCACACATTTATCCCACCCGCAGACACTAAGTCCACCACCACTACACATCTCACATGCAGACACCTGTTATACCACAACCACACATCATGCTCGCAGAAACATGGTCCATCACAACAACACTTTTTTCCCACATATATCTGGGCCTCATCCCAAAGACAGTTGGGAAACAGAACTTCCTTCACACACATGGGCCAACCCACCATAGAACAGCTTTCCTGAAGAGTCTTTGGCTATAATAAACCTGAATCCATCATAGCTTGCCTAAAGATTCTTGTGTTACCTGAGAGAGGGATAAAAAATGAGCTAATAACTATCCACTCAGAGGAATGTTGGAACGAAAGCCCTCACCCACTAAATGGGGGTATTTAGCATGAAGTGCTCAATATGGGTTGGTGTATATAAGAAACAAAATAACTAAATTTTATACATATAGGTAATCAATCACTCATCTGAACCTAAGGGTCCTAAAACCAACAACCAGCTCACAAAAAATCACTCTAGCTGCTACCCCTACATGCACAAGTACACAACAGCCACAACTAGATCCCCACCCATTTCTGGAAAACAATTTCCCATTGTACCCATTCTCGTTACCCTGTTCAAGTGATCCTATTTAAATATTCCATTACTATCAGAAAATTAACAAGCATATCAACAAGAAAAAATAAAATCTAAAATGAAATAGCCAAGCAGGTGTTTAAGCATTAACTCCCAGTTATCTAGTAAATAAAAACATCAAAATGGGATCCCAGGAGCTCCCTAGAAGTACTGGAACAAGAAAACTCCAACTGCCTGGGTATAAAACATTTACCGCTTGCTCCACATGGCCTCAGATTCAAAAACCAAAATCATCACAACCAAATATTCAAGTCCCATCTATGTCACCCCACAAATCCTCAAACAAGACTATCGTGCCTATCACCATTACAGAGCAAGTATGTTTTTAGATTTATCCAACACCATTCACTATGTTCCTTCTTTCCATTTGTTCAACAGGGTTGATCAGACAATGGTTTTTATTCATCGAGCATCTATTTAATCAACTAAGTTTACGTGATAAATTAGTTTCCATGTTACAGTCATTAAATCAAACGATTATCCAGAAAATAAGTCATTAATATTGTGTAAAGATGGACTACTAATGGTTACAATTTTTAGTGGAAATGCTAACAAAAAATTCCCATAATAAAAATATAGGTAAAATACGACAACAACATCTTCCCTACCCCATCATTTTTTAAAAATACATTTTTTTTAATGTTGGTTTCATCTATTTCATGAGAGAAAATCATCATACCCACCCCAGATGATGCACTGTATAGAGAGACCAGGAAGAACCCCTACTTGGATGAACAAGGATCGATGTTTTCTCCTAGCGCCAAGAACATGGGATGACGTGACATGCAAGAAGGACTCCAAGGCTAAGTAGAAAAGGGCTCCATCACAGTTTCATGAATCATATAGGGAGGAAGTCTCTAGATGAACTTTGAGAAATTATATGGAATAATGGAGAAATTATATCAACTTAAAAAGAGGCGAAATCTTAAAATCTGGGGGAAAATTTCAATTTATGAAAACCCCAGATCATGGCGTGAACACATATTTCGAAATTTTCATGCCTTGTAATTAATTTATATTTAATAATCCCCCTCAAAAACGGTGGAGATAGACCAGTGGATGGCTGTGAGTTGATAGATTTCCTTTAAATATAGAAAAACATGTACATGGGAATAACTGGAAAACATAGGAAACTAGAAAATGTGGAAATTGGTGTGACACTGATAAAAAGGCCACATGTTTTGGTAAGTCAAGGCATTCCCCACTGTTATAGGATTTAAGATATCATTTATGTTCTTTAAAATGGTTTTAAATCACTTAAAAAGATGTATTAAAACATATTTACATTAAAATTGATGTTATGGGGTGAAACTATAAAGTCATAGAGAATCTGGAAATGACTCACCGATGGTTGATTCACCAACACCCTAGAACTGATGCTCTTGCACCGGTCAGTGTGGTGCTGATTCCAATCGGTGCCACCATACATTCAACTTGAAATTTGGAAAACTCTTAAATGAGTCATTGATGGTCCCCATTACCTCAAACATCTGGATATCAAAAAATAATGGATCAGGAGGGTCTTGGACATTACATTAGATACCTCTCAAACTAGTCAGGCCCTCGAGATCTCAAGAGTAATCTCAAAGAAAAGAGAGGGGTCCAAACAACCACCTCTTAAGATACCTCTCTAAGGCAGACCACCATAGATTTGTTCAAAATATAGAATAAAACATCCACATCCAAGAATCCACCTCTCTTCTATCAGCAAAACAACTGTAGAAACACTATGTAACCGCACAAACACAAGAAAATCCACACTATCTAGAAATGTGTATAAGGGAGTTCCTTCCTCCATGTCAATATAATATCTTCTTTCGGTGGCAACGACTCGCCTGCTTAGGTTTAATCACATCCACATTAATGTTTCTTGATTAGAGATAAGGTTCAACCATCCCCATAGTCATAACTTTTCACACACATTTAGAGATTATGGAAACATCTTATCATACAACAAGTAAGGTTTAAACATTACATCATAGGAAGGTAATAAGAAAAAAACAAGATAAAAACTCAAAAAAACTCTAGATATTGGGCATGCATATGTTCTTCATGTTCCCAGGAACCCCCTTTGAGGCCACCATGCCTCCACAACCCATGAACCAATGGAATGGTCCGTCCAAGAAGCACGATTGCCTTACGATTCTTGATTCTAACCTGTCGATCCACAAACGTCACATCTTCCTTGATATCCAACTCTCCTCGGTCGAGGATGTGGGAGGAATTATGTAGATACTGAGAGAACTAAGATTCATGAAAGATGTTGTTGATCCTCTCCAACCATGGTGGTAACTCCAGCTAATATTCAACCTCTCCACTCATCCCAACACCTTGTAGGGTCTGATGAACCTGGGAGAAATCTTACTCCCCTGCAAAAACTCTACTACCCACATCGACGAGAATCATTCAAGACCACATGATCTCCAACATCTAACTCCAAGGTCCTCCTCTTATGATTGAAATATGACTTCTATCGGTCTTGAGCTGCCTTCATCCTTTCACACACAAGTTCAACCTTCTCCATAATGCTCTACACTACCTCTAGGCCAAGAACACATGCCTCACCAAACTCTATCCATCACATGGGTGAACGACATGGTCTCCCATACAGGGATTGAAATGGTGTCATTACAATGGTAGAGTGATATATACTATTGTAGATAAAATCCACCTGGGGTATGTGTTGTACCCCTTATCATAAAAAGTCGAAAACACATGCTCGTAGTATGTCCTCCAATGTCTGGATGGTCCTCTCTATCTTCCTATACTTATGAGGGAAGAAAGCAATGTTGAGGCATAACCAGGTTCCAAAATCATGTTGTAATCCCTTCCAGACTCATGATGTAATGAATCTATCCCAATAAAGAAGGATGGTTTTGGGAACTCCATGCAGCCACACAACGTCACCCACATACTTCTATGCTAAGGAATCTACTGCACTCGACTCCTTAACCACTAAGAAGTGATTTGATTTCATAAATTGGTCCACCACTACCTAGATGGCATCACAACCTTTCTCATACATGGGTATACCTATAAATAAATACATCGAGACTTCATCCCACTTCCACTCAAGAATGTCTATGAGATACAACAAACCACCGAGAACACGGTGTTCAGCCTTCACCTGCTGACACATGAGGCAATTTTCCAGAAACTCTTCCACTGCCCGCTTTACTCTAGGCCACCAAAACTGACCTCTCAAGTTCTAGTACAACTTGGAGACTCATGAATTTACTACCAGGGGGTTATGGATCTCACCAAGAACTCACTCACATATCATAACTAGGAAAAAAAACTTCCCACATAAAAGTATCTAATTATGACTATCCTCCGACCACCCCTCTAGTGCATCACCTGGGTTAATGCGATCATGCATCACTTCATCCTCTGAGTATCCCCACTGAGACTCCTCCACCTTAGTTTTCCCACATTCTTGTCTCACTAGGAGAAGGCATACCTCATGTTTGTGTGATCTGTGAAGACCAAGAATCATTCCTTAATGAGCTAATTTTGTCCCAACATCAGTGAGAACACCACCAATGAAAGATCCAATTCTTGGGTGGAATAGTTACATTCATGAGGAAGTAACTTCCCAGAACCATAAGAGATCACACCACTACTACATCATCAGTCACCCCAGGACTAGAATGGAAGCATCATAGAATACTTTGAACGTCTACCCTTCTTCTGGAAACCTCATCACTGAGGAACTGACCCACTTCCCTTTCAGATAACTAAAAGATGCCTGGCACTTCTCACACCACAAAAAATCCTAGTATTTCCTGGTTGACTCCATCAATGGAGATGAAACTCAGGAGAAGCTAGGTATGAACCTATAGTAGTAACCTGATATACATAGGAAACTAAAAACTTCTGCCACCATGTTCAGTGCTTTCTAATAAATAACCACTGAGACCTTCAATGGGTCCATTATTATTCCAAACAAGGACACCACGTGTCCAAAAAAGTGCACCTCATGTGTCTATAACATGAACTTGGACAACTTTCATTAGAGATGGTGGTGTTGTAGTACCTCCAAAACTGTCCTTAGATGCTTGACATAATCCTCCTTTGATCTTGAGAAGATCAGGATATCATCGATGAACATGACCACTAATTGCTCCAGATACTCATGGAAAAGAGATTTCATGAGTCCCATGAACAAAGTCGGTGCATTACTAACACCAAATGGAATGACCACAAACAAAAAGTGCCCAGATATGTACCTGAAAACAGTCTTTAGGATGTCACCATCAATTGGTGATATCCGGAACATAGTTCGGTCTTATAGAACCAATCTGCTCCCGTCAACTACTTAAAAAGGTCGTCGATCCTTGAGAGGGGGTAACATTTCTTGATCGAAACCTGATTCAGTCTTCAGAAGTCTATGCACATCCCAAGACTTCCATATTCCTTATTTTCAAACAAGAATACAAAATCCCATGGTGACATGCTTTCACAGATAAAGCCCTTCTTCATCAGGTCATCATCTTGAATAGGGAAAACATGCAAATCAGAAGGTTCCATTTGATAGAGATCCATGAAATTAAGACGAGCACCAGATTTTATGTCTATCACAAAATCAACATCAAGTCAAAGGGGTAGAGTCATAACCACTTGTGAGAAGATGTCCATGAACTCAAAGAAAATCCCCAAAACTTCCCACATCTCTTCATCGGTTGATTCTACTGATAGCTCAGCTAACAATGACATAAGGTGATCTATATGCTTGTTGCGATCTTAGAAACTTCACTCGCCAAATAAATCTACTATTAGTCCAGACATATTTGATAAAAAAACCCTTCTCTAAAAGAATTCACTATGCACAAAAACCAGTCATTCAATTCCCAAGATGACATCACATGGCTATATTTGCAGCAGAAAGAGATCCCCACTAGACTGATGTGGCCCCAACATCTGTTCGCATCCTCAAAAGACATCAAAATTGACCATTTGAACATCAACTGGCGTTCTAAACACCAGGGGAATGGAATGACTCTTTATATCTCGACCCAAGGCTTGGGCTAGACTAGGTGCAACATAGGAGTGAGAAGTTATTAAATCAAACAAGGCACATAGAAGAGTACTAAATAGATTGATCATACCTCAAATGACCTCTGGCCCTGTTGGAACTACTACCTCTGTGGTATGCAACTGACCACGCCAAGCTCATCTTCCCCTCAGTTGCTGAATGACTCCTTGACCATTCCTAGGTTGAGGTCTCTAAAGAGTGTCCTAAGGTCGGTCTCCTATGGCACCATCCACCCTCGATGGGGTGGGAGCTCACTACCCCTACTACTGGAAGACACTAGATGGAAACTGATCTTATTGAGGTGATAGTTGAACCTTCCCACCCCCACTGTACAACACTCAGATGGAACAAATTAAACATATTCATATAGCTACCATAGATAAATCACCTCGGTCCTAGGCTTGTGTTAAAAGGGTGAGGGCCAAGAGATCAGAACTGGAACTACTGAGGCCTACTACCCACTAACTGAAACCTGGACGGTCCTGATGCTGGAGGCCTAATGCTGATCGTTTTCACCTTTGTTGAACTCAATTGGATCCCCTCTCAGGGCACACCTCCCTATGTGTTCATCCTATACACTAATTCAACCTTCTTCTGAACCTCTAAGTATGTCGGTAGAGTGAAAGGATTAATAGTATACTGTAAATAAGGTTGAGGTTTCTCCTCTATGGGTCTTTCCACGAATCCTCATCTAGAAATATTTTTGGAGAAAAATGAAGGGGATACTTTAACTTGATCCCTGAATCCATTTCTGATATACACCCTTTTTTTAAGGGAGAGTAGTTCCTGCCTCTTCTCAGCCTTTATCATGAAAGAAAAGAATTCCACCCAGGACTCCTTCTCAAAGCCAGTCCACAAAACATCGACTTCCTTCTTCTCCCAAAGATAAACCATCCACCACTACTATATCGCCCCTTTCATCTAGATCACTAAAAATGGAACCCAGTACTCTGTCAGATCCTAGATCAAGATAATAGTGATCATGAAATCATCAAGACAACTCTCTATCTTCATGTCTGAGATGCTACCCTCATACTTTCTGAGAGTCTTACACTGGATGGCACGAAGAATTTTCTACCTCTGGCCACCCTCCTCCTCTCGAACAGTTGTCTACTGATCAACCAGATCAACCTGATGGCCCTAAACTACCCATTAAACTCATGAGTGACGTGAAGGATCCACAGTTAAAGGAGAATCAAATAATTACTAATACGGAGCAGTGTAGAAGAATCCTTTTAAATTTTTTAACCATTTTATTTATTTTAAATTCCCAAAACAACATATACATACAAGAAAACTAGTAATTATGATTCATGTTCCTTTCTAATGGTTTATACCCTGTAATCAGTATATCCTCACCATGTCATTTAGTAGGTCCAGAGTCCTTGCATCAGATCATAGGGGGGGGGCCTAAAATTTCATGTCATATCTTCTCTTCCTTGGCTTATATTACACACAAAGATTTATTAACACTGTTTCCCTACCATCCCATGAAATCCTCACTATGAATAACCTTGAACTCCATATTATATCTCAACCATCACCTATGATACCATTTTTTCATGACCCTCTTTCTCCAAGATAATGGAATGAACATAATGATTCTTTACCCTTATTTCTTCATGGACAAGGAGAGATAATGACCACTGAGTCCAGCCTTCTGTGAGCCCAAGAGTCTCGACTAGCACTAAGGGTATAGAATATCTCATAAATCGGAGGTAGTTCCCTTTTTATAGAACATGGTTAAGATATAAAATGGTAAATCCCATTAACACTCAAGGGCTAAAGATAAATGTAAATCCAATAATCTATTCTCAGCAACAACCATATGGGTCATCCCAACTGCACGTTTATCCTGCTCACAAACACTAGGGTCACCACAACCACACATCCCACCTGCAGAAACCTAGGAAACCACAACCACACATCCTTCCCACAAACACCTGGGACACCACGACCACACTTCTTGCCGGCAAACACATGGGCCTTATCCTGAAGACACTTGGAAAACAAACCTACCCACACAAACTTGGTCCAACCCAACACAACTCAGCCTGCCCGAAGAGTCTTGGGCAACAATGAACCTCAGGTTGTCACCACATACACAAAGCGTCTTAGGATACCTAGGAGAGGGAGTGGAAATAAGAAAATAATTTTGAACTCATAAGAATGTTGTGAAAAATAGTCTCCCCCATGAAATGGGGGTGTTCGGCCCGAAGTGATCAACATGGGTGGGGTGCATATAAGAAACAGAAAAACTAAATTTTATACATATAGGGAATCAAGAACTCATACCAAATTAAGGGTCTCAAATCCAACAACCAACATGCACACAACCACTCTTTCTTCTACCCCTACATTCACAACCGCCACAACCAGAGCACCACCCATTCCTAGAAAACAGTGTCCCATTGTACCAGTTCTCGTTATCATGTTTAAGTGATTCTATTTAAATATTCCTTCATTACCAAGAAACTAACATGAATAAATACAAGCCAAAACAACAACAGAATGGAAACATCCAAACAGATGTTTAAGAATTCACTCTAGGTTCTTTGGTAAATTAAAACATCAAAATAGGATCATGTGAGATCCCTCGAAGTACTGGAACAAAAACAAGCCCCGAATTACCAGGTCGAGAACATTTACCACCATCTCCCCATAGCCTTAGATTCACAAACCAATAACCTCTCAACCAGAGATTATATTCCCATATAATTAACCCCATAGTAGTTCAAATGGAATAACCATTCATATCACGAGAACAGAGAAAAGATGTTTTTAGGTTTGACCAACACCATTCATTATGTTCCTTCTTTCCATTTAGTAAACTAGAATGATCACACAAAGGTTATTATTAATTGGGAATCAATTTAATCAATATTGTTTACATTATTAATTAGTTTATATGTTAGAGTTATTCAATTACATGATTATCCAAAATATGTTTCTTTATTAGTGCACAAGGAAGGCCACAAACAGTCATTATTTTCAGTGGACATGAGCCGATAGAATTCACAACATAAAAAAACGTAAAATATAAAAACATCATCAACTTCCCCACCACTTCCTTTTTTAAATGTCTATTAATTATCTTTAGTGGTGTTGGATTTATCTACATCCTGAATAAACATCATCATACCCACCCCCACATAATGCATAGTCAATAGAGACCAAGAAAGAACCCCTACTTGGATGATCCATCATCCATGTTTTCTCATTGCACCAAGAACTAGGGATGAAGCGACTTGTTGGAAGGACTCTAAGGATGATCGGAAAAGGGCTCCAGCATGATCACATGATTATTCTCAGGAGGATGTCTTGAGGCACACTTAGAGATACAAGAAGGAAGAAGTGATAGAGGATCTTGGATTAAGAAGAGGCAAGATCCTAAAATCTGGGAAACAATTCTGAAGTACTAAAAAGATGGATGATGGAATGACCACGTAGATCGGTGGTTTCATGCTTTGGAATTGATTGATATTTAATAATTCCCCCTTGGAAACAGTGGAGATAGACCAGTGGAAGGATGTCAGTTGATATATTTCCTTTAAACATAGAAAAACGCATAACGAGGGCCTAAATAGAAAACACATGAGACTAGAAAATGCGGAATAGGGTGTAAAATTGATAAAAAGACCACAAAGATTGGTAATTCAAGGGTATCCACACTCTTATGAGATTGAAGATATCATTTATGGTATTTAAAATGACCTAAAATCATGTTAAAAGATGTATTAAAAAACATTTAGGTTAAAAGAGGCATTACATGAGTAAAACTAAAAAGTACAGGATAAGATAGAAATGACTCCCTGATGGGTGATTCACTGAAACCCTAGCACTGATGCTCTGGCATCGGTCAGTGTGGCACCGATGCTGATCGGTTCCACCAATCATTCAACATGAAATTTGGAAAACTCCAGAATGAGTCAATGATGGTCTCTAAGACCTCCAACATTAGGATTTGGAAAAGTAAGGGATCAAAAGGTTCTAGGCCATTACATTACAATATTTTATAAATTTTACTAATAAATAATAATATATTTTCTATAATGATAATTAATAAATTACTCCTTATATACTATATTTAGTTTTATTAAACTCTTGAAATTAAAACATTAAATAACATATTTAGTAGAATTCTATTTTTTGAATTAATATAATACTAAAAATGTTATTAAAAATTTCTAATATGTTGATGTAGTAAATAATTTGTAAAATACTTTCAAAAAAACGAATGCTTTTAAATATAATTCAATGGAAAATATAATTTTAGACCGGATTTCTTATCCATGAAATAATTTTATCCTATAATATTTCAAAAAAGTACATTAAAATTCAACATGATTGCATGTTTTTTGTCAGAGGTAGTATTATTTTGAGTAGTAACTATGACATGACATGTACAAACATAATCCCAATAAAATCATACATGCATACATTGGTATAAATTGAAATCTAATTTTTTAATTTATAACATTCTATTACTATTTTATTAATTAAAATGAAATTAATTCAAAAAGATTGAAATCCATTATGTTATTTTATTCAACATGATACATATTTGTTATTTTATGATATTCAAGATATCTTATCATTATAATTGAATATAGAAGTGATTCTAATGCTAAATAAAATCCAATTTTATTTGTAATAAAATAACAAAAAAGTATAGTATGAGGAAAATATTAAATATAAATGCAAGTTATGATAATGATTCTTGCACCCTTTCCAAATATTTTTACCCTTCAATTAGTGAATTTTCCTCCTAAAGATGCCTAATTAAAATTCTAAGTCAATATACTAGATCGTATTAAGGTAAAAAATCAATGTTGTATCTGGTATCCATGAATTTTAATTTTATTTCATGTTACACAAGTGGCCATAGTTGCCTGTGTACTAGAGAATTCCCCAAATTCATCCATGGTTAGGTTAAATGAACCTAATACAAAACTCACATGTTCCAAATTCTAAAATTTATCCAAAACCTCAATCAAATGTTTTGGCACCACATTTTTTGAACCTCACATACTATAATAGTTCAATGATCATAAGATGAAATGGTATTGACCCTCTTGGACCACCACCATTTGGCCCCATTATGGAAACTTGCATCAAGGGTATTTATTTCTCAAACTAGAGGCATTTACCTCTTAATTTTCCTACCAATAAGAGATAAATGACAACCCATCCACTACGTTAACAATAGTACAAAATTTATATTTTCCAAAACCATCACTATATTACATGATAAATTTACATTACTATAGAAACCTTAATATAAAGATATTATGTTATAATTCATACTACGAATCTATACAATCCACTCTAACAACAACTCTATTCTTTCCCAAACTATACTAAAAAACACTTAACAAACTGCAATGGGGTGAGTACTTGAGAGTACTCTGTTGGATCATTTTTATAGAAGTTTTATGATAGTATAAAATATATTTGTATGATATAAAAGTTTAAAAAATCTATGAAAGAAAAGAGTTGTTGTAAAACTACTAATCCAAGTTGAACTCACATACCATTCTTTCCCATTTGCATCACTAGATGATGTCACATAATAACAATTAAATGGATTATCATTTTTTAAATAAAGGAATAAAATATTACAAACAATTAATAATATATATATATGGAATATTAGAGATACAAACCTATAATTAGATAACATTCCACATCAAAAATTTGATATGATATATCATTCATTAAATTATTCAATAAAAATAGCCAAGACTAGCTAACAACCCATATCTTCCATTTCATCATCGCATCCCTATACCTATGTAGCTGTATCATCAAAAACTTAAACAATTTGTAAGAATATAATCACATTCATGTAGTCATGGATCCATACCATCACATTCATACACCCCATGTTGCTATATTACCACATCTGTGCACCTTGTGCAGCAATATCATTATTCCACTATGATTCCATTGACTTGTGCTAACCCTCAATTAATTGTAGCCCCATATTTAACATATAAATTAATATATAATGATTTTGGAAATATGTATTAGTAACACCTCATGTGATTATAACCTATAATTGATGCACCTTTAATAATTGTGAGATATTATAGACCATGGGCACTGAGGAAAGTAAACTAAACATAAAAACAACTTGACATTTATAATACACCTACCCAAGAATTTGGGACCCATTGCATTAATTTATTACATTTTTATTGATATAATATTTAAATCTAAATGGACTGAATAGTTTAAGATCTTTAGAAAACCATATTACATACAAAATACCCATATAAACTTCGGTTATAGAAAAAGAAAAAATAGTACATAATAAAATAAAAGTAATTGCATAATGGAAAACTTATTCAAGGACTTATTATACATAACATGGGGAAAACACAGTTTGGGTGATCTAAAGTTCTCAGTAATGGTATATAAAGTAGAATAAAAAATTAAATGCTGACAATAATCAACATATTAATGAAAATAAATGAAAACTCATGCAAATCAAATATCTAGATAAGGAAAAGTCTGTATGGAATGGTAAAAAATTGAATCATGTTCTTTTTAATTAATGAAATATGAATGAAATGCACCCATAGATACGTTGATGCAAAATCTCATTGATAAAAATGATAACTGAAATGAAGTAAATGATTGTATATTGGAAGTCATATATCTGTAACATCAACCACTATACTATCAACATCTATTCTCAAGTAAATTTAAACAATTCTTATCATTTCAACTGATTCGTCTAATTAGACAAGTGATGCATTAATGGTATATATATAACATGTCCCCTCCCATATCTTCTAGTATAAAGCATTCCTCATCTATCAAAAATTCAATTTAACTAATAAATAATGTTCTTTATCATAAAATATTTGTATTGAATAAATGTTATTGATTTATAAATAGTCCCCATTGGAAGATAGGTAACCACAAGGGTTTATATTTTTGATGAATGTAAATACCCTTTAAATTTCATTATAACAATTTTAAGGAAATTAATCATTACACATTCCCAAGTGTCCCTTACCAATATGAAATATTTGACTCATAATCTCAATGGGGGAAAATATTAAATGAAAATAAAAAATCATGATAATATTTATTTTCATGATATAAAAAGTTAATGGTTATTGTACACACAATATAATATTTAATTAGTGAATAACAACAAATAAGCCCTAATGAAATGTAAATTCAAATGAAATCCATTACATTGATTCCAAAATGACACATGTGTCTTTATATTCATTAATAATAAAATTATGTTAATTATTTTCATATTTTTAGAACCTTATTATATTTTATCATTACTTTTACCTAGCTTATTAAAATTCTGAAAAAAATACATGAACAACTATGTTTACATCTGGTGTTTTGACCATATTCATTTTATATGTCAAAAATGACTTTTGTAGATCCACTATAGTTAAATGGGTAATTAAATGAACATCTAAATAATAAAAATCATGAAATAATTATCATATTTATACAAAAATTATAATTTTAGAACCAATTATAAATTTTGGTTTTTGAATATGTACCAAAATTACAATCATAGAGATGGTCGGTCGTATGTACGCATGGGTAACGTTCCGATTTTAAATAATCATTCTGGAATGAATGTAAGTAAAATAAATATTTACAGAATGATAATTATATCCTCAATACAAAATTTTATAATCAAATATATATATATATATATATATATAATTATTGTGATGTAATGTTAATTATATCATGTTAAGGAGGTCATAATCCACACATCCATGAAGGATGTTATCACCATTAAAGTGTGCAAAAGAGGAATATAGAAAATGATATATATTATATTTCAAAAAATGTAATTATGTGATTAATATCTTATATATTTAATTTATGTTACATATTTATAATTAAAACAAAACTTTATATTCTCCATGTAAAGTGTGAATGAATCACATCGTTTTGAGGAGGTGGTAGTCTAAACTTCCGCAAATGATGTTATCATATGTACAAAAATGGAAAGTAATGGGTTATGTGTTATAATATAATTAAATAATAAATAGTAAATAATAAATAATAAATATCATTTTTAGAATATAAAAATATATTTTACTTCGTATTTCACAAAATTTAAAGGTGGCAAAGAAAAAATGAACCATCGTCATTTTGTGAGGTGGTAGTTCACCATACACATAAACAGTATGTTCGGTACCCATTATATTGATGTATGTATAATTGAAGGTCCAAAATTATCATAAAAACATACTAGTATATTTAATATATTTTTTTCTAATCATGGAATAAGAAGATTTTTTTGTGGTGGAAAATGGAAATAAAACCAAATAGATTAAGGAAATATGTTACCAATTCTTTGGGTAACTCATTTTGGTTTGCACCAAAAGGATTACTTTGATGGATTTATTACTAAGGGATATCTTCTAGAATTATAAGAGGATTTTTGTGGAGTAATGTGGGAAGATATTACTAGATTCAAATTTTCACTAGAGTTTATCAGAAGTGGGAGGAGAGGATGACTTTTATAGGGCAGGAGGACTGGCACTCTTGTAAATTTTGGAAAAGAAAATTCACCTACATTTCCACATTTAAACTGGATCCCATAATGGTAAAAATTCATTAAAAGTGATGATATGGTCTAAATATGGCCATTAAATCTCGTATGGACAAGTTTCTAGGTAATTTGGTCCCTTAAGATTAATGTTTATTCCCTTTTAAATATTACTCTCAACTTAATTATAGTAATTAATTTTATTTAGTTTCACTAATAGTTTTGGTAAAAAAACTATTTTAAAAAATCATAAATCATAAATTATTATTACTCAAAAAAGGGAATCCATTTTACAAAATTCTTATCATAGAATTTGTATAAATTAATTTAAAATTAATCCTATATTCAAGATGGCAATGCAGCGATTTAAAGTAAAAATGCCAAAAATATTTCTAACTTCTAAAACGAAATTTCAATATAAATTTTCTTTCTGTGAAGTAAATTCGATTTTTTAATATAAATTTATTCTAATTAAATTTCAAAACTAATAAATAATAAAATTTTGGACTCCAAATAAATTAAATTTAATGAACATTTGAATTAAAATTCAATATCTTTAACTATTCATTAAAAAGTGAACTTTCCTTGCAAAATAACAACAATACACCTAAACACAATTTTTATGTTTTTCACTGAAATATTAAGTTTATTTTGAGATATAATATTCATAAAAGTTCCAATAATTTTATTTAAAATAAGTTCTCCATTAAAAGGCAGTAAACGTTCCTTTATAAATATATAGTATTTTATGTATAAAACTGTGTTTGATTTTATCCTATGTCAATCAAATCTATTGGATGGATATAAAAAATATTTTATCTAATGTAATATGTATATTTATTACATTAATATCACTCACTATTTGTAATTAATATAATTTTTTAGTGTAAAAGAACCTTCTGAGCATGAAAATAGTTTTCGATAAAAATATTCTCTTTATATTTAAAGGGTTTATATTTAAATTTCTAATTTATTCTTAATCATTGAATTCGTTTAATAATTTTTTTAAACCATATATATTATTAAGTTAATTAATACAATTTATAAACATTAATTTAATGGTTATGTTATGTATTGTAATCTTAAATTATTTTACATTAATAATTTATTATTCTTCTATAAAACATAGTATTTCGTGTAAAGAAATTCATTAAAGAAACTCGTTGTTGCGTACGACGTATGTTAAATAATTTTTTCAAGCATTAAAAGCTATAAATTATATTGAATTAACTTAAAATAGTAAATATATTATAAATTCTTCGAAAATTATTTTTCCTCAAGAGTTTTCTGTTGTGTGTTATATATGCTATCAAATAAAATGTTCTTAGTTTATAATTTTGAGTTGTTACACTCTCCCCACCATAATTAAATTTAATCCTCACAATTTAATAATGATCTTAGTAATCAAGGAACTAATATTTGAAAATAATGAATTTTTAAAAATACCACATTGTAAATAGTGGTAATATCACATGTTCTTAAAAAGAGAGAAATTAAATTACAATGTCCATATAACAAGGATCCCTGGTAGGAGAACATATGTGATAAATGGATGCATATATTCAATTGTAAAATATAACAATCAAGTTATGATGTAGATTGGTAGATAATATGATTTGAAGAATGTGAAAAATAAAAAACAAATAAATCTATGATGATCTTTGGGAAATTTGGTTCATTGAAAATGAATGTTCTAAGATAATGTTTTTAGTGTCAATATCATTTTTCATATATATGAGTAATTCATTCACTCTATACGAATATAAATAAATATACATTTCTATAAGCATAGTATTTTCCTTTAATTTTTTCTTGAACTATTCCGACTTGTTTTTCTTATAAGGTGAAGTAATACAACAATCTCTAAAACGATATCCAAATATCAACATAAACCATTTCATAAATCGTTAACTTTTCAAAAATATTATGATCCATAAATTTTGAAGGAAGGTCACTAAATTTTCAAAAATAAACATACTATAATCCTTCAATCTACATGACATATCAATTTAATCATCACACACAAAATATTTCAACACCATAATCCTGAATTCTCTTCAAATATGGTAAAAAAATTAATTACCATAATACATTTTTGGGAACATAAATTCTTATTTATTCCTCAAGAAAAAAATGGTGTTGGATATATTCGATATATTCCAAATTATTGTAAACTCCATCAATGATAGCATAAATCATTTCTCATTTCCAAGGTAATCAATAGTTAATTTATTAATTCAATCTAAACAAATCATATCCTCATCCAAACATAATTTTCTTTACATTAGGAACCTATTAAGGGTCTTATTTCCCACAACTGTATGTTTTATAGAATGTTTTACTTTCTAATGAAAAAAAATTATTATGATCATTCAATATATGATCTCAATTTTTCTGGGAAATATTGATTCTATACAATCCTTACGTATATCATAAATCATATCATGAAAAAATCATCAAGAAAAAAACTTTAAAATATATTTCATGCATCTAGATATCTATAAACATTAATCATTCCACTTCGGTTCTGTCAATAACATATTCTTAACCTTGGTCACTTAGCTTATTCTGAGGTACATTCCATTGATTCTTGGGGGAATTATTTTTTATAGTTCCTTGTCTCCTTGTATTTATAACTCTCAATAATATCCTTTTAATTTTTCACTTTTCATTATTTATCATGGTGACCCTTATCTCTTCAATTATAACCAACACTCATTCCTTTAAATCAAGTACATGGGTGTTTCTATTCATAATTATCACATGTTGGAAATTACTTCATTACATTTTTACATTCATTCATGTTTTTATCTTCCATCAACTTCTTATCTTACTTCCATTCCAAGCCATGCGAATTTGATAATTCTTTGCCTATATTTCTAGAACATCATACTATTGTATAACATTATTAGAATGATTGGGAGACTATTTCTCATAGAAATGTAAGACTAAGACCATAAAATATGTAACCCTTCTTAATCTTTGGATCACTTGCATTTTTTTGACTTCACAGTCATTCTTTTGGCCTCTATTTATAGACAGTGGGATATACTAGATTAAATCATTACATAATGTATAATCCCTAAAAAAGTAAAAAACATTACATAAATTGAAATATTTATGCATAGATAATCTCATAATCATAAACATGTCTTATTTGGATATATATTTACTATTAAATCCTTCATAGTGTTTTTATGGGAAATGCAAATTATTCTAATCGCATCCCCACAGAGTGTCAGACCAGGAGTGTATTAGGGCTTGTTATCATGCACCTGGTTATATCCATTCAGAACCAACAAAATTTGTTAGAGTTGTCACTCCCAGGTACATTGTTCCTAGAACCATATGGAATTTTAGTATCCATATAGGGATGTATTTCTAGTAATACCAACGTAATCTATACCTTACAAAAATTATAAGATGTTCATCTATAATTATCCTCAATGTCTACCTTATGTTTTTTCTCCATAGTCACTGTTTTCTAAATCTAGTTTCCAAGGTTGCTTCAAAACATCCTCTGATTCCAACTATAATTTTGTGACCTAAGAATCCAAGAGTATTTTAATTACTTTATTATATTGGCACAGATACAACTTCAAATCCCCTGGAACCGAAATGTTTTCAGTTTTGGAAAACTAGATTACAGACATCATACCCATATGACATTGGGAAACAGAAAATAAAAAATAATACATTTAAAAATAAAAGGAATTTCATCCTTAAAATATTATTCAATGATTTATTCTTCATAAACTGGGTAAAACATAATAAATGTGAGCTCAATTTCTCATAAATGTTATGTTAAGAGGAATCAATAACGGACAAATGAGAATAAAGAACATGGAAAGATAAATAAATGGAAACAAATTCCATTAAAATAACAATTTTAAGATAAAATAAATATTCAAATGTATGAAATTGAAACATGACCCCTTAAATCAATGAACTAAGAATGAAATGTATCCATAGATATGTTGATGGAAAATCTAATGGATAAAAATGATAACTGAAATGAAGGAAATTCTATAATATTGGACGTCATCTATCTCAACACTGAACTAATATATCATCAAGAATTTTCTCTAGAAATTTTATACTACTCTGATTTGGAAAAGTTATTTTTCTCATGATACTACTAATTCATCATGGGGATATCAATAATCGGTTCGCACATGTTTGTGTCTGTCTAAAACAATCCTCATCTACCGAATAATTGATTAAATTGATTAAAAATGTGCCTTAAATTCAATTATATCTATTGAATAAAGTATATATAGTTTTCAATAATTCCATAATGGGTTATAGGTAAAAATGGTTTTGACTTTGATGATAAATGGAAATATCATTTAATGAGCATCAAAACATTCTTGAGGAAAATAATCATAACAAATTCCAAAGTGTCTCATACCACTTCAAAACATTTTAATCATAATCCCAATGAGTGAATAAAATTAAATTAAACTTATAATGTCAAGGATATATGTATATTGTTGTTATAAAATTTCAAAGGGTTGTATACACACCATATAAAAGTGAATTGGTGAATAACATCAAAAAAGTCCCAATGGAATGTAAATTGAGATGAAATCCCTTAACTTGAGTCTAACTTGTCACATGTGCCTTTATATTCCTGAATAATAAAATTATTATAATTATTTAATATATTGAGAACCTTTCTCATGTTTATTATTACTTTCAATTCACTTATTATTTTTTTTAAAATATTACATAAACAACTAAGTTTACATTTAGTGTTTTGATCATATTCGGTTTATGTGTCAAAAATTACATTAGTAGATGTAATATAATCAAAGGGCTCATTATATAAAAACTAAAGAATAATAATGATAAAATAATTATCATATTTATTAATAAATGATACTTTTAAAACCAATCATAATAAATGGTTAAGAAAAATGTATTAATGTCATAATCATTGTGACGGTAGGTCATACATATGCATGAACAACTTTCCATTTTTCAATGATCAATTTTGAAAGAAGGTAAGTAACTTAAATGTTTATAGAATTAAATTTATATCAAAAAATAAGATATTATTTTAATCATATATAATCATATATATAATTATTTTTTATTTAAAAATAATAACATAATGTTAAGGAGGTGTTATTCCACACATCCATGAATGACATTATAACTTTATATGTGTGTGAAATGAAAATAGTGAAAATGATATATATTATATTTCATGAAATTTAATTATTTCATTAATATAAAATATATTTCATTTGTGTAAAAATATTTTTAATTAAAACCATCTTGTTTATGTTCTATGGATAGTGTAAATGAATCACATTGATTTGAGAAGGCAGTAGTTCAAACTTCCACAAATGATGTTGTCATATTTACACAAAATGGAAAGTATAACGGTATGGATTATAAAATAATTAAAGAATAATAAATAAATAATAATAATTATGTATAAATATATAAATATACTCACCATGATAATTAAAAACCATTAAATTTTGTAAAGTAACAATTGAACAATCATCATTTCGTGAGGAGATAGTTCATCATACACATAAACAGTTTGTTCATTACCCATTAGATGGAATTGTGTGTGGTTATAGGTTAAAGCCATATCATAAAGAGATTCTAGTGTATTTAAGATATTTTTTGTTATATAATTATGGAATAATAATATTTTATGGTTAGATAAAAGAAATAAAACTAATGATCATAATGAATGATGTTGCCTCTTCTTTGGGTAACACCTTTTGGTTTGAACCAAAGGGATTGCATGGTTTCATTTATGCAAAAGGGTAGGATTCTAGGATTAAAGAAGGGTTTTTAGTATCTATTTTTTCATATCATTTTTGACAATATTATGTTTGTGATTTGTGAGTAAATGGGGGAGAGGATTCCTTTATATAGTAGAGGAGGAGTATAACTCTTGTAATTTTCCGAAAAGAAATTCCACCCACGTTCTTATCATAGAAAGTGGATGAAGGAAAATTATAAATTAGATACATGGGAGGGTAGGGTCTATATATGGCCATTAATTGGATTTTTTACAAGTTTATAGGTTATTTGGGCCCGTAATATTCAGTTTTAGTTCCTTGGTAAACTTAATTTCACCTTAATCATTGTAATTAATTTTAACTACATTCACTAATTTTTTTGGTGAAAAACTAACAATAAATTATTATATAATATATATTTTTCTTATTCTTAAGATGGAATCATTTTTTTCAATTTACAATCATATAAGTGAAATAAATTAATTTAAAATTAATCATGCTGATGGGATGACATTGCGAGTTTTTTATGTAAAAATGTCCAAAATTTTACAATGTTTTTATACCCAATTTCAAAGTAAAATTTATTCCAATGAAGTAAATGGAATTAATTAATAAAAATTACCTCTAATTAAACTTTATATCTAATAATAACTATATTTTAACCCTATAAATAAATTAGCTAAAAATTCCATTTTGAATTAAAATTCAGTATTTCTATTATTCATTAAAAATTTAAAAATTCATAGAAAAATACCAAATATTCACCCTCACCTAATTTTCATGATTCTATTAAAAATATTATGTTATTTTGACATATAATACATATAAAATTGCTACAAAAATTATCCAAAATAGGTTCTCTATTAAAAGAAGGTAAAAGTGCCTTAAAATGGTATTTTGTGCACAAATTTTGGTTTGATCTTATATTATTTATATCCAATATTTTGGATTAATATAAGAATTAATTTATTGAATATCATATATATAATTAATTAATATCACTCACTAATTTTATTTATTTTATTTTATTTTTATAAAATACTTTTGTGAGCATACAAATAGTTTTCTTTATTAATATTCCCTTTATAGTTAAGTGGTTTACATACTGGTTTCTAATTAATTGATAACCTATGAGATCATTTTATATTTTTATGATCTATATTTTTCCTTTATATAGTTATTACTACTTATAACCGCTACTTTAACGGTTTTGATAAGTCTTATTATATTAGATAATAATATAATGATCATATATTTTTGTATGGTTAAATTTAATCTTACATGTAATGAAAGCCATAAAATAAAATCATTGTTGTATGCGACTACTGAAAACTCAATGTCTCATTGATTTCAAGATATAAATTTTATTTAATTTTTTAAAAATATTAAATATATTATAAATTCTTCGGATATTATATTTTCTCACACGCGTGGTGTTGTCTCTTATAAATTCAATAAAATAAAATGTTCTTACTTTATAATTCTAGGGTGTTAAAAAGTTAATAAAAATACAAGAAATAAATATAAAGAAACATGAAAAAAAACTTAAATAATATTAACATTATTCTTAAATTAAAGAAGAATCCACTAATAACAAAAAAAGTGATGTAGTAAAAGATAATGTTAGTGTTTAATAATGTATGCACAGATCAGAAAGTAACAAATTTTATATTTGTAAAATTACACTAAGAAAATTAAGTTCACACTAATATTTTAATATGTTATTCCTTTATAAATAATTATTAACTTACCAACATCATTTATTAATATAGTTATTTAATTTCTTCTCACATCTATTATAATTTAATCTATATTTTCACTTTATCATTATTTATACCAATGGAAATTCTTTATATAATCATGATTAAAACATGACCATAAAATCCCAAATTTCAATTTAGTACCATGTTTTTGTATATATTATTTTCTATGGCCTCATTTTTCTATTTTTTATAAGATTAACCAATATTGAAACACAGTAGACATATTTAACAATTTATCTTTATCAATGTCACCAACATATTTAACATATATTTATAATAACATAATAAGTAATACATATTTAAAAAAACAAGTATTTTTTTCACATAATTTGATGACATCAAACTAATGATACAACAAATAAATCATCAAATAATCAAATAATAACTAAAACACCGAATCATATTTAAAATCTAATTCAATTTCTAATCATAATCCCCATTCAATAATAATTTCATAGATATCCACCATTTTTCATAGGATGTATTATTTATTAGTTATTATATATATAATGTTTTCATTGATATCATAATAAGGTGAAAATTATCAAATTTAATTTTATCCTTTTAAAATATTTTTATTTCTTATCTAGTTCATATATTAGAGTGGAAATATGTCACTTAACTCACTTTTTTATTAATAATACTAATAATCATTCCCTGAAATAATTAAAATGGTTATGATTATGTATAATAATGAATCATAAATTTATCTTTCATCATAGAAAATATAGGAGAGTAATTTACGGCCCCTCCCTTAGACCAAACCTACTTTTGAAATTAGGTTATTGTAACACCCTGAACTAAACCAATAGTTTTGATTTGGAGAATAAAATTACCTCATGTGTGCCTCTCTATATTCAAGAGGATAAAAACTGGTAACTATAGTCTAAACTCCATTAGTGGGGAGACTATACCCTCAGTATCATATCATTTCACCAACAATAATGAAAAAAGGTAAAAAATTAACAAAAAAATGTAGTAGAGGTTAATGTAAAAAGGCACACATGTCATAAAATAAATAAAATAGATCCATGAATGGAAGTAAATACCAAAATAATAGTTTAAAAAGTTAAATAAATAAATAATAATAAATGTAATACTTTATAGCATATCTCATTAATTCCAGCAGCCCAATTCTCCATAGATCATCCATCTACCATGGGTATATTTCTCTGGATTACAACCCTATACATGAATTTTGTACCAATATAAAGATTCATATCAAAGTTGTGAGTAATAAATCCCATTATAAGACCACCATTGCATCCTTATCTAATGTGAACATGTATAATTGGTGTATCCCATGAAAATGATAAATTCTTAAGAAAGCATAATCAATCATACACTGAGAACCTATGTGAAAACCAAGACACTAAGTTCCCAACCCATATATGATTTGGATCCATATGGGAATGAATATAAAAATATCAAAATTAATCAAAAAATACCCAAACTTATAATAAACATATAACTCAGAATCATGTCAACATCATGTGAACATGATACATAAAATCTCTTAGGCATAGATTGAGTCATGCTACATAGAATCCTATTAGAAAAAAGTGATCATTCTCCTCATAATTGACTAGTAATTGATTGACCATGATACACTAAAATTTGGTTGAATCCAAAGGTATCAATGAGGAAGCCTCATATCCATACCTTGATCAAAGGTCTATCATCATAATTTTTGCTTTTTGTGTGAACATACCCTCTAATTTATAACCAATTCATGAATGTCCTCTAATTCTTAACACACACATAATATACTTTAAAAGGAATGGTAACATAAATAACAAGGTATATTATGCATGGAAAAAAATAATATCATCTTGATAAAATAGTATCAGTATACAATACGTGTGATAAACATAAATCCTGAATTAGAAAGCAAGAAAAGTATACTCTTGGAATCAAGAATCATAACTCGGTCTCTCAGGTTACACAAAACCACATTTCATCATAATCAAGAATGGTAAAAAAATAAATACCAAATGATAATCACACCAATGTGTATATGGTATCCCTAATGGGTAAATAACTTCATACCATAAGGATATTAATATCAAAATAAACATTTGAAAAATAATTTATCTCCCACACCATGTCTTCGTCTGAACATGATTAGGCTCATGCATAATGAACTCCAAGAACTAGTTTAACATAAATTAAAATCTCTTCTTGGTAATGAACCATTAGAGAAAAAAAAGGGTATAACAATACATGCCCATTTATGAAAATTGAAAACTATATAATTCAAATATGGTTGAATGTAGATGAAAATGTATCTCTTAGATAGTGACAAGAGGAGAAGTCACCAGTATAATTTCATCGAGATGTTGAAGAATTCCACTTATCCATAATAAGGATTTGATACACAATCACTGGAATTGAATCTATAAGTGAAATAGGGCATCATCATCTAATCCATAAAAAGATCAATCTATGATCAGGAATGAAAAAATGTAGGAAATTTATCTAATAATAAATATTCTTTGAATATCTTCTACAAATCATCTAAATTTGGAAACATCTGGGAGTGGGAATGAGTTAAGAAGATATATTGATCAAGTGGAATAAAATATATAGAAAAATGAAGAAGAATCAAAGCCAAATGAAACCATAAACTCAATATTCAAATGGGTTTCAATGTTTCATACAAATGCATATGAGAATTATAAAGTCCTTATATAACGATGTATAATTGATAATAGGGGCTTGAGATCAATTAATAACCTCCATTGAGAAACCTAAATTAAACCATATGTTCTTCCCATCTATTTTGGTCATGATACGAAGAAAAAGGGAGTAAAATTTAGATATTTCAAAAATTATGATGTCTATATATCTAAAAAAATCCTTGTATGGGGTTTTTATTAAATATTCTTTGTTGAAATGGATTGCACTGAAACCTAGTGGTTTCTAGGATTTTCTTGAGTTCATGAAAAAATAAATATACACTATGGTATTTTTTGTAAATTATATTTCATTTTACCCTCAACATAGATTCCATTGTTCTATGGTGATGTTTTCTAAACTATTTCCAACAAGGCCTTTTACAAAACACCATGTATGGGGAAAGCCACTTATATTATACTATTTTACACAAATCCTATTTAATACCTACTCGATTTCCTTTTCCATATGTTTGTAATGTAATTTCCTTGATCGTTTCTCACCAATACATGTTAGGGACCACCATGGTTAGAACTATGGTTTTGGTGTTGCTCATTTTGGAAGAAAAAAACCCATAATAAAGATTTCAAGTGGCACTCAAATCTCACATGATTCCACCCAAGCATGGATCAAATCAAAAAATAAAAAGAAGCTTCATATAAAAGAAATAAAAGATATATGGATTTAAAATCATCCCGTCTATGGACTTCTCATCCCTATGAAGAATTTTTATGGGTCCCACTCAAACTACTATGTCCACTAATATTGATTATATAATTCTCACTCTCATGTCTCCTCTTATATTTTTCCATGAATTAATAGGATCTATACCAATGTTACTATTTTTACATATAATATTTTCTCACTTAGGTCCAAAATTTTATCCTAGAGATCAGTCTATCCTGCATCAAGATCCAAAACATTATCCTCCATGTCGATGACTTGTGTGGGAGTGAACATGTACCACCAAACCTAGGACACATGAATCTCATCATGTATACCTCGATGGTCCGAAGGAAGATCCAGATATAATTCTACTATTTCAACCCATTCATTGGTCTTGATTTTTCCAAAAAATTATGGATCTATCATTCACTTCTTCCTCAATTGTTGGTGACCTATTGAGGAGTAACTCTTAGGATAACTCTTTAACCTATAAAAACTTTAGATGTATACTTCTATGGTGAGAATAAGATATGTGCCTATTTTTAGTTGTGAAAAACTACTTTTGAATCATATTTACTCATTACATGATCTCCTAAACTATACTAGGTCCCCAAAAAACTTTCTTACTTGTCTCATTCCCACGAAGTGGGGAAAACATGGCCTAACATAGAGAAAGACATAAGTTTCTATCAATATAAAATCCTTGTAACTATTTTTTGTGTGTGAATTAAACCAATTCATAGTGATAATTTCATTCTATAAAAATGTTTAGGATTACTTATCTAAGAATATCATTAAATATATGGATCATCCAATCTGGATGTTTTTATTTCTGGATATGATGTGTCCTACTTCATCTGATCTGAGATCATAATTCCTTCTACATGCCCTACTGAAACTGTGAAGTAAATTTTGTTTCTCTATTACATAAAATTATCAATATAACTCTAGTAAATCATATTAGCTCACATAAATACAACTTCCCCATCTTTTCTACTGAGTTTTCCTCAAATATTGGTAGGAAATGATAAAATTTTATTAATAAATATTCAATCTTCTAGATTGATTCATGGATCCTTGGGGTCCTTGTAACCCTTGTACAAATTTCATCATGTTTTTCTCTCAATTATACATGAAAATATTAAGTCTATAGAGAGAACAACTAGGATGATATTTATAGATCTTTATCCCTTCATTGGTAAGGCATTGAAAAACAATTCCAGTAATTTCTATCCTCATCCCAACTACTAGAACTGCCACTTGTAGTCATGGTATGTCTTCATTACTCTAAGATGTTCCACCCACTTATAGGTATTGGAGTCTCTCATAAGATATTCCATGATAGAATTATTGACTATTACACTTTTATGTATATGGGTCATATCATCACTGTCCAATGATAACATGGGTATTAGGTTATCACATTCTAGTTTTTCCCACATCATATCACAATTTGAGTTAGTCTCATGTCCTTGAATTACCAATTCTACCAAACAATATGTTACCACCAATGGTTGAAAATAATTCATATCTTCTCCTTATAAGAATGAATCTTCTAAGAGGCCAACAATATCATCATGTGCTACTATTCCTTATAGGGTCATTCGCAAACACTATGAGCAACATGTCTCTCATGGATTAGAAAATCTAAAATGACATTATGTTTACCTACTACATAGTCCATCTCATGTTCAAGGTTCTATAATTACCCTACCTAGTGAATATTGTTTATGGTGAGATCCCTATGTGTGAGGATATAGATAAATATATTTTGGTCGGTGAAGACAACAAATATATCTTCAAAATGGTAGTTCTTCCAAAAAGCCAAATCATATACCATTGTTTGCAGATCAATGTTATTGGTGAGATAGTTCCAATCATGAGGCCACAACTATCCTGACCCATAAAATACCACCCACTCCTTCTAAATTAGTAAAACTCCTATACCAATGCTCCATGAAACACAGTATTCAACATATCCAATTACTAGCATATGGTGGTTAAACATTGGAACATTAATAAATATCCTCTTAAACATATGAAATTCCACTACATATTAGACAAACCACATCAACTTCACATTCTTCTTCATTATCACAGTCATGGGTGTGAATTTGTAGGATATTTCATCAATAAAAATTAGTAATATCTATCTATAAATAGATGTATCTTGATCTCAAACACATTTTGGGGATGTTCCTAGAACATTACTCTGAATTATTAGAGTATAATAATATACCAATCTTTCACATGATATGACCTATTAAATTTACATCTTGAATCCAAAATTTACACTTCTGAATTTTTTTTAAAGATGATACAATCAATGTTTTCTTAGGTCCATCTCAAAATTCAGGGCATTCTGCTCTAGGGTTAGTGAAAAGATGATGATTTTTTAATGAACACAGTGATGAATGAGTTATGATATGGGTGGATGGTCTGTATTGTAAGATCTATGACCATTATTGGTCCATTTTTCAATCCAATCATAATATTTAAGTACTCGTATAGCCTATTCTTACTCTAAAACTCCATATTATATATTTCCTACACCCTAAACAATAAATTAGATAGCCCGATCTAAGATAAATATTGGAAAACTATCAGGGTCCCTATAATTGATCCAAAAGATCATCGATACTAGAAAAATGATAACTATTCTTCACCATCACCTTATTATGATTATGATAATTTATGTAGAATCAAATACTTTCATCCTCTTTCATGGTGAAAAAATAGGGTCACCCTTATTAAGTACTCATTCGGATAAATCCCTTCTTCCCTAATTCCTTGAGTTTCTCCTTAATAAACTTCAACTTGGTCAGCACTATACAATATGAGGGTATCAAAATGGGTTGCACACCTGAAATGATATTTATATCAAATTAAAATCCCCTAATATAGGGATCTCCTGTGATGTCATCCGAAAAGACATCTTGAAAAGAATCCACAACATGAGGAAAAGATATGCAAGTTGAAATAGATCATGAAAAAATTGTCAATCCTAAAATATTCAATGTGATCATCCAAAACTTTATCAATTATTGACCAAATTATCATATTACTAGTTCACATCCCCTAATAAATACATACTTTCATCTGTTTTATGGTGTAAAAGAAACTCATACCTGTTAGAAATAAATCTGATCTTGAAAGACGGCCATCTGGTCCATGATAAAAATTACATCAATGCCTATTATCACTTGAATCATGAATTCTAAAAGATATCCATAAAAGAAAATGAATCTAAGAGATTATAGGAATTAGTTAATATGGCCCACTATTGTGTCCAATGGTGTATTAATGGAAAGTAAATCAGAATAAATCATGAATAGTAAGTCAAGTTAATAAATAAAATTTTCATATATGAAGGAATGATATGAAACCATATATAAAAAGTAGAGTAAAATGTATAAGTGATATATACCATACCTCTAATAGTATGTGGTTCATCCCCACTACTTTCTAGAGTTTGATCCACCACATACACTTTGCATTCCATAACTTCATGACTATGTCCTTGAGATGCATGAACCACTTGATTCATCATCATATGAGTCTACTGCTAAGGACCCTAGCAAGGTTATTTGTTCTCTAACTTCACTTGCATCTATTCTATATATAATCCTAACCATATATCTGTATATAGAAACTATTGTAGATTCCCCATCATCTCACATTTTTTTACACTGGCATAAAGGTGTTTAATATGTCGTGTAGTAATGACCAACCATCCCATGGTCGAGAAATTATGGCAGGCCTCGGGAGGAAACTGAAGAATATGAACTCTAATTCATCAACTTACCACATATTTATTGTACATACCTAATTATACTCTTATAACTACTAGATGATACACTCATTTTGGCAGTAAAAGGTCCACCAACCTGAGTACTAAAAGGTGGAAGAAGACCAAATTCTTGATCCTCTACCTGACCCTTCTTCATAGTCAAGTACTTATAAAAAACTTTTTGGTATATCACTAGGTAAAAACTCAAAAAACTTCATCTAATTATGTAATAAATTATTATCTAAAACTTTTTATCCATCAGTTCATAGTTTCTTGGTAAGAGAATATCAAGGAGAATTACTTGAGTGAAACAAGAAATGTATGCAAATTCCATTGTGGGACTCGAATGTATCTTTATGAACTCATATGATCTATCCATATTCAACTTATTAGGAATGGATTACATAAAAAACTGGTCTATAGAGACCTCCATGGGGATACCCTCATGTCTTCCAACCAGTAACATCATGCCCCTACCTTCTCTTGGTGGGTCCCTATGACATAAATGCTACCATACTCACCTACATATCCTTAGGTGTCTCAATAATGAAAATAACACAAAAATGATGTTTATTTTATATTTTATGTCCAATTAACCTTTATTTTTGTAAAATTTTATTGAATAATAATGATAGAAGTTATTGTAATATTAAACCATGGGCCTCAGTTCACCTCCACCCTAGGTAAAAATAATGGGAATGACTCCATGAAGAGGTGGTACCACTGACTACACCCTAGGATATAGTGTAAAATAATTCTTATATTTACCTTATATCAAAATGGGTTTTTGTATGTGATCATACTCTCCACTTGGATCATCCTATCCCATAATAGCTGTTGGTTCTATCAGTCTCCTTCAACGTGGACTCTTCGAGAACATTTATGTAACACATAGAAAAACAATTTTCATTAGGAAAAATTCTTTTTCATCCTATGGTATCATATAAAGATCCCATTTTCAACCCATAACCCAAGGTATATCCCACCTTGAAATAGACAAGGTCTCTATCCCTTCCCATTTTTCATAGTTATTTATACACAAAAACATAAATGCATTCTCAAGTTCAGTGAAATAATTGAATCATATATATATCAAGATATGATGGTAATAAATATTTAAAAAATCAAAGAATACATGTATATCCTGAATAGATAACACACATTATGTTATTACATTAATGAATAAGTATGCATTACAGAATACGTATATATATCAAATTTTATCCAATATGTTTATTAATAATGCATGAAAGTATCTCAAATCCAATAGAATTTTAATAGAAACCTATTATTGGTAACCTAAAGGTATATTAAAAATGAGGTAGTCAGGAACATGTCATCTCCCCTAACCGAGTCCAAAAAAACAAATGTCTTTTCTACCATGACGCGGGTCAATCAAAAAGAAAAAGATGATTATTGGTATATGATTCCATTTTGAAACACCATGACTATAATCTATAGGTATTAATGGGATAACCACATTCCCTCATGCATTCCTCCCTCTTTTCAAGAGGTTGCTGACTAGTAGTGAGGGTATGAATGCTATCAGTGGGGTGAGTATACCCTCTATATTATATGCTTCTAACAAATAATAATGAAAAAACATGATAACCTAGAGTTAAAAATGTGGAAAAGGATAATTTCAAAAGGTACACATGTGATACAATAAAATAATAAATGGGATTCTATCATGGAAATTCAAACATGTTTAATTGTATAAATAAATAAATAAAACTATGTGCATTCTGGTGGATTCTGTCTTAGTACCCATACCAACTCTATTCTTCACAGTTAAACCATATACCTTAGGCCCATATCCCTTTACATGATTTCTATACGTTAAGTGTTCATGCATGTATATATTCTCATGTATGTAGTGGGTAATAAAACTTATTAGGATGCCACTAATCCGTCCTTAGAAAATTTGATCATGAATAACATGGGTATTTAACGATAATAAAAAATGTGCAAGAAAGAATAATCAATCAAACTGCCAGAACTAGGGTGGTTACAAATTCATCATGATCCCCAGTCCTAATTAATATGGTTTTATACTATAATGAATATCAAGATATCAAATATAATCATAAACTAGCCACAAGACTGGTAAACATGATACTCGACATCTTCTCGTCATCGTGTTAACATGCACCTTGATGTCTTCTAGGCATCAAGTGAGTCCTGAAACTTGCCATCTTCTACAAATCAAGAGATTGTGCTACTACTAATCCACTATGCATCGAAAAATATTCAACTTGGAATCCACAAGTCATCAAGAGAATCACATGAAATACATGATGCATCATCTTATCCCTACTATATTCATAAGTTCATAGTCCCCATAATCAAATGTTTTGTGCACTCCCCCTCTAATAGATAACCATGTCATGATGGTCTATATATTTCGAGACCTAAGAACAACACCACTAAAGGGATTGTAAAACACAAAACATGTTAGACCATAATTGTAAAACAATAGAATATCATCATGATAGAATAGTAGAAATATAAAATACATGTGATCAACATAAAACCAAAATAATAATGATTAATAATCATAATCATGTAATTGAGCATCATAAAAGGGTTTCATGGGATACAAACACAGCCACACGCAATAAAAAACAATCACAATATGCAAGAAAAAATCACAAGGATCATACCAAAAAAACATGTGTATAAAAGATATCCAAAAGGTAAAAAAATCCTTATTAAATGTTTTCGATGTCAGCATAATGGGTTTTCAAATGTGTTTTCTCTCAAAATAGGTTTCAACACCAACAAGAACATACTCACATGATATGAAATCCTAGATTCATTTTCACAGACATTGAAATGGTTTATTGGAATTGAAAAATGGAAAAAAGGTTAGAAAAAATCATACCAATCGATGACTAGCAGATAAAATAGAAAATTTTCCTTGTTTAAGGATAATGAAACATACAACATTGGATAATGAAAATAGGAAAATTCACCAAGAGAAAATCTATGAGATGTCGTAGAATACCATATATCCACAGTAGAGTTATTGATACCAAAATTCTGATATTTACTCACTATAAAATACATATAATCATCTTAAAATATTTAACAACTTCACTCCATGATATAATATAAATAAATATTGAAATTTAGAAAAAGAAGAAAAGACTCACTCAACCATCAAAATCTTGATGCACTAGGGATGGAGGATTAAGTGAATCCTTAAATTGATCAAGTAAAACCTAAGATCAACATAATTGAGGGAGAAACCATGGATAATAATATAAGAAATTGAACATTCAAATTTATTTCTATATTTTCTCAAAAATCATCCAAGAATTATTAATTTATTACGCAATCAATTTAAAATCATTACAAAGACCAAAATATTAATCCTTATTCAATTACCCTATTTGGTCATGGTCTGAAGATTACGTGTATTAAAATCATATTTTTTAGTAAGCATATCCCTAGAATAACTTTAGCTATGTCCCAATATTGGTTGTGGAGTTTTTTGAACACACCAATAGAAAAATCCTTATGTCAATACTCTATGATAGACCTAGTGTTCTTGAGTTCTTGAAAAATACCATGCCCACTATGGCATATTTCATCATTTAATTTTTTTTACCTCAACATGGATTCCTCTATACCATAGTTGGGTTGTCTAATCTACAGTCAGTAGGGCCTTTCACCTAAAAACATGGCTTTCCCATGAATTTTCTATGAACATTCCCTTATTCCATTTAATATTAAGAATAGTAGGACCTGACTCCATGCCTTCATCCACACAATTAGAAATCTATTTCATTTCCTGGTTTTCCCCAATAATTTCTAAGGACCACCATGGCCAGCACTATAGCCATGGAATTTCCCATTCTGTTTCAAAAAACATATAAAACTCAGAGTAATTATTTTATAAGTCTCTCAAAGACACCACTGTCCCACCCAATCATGAATCAACTCAAAAATAAGTAAAGGAAGAAGTAAATAAATGATTCACATAAATGAAAAAATATCACCGAATGTACAAGTGTATTTTATGAGATACAATAAATAAAATAACAATATCCCATCCCACAAACTAAATCATCACCACTGATCCCATGGAGATAGAATAATTAATTTCCTCAAATATACGGTCTGGATAAGGTAGATTATCATTTTTTGTGGAATTTTATGAAGATGTGGATTTATGTAGAAATGGTCGTGTCTTAGTTAAGATAAAATAGGTATATATTCCCACATTATGTTTTATGGGATGATAATAGAAGCTGAGTGACAATAATTACCAGTGTTTAATTATTTGGGATGAAAATATGTGGTTTAAAATTTAATAATGGATTAGGGTGTATCAAAACATGTCAGTCATATAATATTTCACATGGTAAAAAGATATTGAATTTACCTACCTCAAACAATATATGAATTACTCTATTGAAAAGTATATATTCGAACACCTACTTCAACAAATTTATTGCACTACATAAGTACATAGAGAAAGAAAATGATATTCAGACAAAAAGGATCTTGATGATACAACATTCAAATACCCATATATCCCCCCTTTGATAATATTTGGTTAAGATATAACTAAATAAATGTAAAAAGAAGTTAGAGAGAGTGTGGATGTCTTATATATAAAAAAATGATAATCACAAAACATTTACATGAAATTAAATAATAATTCAACTATGTGTATATATATATTAGTTTCAGGAACAACATGTGGGAACTAATATATATAGATATTTTTAAAATATTTAATCTAATTAATTACTCTACATTTCATAATAAATCATGAGTATAAAAATACCACATTATATTGATACATTTATTTATGTGTTTTAACTCACTACATGATATAAATATATTTACATGAATTAAAATTTTTTATTATTTAAAAACAACCATTAATATCCACAACTCCCCATTATTTCAGAAACTCAACTTTGAATTTTCAAACATCACCTTAAAATAAATGATTTATTATTAATACTATCATTTTAAACCCTCATTTAATTAATGAGATTCCATATTTCAATTCATTCCCCTGTCATATGTGTTATCAATTTTTTAATACATCATTTCATATTTTTTACATTTAGTTTTTTTATTTTTAGAAACCCATGTAAAATTGAAAATTGGTCACTTTTATTTTTTATTAATATTAAGTAATTTTAATTTTTAGTATTATATTCAATATTATAATATTAAGTAAAATTTACATTGAAATTAAAATATTAATTTTCATACTAAATTCATTTAAATGTATTGTATAGTTTTATTAAAAATTAAAACCTATAAATTTTAAATTTTATATTCTAAAAAATAAACAACTCTTTTAAAATAATCAAACCAAAATTATCTTAGAGTAAATTTTAATTAATTTTATAAAGAAATTATATTTCATTGAATTGTATAAAATACAGCTTCTTAAGAAAATTTTATAATATTTTAATGTATTTAAATAATATTGTTTTGATTTAAATAAGTATTAAATATTCATTAGTTACATTTTAAAAAAAATAATCCATTAATTATCATGAGGACCAAAATTATATATGAATAGAGTAATAATTATTTACACATTAAAAATAGTCAATTATCACGATGATTTTTCAAATCACATTGTAAGGGAATGTTTTTAAATTAATTTATTTCACTTATAGAAATTTAACTTGATAACAAATAATTTATATTTAGATTCTAAATTTATGAATTATTTTTTATGAAATTCTAATCTTTTTCCATTAATAATAGTTTGTTGGCTAAAACTGTTACCTACTATGGTAAGAGTTGAAACATGTTAAAAGGGTTAAAAATAAAACATATAAGGGATAAAATGATCTAAAAAATCTATAAATATAGTTTTAAAAGAAATATTTCAAAAATATCTTTTATATTCTTCAAAAATGGTCCATTTTGGATCTATTATTCTTGAGTAAAGAATTATATATTTTATTCTATTGAAAAGTTATAAGCATGAAATCTCCCTCACATATAAAAGGATAACCCATATCCAATTTTATACTCCCATAAGAAGAATATTAAATTAGGAAATCACATATTAAAAAACCTAATAACATCCTTTTCTATTTCTTTTATCTCTTGGTTTCACCATAAGTCCATCCTAGGAAGGCTTAAGGTATAAACCTAAGGTGATTATTAAAAGAAGATTTTTATATCTTAACTGAATGTTTTCTTTTTATTTACTTTATTGCCTATTTAATAAATCTCATGATAATTGTAATATAATTTAATTAGACTATAACACCTAATGAAACTTTATTATATTTATTTTATAGTCTTTATTTATCTACATAACCATAAGTGGAAAAATTTAGAAATAACATTTTTAAACTTTTAGACTACCGCCTCGTGAGATGACATATTTTATTTTTCATCATCGATTCATATAGCTAGTCATAATAATGGATAAAAATAAAATAATATGAAATATGTGTGTGTGTGTGTGTTATAAATTACATTATATAGTGGTAAATAAATAGTATACTTCTTTATCTACTATACAAAAAAATGGAAAACATTGCTTGTCTGTACGTGTGAACCTCCAGCTCACGAACTGATATATTTTATTTATCACCTTATACTCACATTTATTGTATATATCATTGGATTTAAGGAAATAATATATTTTTTATTTTATAATTATATTATATAAATATATAATAATACTTTCCATTTTACAATATATTCTATGAAAAATGAATATGTTACTCTTGTGTACTTAAGAACTGTGGTCTCAATTTTTTAACATAATTCATTTTTTATAACAATATTTCATGGTTGGTTCTATAAGTATAATTAATGTATTAAAATTATTATTATTACATTTTTTTTATTATATATATGAATTAATCTAGATCATGTTTACTGTTTTCATTCTAGCAAATTTACTTCTTACTTATAAGTCGAATGTTATCAAAACAACCAATGTGAACTTAATTTATGAATTAATTAATTATAAATGAATATTAGTTAAATAAAACGAATAAAAACTATAAAAATACTATTAATAAATAAAATAATTATCATTAGTGTTTTATTCAATAAGATAGAGAATATACAAGAAAATAAATACTAGAGGTAAGATATTTCTATTCTAAATTCCCATTCATTGATACTTAATCAATTTTCACCACATTTTTCAATTCAGGTGGTTTATAAACTGCATTATGGATTCATTTTATCATTAATATATAAATATTAATTTTTATAAAAATATATTCAATGGTCTTCCCTATAATTATTCTTTTTTTGTAATTTATCAAGCTGTAAGGGATTTGTTTTTATAATAATAAATTTAAAAGTTACATTTTTTTCTTCTATTTTTTCCCATCTCAAGGATCCTAAAAATGTGTAAATAATGTTATTATTATTATAAAATGATTTCACCATGTCAATTTGTACTATTTTTTACTTTCTTTTATATGTTTTTAAAATAATTAATTTATAATTTTTCAAAATGCATTGTATTTTACATTTTTAAAAAACTGTGAACGAAGTTTTATTTTACGTGTAAAAAGAAGAAAATTTCCCATATAAATGAGAATTATTCTTTAAGAATATTTCTATTAATGATTTAATGTTTTATCAGAATAATATCTCATTTTATGTTCTTATTTAAATTTTTTAAAAATTTATTTGAAGAAAAAAAAATCTATCCTTATTATTATAAGAAGATCAAATGTAATTTTTCATATGTGTTAAATGATATATTTTAGAAGATTATTTGACATAAATGAAATATTATATTTTATATATATTTTAGGACCCTTACCAATTTTTTATGATGATCGGTAATCATGATAAATCTCTCCAATTCCTTGGGAAATTATTTTTTCCTCTAGAAAATTATATTGGAATTAACATAGTAGGTTATTATATTTATAAGGGTTACATTAAGTGTTCTTTAAATATGATATCCAAAGGTACCTACAGGAATTTTATATGATTTATAATGATTTTTCTGTGAAATAGTTTCGTTTTAAAATGTAATCTAATCATTTTATTAAAGGAATGATTATTCCCATTAAAGGTAAAAATGTATGTTTTTTAGAAAAGCAGTCATAGGATATCATGTATTCTATGAAACCAGTATAATTATGATATTGAATTATTAATTTAAGATAAATATTTTAATGAACAAATTCATAGTAAAGTCACTTTTATTTGTATTTCAACATTTATTTTCATTCAATGTTTATTATTTTAAAGTAAAACACTCATATACGATCTCATGGTATTGAAATGGAGTAATGAGTTTCATTTATTCTATTTTGGTGTCCCTCATTGAGATTTTTGTTATCATCCCATGATTTAAAATGTTTTTCGTATGGATTTAAGGTTGAGTTATAATTTTTTTTATGTAATGTTCAAAATCCTAAATATTTTTTGAGAAAGAAAAAATTTTCTCATTTTAAAAGTATTTTATTGTGGAAAAAATAGATCATTAGTGGGACTGTCAACATTGTAATATATGGTTCTATTACATAAGAGTTATGACCTAATTCTCTAAATCTCTAAAATGAAAACACCCTTGTGAATATATGAAAATGAATTCTTGATGTAAAATTGAATATTATATAATGATTTACGGTCAAGTTCACATATTAATTATTATACTTTATTTTTATTTCAAACTAATATATATAATTGAATATTTATATATCACAATGTTATATATATATATATCATAATGTTATATATATATATATCACAATGTAATATGTGTGTGTGTGTATTTCACAATGAAATATATATATTACATTGAATTGTTATTCATTTTTATTTTTTAACATCATAATTTTAATAAAATATAAATATGAAAACATATTATGTAATAATGAAATATAAATAAATATATATATATATATATTACATCTCCTAACAACATTTATTTCAACATCTAAAAACCACATAATATATATATATATATATATATCTCAATATATAAGACATAACATATTTTATGTTCACAAAATCATTTAAATGAACATACCTCGATATGAAAAAATATAACTAATACGCAATAGAATTATTAAATGCCTTATATTTACAAATAATGCATAATATTTTGTTTTCATGCATAATATATTGTAATTGTAAAAATTATTGGAAAAATTAATTAAACACGTGAATTTAAAGAAACAAATAAAATAAATATAAACCTTTATAACCAACTCAAACTAATATGATGTATACCAAGATGTGCTTGATATTTGAGAATTAACAATGGAAGAGTTCGAGTAATATTCAGACACTCAAAACCATGGAAAAAATTAAAATTTATGATAGTATATGTAAAAAAATAACTGAATAAAATTAGTGACATTATTGTGTGATATCTTTGACCATCAAATACTGTTTTGACCATTTTTAACTCATTTTACCCATACGCAGGTGTCTAACTTTTAATAGGGTAATTTTAATTTTTAACTAAGCATGGAATGGATTGTATCAAATAATTTCAATATCTTGATTAAAAATGTGAAATTTATTTTACAATATTCTATTTATGGAGTTTCTAAAATTAAATTTAATATAAATGCAAAGAACACAATGAAAAATAGTTTTTTCGAAAAATGTCATTTTAAGCATAAAATTTGATTTTAATGAAAATCGAGTATAGAATTAAATCTAATGAAATTTGTTGGTTTATGAAGAAAAATAATTGTCTTATCTAACCTTAAAACCAATCTGAAACCTAATGTAACAATTTAATTTCTTAATTAGAGAAAAGGATAAAAACTAGTTCTTTTATTTGAATAAAACATTATTTAAGTACCAAAATGTCTAACATTGGTTTCTAAATTCAAATTAATTGTATTGAATGATTTATTTTTCTTCTTAAATATATATTTCATATAATTAATGGTTAGAAAAATATTAATTTTATTATTATATCATGATAATGCTATAAAAGTTATCATATTTGTAAAACACATTATTTTTCACTATTTATCAGAAAATCAAACATTTTATAAAAATTCAAAAAAATTATCCTAAGAAAATTTTGACCTGGTAAATCAAAAAATTAATTCTATTAAATAAAAATGGAATTTTTAAAATTTATATATGTTTATTTAAAATGAAATTACAAGATATAGAGATAAACTCCTTTAATTAAAAATACCCTTTTAATCATTAAGTGTTCTTAATATTATTTCATAAAATAATTACTTAATTGAGTTTTAATCAGTTGATTAATAAATATTAAATATTAAATATTATAATAATAATACGTTAAATGTGATCAATTTAATTTATTATTACGAAATATATAATACATTATAAAATAGTTTATGAAATAAATATCCTTTTTTAACATTTAGTTTTATTAATCATATCAGATTAATTATTTATTTTTTTATAATTAAATTTCACTAATTCATAGAAATTATAACATATATAATAATTCTTCAAAATAAAAAATAATATATTATTTCATGTACCAACATGGGTCAACCCTAAACCGATCACATGATCTGATCCATGGTAAGAACCATGAGGCATTCCCGATCCTCCTGGGCTGGTGACAAGCACCACGGAATTCATAGATTAAAAAATGGAATTATTTCTTCCAATTAAATAAATAGAAACAAAACAGTAGAAATAAATCACATGCATCTAAAAAATATAAATAAGACTAAGGTGAATATCATTTAAATTGGAAAGTGAAAATAAATCTAAAATACACAACTTTACAAACCAAACGGGACATCCACTATCTCCGTCTGGCCCCATAGGACACTCTCCAACTCAATGATCTAACATCACCCAAAGATTATTCACCCAAGATGGAACCTACACAAGAACTAAAAACATAAAATAATTATAGGTTTTCATATTAAAACTCTATAGGATAGCCCTATATTCGATTCCCCAATGCACTACAATAAAAAAAATTAAACATCAATTCTACGTTTGAACTAAAATATATTTAAGTTTGAATTTATACTTTTCTTTATTCCCAAAAAATCAAAGTATTATCCATTTCCCTTTCTCATTTGAAAAACAGGATTTTATTCTTAAGTGTTACCATGCTATTTTTTTGGGAAAGTGGTGATTTTATTTAAAACTGAAACTATGGAGTTTGAAACACATTTTATTTTAGAAAAACATTCATTGGAGTTTGGAAACCAAAGAATCACATTCCATGAAAAATGCCCCACAATAGTACAAAGGAAGTCTTTTAGAAAGTGAAATGTAAATAGGTATATGATTATTTCAACAATAGTTCAATCAACTGAAATTGACTAGACATAGGTGAACCTAGAAGATGAAAAATAATCCAAACAAAACTGATATTTTCCACCCCATCTATAGTACAATTACTCATTTGATGAAATCTAACACTCTATTTTCTCATCCACCATTACTCAAGGTAGGCTGAGGAAAAATACCATAGCAATTAACCCAGTATATCCGCCTACTATGGGCCACTAGTCAATACATTAACCTACAAATGAAGCAATCGTCTAACTCTCAATATTTCCTGGTCCAATGTCTCTATTATTAAATAGAGTGAACTAATAGATTCCACTTGTGAATGAAATTACAATAGATATACTAATAATTTCATAGTAGGCCTCACACCGAGTATCCTCTAAGACTTATCTCATGACGTAAAAATTTATAGATCAAAAAGGGTTCCAACTCAGGAACCCATATAATGGAACCTGAGAATTCCAAAATGATAAAATTCCAACTATTCCATGTTAACAAGGCTTGAGAAACATCCCACATGGTTTTTCATAATAATCAATTTTCTCTATTTTCCTAATGTGTCCAAAAGTTCCCTTAAACATTCCATAAAAACCATATTTTGTCAGAATGAAATCCATATTCTAAAAAGTGGGGTCTACCATACATTTCGCTTATAAAAAATTTAAAAAATTCCTTAAAAAATTTCCATTACACAGGTATTTGTGAAATCTAATTGGGGAAAACACTCCCCATTTAAATGAAAACACTTCCTTTAAGATACCAAACAGGCTACACTTTATGGATGTAGGCCAAAAGACCTTTAGAATCTATACCCACTTGTTTATAAATCCAAATTGACGTTTTAAATACATAAAACACCCTAAAACATCATTTATCATGCTAAAAACACATTATCAAAACAAAAAAACATTTTATATCGCTTTTAACACATAAAAGACTACCGGGCACCATTCTGAATACAAGGCTTGCAATGCATAGCAGAAAATTTTAGTTGGCACTCAAAATGTTTAAAAAAATCAATTTGAATGCCATGAAATTATTTAAAATAACATAAATGGTTCAAAACATCAAAAATAATGTGCAAAACAAATGAAACATTTAATTAAACAACCAGTGTGCACAATTTTAACCGAACAATACCATTTTCACAAAACAAGGCCTAAATTACCAATTTTCATACCAATTAAATTAACAAAAATTTTCAAAATAATAATTAGCACCTATATAAGGGGAGAAAAACAATAAATATATGAATCTAAAATTATAAAGTCTAGTTCAATTGAACCCTAAATTTTGTGTGCATTATTTCACAAAAAAAGCTAATATCACAAAACAACGCTTATGGAAACGTTTGCATGAAAAATCAATTTAATCCAAGGCATGAACATTAGCATATATTAATCATATAAGGTGAAAAATATTGATGATTCTTAAATTAAAAAGTATAATTTTATGGGAATCCTACCTTGAATTCATGGCGTGATAAATTGCAAACCTGAATTTTCTCCTCGCGGATTCTAAAATGTTAATTTTACCAAGAAAAATCCATAGTCAAAAAACCCCTAATTAAAACAAAGATAAAAACATGAATAAAATACATTATGTATAATGGTATACTAACGAGGAAAAAAATTCACCGATTGAGGGTGATGCTGGGAAGGCGCGGGCTAGCTGGGAGACGATGAGGAACCTGTTGAAGGGGTCGTGACCGGAGGGATATCTAACCAGGTTGTGCATGACAAATATGAGGAATCCATGGCCAGGTGTTGTGAGGAATGCCGGAATAAGGAGGAGGTCAGGTTGCACACTAATCATGGGAGGACGCAACTAAAGGCATTGTAGGAGTTTTGGGGGCTGAGTAGTAGGGAGGGGATGGCGTCGACTTGAAGGAGGGGGCTCGCTGCTGAACAAGAGTAAGGGATCACTGAGAAATTCAGTTGTTGAGCAGAAGGAAGGTCATTGTAGTGAGGTGCGCCGATGTTGGTGCTTGTGAGGGGGAGAAACACGTATGGGTGGAGGCGCAAGGTTGTTGGGCTATGCCTTGAGGGAGAGATTGGTAGGGGATGGGGTGGGTCATATTGTACGACTATGATGGGAGGGAAACTACATGAAAAACTCTAAAAATGGTTAGATAACTAAAAAAAGATAACTAAACTACCAATAACTAATTAGTAATAAGTCAAATAAAAATATATTTATAATTATAATAATAATAACAATATTAATAATTATTATTATTATTATTTTAAAAATAAAAATAATAAAATTAACAATTTTAATTTTCACCTAAAATAAAAAAAAAATCATGATAATAATAATAGTTAAAATAAATAATAATAAAAATAAAAAGGTTCTAAATAATAATAATAACTATAATAATAAAAATAAATAAATTTATGACGAAATAATTAAAATTCTCTTTAATTAAAAAAATTACTCTTATAAATTATACTAATAAATACACATAATAATTATAATGTCAATATTGTAAATATAATTAAATATTCTAATTTTATTACTCAATTTAAATTTTTGAATATGGAAAGGTCGTACATTTGTCTCAGTGATGAAGAATGGTTTCCAAATCATGCTTCGCCCGTACACCCAAAGACATCAAACCCAAAACACACACTTTTTAACATAAACTCAAAAATCTCATCTGAGACTCAACCTGAACCTCAAAAACATTATTCAAAACCATGGAAATAAAAAAATAAAAGAATAACATAGGTTGAGATGTGAAAATTCTCCCCATCATAACAATTCTTTCACCTGGAAATCCATAACACCTTCCAGCTGATTGATCAACACCTAAGGATCCCATAACATTACGATCAAACCCCATAATCTGAGAATAATTCACGGCCACCAACGAATCATAACATCATTTCCCGAAACAAATCACCAGTAGAGGGTCTTTCTGAATGGACTCCCCATTATTATAATTCAACTAGCATCTAATAAATTCTTAAGAGAAAACCCAATGAGACCTATGATGGGTCTCCCCACTATTAAAAATCAAACTAAAAACGACTAAATAGAAGTTCAACTTGAACCCCTGTTCTAGCCTTTCCCAATCTCAAGGAACACAACATGAACATTTAAACAACTCACTCATGTATGAATGGGACAAGAGTAGAACTGAATTCTCTGATATTGACCAAACTATTCACCACATGGTTGGGGATGGAGGGGACCAATGATTGGATCAATGAAACTACTACCAACAACTACTCGTGACTCATTACTTGGGGATGGACACAAACCAAACCCGAAAATGATTCACATGGGTGGTCCATGCAATGAAATAATCAGAAACTCGAATCCAAAAAGTCACAATTACTGAAATTCCATAATGGAGAAGTGTGTAAAACTCTTTGTTACAAGAGTAAATTTACAATTATGGTGAAACCACAAAAAAATTGATAAAAATATCTCACCGTAATAATAGAGGCACAAATATAACCAAACTTCTTAAACCCGTGAAGTTCCTGACTATGTCCCAGCTTTACTCTGAGGCCTTTTGGCTGGATCTATGATTGGTGAAGCGTCTCCTTCTTCATAGTCAGGTTTTGATAATCCAAATAAGAATCATTCAACTTTTCATAAGACAAATGAACAAATATAATTTAGAAATTAAAACCACATCGGAATTTAAAAATAGGAGTTCATCAAAAGAGCCAGGACATTCCCACACATTTCCAAATCCAAAACACCATCATTATAATTACCATGATAATAGATCCCTTACAATGGTAGGAAACTTACACAATAAAAATTAAACAAAAACCCAATAACACATTAATTTTGATAATTTCCACTATGATGCATTCCAGTGACTCCCCGACAGAATCACCATAATTAAACGAAGCGTCCACAATCCTGGAAGGGCTTCAAAGTATTTATACACGATTTCTTTTTCTAGCCCGACTTTCCACACTAATAACACATGAGGATCACTCGCTCTAAATAGTTTGATGAAAGGTCTTATGGCCTTTTCATTCCACGACATGATCCATCAACATTCAATCACATCCTTATCTTTTTGTTAGAATCCACATCATTACACTTAGGAATTAATGGATGGAGGAATACTACATGAACGCCCGCTATCATAGCTTCAACTGAAAAATTTAGTCTCAAAACATTGGCAAATGATGATAGGTTGGACTCTGACACCTTTGACTACAAATTAGGATGGAGACCCACCTCGAAATGTCAAGACTCCATGAAGTCATCTATGGAATACCGTAAATCATAAGGGACTAGATCCAAAAAGCACTAAAAAATACTCCTCCACTAATCCATCACCCTGTTGTAGTTAACAAATCATCATCCCCTTTCTCACAATTTCTTTCCCATAGAAATACTGAGGAATGAACAAATCCTTGAAAACTCTCTGAGGTAAGCTGTTGACAAGGCTTCTTCTAAGGCATTGACTTCCCCCACATCCATGGTGAACTTTCAAGCATGAAGGTTGAAAATGTGACCTCAATGAATTGGGAAACTCTATGAGGATAATGTCACATTCAATCTATTGCATATACTATTCTACTATGGAAGGGTCTTCCTAACCATAAAGGATTGGTGTATCTATATTTCGGAAATAAAGCATAAAATCCTTAGGTTGATCAACCGCACTATAACCACCCATTGAAACTCAATAGGGGAGACTACTGGATAAGAAAAAGTCAAGAAAAAAAATCAATTCCAACTCAATGAAACACTCAAGAATGAATTCAGGATAAGAATCCAGTTTAAAACATAAGGAAGCTAACCATTATTGAAAACAAACATCTCTTTCTTTTAAACATTTTGATTCTAAGAATAAACTTGGTGGATTTTCAACATCAATTATAGTGTTTTATCGATCCTCTATCACATGCATATTTCAGTTCCACACTAGGCCCACATCCATCTTTCCATATTTGACATCCATCCCTATTTCCATATAAAAACTTGCAAGTGAGCACCCATAAAAACACTGAAGGCTAATAGAAAACAACTTAACTGTCTAAAAAAATCATTCAACCCATTTCAAAAATCATGTACCTTCTAAATGCACAATAACCAACGTGTCAAAATTAATTTGGGTTAAAATCCATCCCAGTTTATTTAAAACAATTCATAAACAAACATGTTATTTTAAACAACCATTTTCCAAAACCAATTTATCTGATTCAAACACCTTTCGGAATTCAATAAAGACACAAAACAACTCAAAAATGGAACTTGTGTCTATGGGTGACCTAGCTATATGGTTGGTAGTCATATTCCAAACATGTCACCAATATAGAGAGCCATCTAGGACCATTCCCCTTGTTCAAAATGGCTTTCCAGGTTGTTTGAGTTTGTGAGAACTGTTATCCCAACTCCCTTTATCGTATCGCTATCGTAGAACACTCCCTAAAGACCATTGAAACTAAAAAAACTGGGCATCCCCTAGAAACTTGAGCATTAGAATGGGAAAGATTTTCTGACTCTCTTCTTGAACCTACCCCTAAATTTCTGAAAATCTTACTTAATATACCATGATATCCTCAAATAGTAAGGGCGCTCAGAAAATCAAGGTTCCCTATGAGACGACTATCCATGATACCATTTTTCACATACCTACCCAGGTCAACCCTAAACTGGTCACCTGAGCTGATCTATGTCAAAACCCGAGAGGCATTCCTAATCTTACAGGGTTGGAAACATGCATCGAGGCATCGATAGAGTACATCAATGGAAAATTTTCTCCAAATAAAAAAACTAAAACAAAACAATTCCAAGAAAGAGAATGCATATCAAAAATATAAATAAGACTGAACTGAATATCATTCAAATAGAAAACTGAAAATACAACTGAAATAAACAATTATACTAACTGAATAGGAAAACCACATTCTCTATGTGACCCCACTGGTCAGTCTCCAACTCAACGATCAAATATTTCCCAAGTCGAATACACCCAGGCTGGATCCTACACATGGACTAAAAATAGAAAATAATTATATGTGTAAGTATTAAAACTCAGTAAGATAGCCCAATATTCTTTTCTCTAATGCTATACCTTTAAAATTAAAGAAACAATAATTATATTTTTGAACAAAAATATATTAAAGTATGCATTTTTATAGTAATTTTTCTTAAAATAATTGTAAAACCCATTTACCTAAATCATTTCCAAAACCATATTCTATTATTAATTGTTACCATGATATTTCATGGGGAAAGTGATTATCTCTTTTAAAACCAGCACAATAGAGTCTAAAACATGTTTTATTTTTTAAAAAACATTAATATGAGTTAGAAAACAAAAACATCACTTTCCATGAAAAATACCACACAAGAGTACCAAGGTAGTCATATAGAAAGGGTAATTTAAATAGGTATTAAAGTATTTCAACAACAGTTCAAATACCTAAAATCCACTAGACATAGGTGAACCTGAGAGATCAAGAATAATCTAGATGAAACCAACCCATATGACCCCGTATATAGTAGCCCTCTACATACGATGAAAAATGATAATCTATATGCTCATCCACCCTTTCATTGGACAGGTTGATAGAAAATACCATAGCAATGAACCTAGCATATCCAAATACTATGGGACACAGATCAGTACCATAACCTACCATTATAGAACTCATATTAGACAATTATCTCACTTTTCTTGGATCTAATTTCTCTAGTATTAAAGGGGGTGAACCAAAAAATTTTGGTTGATCATTATATCACAATGTATCAAATAATAATTCCATAGCAGTCCTCACATGAGTATCCCCTAGGACTGGTCTCATGCCCTAAAAATAAATAAATCATAAAGGGTTCCAACCGAGGATACTATATAATGGAGCCTGATGATTTCATAATGAGAACATCACAACCATTCCATGTTATCATGTCTTGAAAAGCATCTCACAGGGGTTTTCATAATAATCACTTTTCACTATTTTCACAGTGTCCAAACATGCCCTTTAACATTCCATAAAAACCTACTTTTGTCAAAATCAAATACAACTTGAAAAAAAAGGTTTCAAGCACTCATTTACCATATAAAACATTTAAAAAACTCCCATTAAACATTTCCATTCCATAAACATTTATGAATTCTTGTTCAAACATACACACCCCATTTTCAAAACAAACCCACATTCTTTAAGATACCAAACACGCTACACTTTATCGACGTATTCCAAATCACCTTAAGAATCTATAGCCTCTTATTTATAAAGCCAAACCCACATTGTATAGCCATAAAAATACCCCTAAACATCATTTATCATGCTTCCAACACTTTAACAAAAACAAACAAAACATTTTATATCACTGTTAACACATAAAATCTAACCGGGAACTATTACAATGACAAGGCTTGCAATGATTAGAAAACAATTTCAGTTAGCACTGAAAAAGTTATAAAATAGAATTTTTCATTCCAAGATATTATTTAAAATGATAAACTAGGTTCTATATCTCACTAATTAGGTGTTAAAAAAACTAAACATTTAATTAAAAACCATTTTGGACAATTACAACCAGACAATACAATATTCATAAAACAAGGCTAAAACTTTCAATTTTCAAACCAAATGAATTAACCAGATATTTCACAATAATAATTAACAGCTATATAAGTGGACAAAAGAAAGAAATATATGAAACTCAAGTTATAAATTCAATGACAACAGGACCCTACATTTGTTGTGTTATTTCTCAAAATAAAGACAAATATCAAAAAAAATCATAGAGCAATGTTTTCACACAATATCAATTTAAAAAAATGCTTAAAAGTAGCATATTTTAATCATAGAAGGTGATAAACACATAAAATTGATGATTATTAAATTAAAAATGTCAAATTCATGGGAATACTACCTCTAATTCATGGTGTGATAAAATGTAAACCCAAATTTTTTCCTTGTGGGTTCTAAAATGTTAATTATAAGAAGAATAAAACCTAATAAAAAATTCCTAATGAAATTGAATATAAAAACAAGAAAAAAATAGATGCAAAAAATTGGTATACCAATGGGAATAAAAAAACCCATAGGTGGAGGGTGATGCTGGGAAGGCATGGGATGGTCGAGAGAGGGTCAGGTTTCGAATGAAGGGGCTATGATAAAAGGGATCTCTGATCGAGCTGTGCACACCAAAAAGGAGGGAGTCATGGCTAGTGGTCTCAAGGCATGCTGGATGGAGGAGGCGACTGGGTTTCATGATGAGCAGGAGAGGCCATAAATATAGGTGTCTTCATATTCATGTGGGCCAAGCAGGAGGGAGGGGGCGTTACCTGCTAGAAGGAGGGGGATCACCGCTGAGTAGGAGGAAGGGATCATTGGGGCGTTTCACCACTGATGAAGAGGAAGGTAGGGGTTGCAAGGAAACTTGGAGATTCTATGTGTGAGGGGGAGGAACATGTAACGGGGTTGCACGAGGTTGATGGGTTGCATAGTGAGGGAGAGATAGGTGGGTTTGGGGGTGGATCGTGCCACACAACTAAGGGAGAAGGGGAACTGCGTGACAAACCATATAAAATGTTACAAAAAGATAAGGAAAGATTTTTAAACTTCTGATGACTAAATAGTAATAATTCTAATAAATATAATTATTATAAAAATAATTATAATAATAATTATAATAACAATAATTAACAATTTATTTTTTCAGCTAAAATAAAAAAATATTAATAACAATAATAATTAATATTATTTATAGTAAGAATAATAAGATTATAAATAATCATAATAACTTTAAAAATAATATTAATATTTCTAAATGACACAATAATTAACATTCTCTTTAATTAAAAACCTTTCTCATAAAAATTATACTAACAAATACACATAATAATTATAATTTGAATATTGTAATTATTATTATATATTTTAATTTTCTTACTCTATTTAAATTTTCAAAGATAGACAGGTTGCACAGTTGTCTAGGAGAATCCGCATTGTTTCAAAATCATTCTTCGCCCATGCACCCAATGAAGTCCAACCCCAAATTAGAACTTTTTAATATAAACTTAAATTTTTTTTCTTTGACTCAACCCCAATCTCAACAAAAATTATTCGAAACCAATAAAATAATAAAATATAAGATTCAAATAGGTCAGGGTGTGACATATAAGTAGTTTTAATACATTTTTTAAAAATTAATAGTTTTAATTAGTTATTAATTTTTTTTATTTACTTTTGTATTTACACTTCTTTTCATTTTCATATAGTTGTTTCAAATAATGTATATATAAACCTATAATAAAATATGTTGTGATTCATTTTAATTCATATGTGTTATTTAAATAGTATATTAAACATAGTATTTATTTATAGAGTGATTATTTTTTAAAATATATAGGTATTACATTCTACCCCCACCCAACCCAAAAGAAATTGAATCCAAAAAAAATTATCATCTCTAATGAACAATGTTTTGACACATTCTAAAAATTACCTTGATGTCAACGAAACAAGACTTCAAAATATAATTATTTTAAATGATACCAAATATTAGAACCATAAAACTAAGTAAAGGGAAAAATGTAGAGAGGAATATTAATATATATATATAATGGGAATTAAATTCCTTTTAATCCACATAGATTACATTTATTATTTAAATGAACATTAATTCCTTTTTTTAAACTACAAAACATATCACTTAAAAAATAAATGTTTCTTAAACCCAAAATTTACTAGTATAAGACTTGTACTTTTCAATTAGTTTTGAATACATAACATGATTTTTTATTAATTTTCTCTAGAAAATACTTAATAAAATTATATTCTTCTTGAATTAAAAAATTTTATAAAAAATAAATAGAAGATTTATTTCCACTTACTATTAATAAATTATCCTATTGAGTGTGTGTTTCATTAAATTTCTACCAGTAATTCATTTTTACATGAATGGACAAGAGGAAGGTTTAATTCATAAATCATTAAAAAATAAACATTTAATGGATCATGTGATCTATCAAAGGATCTTGTTCTTCCTTGTTTTGATTTAATGGAAAATACTTTCCCCCTTTTTCTATCCACCTTCTAAAAAAATGGATAGCATGAGTATATTTAATTCTCTATGAAATATGAATAACCCATTATATGAAGAAGTAATACATTGATATCTATTACCCCAATATTACGATAACAACTGATATTTATCATATTTTAGTTTATAAATAACTAAACCATAAAACACTTTAACACATGATTGACCAAATTAAAAACCAAAAAAAAAAAATATATATATATATGATCACATATTCTTTAAAAATGAACATTACCTTTATCCCATAATAACATAAAGTCACACATAATGTCACATTCTAATTACAAATCTACCCAAATCATTTATTTCCCTAAAATACATCAGTCATTTCCCAGATTATCTTAAATCATGATGAAATAAAACCATAAAAATATTTTTGGATTCCTAAAGTTAGCACAGAATTTCTTCTAAAAATAATATCAACCACTTTAAAAACAAAACACACACCATCTAATAATTTTTTATCAACATTATACCAATAATGTTCCCAAAAATGAAATAATCATTTTTCCCGATTTACCATTATTACCTCAACATTAAATAATGTATTAACACAAAAAAAATTCTATATAATTAAGCTTATATCCCCAAAATATAATAATATTATTCATATATTTCATTCATACTAATTCCAAAATTAATCATATAGTTTACATATACCTCAATCATTTATTAATACATATCCCATTATATCATTAATCTCTTTAAGATATCATCACAAAAAACATCAATAGTGTATCTACACCTTTAAACTTATAATCAACAATAAATATACAAACTTTTGATCTTATTCAATGATAAAAAATATCCTCATATAATATCTTCTTATCTTTTATGGTTTTCTAAACACTTCTAGGATACCACCTATAATTCCCCTAGACCAGCACTCCCACATCTAGTTCTAAAAACATATTACATATATATTGGATTTGATACCGAATAATTGAATGAAATTAGGACTATCTATAATTAAATTATACAAAAACAATATTGAGTCGCTTATATAACAAAATTATTTCCGGTTAAAGTTTCATTGTATTTCATAAAAAACACTTTACGTTACTAAATCATTAAATTACAATATTTTCCTTAATACCATGAAATTGTTATTTCAAAATATTTCTTCGATATCTCCCACAAAATTATCTACCCATGACACCATTCTATAAAATTAATAGATAGTACTCATCTTCATAACCTAGAGAAATGGAAACATATAAAGGGAGAGCCAAAATAATCATTAAGCATAAAAAGTGGAATTAAGAATCATGGGTCCTTAGTGATAATAAGATCAGAATAAGGGTTTTTAATCATAATATAAGGGCATGGACTTAACATAATATACTCATACCCAATAGATCTTGTTTCATAAATCAAGATACATGACATTAATATTTTACATAAGAGAATATTGATATGATTCAACTGTAATGAGACATTTAAAACATATCTTTCACAAGGACCCCATTAAAATTCATATAAATCATTAAATACCCATCTAGGTAACTTTGTAAATTATATTCAACACTAATGTGAAATTTTATTTCATCCATAATAGAATAACTTATAATTAGTTAATTCCAATCACTATTTATATATAGAATAAATCATTACCAAATGAATTGAATATTGATATCCTAGGCTCAACCATCATCATATATAGTTTCCCAGAACCATAAAATAAAAAAACACATAGGTATTATATTTCATCATAAAACTAAATAAATCATTATTCCATTATCAGTTGATCAACACATATAAAAGAACTTACATTCGGTCAATTTCATTAAAACATCATTATACTTCGTACATAAAAATAAGTTTGATTGTATCATTAGAAAATATCTATAGTATTGAATAATAAACAATAAAGTATATTTACCTAGACAAAAAAAAGTTTTATAAATAATTAGAAATATCATTTGAAAAAAATAATAAATATCCATTTCTTTTGATAAAATTTAGAAAATAAAAAATTCCTAAAATAATGGGAATATTATTTTCTTTTAAAACACACGAATACATGGAAACTAATATTAAAATTGAATAATGGACATAGTTTTTGTAAAATACATTGAACTGATAAATATTAACAAAAAAAATCTTTTCACAACATTATTAAGAAATTCAAAAATGATTTATAGGGAAAATATTAACAATATGCATTTAAAAACACTATAAAACTTTTTAATCTAAAAATATCATAAAAGGAAGAACATGAATAATAACATCAAAAAAAATGAATAAAATAAAATCAAGATCTAATATGTTAAACAATTATTATATCAACTATATAAATATATATAAATTTATAAGAAAAGGTGTTTCTCAAAAAATATAAATTGAGATGAACAACCTTTAAAACATTAGTAACCTTACAATTAAAAGCGTTGAAAAAATATAACATGAAATAAAAATTGAATAACATGAATAAATATATAATCAGGATATATAATTTCAATGTTGAATTATATACCCAATTTAAATTAACATAGGTGGAGAAATGACATATGCCTCAATGAAAGAATATTAAGAGAAAGAATCATTACAAAGTTTATAACATTTGAAGTAAGAATCAGTCAATGAAGTAATTATGTGAAAAAACATTAAATACAACTAAATAATATATAATTATAAAAAAAATAATAAATGGACATAAGACACGTAATATTGTCATAAAAATGTTAATGGAGAAGTCATATAACTTAATTAAAGTAAATTGAGTTATGAATCTCCTAACATTTGACATACAATAAGTTTAATGAACTCTAAAATACTTGTATAATAAATTTAAATTTATTATTTTTATAACTAATAATCATATTTATAGTTATTTTACTTTTTAAAATCCACTCATATTCTTTTATTACACGTATTCTAGTTTTTTATTGATAAAATTAACAATTGGGTTTAAATTCTTTGATTTCACTTACATGATTCTATTTGTAATTTTTAGTCATTGAGTTATTTGTGACTTTATCATCTTTAAAATAATCATGATGACATAATAAATATATTTTATGTAATTCATGTGTCATATATCCTTTACATGGAACTTATGTTTATGTTTTTCATGGAATGATAAAAAATTCACTTCTGGTTGATTATCGAATAAATAAAGGAATTTAATTTATAGGGAAATAAATTTTTGAATCTTACAACATAAAATTTTTAAAATAAAATAAAATTAATCTCTATTATATAACACTAAAATTGTTTATTTTTTTATACATTCATGATATAATCAATATATTAACGACCATGTTAGTGGGAAAATCAACCAAAATAAGAGATTTTAATAATGGTTGAATGAGTAAGAACATGTTATTGTATTGTAATAATATTATTTTTTTGGAACCAATATTAATTAATATATTTATTAATGTATTAAATCTTATTAAATAAGAGTAATAAAAGGAGGATAAATTAAATTGAATGGAAATATGTAATTACATATCAAGTGTCTATGTATATTGTTTTTATTTATTAAATATTATGATTACCATTAATTATAAATATTGTTTCATTGAATGGAAAAATTTTCCTTATATAACATTAGAATTGTTAAAAATATTATATTATTTACTTATTTAAATTTTTATAACCTTCCATGTAAGGTGGTCATGAATAGAGAAATGCTTCATTCGGGGAGGCATTAGTCAACACAAACATTATTTTTATTTCCCATTAGATGGAAAGGTTGTTGAATTATTTTAAGATAAATATAATAACATTTAATTATAACAGTGGTACTTAAGAAATTGTATTAATATGGTTATAGATTTTTTTGAAGATGTTTTAGAAGGAAGAAACTTGAATGAACTTTGTTAAGACACCTAAATTTTCCTTATGTATCCCCCTTTGGATATCTCCATCAACAATCATAATATGGTCTTTTAGTAAGATAATGACCTCCAAGTAATGGATAAAAGTTTTATAATGAAATTGTATTAGATATTTTTGATCTAATGAGATCAAATTGTGTCTAAAAGTTATGGGTAGAAGAGAAACTTTTATAATTAAGTGGAGTGGCACCCTTGTAAATACTCTTAACTTTAAAATAACAAAAATTTATTTATCAAATATATTTAGAACTAAGGAAACAAAAATTAATCATTTAAATAGGATTGGTAAACATTCACTCATTCAATTAAATAATATATTGTTTTTTGGATATTTTTTACCTTATAAAATAATATTAATCCTTAAACTCATATAACCCTTATCATGGAGACTATATTTTACTAGGAAAAAAATTATGAAATAAAACTAAATTGAAATTATTACATAATTTAAATATTAGGATCCAAAATATTGAATCCATTATAAAATATTAAATTTATTAAGGTGGTATAATTTTCTTTTAATATAAACACTCAAAACACAATGAAATGTAGTCTTTTTTAAATGAATCTATATACATAAAATGAATATACACCAAAACCATGTATATAATTAATTATCGTGATATTTATTAGTTTATAAATCATAAAATTATATTTATGTATATCTGAAACAAATTCGAAAAATGAATGTTACATTATAATTACATAATATATTAAAAAAACTTTAAATTTTTATTTTATTACATTAAAACATTACTTAAGATCCAAAATGTCTGAAATAGGTTTTTATATTCAAAAAACATTTTTAAATGATTTATTTTACTTATTAAAAACATATTTATACTATAAATTGGTTTTCAATATGTTTAAAAAAAATTTAATATCATGATAGTGCCATAAAAGTTATAGTATTTGTAAAAACTATGTTTCTCACTATTCTTCTAAAAGAATAACATTTCAAAAAATTTAAAAAAACCACCCTAAGAAAAAATTAACATATTTAATGAAAAGACTAATTTAATTTATTAAAATTCAAATTATAAAATTAATTAATTTTTCTTTTTAATAAAAATTCAATGTACAAATAAAAATTAATTTTATAGAAAAATTAACCTATCAAAATTATGTGTTTATAATATTATTTCATATCAATTTTTAATTTACTACATGTCAATTTAGTATATTCTATATTTAAAATATTACATATTATTATAATCACCATATATAAAAGGTATATTTAATTTATTATGAGAAATTATACAATCTTATAAAAAGAGTGCTTTGAAAAAACAATTTTAACCATAGAAAGTTTCCAATCATATAAAATTAATTATTTTTTCTTTAATCATTAAATTATATCAATTAATATAAATTATACCTTGTTAAATAATTATTTAAGTTTATTAATAATATTTAAATATATAGAAAGCATATTTTTACAAACAAAATATTAATTAGTTATTAAATATTTATTTATTTGTTTTACACATATTGTATTTTTCAAAATTACATTTCACAAAATTTTGATTTTATATTGTGAAAAAAATTAGTTCATTGTAATTCTTTTTTTTGATTCAAAAAACCTATTCAAGAAAATATTTATTTCATGAAAATTATATATTGATATACTAAGGGTGATAACTAGTCTTTTCAATAGAGAGAAAGATATCTCTTATCTTTGATAGATGGAGTTGGCCCCCGCAATCTTCCCTTGTTTGTTAGATGCCCACATTGTGCATATAAATTTATCAGTCTTGTATCACTGAACGTTCTTAGATGATGAACCAAATTGGTATTCTAGAGGTTGGGGATAATTTTATCCAATCCCCTAGGCAAATGGTGGTTGTCATGTTTTGTTCTTATAAAATAAATTAATTGAAATAATAAGTGGGTATAACTCTAGTGGATAACCAACCTAAGGGTTCAATATAATGTGGATCATTTATGCATGTTCCCATTACATTGAAGCACTTTTTATGAGGTGTTGTATTTGGTTTTCTTGGTAGCTTCTAGTTTTAGAAAACTTTGGTTTTGTTAATGGTCATCCCAGGGGTCTGGAGTCAATAGAGCAGGGTCATCTAAATTGGTAAGATCATCGAAAACAGATTATAGTAGATCAAGACACATAAAAAATAGTGTTTTGGTGTTGATCATCAAGGTGAAGTTTATTTACTTCATGTTTTTCTAATCATTAGCATTCTTGAAAGGGAAAACAGAACACAAAAAACATACCTTTGTAAATGAGTGTCCACTTCTTTGAGTTTGATATGCTGATGGAGAATTCCCATGAATGTCTCTAAAAAGGTTTGAAAATTAAGGACCATTTTTTCATTTTTACATATGCTAGATACATTGTTTCTTTTACACTAAAGATTAGATATGACTGGGAATGTTTTTTGGGTCTATAAGAGATTTTTTTTGCTACTCTAATGGAACAAATATGAAATTTTTATAAAGTGATCAGTGTTGGAGTGCGGTGTAAATGGGGTGTTCACAACAACAAAACAGTGGTTAGTCTATTTAAATATAGTTATAAAAGAGCTCCCACCTGTATAACCCTATCAACTAACCCTTTTGTGCTTGATTTAATTGGTTCATGGGTTTACCCATTCCATGTGGTCAGACGACTATCCAATTATTCAAGGGTTTTTTATGTAGAGGCCTGGAAAGACACTAAAAAAGCTAGTGTGTTTTGGTTTCTATTAATGTATTGATTAAATATTACTTAGATCCAATATCCATTATCTTGTAACAGGATGCTCACATATGTGGTTTTTGTGTACTAATTTCATTCAGTGGTCAAACCTCTGAAGATGAAGAAAGTTTTGTTGAAATATGTTTTTTCCAAGATTGTGCAGCTTCAAGATATTTCATGAAAACTATATCTAGTTATTTTCTTTTTAAAGAATACAATCTTTAATGTATGGGAATATTTTGTGAACATAGTTTTTCTCAAATACTTTTTGTCTAAAATTTTGAGATTTTGGAGTCATGGTGTAATGAACCTAACCCAAATACTATCAAAACCAAAATTTATAGTAATTCGACACTAACTCGAATAGAATTCTAGATCCCCATGGGTAGATGACATGTTTCTGGGTATCAAAAAATTAAATTTTGGAATAATTTATCCTGCAATATAAAAAAATAAAAGTATTATACAAAAAACATCATCGTATGAATAAATCAATAATACCATGACAATGTATAAGGAGATGACAAAAAACTGGTGGAAAAACTACCAAAACTCATCTCTTAATGGTCTATGACCACCCACCATGTCCCAAGTCGCCATCCATTAGCTAAAAAAGCATTATAATACAAAGGAATGGGATGAGGACATGATAACATATTATATCAACATAAAGGTGTCAAACACCAAATTGTGTAAACAAGGTGTGACTATATATCCTAGTAAGATCTCACCAAATATTCAATGTAGTTTCTTCATAAGGTAATACATAAGTGCCAAAATTGATTACAATAATAGTGAAAAGGGCTTTATATTTTAAAACATGAAACTAAATCCATCACAATCATATTATAGTAATATTTCATTTAAAAATACATCTTTAAGAATTTATAAATAATTTATTAAATAAAAACAAGAAACAATTATTTTCATAATTTAAGAAATAATTAATTTAAATATTTGAAACCCATTTAACAAGATAAATTCTGATAAATTAAGAAAAGTTAAGAATATACACCAGATTTTCCAAGTTTTTAAAACAATTAATATACAATATTTGAGGTTCAATATCTCAATAAGAAGATCAACCAATAATGTTTAACAATCAAGAAAGGCAACTCTAGTGTAATCTTGTTACAAAAAATGAAGTCTGATATCAAGAAACAAGTTTAATTATGTCATATTTATGAACTATATATGATATTTAATCCACCATAGTCATGAAAATCAATAAATAAAACATGAATGATCATCCGGTTTACATCAATTCTCACATGTTTTGGGAAAACAAGGTCCACACACACACTTTCTAGGAAAAATGTTCTTATCCTAACCATATCATGTTCTCCAAGAATAAACTAGATATAGTGTGACTTTTCTACAAAATAATAATTCTATTCCATCTCATATAATTATCTATGTTACCAAGACTTGTCAAATAATGTGATTGAAATAATCAGGTTATTAGGATTGATAATGAAATTTCTATCAGTATCAACATAGGGCCATCACTAAATATTTCAATTTATATTAAATTTTCATATCACCCTCACCCCAAGCTCCATATAAGTGAATAACAACATTATCGACACTAATTAATGGGAAGTAAGTCAATCAAGTAAGTGGAATCAATATATTATTATAATATATGAACACTATAAGGTTCTCATTACTTCATCAATCATCATAAATTTCATATAAAGACATTTATTACGAAATCAACATTCATAAGGATATTCACACCTTCTTCTATTCAAGAATATTTATTAAAATGTCAAATATCCCTTTAAAAAAATAATTTACTTCAAACAAATCCATAAATAATTCAAAAATAATAATATTTAAATTTCATAAAGTCATTTTAAAACAGGGTTCAAATCCCATTCCCACAAGAAGAATGTATTCATTAAAACACCTAAGGATGCCCATTTTTTAAACAAGAAGAACAATAAAAAGGGCTCCTAGTAATTTCAAAAATTAAATCATTATAAAATAAAAAAAATATTTTATAAATTAACTTATTTAATTTCAATTAGGTAATTTAATATTAGAAATCAAAATATGGCCTAAGACATAAATTTTACCAAAACAGAGATTAAAATGTCATAGAAAAGGAATTAAAAATAACATCGAAGTGGTATATATATAATAGTATGAGGAAATACAGTTCATAGAAAATGTAAATCATATCACAAAAATATTATCCATTTTTTATTTAATTCATAGGTAAGAAGATTAAACATGATGTATTTAATGGAAAAAATACACCGAACATGTTTTATAGAAAAAGAAACATATTTCAATGAATTTTTCAGTAACAACGAATTAAATAATTATGGAACATTATAGAAACACCTACCTCATAATTTTTTGGAATCTCAAAACACAAGAAGGAAAAAAAGAAATGGAAATATATCACCATCTGGGGTAGTTAAACTGCCAAAAAAATATGAAGAGCTTACCAAAAAATGTGTGGTAGTGAAAGTTTATCTATTTTTCAATAAATACTCAATGTATTCATAAAAACAAAACCTAAAAATTAAAACAAAAAATTATTTTTATATTTCACTCTAATTTTCGATGTGAGGGAAATAACATCATTTAAAATAGATTTACAACCATGGAAATGGGTTAATGAATTTGTTTCCAGAGTTTACAGTATTTAATGATGTTAAAATTGCATTAAAGTTTGACATTGAGGAAGAATAAATGAAAAATAGAGTTTTAACAATATTTAAAAAAGGTCACTACATATGGGTAACATGGTGTACCCTTAAACACCTCATATTCATCATGTAAGGGTAATGATTTTACCATTAAAATGCAGATGAACCTCATCACACCATTACGTATCACCACCTTTACACATACATAGCCTTTAAAAATAAAATATCATATTTACACAGATCCATGCTACCCCTGTGTGTCCTTTGAATCATTACCCATATGCAACATTAAGAAACCTTTTATGAAACCTTTGTAAAAAAGGATACCCATGTGTGAGATACACTAAACCCTTATGTAGTTCATATTAAAATGTTATCACCCTTAAAAAACTAAGGGAAACATCTTATGAACTTTAAAATCCTTCATAAACAAAACCTTACTCATACACAACCTAAGGAATCCAGGATTTACCCTTATTTAACTCATAATAACCACAATATATATGTTAAAAGAGTAAATTACATTAAATAGACTCTATATTGTGTTTAAGGGTAGAAATAAACATAATGTAGGAAAAAAATGAAACCCCATCTCATTGTGTTCTATGAACACCCACCATGGCCTAAGTCACCTTCCCTCATCCATCCAAGAAAAAACAACATATGATGATGATGAGAACATGTGAACCTATTATATGATCATAAAGGTTAAAAAAACAAATGGTACATGTTAGGTGTGATCTATAGATCCCATCATTATTTCAATAAATATTCTCTGCAGTTTCATGATAAGTTAAGTCAGATGTCCTAAAAGAGGGTCCAACAAGAGAGAAAAATGATTTATATTTCATAATGAGAAAATAAATCCATCAATATAATATTAGAATAAGATTAGTTATAAAAATAGAAAATTAATAATTTCTAAATCAGTTATGAATTCAAAAATAGAAACATTATTTTTCATTATATAAAAATAAAATCTTTTCATGAAAGCCTTTGAAGCCATTTCACTTGATAAAGTTAGATAAATCATCAAAATGTATGAATATAAACTAAATATGCACAAGTTTTACAAGTGTGAATAAAATAGAGTCAAGGTGAAATATCTCAATTATTAGTTAAAAAATAATGATAAAATAAAGAAAGAAAACTCCAATTAAAATTATTGACAATAAATGTTTTCATGTATCAAGTGCTAAGGAATAACAACCATCTGAATGGTATCCAACTCATACCATAGGGAGAAATCTATATTTGGAAGCAATATGAGGGGTTTTGAATGAAAACAACCCAAAAACTATATATATTCACATTATTATACTCTACTATATCCCATATGTCACAACAAACCTCTATATACTATAACCATTCATGATGAATTTAAATCATTAAAATTTTCTCATCCATAAGTACAAACATATTAGATATCAAGAATACAAAACCATAATTGTGATCAGATCCATGTTCCATGAGAGATCATCCATTAATATCACACAATAAGTAACAAACATATCAAAAATGAATAGGGCTCCAAGAACATATTATCTAAAAGAATAAAAAACTGAAATGGTCTTTACACCTACATGGGAAACAACATATTGGATCATCATCAACAACAAACGATAGCTCTAATTTTTTTAAAGATTCACATTGAGTCATATGGATCAATACCTTTTATCTTAAATCACCCATTTATACCACAGTCATATCCTAATTATTTTTGAAAAAAATTCTCTTTTCAGTCTCCCAACATAAAAAACCTCTTAAGTGGACCCTTGTGGACACAATATTTACAAACTCAAAGTGATTTAAAATAGGACTTATTATCATGAACATGTGTTCTACACTCAATGAAGAAAAAAACCTCTTTATTTCCTCAAAAAAACAATCCATGCTAAACCAAACTCTATAATACATCAAAAGATACATCTACACCTATTAATCCACAAATGAGGAATTCTAACCTTCAAATAATTTTTCATTCTTATAATTAGCAGACATGACCCTTTGAAGATTATCTGAATAAAAGGTTTAACATACTGTTTATATTATAATCCCATTTTTTGGGGGGAAAATTTTCCAAAAAATAGATATTATTCATGGATTAATCATCAACAAGATTATATAAAAGACATTTAAAGCATGAGAATTTATTATCATACTCCATTATTAATAGCTCACCTTGACAAAAAGACATAGAAACATTCTCTCTGTTTACTTCCTAAGGATAATTCAACTAAATTAATATTGACTTGAAGAATAACCAATAAATTATTCCATGAATAGAGGAAGGAAATAGTAATTCTCACTACTCTCATCCAGATTCCTCAAATATATAGTTGAAATACTTGACCCTCAGTTTATTATGAGTCTTGAAAGAATCAAATAAATCCTCAACTTCTTAAATCCACTTCATTACATTATGGTAACCACAACCACATCTATAAAAAGATGGATGATAATCCAAGATGACTAATTTGGGTCTAAAAAATGGAAAGGCCTCGGACTCCACTACATTATTCAATGTTTATATATAGTCTTAAACTAGATATTCCACTTCATAAAAACATGATGGTGTACTCCAAAGACCATAACGATGAATGAATATTATATCTTTCTTGAAGTATTTCCTAGGAGTCATTTCAAGAATCCAAGAAACCCAATCTCTTACACTCTAGAAAAAGAAAAACCTAAAAAATATAAAGATTCTAAAAGATTTCAAACAAGACACAAATATAATTTTATCAATGAGTTTTTTTCAACCAACACAAGATTTTCCATTCTTAAAATTTTAAAATTATCTTTAAAATTTGAGATCTTGACATAAATTTATCACAGTTTCAAAAATTATTTTACCATATCATGTAAATTATTCCATGGATTTATAAGATATAATTTAAAAAATCTATTTCTTTATTAATGAATTTACAAGTCATAAATTCTTTATAAAATATTATTTTATCACATCACACAAATGGCATAGAAAATTATATTTCTATACCATGTTTTCCACACAAAAACAACAGATTTTTTTCACTGAATACACTTATCAATTAAATCAAATAATATTTTATTTATGTATATGAAAATTTCAAAAATTATTTAAAATCATAACCAAAGGGATTAAGTTGAAACAAAAAATAAGGGAATGAAACAAAACACACCCACAACCATCCAAATTAAGATTATTTATGAGAAGTCATTTTTTGTGGTTAATAGAATGGGAAACAAATTTGTGATGGTGTGGAACTATGCCTAGATTAGTCACATTTTTTATACCATGAATTAACATTTAAATTGTTAATATAATGACATATATATACATCAAATAGATTCCTCATAGTTTACCAAACCACGAAGGTGTAGGTAGTTTTTCTCATCTTTCTATTCCAACCCAAAACTAATAAGAGATTCCAAAAATAAAAATAATCTCATAAAAAATCTTAATATCATTAATCATTGTCAAATTATTATCAAAAAATAAAATACCAATCCCCCACATTCCCTATTAAATCATGTCTCATTATGAAGTAGTGTTGATTAGGCACCTGTTCATGAACTACCTATATAGTTATGATATGTTATTAATCTTATTTATACATAACTCACCACAAATAACATAAGTACCTTCAAGGAAAGGTACATTATTTTATTTAATGACTACCTCGGAAACTATATATAATAAAACATTTCATAATACCATCCAAAATGGAATCCAATCATATTATCTATTAACGATAAAAGTGTTCCTAATTCCCACAGGCTGAAGACATGTGACTGGGAATCCAAATATTTATTCTTGGAACAATTTCACCCATAAAATAATAAAATATGTTATTTTACACTAATGTAACATAATCATATGAAATAAATCAATACATACATATCATTTTATAAGAGCATTACATAAAACTAAAAGAAAAAACAAAACTATAAAAAACATGTCTTCTAGTAGTCCTTGACTACCCTCCATGACACAACTCACCCTCCCTTAACCAACCAAGCATGAACCCACAAAAAGAAAAGTTGTGAACACAATAACCCATTATATGATCATAAAGTCTATAACACCAAATGGTAAATGGAGGGTGTGTTCCCCAAATCCCATTAGAATCTAAAAAAATAATCTATGTTGTTTATTTATATGTTAATTTGGAAGTATTTTATGATCTTCTCTGTGATAGTATAAGACCATTATTTTACATTGGAATTTTTGTTTTGAGCTCTTTCTAACTGTACATGGATAGAATATAGGTTTGTGCTTAGGTAACTGTTGGAACCAAAATATGGGTAGAGTAAAATCATCACAAAGAGAAACCCAACTCCAAAAGGGTATACCTCGTGATGGCCATTTGTCGAGCCCTGCATCGTGGTGGGCACGAAGCCAGAACCCCACACTACGGTCGTCGCGGAGTGAGGAGGCATGAGGATCTATGGTTCTAATGTACTTGACCTAGAACTTCACGCCGTAGAGGGAGATGAATCAGCCTCTGTGAACCCATCAAACATGATGGATGAATTTTGGGGTTCTGTGCAGAGCACCCAGTAGATCTTCACACCGAGGAGGGGATGATAGTCCACTATGTGGTTACAATGAACTTGATCCAATCTTAGTCCATTCATAGAGAACCATGTGGATTCATAATAACTTCTCTCTAATTCATGTTGCCCCTATCCTATAAATACTGATCTCTCCTCGAGCCAAAAGGAAGGATATCCCAACCTTTCTCCTTCTCCTCTCTCAAATCATGATGCAAATTCTGCTCTATGAAACCTTGAGAATAAATGAGCCCTTCCAGGTACATGAGCTTTGCGAAGTACCCTTCCCTTTGCTCAAACACAACCCATCATCAAGTTGGGATTCCCTTTGCGGGGCCCACGGGCCACCACAAAGGAGGGAGATCCTTGAGAAGACTCAGGTCTTCAAAAATCACTCATTATTCATGAAGTACCCTTCAAACACATGTAAACCATTTTGTAAGGCATGATTTTCTTCGCAGTGCTATGATTTGCAAAGTAACCTTACGTCGCAAAGACCTACTCTGCAAAATCCCTTCCACATCACAAAGAATCCTCCATATGAACCTATTACCTATTCCTAGGATAGGCCTCTACACTTCACAAAGCATTCTCGTTCGTGATGCCCCTTAATTATATGGAGCACCAGAACATCAGAAGGTCCCTTCCTCTGAACCCACTTGCTTCGCAAAACCTTCTCTTGTAAAACCCTCTAGGTTTGTATGATGTGATATCAATATGCCTTGGGATATGCTTCACGTTGCATTTCTTATCTTCATGCTACTTCATATAGGAATTCTAATGGCTATTGATTCTTCACATATCCATGAAAACATGCTCCCCTCAATGGATCACTCCACAACACCCCCTCACTACAACATTGCATGTGCATTCCCTTCACCAAGGTTTAATGCATTTCAGTTATGTATTCCCAAGGGGTTCATGGTAAACATAACTCATGTATTCTATAGGATGTTAAACTACCAATCACCATCGTCTCTAGCACATAACATTAAACGGTGGCCCCACCCCGTACATCATGTATGGGGTGCCCTGTCTCAGACATTCTCTATGACCAATCGTCTCTACAGGAGTGAAATCTTCCTCACATGGAATTTGATCCTCTCTACTAGAGTGGTGCATATCCATAGGAAAGGGAATCCTTTTTGGTGTAATCCCCAAGCCATCCTTATAAAAGGCAGCACCCCAAATCCTCCTCTCTTCTTTTGTGCCAAAGACTAGAGGTGAAATGAGCACAGGGAAAATCTTTATCCCATCCCTCTCCCTTTATGATTTGTCTCCATTGGACCTCCATCCTGGAGTAAGTCCTAATATCCATATCCTTGAGATTATAACCATTTGTAATCCCTTGTTTTCTATTTGGGATGCTAACCACGTGTAATCCCCACTTCACTTCCCACAGACACACCATTCGCGACTTGATCGACAATCCTTTGTTTCCTCTTTTTTCTCACACCATGCATGTCTCACATGGTCTTATAGTAAGTATGGTCCATGAAATCCTCTTTAGGTCACCTTATCATGTAATCCCCCAACCATTCTAAACTACGTGGACATTGATCCTTGTCAAGGCCAGTTATGTAGGAATCCTCCCTGGGGTTCCAGCTCGACACCTGCTTATCCTGACCCCTTCACGTCAGTTCACCTTCATCATGCATGATGATAAATTTTATCCACCATTACAAACTTTGTGGACTTTAATCCTTTCTGAAGAAAGGTACCTAGTAAGTCTCCCTAAGGTTCAATCCCCACACCCATTGGTTCGTTCCACTTCACGTCAATCCATCCTCCTCTTGCATGACATAAAACTATACCCACCATTATAAACTATGTAGACATTGATCCTTTCCAAGGTAAGGTACGTAAGAGGCCTCTTAAATGTTAAGGCCCCACACCCATTGGTTCCAGCCACTTCACGTCAGTCCATCCTCATCCTACATGACATAAAAATGTACCCCCCTTTCATCCCACAAGATGCTAAACTATACCCGTTCAAACTCTAGGGGCTTTGATCCTTGTATCCCAAACATGGTAAATAGGAATCCTCCGTGAGGTCCAACCCTGACCAGTGGTAAGCCATTATGTACTCCAATCGATGGTAAGTCGTTGGGATCCCCAATTGATGGTAATCCATTTTGTTCCCCAGTCAACGGTAAGCCATTGTGTTCCAAATATATGGTAAGCCATTTTGTTCCCCAATCGATGGTAACTCATTTTGTTCCCCAATATATAGTAAGCCATTATGTTCCACCATCAATAATAAGTCTTTCAAACCCCAGTCAGCAATAATCCATTGAATCCCTAGTCATCGGTAAGATGTTGTCCCCCATCTAGCAGTAAGCTGTTGTAGTCCGCAATCGATGGGACCCACATCTTTGGTCCGCCCTCAAGCATAAGAATAACTCTCAATATTCTAACCACTCATAAGTCCGAGTATATCATCATGACATTGTCTTATTCTTACACACCAATTCTATACCCCCATCCAAAACTATGTGGACTTTGATTCTCTACCTAGGGATACATAGGAAGCCTCCATGAGGATCAATCTCATCACCCATGATGCATCCTAGTCTCTCCTTTGAGCCAATGTATTTCGGGAAGTACATGTACACACCCAGAGGTTCCACTTCCTTTCAGTTCCATCCATGCGTCCAATCACACAGGCCACATCCTCATGTGTCTCATCGCCCCACCGAACTACAGGGACTTTGATTCCCTGCCATAGGGATACGTATGAAGTCTCTTCAAGGATCAAGTCCAATATCACTTTCATACTTACAACTATTCCATATAATTCTCTACCCACTATCAACAATCTATATCCATACTAATTCTCACCCAAGGCATCACATCCCAGTGATATCATGTCACCCCATTTCTCGCTTCACCTAGTAGAAATCGGAAAACTAACCATGCGTTAGTCCCTAGCAGCATCAGTCTCTCAGGGAGTTGCACCCTTTTGATCCACTCATATCAGTGTTCGGATCAGTTTGATCCATCTCCTCTATATGTTAAACTTATGTCACACCCTATGTTAAACATGGGAAGATGAGGAAAACCTCAGAGGCATGCATATGACATAAAATTCCCTGCATTCAACCTGGGATTCCTCAGGCTTCCGTGCCCTCGAGAAGCCTTATCATTAGTGGAAGAAACTCAGATGCATCAGTGTTCCAGGGTCCAGACACACCAACAATGTCCAATTTCACTACTCCACTGATCGAAGGTTGTTGCCCTTATCAGACCCCTTGGAATGTCTTGAAAGAAGAAACGTAATTAACCTGTGTCCATGAAGATATGGCATTGGGAAGAGTTTCATGAACAACCTCTTTAGTCTATGAGGGAGACCTGTAACAGGTAACAAGTCTCGAGGAGGAATCCATGCAAGTAGGAACTCATATCCCATCATCATGTTTAGATCCTGGAGAAAACACCCATGAATAAATATCGGATGTCACCCGCATTTGGAAAGTGGGACGGTGGGGAAACAGTTGTGTGTCCTATGAGGGAGACGGATGCACACCCCAAAGAAAGAACCAGAAATAGAAATGGTTAACCCAACTTGACATTCTTCTCCTCAATTTGGATATTAGTAGTTCTTTAGAAATTAGTGGATTGTTGTGTCACAGGATCCATGTAACTAATTCTAGGGCCCACTAAGAAAAGTGTGGTCCTAGCATGAAACTCACCATAAATTGGGGCTATTGAATGTTATACATCCTATTCTGTTAAGTTGTCAGCATGGATCCTTCTTACCAGCCATGGAAGACGGAATAACACTTGGGAATTGAACATCTCTGTACATATTTCAACATTAATGATTAAATCTCCGTTATTTTCAGGACCCAATCTATCATGACAGGAAACTGATCACCACCCACCCATTGATGCAGGGTCGGGGGTAATGTCATTGTGGCAATCTAGTGCAGCCTCTTCTCCCCCATGACAGCCTCAACGTCCAAGGATGATGGGCACCCACACCCCATCTCTCCTTCTGAAATCATTCAATGAAGGTTGATTAATGACCTCATTCGATTATACGAGGAGGAGGGGATCATCCCAACCTTGGATATGGCCCATCAAGACATATAAGCTTATGCACCTCATCAACACCACTTCCCCCAAGGGCTGTACAGGGAGACACTGCTCCCCACTCTAATGTAAAATCGTTTCAGGAGCCTCTTGCCAGAACACTTCGATGACTCCCTACCATATTCTAATGAGTTGAGCGATGTAAATGCCATCCCAGCTGGGATCCCATTCCATGGGCTCCCAAGGATACCTCCCACCAGGCCGCATCAGTGCTACCACTTGGACCCATGGGCTGAGAAGCTAGTGAGCTATGCACCTCTTCCACTAGCCCCAGTCTGATTAACCTGATGCCAGTATTGGGCGTAGGCTGAGAAGGACGCCCACCGAGTGGCCTCAACGTCAATGACTTTAGTGGCCTATAACACTGGTGTCTTATACCATCATCACATATTCATGTTGATCAAGGGAACTCATATTCCCGACCAAAAAAAAGGTCCCATCCACCCCACGGAAAGTCTGAGGTGACTCTCTTAGTCGCTGACGTAGGTGGCGTCCATCGTGGGCTGACCCATAGAAATGAAATCCAATACAGAGGTCCTCTATGTACCATTACCAATGAGAGTGTGGGGGCTCCCCATTATAATACTCGTTGTGGAGGTTCTCCCCATCCCACCTTCAATTTGAGTTAAGGTCCTCCCCGCTGCATTGACACCCAGTATGGAAGCCTATTCTGCACTCATGACCACAGGTATGGATTGTTTCCTACATTCATGGGTCACCAATGTGATGATGCTGCCTGTCTAGTCAACCATCATTGTGGGGGTCTTCCCCATCTCCTTCCAGTAGCTAACGAAAGTCCTCCTCCTCATAACATCCATAGAAACGAAGGTTTTCCTCGCTTCATAGACACCCAACATGGATATCCTACATATATTCTGCTCAACCAGTATGAGAAACCTCCACACACCGACTCTACTAAAGGAAATAAGCATGGAATCCCTACCCATGATCCTCCCAGCTCCAACGAAGATCTTATTCGCTCCATCACTTCTTGTGGCGATTAACACCATGCTTCAGCCAGTGGACATGGAGGTCCACCAAGTGATCCCTTTGAAGTCTGCATAGGTTCTCCTCACATCTAGGCTTACTGAGGTGGAAGTCCTCTCCTCCCTAGAATCAATTAGGCCGAAGGTCTATCCTGTGCCAAAAATCTACCTTGTCCTGAAGGGCCATCCTGGGGCAGGATGGTGGGACACCGATGCTATAAAAAGAGTGAAGAAAAGATTCAGACTGCCATGAAGTCTTTGTACTTCTAAGATTCCTAAATGGAATGTGATTTGGTAATGTAAACCTCACCATGATCCTCTGTGTCGAGGTTTAGGGTAGGCACGAGACGTATCATCATCATCCTTCCAGAATATGAGGTCCACTGAATTCCCACTTCCCTATGCGTATACATCCTGGAGGAGGAAGATTTGGCCCCATCACAGGGTCTGACCATACAATCATCTATATCATCAATAGGATCATTCTCGTATACAACCATAGATCATGGAGAGTTATTCTAGGGACCAGTAAAGGACAAACAACAGCATGGTCCATCAATAGTGACTAACACTCTTACACCAGAATTTGTGGTCTTCATCCCTTATTACTGAGATTTAGTGGCTCAGTCATTGCATTCATCACAGGATAGCCCGAGATGTGGTGACTTTTCAACCTTTTCGTTGTATTCCCCACTGACCTATATACCATCTCAATAGTCTACTACAGTGCCTCTACTGGTCCCCCACCCTCCCCCAATTGATGAGTGGGGAAACCAAGTGCCATATCTTGAGCCTAGTCCAAGGATATTTTGGGACATCAGTACAACTGATCATTTCCCATAAATGTTCTAGCAGATTGCGATCGCGATATTTAGTGCGCCCAGATCGTTTACTCAGGTGGGAGCCACGTTATTTTTCCAAACCATAAGGTTGACAAATTTTAATATTCATTATCAGTGATTGGATTACCGAAAGATTCTGGCACACTTTGAGGACATTCTCCATCAATATTGTATGGTAGACTTGGCTGCATTCCCTATGGTCCAACCCCCTGAGTCGCCCTGTCGCCACCGAAACCATCTAGTAACGATGTGTTCAGAACATTAAATTTCTCCGCATGATTATTAGGGAAGATTCCATCTATCTTTATGTACATGGTTAGGGAAGAGTGCTTCCCTCCATTTAAATTCTATCTAAGGCTAGCCCGATTTTCTAGGTGATTTTAAGGATGTGCCTCCAGTTAGATTTGCAGTTAACAGGGTTGATATATTGGAGGGGGAGAACGATTTAGAGATCCTGAGTGAGAACATAAACCCCAGGGGTGTTCTATAACTATTGGATCCATTGGGAAGCGTTACTCACCAGTAGATAAATCTACTAGGTCTTACCGTGCACACTGAGTCATTAATCCTCAGTCAGAATCTCAATAAAATTGAAGACCACCTCAGAACCATCAAACCCATTGACACATCTGGCTAAGTGTAGAAGAAATATGATGATCCTAAAAAGGTTGCATTCCATCAGCATCTTTCTGAGAAAAAATATGATTCTCGGTGAACTCCTTCATGAACATACCGCAGAGCGGCTGCTAGACTATGGTGATCCTCGGTCGGGGCAACAGGGACAGGCACAAATTCACCCTGACGAGCTGCCCCTGGGTGACCCAGACCATCCTACCCATGTAGAAAGTATCGAGGCTAGGAATTATGAAAAAAGGAAGTGGTATGTGTCACCAAATCCACCTGAGTGGCATGATAATTCTTGGGACTCTGCTCAGGTTCCCCCATCAGCTCCGCAGGTCATCCCACCATCCACTCCACAATCCTTCAGGCCTGCTTATCATGTTGAAGAACATTCCAACATGATGGTGGTTAGGTATCCTCATCAAGATAGTAACCCCCCATAGCTGATCTGATGGTAACGCTTATTTCTCACCTCGAGTCATTGTACACATGATAGGAGGAAATCCCCCTACCTAGAAAGCCATATCTGTCATGGGTGGATGATATGTGAGGACCCCCCGAGTTTCGGAAATCACTCCTTCTCACCTTTAATGGGACGGGTGACCCACTACAGCATCTTTCCCACTTCATCTCAAGGTGTGGACCCTTTCTAGAAACTGTGGAACAGTTGGAGGCTTCCAAATACTGATGTTTTGTACAGAAATTGGAAGGTCATGTGTTTGTCTGGCACAACCATCTACCCATTGTCTCAGTCATTGGATGAGAAGATCTCTATAGACAGTTCCTTTACCAGGTCAGCTCTACCCCCTAGAATAAAAGTATTACATACCTCCTCAAGTGTATGTAGAGGCATGAAGAGTGCGTCATGTAATTTTTTTCCCGGTGGAAAGGTCTCACCTACCTTTTTGATATAACGCCAACTCAAGAACAACTGTTGAAAATGTGTGTGGGGAATATCAAGACCAAACTGGTCCTCTCTCTCATTACCCAGATCTACCCTGGGGGATTCCAAGACTTCTATGGTAAGGCCCATCATCTTGATAAAACCTTATAGTAGGCCATGGAGTCATGTTTGTTTCCTCCTATAATTCCTGCGAGAAGAGCCACAAAGGCTCTACCCGCCACGATGGCCCAAATTGAGGCCCCCATGAAACTGGAGTAGTTACCAGTGGAACCACCTCTATAGCCTTACAGAGCCCCTCCACCTTAGGCGTAGCCTCTGTCCCAACAGCACCCACCTATGAATCAACAGTTTCCCCGTGTAACGCGCTGCCACAACCTAGGTGAGATAACCGGGTTCCATCTTCTCTACAGGCTCCTCCAGTTGTTCGTCAGGTCCAGGCTCCTAGAACCCCCTTCCCTAATAGGAGAAACTGGACATAATCATTAAATGAGTCTTAGGTCCTTATTTAATTCAAAATCTCCTTATAAAAGGTACTTCTACATTTTCTTGAAACTATGAAGCTTGAAGTGCCGGATCTCACTGATCATCCTAATTACTACCCTTGTCACCAGATCTGGGGGCACACCCTCAAAGAGTGATTTGTGTCTAAATATTGGCTTCCAGACTAGTTTGAAAACAACATAGTCTGTTTTGGACCATCTCTGGTATAAGTGGCATGTGCATTCGTGAAGCCAGACAGTGGCAGTAACAGCGAAGGTGAGTGGTATTATGTTTCTAACCGTGGGTCCTAGAATAATTATGACTATATGGCTTGTTAATAAGTTTCACATGCCAATTATATTATTTTTTCACATCTGAATCGACCTAAGCCTTCATGAGAGGTTGTGTCACCCTTCATCTAGTACTTCTATGCCAACTACTCAACCGTCCTCTACCTAGAACAGAAAGCATCAGTGACGCAAGGGAAAACGAAGTCCCCCACTGATGCCATCATCATCCCATACTCTCTGCAACTTCAGACCCCTAGATATGGAGATCCCCCCTAGAATCTATCTATTAGTAGTGTATTGTTTAGGTGATAATCAAGGTTATGATTTGGTAAACACCATGGAGAAGATAAACCCTTATATAATTTCTAACAGCGAGGAGCGCAAGACAAATCCTCCTAATTTTCTCAATCATCGCCAACACCAATGAAGCCGTGGCTATATGGGTAATCAATGTTATTTGGTCAGCACTTCTAGTTGATCTGTACATGCCACCGAGATTATATAGTTGTCCTAGTGTAGATATCAACACACACAACCTTCTCATCTATTGTCATCAGGTATGCCTTCACTACTATTTTTCATACTTGATTAGGTAGAGCCGTCTCGACTGTGATGTGATCAAACATGCTCTGTTATAGACCGAACTCAATCATCTGGACCACACCAAGTAGTCAATCTATGAGCTTCGACTTGGGATCAATGGGACATTACCAGCAGCATTCAGCTTCTATTTCAGCTTGAAGGGCCAGTCATCCACCCTACTGCAAAATGACCTCCTATAAGTAGAAGTTCCCGCTTGGCACAAAAGTATGATGTCTTTAACTATATTTCTATCATTCCTGTGAGTCACTCTATCCTTGAGCCCCTTCACCTATTAGTAGATTTGAATTAATCCCTCACTGAAGTTTTAAGAAGCCCCCTCCAGTTCGAGATGGAGGTAGCAGCTGAATAAGCCTTCCATGATGAGGCAGTCGAGAGTGCTGAAAGTCAGGAAATTATCTCTTTCTCTAGAGATGATGAAGGATCTCCCTTACAGGGGAACATCGACCCACTATACATCACCGGCTACTTCAATGGAATGTAGTTTTGTCGCTGCCCTATCAACATAGGTTTTGGGATTAACTTAATCTCGAACCACCCACTCTGAATGATGCAGCTATCCAAGAATGACATGAGTCCCTCAGACCTAAAAATACAAGGTCATGATAGGATGGATCAAAACATAGTCAGAAAGATCCACCTAAAGACCCAGTTCAGTGTTCTGGTAGCCAGCACTGAGTTCATGGTTGTCTACCATGAGACCGCATACAATGTGTTAAAGGGTAGGCCATGGCTTCACCTGCAAGCGGTGATCCCTTCATCGCATCACTAGTCCCTTAAGTAATCCCTTAATGCTAAAGTGGAAGTACTTGAAGGTGATGAATCACCCATTACATCTTTTTATTCCTGTTACATGGATTTTGACTATTACAAGAGAAAGGACAAACAGATTTAGGATAATGAGGTCGAACATGAAACGGTTGTGACTGACCCTTAGACAAACCTAGATGATTCCTACATCTTTATGATCCATTGATTGGAGGCTAAATCCTCAGAAATGTTATAGTGCTTCATTACTTCTAGAATGAGGTGGGAGCATATTCTCGATTCTATGAAACACTGGTAGATCACCTCTTTTTTTACAACAATTAAGCTCGAGTGATCCCAGAGCCCCTAACCCCATAAGGTATCGGGATCTTCACCCCAAGGAAACGGAAGTACACCATACATGTTTTTTCCTCCGGTTTGGAATAAAACGGCTCAAGAAAATGCACCACTATTGCCTCAATATCATCAAGTGTGTCCCCTTGGTCCAAACACCAGATTGGATCAGATAGATATCTTTCATTTTTGTAGTTTTAACAGCACTACAGTCCCTTAATGTAGTGTCTACTACTGCTCAGGCTAGCCCCAGTCTCCCGTGAGGATCTATTGACTTAAAGGATAATCCACCCATCAAGGATCCCTCCTCCATAAGTGAGTAAGAGGATTTAGAGGATGCTCCTCATACTTTCAAAGAGGGTGTCTCCTCCGCAGTTGATGAATTGGTACAAGTGAACCTTGTTGGAGAGACAGATCTAAAACCCATATTGATTAGTTCCCCTTTTATGATCGAAGACATATAGTAGTACATGGACATTTGGAACTAGTAGAGTGATATATTTGACTGGAGTTATGATGAAATTCTAGGACTAGATCCTCATGTCACCGTGCACTTCCTTGGTCTTCCGAAAAACCATTGTGTATTCAAATTGCCTCCCTGGAAGATGCACCCTTGTCATTGTGCCATGGTCTAGGATGAAGATCATAAGATCATCAGTTCCAACATCATCATGGACTTACAGTACCACATATGGCTAGCCAACATTGTTCCCCTCAGGATGAATAACAGAGAAATCGGGGTTTGCAGCTACTTCTGAGAGCTCAACCACCACTGTCTGAAGGATGATTTTCCACTTGCTGTGATAGAGTAGTTGATTGATGCCACTACTAGGTTCTAGGCCCTCTCATTCATGGATGGGTATTCTGGGTATAAACAGTTCTGAATGGCTCTCAAGGAAGGGGATTCTACATCTTCTAGGGAACCACGAGGTACTTTTTTCTACCAGGTAATGCCCCCCAGTCTAAAGAATGCAGGTTCCACCTACCAGCGTTCCATGAATCACATATTTATGTTGATCCTAGAGACATCGAGAGAATGTTATATAGATGATATAGTGTTCAAATATCTCCAACATTAGGACCATATCAAATAACATGAGAAAGTGTTTGGCTTCCTCCGTTCTCGCAACCTGAAGATGAACCCACTGAAATGTTCCATTGGGATTGCCTCTAGAAAGTTTCTTGACTTATCAATCAAATACAAGGTCATTTAGATTGTCCCAAATAAGATCAATTCCATCATCAAGATGTCTCCCCTGAGGAACATTCAAGATCTTTGAGGCTTTCAAGGCTACCTGGCCTACATACACTAATTGATTTCGAATTTGGCCAGTATGTGTAAGCCCTTTTCTCAGCACATGATGAAAGGCATTGTTTATCAGTGGGTTGAAGAATGTTAGACTTCTTTAAATGAAATAAATTAGTATCTACTCCAGCCCTTTGTCCTGATGCCACCCATTTCTATAATGTATATGTTCTTTTATGTGACCGCCTTACAATGATATCTTGGTTCCCTACTTGCCCAGAAGAACAATGAGGGAATAGACAATAGTCCCTACTATCTTAACTGCATGATCCATGACACCAAGACTAGATAATACCTTATCGAGATGATATTCCTTGCACTTGTATTAACATTATAGAAATTTCTCCATTAATTGATGCACCATGAGGTACAGTTGGTGTCACGAGTGGATCCATGGATTTACATCCTGAACCGCCCAAAGTTGGCAGGTCATCTAGCTTGGTGGGTGGTGATCCTCTAGCAGTTCGAAATCAGGTTTATCATTCAAATTTCTATTAAGGGGAAAGAATTGGAATACTTTTTTTCCGACCATCCAGATCCCGTGGACCAGCCTATGGACAAATATTTCCTCAATTAGGCAATCCACTCGGTAGACCAAGCCTTTTTGTGCTGAAAAATTCACTACGATGGAGTTTCTTGAAGCCCTTCCAATAGAAGGATCAATGAGCCTAGCCTCAATAGAGTATGTATGGGTATCATCTTCATCACTCCAGCTCAAGATGTTTTGTTGTATTTATTCCTTCTACCATAAGGCTATACCAATAATGAGGTTGTGTACCAGGCTCTAATCATTGGCCTCGAGTTGGCACTTGAGATTGAAGTTCCGTACATTCATGTTAAAGGGGACTCTGAACTATTCATCAAACAGATCAATGTTGACTATGTAATTATAATTCCAGAGCTTGTACCTCTATTGGAACACACACTCCAACTGATGGCCTAATTCCCATATCGATCAAATGTTACCCATGTCCATTGATCCCAAAACGGTCGTGCTGAAACCTTGTCCAACCTAGCTATATATCTTGTGAATCCTGATTAGTATGATTTGATTATCCATGTAGAACACGGTAGGGTCATCGCCCCCATCACTCTAGATGATGATGATAACTGATAGGTAATCCATTTTATCACTAGGGCCTCCACGCCAGGACCACCAGGTCCCCCTAATGTTGTGAAGGAAGTGAATCCCGACTAGAGGATCCCCTTTGTCACGTACCTCCAACATGGTAATCTTTAGGGATATCAAGCTGAGCATGAGTGAATTTGATATCACACGTTTCATTTTACCCTCTAGAGTGGTTCTAGTCTTTACTTGATCCTCTACATGTGTGGGTTTGATGGGGTTAACATCTGTTGCATTCACGGAGATGAGATTTCTCAAGTCATGTAAGAGGTTCATGCTAGTTTCGGTAGAACACATCAGACCGGGATAAAATTATCTCACCAGATCCAAGGGTTGGGGTATTTTTATCCCTCCATGATCTATGACTGCATTGAATTTTCCAAGATGTTTTGTGCATTCCAAATTCATGAAAACTTTATTCATATTACCTTAGATTCTCTCCACAATACCAAGTACTCTTGGCCATTTGTGGTCTGGGGACTCGATGTTGTGAGGCCATATCCACCATTGACAGCTTGCCAGTGTAGGTTCATCCTAACCACTACAGATTTCTTTTCCAAGTGGGCTGAGATAATTCCACTAAAAGAAGTCAAGGCCCATTCTATCACTGAATTTGACATCATCAACAAAATCTACTGATTTCCAGTCCCTAACACCATCCTCACAGATAATAACACCAAATTATGGAAATCCTTGTTGAAGAAATTATATGCCAAGTAGAACATTTGTTCTAACCATACCTCCAATTGTCACATGAAAGAAAATGGGAAGATTGAGGGTTTCAAAAAACCCTCTATTACATCCTGTAGGAAATGGTTGGTCAGAAGAAGAAGATGAGTTTTCTGGTAAAACTACTTAATGCCCTCTGGACCTATTGGACAATTACTCACAATTCCACACTGGTGACCCCATATTCCCTAGGGTATGGAACCAAGGTCAACCTAACCATTGAGATTAAATTTCCTCAACTATGTACAACTGTCTATGATTAGAAAGCACCAAATAAGGTAGATGAAATCCATCTGGATAAATTGGAAGTGCTTAACAGGCTTTGTGCCCTGCACAATCTGGAGAGGCATCAGAAGAAGATAGCCAGAGATATCAACAAGAGGGTTCTCCAATTCTCTCTCGTACAAGGTGACCTGGTTTTGGAAATGAGAACACCAATGATACTTATTAGGAAACCACCAAGGATAGGGCCCAAATGGGAAGGAACTTACCTCATTCAAATGGTTTACCCAATGGCACATACTCCTTGGTTACCATGGATGGAAAGTGTATAAATCCCCCCAATAATTCCAAATTATTCAATAAATACTTTTCCTGAGTAAATTTGGTCCTACATGACCTTAAAATGTTACATCACTCATGACATTAAAATGTTTTCCTCTCCCACAAGACAATAAACAGAAAAATGGCCCAAGCTCTATGAGAGTGGTAGTTATTTTAGAGATGTTTTCATGGAAACTTTTTGGGTTTATATTATTCTATTTCATTAGATCTCCACCTCATTTGGTGAGTGTGGTAATTATTTTGTCATTTTACTTTTTTATCAATTGGACTAAAAGATTTATAGGGGTAAAACTAATTATTTTGGTTAGAATTGTAATGTCATCGTTTATTTATAATTAAAATCAATGTATTGTACTATTGGGAAAGTATTTATAATAAAAAAATTATAAATTCGATGTTCATTGTTAACCCTAACACATTGTATAGGACCATAAGATGGGTAATTGCCTTCTACCTTTATGTAGGGTTCTTTTTTTTAGTTATGTAATGGTAAATCCTTGTTTTCATGAGTTGCGTAAGGGTAAGTGTGTGTTTATAAAGGCTCTGTAAATGTACAGGTGTGTGTCTATTAGATAATTATACAGTGATCCGAGATTCTATAAATAAATAACACATCCTTTTAGATGAATATTCAATTAATTTCGTAAACACACACCCAATGACAATAATATTTTACCACCCTGGATATGAAAAACACAATATTTTTATTTCATGTAGGATCTTCAACATGTCCCACAAATATTTTCTCACATATTACTCATCTTAGGAATACCTTACCTAAACCTTTCCTCATAACCTGGGGAAGGATTGATAAGAATGTGTGAACTCAGTTTCAATGTATGGATAAATATAATAGATATCAATCTATGATCATATGAATTCATATGATAATAATAAGGTTATGTGATCATGCACATAACTTATAAAGTTCATTCCCTACCTTTCAAAGATCATAAATTAGTTTCATAGTACAAAAAGTATCATTTCAAAAAACATGGCCCATAAGAGTGATAAATCAACATAAATCAATAATTTACCATAAAATTATTTCATTGAATTTTGAAAACATCATAAATATTGAAAACCCATTTTATATGTTAAGGTTAACTACAATGACCATCAATATAATGAATCAAGACTTATCACCTATTTCCCATTATGGATTAGGACGCATCTGTTTCCTATAGTGGATCAGGGAACACCTTTTCCCATATTGGATCTATCCCAGCAACATATTACCCAATATTATCTTATAAGTAGTAAATCTTTATCCTATTCATTAGTGGAAGATATAATTCACACCAATCTCATAATTAAAACCATACTTTTTTTCCACAATATCATGAAATATTTTTCTTATTACCACATCCTAACACATATAATGAAAAAGGGTTTCATTCCCATTTAATTAATTCAGCATAAACTAACCCATGAATAATATATTAATTAATAAAAATTTCTTAAACATAATAATTAACCATCTAGATAGTTAATTAAAATAATGTCGTTCAATATTAACTACAGGAAAGAAAAATAGAAATCAAAGAATGATAACTTTGATGTATAGTGATTTTTGAAAAATCACATCAAACATTTCTTGAGAAATATAGGTTTTACGATTTGAGAAACACATTTTAAATAATATAAATTTTTTAAACACTGATTCATTAAATATAATATTGGAAAAATTAAAGGATACATTAAAATGTTTTAAAACATTTCTTGAAGAAAATATTCCTTCCATTTTGAATATATATTTTTAAACCTAAAATTCATAAAACTTGTTTGATGAACTTTTCATTTAAAATGAGTATTGAAACTTATAAAAAAAGCATTAAACAATTTATTTGGTTATAACCGATAGAATATCAAATGTAAATAAATTTTGGGAAACTAATTATTACCATGATATAACTAGAGAACAGTATATTTCATGATTTTATTGAGAAATTGTATATAATATTTCATTATCAGTATCATAAACATATACTATCTCGATAAACTATGTGATTGTATCACAACACCTTAAAACATTTGCAACTTTTGTTACATAAACCCCATGAGAGAGACATCCTCAAATGGATCTATAAATATAAATAATTTTCATTATATTAATCATAAAATACATTCATGGTAAGTGTATATAGTATATAAAATAATCATGTGGTTAATATGGAATGTGTCTCATGGAAAATAAAAGTGACATAGGAAAACCTTACCATAAGTCTCAACTTTTTTCATATAAATTCGAAAATACTGCAAAACATATATAAGTTTATTAAATATATATATATTTATTTATTTATTTATTTAAAAACCATTATTATATATATAATACCATATATTATTTACTAATGATATTTTATTATTCGTATATTGACAATTCTTTTGTAATGTCACATTTCGGTCAATAAATTGTTTTTGTTTCATATGTGTTTTGATTTTTTATTTTTATTCCTCTTAATTTCATCATTTTTTATTCATTTATATAATTTTAAATAGTAAATAAATATTACATACATAAATTATATATGTAATTGGAATTATCTATTAAAGTTAGAGATATAAAATGAAATACACCATTCATAAAGACGATAGGCCATACTAAAGCATGAGCGCTATTTACATTTTCCTTAAATAAAGAATGAAAGAAATATAAATTATATATTAAAATTTTATAATCTTTATTATTTAAAATATTTCAAATTTATTTATTAAGTATATATTTATTTCCTTTCATGTAATGTGTGAACATATCACATTACTTGGTGAGATGGTAGTTTGTCCTATAAAAATGACATTATCGTATTCATTCAGAATGGAAGGTAAGAATTATAATGGTATATCATGATTCAAAAATAATAATATTATCATAAAATTGACATAGGAAAAATATACATCATTTTATCCAACCATGATAGGTGGTGATGGAAAATGATTAACCTCAGTTCGTCAGGTGGTAGTCCTCCTTACCCAGAAATGATGATTTTGTAAACCATTTGATAGAATAGAAGATATACTATGGTTATGATTTTAAAATAATAAAATATATGTATATTTAGGGTACTTATTTTATTATATAATAATTTTTTAATAATGTTTTTATGATAATGAAGATGAAATAAAACAAAACGCTCTGTTAGGGTTGTTACATCTTCTTCGAAAAAACTTCTTTATGTTTCCACCAATGGGCTCCCTAGGTTAAATTTATAACAAAAATAAGGATTACTTTAGGATATTATTGAAGAGAAGATGTTTTTTGGATGGTTGTTTTCTAATAAAAAGTGTTTTTTTCTAATAAAAATTGTTTTTTAAATTTTTATGATGAGAGAAAAGTTGGTGGCCTTTTATAAGTTAGGGTGGTGGAACACTTGTAATATTTGAAAAGAAAAATGTATACACACATTTGTCACATTAAAAAAGGATAAAAATGAAACATTAAAAAAAATAGAAGATAATTTATATAAATATTTCCATAAAATGGGTTTTGAACATGTTTTGGATCATTTTCAACACTTATCCTTTTAATTTTACCACTTATAAACCCATCTTTATGTTAACTGTGGTATATATTTTTTTTACTATTTTTAGAATTTGTTATGGTAAAAAATTAATTTCAAATTATTAGTTAATAATAATTACTCTTATTCCAAATATGGAATCAATTTTTTCAAATTTAAGTTACATAAGTGCTAAAATTTAAATTAAAACTAATCTCAAAAATACAGCAAGAATGTGGTTTTCTAAAGGCAACATGTTCAGTAGTTCAAAACATTTTTATTTCAAAATTTAATATTAAATTGATTAAAATTTACTAATTTTTATTAATATATATAATTTAACTAATGTTAACATGAAAACCAACTTAAAATAGTTTTTATGATTCTAAATTTTTGAAAATAAATGAAAATCTTTAATAGAAACCAATACTCTTCCTTATTCATTGGAAATTTTATCTACATAAAAAATACCAAAAAAACCACCATAATATAATTTTGAAATTATCATTTAAAAAATGATTTCTATATTTTCAAATGAATTTATTAAAATTGGAAAAAAAATCTAAAATAATTGTTAAAAATTTGACACAACCTTTTTTAGAAAAATGCAATTTTTAAGAATAAAATTGGATTTATTATTTTCTCTTATCTATAAAAACAAAAGATAAATATTAAATTTTTTATTGAATATGTAATATATATATATATATATTTAATTAAAATAATTCATTAATATTGATTTATTTAATTTATTGAGACAAAACATGTTTTTTACATAAATATAGGTTTTCATCATAAGATTCCATTAGTTAAAAAATGGGTTTTATATTCATTTTCAATTAATTATTCACCTTGTAATTAATTATATTTACAATTATAAACTATATATTTTAATAATTTATTAAATCCAATCCATTCCCACCGTTCCTAAGGCTAGTCGATTACTATCATATTAAATAATATTTTTTTAATAGACTTTCACATTTCATTTAAACATGTTGTTACGTGTAATGTAGGATAAACATAGTGTTGTGTGTATTTAAAGATAAATTAATGTTATGGGTAACTAAATATAAAATAGGTGTTGTGTTCATGAAAAAGATAAAATCAGTTTTGTGGGTAACATAAGCTAAACTCAGGGTTCATTGTAATATAAAAATATCAAAAATCATAAATTTAAGTAAAAAAATATTTCTCAAAATCTCAGGGAATTACATTATACCCACTTTAAAATGAATTTATCCCTCAAAATTCAACAAATTGGATCCATAAAATGAGGATATTTATTCCCCATTACATCTTTATGTTAACTCATTGGTTCCTCAAGCTTGGGATTTTTTCACAAAACATTGACTAAGTTAGCGGTCTTGTTTCGTATCACATTCTCTATATGAAGAATAATATCAACCAATTATTCCTATTAATAATTATAATGCTTCATTAGTTTGACTCTTGAGTTCAGTAAATGTGACTTTTTTGGAGTATAAATTCTATGGAGTGATACATAGACCACATCATGAATTTGAAATATGTTCTATGAAAGCGCTAAGAGATAACCTACAGTCCTGATATGATCAATATTTTCAAAAGAACCAATATACCTAGGGCTTAGTTTTTCCTTCTCTATTCCTGTGAGAAATTAATATAAACAACTTTACACTATCTTAAAATTTATATATCACCTCAATAATTATCATGATAAAATTTCTATCATCTTTGTGTTTCCCTTGAATGTTTTTGAATATCTGAAACCATATCTGCTATATCATCAGATTTATTACATCCAAATACATTTATTTATGAAACATCAGTGTAGTACATTAGATTTCTACACTACATTCCATAAAGGCCCTCACAAGGATCCATATAAATTATATAGTGATACATATTTTTACAATAAAACTTACCTAATGGAATTTTTTGACCTCATTCACCTTTGAAATATCTAGAATAAGATCAGAGCATATCCTCTAGGGTTTGAATTTTAATCTCATACTAAACATCTCTCTATGGATGATACACAGTACAGAAACTAAACATTATATCATGATGTTTCTATATAATTCACCAAAATATCACAGTAAACACTAGGTCTTGATTAGATACAATTAAATTGGGTACTTTTTAAATCCATACCACTTTCATAATAAATATTTCGGAATGAGGATCTGGATAGAAATCGTCTTTGATAGAAATAATGTTTACTGACATTGTAAGGTGATCGACTACAACCTATTTATATTAACATCAAAGATAATATATACCCTAAATGTTTCCATAACATTTAATTATATGTACACAAAGTGTAATGTCCTTCCTCCTTATATTACTTTTCCACTAAATCATATACAAAACCATATATTTGTATTGCCAAAAATGCCACTTAAATTATTAATAATTTTGATAAAATACAATCATGTAAAATATCAAAAGTTTTGTGAATGGAATTGATCATATCACTAACAGTAAACTCATAAACCCATGATGGTATACATAATTATTATGTTAATATTACCTTGATACATAAACATCTAAAAGATAATTTACCCTTTATTCCCTATGTACTATTTTATCCTAAAAAAATATCATTGGAAGCCTGTGTTCATCTGTGTACAGATATAATATAAAATTTGATATAATTAATCTAAAATCTGTAGAGAGGTAGATAATCTTATTAAATTTCAATAAATTAAGAAAAATGATATTTTCATACTGTACATGTATACAATATAAAATATGAAGTTCGAAAAATAAGGTGGGAAGGAAAAGTTTTCCCAAATTATCATGATTCACTTCATTATTTAAATTGAATAAGATTTATCTTTTTCCAATTTCTATAGGGGATGGGGTGGCTAATCATCCAGATTATCCCTTGGATTAGGGCATTGATTCAGACTATTCATAAACTCTATGTACTTGAAACACTAGAGTGTGTGTCGTTCAATAGTTGGAATGCACTTGTCCTCTATTTCATTAACTATCTCATTAAGAGTATTTTAACATACACATGATTTATAACCTACCTTTAATATTTTAGCGAACCTCCCAGATCTATTCAATAAATTCCCTTAATGATTCTTCAAACATTTTTTCATTCATATTGCTACAATTTCTTTACCCCAATTGATTTTTCATGACACTAGATCATAATAATATTATAAATACCACACAAATTGTGGGAATATAACATTTCAAACTCTACCTTCCATGCACATCAAACAACTTTTTCATGCCAACTAAATTCTATTGCACCCAATCCCATTCAAAGACTTATTTTTCATTCACAAATGAATCAATAAATTTTTATTTTATGATTATTATTATACTAGAACCGTACCTCATAATTCTTCTTAAATTAGATTCATAGGTTCCAATAGATTCATCATTTAATTTCTTAAGATCATGGAATTAATTATTTGATTTTTTTCAAAAAATACAAGTGTAGTAGTTACTGATAAGTAACACCTTAAAGTCTTTCCATTCTATATATTCAATTTCTTCTTTTTCCCTCGTGTTTATAATAACATTCCACCACTGAAATGATTCAAATTACAAATGATAAATATCCAAAATGACTTTTTCATTCCCCAAAAAATAAACAATGGAAAATATCTTTTAATTAACACAAATCCATTTCATAAAAACTAATGGATTTGTAGAACCACTAAATGACAGTGGGAATTGCCTTATAAAGGACTCAACAGAAAATGGTTCCTTTCTTTTCTCATTTAAATTTTATACATGATATATATCTTAAGAGTTTTTTTTGATAATAGAAACAACATTTTTATTACACATCCCGTTATAATTTTTTTTATGAGGGTAATCATTGCATTGTCTATCACACTCATAATTAAAATTGTTACTTAAATTTCCTTCATTTGACCAAAAATCATAGCATGAGAAACACTTATCATAGTTTATAACCACTTAATCATGAAAAATCATTTATAGGATATCTAAATAATGACACTTTTTTCAATATATTTCACTTTTTTTACCTAGCTCATTCATAGTGATTATTAAAATATTTAATGATAATTAATAGAGATTTTGAGAATTTTGAAAGTTTATCCCCCAGGATTTTCAAACCATGTATTCAAAAAGGAACGTTTTTATGCACGAGATGATAATTGAGGGCCAATCATTTCTACCTTTTAGAATTTATTACCTCTGGGTACCTCCATTTTAGATCCAGATCCACTTTTTTTATCCATATACTGATTTAGTTTAATGGAAACCATTTTCCCTTTCCTACATCAAAATTCAAAGAAGTTTCCATATACTTATATTTATCCTTTTACTTGTCCATTTATATATCCCAAGATATATCTATAGACATATACATAGGAATTTCACTAGGGATATCACAAAATTTTAACAAATAATATTATAAAAATATTGACTAAAACTTCTCTCTGATACCAACTATGGTAACCCAAAATTTTATACATAAATACCACATCTTTTTCTATGAATATTCAATAAATTTAATAAAAATGTGATTAATGACCATAATAGTTTAGTGACTTAGGGACAAGAAATAGAGTCATGTTATTTCATTAATGTTATTATACATCTCACTCAAAGATAATCTCATATAGTCTGTGTCTTAGGAATACCCTACCAAAAAAATACTTAACATTTGGAATAAAACATAAGGATTAGCATAGTTTCCTGGTAAGAGGAAACATATGATATATTGATCTATGTTCAAATAAAATCATAGGATAATAATAATGGTATGTGATCATGAACACAAAATAGGGTGGTCATACCCAACCTATCATAAATCATAGACATATGTCCTTGAATAAAACATTATTATTTTAGAAAATATGGATCATAAGATTGATGAATCATTATAAATCAATCATTAACTATAATATCATTTCATAAATGTGTGGAACCATCATAAATATAGAAAAATAATATTTCAAGGTTAACTACCAAGAATATAAATATAGTGGATAAGGACTTATTACTTTTTTCCCATTATGGATCAGGTTACACCTATTTCTCAAAGTATATCAGAATACAACTCTATCCAATATTGGATGAATACCTTCATCTTTTTCCCATTATTGACTAATTAGATATTAATATTTACCTAACTAATTTGAAGTAGATATAGGTCCCACCCATATGAATGCTAAAACTAGAATTATGTGTTCCATAATTCTATAAACCATTCATCATATCAAAACATCATAACTCAGGTAATAAAAATTGGTTTCATATAGATTTATTCCATTAACCATATCATAACCCATGAAAAATAAATATGTTTCAAAAAAAGTTCCTCAACATAAACCTTAACTTTCTATATCAATAATTTGGATGGTATCATTCAATATTATCGCTAGTAAATCATAGGTTACATCAAAGGAAGTCATATTAGATGAAAAATAATTTTTAAATATCACATGCAATATTTATTGAGAAATATATTCATTAAAATTTGAAAAAACAATAAAAATCATAAAAAAAATTTCAAAACCTTTTTCATTAAAAATTACCTTTGAAACATATAAGGGTATATTTAAAAAAAATTTAAAAATGTTTCATTATAAAAATATCCATTTGATGATGAAAATAAATTTTTAAAACTAAAAAATCATAAAACATTTTGAATATAATTTTCATTAAAAATAAATGTTGAGAATTGTATAAGAAGATATAAAATATTTCTTTCATTATCATGGTGGAAAATATTATATGTGTTATAGATGTTAAAACAAATATTCATTTCCCATTTTCTCAAAAACCCAACTGGTAATTGTTTGGAAAATGACCTGAATATTCCTTCAAAAAAATGTGTAATAATTTCCAAGTGGATAAAATGTATTTAATAAATTAATTTTACATTTAAAAACATTTTTATAAAAGAGGATATTGGAAGAAAAATGCTTTTTCGGAAGAGATAAATAATGTCATTTTTGTTTAGATTTTTATTCAATTGAACTATTTAGTACATAAATAGAGTAAAATGAAGAGAAACAATGTGTTATCATGACACAATGAAAAGAGAATAATTTTCAAGAATTTATTGATATTGGGAAAATGATATTTTGTCATTGTATGAATAAACAAATATATTTATGATAAATGATGAGAATGCATCATAAAACACATACCACAATGGTAGATTTTTTACTATTAAACTCATGAAAGAGTGATATTTAACTATATATTTAAATACCGATAATTTTAATTCTAATCATCTTAAAATATGTTTTTAGGAATTATATACGTCACATTGAAGAAACATATTGTGAATATGTCATGACTCTTAGAGAAACTAAAAGTGAAATGGAAATACCTTACCATAAGTTCAAAATTTAATCAAACACATGTGAACCTCCAATATGATAAATATATGTTTATTAAACATATATTTAATTTTAATAAATATATATTCCCAACCATATAGTATTAATTTATGATCTTTTATAACTGATTTATTAACATTTCTATGTTCATGTCACCTTCCAGACAATAATTGCTTTTTTTCTATGTTTTGATTTTTTTATTTTTGTCATGTAACATTGATAATGGTTATATAATCCCAATAATATTTACAAATATATAAGTATAATATATATTCATTATATATGTATTTATAGTGATCCATAAAATTTGGAGATAAAATATGAAATACTCCATTCATAGAGATGATATATCAAAGATATGCATGAACAGTGTTTTCATTTTCGTTATGGAAAAGAAAAAAGAAATGAAAATAAAATATTAACATTCTAGAATCATTTTTATTTAATTTATACCACATTTTTTCATTAACCCATCCTTATTACCATTCATGTAATTAGTAATCAAATCATAACGCTTCTTGAGGGAGTAGTTCATCGTACTCACCAATGAAGTTACAGTATTTTCATGGAATGTAAGGAAATAAATAAAATGTGATATCAAAGTTCAAAAAGAATTATAATATCATTAATATATTATATAAAAATAATTCAATCATTTTATCCATCCGTGAGAGGTGATTATGTAAAACAAATAACATACGGTCATGAGATAGTAGCGTGTTGTACATAGGAATATTAATTTATTAACCCATTTGATGGAAGAGAAGAATGATTTAGGTTTTTAAATTAACATAATAATATATAATTTTATCTAATATACTAATATTATTATATAATAATTTTTGTATAATAATTTAAGGACCATTATGAATAAATAAAATAAAATGATCGGTTAGGGATGTTATCTCTTCATCAGAAAACACCTTTTACTTTTCATTAAAGGATTCATTGGAAGAATTTCATGATAGAATAATACTTCTAGGATGAAATGAGGGAATTAAAAAAGTTATTTGGTTTGTCTCTATTGAAAACAAAGTTCTTTTTAAGTGTCAATAGAATATTCGAGGGTGGCCTTTTAAAAGTAATGTATGTGGCTCAGAGGTTATCGTTGAAAATTAAAGGGTGTACCCATGTTTTCCACATAGAAAAGGCTAAACAATGAACTATTATAGACCCTATTAGATATAATGTCTAAATAAGGACATAAATTTTTTTTTATTTATTTTGGATCATTTTTAATTCTTATCTTTTTAGCTTAACACAATAGTAAACCCTTTTTTACCCTACCTCTGGTAAATAATTTTAGCTATTTTCTCTATTAATCAAGGTAAAAATTAAGTTGAAAGTATTAGATAATATAAATTATTCTAATTTTGAATATATTATCAATTTTTCTAAATTTAATTCATATAAATGACTAAATTTATCATAAAATGTATCCTATAGATGCGAAGAGAAAATAGTTTTCCCAAGAAAAAATGTTCATAATTTTAATAAGATTTCATATAAAAATCAATATTAAGTTGATTCAAATGAAATAAATTCTATTAATATATATATAATTGAAATAATTAAACCTTTAAAATAATATAAATTTTTTAAGGGTTTTAAATTCTTTAAAATAAACAAAAACTCTTAATAAAAATCTTTATTTTTCACTACTCATCGAAAAAAATTTCTTTATATAAGATTATAAATAATTAAAACTCATATAATTTGAACATGATGATTTAAAAAATTAATTTCATTTTTTCAAATAAATTTTGTATATGTGGAAAAAATTAGTTTTTAATTAATTATCAACTGTCAAAAAAATTCCTTTTTAGAAAAGTACCATTTTAAGTATATAATTTGATTATTATTTTTTCTTGTACAAAAAATACATAAAATAAATTTTAATCATTTAATTGAATATATAATATATAAATTTCATTAAAAAAATTCACTAAAATTAATTTTTTTAATTTATTGTGATAAAACATGTTTGTGTGCATAAAAAATGTTTTTCTATAAAATATTACATTTATTTTAAAATGGTTCTTATATTCATTTAAAATAAATTTGTCACAACTGAATTCATTATATATAAATGTGTAGAAAATATATTTTTCTTTTTCAGTTAATCTTACTCACATACTCCATTCCAATATCCTGGTTATAACTATCTCATTAAATAATAATATTTTAATAGTATTTCACGACTTGTTTAAATATAGTGTTGAGTATAATGCAGACTAAACTCAATGTTGCATGTAAAAAATGATAAACTCAGTTCCATGTGTAACTCAAGAAAAACTTAGAGTTTTTTGTAATGGAAGATTAAATTATTTTTTCATGTAGTACAAAAAATATTCAATGATGCATGTAACTCAAGAAATCAAAATGGTTAAATATAATCAAAAAGAAAATATTTCACAAAATCCAAGGGTGTTACTTTGTAGGGGTAAAACCCTTTGAATATATGATTGGTAAGGGTACTATGGCACTATATAAGTGTAGTATACTAATTTTATGCATTGTGTAAGGGTAAAAATGTAATTTATAATGATAATATAGGTAGATTTATAAGTGTGACAAATATTTTTTAATAGTTTCATATGGGTATCACATAAGGGTACTGATTGATGTAAGGGTACCAAATAAGGGTGTCAACTCTAGTAAGGGTACCATATAAGAGAACTTTGTATCTCATTAAGGTAAACATATTTCTATAAATCATCTATAAGCTTAGATCAGAGTAGTATAATGTTACTTCATTATTTTTAGTGGTTATGTAAGGGTTTCTGGGACTTGTGTAAGGGGAATATTCCCTTTCAAAAGGAAGAGTAACTGTAAAACCAAAGCTGCATAAGGGTGGTCCATAGTTTATCTTCTTTATAATGGTAAAGTTATTACCCTTACATGGCACATATGATATTTTTAATGATAAACCATATTACCTAAACCCAACACCCTTTTTTTATAAAATATTTTTAAATACCTCTTTTTTTATTTCTTCTCCCTCCAACTCAACCTATTTTTCCATTTTAACATTTTTAAATTCTATACACTTTGTAAAATGATTCATTGACCTTTTTAATTATTTTAAATCTTATTTTGAATTATTTTAAACCATATTATTTTAAAATTTCAATGAATTACAAAATTAAATGTTTTTTTAATTTGGGGGTTTTATTGCTTTGATCACTTAGGGAATTTATTTAAAAATACCCAAACCATAACAACCCTTAATTTTCTGGTATCCTCTTGATAATATATCTAGGCGTTCAACAATCATATAATACAATCGAGTTCCTTTTATTTTTTCCTTTGGGTGTTTTTATTTTTTTAAGTATGAAGTAAGTGTTTCTATATAATTCCTTCACTCTGTAATTTACTATTTCTAGAAAATTCATCGATATGTGATTCTTGTTATTGAAAATATGTTCAATGAACGTATACCTCAAAATTCATCTTCTTTTATCCTATTATCAATAAATTAGACATGGTATGGAAGGAATTTTTATGATCTATATTTCCTTTATTACGATCTAGAGTTCCTATAAGTATTTTATATATATATGACTTCAATTATAGTTTTTAATCCTTTTCAAAGATATTTTAAAGTAATTTTTTGGTACAATTGATGATTTGGGTATGATTTTTATTTCCTAACTAAATTACTTGATTTAGATTATATATGTTGATTCCAAAAATCTTTTCAGCCTTTTTTTGAATGCTATAATTTTTTAAATGGAAAAGATCCCATTTCTAGTATTTTTTTTAATTAAAAAATTGTTATCATTGGGTGATTTTAGAAGAATTATTTTTTTATTTCAAAAAGGGTATTGACCCATATTGTAAATCGAATTATGGAATTTTAAATTTTAAAACATACTTTTAATTTATTCGGGATGAATTTTAATGAAATGATTTGTTTTTTAAGGGTTGTTTGATATTTTAATTTTTATTTGTGAACATAAGTGGGTGTGAATACCAATTTAAATGATTATTTTAAAATAATGTCTTTTTTATTTTGGTTAGGTTTGATGTCTCAGTTTTTACATTATGATGGTCACAAATTGTGATAACCTCTTCATGTTGCTTACTTTTTTATTTTTCATACCATTAATAGGTATTGATAAATGGATTTTTCACATTGAGGTAGTTTTCAAGTTAGGTAGATATGTGAACTAAGAATGAATTGTAATTTTTAGGGTATGATACCATATTAATACTAAGGGATATTTCCTTACCAATCCCCATAACCTGGTTATCTCACTCACAAACATTGACTAGTCATAAGAACATGGGTAGTTGGTTGAGATGACATAGAGATATTTTTTACTAGATGAATCACTTCCCATCTAGTGGATTCATGGAGAACATGATAAGTTAAAGCTATAGATATAGAACAATGAAATTCTGTGTGCATGGACATGGTATTATTAAAAAATTTGAGACTTGATGTAATCCTTGAAATCAATCATGATTTATTTTTTGATTAGATTAACTGTGGTGGAATCAATATCATATATAAGTCACACCCATGACATCATGATACTTGGTTATAGATACACGAAATTATTTTTTGTCACTACTTGCAACTGAAATTTCCTTTCTTGATTGTTTATCATCGATTATTGATCTAATTATTGAGATATTTTACTATGATGCTATTGTATAGAATATTCTATAGATTATGAATATCCAATTCATATTTTTACCTTTTATATAGTTCTATAACTTTATATTGTGAAATGGTTTTTATATAACTTCATGAAAAGGTTTTTAAATGATTAAAAGTAAAATATCTAGTTTTGGTTTCACAAATGATTTTGAAATGCGTATATTTTTATTTTTTAAACAAATATTATTTTAATTTATTATTGATGGATTATGTTTCCTCTTCTGAAATTTAAATCCTTATTCTATCTTGTTTTCCCTCTTTTATCACATCTAAAGTACATTAAATAACTACATAGACTCATTGATAATATCTTACTATGATTTATTTCCCACACCCTGATTTTATCATCTGGGTTTTTTATCATTTGTGTTCTCAAAGAAGGTTATCATATCCTAATCATCTTTATTTGGGGTTTATTTCCTTATTGACCAAAGAAAGGTGACATGGTACATGGTTGGTGGTTCTGGAATCCCCAAATATTGGGTTTTTTTTCCCTTTTTTTATATCATCTCTTATACCCTTACAAGGTTGTATTGATTTATTCATACGATGATATTTTTGTAATATACCATGTCTTTGTTTCTTATATTATGTGGATAATAATTACCAAAGGATTTTTATTAATATCTTGGTTCATATATCCTACCTATAAGGATTGATAAAGCTCTTCGGATTAGTAATGAATCAATTTAGATGATGATTTGGATGGTAATATGGGTTGGTTCATTAAACACAAGACTTCCCCGGTGGTAAAACATTAAATTTCACCTAGCATACAGCCTTTGAAAAAAAAATTAAAGGTTTGTTTGATCTCATGGGTTGGTGTTTTCCCTTAGTTCGATTATTCATGAATTTCCAAGCATATTTTATTTTAAGGGATATATAGTATTATTTATTTATTTATTTATTTATTTATATTTTGTTCACAAATAATATTATTTTAGAAATAATGGATATTTTATTTTAAACCATTTAAGTATTATTAAAATAGTTTTTTGTTAGAAACTAATATATCTATAGTTTGAAGCATCATAGAGACTTGGAAATAATACAATAAAAACCTATAAATTTTCTTTAGGCCACAAACATGTTTATAATGGATGGAGTTAATCTACTAAATAGATCATTGGAACATGAAACTAGCATTTTAGTTTTTTCAAGAGTAATTTTTTACCCTATGAGTGATGGAATATTTGTTTCTAGTAGGGGAACCTTAATTCAGACTTTAGTGAGTGGAATTAATTGATTAAATGATTGATTAAAATATTATAAACCTAAAATCCTATATTTATTGATCCTTAACCTCTCTCACAACGATTATATTACAAAATTTATATGGAGAATGATGGGTATCTAAAGAATTATGGAATCAAATAATGAAATTCATTATCTGAATGGATGGAAAATGAATTAGAGTTAAGTTAATAGTGGTATTGATGATCAGATCACATGGAGATAATGAAAAGTGACATTTTATCAATGACTGATTAATGAAATGATTATTTTTCCAAGATCTATGGATTCTTCCATTTAACTAATGATAAATTCTCCATGGTAATAAATTCTTGAAAATCATTTCTTACAGTTTTTTGGATTCATTATAATTGTTATGGATTTTTCCAACATCCATCATTATTGTGATCATTCTTCGAAATTCTTCCATTTAAAATGAAATCTCTTTGGAACAATAATTACTGAGGATGTCATCCTTAAATTATAATCATTTTTCTCCGCATATATAAACATATTTCCTCAAATTAATTATAGTTCATGTTGCATATGGATATTTGGGTTGTTGGGATTCACACCAACCATCGTCTCTCAATTCATCAAATCTCACATGTTGTATATGATCACCACAAGCCTTTGAACTAGCTTATAGTACAACCATTTCAAATAAAGAATGTATGGAATTAATTTTATGTTGGTGTAAAATCTAGTTTATATATCCAAGTATAAATGGTTTCACATCAGGGTGACATGATCATGATTTGGATAATTAGATGAGCTAGTTCCATGGGATAAGGAACATAGTGACATATTGAGTTCTAGGAAGGAACACTTGTTGTTTTGGATAGTGATAAATGGTATAATGGAGTAATTGTATATTATATTTTTTGGCGTTTATTAACATTAGAAAAATTATCTTTTAGTGGAAAACAGTGATACACGGTGTGTAGTTTATTAGACAACACATCGTATACCTCCCAGTCTACAGAGCTCGCGTTACAATATTTTATAAGTGTTAAATGATATATTGTATGGACTCAAATACCTAGTAGTCTATATTGGGGTAAATATAAGAAATATTTCCACATGTTTGTTAGATTTATTACATTATATATATATGGCCAATGTGAGGTGTGTTGGGTAGTATATCATGACTAGGAAGAATCATATAGACCACATTCCATTTCTTCGCTAGATCACATAATGTACCACATAGAATATAAGACTTCACTGGTTGGTGGTACATTTCAATGTATTTTAATGATTCCCAAATAGTGTAACTGAGTAAACATGTTATGTATTTAGACTAATACACACCACAATAATGGTAGTTTAGGAAACCTGAAACATGTATGCCCAAAAATTGTTCTCAAAACATACTCCTTAAAATTCGTATTTTGATACCCATAAATGAGGATAAATTTTAACCACCTATAATTACAATGCCAAATGGATATTTTGAGTTACATACATATCCAACACCTTTTCAGTTTAGAAATTTTATGAGTTTTGTAAAACCCTTAATTTTATTAAAAACATATATTTCCATAAAAATTGGCATTTAGTCATTATACCTAGAATTTTTTAATCAATGATCAGTCTTAAATATATATCCTAAAATCCTTATGTCATGATTTATTTCCTGAAGTATCTTACATAATATAATTCTTTATAACCTACGTTAATGGAAACATAAGAAGTGGAAACTCAATTTTTAAGGGTAATCATAACCATCAAACGAATATCATTTGTGAGTATAAGATAATCATAAGGATGTGAGAACATAATCATAGTTCATGAGTATAATATAAGATAATTCATACACATCAAAACCTATATCATAAAAAGTTATTCATCTCATAATATAAGATTTATAATAGTAAATAGTCATAGACATTTTGAAAGCAATCTTGTTTAAAGGAACCAACAAAACTCATCGAAAAATTAGAATCCATATTTGTATCTTGCAGAATATTACATTAATCAAGGAATAACATAAATTTTATAATTATAAAATTCTCATAGGATTAAATTCTATAAATTCAAAATCATCGACTCTTAGGATTTACATACACTAAGTAAACACCATCATCTTTTAGAATTTACTTAAATCTAATTAACTATGTCGGGTTACTGAGTGAAACAGAGAGATATATCAAGCACACCCATCATCATGATATATATTACGCTCACCCATCATCATGATATATATAGAGTCTCCCATTATGTAAGAATCCAAAAAAATCATTTTTTATTAAGATCTCTTATTTTACAATGATTATTTTTTTATAAGAACATAGAAAGGATATTAAATTTTATAATAAAATTAAATATATTGAGATATGATTAACCATAGTAGTGAAAAAGAATACAGATAGATTAAAACAAGAACAATTCACACACTAATGTAAAATTCATATGATTAAATTCTCTAATGAAGATCCCTCCTACTATAAAATGGTAAAAATTAATAGGAGAGTTAGTATTATGATATATATTATCAAGGTAAATGTAAAATATTTTTAATTAGTGTATGGGATCTTGAGGTATAAAAATCTTGGAATATATATAGGGTATAAAAGTCATTGGACCATTGGGATTAAACTATTTCCTAAACATTGTTGAATATACAAGTTGGATATTAAGACTATTGGTAATAATATTACCATTATAAGTATTGTTCGCAAAGGGTAATTAAAAAACATCATTGATGATAAATGGAGAAACAAATCCCTCTACCAGTGGAGTCGTGCATTTTAAATTCCATTAATTAGAACATTTAAGGCTAATAGAATCATTGGGTTCACCCGTAACCAAGACCATGAATATATTCATTAAGAAATTCTTGATCAAAATTGAAAAAATGTGAAGTTCAAGATACTGTAGAACGCAACTATGTCAATGTAAGCTAATCCACCCCATGAATGTTACACTATCTGACACCTAACCATTTGGGTGTATGTTAGCATAATAAGGGGTTATGTATCTAGATAATTTTTTTCACAAATGTAATTTTATTTTTATAAATGAAATATTGGTTTTTCCAATTCCATTTTCAATATTATTTAATATAAAAAATAATCCTAAATTTCTGAAGAATATAATAAACATAATTTTAAATACAAATGAACCAGAATATTATTTTTAGAAAATTTATATACATTTCTGATAAATTAATTTATTCTAAATAAAAGGCATTTTCAATCCATAGTCTTATAAAACATTATTTATTTAGATATAAATTTTCTTATAACTTCATATTGTCCTTGGAAATTTCTATGAGATCCAAAGTGTGGTTTTTGTCAAAATAACTTTAATTTTTTAATAAATAAGTATTTCTATTGAAATTTAAAATTTCATATATTTATAGAATTAGTTTTATAAAATAAAAATTATATTTTAAATAAGAAAATAAAAATTGTGTTTGGGTGAAATTTATAGAATTTTTCTAAAAAATATTGTTTTCTATTTTCGATACGTTATATCGCATCATAATTATGTAACAATGATGTAATAATAAATAAAACTTAATCCATGACTGAGGATAGGTAATTTAATTAATATTTTATTTTTGATGAATTAAAATTATTTTCTAAACCTATTAACAAATTCCCAAATATTAAAGTGGAAATTAATCTACTGAAAGCGGCATTTTGTGGAAAAAAAATCCTTTTACTTGAAAAGTAATATAAAATTATTATATTTTTTTATAAAATAAATATATGCATAAAAAATCTTTTTAATTTCATGATACTTGATCTAAAATCAATGTTTAACCATTTTTTTCATCTAATAAAATTTTGAATTCCAAGCCCTATTTTTAAAAATTAACAAACATTACTCTCACATTTATTATAAATACACACCTATCTAAACCCATTTAATTCAGTAAAATTTCATTAATCATAATTTTCTAAAAATGTTCCCACTCTTTATATATTCCATAGAGTTTCCATGGTTCCATGGAAATTTCCTCAACCATTATAAAGTTATTCTATATGGTGATGGAATCTCTTCCTCTTCCTTTTATCTATGAAATTCCATTGTAGTTAGGCCTTTAATTTCAACATTATTATGTTTATATGAACTTATTTTCATTCTATTAATATCCTTATATCGTTCTATCAATGAGATATTTCTAACATATCATTAATATCATTCCATAAAAAGCATTTTGTTCCCATAATGCTTCCGAATCCATCCTTTGATTTTCTATTCCTCTCTTTCCTTGTTATGAAAAGAACACTATTTTCATTCAATTTAATTATTTTATATGTAATTTAAATTCATTGATTTGGAATTTCCATGTATAAAACCCACATTCACTTATTTTTGGATAAAATCATGAAAATTGAAAGTCTATAAACATTTATATACTAAGAGATTTTATATAAAACGTGTTCTTTATTTTCTATCAGTAATTGATTAACTTTTTTGTCATGATATTTATGCCACGTATGAATTAGAAAATATAATGTGTGTGCCTTGATATCACTCCAATGTTTTGGGTAATGGATTAATATATTGGGATGAAAATTTTTAAAATACCTTCGGGAATAACCAGGTTAATTTGTTTTATGGACCCTTGGTTTCAAATCATAGTGATATACTAATGAATATATCATTTTTTTGTTATCTTTATATTTCCATTTTAGGTATCATGAAATTATTTTTATTATCTCATGTTTCATACGTAATTATTTATCATGTTCAATATCTTTGTTTATCCTTTATATGGATTGTTTTCACTATATTCTATTGTTGTATCTCCCAAGAAAATTATTTGTAGTGAAGTAAACTATGATAGAATAATAAATGAGTATTTTAAGAGGATTTAATAAATATTATATTTAGGGCTTCTTTATGTACTCTATGTATTATATACTAATATTCTATTACACTAAACCTCAAAATGTTATTTTAATCTATTAATGTAAATTTTGATAAAGAATTATGTCAGAAATCATTTATTTAAAATAAATTTCACTATAGTTGGTTTCAAAGGAAGGGTTTAGTTATTTTTTGAAATTTCAACTTCATAAAATTAGTAATAAACCTTCAGATAAATTTAAATATACTATGAAATCAATAAATTTTGGTGAATTAAACTGATAGTGGTTTTTATAAATCAATATTCATGTCTAGATACTATAAGTGGATTTGGCTCGGGCATAGTGGTATCTAGGGATAATTACCATAAAAAGGATGAGTTGGTTATTTAATCAATCTCTATATATTTCATGATAAAAATGCCTTAAACACACAAATTTTGACACTCCATGAAGAAATTATTGGGTTGATCATTGGTTTTTACAAACCATTATGAACGACACATATAAATAATGTAATATTTTTAAAATATTGAATTATATCATCCTAGAAACATTATTTTATAAAAAAATTTATTATTAATACCTTTTGAATTATTATAATAAATTAATAGTAAAAAAATTCCCACATTATTTTTATTATTCTAGTAAAAAAACATTATATAGAACGAATCATGTGAAAAATGGATTAAATGGATAATGTAACCTTTTATTTCCTAATGTGATAGAAGCTGGAATCGAAAACATCAATATGATGATGAATCAATTAACTCAAGTCACGAATAACATCTGAATCCATGTGGATCATCTAACTTCACCTAAGAAGGAACAACTAGTAATTGAATCCCTCATGCGTCTATGACTATATAAATTTTGTGGAAGATTTTAACCACTGGTCATAAAATAATGGATTAATACTATATAATATATATTTTATATTGTGCATTGTGCTGAGAAAGAGAATGTATTGTTAGAAGTATATCCTTGAAAGTGAAAATCTAGTTATTGGATGACACTGATCAAGAACACAAATCTAAATGATAAGGTTGAATCCATGGAAGTTGATAACTTAAAAAGAGTTTTTTTCAAAAAATATTTTCCTCATACTATCTATGACAAGATGGAGAAATAATTTATTATGTTTAAATAAAGATAAAATTAATATATATGAAATAATTAAATTCAAAATACCAATATTTCATGACATACATCATGATTTTTTATATATTTATATGGGAACATTGATCAAATATTTGGTAGACTGAGACCCCACCTATATAAATCATTGGATATCCAAAAAAAATTGAGTTATGAAGAGATAATAGGATGTTATCTTAAAGATGAAATAGAATTCAGAGATAACCATTTTACTCATAGAAAAAATGAACTGTAAGGAATCATGGATCAAGATCATGGAAACAATCCAAATGAAAATTAAGTTCACTATACCATGTGCAACAAAGTTGGGAAGAAGTATTTGGGTAATTGTCTGAATGGAAGTGTAAAGTGATACAAGTGTGGAAGAGATGGCCATAGAGCTTGATACTATCATGGAAATGTTTAGACTGAACATCTAAATGCTAATTGTAAAGGTAATATATGGAAATCACAACCTTCTATAGAATGCATAAAGCGTGGGAGAATGTACATTCTTCAAATTGATGTCTAACTCAGAATATAATAAATGTTAACCACCACCAACCCCATCATATTATATGAGAGCAAGGCGTTATTTTTTCAAAAACAATTGCACAATTCAAGGATTGAAATAAATTTGTGTTAGGTATACTTATCGTATATTAAAATATTGAAATCTCATTTCATTATTCCGGTCCTATTAATTCTTTCATTTTATTCAATTTTACAGATAAAATCAAATTAAAATTTGACCTACTAGTGGCAGAGACTCGAGTGAAAACTGTTGGAGGAACTATTCATACATAATATATATATATAGGGATTCCCTAATTAATCATGGTATATAAAACCTCTCTAAAAACTTGGTTGTCCTTCCAATGGTGGAATTTTACATAATACTTGGGATAGATTGGTTTCCAAAATAAAAGGTTATGATCATCTATAGAATAAAGGAATATCCAATTTTATTAAATGGGAAACCTCTAATTTTCATAAATGGAGAGATATCCCAACTTGATTATTTACATGAACCACATACTATTGCATCTTTATTGAAATTATTTGTGAAGAAAGAGAAGAAATTGAAAGTATAAAGATATGAGACATAGAGATTTTTATGAATACATTGATGTATTTCCTAATTCTTTTCCATGTCCTGGCCAAAAAAATGAGTTAGCATTCTTGATTTAACTCATACCTATATCTAAGATGATATCAAAGACACTGTATAAAATTCAATGTTTGGATTTAGTTGAATTAGTGATATAACATCAATATAATTTAGGGATTTATTTTATTCAGGTAAGTCTATATTCATAAGGAGAACCATTTATCTTTATAAACAATAAGTGTGGATCAATGTGTCTATGCATTATTATAGAGAACTTAATGTAATCATAATGATGTAAAAATTCCTAATTCAAAGGATTTATGTTTTGCAAAATTGGGCTCAAGGGGATCCATTTTTCACATTGATTGACCTCAAATTGGGTATCATCATCTTAGGGTAAAGAAATAAGTTATCTCAATGTATACCATTCATAAAATATATGGATGTCATGAGTTTTTTGTTAATTCAAATTGAATGAGTAACGCTCTTTCCATATTTATGGATTTTATGAATTTCCTCCTTAAGGGATTCAATGATAAATGTTTTGTGGCCTTTATTAATGATATTTTGATATATAACAAATTTCATGATGAAAAAGAAAAATATTATATAAGGGTCATATTACAAACTATGATGAAGGAAGATCTTGTTAGTTACTTTAGTAAAGAGGAGTTTTGGATACAACCAGAACATTACCCTCGGAAAATGAAAGAGTTTTTATGAATCTATTATAAATTTATCCTATAAAAAGGAAGTATTTTTTATTTATAATGATGCAACTGTAAAAGGAAATTGATGAGTAGTTATTCCAATATTCAATTTTATTTCTAATTCGTTAATATATTTGAAGCCTCGTGAACAAAATTATCTTACCCATGATATGGAGTTACATGTAGTTTTAATTTCATTAAACATAGGAGGACCAAATATTTATGGGGAGAAGTGTGAAATATACACCAATCACTATACTCTGAAGTATATTTCCATATAAAATGATCCAAACATGAGACAAATGATATAGGTATAACCTCATAAGTACTATGACTACTCTTTCCATTGTCACCCTAGAAAACAAAAAAAAAATTCATTGATGTGTTCAGAGGGAAATACCATAGAGTCATTATCATTATGATGATTATAGGATATACATTTATCAAATACATGGAAAATATGCAAATGGAATTTATAAGGGATGCACAATCATAAATCATATCACAAATTATTTCCCAACCATCATTATATTGTATGATCAATAAAGCACCAATATATGATTATAAGTTATAAAAGAGTAAATAAGTTGTGAAAAATAGAAATAATTATGAGTTAAATTTTGATCAATCACTAGAATTAATGTTATTACAAGTCTTTTCATCCAATCTGAAATAAATTAAATTAAATAGGTGATGGATGAAGCTCGCATATCTATATTATCTATACATTATGAAAGAATAAAAATGTATTTCAACATGTGAGATCATTATTGGTGGGATAACATGAAAATGGATATTTCTAATTATTCTGTAAGATGTTTGATATGTTTACAAGTTAAGACTAAGTGACAACTACTATATAGAGTGTTTCAACCACAACCCATAGCTATATGGAAGAGGGAAAATATAACTATTGACTTTTATAATAGACTCACAAAGAAATAAACTCGAAATAGTTCTATATGGTTTAATATTGATATATAAATAAAATATTACCATTTTATTAGCATATGATTATATTTCTCCCTTAGCTTCCTTTCTCATTTTTATGTTCAGAAACTGGTGATACTTTATAGTGTTCAATTATCAATTGTTTCATACCGTGATGCAGTATTTACTTCAATGGTCTTGAGGAGCCTCAAAAATCTATTAATATAGATGTAATATTTATAAAATAATATTATCATAAAACTAATTGAAAATATGAGTGGAATATACAAACATTATAAGACATGTTTTCGGATGGCTCACGTGATTTTAAAGGGATTTTTGATCAACATCTTCCAATTTTCTAATTTTCCTATAAAAATTGTTTGCAATTTGGAATTAAAATAAAACTATATAAATAACTCTAACGGAAGAGGTGTATAACTCCAATATTCTAGGATTAACTTAGAGGATTAATATTTTTGGGTCTGGACATTATATAAGACAATGTAAGTAAGATTCATGTGATACAAAAACATATCAAGGATTCTTAGATTCCAAAAAAGGTTTATAATGAAAATATAAGTAAGTATATATAGTTTCAAGTAATGGTTAATGTATTCCTCAAAATATAATCATTGAAAGGGGTCATGAATTTTATAAATAAAGGGAAACTAATTTTATGGAACATTACACTATTTTATATTTTGGAGTGTGTTGAAGTATTTTTCAATCAGGTAGAACTAACTCTAAATCATTACAATTTACACAACATCTTTCATGTGTCACTACAGAAAAATAATATGTCATAGAAAACCAATATAATATACCCAAATATTATGTAATTTTAACATAATATATCATATGAATAAGAAAAGAGAAATATTTTTTGATGAATGGGAATATGTGTTGATTATCATGATAATATGGCTCAAGAAATTATCATGGAGTAATCAAAAGATTAACAAACTATCTTGGAAGACTAGAGAAGGGATGAAGGATAAATACCCCAATTTATTTATAGTATGGACAAAAATTATTAGGATAAAATATCATAGGTGATGTGAATGTAATATCCCATAGAAAAACACATTATGATATTAAGAAATAATTTTTTTCAAGTACTGGTTTTTTATGATCACATATAAATAATATTACAATTAAAAATAATATTACATATCATGAAATAGTATTTATTATGAACCATATAAAAACTATTGGGAGATAATAAAAAACAATTTACACACAAATATAGACTCCATAGTACTGAATTCTCCAATAAAGTTCACTTATGCTATAAAAACAACAATTTTTTGAAGAATTAAGAATATGATAGTAATTATCACGCGAAGTGTAGATACATTTTATATAAAGTAATGTATTTAGTTATGAGAAAGATAGATTATATATAAGTTATTAAATAAAAATTGATTTTTAGGATCTCGTCATTACCTAACCATTGGTCAATATGATTATTGTTCAATATAGCCATTGTTCATCATTATCATTGGTAATAACTTTACTATTCAAATTATTATCATAAAATGTAATAAAAAAATATAATTGATGCATAAGGGATAAAAAATAACCCTAAATGGTAGGATCATGCCTTTTGAATCCCATTTATCAGTAATTTGGAGGGTGGTAGTGTAATTGGGGATGACACTTGACCAAGCCCATGCAGATAATCAGCAAGTAAGCATCAAACAGAATCAACTATTGTAGAAATTCAAGTTAGTGTAGATCATTATAAATTTAATGTTAGCTAATTAACCCCATTAATGTACCACTATAATGCATCTTACCTAGATGGATTATTCTAGAGTAATAATGGGTTATATATATAGTCAATATTATTATAAATGTGTAATTTTCTATTTAGAAATTAAATATTGACTTCTTCAATTTCATTATTATTATTATTTTATTTAATAAAATACATATATTCATAAGGCGAATATAATAAATAGATATTTGAATAATAATAAAACATGAAATTTTTTTTGAAAATAAATACACTATTAAAAAAATTATGTATTATAAATAAAATTTATTTTCAAGAAATAGACCCCTAAATAATTATGTATATAAATATATATGATAATATAACTATATAATGTCCTAGGTAATTTTTAAAAGTGTCAAAAAGTTAACCATATCGTAAAAATTATTATTTTTTCAATAAATAAATAAATAAATTTAAAAGTATAATATCTCAGATTTAGATAATTATTTTAAAAAAATTAACTTTATATTTTAAATCAACATATCAAAATTAGGTCAGGGTGACGTTTGTAAAATTTTCAATAATTATTTATTTAATGAATAGTAAAAATACACTTTTGATTTTTTTTATTATGTTTTGAAACATCTTAAATATTTAATAGTGGTTGATTAAATGATTAAATTCAATAAATGTCCAAAATAATGTATTTTATTAGTATATTTTATTAGTGAATTTTATTGAATTTTGAAACCTATAAACAGATTTAAAAATTCTAAAGTGGAAATTAATCTTTTAAAAACATTATTTTGTGAAATACAATTCCTCCCAAGAAAAAAGTAATATAAAATATTGAATCATGTTTATAAAATAAAAATATATAAAAATACAACTTATTAATTTCTTAAAACATTAGTTGAAACATAGTTATGTTAATATTTTTCCCTTTCCCACGAACCATATTTCTATGGCCTCTATCTAAAAAATAATAAAAATACTCTTAAATTTCTTATAAAAACCATAATATACCCCCAATTTCATTCAATATAAATGAATTAGAATTGATTTTTCCACATTTTCCCAGTATATTTCTAATCCAATTAGTATTTATAGTTTCAAGGAACTCTCCACAACCTTTAAGAATCTATCTGACAAGATAATAGATTCTCTTCCTCCATTTTTTTCCTAAGTACTTTATTTATAGTTAGCCATTTAATTTCAACATTATTATTTTCTCATGAAATTAAAATCATTAAATTACTTTCCAAATGTTTTTATATCAAATCATAATTCTATTCTCTCTCATTAATCTCATTCAGTATATATCTTTGTATACTCATTATTATGCATATTTCATCTTTTCATTTTCCATTCCTATATTTTTATATTAAGAATACCCAAACCTATTTTTATTCACTAGAAGTCATATATATGTAATTATATATCATTTATTTTTTATTTAAATCTATAAAACCCATGTTACCTTCTCTTGGGATAAAAATGAAGAAACTTTGATGTCTTTAAACATTTTTGTACACAATAATTTTATATGAAACCTATTCATTATTTTACATTGGTTATGAACCAATTTTTTTGTTATGATATTTGTGGAAAACATGAATGAAGACATATATAGTGTGTTCCCGGATAGTGGTCTAATTAATTTAGTAAAGGATAATTTTTTAGAGATGCTATATTATATGAGGCCCTGGTTAATAACCTCCGTAATATGTTTTATGTGACCTCGGTAATTAACCTTGATGAAATGCTTATGAATATCTCATTTTTGTACTATTTACATAGTTTAATATAATTCATAATTTTATTACGATTATTACCTCATGCGATACATCATTTTTTATCCATAATGATCCCTTATGTTCCAGTCCTTTTTTACCCTTACTGCAATTTATTCTTTCTCTTTTCTATTGATTTGTAACCCTTGGAAGTAACTTGTGGTGAGGTGAACTATTATAGAATAATAAATTATTCTTTGAAGAGGAATCAATATTTTTTTTTGTGTTTTTCTTTTTTACGCTATCAATCATGTTTCTAGTTTCTCATACACTAAACCTCAAAAGGAACTTAAAATATATTAATGTAATATTTATTTAAAAATAATTATATCAGAAACAATGAATTATAAATGTGGTTCTCCATAAATAATAATGAGGTTTATCAATCTCACCCATCGTAATAAATAATTTCCTATAATCTTAACTTAAATAAAGTTCATCGATCTTCCATTTCATTATAATAGTCAACAATCATCCCCTTCATAACTTCATTATCAAATAAAAAGGATTTCTTAAAAATTTTATTTAATACATCATCATAAGACATAAAATTTGAGAAACTATAAGTTATCATAAAATAATATCCCTAGTGAAGCATAAAACATCAAAGTATGTTGATATAGATAGAAAATTACTTTAAGAGAACATTACAATCATTATTAGAAAACATGATAAAAATAATTTTTTTAAAAATAATTTAAAATAAAATTTACAAGAATTCTAAGGGATGGGTTTTATTTGAAAATAAAATTGTATAATTATAATTGAATATTAAAATAAAATAATATTCATTATGGTGTAAAAATATATTTGTTTCGTAGACTTTAAAATAAATATATCTTTTACACTTTTTGTGAAAAAGTCTTAAGTACCTCATTCGTAAAATGATAATAATAGTACTTCTAAAACATTGAACATAAATTCCAATATTTTAGGAAATTATTTAAAATAAAAGTCTTATCATATAAAACAAAATTATTGAAAACAATTTAAATAACATGAACATAGAAGTAAAATTTCATTAACTATAGAGAAAATAAGGTTAACTTTTCATTAATAAAACAATTGATTAATTTAAGTAGAAAAAAAAAGCACATGAAAAAAACATAGAATACCTATAAGTACATATAATATAATAATATATATGGTTTTTAATATTTAAATATCATATAAATCCTCTAAAAAAGATGCAATGATAAACAATCCTAATTAAAAATCTGATTGCAACATAATTCATCACCACTTTGGTACCATTTGATTCATAAAACCCATGTAAGAAATAACTTCTAATAGAAATTTTTTAAGATTAATATTAAGTGATTAGTGATATAATATATCTAAGGGGTATTATATACACTATATAAACACAAATATTGTGTGTAACATGAAACATTTCTCAATTCAACAATATTGAGATGAAGAAACCTTATAGCTTTATTAATCTCTGAAGAAAAACATTTGAAATAGATAAACTTATAATGCTTTTCAAATACCAATAATATTCAGTAAATAATAATAAAATACATTAATGGGTATTATAAACTCTATGAAAAGAAATAATTGGTGAATATTGCATATGCCTCATAGAAACAGTAATGTGATGAGAAACCCTTACCTCATCTATAGACTTGCTTTGTACATGATCTTGACCTATAGCATAACAGATTTATATTTTTTTTTAATATATACTAAAACCATATTAATAATTATGATATTATACATGATTCACTTATAAAATATTATAAAATTATTTTTAATTATTCTTTATCAATTTCAGTGTTCCGGGTGGTTACTGTTTTGTTTATTATATAAGTATTAGTGTGGTGGTTATGATCATGGCACATTTTTTATAATTTAATAATCTCCAGAATCATAATCAGGTATTATTTATGATATTTATTAACTATATAAAATTTTATAACTATTCATATGAGATGGTCATCAGAAATGAATTACATAACTTCATAAAGACGGTAATATGTATGTACGTACAAGGGATCCTCTCACTTTTCAATGGATGTAAAGAAATAAAAGAAAATATCAATTAAAATTTTAATAAAAATAATTATATAATATATATCATATATATTCATTAAATATATCCATATAACAATCCATATAAAGTGGAAATGGAAATTTATTCGCATCGCCTCATAGATGTGGTTGTTCATATATATACAGGGGAAACATTATCATCTTAAATGGATCTGAGGTTCATAAATAGGATGATATTTAATATTTTTATAGTAATAATAAAACTATAAATATTATATATAATCATAAATTCCATCAATATAACCAACCATGATATTTTTTAATTAAAAACAAAATATATTAGTCTTGGAGATAGTTGTCAGTACGTGTGTACGATGTTGTTTTCATTTTCCATTGGGATGGATGATACATAGATAATGATTTTTAAATTAATATAATACTGTTTAATTAGTATAGTTTTACTTATTTCTAAATGATAATATGTTTAGATAATATTTATAGGATTTTGAAAAAGAAATATACATAAAAGCGTTCGGTGAATATGATTACCTTTTATTTTCCAAATCACCATTGGATCTCATATTAAGGACCATTAGGATAGTATTTTAAAATTCCTATTGACTATAAAACGTGTTTATAGTAGTAAAAAAGTGTTTTTTGGTAGGGTTATATATAGATAGGTGGATCAAGAAGTTGTGTATAAGAGAGGATAGATGGTTATTTTTTATATGTGAGATGGGTGTCAATCTTGTAAATACCTATAATATTAATATATAATTTATGTATAACTCATTTAAAATTGATAAAAATTTCCATAAATTATAATATAATAGTTATAAAGACTAAATATACTCATAATAGAATTTTTATATAAGTTTATATTTAATTTTTAACCTTATCAATTCTTTTTAATCCCTTTTTAACCCTTTTATCCTTAATCATGCTAAAAAATTTATAAATCATTAAGGGTTATGAAATTAATTTAAAAAATTAAAAGATTAAATAACATATAAAATTAATGATATAATCAACAATTTATCATCTTATCGATTTAATATATTATTTTTATTATTTTTTATTATTAAAAATATTAATTTTTAAAAATTAAATTCTATTTAAAATCATTTTAGAGAATATTCAAAGGAAATTAACTTCAAATTCATTGAGATAAAAAATTATTTTGAATATAAATATTTCCACCATCAATAAAACTTTATAATTATATATTAGATTCATGTAATTATATAATATATCAAAATAATATTAATTTTACTGTTTTCAAAATCATTTACATGATATTTCAACTTCTTGAAAAAGATCTGCATCAGTGTTGCATAATCATTCAAGCTAAATATTGCTTCACTAAAATTTAATAACAAAGAATAACACCATTGATATATATTTTAATTCATCTAATTTATCATCCATATTATTTCATGTATAATTTTTATTTACATCCATATCATGATAATGTAATAACTTAGAGAGGGTTGCATTTTGTAATTATCCATTACATAAAATAATCAAAATGTTTTAATCAATGGAAAGTACCACTAAAATTCAATATTTTTTAATCTAAGATGAATTTGGTCCCAAAAAAAATTATCTTATGAAATTAATTCATGTTTAGGTTTATTTTTTAGACACAATCCCATAGTTTAAATCTTATTTTACCTATTTTACCTTTAAGAGTGGTGGAAAACTTTTATAATGGTGATTAGTCATTATGAATAAAAAAGAAATTGAACTTATTATATAATTTTAAAATTTTTATTAACAAAGTATATTATATTTTATCGGATTTAATTTCAAAAAATTTTAAAAATTAAATTTAATATATGTTCAAGAAACCCATTGAAAAACTATTTTTAGAAATACACTAGTTTTAAGCATAAAAATGAATTTATTCCAAAACCATGAATAATGTAAATTATCATTGAACTAATTAGATAATGTTTAATATATGGTAATGATATTGCTTTAAAAATAATCTAAAAATAAGATCCTAGAATTCATCCCTTACTTCTAGAATCCTTAAAATGGGAATAAGAAAACTAAAAAAGTTTTTTGGCACAAATCAAAAGGAGTTTCCCGATTTTGATGTAACATCTTCTCTCGTGCGCCTTTCATTTATTTTCCATCTACAACCCCCTAAAATAATTTTATTACATTATTTAATAAAAAACCAGTATAATAAATATAATATATTGTTTTTATGCAATGGATTCTACCTATAAATACACACACCATCATCTAATGGATATAGAACGTACTGTTTTTGCGTAGGGCGAACTACTAACTCACAAAATGACGACTGTTAAATTTTATTGAAACACCTCTCATGGTGTCTAATAGGATAGAACTATATTCATATATGACATATATTATATTTATATTGTTTCTATACTTTGGTAATTTTTATTTAGAACATACCATTATGCTTTTCATGTTGTGTATATATGATAAATTCATTTGAGGAAGTGTGGACAACTACCCCTTCAATGTGATAGGACTCATTCATGCCATACATGGAACCTAATAAGATGGTGTTAGTGAACTTATTTAACATATATAACATAGATATTATAATGTAATAATAATACACATAAGTATCATTAAGTTTTAATTCACTTAAAATGACAAAGAAATGAAAGTAGCATTCATGCGTATGTATGGCCTACCGTCTCCATGAACGATGCATTTCATTTATTATCTCTAATACATATGATTATTTTAAATAAAAATATATATGATATTTATGTGTTTTTAAAATCATTAACCTAATTATTGATATGATGTACTTATGGCCATATGGACAATTAGTAATCAAAACAAGTTCATTTTTGACTCAAGTATCAAACATCAACAAAACATCAGATATGAAATAAAATAATTAATTTTTTTTATAAAAGGTAATAAGTGAAATAAAATTAATAATAAACATTAAAAAGGTTATTAAGGAAGTAGAAATTAACCTAAGTTTATTATTTTTGAGATTAAGGAATGAACAAGACAAGTCAGACTCAAGGTAAAGGACTTTGTTTCAATCTTTTTTCATTGAGGTATATCATGATTTTATGTACATTTATAATCGTATAAGGTGTATATACAACCCATTTGACATGTAATATCATAAATTAATATATTATCATGATATTTATATTTTTTAATGAAATTATTTAATTATTCTTAATCAAGTGTTTCTCAAGTGGTAAGGGACTTTTTAACTACAAACCTCATGTTAATGTTTTGATAATTTATTATTATAAAATTGTTTTATTTTATTTCCATGTTTTAAAAATGATTTTATGGATTTATTTTTATGGCCATAAATAATATAAAATTTTAATTATAAAATTTATTTTAAAAGTTTTACAGTTTTATGGGACACATTAATTCAAAAATCTATTTTATAAATTCTTTAAACTGGTTTTTGATGATGGATTCGTTATCTAATGAAAGAAAATGAAATTTTTTGAGTTCCATGTTGAAAATTTCAAGCATTAAGGAATTGGTACTTGGACATTTAATGGGTGAGATCAGTATAGAATTTATGAATTATTAAGCCCCATTATAGCTCATAACTGAGACCAATATAGCTTTTAGGAAGGGTTGATCCCCCTTATATCTCATGAAGGATGGGTGATCCCGATATAGATTCTACAAAGGGTGAGCCCCATTTTATCTCTCCAATGCATTGGGTATTCCAAAGATGAAATTTGATAGTATGGTTATTCCATTTGTAAGAGAGAAGGTGAGAGTGATATGGTAATGATGTCTCAAAAAACCTATGTGATTTTCCAATTCTTTCTAACGATATTTTGAGAAAATGTTTTTAATGGGTTTTCATGTTTTCAATAGACTAACAAACACACTTTCTTTATGTCTCTTACTGAGTGTTTAGTGATCATCCCATGTTTTAAAATGTTATTCATTGGTATTAAGATTGGTATGTACAAATAAGATGCTATGATGAATGAATTAAAAAAGTGTCTTGAAAAGAAATCATGTTTTATTTTAGAAGGGGTTCCGATTATAAAAAAATTGATACTGAGTATAAATTTACACTTATAACATATGGGTTTACTAGGTAATATTTTTTCCCAATTCTCTAAAACTCTAAACAGAAATGATCATCAAATGTAAATTCTAGTTAAAAACACGAAAATAGTATATTTTTAAGGCCTGGACCTTATAGTATATTCCCTAAATCTCTTAGGAGAAACCTTAATATTTACTTCTGTCCTGATACCAAATGAATTGAAGAGCTATCATGGGCTCAGACGCCATCGTTTTATCATGGAACCATCCGTATATATAAGAAATTTACAATAACCATAAAATAAAAATAAAAAATAAACCATGCATAAAGGAAAAATGAAATTTCTACATTAAAATCTTAATATATCATTTAAATATATTATGAAATTCAATCCATTTACAAAACCATTTAAAACATTTAATAAAGAGTCTTTTGAATTAAATTTTCTCATACCACTTAGATAATTTGGAAATAAATTAACATTTTAAATCATTATTGTCCCTAGAAATAAAGTTATAAAAAACATTTTAAAAACGTAGACAGAAAAATTAATGATTTATAAGAATAATTCATTAAACAATTAAGGGATGTTTTTAATTAAAAATTCCCTCACTACATGAGAAACACTTGAATAAGTATCATTAAAGAGTATCGTTATAAATATAAAACATCACAAGAATATATTAATTCAAGATATGATGTGTCAAAAGGGTTGTATGTAAACCTTATAGGATTATAAATGTGCATAATATCAATATATTCCTCAATGAAAGAAGATCAGAATGAAGTCCCTTACAAATAACATATAATTAGATTAAGGATAATTCAATGACATAATTATGTGTTAAAAATATAAATACACAAAATAAAATTGGATATTCAGTGTAAAAAAATAATAGTTCATTCACACATATTATTGGAAAAACAAAACCAATTACATGGATATTTAACTCAATGAAATGATATTGAATTAAGAATTACCTTGCCATGAGTCTGACTCATCTTGTAAAATCGTTATGTTCCTGAATAGTGAACATAAGTTAATTAATACTTTCTTGAGAACCTTTTTCAAGTTTATAAGGTTAATTGATACTTTCTTGAGAAACATTTTCAAGTTTATTATTCTGTTTATATCACTTATTATCTTCTAATAAAAATTACATAATTATTTAAGATCATATCGTTCATTTGGTTGATATTCGGTACTTGAGTCGAAAATGAAATTATACTGATGTAATTTATCCTTGTGGTAATAATTACATCCTCTCTATAATATTATTCATGATTTAAATATCATATATATCTAGTATATATGTATTTAGAATAGTCTATCATATTTGGATATAAGAAATTAAATACACCATTCATGGAGACAATAGTCCATATATATGCATTAACGCTACTTTTATTTCATTGGAAGATTAAAAGAATAAGAAATAGATTATAATTATAGTATTATATTAATTTCATATATGTCTCAACGGTTTAATAAAACTATCCTTTATATGTTCCATGTATAGCATGAACGATCCATATCACTTTAAGGGGGTGGTAGTCCACACTTCCTCAATTGAATTTATCATATTTTCATATTATGGAAAGGATAAAGGTTTTTTGTAAATAAAAATTACAGAAAATAGAGAAAATATAAATATAATATATATCAAATATAAATACAGTTCCATCATAATTTCTACCATGATAGTTGTTAGGAGAAAATTATACGATCATTATTTCATGAGGCAGTAGTTTGTCGTACACAGAAACAGTATGTTATATATCCATTAGATTAAGATGTACATATGTTTAGGTAGAAACAATTGCATAAAAACACCGTAATATATTTAATATACTATTATTTTTTGTAAAATAATTGATTAAAAATAGGTTGTGGGGTTTGATAAAGAAAATAAATGAAAGAATCATCAGAGAAGACCTTACCTCAATATTTGGAAACTCCTTTTGATTTGAACCAAAAGGTTTCTTTGAGTTGCCTTCTACCCAAGGTTAGGCTCCTAGAAGTAATTTATGTATGTTTGGTAGCTTATTTTATGATAATTTAGGTGAGATAAAGGGCTTGATTGGTGTGATTAATTGGGTAGAGGTGGTGGCCTTTTATAAGAGGGAGGAGTGGCACTTTAGGAATGTCTTGAAATATTATTTTATTATAAATTTATATTTCCAAAGTGATATATTTTGAAGATAACATTAGTATGAGTCTAAATAATCTAAACCAATAGGTTTTAGACAGGTTTAGGTAAAAAAATGTAACCTTATATTTTGGATTTAACCCTTAGTTAAATAAATCAACTCTTATTATGTCTTCTTGTATATTAACACTATATGGTTAATATAGTTACTATAAAATTCCAATAGAACCTAAAGTTGATCATGAATGAAATTTTTAACATTATATAAGGAATTTTTTAAAATATTATATTTTTATGACTATTATATCATTTAATAAAATTGTATTTAAAAAAATCATTTATGTCAATTTTGACACTATTTAGTAATTGTTTTTCTTGAAGTCATAACTACTTGATTCATTCAAAAAAAGTAAATTAAATAACATATAAAAGGTAATTATCATCCCTAAAATTCATTTATGACATCAAAATGTTCTAATTATGTTTATTTTAATATTTATAATATCATTTATTTAATTTTTCATTAATATGGTGATCATTGCATTATCATTGTGTCGTAAATAAATTTATTTATCTAATGTATAAAAATTATAAATAAAATACCATGATGTAGGAAATAAGTTTTTATTTATAATGAATATTTAAAGTTAATTATATCAGTTATATAACCCTATATTAATATAGTTTTAGTAAAAATATACATATTTATGTTGTGTTTCTCTTTACATTTAATTAATTATTATAAAATGTCATTATCACACTGATGTTTCTCCAGGGGGTCCTAATATCTACCCAAGGATGATAATGGTCGTAAATACCTCATTAAATATGATTAGGTCATGTGTTGGAGTAGTTTTATATTATTATAATATTATTTTTTACCCTTATTTTATTAATTTACCCCTTTACCATAGTAAATAAAAATAATAACTGATGTTACAACTCATAATTTCAAAAAATAAAAGGGACTTATTTACTTAATTTGTAAATTTTGATTAAAAATATCGAATCCATTTTCACAAATTCAAAACACAAGGTTTTCAATAATTAATTTAAAATTAATTCAAGTTGTAAAAACTATAAAATGAGTTTTTAAAAAGTAATAACCATCAAAATATTCACGTGCATTTATATCTAATTTCAATGTGAAATTACTTCCAATCACCAAAAAATGGATTAAATAACAAAAACATAATCATATTAAACATTAAATACAAATAATATAACAATATAAATATATAAAAAATTAGATGAAAAGGTTGTTCTGAATTAAAATCCAGTCTTTTTTCCTATTCCTTTAAAAAAGAATTTTTTTAGAAAAATACCAAAAGTCAACCAATGTAAATTTTAATTTACCTATTCTAAATATAATTTTTATTTTATTAACTATAACATATAAAATTGAAAAAATATTGATTGAAAAAGGGTTCACCATCAAAATTGGTAAATCCATTTTTTTAAAAAAAAAAATTTTATAAGAAAAAATTTAATTTGTTCTTATATCATATCAATAAACCCTATAAGATGAATATTATACATTAAATTGAATATATAACATATAAAAATCCATAAATAGAAATATTATTTTATAAACACAATTATTATCTTTTAAATAGGTTTTTATTAAAACACATCCTTTATATTCACTTGGTTTTTATTTATATTTCTAATAAATTTGGTAACTAAAAAATTATTATTTAAACATCTGTAAACCATATTTTTATAATTTAGTTAATATTATTCATTCCTTAAATTTAAATGGCTAGGTTATAATTATATCATTTAAATAATAATATTTTGTTTTTTGTTTAAGCTCGATGTGGCATATCATATACTCTATTGAATATGGGGTTTCTTTCTTAAAACTTTTGATGTTACATACTCCACCCCCCATTAAAAATTGAATCCTCGTAATTTCAATTTGGTTTCAGTAACTAAGGTATGACTTTTAAAAATACCTTTATTTTAAACCCACATTAGAAATAGAGTTAATAAAAATTCCTCTTTAAATATAGAAAGTTAAGCACTAAGGTCACCCAAGAAAACACATACTAGGGTACCATGTAAAAAAACATGGATATTGAAGAAATAAAAAGTGCATGTTTTGATGGAGAGTAATAAAAAACATGATCAGGAGACTGTATTCCAAGATCTAGAATTTGTTTACGGTTGTGGTATGTTTGGTCAAACAGTTTGTGACTACATGGAAAAGGTTTTAGAACTATTCTAAAATGTGATAAGAGATATCTATTCTATTGTAAGTTGCTTTAGCATTAGTGAGTTGGTACATTTTGAGAATAAGTTTCTGAAGTTTCTTACATAGGGAGGAAATCATTATTGTCAGACACAAAATAACCATGAAAATGTTTTTCTTTTACTGTAATTGATGTTGAGATATCTGGTAAAGTGATGGAAGCTCTTAAAATCTTGGTATTTTTCAAAGGATAACCATAAGTTTATGGTTTTAGAAACATGTTCTTAAAATTTAAGTGGTGTGATAATTAGTTATTAAGGGCCTTTTGGGAGATTATTTTAGGTTATGTTTATGTACGACTTTTTATTAATGTGAAGTACACCTTTACTTTTGGATATTAATTTAAATTTATTTATAACCTTTATATTTTGTTTGACCTTTGATGATTAAGGTTTTTCTTATGGATGTACATCACAATTCGGGTAATTTTATGATGATGAAATTATACTTATAAAATATAAATATATCTAGTAATTATTTTTTCTTATGATTTTAGTCAATAGAAGAATTTCTCAACTCTATTAAAATTATTTTTAATTAAATGTTTCAATATATATCAGATCTTGAAATAAAAAATGATATCGTAGTACCTTTTTTTAAATCAAATGGTCAGCTTGATTATCACAAGTTTAAACTTGTGTCATTGTTAACTTCTTCTTAACCATGTTCTCTATCACTTTCCATCATAACATGATAGTTTTTTCTTCCATATCCATGTTTTCCTACATAGAACACTATTTTGTGTTATCTCAGATGACCTTCTTACTCCGATTTCTTTATTTTAAAATGAAACTATAATTTATCCATTTATTGATGTGGGATTCCATTTAATGAATTTTAAAAATTCATACTATAATTACTATCCCCTCATTAAAATTATGAGCCTACAATTTCTAAAAGGGGAGAGAAAATGACATCACTAGTTTTTAAAAGTAAACTCTATGTTTAATAGCTTTCATGATACAACACATCAAGCTTAAGTGAAAAACTAATTAATATTCACATGTTGCCATTAAAACCTAGATGTTACAATGGAAGTAATTAACAATATTAAATAAATATAGTTATCACATGTATATATAAATAATTAATTCGTGAATAATTAATTATAAATTAATTTAAAATAGTTTTTAAATAAATTAAATTTTTTTTCTAAAAAACTATTTATATGTGTACTAGTGCGTCTTATACCAATAAGATAATAAATAACTCATGTGAGATAATAGTAATGAATTATATATGAATAAGTTTTAGTTTAATGTTTTAAATTCATCTTATTTTTTATATACATGATTTAAGATCAATTTCAGTTTTATACAAAAAAACGTATTTTTCAAAAAAGGATTTTTTACCACGTTGTGAAGAAAAATTAGTTTTAAATCTAGTTTTTGAAAAATTAATAAGTTATATTTGATAAAATAAACATCTTATTTATAATAAATACATAAAATCTTACTTTGACTTTTTTTTATTTTTCTGATAAATATTATATTTTAATGAATATTGAGAAATACTGCATTTTAGTTCAAAATTACCTTTTCATCAAATTTTTTTATATAGTTAGATTATAATATTAATTATTTTTAATGTATAATTAGATTTTTTTTATCAATTAATCTAATTTCGTTCATTGGAATCAATTTCATAATGAAATTGGATATAAAACTACGTTCACTTTTGAATGTTTTACTTAAAATCCCATTTTCTTATTCTATAAATGAGATTAATTTTTAATTATTTTCTACCAATTATTTGTTTTGAATATGGAAAAAATTGTATTTCATATTTTGAATCATGAGTAAAAAATTATGTACACAGGACCCTTTTATTTTTTGTTATTATAAATAGCAACATTGGTAATTATTTTTATTTTCATGGTTAAGGGTAAATCAGCTAATTAAAGTTTAAAAATGTTATATATATTTTAAAACAACCATAAGACTTGTCCTAATATTATTGGATGATGTATTTTCAACAAACAAAATCTTTGAGTGGAAATTGTGACCTTTTGAAGAAACATTGGTGTGATTATGACATTTATAACATTTTAATTTAAGAAAAGTCTCAAATGTCGTAATCATGTCTCTCATAACTACAATAATTTTAATATGGGTTTATATTAATGATATATTTCATTATAAATATTATTTATAAATATAAAATTATTATCTAAATCATGGTATTATATTTATAATTTTTAATAAATAAATAATTAAACTAAATGGTGACACAATGATGATGTTGTAATTTCATAATTAATGAAATAATAAAATAAATGATATTATAAATATTAAAATAAGTTTAATTTGAAATAATTTATTCCATAAACTAATTTTCTGGATGCATTTTACATTTTGGTAATTATTTTAAGGAGTTTTTTGAAACTTATCTTTTATTTATAACATTTTTAAAAATTTAACTAATGAATAATGTAAAAATTGATACTACTGTTATTTAAAATATAAAATATTTTATCAAATGTTATAAAATTTATAAAAATAAAATATTAATCAAAATAATTGATATAAATCCTAATATTTCATTAATTACTCATTTATTGGTCTTTTGGTATGTTATGGTAATTATTTAAACTCTCCAAATTTAAATTATTTATCAAAATTTTAAGAGTTTAAATGGTAAAAATGGTAAGGATTAAAAAAATATAAAAAATGTATAATTTACAATTTATGGTTATATTTAGCCCATGAAAATCCAATATTCTAAATAAATCAATTTCCATCCATTTGGAAAAGAAAACATATTAATATTAATTTAATACTTTTAATAATTCTATGAGTGCCCCTCCCCTCTCCTATAAAAGGGAACCCAATAATCTATTTTTAATATGCTACAAAACCATTTGGTGAAACTAATATATACCCAATAACATTCCTTGAATACCTTAACACTTTGTTGAGGAATTATTTTAATCATAACACCTATCTTAGAGGTGTTAAGGTGTTAATAAAGGTGGTCATTCGAAGGAAATGTAATGTTTTGATTTAAGTATTTATATATTATTTCTTATTCCACATTGCTCAAATCTCCTTAAACCATGATGAATTAAAAAATAAAGTATCATAAATATATTTATATGTTATTATGTTAATATCATCACCTAAATTTGTAACGACCCAAAGATTCATTAATGGAAAATCCCTCTTGATCCAGTTAAATGTTTCTTTATGAAAAATGTTTTTATAAGATATAAACTTTTTTATTTTTACATTATGATTTGTGACCGTTACTTTTTTAGCTGTTGAACAGTGATCATCTGAGTAGTATAAATATAAGGCTTTAACAAACCCATTTCTACTCAGACAAAGGAAGCGATGGCCTCATCCAGTAGAATTTCCCCTTATGAAGCCCATTTGTCGGAGCTCGGAAAAGAGGTGGCATCTTTGGGCTTTTCCCATGACCAAGCCCAAGCTGAGCTTCATCAAGTCAAGCTCGAACGTGATCGTCTGCGGGAAAATGGAAGTTGATTGAAATTACAACTCGAGCGATGTTATCCGAGCAACCCCAAGAGTCTGTCACCATCGCACACCTTACCCTTAGGTCTTATGCGGCTATTTTAAGGGGTTATGTAACAAATAAGTAGCACCATGTTCATGTACATTTTTTTTGTATATAATAATGAATATAATTTCTAGTCATTTTTGATACATTGTAATTAGTTTTTAAAGTACAAATGGTGTTTTTAGTTATTATTTAATTAAGAATTATATTTTATTAAATTAAAGGATTTTTGAATTAAATAATATTTTAATAAAATATTATTATTAATATTAAATTAATTTTTTTTATTAAGTATAAATGATCTTATAATTTTATGAAGGCAATTAAAATTTTTATTAAGGTTTGAAAGCCATTTCTGTCAAAACCCGTGGATTTTTTTATAAATGTCGGTTTTTATTTTAAAAGTGAAAATTCACTTATTTAGAAAATTATTTAGATAAAATAAATATTATTTTTGGAATCAGGACGTCGAAATTATCCAACGGTGATTTTTTCATAATTTTCTGAGACAGTCAAATTTTTGGGTAAATATTAAATACCATTTAAATATATAATGTATTTAATGACATCATAATGACCCAATGATGATGTAATAAAATACCAAAATACTTATGTTCGGACAATATATGTTTTATCATTAAAATAATTTGGTTTTGGGTTTGTTTGACTTGCTTTTCAAAGCATTAATGGAGCCCCCAAGACTTATTCAACACTTTGCCTTTTTAAATTAATTTCCATGGTAGTGTGACTCACCTCTACATAAGAAACCCTAATTTTTTAATAAGTTCGGACCTTGGCCTTGTAAAATATTTTTTTCCTATTTCCTTTTCCAGAAACCATGGTCAAATACCATGGGATGGTTTGTGGTTTGGACTATTTTAATATAAGGGGTCTCAAACCTAAATAATAAAGAATTCTCTCACCTTTCCTATATAAACCCACCCAAGCTCCCACTTCCTCCTCACTCAAAGCCCTTGAAGTTCGTCCCACCTTTTCCCTACTCTTTCTAGAATCCTCTCAAGGTGCCCCAAGCTCCCAAGAAGCCTCTCACAAGCCTCTCTCTAGCCTTTGGAAGCACACTTCCAAGTAAGGGTTTTTTCTTCCTTTCTAATTTTTGTCAATTTTCTTTAAGTTGTATTGCCCTTTTTATTTCAATTATGAATGTTGGGGTATGGTTCCGCACCTCCCGCATACTGACCTCTTATTGTTTGAATTATGGGAGAACCCTTTCTCTCTCATTAAATGCCTCCCATGTACACCTGTTACTATGCCGAAATTCCGAAAGGAACTTCTCTCTCTTCTTTTACATTCAAGCAATACTTTTGTATCATAAATATAAATTCCTTTTCAATTGTTGGGACATTAATCTATATGATCTCCTTACTGTCCATTACATTTAAATATGATGAGGAACCCCTTTCTCTCTCATCAACCATTTTTTATGAATTCTTATGTCACGCCGTTACGCTGCCGAAATCGCACCGATTTTCTATGCCAATGTCATTGTGTAGTGAATACCATGCCCATTTCTACATCAAGGGTATTCACCTTTATGAACATTTACTTATTGATTATAAAGTTTCATGTTTTAATTCCACATTCCTTTATCGTGGAATAAATGATTATGTTTTATGTATCCATGTTTTATGATCCATGTGGCACACTTATGCATGAAATGAAATGTTTAAGAAAGGTGCACCCTTTATAGCGCTCCGATGCATTGGGTAAAGTATAGTATCATGATACGTCATGTGCAACGAGTGTTGACTCATGCTAATTCAAGTGCAACGAGGGTTTACTCATGCTTCAAGTGCACTGAGGGTTTACTCATGCTCCATGTGCAATGAGCCTTGGCTCATGCTAATTCAATGTTAAGTGTTGTTGCCACATTTCCATGTTTTGATTATCATGCTTTATCATGCCTTTATGTCAATGTTACTCGAATGCTCTATTAATGTTCCTATTGCCTAACATGTATTGTACTCCTCATGTTATTCATTGTGTACTCCCTTACTGGGCTTTATAGCTCACCCTTTTCTTATGCATGTCCTCAGGTTACCCCATGAAATGCTAAGTACGAAGGAATGTAGTGGTCATGTAAAGGTAGTTTTCAATAAAGATGTTGTATTTCAAGTTTAAATTTTTTATGTAATGATCCTAAGCCCCAAATACACTAAACCTCTCGATCTTCTTTATTGTATCAAGTGAAGTTTTATGTAAAAAAGCATGCTTAAGTTGTAATAAAAAGCAGGGTTGTCATAGTTGGTATCAGAGGATAGGTTTAGTTATTTTTGGGATTAGGAAACCCTAGTAAAGCCTTAGATACAATACTAAGTATAAAAAAAACATCCCTAAGTTTTGGTAAATACTAAGTAAGTGGTTTATCAAAAAAAATTCATCCTTGTCCGGATACGAGCAGGTAGAGGCGGCTCTGGCACAGATGTATCCTAGGGGTAAAACCCGAAAACACCGCTTTGAGCTAGACTCGAACGGGAACTGGTGCACGACAACGGGCCTTGCTGCACTCTTGGTTATGACACTCCCTGGGGATATGTTTTGATTAATTCACAATCTTAGTATGAACCCTTATTAAGGGAAAAAATGCCCCTAAGAATATATGTTAGATGGTAGATCATGAAAAGCCTGGATTGAATCCTATAGACTCATGAGTTAAAGAGATTAAAGTTTATTTATAAGTAATCAACTTTTGTCTTTGAGTTACCCTTTATGTGTTACCCATAACTTTCTTTTATTCCAGACAATGGCCGGTAATAGGAGAACTCGGGCTAACAACCGTTGTGAAGATCAGTGTGATGATTGTACTTATGAGATGCCCAATCCAATGGGAGCGGGAATCGCGAACTTTGTCACGCTTCTCTCTTAGATAACTCAAGTTTTGAATAGAAAAACTGGTCAAGAGGAACGTTCAACCCCCCCTAAGAAAGACCAAGTCGCTATTGAAAGCTTCATGAGACAAAGGCCTCCTACTTTTAGTGGATCATCCGATCCCACGATCGCTGAACAATGGATTAACTCCATTGAAAAGATATTCTCCATCCTCCAATGCTCTGAAAAAGAGAAGGTTCTCCTGGCGGCTTGTCGTATGGAGGGTGAAGCTGATCAATGGTGGAAGTTTATCAAAAATACGAAGCCTGAGGAGGAGATCGAGGCTTTGGAATGGAATGAATTCTGGAAGATGTTTTTCGATAAATATTTTCCGCGCACCCTCCGTCTTAAGATGGAAAGGGACTTCCTTTCCCTCAAGCAGAAAGATGAGGAATCTATGGGAGTGTACGAGGAAAACTTCACAAGGCTTTCATGATACGCTTCCGTCTTTGTCGTTACCCCCGAATGCAAGGTTGACCGCTTCTTTGGTGGGATGAAGCCTAGCTTGCGGAAAGCATTAGCGATCCGTGACTTCGACAGCTATGAAGAAATTGTCCAATGTGCCCTCAAGGTTGAAATGGAGATCGGAGAATCACAGGGGTATCATGGGGACAAGAAGCGGAAGGTGGACTTCAATGCTGGTGGTCTGATGGATAAATCCAACGGCGCTAAGAAATTCCAGCACCCCACTTGCCAAAAGTGTGGAAAGAAGCACCCTAGAAATTGCCTTAGGGGGACAAGAAAATTCTTCAAGTGTGGAAGAGAAGGGCACCTAGCTGTTAACTGTCAGCAAGAAGGACCCGCAGCTGCGATAGAGGAGAGGAACGCTCCGTTCAAACCTCAACGCGTTGTTCAATGCTACAAATGCAATGAACCGGGTCATTTTGCCAATCAGTGCCCTAATCCAAGGGTTATCGGAGGCAACCAGCAACCTCCAAGACAGGAAGGAAGAACTTTTCCCATCACTTCTGCCGAAGTGAACCCCGACAACGAAGTGGTGATAGGTACGCTGGTTATTCATTCAAGAATAGCGAACGTACTTTTTGATTCAGGTTCTACACATTCTTTTATATCTCAAAAGTTTAGTAGAACAATCCCTGCACCACAACAAATCATGGAAGTAAAGATGTCGGTGAGTACGGAAAATGGGGCAATCATTGCATCCCATGAGTATAAGTCATCCCCTGTTATAATCTGTGGATTGAATTTCTCGGCGAACCTCGTCATACTCCCTTTGGTGGAATTTGATGCAATTCTTGGCATGGATTGGCTTTCCTTATATAGAGCCAACATAAATTGTCGGGAGAGGGAAATCACACTTCATATGGAGAATCGACCCCCAATTCTTTACAAGTGTCAGGAGGAAGATGAATCTCATTTAGCTCCATCATCTCAAGCATGGATATTACTGCCTTATGAGCACACATATCTGGATCAGATGATTGAGTCCAAGGAAGAAACCACCCTTGAAGAAATGCCTATTGTGAGGGAATTCGCTGAAGTATATCTTGAGGAACTTCCTGGTCTTCCTCCAAGAAGGGATGTTGAGTTCTCAATTGAACTTATACCTGGGGCGCTACCAATATCCAAAACTCCATATAGAATGGTTGTTGTTGAGCTTGAAGAGCTGAAGAAACAACTACAGGAGAATCTGGATAAAGGGTTTATACGCCCAAGTGCATCACCATGGGGTGCATCAGTCCCCTTCGTCAAGAAGAAGGATGGGTCAATGCGGCTTTGCATCGATTATCATGAACATAACAAAATCACAATAAAGAACAAGTATCCTCTCCCAAGAATCGATGACTTGTTTGATCAGCTGCGTGGAGCACAATACTTCTCCAAGGTGGACTTGCGGTCGGGATATTATCAAGTAAGGGTGAAGAAGGAAGATATCCCCAAGACTACTTTTCGTACAAGGTACGGGCACTATGAATTCATAGTAATTCCTTTCGGACTCACCAATGCTCTAGAAATATTAATGGAATTGATGAATAGAGTCTTTAGAGATTACCTAGAAAAATTTTTGGTAGTCTTTATAGATGATATTCTAATATACTCCAAAAATAAGGAGGACCATGAGGAGCATTTAAGAACTGTACTGGAGACTTTGCGCAAGGAGAAGCTCTATGCCAAGTACAGCAAGTGTGAGTTCTGGTTGAAGGAGGTCTCATTCTTGGTCCATATCATCACAAGCAATGGGATATCTGTGGACCCCTCGAAAACAGATGCAATTGAGGGATGGACGAGGCCAACATCGGTAACTGATATCCGTAGCTTCTTGGGGTTAGCTGGATATTATCGACAATTTGTGAGAAATTTCTCACGATTGTCCAACCCTCTTACCAAGCTAACTCTAAAGGGAGTAAAGTTTTCTTGGAGTGATGAATGCGAAGAAAGCTTCAAGGAGTTGAAAAGGAGGCTTATCACTGCACCCGTGCTCACTTACCCACAAGTGGGGAGCTTTTTGTGGTATTCAGTGATGCTTCGAAAAAGGGCTCAGGATGTGTGCTGATGCAGAATGATAAAGTGATATCCTATGCCTCAAGGTAGTTGAAAATCCATGAGCGAAACTATCCAACGCATGATCTGGAGTTGGCGGCAGTGATCTTTGCCTTGAAAATCTGGCGGCATTATCTCTATGGAGAGAAATGTGAGATATATACTGACCACGAGAGTCTTAAATATATATTCACATAGAAAGAGCTTAATATGTTCCAGAGAAGATGGATAGAGCTCATCAACGATTATGACTGTTCAATACATTACCACCCTGGGAAAGCGAACAAGGTGGCGGATGCCCTAAGTAGAAAGGATCCAGCTATTCTATCAATGATGAGAATTGAGAAGGATCCAATCTTCTTAGACTTGATGAAGATGGATGTGGGAATCATAAAGAAGGGAACATCATCAATCATTTCACAAATGATTGCTCAGCCATCTCTTTTGGAAAGGATAAAGGATGCTCAAAAGGATGATGCAGGAATCCAAGAAAAAGTGGAAGCTACCAAAAAGGGAAAATCCTCAGAGTTTAATGTTAATGAAGAAGTAATTGTGCGGTTTGGGAAAAGACTATGTGTTCCATCAAGTTCAGAGCTGAAGAAGGAACTTTTGGATGATGCACATAGTTCAAATTTCTCTATTCACCCAGGGAGTACAAAGATGTATCGAGATCTCCGAGAAAACTTTTGGTGGGATAATATGAAGAAGGAGATCGCTGAATATACATCAAAGTGCCTGGTGTGTCAGAAAGTGAAGGCAGAGAGGCAGAAGTCTAAGGGGATGATGCAACCATTGCCCATACCAGAATGGAAATGGGAGAACATCACCATGGACTTCGTCACTAGACTTCCAAGGACATCCAAAGGCAACAATGCAATCTGGGTTGTTGTGGATCATCTTACAAAGACTGCACACTTCATTGCTATTCGAGAGAATTTCTCTTTGGATCAACTGGCACGGATATATATCAGGGAAGTGGTACGGTTGCATGGAGTACCACTATCTATTGTGTTTGACCGAGATCCAAGATTTACCTCTAAGTCTTGGAAGAGTCTTCAACATGCTCTGAATACTGAACTGAACTTCAGTACGGCCTATCATCCTCAAACTGATGGCCAATCCGAGCGGACTATCCAAACACTTGAGGATATGTTGAGAGCGTTCTCAATGGACTTTAAAGGAGGATGGGATCAAAATCTTCCTCTAGTTGAGTTCTCTTATAATAATAGTTTCCACTCGAGCATCCAAATGGCACCATATGAAGCCCTGTATGGGAAAAGGTGTAGAACACCGGCATGTTGGGATGAGGTCGGTGAACGTAAGCTGCTTGGACTAGAAATGGTCGAAGAAATGGTGGAGAAGGTGAAAACCATTCAGCAGCATATCAAGGCAGCCCAGAGTCGACAGAAGAGTTATGCAGATAATCGTCGACGAGACCTTGAGTTTAAAGTCGGAGACATGGTGTTTTTACGCATATCTCCGTGGAAGAAGGTCATGAGGTTTGGAAATAAAGGGAAGTTAAGTCCAAGGTACATCGGCCCCTTCGAGATTATTGATCGTGTTGGGGTTGTGGCCTATCGACTAGCACTTCCACCTACTATGGACAAGGTGCATGATATCTTCCATGTATCCCTCTTAAGGAAGTACATACCAGACCCTTCACATGTACTATCTTCCGAGGTGGTAAAATTAGAAGACGATCTTTCTTATGAGGAGCAACCAGTGAAGATCTTAGATTGTAGAGAAAAAGTTCTACAAAATAAGACAATGCCCCTCGTCAAGGTGTTGTGGAGAAACCACAAGTTTGAAGAAGCAACTTGGGAGTCAGAGGATATTATGAAGCTAAGTTACCCACATTTGTTTTAGTGTGGGAAAAGGAAAATTTCGAGGGCGAAATTTCTTAAGGGGGGAATGTTGTAACGACCCAAAGTTTCATTAATGGAAAATCCCTCTTGATCCAGTTAAATGTTTCTTTATGAAAAATGTTTTTATAAGATATCAACTTTTTTAGTTTTACTTTAAGATTTGTGACCGTTACTTTTTTTGCCGTTGAACAGTGATCATCTGAGTAGTATAAATATAAGGCATTAACGAACCCATTTCTACTCAGACAAAGGAAGCGATGGCCTCATCCTGTAGAATTTCCCCTTATGAAGCCCATTTGTTGGAGCTCGGAAAAGAGGTGGAATCTTTGGGCTTTTCCCTTGACCAAGCCCAAGCTGAGCTTCATCATGTCAAGCTCGAACGTGATCGTCTACTGGAAAAATGGAAGTTGATTGAAATTACAACTCGAGCGATGTTATCCGAGCAACCCCAAGAGTCGGTCACCATCGCACACCTTACCCTTAGGTCTTTTGTGGCTATTTTAAGGGGTTATGTAACAAATAAGTAGCACCATGTTCATGTACATTTTTTGTATATAATAATGAATATAATTTCTAGTCATTTTTGATACATTGTAATTAGTTTTTAAAGTACAAATGGTGTTTTTAGTTATTATTTAATTAAGAATTATATTTTATTAAATTAAAGGATTTTTGAATTAAATAATATTTTAATAAAATATTATTATTAATATTAAATTTATTTTTTTATTAAGTATAAATGATCTTATAATTTTATGAAGGCAATTAAAATTTTTATTAAGGTTTGAAAGCCATTTCTCTCAAAACCCGTGGATTTTTTTTATAAATGTCGGTTTTTATTTTAAAAGTGAAAATTCACTTATTTAGAAAATTATTTGGATAAAATAAATATTATTTTTGGAATCAGGACGTCGAAATTATCCAACGGTGATTTTTTCATAATTTTCTGAGACAGTCAAATTTTTGGGTAAAAATTAAATACCATTTAAATATATAATGTGTTTTATGACATCATAATGACCCAATGATGATGTAATAAAATACCAAAATCCTTATGTTCGGCCAATATATGTGTTATCATTAAAATAATGAGGTTTTGGGTTTGTTTGACTTGCTTTTCAAAGCATTAATGGAGCCCCCAAGACTTATTCAACACTTTGCCTTTTGAAATTAATTTCCATGGGAGTGTGACTCACCTCCACATAAGAAACCCTAATTTTTTAATAAGTTCGGACCTTGGCCTTGTAAAATATATTTTTCCTATTTCCTTTTCCAGAAACCATGGGCAAATACCATGGGATGGTTTGTGGTTTGGATTATTTTAATATAAGGGGTCCCAAACCTAAATAATAAAGAATTATCTCACCTTTCCTATATAAACCCACCCAAGCTCCCACTTCCTCCTCACTCAAAGCCCTTGAAGTTCGTCCAACCTCTGCCCTACTCTCTCTAGAATCCTCTAAATGTGACCCAAGCTCCCAAGAAGCCTCTCACAAGCCTCTCTCTAGCCTTTGGAAGCACACTTCCAAGTAAGGGTTTTTTCTTCCTTTCTCATTTTTGTCAATTTTCTTTAAGTTGTATTTCCCTTTTTATTTCTATTATGAATGTTGGGGTATGGTTCCGCACCTCCCCCATACTGCCCTCTTATTGTTTGAATGATGGGAGAACCCTTTCTCTATCATCAAATGCCTCCCATGTACACCCATTACTATGCCGAAATTCCGAAAGGAACTCCTCTCTCTTCTTTTACATTCAAGAAATACTTTTGTATCATGAATCTAAATTCCTTTTCAATTGTTGGGACATGTATCTATATGACCTCCTTACTGTCCATTACATTTAAATATGATGAGGAACCCCTTTCTATCTCATCAACCACTTTTTATGAATTCTTATGTCACGCCGTTACACTGCCGAAATCGCACCGATTTTCTAAGTCAATGTCATTGTGTAGTGAATACCATGCCCATTTCTCCATCAAGGGTATTAAACTTTATGCACATTTACTTATTGATTATAAAGTTTCATTTTTTAATTCCACATTCCTTTATCTTGGAATAAATGATTATGTTTTATGAATCCATGTTTTATGATCCATGTGGCACACTTATGCATGAAATGAAATGTTTAAGAAGGGTGCACCCTTTATAGCGCTCCAATGAATTGGGTAAAGTGTAGTATCATGATACGTCATGTGAATGAGTTTTGACTCATGCTAATTCAAGTGCAATGAGGGTTTACTCTTGCTTCAAGTGCAATGAGGGTTTACTCATGCTCCATGTGCAATGAGCCTTAGCTCATGCTAATTCAATGTTAAGTGTTGTTGCCACATTTCCATGTTATGATTATCATGCTTTATCATGCCATTATGTTAATGTTACCCTAATGCTCTATTGATGTTCCTATTGCCTAAAATTTATTGTACTCCTCATGTTATTCATTGTGTACTCCCTTACTGGGCTTTATAGCTCTCCCTTTTCTTATGCATGTCCTCAAGTTACCCCATGCAATGATATGTACGAAGGAATGTAGTGGTCATGTAAAGGAAGTTTTCAATAAAGATGTTGTATTTCATGTTTAAAGTTTTTATGTAATGGTCCTAAGCCCCAAAGACACTAAACCTCTCGATCTTCTTTGTTGTATCAAGTGAAGTTTTATGTAATAAATCATGCTTCAGTTGTAATAAAAAGTAGGGTTGTCATAAAATTCATCTCCAATTTAATCAAATAGGAAAATAACTTTTCGTTTTTGTGTGTAGTGAACTACCGCCTCACGAACTCATATAGATTGTTTCTCATCACCATCTCTCAAAATAGGTTATAATCATGGAATAAATGTTTAGATATGATATTAATAACATATTTATAATTATAATTTAATAATATATATATATATATATTACTTTCTTACTTTCTATCCATATAAAAATGATAACATGGTTCATGTGTAGATGTGAATTATCACCTCCAAGAAGCGATGTGATTCATTCTTCTTCAAAACATCACAAGTATGGTATATATAAGTATATTTAAATTATTAGTATGATATAAATTATATTATGATAATTATTTTACGGATAAAATAATATTTTCTTTATTTCCATAATGATCATTGAAAAATGAAACTGTTACTCATGCATATGTATGGCTTACCATCTCCATGATGGTAAATTTGATCATTTTTCATTTCCATATTTAATGAATATATTTAATAATATAATTTATATTTCATGAATATTATTCTATAGTTTATGGAATTATGTCCACATGGACTATTGACATCACACCAAAGTCATCTTGAACAAAAGTACCAAATATTGATAAAACATCTGGTGTGAGTTTAAATAATAAATTAATTGTATATATTTGTAATAAGTGATATAAAAGAAAATAATAAAATGAAAAATGGTCTCAAGATCATATAAATTAACCTAATTTTATTATTCAAGAATATTAATATGGTACGTGATGAGTCTAACTCAAGGTAAGGGATTTCATCTCAATCTTCTTTCATAGAGGCAATTCTTGATGCTATGCACCTTTATTCATTTATATGGTTTATATGCAGATAATATTTCTTTTCATATAAATATATAATCTCTAATCATGTTATTTAATGTTTTTTAAATTTATTTTCTCAAGGATATTGTGATTTAAATGTTCAAAGTTGTATGAGACACTTTCACTATTTATTGAATTAATTATCAAAAAAATTCTCCATGTCAATATTCATGATATTAATTTACATAATTATTTATATAGTTATAAAAATATTATAAATTACATTTTATGTATATTTTTAATTTCATTAAAATGTTTTCAAAAAGTAATCTCTTTACATATTTTTATATGAAACATTTTAAAAAATGACAAAAATAATGTTCTACTCTTGTCGTATATAGTGACAATGACTTTTCTGCTTCCATTGCCATTATTTAATTCTCATATTACATTGTAATATTTCATGATTACTTAAATGAAAACCTATTTTTCTAATTTTTGGGTATTTTGGTATTGAAAATTGGTTCTTAATTGAAAGTGATATTTTTATAAAAAAATCAAATGGGATTAAAAGATCTTTTTCAAAATGGATTTTCGATCAAAGTATTTTATTCACAAAATGGTGCTTGATAATTATATAAAACAATTGATCTTAATACATGTTATACAAAGGGTTGATCCCCATTATAGATCATTGTTGTACAACTTATAGATTATATGAATGGATAAGCCACATTATAGCTCACGGGTGAGCCCATTATAGCTTATATAAAAGGATGAGACCCATTATTTCTTATGAGTGAGCACAACATAGATTATATAAAGGGAGATTCCAATTTTATATCTTTAATTCATTGGGTAATAATAATATTGGAAGTTGTTTGTATGTTTATTACAATTGAAAGGGTTTTTTAAAGCGTATTATATATATGATGCGCTAAGTCTCATACAATAATTTTAATTTCATTCTATTGGTTTTAATGTTCTATTTTGAGAAAAATAATGTCTGTTGATCATGTGAAAATGTTTTGTCTCATTCCCTCAAATAAAATTAAATGGGTTTTTAGGTTTTTCACTAGAATAATGGTTTTATTTATTTTTTATTTCCCTTACTAATTTTTTTTAATCATCCCATGTTTTCTAATATTTTTACAGGACATAAGGATGAGTTAGCGATTGGATGAATTCATGTTGAATTTATTTTATTGAATCATAAAAGATAAAATTATTTATTTTAAAAAAATTATATTATAAAGAATGTATTGTTTTTAGAACTATCAACTTTGTAAAATATAGTTTTCTTATGTTTGATTTATGGCTTAATTATATAAAAATATAAACCTGAAAACATCCTCAATGTGGATGAAATTAAAATTCATGACTTAACTTAGGATTATGTAATTTTTTAAGGTCACGTCCTTTTACTTTATGTGAGAAAAGCTGATTTTTTGTTCCCTTCAATCCATGTGTGATGAAATTTAATCGATTTGTTGGTGATATTCGTGCATTTTATATGTGGTAGGATATGAGCTATGGGGTACAGGATCAACCTTGGATAGAGATGAATAGAGTCAGATAATAATTTTGATGGGAAGAAAGAAAAATGTTTTTGGAAATGCAGAACAATAACCCTTTATGCAACGGACATGATTTTGCAAGGAGGTAGTCTCTAATCCAAAATAAAACTGTGATGGAAAGGACAAGAGGACCGCTATGATCATTGATAATACTTCACATCCCCCTCATACGATACCCATATACCACAATCCATCAACATTAATCTTAGGAACATTATTCATGGGGATCCAATGACTTGTTGGCCTTGATAGAGCGACCAATGGGAGGTGGGGAGGGGGTTCTAGTTCACCAAAATATATATTAAGGATGACGATATCTTGAAATTTTTCATAAGGTTTTCTCTGTCAATTACATGTATTTTGGTTCAGGACACAATATAAATCCTTGAGATAGAGAAACCATCAATCCAGGCTTTATTCTATGAATTCTAGATACACCAGCATCAAATTACTAATAAGATAGCCCATGCCTTCTTCTTAGTATTATTATTTACTATTCCTTAGAACCAAATCAAGAGGAAGTTGTTTCTAGTGGGATCCTAGGATTCAAAACCCAAGGAATAACCCAAATAATTCCAAGTAGAATTAGACCACACTCCTTCAAAGATAATGTGTGTCACCGATTCCATGATTATATTCTTACAACTGAAGCACTTCGACATGAGGTTGATCATTTTCCACTAAACCCCCTTATCTATGGATAATTCATTATTACAAATGCACAAAACTAAAAAGACAAACTTCTATGTAATGTCTTTACATTGAGAAGTTTTCCCCAACTACCATTCACATGAGAATCATGCAATGTGTTGTGGTAGGTCTTGATGGAGAAGGTCCCCGAGGAGATCCCAGAGAAAAAAACATATCCCGGTCTTCAAAAGGAACCATGACGTTGAATCCATAAACCTATTTTTCTCAAAAACATAAAATTTGGGTTGATATGTAAAAATATAGTATTTAAATAAAATTTATTTTATAGAATAATATTTATGTAATAATGACCAAATTAAATCTAGAATAGTTTCCATATCCCAAATTTATTTTTAAAAAGATAAATAACCTATTAAATAATATGAAATATAATTTCCAAACCAAAGAAATTAATTTCTAAATTCAAAAATTATAATTTATTACATTAAAATATAATTATTTCAATCCATTATTTTTACTATTTTCTTAACACAATTAATTTTTGTGGTGGAAGGGTTTAAAAGTCGCAAAATTATATATATTTAATTAAATATTTTTCTTTTACCCAGATAAAACTACTATATGAAGTATTTATATTTGAATTATTTTATAGTTCTTATATTATCCTAAAATACCCCTCCCCTATAATTATAAATACCCCCTATCAGCCGGAGGGAAAATCACTTCCAAAATTATTCTATTTTTTAAAGGTGTGTTTAAAACCCTTTTCTTAAGCCTCCTTGATATAATGGATATATTCTTGTCTCATGAAACAAGATGACCTAGAGGTATTAGGCCCTTTTAAAAAGGGATGTAAAAATCCATTCTCTTCATTTAATTATTATCCATCCATTCTTCAATTCTAATTTCAATACTTTAAAATAACCCCACCTAGACTAATAAATCGATCTGTAATCATGATATTAATTTTATTAAACTATTAGATTCTTTATATACATGAATTATTATATTTTTAAATATTACATATCTCCCTCCTTGAAGATTCATCACATGTTAGATTCTATAACCTACAATAATGTTTTCTTTATTTATTTAGAACTACCTTCATGGATAGATATTGTAGCTATATAAAATATGTGTATGTATATACATATGTACGTACGTATGTATGTATGTAAGTAAGTATGTATGTTTGTTTGTATGTATGTACGTACGTACGTATGTATGTACGTAAGTATGTACGTATGTAGGTATGTATGTATGTATGTAGGTAGGTATGTACGTACATACGTATGTACGTACGTATGTAGGTATGTATGTATGTAAGTATGTATGTATGTATGTAGGTACGTATGTACGTACGTACTTACGTATGTATGTATGTATGTATGTATGTATGTTTGTAGGTATGTATGTATGTATGTATATATGTATGTATGTATGTATGTATGTATGTATGTATGTATGTATGTATGTATGTATGTACGTATGTATTTATGTATTCATGTATGTATGTATGTGTGTATGAATGTTTGTATGTATATATGTATGTATGTATGTATGTATGTATGTATGTATGTATGTATGTATGTATGTATGTATGTATGTATGTATGTATGTATGTATGTATGTATGTATGTATGTATGTGTGTGTGTGTGTGTGTGTGTGCGTGTGTGTGCGTGTGTGTGTCGGTATGTATGTATTTATGTATGTATGTATGTCTGTATGTCTGTATGTCTGTATTTACGTTTGTATGTATTTATGTATGTCTGTATGTATGTATGTATGTATGTATATTTGTTTGTTTGTTTGTTTGTTTGTTTGTGTGTGTGTGTATGTATGTATGTGTGTGTGTGTGTTTATATTTATTTTTAGGATTATATGGGTAAAGTACCTAATAGATACATAAAATTTAAAAATATAACAATATTGAAATTATAATGAAATAAGTAGAAAAAACATGTCATCATGTATTTTTTCATTAATGAATTGTAAATGAATAAATTATAAAATAATAATTTATAAATAATAATTTAAATTAATTTAAAATACGTTAAAAATATTTATTTTATAAAAAACATTCTTAAAAATGAGATATGATAGTGAAAATAAAAAATAATACCTAAGGAAAGGAATACCCATATAGATTTCCTCCCTTAACAGTTTTAAATATCTATTCTTACTATGTTATCAATTGTTTCTTATATTTAGAATTCGTTAAATATATCACATCATTCAACTCGAAATTTTGGATTTTATATTTATCAAAAAAAAATATTGGGATTATAACACATAACTGCAATGTCATTTCCTCTAACATTTAAAGTATTCCTTTTCATTTAAAATATTCATTCAAGATATTTTCCAGGAAATTTTAATTAAATTTTTATTTTAATTTAATATTATATTTTTATATATTTAAATTTCATTAACTTATTTACTCTAGATTTCTTATAAATTAACATGTTAAAAAATTGTGGGATGACCCTTCTCAATTCACATATTGACTTCTTCCCAAGTCTATTTTTTATTTATTTATCTAATTGATGATATATGCCTCATCTATATTTTTATAAATTTATATATCTCTATATTTAATGTATCTTATAGAATTTTTTATTTACCTTCATGGTTACATAAATAGATTTTAAATTATTAGTATAAATTTGATGATATTCTATAATATTAGAGTTCTTTATAAAACCCATCTCTATTTTTATCATGGATTATCCATTTTATGTGTTTAGATTTACATATTTCTATTGAATCTGTTCTTATATATATAGGCTAGATGATTTTTAACATCTTATGATGTGAGGTGTGGGTCCGAAATTATATATTCCTCAAATACATTGGGTAATAATTTTATCACATGTGTTACCTCATTTATTTCATGGATTGAAAACCTATCCCAACAATGATTTATTGTCACCGTAATAATACTTAATGCATGATTACAACATTCCAATATTATATATGTACCATATTTCATTATTTAATAATATGGTTTTCATATAAAAAAATTTCTTCCAATACTTATATTATGATTCCAAAATTTGTTATCATTCATGTAATCGTATTAATTAATAAATCCATTCTATACCTATTATCCCCCCCCCCCCTTAATGGGATTTTTAACTCATATTTTTTTGGTGTATCTCCCCCAGAGATCCAATATATTAATATGATTATAAATATTTATAGCATAATTTTTATAAAGGACTAAAATAAGTTTAGGAAAATTCATATGTATTATAGTTTAGTGAAACTAATATTTCATGATATGAAACAAATTGATATTTGGATATGTGATATTTCATATTTTTATCATAAAAAATATGAAATAAAAAATGAAAATGATGCCTTGGAATCTAAAATAGGTTAATAGTTTTTCATAATGTGGGTTCATTCCGTGAAAGAGTTATCAAAAACATTTATTCAATATCATGGGAAGATAACCTATATTGTAAAGGTCACTATAAATTTCTTTATATGTCTGACTATTAGAAATGACCTAGTGGATTTTATTCCCTTGATAAAATGATATCGATGTGTTGTTTTTATATTGATTAGCTTTATGACCTTATGTGGAAACTTTAATAGACCTTCTTCCATGTGGTGATGATATTAATGATGGTTATGATGAATTTTTATATGGTCATTATAAATACAAATGGAGATACATTTTATGGATTTATTTTTTGGATATAGTGTTCCCAAGATGATTCTTTTTATTCTCATAATATATATATTGGATTATGGTAATGATTTAGAGTATTATTATTTATAATGATTATGAAAATAGTTAATGAGTGATGGTGTTAGTGGTTTAATATTATTATATGGATAGAATTGTTGTATTTTATCAACTCAAATTCAAGATAGATAAAAGATGTCACTAGGGAATCACTTATATTGTGTTACTCGTAAATACGAGGACGAAAGAGATAATATATTGGTTGTTTTAAAAAATAAAAACATAGTGAAATAAAATAACATGTGTTAAATTTAGTGGATTTAATGTATTAAAATTATTCTCAGAGAAATAGTTCATTGGGTGTAAGAGAGGGATAAAAATAAATTACTAGGTTTGTATAAGTTGATTTGTTATGATATAAGGGTTCCCTATTCCACTCGTTACACAATGAAATACAATAAGTATATACATGCACTATGTTCTTATTTTTTCAACCATAAAGGACTAATTGTAAAACATTTTGTTAATTTTTCATCCTAGAGACTTGTATTTCAGCTGTGTCTTTTTAAACATGGATAAATGTACAAAAAGTATCCTTTTATGGATAAGGAAGAACAATGTATGTTCCTTTTGTGTGGGATGGTATAACCCATGATGGAGGGTATATCTCAACACACTTTTTCTAAATATGAATTATTATAAATATTCTCAAACATAAAACAACAATTAAAAGTAAAATATATAAGTAACAGGGGATGGAAATGGATGTCCATCCTTCCTCTTATGAGTTATCATATGAATAATATAGTTTGGGTAAATAAGAATGATTTTATTCACTATGATATAAAGGTATTTTTATCATGATAATTTAAATATATTTTATCATATATATTACATCCTCAAACATTATTAATATTTAAATATTCAAAATTAACCTTAGAATACTTCTAATAAAAAATATTTTAAGAGTTCTGATATAATGATCACTTTATATGGATCTATCATACATCAATTCATGATCTTCATTTAATTTATTTAATGATCATGGGTAATATGAAAATATGAAATGATGATCGTTAAAATTATGTTTATAAATAATATTTTAATGTGGAATTTGTTCTTTACTGTTCGGTTTCATGCATAATATCATCCATATTTTTCATGTCTTTACGTTATATTGCATTTGTGGGTTATGCAATCTGCATTAGCACTCTATATAAATTAACATTTTTACACTATATTTGTGGAGTTTTTAGTACTATTTATCTTTTATTATACCATCATTGATATCCTTAGGTATATAATTCACATCATTATGTTATCTATGTAAGCCTTTGGTATAGTGTAGAGTCCACGACATTGTATGCATCCTCTTATTATACAGTAATCCTATTATTTGATTCATAACACTATCCATGATGAAAAAGTATTTTTAAAACACAATGTATCAATGTATTATCATACATCATGGGGTATGATTTCCATTCATCATTGTGTAGGTATATGTCGTACAATGAATTTGATGTCTGGGATGAAATAAAATTGTTTTTGTCAAACCAATCTTTCTTTCAACCTTTTATTATCTTGTTAATATATCAATACACCATAAAACCTAACATATATAGAATCATTAGATTATCATATATTACTTTTAAATAATAATAACATGTAACACAATCGGTAATAAATATTACATCATAAATAAAACAAGATAATGAAAACAAATTTCGCACTATAATGATCAAGGTTTTATAAAAAGATCTCTACCTATGAAATATAAGTATATAGGATTAATATATATTTTTTATGAATTGATAATAAAAATAGGGTTTTTCATATAATTTTTTGTGAAATTCATTTAAATCATTTCTGAATAAATTATACCAATATTTCCTTTCAACCAAGTATCATGGAAGGATAAATATAACTAAAAATATTTAATATATCATCTTTTATGTTTTTTATTATATTTTTCCACACACTAGTAAAATATTATAAAAATAATCTTCAATGAATAAAATAATATAGTCGAGTTTTTTATAATAAAAAAATATATAATAAAAAACCATATATAAACATGATAATAATATAATGCTCCTAAAAAATACAAATCACACTGTGTCACTTTATAATGTAAATTATATCATAAACATATTTAATAACCAGATGGAATTTTTTATTAATATTTTGTTTTTACCATGATTATTAATCATTGGAATGTGATATAATTTGTATTTAAGATGGTAAAAAATTTCTTAAGATGGCTTGATGAGTGTAACGTCTCGACCCGGACCACCCCTGAAACGGTGGTTGGATCAATCTCTAAATGACTTCAAGACCATCTCCCCGTACACCAGTGGTTGCCAACTAGTAGCGAGGGTATAAGTATAGTTATTATGGAGACTATACCATTTTATCAGAGTTGCACAGTGGTATATCATAGTAAATAACAAACAACAGCGGAAGAAGTAACACATAATTGACAAAACTGCGGAAGACAAATAGAACTCATTTTATAAAAGTGGCTAATGCCAGTTATACAACAGATGAATTTGTGACATTATATGGATAAATAATTGAAATAAATATACAATAAAACATTCTTTACTCATCATTTAAAATTCAAATAAAAGACAACCAAGCCCTACATGCTTTCAACTCAAGAGTCTCAAGCTCTTACTCAGTCATCTACTCCAATCTCCCATGAATTTGCTAATAGCCCAATCTTGCAGCCAACTAGAATCTACTAGGGTACCCCTGAGCAATAGCGGTATGAGTAGGGTGTGAGATATAAATTTTAGTAGTCTTGGACCAACGGTGTCTACCCAAATATAGACATTCAATAAATAATTTAACCCGTGTGAAAGCATGCATAATTAAAGTAAGCAGTACAATGTTTTTATATACCCAAGTACCTACATCGGTTCTCATCTGGTGTATGAACTTGAATTGTACATTTTTCATGTATACCCAATAGTCATGACACATTAATTTTCATTTATAATTTATTCAATCCTTGATAATTTACATAATACTCATGATGCGGCTTATTCTCGACATCCCTCGTATAAGTCACTCAACACAGATGTCTCTAAAGACCATAAAAGTTATCAATGAAAAGGTTCAATCCAAGATTTTCATTTGTCTTGGATAATGCATCATAAGACATTCTATTTAATCTTTCATATACTATGTCAGAGCCCGTCCACTAGAAATAGTGATTCACTCATAGGTGTGTCCACTTACAGTGATTTACCCAATTCATTGATAAGTCAGAACTGTTTCTCATATTCAATTCACAAATCATTATGTCACAGTAGTGTTTATTAACCAATTAGTTCATTTCTTGTACAACCAAATGCACCCATAGTCCAATGTCAGTTAATTGGTGTATAATATAATGTCTAGAACCCTCATGAGTATTTTGAGTGTCAGTCCTTGTCCCACAACCTGTGGGTATTTTGAGCATCAGTGTATGTCCCATAAAAGAATGTTTTCATTCAAGCTGGGTGTAGAACGCCAGGTCTATTACCCCATGAGTACTTAGAACACCAGTATTTGTCTCAAAACCCATTAATCAATCATACATATATATTAATCATTGGTGTAGAACTCCTTGTCTAACACCCCAAAACCATCCATTAATTAATTCATAAATTTACTAATCCAATTTGTTAATTAATATAACAACTAATTAAAAATATAAATAAGATGCAAATAAGTATACAATTCATTAACCATTCAATATCTCAATAGTTAACAGTAAATTAGAAATTAATTATTCTTACCATGGAAACAAAATAATTCACTGAATATTTAGTTATCCAAAATCTTTAACAAGTCGGAACTCATCCACTCAAACAATGATTCGTCCATGAAATTTACAATTTACATGCAAGTCATAGACATCTCAAGTCAAATATGCTGAAAAAGGGCCATATATTTAGCAACAATCTCACACAACATATCATATTTTAAAAAAACTCCATCTAAACAACCTAAGGAATGGAAATAAAACATGCATCAAAATGTACCCTTGGCCAATAGTCGTAACAAACAATCAATTCACAATCATAAATTAATGCATGAAAATTAATTAATTCAATAATTAATTAATTAAATCATATCTCATTAACCAGTTCATCAATTAATTATCCATTTACCATTTACCATGTAATAATTAATCCATCCATTAATTATTACAATTTTTCAATTTATATTCTGAACATGTCAAAATATTCAATATTCTCAATATTCATAAAAGGCCCCAATTTTTCCAACATGTGACGTGACAATTAATTACTCAATTAATTAACATATTATCAATCCATTCCCATTTAAATCATTTAACTATTTAATCATATCACTTTAACTAAATTAGTAATACATTCATAAAACCAACATATGATCAAGTCCTCATTTATCTCTCATGGGAGGCATAATTTAATAATATCAAAAGTTTCATACATCGACATATCATATATCAACACCAGCAAGAAGACATATGAACTACCAAACTAATGATAGCATGATATGACATTACCTCTAACAGGCCGTTGATATTTAATTAGAATTTCAACAAAATATAGTAGTTCCATAATCAAAGAAACTCAAATTCTCAATTTATTTAAAGAAGCTATAATTCTTAAATAATGTGATAGTGATTTAGGAACCTACCCTAGGGTGGCACCATTTTTTGTTCCACAACACTTTAATGTACTTAGTGGCAACAAGTCCACAAATTTTCTGCAGTCGCACGCACGCACACCTTCATATATATATATATATATATATATATAGATATATATGTATGTATATATATATATATATCTGTGTGTGTGTGTGTGGGAGTGCGCGCGCATTGACTACATTGATAAACAAAAATTCAATATATTAAAATGGTACCCAAAATCATAGTATTAATGAGAATCGAACCACTATCTTGGTACTAGAGACTCATAAAATATTGACAGACCTTAATTTAACTGGTGAAAAAACAAATAGTGGGTTTAGAATCATACCCCAACCAATAGATCCAAAGAATATCAAGCCCATCCACCTCACCCTTGGCGGCGGATTCCGAAACATGGACTTATGGTTCCCTAAAAATATTCACATATCCTAAAAATTATAAGAACGCAACAACCGGATAAAACCGAACCATAGGGTTTCAGAAAAGCAAATAAGGCGAGAGAGAGGATTCAAATGGCTAATATAAATCACGAGTTAATTGTAGACGGACTCAACTTGATGAGGAAGAAAATATTTATGAAGAGACTTTGAGGAATCACCGCACGAAAAGTGAATTCTATGAGAGGGGGTGGCACACTACAGGTTATTCCTGGGAGTGTCATGCACTGCTGCGAGGTGGTCCAGCCGAGGGTTACACACTATGGAGAAGGAGGCATGCCCTGCTAAAGGTTACGCCACAAGGAAGGAGTCAGAGTAGCTAGAGTGCAAGGGTGTTGCGTACCTGGTGTGTCACTTAGGAGGAAGAATATAGCAGGGGTTGTGCACCTCACCTGCAGGTCGCACCTGCCCTTTTAATTTTCTTTTTCTCCTTTTACCATAAAATTAATCTAATTAATTGGATGTAATAATTAAAATAATAAAAAAAATATTTTATTATTATTATTATTATACACATTTCACACATATCTAATAAGTAAAAAACTCCCCATTTAATTAATAATACTTCTTCATTTACTATTTTCTTAATAAACGTTTCATAATTAATTATGAAACTCCCAATTTATCATTTAATTAAATTATTATAACATTTATTTAAATAAATAACCACAATAATAATAATAACATTATTATTATTATTCGAACATTCATTTATTTAAAACCCAAACCCTTAATTTATTACAATATCTTTAGTATGATAAGAACTCCAACTCATAACCCCAAATTTAATTTCCATAATAATATTAATAATTACATTCCTAAATATAAAATAATAATAATCTCATTATTATTATTTTCCAAGCCATTGATAAACCTAACGCCTCTATTTAATAAAAATGTTTTATTATATCTAAAAATCGACATTTAATTAAACATTTCATTGAGAAGCTCAAAAGCCATAATGAATTCTCATAAATGTTACACTCCTTTAACAAGTAATTAAAATCTCAATAAATCAAAATAATTTTTGACACTATAATAACATTATTATTATTATTATCACATTACTCTATTTAAACATGAAAGAAACATTTAATATTATTTAACTAAAATAACTAAAATATTAAACAGGGTATACTGCACGGTTTGGACCACAACTGTGCGCAGCCCATGCATATCCATTGAAGTGAAATTTTTTGAATTTGGTGCTCTCAAGACTCATTGGGACACCCACTAAAATTATCAGGTTATTATGAAAGTCAAAAAATTACCCCTTTCAATGTTCCCACACTTGGAATAATTTTTCAAAGCTCGGTTTAAAAAACAACAGACCCATCGATAAACCAAAAAAAATCTGAAGACCTTTGTATTTAATCTCGGTTAAAAAACATATGACTTTATAATCTACCAAACTTAAACACATCTCCTCCTAGAGAATACCTTAAGAACTACTACAAACCCCAACCAAGGTCATTTAATCACATTAGAACTGTTGTGTTGCATTCCCAATACCAAGCACACCTTTAAACCTTCAGAAGAACAATGACTAAGCCTTTAAATCCTGATCCAAAGATCACTTTATAGCTTAAAAACTAAAACAAATCTGATATCTGAAGCCATTATTGGGACCTATTTAACAAAAACGGTTGAATCTCGATCAATGAATAGAAAATGTTGTGCATGATTCCCTTGAAAGACGTCGCAGCCCCAAAACCCACATTCACACTTTATCTAACAATGTGCCTTTAAAACTATTCCAAAACCATCTGCATGTATAACAAAGTCCTTACCCGACCTATGGTGAAATTTTCAATTAAATGCATTGAAAGGGTATTTTAAAAACAACTGTTCCCCAACACGAATGAAGGAGTATCCCAAAAAAACCACACATCCCACGAACTGCCAGGATGAAAACCACTCATCATTCCCCCACAATAATTAAACTATAGCATATCGTAAGACCAACGCTATCTTAGTGTCTCCATGACGAGGTCAAGATAGGGTACATGCTCTTCATATTCAGTAGATCGCACTAAGAGAAGATCTAGCGTCATTAAGAAGATCAGTTGAAATACTTCGTGGCTGCTCTATTCTAAAAGCTCAACATCTCCTGCCGACACGTTTACCAAAAGAGATTTGACACAACCCACCTTAGGATTATCCATGACATCATAAAAAAATATCACTCGCTCACCATCATGCAATTTTAGAACACATTAACGCATGCATGTGACATTCCTCAATCCACAATCTCCGCATAAAACATTGATCATAAAAGTCGTAACATAATCCTATCGGTGTTCCATAACAGCAGAGTCCCATGATGAAATCCTGGGTAGTGGTACGAACTTACATTAATGACTTATAAAATTCTAAGGGAACTGCCTACCATGAGTTAGCCCATAACAAAACATAAACATTGACCCTCTCTCCCGGTCACAAAAAACTGAAATCACAAGATTCCAAATACCCTTTTTATTTTATCCATTTTAATTAGTTCATTCAACCTTTCAACATTTGAATGAATTTCAATAAATACACAAGTACTTTATCATAACAAGTCACTTGGTTTTCAAAACAACTCATTGTGGAAAAAATAGGCATACTATCACAAACATCCTCTTTAATCATTTAATATTCTGTGTTATTCAAATTTAAGTAAGAAATTTAGAATCTAAATTCCTTTTACCATGATGGCGACCACTGAGGGTCCAATTTATTCAATTCAGGTTCTTCAAAAAGCAACCCAACAACAGTTCATTTCAATCAAAACTCTACAGTTTTACATTTATAACCATTTTCAAACATACTATGGTTATATAATGTTCAAACACATGGGTGACCATCCACCAATCAATAAGGCTCCCATACACCTTATCACTAGAATTTGGCTCCCACTTATCAGAAAAACATTCATTTAATATTTTTAATTTAGCAGTCCTTCCATATATCAAAACTTCTCAAGAATGTTAGCATAAGTAGTAACCCAACAATAGTCTATAATACAAAACCATGGAAAAATAATAAAACATACTAATAACTGAGGATGTATGGAATATAATCCCTCAAGAATGTTAAATTTATCACCAAAACATGATATCTACATAGGAATTATAAAAAAGATCATAACATGGAATTCAACCCAAGGAACACATTCCAAATTAGGAGGCATCCTACTAATGCAATTACATGACATGTTATTTTCCTAGCATATGAGTCTATAAGTTCCTAAAATGATGCATGTATGAAACTTTCTTACCATATCAGGCCAAGTTAATTATTTTTTCAAAATTATCAAAATCAAGAAGTAGTAGAAAATTCACCAGTCACTCAAGGTGATATCATATCAACCATAACATCATATACTACAAACATAAATTCACAGACCTATCTACTTAGTTATTTCCCATACATGGGGTGATTATTCCCAAGCATGACTACTAACCCATGCACTGACACTTTCTTAGTCTCATGTCAACCTACTAAAAACAAAATGACAAAAGGAAAAGAAACATGCCTCTAATACCAATTTGAAATGTCTCAACATGGGTCACCCCTGAACCAGTGGCCGAAACGGTCACCACATGACCTCAAGAACGTCTCCCCGAATTCCAGAGGCTTCCGACTAGCAGTGGGGGTCTGAGGATAGTTAGTGGGGATATTATACCCTCTTATCAGAGGTGTATAGTGGTATATCAATGTAAATAACAAACAATAGTGGAAGCATTAATACATAATTGACAATACAACGGAAGAGAAATAGTGCTCATTTTATAAATTTGGCCAATACCAATTATACAACAGTTGAATGCATGACATGTTATGGAGACATAATTGAAAAAATAAACAATATAAAATTATTTACATATCATGGAAAATAAAAATAAAATGCAACCAAGACCTATGGGCATTAATCTCGAGCATCCCAAGCTCCCACTCGGTCCTCTACTCCAATCTCCCAATAATTTTTTAATAGTAGAATTCTGGAACCAAATAGAATCTACTTGGGTACCCCAGTGCAATGGCGGTCTGAGTAGGATGTGAGATATAAATCATAGTAGGCTAGGACCACAGGTGTCTACCCTGAATCCAAACATTAAATAAAATAATTTAAAAAGTGTGAAATCATTCATAATTAAAGTAATTAGTAAAATGTAACTATATACGCTGGTACGTGAATCAGATCTCAATTGGTGTTTGAAATTGCATTATAAATTTCTCAAGTATACCCAATAGTCAACACACATTTATTTTCATTTATAATTTATTTAAACCATGATAAATTACAAAATTCTCATGATTCACATTAGCACGACATGCCGGGTATAATTCACTCACCACAGATGTCTCTAAAAACCATCTAAGTAAATAATGAAAAGGTTGAATCCAATCTTGTGGATTGTCTTGGATAATGATTCATAAGACATTCTATTTAATATTTCATATACAAAGTCAAAGACCGTACACTAGAAATAGTGATTCTCTCTTGGGTTTATCCACTAAAAGTGATTCCCCCGATTCATTGATAAGTCAGAATTATTTATCATATTCAATCCAGAAATCATTATGTCACAACAGGTTTCATTAACCAATTGGTCCATTTCATGTACGACCAATTCTACCCACATTCCAATGACAATTAATGGGTGTAGAATATTATGTCTATCACCCTCATGAGTATTTGGAGCATCATTCCTTATCTCACAACCCTTGGGTATTTGAAGCATCAGTCCCTATCCCATAAAAGAATGTTTGCATGCAAGTTGGGTGTATAATGCCATGTCTAGTACCCCATGAGTATTTTGAGTATCAATCCCCATCTCACAACCCATTCATAAATCACACATATATATTAAAAATCGGTGTATAACTCCATTCTTAACACCCTAAAACCATCCATTAATTAATTCACAAATTAATTAATCCAATCTGTTAATTAATTTAACAACTAATTAACAATATAATCACCCATAAAAAAGTCAACAACAAATTAACATATCAAAATATCCATAGTTAATTATTAATTAACAATTAATTATTCTTATCATGACAACAAAATAATTAACTCAAAATATCATTATCCAATCTCTTTAACAAGTATGAACTTGTCCCCTCAAATAGTGATTCGTCGAGGACATTAACAACTTACATGCACATCATAAACATCTCAAGTCAAACATATTTAACAAGGCCCAGATATTTAGCGACCATCTCACACATCATATCATATTTTTTAAAAACTCCATCCAAAACAACTTAAGTCATAGAAATCAAACACACGTAAAAGTTACCCTTTGTCAATAGTCGTAACAAACATTAAATTCACAATCATAAATTAATAGATGAAAATTAATTAATTCAATAAATAATTAATTAAATAAAATCTCTTTAAACAATTTGTTAATTAATTTTAAATTTACCATTTACCATGTAATAATTAATCCTTATATTAATTATTACCAGTTTCGAATTTATATTCGGAACATGTCAAAATATTCAATATTATCAATATTAAAAAAATGCCACGATTTTTCTAACACGTGACTTGATAATTGATTCCCCAATTCGTTACCCTATTAACCATCCTGTCCCATTAAAATTATTGAACTATTTAATCATATCACTTTAACCAAATTAGCAATACATGATTAGAACAACATACAATCAGGTCATCATTTATCTCACATGGGTGGCATCATTTAATAATATCAAAAGTGTCATGCATCAACATATCATATATCAGGACCAGTAATAAGACATATGAAAAACAAAACCACTGAAAGAATGATATGACATTACCATTAACCAGTAGTTTATCTTTAATCTACATTTCAATAAAACTTATCTATTCCATAATCCAATAAACTCACATTGTCAATTTATTTAAAGAAGCTATAATTCTTAAATAAAGTGATAGAGATTTTGGACCCTACACTAGGGTGGCACCATTTTTTATTCCGAAATGATATAATGTACTTGGCGACAACCATTCCATCACTGGTCTATAGTCAAAGGCATGCTCACATTTATATATATATGTACACATTGTCTACATTGATCAACAAAAATTCAATATATTAAACTGGTACACAAAATAAAAGTATTAAGGAACAGCGCACCTCTACCGTGGTACTAAAAACTCAAAAAAATTAACAAACCTTAATTTAACTGGTGAAAACCCAAACAATGGGTTTAAAAGCCTACCCGAACCAATGGATCCAAATAAGGTCATGCCCATCCACCTTTCCCTTGGTGGTGTATGCCGTAACATGGACCTACGGGTCCCAAAAAAATATTCTCATATATTAAAAATTAGGACACATCAGCCAGATAAAACTGATCCTTAGGGTTTCGGCCAAGAAAGCAATGTGAGAGAGAGGATTCAAATTTCCAATGTGAATCATGAGTTAAAATCAGATGTACTCACCTTGACTAGAGGGTCAATATTTGTGAACATTTTCAGAGTAATCGTCATACACAAAGTGTAGTCTATGAGAGAGGGTGGTGCACAGTAGGTTTTGGCCGGGAGTTTCATGCGCTGGTGCGAGGGAGTACAGCCAAGGGTTGTACGCAAGGGAGAAGTGGCCATGAATACATGAAGGTTTCCCCATAGAGAAGGAGCTAGATTAGTTGGAGTGAAAGGGTTCTACGCACCTAGTGCTTCACCTAAGGAGGAAGAAAATAGGGGGTCGTGCACCTCACCAATAGGTCACGACTCTACTTTTTATTTTTTTCCAATTTCCTCCATAATTAATATAATTAATTGTAGTAATAATTACAATAATAATACAAATTTTACTATTATTATTATTATACACATTAAACACTTATCTAATAAGTGAAAAACTCCCCATTTAATTTAAAAATCTTCTTCATTTATTATTATCTTAATAAACATTTCAAAATTAATTATGAAACTCCCTATTGATCTTTTAATTAAATTATTTTAACATTTATTTAACTAAATAAACCCAATAATAATAACATCATTATTATTATTATTACAACTTTCTCATATTTAAAACTCCAACCCCCAATCTATTACAATATCATTAATATAATAAAAACTTTTACCCGTAACCCCTATTTTCATTGCCATAATAATAATAACTATTTCCTTCATAAATATAAAATAATAATAATATCATTATTCTTATTTATTAAAACTTTGATAAACCTAACGCCTCTATTTAATAACAATACTTCGTCAAATCTAAAACACCTCAATTAATTAAATGTTTCTTTGAGAAGACAAAAACCCACATTAAATTATCATTAATGTTACACTCTTTAATATGTAATAAAAATCCCAGAGTCAAAATAATTTATGAAAACATAATAATAATAATGATAACATTATTATTACTAGAACATTCCTTTATTTAAACATCAAACCCCCATTTAATATTATTTAATTAATAGAAATGAAATATTAAACTGGGTAAGTTGCATGTGATGAAAGGCAATCGTGCAAAGCATGTGTAAATCAGTTAATGTTATCTTATCTAAATTTAGTTCTCCTGAGACTCATTGGGACAACCTAAAAAAATATCAGGTAACTAAGAAAGCCCAAAAATGACAAATTTATGTGTATCAACACTCGGAATAATGTTTTAATGCTCGTTTTAGAATAACTGACCCGTCGATAAATAGAAATTTTTTTGAAAACCTTCGTATTTTAACCTGGTTAAAAAAACAGGAGTTTACAATGAGGATGGTGTTAAATTTTATAACTATGTAATTAAAGGTTTCTTAAAATAATCTTAATTATTTTTAAATATATGATACATTCCATTTAAGTGATTTTAATTTTGAAATAGATGATGATGTGTAACATATTGTTATGATATGTAACATATTTTCTATAGAACCAGTAGAAAAAAATAGGAATGAAATATTAATTTAATTCCTTAAAAGAAACCCAAAATTATTTAAAATTAATATAATTGATGATCCAATGAGAAGAACAAAACATTTAGTAAAGGAAAAAATAATATTTTCTTATGATTAAAAAAAGATAGTTAAAAAAGAAATATGTAATATTTTCCAATGAATAAGAACCAAAAAAGGGGAATGGAACAAAATATGTTAATGAATTGGAATATAATATATTTTTTCATTATTTGAGGTTAAAATTTTAGTAATGATAGTTGATATGTAAGATGTGTGAATTTATACATTGATACTTTTCTTTATTAATAATTTACAACATTTAAGAAAAATTTGAAGATGGAAGTATTCTATAGGATGATTCTAGAAATAAATTGGGGAAATGTTATGTTGTGGACTATTAAATAAAAATCTAAATGGTTTACAAGAGTTTTATTTCAACATTAAAATGAAGAACAAGCTATATGATGTTTTTTGAAATGAGAAGCAGTTTTTCCATGAGGAATTTCTCTTTCTATGATTCTCCATGCATGCCACCAAAAATGAAGTTTCCATCGATTTTGTGGATATGATTAAAGATAATGTAATTCTTATATCCCAAGGATAGATTAAATCCCAATTCTCTAGGAAAATTTAAATTATGTTAGTTACCATGATTTGAATGATATTAAATGATAATTAAACTAAAGGACTTTATTAACCATTTTAAATATGTGAGGTTTGTTTAAAAAAGAATTATAGAATATTTATATGTTTAAAATATAGGAAATATTATTCAAAATAATTTGTGAATATAATGTGCATAAAATTGATAACTAAAAGGAGATTAATAATTGATAACCATATACTATGAAATTTTGGATGACATCAATACCAAATTAATTGGAAGAGAAAAAATATTAAATAGTGTTTATACTATGTAAACAATTTATTACAGGGTAAGAAAATCAATTATTTACCATATAGTGAATTGATTTTGAGGAGGAAGAAGATTGAGGTGTTTGTGAGAATAATCTCATTCACAAATCCACTAAATTATTGAGAATCATACATGTCATGAATGTTACTCAATAGATTTTTCTCTAGATTTTAAATACATAACAACAACAAGAAGAAAATATTTTTTCATAATTATAAATTTTTTAGGGTACTAAATATCTTGATTATATAAAGGGCAATAAAAAACTTGGTGAATAATCGTAGTAATAGTATAAACAAATTAAATATGTGACATTAAATTTGTTGATGATTCTTACCATAGGAAGTGGATGATCAATACCCAACCCTTATATACCATTTTGGTGAACATGAAATCATATATATACAAATAGGATATAGTTTTCTTCTTTATTACAAACCAAACACATAAAGTACTTGGTTTCTCAATTTGAGCTGAACATTTTAAAAAATAATGATTTGTTTTGTGTCATTACATTATAATAACATAAGAGTGAGGTAGTGTTTATAGAAAGGTGGATCATGAAATTAAATATTTATAGTTATTAATATCAAATTATGTTTTAAAAATAAGTACCAATTATTCACCCTCTCTAGTTATACCTCAACAATCTTTTCCACTTCAATTTGTATCAAAACTGACTTGTTTTCCTCTATGATCATATACTGATCAATGGTGTATTACATAAAATATTATTTATATCAATAGAATTGGTGATTAAATATTTTATTGTAAAACCATTCATGTATATAATAATAATAATATTATCTATCATATATTATAATTACATGAAGTTGGTGGTTTTTTATAGTAGATTTTCCACCCATTGGGAGAGATGATCCGGTAGAATTTATAGATAAGAATAATCTTAGAGTAAATTGAAAATATATAAGCTTAATATTTTATCCATGTCAGATATTGTTTATAAAACATTTACAGGTCTCAAAATAGTGTAGGAATCATGGAAAAATATTGAGGAAATATATGAAGGATATATTATAGTTAATGAAGCTAAAATAAAAATCTATACATCTACATTTTATGACATAAGAATAGATGAAAATGGAATAATTGATGAATATTTCACTAGGATGAATGAGATCATAGGACATATAAGGGGATTTAGAGGCATTTTTAAATTTCTTTCAATTTCTATGAATCTGATGAGAAATTTTCAAAAACAAGTCTGAACCAAAGTAATCTGACCTCAAAGAGAAGGAATATTTATCTCTTTATTAGTTTCATAACACACTCCTCAATTATGAAATAACAAAATCAATAATATTAAAAAAGAAATTCAAGGAATAAATCAAATCTAAACAAATACATTGAATTAAGATCAACGAGGAGAAAGATGATTACTCTAATTAATTACAAGACGATGAAGCAAAATATGAAGAACATAAGAGGATAATGTCCCTTACCTCAAAAAAAGAGAAAGTAAAATGGTAAGGATATAATAAAACATCCTCTTAATTGAACTCCCTGTGTCTTAATTCAATATGTTGAATCTTATTTTTGAAAAAATAAATTACTTGAGTCTTAATATGATGAGGATGTGGAAAGGCCTTAGAAAAATAAATGGCGGAAGGATCGTAAAGGAACTTAATAAATATGATGAGAATAGATAAAATGCATAATGATTAATGTTAATATGATTTTTAATCAAGGAATATCTTTACCAATCTACCTCAAGTAGTAATTTTGATAAAGATTTTGTTTTAAAAGTTAGTAACTTCATGGATCATGTAGAAAAGAATTAACACATCAAAATAATTTCTAAAAAAGAGAATAAATATACTCTTAATAGATGCTAAATGTTAATATTATAGTATCCCATGTAGGTTACACACTAAAAAATATTTAAATACACACCATGAATAAAAATATTGTGATGTTTTGAAAAAACAAATATGAATTTCATAATACATAAAATAATTTTGTGAAAAAAATAATCCTTCTAAGGTAAAAGTTTCTATTGAAAGATATAATTGTGAAAGAGAATGTGAAGAATGATTTTTTCAAGAAAGTAGAAATTATAAAAACTCAATCAATGTTTTTTATTGATGAGAAGACCTTATAAAATAGATATTATTATGATAAATCTATGAAAATAATAGATAATTCATATATTTCTATAGATAAATGTTTTACACAAACATAGGATATAACTGCACTTGTGCTACATAAGAATTTTAAATATATTCCGTCTTATAATGTAGGGTTCAAGAGTAAAACTAAAGAACCCTGGGTCGATAAAAATTCATAAAATTGTAATTTTATATCGAAGGAAATGAAAAAAAGGAAGAATATCTCCTAATAAAAACAATAGGATAATGTATATGTTATAAAAAACAAGGATAGAATTTAGAGACATAATCAACAGTTTATAGGAAGGATCGATTTTAAAGGAAACTATTGGTGATGTGTAGTATTTTGGGATAAACCATATACATGATTAAATTACATGTGTCATACGTGGATTTGGATGTGAATATAATTTAAGGAGATATAACTAGTGAATATAAGGATAAAATCGTTGAATGATCAAGTAGTGAGAAGAAATTAATCTTATTTATCTATCGAAATTGATTTTATTTTCTATAAGAAATATATTGAGCGTATGACTATCAATGTCATTGTACAATAGAGTGAATGAAAATTATTCAATGAAAATCTTTATCAGCTAATAATTTTAATAATCCCAAGAGAAGAATAAAATATATAAGTCTTAATTTACTACTGTCACTCTTGAAGCCAGTAAGAGGAGAAATACATGGACTATTGATGGTAATTTCTCAACACATATTACAAGATATGAAAATATCATTAATAAAAATTAAAAATATAGTGGTGTATTATATATTATAAATTAAATATAGGTTAAGATGAAAGTAATTGAATCAGTAAAAATCAAACATCAAATGTTTAAATAAAAAAATTTATTATTTATTAATTGGATCAAACACTACTTGTTAAGTGTGAGTTAGCTTTATGATAAAGTAAATTAATTAATGTTTACAATAAATCAAACCATTGATAGGAGAAATAGTTATGGTATAATAATTACCAAATATGATGGAAATTATGAGAATCTATTTCAAAATGTTGATCCATGAAATTCCTACTACATCAATTCAATGGTGGATAATAATATATGGAAAAATTATTGTTTGTCATTACGATAAAATTTTGGGATAATTTTAAATTAAAAGGGAATGATGATATTACCCAATTAAGGAGAAAAAAAATATGTTTTTTTAAATATTTATAAAAGGGAGAGACTATAGAGTGATGACATAAAATAGAGGAAATCTGATTAACAAAGCCACTTAAATTAAAACACGTGGATTTATGTTAGAAAACAAGGAATCTATCCACTTGAGTATATTTACCCTTTACCACATTAATTTATTAATATTGAATAATGTAAAAAAATTGTTTATGAAATGAAACTCAGATACAATAGACATTATTATGATTTATATAAGATAATTTGAATGATATTTGGGGGTTCATGTCAAGAAACTGAGAACTGACATCAAAGGGGGTTCACTAAAAATTCTTTTCAATTATACCTCTAAAGACATGGGATTATGTACCAATATTGTGCTCTTTTACATACTTTGAATAATGATGTTTTTAAATGAATGGTTCTAATTATTATTGAAATGGGATGAAAATTTATTAATGAGTCAAATTAGTTAATTTTATTATAAATAGAAGATATATGCATAGTTTTTCATATTCAAAATAATATTTTACTAAGGCCTAGTTAAATAATTCCTTTTTATAAGGTTTGATACAAAATGAAACCAACAATTAGCTTCTTCATAGTCTTCTCATGTCCTTATTTGGTAAAAATTAACTCAAGTATAGGGATTTTGGATGAGAAGGCCTAGGAGGGTATCTTTTGGGATATTTATCAAATAGAAATTGATATAAGTTATATAAAATAAGTATTCATAATATGTATGAGATTTTTAAAAAAAAATTAATTCAAAATTAACATAACATTAAGGTTTTGGGTGATGTAGTTCTTAAAGACTATGATGAAGACAATAATAAAATTCCAAAGAATGGTCGTGAAGATCAATAATGTATTGAACCACATGTTGCTAATATAGACTCTGATCAAAACATTAACTTATAATAGACTATTAAATTTTGAAAATAGAATAACAATATGAAAAACAAACATGTGGGAGAAGAGAATATAATGGGATATTATAATTTTATAGTACAACCCATATGGATATTAAGGCTTGATAACGAGATATATATCATCTCTCAAATAGAAAATCATTCAATTTCAAGGGATATAATTCATAAATAATTTATAAATATTATCAATTATAGAAAATATTAGATTGATAAGTGTTATACTCTATATATTTTTAATGAATGATAAAGGAAATTTTCATTGGGACTATGTGGGTCTTCACAAATAAAAAATAATAAAGGGGATTTCTCTAAGAAAAATAATAACTTGCATATAATGGTTATTCACCACTAAAATGAGTAACTTTTAAATAAACCATTACTTGTTTCAAATTATTGGATGATAATAAGATTCTCATATCTTTTTCAAATCACATTAAATATAAAATTGATAATTTTTTTGGGAATTATACTATCTTGAATAGGGATATGGAATAAGAAGTCCCTATTGTGTATCCTGGAGAATGTTTTCTAGAACAGGATAAAAAAGGGTTTATAAGCTAAATTAGGAACTCCATGGTATTAAATATTCCCAAATATCCTTTTAAATATTGTATTATGGGTTCTTAAAATAAATGATTTTCATTATAGGAAAACAAGAAAAAACCTTTATATAATATAAATATATGTAGGTAATTTTATAATAATTATATATTTTGATGAAATTAATTATTTTATGACCAGGATAGTTGTGGAAAATAATTTCATTTATAAATGAAGAATCATATTTAGATATTTATACTAAGAGAAATGATATATTTCATTCATTTTACATTTTATAAATTGAGTATTATATTGTTCATTCTTATGAAATTTATGAAATGGATTTATTGAATATGTTTTGGAATATAAGAATTTCTCTGATTTTCCACACCCATATTCGTTATAATGAATCTTGAGAAGAATATTAAAAGAGAAATTGTGGATCCAAAGGAGTTTAGAAGACTGATTATCATTTTACTTTATCTCACTACATCCATAAAAGATATTTTCTATGTAGTGACCTTATACATAAGGTGCCAAGGTTATCCGAAGGAGTCTTCTTTGATAAATGTTAAAATATTTCTCAAGTACATCAAAGAAACCATATAATTTTATTTGATTAAAATATCGTTTATCCCTCCATTCTGTATATATTAACTAATGCTAAATGGGAAAGAGATTGCGATAGAAGAAATTGAAATTCATTTGAAAATCTTATTTTGGGTTGAAACTATCTAAGATGATAATGTATAAAGAATAATTTAGTTTCATTGAGAATCATAGTGGAAAACTATGTGGTTACAAAATTTTCTTTCACCAAGTTGACCTAGATAAAAGAATGTTTTCAACAGTTGAAGGTGATGATTGAGAGAACAATCATAATTTTATGTGATAATCAATGTTCCATTCGTCTCCCTAAAAACATATGAAACACTATTAATATAAGAAGATTGATATGATATTTCATTTCATCAATATAAAGTTTTCCAATAGGGAAATAAACATAAAATTTATTCTCGTTAAGGAATAATTTTTTGATAATTTCACCAATGAAATACATAATGAAATATTTTACAAATTTAGGATACACATATTGTTTTATCCCTTCCCTCTCACTTGAGGGGATTTCATAGATTTCGTAATATTCATTGGATTCCATTTTAATATGGGGAGAATAAGTACTCAACTTTTTATATTTTCATTTTTAAGTCCATATATGTTGTTATTATAAAAATGGTGATAAAATTATAAATCAACAATAAATTTTAGATTTATATAATCTAAGTCACGTAGCCTAAAATTTCTTGTCATTGAGGAATCCAGTTATATAAAAACACTATTTTATCCCTCTATGTTTTGTAATGATGATTATATTTAATAAATTATATGATTTTGTGTTTTTTAGAATGATTTTTGAGATCATAAGCAAATATAAAATTATATTTTTAAGAACAAAATTAAAATTTTGGGATATTTTGTATTTTATTTAAACACTGAGAAAGATGAATTTTGATGTGAATTGGTATGGTTTTTATAAGGCCTAAACATTATTAATATGGTTGTTAGTGTACAATTCTTGAATTATATATATACATGTTTCTTAAAATCAACTTATGTATGTGCATATGTAAGATATTTTCCAAGGAATCACAAAGAATTTAGAAAATGAAAATGAAATTTAAAATATTCTTTTAAAATGTATAAAATTTCCCATATAAGAACATGAAGATTTTGTAAAGGAAAATATAAGATTTTATACTGAGAATAACTAAAAAAATAAAATGGAAAAATTAATAATATTCTATGAGAATAACCACATAATTGGAAAACTAATATATATGATGTTATTATGATTTAAAACTAGGAAAATGGAAAATGTATTGAATACATAAGATGGTATGTTATATGTGTTTCAATGGATTCAAAATAAGTTTTAATTATAATTCATGATATATTTTTTAAAAATTTAAAGATAATAATTTCAAAAATTAAGTGGATATCCAATATGTTATAATTATTTCACAAAATATTGTTCTCCTTACATAAGTTACAATTGTTAAAAAAACCTGATTATTAGGGAATTATAAACAATGTTAATGGAAGTCTAGTGAGATTATTTCTATAATTATATTCACTTAATAAACATTAAAATTATTTATAATGTGTTTGATTAAAAATATCAATACATAATAGGCAAAAATATTTTATATTAAATAAGAAGAAATTTTATTATGAAGGGTTTGTCATGTTGTGAAGCTCCAGGCATTCCACCATGGATTAAATGGATATATTTTCTGTGGATATGATAAAGTTCATGATAATTCAAATATCAAAATAACAGTTTAAATCATGAGTTTCATAGATGATTTAAATTAAAGTATTGAATAAATTTGAATGAGTTTAAATGAGAATTAAGCTAGGGGAATTTTTTCCAATTTAATATATGAGAAGTTCTCGGTGTAATAAATTATAGGATATTTTCACATTCCAATATAGAAAATATTACACACATAATATATTTAATATAAAAAGGGTTAAATTTAAAAGAATGTTATTAGGAATTGAGTACCCAACATTAAGAAATTATATAAAACTATTTTATCAAAGAATAGTAAGAGAAGGAATATCATTTGTTATTTATTCTATATTTTTTATTTATTTCAAATAAAGTTAGACTATTGATAATACTATGGTGGGTCACATTTGAAGAGGAAGAATATCTAGGTATGTGTACACCCTCTCATAGACTACGAAATAATTTTGAAATATTAATAAGGATGTTTGATCTACATGCTTTATAGTGGACACTGTTATAGCTATCGAAGATAATCCCCTAAGAAAAAGATCATATTTTATGATTATGAAACATGGGGATGGGTACTAATGATCTTAATTTAATCCAATAGTACATATATATTTTTATATATATGTTGTAATATTGTAAACAATATCAATATAAATAATTTATAAAGTGGGCAATACCTGCACTTGGGAGTGTATAATACTTGAAAATGACAGGTTTTATGTTGTAGGGAAATTTTTATCCTTGAAATATAAATAATGATATAATTTCTGTCTCAATAATAAATAAACATGGTATGGAGTAGTTTTCCTCATTGGTGCTGAGCCATGTAAAACAAATTATGAGTTTTTTTATATGAAAATTTCATAAAATAAAAGGAGTGTTTAAATAAGAGTGAGTAATAATATTAAAGATTCATAAAGTTTAATTTAAAAAGTAATTGTAAAATGGTTTCCTATGGATTCACCACCCAGTGTTACCTCAACCAACCAAGGCTTTTCAAATATATAAAAACAAGTTAAATTAAATATAAATGATATATATATATACATATATAATAAGGATATATAAGTAAGGGTGTTATATTTTTGAAACAATATAAACAAGGGGAGTATCCACTCAATAATCTATATCATTTGGATAATTACTATGCCAAAAATAGTTTTCATTTCTTAATGATAAAAAGGATAGAACATTAACACCAAAAAACATATATGGAATAATAATAAGATTAAAATAAAATTATTTTTGGAAAATACCTCCCATTAAAAATAACATATCCCACTTCAATGAAAATATATATATAAATAATATGACAAAACTATTATAGTTTAAAAATAAATAATCTGAAGTAAAAAACACTATAGATAACAATAAAATTACTAAATTGTAATCACTAAAACATCTAATTTTGATAATATGTAAATCCCTAAAACCTCACTTCTTAATTCATCACTAAAATATGTTGTGTTTTCTTATATGAGATAAAATACAAATACAAAGTAAAATATACATTCAAGAACAATTTCTATTCTTGGTTCGAGATAATTAGAAAACAACTTACATTGAATCGATGTTTATAAAAATAATTACAAAATAACTAATTGGATTTATCTACACTAGTACCCTAAATTTCCTTTTAACTTTTGATTAATCCTATGAAAAACATTTTAAAAACTTGGGATGAGAACAAAAATCTTATTAAGGGTTATAAAGAAAGAAATTTTTATTCAATTGATAACATAAAATCCAATAAAACCCATTTCACAAAAAACTCATTATCGTTAATAGAAAAATAATGTAGTGTAATGGGAAATATTTAATATATAAAACATAAAATCACCCTTACCCATGGAATAACCATCCGGTCAACTTATATCTATCAAGTACACAATGCATTGGAGATCTATAATGGGGCTCACCCATTGTATCTTGTGCAATAATGGGATCAACCAAACATATATTGAGCTATAATGGGTCTCAAACCATTATATATTGAGATATAATGGGATCAACACAACATAAACATATCCAAGGAACATATCATGAATAAAACACTTGATAACTCATTTAATCCCTTGAGAAAAGCACCTTCAGATTTTTCAAAATATCTTTTTTTGTAAAACAATCAACTTTATAAATAAAAAATGTACACACAATTATGAAATAATATACCAAAAAATTACTATGTCAATATATCATGGAAATAAAATATTAATAAATCATCATGAAATAAGGATAAACAACTCATTCCATATATAAAAACCCATCCTTTTTTAATTTCATTAAAGAGACATTTAAAAGGATTTTAAACAGAAAGTCCCTTAGAAATATAATTGGAGTGAGGATTAATTAGAATGGAATTGATATGTGTATAAAATGTAAATAAAAAAAATAAAACATAATATATAAAAAATCAACACACAAATAATCTTAATACAGCATAATTAATAGAGTAAAATGTTTTCCAAATGAATGGAAATTCGGTTGGGAATTCACTTACCCTGTGTTCATCTTTCTTAAAACAAGGTTCAAACACATATATAATGGTTAAAATAGTGTTACTAATACTTTAATGAAAAATAATAATTTTTATAACCCCTTATATGATCTTTTTATTACATCATTCCACACATTTATTAATAATATTTTTTTATTTACATTGTTTTAGTTGCGTTCTTTACATGGTTTCCATGGTCTGTTCTTAAAAGATTTTCTGGTTGGAAGAATGAAAACCCCAGAAGTGAAACAAGATGTTATAAATATGTTTCTAGAATATTAAATTATACCATTAATCATTTTGTTATCATATATGTTGATGAATCATTAGATAAAACATTTGTGATATTTAGATAATTTTGGAGGTTCTTCGATAATCATAAACTTGATTCTTCATATACCATAAATATTATGAGTATAAGTTAATTAAATAACAGAATAGATGTCATATAATAAAAATATAAATCCTTGTCAACCATTAAAATTATTTTAGAACAATATTTAAAAGATGTAAATGAAAGTTAAGACACATCGTCCATGATGTTAGTAAATCCACACATCACAGACGATGTTTTTATTTTAAGAATAAGAGGGAAAAGAAAAGTATTATCAAGATTAATTATTAAATAAACATGATAAAAATACAGAATATATATAATATTTTAGTTTCATTACCCTTGGATAATGGAAGGTGAAGAGAGTATGAGAAAACAAAATAATTCAAAAGAAAACACAAGATAATGAAAGAGGATTTTTACCTCTTGATCTCTTCTCTTTGAGATCCCCCTTAAGGCCTTTGGTATTTTCCTTTCGGTGAGACCATAATATCTAGGATATGAGGAAGATACCTGGGAATAATATTGTGCTTAATTTATTCAATTATCAATGCTTTATAGGTTTGGGAGGAATAGGGGGTGAGGGTGGTATTTATAGTGGAGGAGAGGAGGGGTTATCCATTATTTCAATATTTAGTTTAATATTTTTTCTCAAAAATATGAATAATCTTGATTCATGTGACTAAAAATAGTAAAGAGATAATTTTAGTTAAAACCAATGGTTCTTATATCATCCATGATTCTTGGATTAGTGTATTTGACATCTAATTTATATTTACGGTAAATTACAGAATTTCTCTATTCATCAAAAAATTATGTATTTTAAAAAAATCATAGGAATTCACTATAACCATTTTTTATGTGTATAATTAAATAAGAAACTCCATTTTATAAAAATAATTTTTCTAAATATTTTTAATTTAATTTTAAATTATAATTATAATTTATTCAAAAAATAACGATTTTAAAACAATAACACATTTTATAACACATTGAAAATTTAATCGAGGTCTCATAAAATTATCTTATAACCATAAGACAATAAAATAAAAATTTATGATTACATTTTATGAAAATACACTTTAATTTTAATTATTTAATTAATCACAAAATTGTGATTTAATATTTATGACCTACCAAAAATTCCAACACTTATATAATGATCATATTTTCACTTATAATATACCATTTTTATTGTACATTCATTGGTGAGGTTACTATTTAATTGGTCATTTTACTATTCATAAGGGTCATATTACTATTCATAAGGGTAACATTACTATTCATAAGTGTATGTTACTATTCACCAAAAATTAATTTGGTTCAATCAGACTCCAAATAACTTATTGATCGCAACCATGTATATCTCTTTTTCAAATTTAAAAACACATAAGTGGAAAAATTATGATTAACTCCTAGGTAACATCATATTTAGTAGGTCATCTAAGTGCATTGTTTTTACTTTTAAAATCTCAGGATGTTAGATGGACCCTTTCTTAAATGAATTGTGCCCCCACAATTTGTTCATTATACTTATAAATATGAATTTAAATAACTATAATTTAAAAAAAACTATTTTATTATGTTTACTTAATTAACTAGAATTTAAAAATGAAATTCTATCACTAATTGTTTTCTTTAAAAACGTCTAATATTCATATTTTTCTAGAACATTCTTCTTATAAAAAATGTAATGCCCTAAACCCAGACTTCCAGATTTATTACTAAAATTTTCTATGTATTTTTTATAAGAGATAGTATAAAAATACATAGTACATTATACATATGAGGACCTTTTCAGGTCTAGTTTCTAGAGAATTAGAAAGAAACTTACATACATTGAATCTGATTTTACAAAAAAAATAAAAAAAAAGAAATTGGATTTATCTTAACTAGAACCTGAAATGTACATTAAACTACTAAGGTATCTCATAAAAAACATTTTAAAAAAATGCATTGAGCACAATGATATCAGTAAGGGTTATAAATAATGAAATCACTAGTCATGTTACAACATAAAAACCAATATAACTCATTTACTAAAAACTAATTAGAATGCATATAAAAATAATGTAGTTTAATTAGGACATATTTACCATCTAAATATTATAATCACCCTTAAAGATGGAATAACCATTCACTCAACTTCCATCTCTGGAGTACCCAATGCATGTGGGAGCTATAATGGGGATCATTCATCCTATTTTGAGCTATAATGGGCTCAACCCAACATATCATGAGCTTTATTGGGGATTGACCCATCATATATTAAGAAATAATGGGATCATCCAAACATAACTATATTCAAGTAACATATCATGAATAAAACACTTGATAACTTATTTAAAACGTTGAAAAAACACTTTCATATTTTCGAAATACCCTTTTTTTATTAAAACAATTCACATTTAGTATATATAAAAATGTGCACACAATAATGAAATAATATTAATAAAACTTTAATATATAGATATATAATAGAAACAAAATAATAATTAAGAAACATTAAATCAGGAGAAACAACTCATTCCATTAATTGAAAAACTCAATGTTTTTTAATTTCATTAAAGAGACTTTCAAAAATAATTTTCCAAGTAAAGAACCTTCAAAATATAATTATAGTGAGAATTAATTATAATAGAATAAAAATGTGTATAAAATATAAATAAACATAATAACTCATAATATAAACAATATTATATCACAAAAATATTCTCAATACCACATAATGAATAAAGAATAAGGTTAACCCAAACAATGGTAATGTGGGTTAAGAATCCCCTTACCTTGAGTATGTCTTTCATTAAATGTGTTTACACCTCTTTTATAATGGTTAAAAGTGTGTTAATAATACTTTATAGAAGAATAATAATTTTTATAACACCTTATATTGTCATATTATAACATCATTCCACACATTTATTAATAATAGTTTGTTATTTACATTGTTTCGGTTGCGTTTATTACATAGTTTTCATGGTCGGTTCGTAACAGATTTTGTTGTTTAAAGAAAGAAAACCTCCCAAAGTGAAATGAGATGTAATTAATATTTTATCATAATATTAAATTATATCATTAATCATTTTGTTATCATATATTATAATGAATCATAACATAAAACATTAATGATATTTAGATCATTTTGGCGGTTCTTCGATATTCATGAACTTCTTTCATAATATACCTTTCATATTATTCATCTATGTTAATTCCAAAACATAAGAGTGGTACTATTATACACATTTAAATATAAATAAACCATTAAATTGTTTTTATAACTATATTTTAAAGAATTAATGTAAATTGAAGACACATCGTCCATAATGTCGGTAAATCAACACATCAGGGAAGGTGTTTTTATTTTTAGAATAATAGGGAGAGGAGAAAGAGTATGATGATTTATTATCCTTTAAACACAATAAAAATCATAAATATATATATTATTAGATATTTCATGACTCTTTGATAAGGGGAGTTTAATAGAGTATAATAAAATAAAATAATTGAAGAGAAAACACAAGAAAATGAAAGAGGATTTCTACCTCTTGAACTATTCTCCTTGAGATCCTCCTTAAAGCCATTAGTATTGGTCTTTTGGTGAAACCAGAAGGTCATTCACATGGAAAATATCCTTGGGATGAATATTGGAAATAATTTAGTCAATTATATAATCATTAAAGGTGTGAGAGGAAGAGGGGCATGAGGGTGGTATTTATAGTGGAGGAGATGAGGGGTTTTCCATTATTTTAAACGATAGTTTAATATTTTTTCATTAATACTATGAATATTCATGATTATTGTGATGAAAAAATAAAATAGAGAATTTCAGTTCAATTCGAGGGTGATTACCTCTTCCATTATTCTATGAATAGTGTATTTAACATATAATTTATATATACGATAAAATACCACATTTCCCTATTCATCAAAAATTCATGTATTTCAAAAACATCACAAAAATTCACACTTACCATTTTTTAACATGTAGATTTAAAAAATGAACTCCATTTTATTGTAATTATTTTCAAAATATGTTTAATTTATTTTTAAATTAAAATGATAATTTATTTGAAAATTAATAACTTTAAAACTATAACTCATATTATAACACCTTAAAAAATTAATCATTGTCTCATAAAATTATTTTATAACCATAATACATTAAAATAAAAATTTCTGATTAAATTTTATGGAAATAAATTATCATTTATATTATTTAATTAATCAAAAAATTGTAATTAAATATTTATGATCTACCAAAAATACCAACACCTATATAATTATCATATTGTCACTTATAATATGTCTTCTTATTGTACATTCCTTGGTGAGGTTGCTATTTATATAGCCATTTTACAGTTTATAAGGGTCATATTACTATTTAAAAATTTGGCATAACTATTCATAAGGGTATTTTACTATTCACATAAAATTAATTTGGTTCTATCAGACTCCAAATAACTTATTGACCGCAACCATGTATGTCATTTTTTAATTCAAAACACATAAGTTGATAACTTATTTTTAAATACAATGTCATGTAGTATTTTGTATATCATTTAAGCACATAGTGTTTCCTTTTAAATTATATGTATGTTACATAATAATACAAAATAATAGAAACCAGGGATACTAATAAATAGAAAATAGTGTAGTGGATATAATATATTATTATATCATCATATAATTTTGAAATTTCCCAATCAAATTATTGTATCACTGAGAACGAGAGGGGTGAATCAGTGATACCCTTTTTCTTTTCTGTTTCTATTCAATTGAAACAACCTTGACCTCCTATTAAAGATTTCAATTCCCTACTAAGAAAGAAATATACACACATCCAAAGAATAATTATTATTTACGAGGTTCACTATTCAATAAGAATATACATGTCCTTGTTATGGTTTCGAAATGATATAATACCATAAGATCCACTAGAAATCAATCCTTTGATTACAATTAGTTTAATGTACCATTTCACTCATGTAGCACTATGAAACAATACAACTAGTGAATGTGCATCCTCTTAAAAAAATAATATAATACAATTGTTTTTTAACAACTCATGTTACCTACACTTCTTTTCTATTCCACAAATGTATTCAATTGAAATAAAATTCACCATGTCCTTTCCTAGAACAAAGGTAAGAACCACTTGGACATTTTTATGAAACACTGAGTCTGATATTTTCTAAGTCGAATTCCTTCGAGTCTGATTCTGAAAAAAAAAATACTCCCAGTCCTATTTTCTGATAGTATGTGATATAGAAAAATAAGATCCAGTTTAATTCCCAAATAAAATTTTCAAGATGAATTGAATATGATTGAATTGACACCACCCAAAACAATAGTCAAGCTAAATAGAATTGATCTATTATTCTCTATAGAGACCTAGATCTTATCTTTCATCTATATTGAATAGTTCACCTCACTAAAAAGTAAAATCTACTTGTTTTCCTTTTATAAGTGAACCAAAACGTGTTTAGGTGGAAATCCCAAAATTTTCTCACTCACACAAATTAACCCACATTTAAATTTGACCTGAAATCTCAGAGGAATTATGACTACTTTAATTCTTCTTGATCTTTCTCAAAACATCCATAATCTCCACCTCTCCTTCTTTAGACTCATATGTCAGTTGCAGATACTTGTTTCATTTGTCTTGAATAAATGGGTCCAATCAAATGAGTCTGATTCCTTTAGTCGATTATTGAATATGATTATTAGAACTAGTTTGAATAAAAAATTTGTATTTTAATGTTCAGCTACCCCTTAAAAAATCATTTAGCAATTTCTTTCCCTGTTATTTTGTCTTTACCGATTTGGGAAACCATAATTCATTCACCAATATGTGTTTGTATTGTGTATTCTTTCATGACATAGAATTCATTCAGGATCACCGTTATCATTGTATGATATCAATTGGAATGTATTTTACCTTTCCATTCATTCATGCTTCTTTTAATTCATCTCAAACCAAGCATGATCTTTTCTAAAAACAAATGTTTTGGTTACAATCATTCTGAATAAGATCATTTTTCATTACGATCATTCTGGTTACGATGGATGTTTACGATCAAATACAATCTGAAAACAATTATCTTTCCTAATACAATACGAAACAATTTGATAAGGATGATTTGCCTGATTAAAATGCAATACAATCTAAAAACAATGATCTTTGATCAGTACCATGTATATTCTTTGACTTTCACAGAGATACAAAATTTCTGAAAAACAATCAACACCATCTCTTACTCTTTTATCATCACCCATTTTCAATCAGAACCACTTTCAAACAACATCACTTTTCATCGGCACCATCTTCTATTGGTGCAACCTATTCAATTGGGATCACCCATTCCATCAGAATCCCTTTTCATTGGCACTATCTGAATATAAATTGGCACCATATATTTTACATCCACTCAGTATCCAATTGATTTTAATGAAAATTGATACTCTCTATTTCTCTATTTATTTGTATGACTTCTTCAATTGGAACTGCCTCTTCAATCTAGATACGATTGTTTTGAAAAACAATAGGCACCGCCTCTTCAATCTGGATGCAATTGATTTGAAAAAAAATCATCACCACCTCTTTAGTATGGATATGATTGTTTTGAAAATCAATCAGCCCTGCCTCTTCAATCTGGATACGATTGTTTTGAAAAAAAAACATGTACCACTTCATTCTGTCTTCCATCCAGATACAATAAATCTGAATATGATTCCTTTCAAATTGTAAACATCTCTTTTACTCCCCATTTCTTCTATTATGTTTGCATCACAAGTTATCAAAACAACTTATGATTTATATTAAATACAATTTAGAGAATTGTCATCAAAATTACATTAAAAACTATCATAACTTTACATTCACTCAATTTTCATTCTTTCCTTCTCATTCTCATCCTATGAATAAAATTTCAGAATACATGATTCCAATTGTCAGAAAACATTGGTTATATTATTTTCAAAACAAAAGATCAGTATGATTTTTTTGAAACCCAGAAATGCAAAAAAAATTGTTTCCCAAAACAAGGTGAGGTGATTTATTTTATTCAAACGAACCTTGAATACAAAATATAAAACTTGAAACTTTCAACACCTTCAAATACAAAACAACATCTTCATCATTGTGGTCTAAATAATATCCCCCTTTGTATTTTTTTCAACCAAGTTTAATAAATCACTGAACATTGTAACCTCAAGTAATGGATTACATATCAACAATTCCAAGCCTATGTGAGCTAATTCATTATAGGAAAGAAGAATAATTAATATAAACCTAAACAATACAAAAGTAATATTTAAGAAAAAATATTTATTTTATACTTCTTTTCTTCATTATCTCTGGAAAATAATTCAATTCCCTTTCTTAAAACCTCTCTGACGAACAGTCTGAATAGTTTACAAACAAAACAATGCTGAATTCAAAGCTTTCTCAAAAATATCTCTTTTGTACAATAGATTTATAAAACAAAAAAATTCTCCCACTTGCGAAAATGATCCAAATGTAATATGAGATAACTGATAGATATAAATACCTAATCCTTGAAGAAAAAGTGGTTTGAAACCCATGTTCAGCATCATTTTTTAAAATGATATCTTCGAGAAAGGTTTTGTGAAAATATCCTCCACCTTTTTGGATATTGGAACATATTGCAGCTTCAATTCATTCTTCTCCCCATTCTCTTTGATGAAATTATATTTCTTATCAATATGTTTAGAATGATAATTTTTCATTGGATTCCTGGTGAGATTGATTTTACTTTGATTGTCATAACCCAAGAGAAAGGGCTACTTCACTTCTACAAGTAAATCTTCCAATTGTGTTTTTATCCACATAAGTTGAGTAGCATGTTGAGTAGCAGCAACATACTCATATTCTGAAGTAATGAGTTACTGAATTTTTATTCTTTGAATGCCAACTAACACAATTATTTCCTAGATATAATACCCCACTAGATATTGATATTCTATTATCAACATTTCCTTCCCAATCTACATCTGAATACCCAAAAAATTCAATAAAATTTGATTTATCATATTTGATTCAAATTTTTTTATGCCTTTAATGTATCTTAGATTTCATTTTCCAGCAAGTAAATGTTATCCTTTTAGAGAACATTGAAATCTTCCACATAAGGTAACAACCTAAAAAATGTTAGTTCTTAAGGTAGTCAAATATAATAGACTTTCAATCAGCTTATTATACTCTTTTTGACCAACTAATTTTCATTTTCCATATTTACTCATCTTTGTTCCCCCTGAAATGGGTGTGGAAATAAGTTTTAAATTTTCCTTTCCATACCTTTGAATAATTTCTTTTGCATACTTTTATTGGGAGATGAAAATGTATTCTTTCCTTTGCTGGATTTGTAACAAAATAAGTATTTCATTTTGACCAGCATATACATTTCAAATACATTCTTCATTTCTTCCAAAATCTTTCACAGCTTCATTCATTATTCCCAGTAAAGATAATATCATCAAAATAAAAAACTATAATGTGGGAATACTCTTTACTTTCTCTGATGTAAATATTTTTATCCAATATTCCTTTGTTGAAATTTATCATTCTTAATCATGTATCAAATTTGGAATACCATGCCCTTTGATATTTTTTAGGGCATATAATATCTTTTTCAATCTGCTCACATAACCTTCATATTTTCTAAGAACAAATCCACAAGTTTGGTCAATATAAACCTCTTCTTTAAGATCACAATTTAGGAATGCAAATTTAGCATCCATTTGAAACATCATGTAGCCTCATTGTGAAAAAATAGGAAGAAATATTGTGATTTTTTATGTCTTTCCATTTGAGCAATGGTTTCATCAAAATCAATACCCTCAATCTATGAATACTTTTTGTAAACTAATCTTTTTTTGTATCTTATAACATCACCTTTTTCATTCAGCTTTTTCTGGAAAACCAATTTTGTTTCAATGTTGTTATTGTTTTTAGGATTGGTTATGAGTTTCCATGTATTACCCTTTTCAATCTATTCAAATTCTTTATTCATGGATTGATCCCATTCTATATTATCAAAAGCATATTTCACATGTTTTGGTTCAACTTCTGTTATAAAGTAGTATGTGTAATGGAATTAGTTCTTCTTATGGTTTGAAACTTTAGATATTGATCACCAATTATATTCTATTGTTCCACATATTTACTCATCCTTGGATAAGATTTTCAATTTTCTTCCTCATCACTAGAAATAGCTGAGTCTAATTTTTCACCTTTATTAGGACTATAATTTTTTGTATCCTTATTAAAATTATCCTTTTCAACATTCTTAACTTCATTTTCTTCTAGGACATGTTTCTATTTATTATATACTTCAATCACTTTTACATCAACTGAATCAAGAATTATTTTTGCTTCTTTGTTGAAGAATCGGTACCCTCTTCCATCTAGAGAATATCTAATAAATATTCCATCCTCACCTTTCGGTTCAAACTTACCATAGTTTCAACCTTTGTTATTTATAATACAAGGACTCTAGAAAACTCTAGAGTTCATGAAACTTTATGTTTTTCCATAAAAATTCATAGGGAGTCATACCTGATTGTGGATTGAAGAAGAAATTTTTTTGAATATAAACAGCAGTACTCATGGCTTACCTCCAAAAGTAATGAGAAAGGCCATGCTCAAGTAACATAGTTCCTTCCATTTCCACTAGGCTTCTATTCTTTCTTTAAACAACCCCGTTTTTGGGGGTGTATGGATAGCTATACTCATTCTAAATTCCATGATTATCAAGGTAGTATTCAAACTCATTAATTTTGTATTCACCACAACTATCAGTTCTCAATATCTTCAAAAAAATACTCACATTCTTTCTCATCTTTTCTTCTAAAACTTTTAAACATTTTCAAAATGTTTAAGTTTTGTCTCATGTACATTACAGATGTAATGCGAGTAAAATCATTAATAAATGTAATGAAGTACTTATCTTCATGTGTTGATTGATTGCTCATTGGCCCATATATATCAGAACGGATCAGCACCAGGGGTTGTTTTGAACAAATATCAAATTTTTTATGCACAACAATTGTAATTTTTCCTTTCTAGAAGATAGTGAAAACCAAATCTATTATTCATAGAAAATCTGAAATGTCTTGAAAATTGTCTCTTTTAGATAAATTTATCATGTTTCTCTAACACATATGTCCAAGAATTTTATTCCATAACTTATTCTCTTCCACCATACTCATGTAAAAAAGTGATTTTAGAATCACCAACCTAAAAAAATTTCATTCGTATGTTGGCCTCTTGTAACAATCAATTCATCTTCTTCACTGTTTAAAAAAAATCATATTTCTTGAAGAAAAACTTGTTACCCTCATCACACAATTGTGAGACACTTAGCAGGTTGGGTTTTATCCCATCAACAGACAATTGTTTCTTAGATTTAATCTTTTATTTTCCAATAATGTCTAACCAAACACCTTTTATTTTCATTGATTCATCATTTACAAATGTCATTGTGCCTTATTTGTAATATTTCATATCCTTCAACAATTCCATTTCTTATTTTATGTGAGAAGAACACCCACTATTAAGTAGATGGGGTTATTCTCCTTTTATGGATTTTAATGTATTTTCAACAACAAGCGATTTTTCTCCATTTTATTCACTATTTGCCTTTGTCTTTTGTGAATTAAGAATATTTTTATAATCTGATAACAAAACAAGACATCCTTTTGGAAGGTTTCCTAGTTTTTGACATCTTTCACAAATAGTTTCCAAGGGTTGGAACCATTTTTCAATTTTTACTTCATTCATTTCAGATTTTTTCAAGAAATCCTTCAAATTTTTATTTCTTTGAGGAGATTGAATCCCCCCTAAATCTCTTGATTTCATAACCTGTGGGATAATATAAATGTTGTTGATTGAACTAAAACACTATTTTTGTCTTCCAAAATCCATACAATAACAGTAATATGCATAGAAAAAGTATTTTCCTCTGAAACCTCCATACTGATCAGAATTGTGAAAACATTTCTTAACCATCTTATTTTAACATTCAATTCTATTCTTCTTCTTATTTTAGTACATGATAGGATCATAAGTATTTTAAACTTTTCTATATCCATATAAAACATTTTCAGACTCAATATGTTTTGTAACTTCTAAATTCTTCACTTTCACCACATACATAACTTTCCCATCATTCTTCATTTGAGACACAATTTTATTCATTTTCACACTCTTTGAAGGTATATTCTTTTGAACCTTCTCTAGTTTCTCATTACTAGAACATTATACTACTTCATTAGTAGAGTATAGAAAACTTAGCCTTTTTTCATCTTTAGAGAGTTTTGGTGGACAAGTTCCAACTCTTCTTATTTTCCCTTCAGCATTAATTCGAAATGAAAATTTAGATTATTTTCATCTTAAAAATAATTCTTCAAATAATAAATATCTTTAACCATATTTTCTTTCTCACCTGAAAAAAAAACATTTTTGGTTTTATGATCATTCATCTTAAATCTTTTTGTTTTGATTTTCAAGCCTTCAAATCTTTCTCAGACAATCTTTCAATGCTTCATTCAAATGTTTGTGAAGATGAGTTTCTTATTCTTCAGAGATATTGATTCCAAATTATTCATCATTCACTATTTCAATGAAAGTATTTTCATTACCATACTTATTGGATTTTCATATTCAAAATCACTCTCGTATTCTTCTTTATCTTTTGACCAGAAACATCTTATTTTTTATTTGAATAATTTATTTTCTTTTCCATTGTCTCCCATTTTCTTTCCCAATATTCTTGTCTTTTTTTATTCAAGACCACTATCAAATTCATTCTTTCATCGACGAAAATTAGCGGCAAAGTGACCAATGCCTCCACATTCAAAACATTTCAAGGCATGTTTCCCTTTTTCAATCTATGTACCTATTTTCACATTGTTATAAAACAAAGACACGATTTCCTTGATATTTTTACATACCTCATTTTATGAGTCAAAATCACCATCTCCATCATTAATAACAATCTCCTTTTACTTTTCTTTCTACATATCCTTGAAATATATTTCTCTATCAACCATTGTTTTTCTCTTCATAGCATTCTCTCTTCTCATTTCATTGGTGATAAGAGTGCTATGTAAATCATCAAGAGATATTGTTTTAGGATATCTGTCTTCCAATAACAAAACTTTTGCATCGAATTTTTTAGGTAGGATTATCAATATTTTTTCAACTACTATATAGTCTTTCACCTTTTCACCAAGAAAACTGATAGTACTCACAATTTCATTCACTCTGGTAAAGAATTCCCAGATAGATTCATTCTCACCCATCTATAGTTATTTATACTTCAACATCCATATTTTTTACTTTACCTTCTTTACTTTTTTATTTCCTTCGTATATGTTTTTCAATTTATCCTATATAACTTTAGTTTTAGAAAAACCTCTCACTCACAAGTATTCACTTTCATAATGTGATGATAATATAGCATTCTTGGCCCTTCCATAATTCTCAAGAAACTTCTTGTCAATGGGTGTAAGTGGAGCATTATCATCAATGGGAGAAAACCCAACTATTTCAGCTTTAAGAACATCGTACCTGATAGACATAAGATATGGAAACATTCAATATTTCTAGATATTATATTTCTTTCCATCGAATACAGGAATACCTTTACTATTCACACAGTTCATGTTCTCTATAAGAAAATAATAGAAAACTTAACCTTACACTAATACCAATTGAAAGATCCCAGTCAAAGTATGGTATCACTAAGACGGGGAAGGGGTGAATCAGTTATATCCTTTTTATTTTATGTTTCTTTTATATTGAAATAACCTTCACCTACAACTAAATATTTCAATTATCTCCTGAGAAAAAAAACAACACACAACCAAAAGAACACAAATATTTACAAGATTCACTATTTAATAAAAATAGATACGTCCTTGGTATGGTTTGGAAATCATCCAATTCCATACAATCCACTAGAAATTAATCCTTATATTATAACGAGTAGGAGGTATTCTTTAACTAATGTAGCACTATGAAACAATACAACTAGTTCATATTCATCCTCTTAGTACAATAAGGTAATACAATTATTTTGTTAAAACTAATGTTATCTTAACTACTTTTCAATTCAAAAAATGTATTCAATTGAAATAAATTTAGTCAATTCTCTACCCTGAAGAAAGTTAAGAACCACTTACACTTTGTTATAAAACACTAGGTCAGATCTTTTCAGAGTCCAATTCATCTAAGTCCAATTCTGAAAAAACAATACACGTAGTCTTTTTTTATGATAGAATATGATTGAGCCAAATCAGCACCACTTAAATTACAATATACAATTGGCATGCTGAATTTAATATGAATGAATTTGCACCACCCAAAACAATTTTCAATCCAAATTGAATTGATATATTCTGCTCTCTAAATACCTAGAGAATATCTCTCTTCTACAGTGAATAGTGCACCTTACTATAAAGTACAATGAACTTGTTACCCTTATATAGGTGACCCAGAATGAGTTTAGGTGGGAATCCCAAAAAAATTCCCCCTCCAACAAATTCACCCAAATTTGAATTTCACATGATATCTCATTGTAATTGTGACTTCATTAATTCTCTTGATTCTTCTCACAACTACTAAAATTTTCACCTATTCTTCTTCATACACATATGTCAATTGCTGAGACAGATTTCAATTGTTATGAATACATGGTTTCAATAAACTGATTCTCATTTCTCATGTCCACTACTGAATATGATTCTCAGAACTGATTTGAATAAAAATGTTATATTTGAATGTTCAGCTCCCCCATGACAAATCATTCAGAAAAATCCTTCCCATTTGTTTTGTTGTGACCCACTTTAGAAAGCATAATTCATTCACCAACATTTTCTTGTATTATGAATTCCATCATGTCATTGAATTCATTCCGGATAAGCTTTATAATCGAATGACATCAATTGGAAATTATTGTATCTTTCCATTGATTATTTCTTATTTATGTTCATCTCAACCTAAGCATGATATTTTCTGAATAAAATTGTTGTGAATATGATCTTCTAAAATATGATTATTTTTTTTATGATCATTCTGGTTACGATTTCATATTACGATCACAAATTGTGAAATGAGAGGAATATTACATGAAGTGAGAAAATGTTTTCAAAAGAAGAATCATGGGAAAAATTAGAAAAGGGATGATTGAAAAATGAATGAGAAAGATAATTCTAATTATTATAATGATTATTTTTATCTAATTTGTTTTAATGTAGTATGAAATATAATATTAAGCTAGAATCCCTCAAATTGAAAAATTAATGAATTGATAAAGAGGATAAGAAAAATAAAAAGTGTTTTAGAAACTAGTTGTATTTTCACTAAGGACTCTAATTCAAGTGTATAATTTGGTATTGGGAATTATTTTACTAACATGTTCCACAGATTTATTACTAATGAATTTAGTGATTCTAGTTTTAGGATTGACTTTGATTCAAAAATTTATTATGATTGTTGAAAAATCTAACATAAGTAAGTAGAATTAAAAAGATAGAAATTTATGATAAGATATTAAAAGAAGAAATGAGTTTTATAAGTAACTCAATGTAAGTAATAATAATTAAATTGAATGAAACAATATTATTAATCAATAGAATTAAAAAATTTGTAATATATATTATAGAATGAATGAAATTCCATGTAATTATTTTTAAATTATTCAAAAAGAAAAATAAAAATATTAAACTTTGAATTTAAATTTTAAAGAAAAATATATCTATCTTGTACTGGGTAAGTGAAGTTTTGATATAATGATATATTTGAACAAATTGAAGAAAATTGTGTTTTATAGGATAGAAAATTACCAAAAAACTATATAATATTATTTTTTTAGAAGTTCTAAAGAAAATTATTTCAACTAATAATTCTTTCAAATAAATAATGAATAGTCACTATGCTAGTGAATATTCTCAATGATTTATAAAATCTTTTAGACACACTAAATAATTTATTATGGTTTATTTTTCATTGATATCACTTGTGAATACATGTTTAAAATCTATTGGGGTTCCAAAAAATTATTTTACTTATCCAATGGGACGCAAAGTGGTTTATGTATAAAAACAATATTCTTATTTATTTTTTTGAAAATATTCTTTTAAATTCCCAAAAAAGTTATTTGGTATGTATAAAGTGAATAATCTAGGACCATGGCTAAAGATCCATCAAATTTATAATATTATAATGGATGTTATTGAGTAAATGTGACTTTTAGAGATAATTATAAAGGAAATGTTAATAGTTTGGTTATGTTTTTATTTTTATCATAATGATTATTTATAATGTATAATATCATAAAGGATTAATGTATAATTTGATAAGTATTTCTCAATTATGTGAATTTATAAATGTTTTATGCTTATTGTATTTTGGTTTAGAATGGGAATTTTTATTTAACTTTTTATATCAGAACTGATATCTCTGGAGAATTTTATAATTTTGTTTTTTGAAAGTTTTTGGGAATAGATTGACTATGTTTATTATTTACAAGTCCATGGATCAGACTAGTTGAATGGTATATTTGGATTAAGGAATAGAACTATTCAGTAAATGGCTAGAAAATTGTTGAATTAATTTAGTTTAATAAATCATTTCTTGAAAAAATATGTGAATGATACATATTATGTCTCTAAGAAAATTCTTATTTGAATAATTTTGAAGAAAACCCCTTTTTAATTATAGAATGAAAAGAAATATGCTACTGGATTGTTTAAATGTTTTGGCGGTAAAATATTTATCCTTAATACTAAGGACTCATAACATATGGTTTGTTCCTAAACTGATTATATAATATTTTTAGGTTTTTCTAATATTAGTAAATATTATTAATCTTATCAAAAAAGTGGTTGTTGAAGAATATATTCATTTTAACATTGATATGAATTATTTCAAGAATAATAATTTTGATTTAGAATATATTGTAGAATAATTTATATAGTTTAATTATGGAGAAGAAGAACATCGATATGAAATTGCACATGTATGTGGTGTATCAGCCCCATGAAAGAAATTAGAAAACTCATTAATATCATCCACAAGATATATTTATTTTAGATGTTGATTCTATATATTATAACATAAATAATATATGGATTTTTTATGCTTGGTAACCATTTATATATAATTTTATTTAAAAAGATTATTCAAATTTGTTAAAATATCATAATAGTATTTTATCTATAGGAGATGGAATTAATAAAATTTCTAGAAATTATGTTTAAACATTAGTTAAACCACTAAAATATTAATATATTACTAAAAAACGAGTATTTTTAGAAATAAAATAAATGAATATAGACAAATTATAATGAACAAAGCTATATTGGTTGCACATAACTTTTATCAAGAAGAACTAATTGATTAAATCATGCCCTTTTACCCTATTCCAATATTAAAATAAATGAATATAGACAAATTATACTGAATTAATCAATATTGGTTGCACATAACTTTTATCAAGAAGAATTAATTGATTAAATTGTGCCCTTTTACCCTATTCCTATATTAAAATCTTTTCGAATTTTATTAATTTATAATTCTAATAAAGGATTTAATATTTATCATCTGGATGAAGAAAGTTCATTATGGAATGGTAAATATTTTTATATTTTTATGTAAAATAGACACCTTTTTTGAAAATGAGAAGAATCATGAACATGTTTTAAAACAATTAAAAAAATTTGTGGACATAAGAAATCACCCCATATATAGTCTGATGGATTATCTATTTTTGAACAATAGTTTTGTGAATTTATATTTAGGTTCTTCTTTTATCATAAAAAATTAATCTAAGGGTATATTTCACGACCGGACCTGATAGGGAATGGGCTATAACTCCCCCATCCCTCCTCTAATAGGCCAGGGGATGGAGATAAGTGCTTAGTAGTAATATCACTAACATGGGCATCATTGTCTATGTAACTTTACACATTCACACTAATTAAATCTCACAAAATCCTAAAATGTAAAAACCGCTAACTAACCAATTCATTAATACATCTATATCCCACAACCATAGTAAAACATAATTCATAAATCAAAAGAAGTGAAAATTGATTCCCAGTAAAGAAAATTGTAAAAGTGTCCAACCTACTCAGAAAGAGGGGATTTCTATAAACTGCAGCTATTCTAAATATCCTTGGCCCAAATCTAGTAAACACCTTGGTCTGTCTAGCTCACTAAGGTTTTCTTTTATTGGGTCCTCTATGGACTCTTTAGAAAGGAATTTGGTCTTCCCAAGACACAAAACATGTGTGGGAAAATCCCAAGAATGGGTGAGTATAAAAATACTCAGTAGTCCCCCCAAAACCCATAAAATAAAAAGGGAGAAACTAAAAGGAAATAGTCCATTCAACCTAGCCAGTAAAAACCCCAATCAAGAGATAAACCCCTTGTCAAACCATCATTAGTTGTGTATGAAAATTCATCTATGTCTACAAGGGGTGTCAAACACAACATGTGACAACACTACATAGACTCCCATAAATCAACTAGATATACTCATCTTATACTACAATTCTCATGTTATTCCAACCTCATAGCCAGCAACTTATTTCACTTTGTAGGATATAACCGTAATATGAAACTAGGATAACACACTCCATGAGCTCAGTCATCCGATATTTCACTTGTCAGAGTAATGTGCTCCATTGGGAACAAATCTATCATTCTTAATGGTACATCATAGGGAACATGCTCTATCAGGAACATCTTTATATGTTCAGATATAATGCCCTATAGTAGTGGTCTTGTCATCATTACCATGTAGCCAATGAAGCTAAATAATCCCAGGCGGAGAGGTCCACCCCTCACCACTGAACATAGTTTAGGTAACAGTGTTCCAAAATATGCACCGTGTGAATTCTCTCAAACAAGAGATAAGGTAACCTCACTTATCAAGTTCCCTTCATTTGAGGTATTACTTCTCTTAACTAACTCTCAAAACTTATGTCGCTCCGGTATGGAGTGTCCCACACCCCATTCCATCAATGGAGCACTAACTCCTAACTAGGTATCATAATTATCAAGTGGAGGGGACCACTCCTCAGAACGGTATCCCACAGCTAAGGGATCTCTATCTCAAATGGAGGAATTTCTCTTTACTACTACTTGGAGATGGGGCATTACTGCTCTATAAATGAGGTCATGTTCCCTGAAATGATAGGGGGCACCTCTCAAGGAATGGAAAACCCACACACTAATACAATAATGGTTTATCACTCCTTGGATTGAGTACCTGCACACTAACCTATTTGGATAGTACCACTTAGTGGCTAGAGGATCCGCACTCTTATAGGATAGAGGAGTACCAACTCTGCAAGCTCATTCACTATGGGTACCGGCACCCTGATACGATAGGGTAGTACTGACCCCATGTTAGAGGACCCAAACCCTAGCCCATCAAGGGATTATAGACTCTTCTAGAACAACACATGTGGAGGAATCACACCAAAGAATGATAGGGGAGTAATGAATCCTAGGATAAAGGACCCACACCATTTCAGGGTATGGAACGACCAACTCTATCTATACATCGTATATGGAGGACTCGTGCCCAAGTCCATTAGGGGTGTATCCACTCCACAGATAGAGGACCATCACCCTAATATATTTGGGGAAACCTTCTCTACCATCTGATGAGTATGGAGGGCGTGCACCTTAACATAGTAGGGGATCAATGTCCATATTCATGAACATCATGGGGAAACCCACACCCTAATCCATCAAGGGAGTAATTCCCCCAGAGGAAACTACCCAAAGGTAAAAAACCCACTCCCACATTGTGGGGATTACCATATCTACCAATGTATATAGATAAGGTAAAATCATAAATTATATATATAGGGTAGTACCAGCCCTAAAATCTCTCTTCATGAACTACACCAATCTCCAACAATGACCCATCACATATTCACGAGAATCTTGATCAATTTATATTGTACCATATATCATAATCCATAAATGATACCATCATTATGTTCTATATGGATAACCAATCAGGATAGGCTATTCAAAATCCTAAATCCAAATATCGTAGAAGATGATATAAAAAATGAAAGTCTCCACTAGAATCTTTTTGGAGTACACATCGTGAACTAGGGCACACACGAAATGTGATCCTGCCTGATCACATAGTTGTGTATCATGTCTACATGGATTACTAAGACAATTATGGGTACAAATCATGTAAAATACAAACAATCCATGTCCCTCTTCACTCATCCCCTCCCCATGTTCCACTTCTACATGTATCGGTCAACCATGTCCCTTAAACGTCATGTATCCCATACTATATGGTGTGTTATAGTTAAATGACCATATGCATGTATTGCTTTTACGTGGCCATGTAATAGACCATGTGTCCATTTTCTATACCTATGTGTTAGTACATGGCCATGTAGTTTCACACGGCTAACCCAAAACATGTCCTTTGGTCACACAGTTTGGGAAACGACATGGCTTGTAACCCTGGTACATAGCGTGTAACCCAGGTACATGGCATGTAGTCCCCAATGTTAATTTTCCCCAAATAGGAATATCTACACGGTGTATGTCATTGAACTACACACCATGTAGTTGGTTATTATAGTCATGAATCAACTCCAAAAACCTCCAATTTTCCTTGGTTTACCCTGAAACCTTTAGATCTACCTAAAAGTGGTTTATATCAGTTGTATTTGGGCTCTAGATCCATAAAAAACATAAGTGGATTAGGATAAAAAATATAATATTCCTACCTCATTTTCAATGTTCTGAAGATTTGGATGAAGGAAAACACTCAGATCATGCTTCTCTTCAATCTAATTTTGATTTGTGTTAGAAACAGAGATCGACAATACCTTTCTTCATTAATTTGGTTGTGGTTCCATTCATCGCCAAAGAAACGAAGACAAGAGGGGAGGAGGATCTTATATTCCTTTGAGTTTTATGCACTCAAACATGATGGAGTTGTGGGTTATGTTATATTTTTAATTAAATTTTCATTTTAATAATTTAATATACCTCATAACACCCCATCACCAAAATGATCCTGATCAAAACTCCAAGAACGGATGACCTTAGGTCATGGCTGAGGGAAACACGAAATTCTGGACTCAAATTATATCTCATAAATCCTATCTTAGACTCAGTATAGGGGTTATTTAAATTTCAATTGAAACATCATGATCATGAAAAAAAATATATTTAATATTTTAAATATCGTCGCATTGAGGCTTCCTGAGCCATTGCTTCGAGCACCAACTCAGCACTCAGATCTAGAAATATTTAAAGATATATTCTAAAATATTATTTTTCAAAACTTTTTACATTACATTTTCCCCAACATAGGGACTTTTATCCATAAAAAGAAAAAGTCTATGCACATGGGACGTAACTGATCTCCCCAGTAGAGTCTCATGCCATTGAGATCACCAAGGGTTCTTTTGCATCTAATGAGTGCACACATAGAGTATCCAAAAAAAATCAAACCACTCCCATGTCCATATTATTCTAAGGAAACACTATGCAAAAAAATAGGAAAATTTCTCCTTAGCTAAGATAAGTGGAAATGCACAATGCACTATGGTCTATCTATAATCATGGGGTCTAGCGATACACCGCCTCACTACCCTAATGTAAATACAAAAGCAACCGCACAGTTCACATACACCCCTAGATGGATAGAAAAATAGCCTATTTAATTTTTTGTGTTCAAGGATGACACTGATCACAAGAGGGTATTCATGAATGAAATTGGTCTGGCTAATAGTAAACACTGGGTCTTAGCTTTCCCTTCTTCCACAAAATACTTATTGTAACATAACTCACCCAAACTGAAAAAATGCCACACCCACTGGTGGAATCCCAAGTGATTATGGATTATAGGTTACCAATTCACATTGTGGAAATTTCATAGGGTTTAACTCTTCCACTACAGAATGATTCTATGAAATGATATCCCTCTCCTGGGGTCGCCAACCTAAATGGGTAGAGCAGGGAAACTATACTAGAAAGGCCATGAACTACTCCCACACTTCATCACATAACCTATCCATGTATAATAATGTCTAAATAACTATTCCCCACACCTTGATACTATCTTCTTTGGGATGAACTAACTCACCTGCCCATTTTAGGATGCATCACAAAAACACGTCTTGATGGGGAAAGCGCCCCTCTTTCTCATTAGTCCAATACTATGTCACATTGTTCCACATCTTCCTCGAGTGTGTCGCATACATTATTGACTCTAAATGAACTATGTTAACAAATAAAATAATGGGCTACCCAAATATACACCAGTTCTTACTGGGTCGTCTTTTACAACTACCAAAATGGGGTTCTAACAACCACCCACGTCACCCTAGTTACACCTCCAGAAATAAGAAATAAGAAAAAATGTTACCTCACTAAAATGTCTAAAAATTAATATCATATAAAGTAGAATGTACATTTATAATACCTATATTAAACCTTGGAGATTTTGGTTCAATGGCTTCTGCAGCTTGTAGATGTCCTCTCCCACTCCATCCAGCTCGCTGAGCCTGGCGCAGAACACCACGGAGTGGGGGTGGAAACACCTCAAACTTCCTACCACCTCATGCCAGTCTTCATACTCCTTTGCATCATCCTCAACCTTGAAAGACTCCATTCTCAAAAAATAATCTCTTCCATGTAGGAACTTTAGTCATCTACCTATTAGCTGCATGGTGGGTTGGAAGATTCCTACTGAGATTTCCCCACCAATCATAAGTGTAACACCACCTCTCTTGTAGTTGACCCGATCCTTATTTATGATCCTTTGTTATAGTCAAATGTTCGGGATTCTGGGAATCTGTATGCCTCATGTGTTTTGATCCTCTAATTTTTCATCTTCTAACTCTGGAGGATGCCTCGTCTTCATGACCACTGATGTGGGTCACACCCTCGTGTTTCTCCGGAAGGAAACTCTCCACCACGAAAGATCACTCCAGCACACTATAATTGGAGGAAATACACTACAGAATCATAGACGCCCAGATCTTTAAACCCAGACCCTTGACAATGTTCTATGCTTTGAAAATTGGATCCCTAACCATATCCATGTAGTACTGGGAAAATTCTATAAACCTCGCTAAAAACTCTTCCACTCACACGCTACCCTGCCGAAGTTTTAGAAGAACCTAGACACACACTGATCTCAATGTGGATGGGTAAAACTCTTCCTTGAAGAGTCAGTCGAACTCCACTCGAGTGATCTCTCCGTGTCATGATACTATATCACCAAACTCCACCATCTCCTAGATGAACCCTATAGAAGGCTCGCCACTAGGACAGCCATATGATCGGGAGATGTCCTCACAAAGCATAAACATCATATGTCTACCTCAAGACAATAATATTCTACCTATGAGTCTTAATCACCCCAATAACTCTGATTTTGTTGCCTCTAGAACTCATGTATCACACTCATCATGTGTTCATCCTCAACATGAATTGTAATTAGTACATGATTCTCTAGAGGTGGTGGCACTATCAACGGACCACTTGAATGTTACACCTCTAAATCCGTTCCCTACACTAAAGCGACAACACAATGCAGATTTACATTACAATCACACCATGTAATAACATCTATATTTCAACATGTTAGAATACATAAAAAGAATCAAGACGTACCATGGTAAAACAGTATATCAAGGGATTTGAGTCAAGAAGGACAAGAAAACATGAAAATCCAGTCATATATGATGCATCTACCTATTATTTCCCAACGACCAGTGTCCTAATATACCAAGTTGAGAAGAAGGTTATCGGAGTCCTGGTGAATGGATATGAAATCCTCTATACCAATATTAAAATCTATGGACTAATATTATAACTTCAAACATCCTAACACTATCACTATTCAACCCAAACCAAACTCATGATACTATGGGCCCAAAGTAAAACCTATTGTTGGTGTCGCTTTGTCATGACCTGATCTGAAAATGCCCGGGCTAAAACTCCCCACGGCCACCTCTAATAGGCTAGAGATGCTGACTCAAATTGATTAGACATATCACTAACATGGTAAGCATGGACTATGTACTTATACACACACACGCACACACACACACACATATCTCCAAGCATAAAAAATGTTTAAATGTAAAAACCACATAATTATCGATGCATGAATACATCTATATCCCATAACCAAATTAAAAAAGAAGTAATGAAAGAAAAACAAGGTTAAACAAATTCCAATCAAAGAAACCTATAAAAGTGTCCAACCTACTCAAAAGGTGGTGATTGTTGTTAACTGAAACTTATGGAGATCTCCTTGGCCAAAATATGATAAACACCTCGGTCTATCTATTGCACTATGCTCTGCTTACCTCGGGTCCTCTGTAGACTCTATAAAAGGGTTGTTTCATGCACAATACACAAAACATGTTCGGGCAAAGCCCATGCAGGGGTGAGTGAAAACATACTTAGTAGGTTCCCAAAGACCCCCAAAATAAAAAAGTGAAACTTAAAGGCAACAATATACTCAACCTAGCCAGAGGGAACCCCAATCAGGAGAGAAACTTCATCTCAAACCATCCTCATCTGTATATGACAATTCATCTTGTTCTACTAGCAGTGTTAACATCAACCTTTGAAAACACCATAAGAACTCCCAGAAATCACCCATATATACTCATCTCAATCTCTAAGTCTCATGAGGTTCCAACCCCGTAGATAGCAACATGATTCTATTTGTAGACTCTAACCGTAACATGAAACTAGTAGGACATAATCAATGAGATCAGCCATCTTATATGGCACCCATTAAAGAGATGCACTCCATCGAAAATAACTCTACCATTTCTAATGGTATTTCTGAGAGAATGTTCTCCATCGGTAACATCTTTCTAAGTCCAATTCTAGTTCCCAACACCATAGGTCATGTCATTGTTATGTAGACCCCAATTAAAGCTAAAGAAACCTAAGATTAGATGTTCCCCCATCACCAATACAAATAGTTGAAGAACAATTGCACCAAACTATTCATTGTGGTCATCCTCTCTGTTAAGATAGAATGGAAGGACATGCACCTCTCCACTTCCCCATAATTGAGGTAGTGCTACTCCTAACTAATGTGTGAAACCTCTATGACTTCAGTATGGAGTGTATTTCACCTCACTTCATTAAGGGAGAACTAACTCCTAACTAGGTATCATTTATATCAAGTGTATGGGGCCACTACTCATAACTATATCCCACAACCGATGGAGCTCCAACTTCAATAGAGGACCCACTCCCCACTGATACTCAGAGATGGGGGGGTAATATTATGTATGTCAGGACCTGCACCATAAATTGATAGGGGAGTAGCACTTAGAGAATAGTGGATTGACAACCTGATATGAAAGGGTAGTACCACTACTTATTTTGAAGACCTACACCCTAACACGGTAGGGGAGTAAAACTCAATGGATAAAGGACCCACACCCTGGTCGAACAGGGGAGTACCGACTCTATCTACTTCTTCACTATGGGTGACCCACACCCTAATATGATAGGGGAGTACTGGCCCCATGCTAGAGGAATCTCTCCCTTGAATTGTAGGGCAGTATTGACTCTGCTATAACAATAGGTATGGAGGAATCACGCCCTAGAATGATAGGGGAGTACCAACTCCTAGGATAAAGTACCTGCACCCTAGCATGGTAGTGGAGTACCTATGTTATCTATACATCTTATATGGAGGACTTGTGCCTTGGTCATGTAGGGGAGTGATGACTCCATAGATAGAGTAGAAACACCATGATCTAATATGATATTATGTATTATATCATCCAATGAGTATGGATGGCCTACACCCTGACATGGCAACGGAGAACCTTCCATCATCATGAACATCATGGGAAAACTCACACCCTAATCCATCAGGGGAGTAATGCCCCCCGATGTAACTACCCAAATTAAATAAAATTTTGCACACAATTTGAGAAGTCTTGTATCTACCTATGTAGGGAGATGAGGGAAAACTAGGCCCTAAAGGAACAGGGGAGTACCAATCCCAATGTATGTCTTCACGAACCACACCAATCTCCAAAGTCGGCTTAGTATAGCCTCACAAGTGTCTTTCTTGATTTTTGACACCCCATAGCTTTTAAGCCATAAAATAGTCCATCATCATGTTTTATGTGGAAAACCACTCAATATTGTCTATTAACAACCATAAATCCAAATTTTGGAGAAGAAGATATGAAAGACGGAAAATATCAGTAGAATCTCCAATGAGTACACAGCATGCAGCGGGGCACACATGACGTGTGATCCCACCTAAGCGTCTGGCTGTGTATCCTTTCTACATGGTTTTACAACGAATGTAGGGGTACAAGGTGTGTTAATAAAGTACCCATAATGTCCCTCTTCACTCTCCCCTGGTCGTGTTCCACTTATACACAAACCGGCCAACCAATACCCTTACACGTTGTGTATCCCATACTACACAGCTTGTTCATGATAAAAGGTCACCATCCAATGTGGTTTTCCCATTTCCATGTACTATACCACATGTCCATGTACCTTGGTAATTGGTTAGTGGAAAACCATGTAGTTTCACATTGCTCACCCAAGCCATATCCTTTGGTCACACAGTTTGGGGCACTACATGACGTGTAACCCCAGTACATGGTGTGTAGTCCCTAATGTTCATCTTCTCCATATTGGAAGAGCTACATAGAATTTTTCACCAAACTACACACCATGTATATGGTTATTCCGGTTAGGAATCACCTCTAAAAACTATATATTTTCTCTGTTTTACCCTGAATCCATCATATCTACCGATAAGGGATCTATAGCAATTGTATTTGGGCCATAGAACCTTAAAACAATGCATAAACAAGGGGATAAAGAACAAAACTCAAATCCTACTATCTAGTCGGTCAAACTTAAGAGAATTGGATGAAGAATGATGCCAAAATTCTTCCACTCTTTGATATGATGGTGATCTGCATCAGAAATTAAGATCGATGGCACCTTTCTTCATTGATTTGGTCGTGGTTTCATTCATCGACAAATGTGAGAAGAGGAGAGGGGAGAAGGATTTACTCTTCCTTTGGGTTTCATGCACTATAACATTAGGTAGGAGAGTTTTAGGTTATATTTTTAATTAAATTTTAATTTAATTGATTTAATCTACCTCATAACGCCTCATCACAAAAATGCCCTTGTTCGAAACTCCTGGAGAGAACGACCCTAGGTTGTGCCTAGGGTAGACACTGCATTCCAGAATCAATAACAGTCTCTAAAATCGGATCTGATACTCTGTATGTGATTTATTTATGTTTCAAGGAAAAATTCATGTGTGTGAAAAAAATATATTTAATATTTTAAATATCACTGCGTTGAGTCTCTCAGGGTCCTCGCTTCCCATACCGACTAAGTCTCTGGCTCCCGAAATATTATTTGAAATATTCCAAAGTCGTATGGGTCAAAACCTGATTCATTACAATATATTGACTAATAATATTTATATTGATTATTTCATTTTCAAATAATTTAGTTAATTTCAATGTACCAAATATTTACATATGATTACGAGTGAATTTTATAGGAGTATTGTCGGTGAATTATAATGCCTTTTATATAAAAATAATTTTTAAATAGATGATGAAATTTTTCTTAATTAGTATAAGTATGTCTAAGCAGTTGGTAAATATAATTGGTCTTGATTCAAATAAATATTTAAATAACCCTATGAGTGCTTCTGTTATATTAGATGTTTATGCTTCTAGTAAATTAGTTTATATTAAGGTTTTTATAGGAATAATTTTTAATGTTATATTATTTTTAACTAAAATTTGACCATATCTTATGTTTAGTGTTTCCATGGGTTCTAAATTTTAAACTAACTCTAAGGAAGTGTCCTAAAATGTGTTAAAATGATTATCATGTACGTTAATGATGTAGTAATTCATTGTTTAATTTTTTTTAAAATAATTCTTCAGATTTAAAAGGTTATTGGAATTATTATTTAGGAAGATACATTATTGATATAAAATTTCCTTTTTGTGTGTAAATTTTTTCCCAATAAAATATTTTTTTCTTAGGGTTAAAATAAATAGTTATAAGTTAACTAATATATGGTTAAAGTAGAATATATTATTTCTAGTAGCTATTGTAATAAATTTAAGTTGATATGATAGGCGTTTCTTAATATTGATATTCATTTTAAAAGAATACTGATTCATTTTTATAATTCTTATTCTATTTCTATGTATATAATCCCATTAAATCATTATAAAATAAATTTATTGATTTAAGATATTATTTAATTAAAGATCTTGTAAAAATGATATATCTATTTGGAATATAAATATATTGATGATCAGTTTGAATATATTTTTACAAAAAATTTGGTTGTAGTTATGTTTGAGATCATTTATTACGTACATGAAATAATGGATGATTAAATTTGGGACATTCCATGTTTAGAGGAGTATAAATATAATTATATTTACTAACATTATTTATATCAATTTTTGTGGCTCCTTTGTATCTTTTTATTATTTTTTTAAATTATGAATTAAAAATATTTCAAAGTTAATTGGTATATTTTTTCAAATCAAACAATATAAAATTTTAGGGAAGTTTCCATTATTTTAATATTTCTATATTTTCCATATATTAGAATTTTTTTAATATCCATTAATATTCTATAATTATATCAATTTTTTAGTATGTATTAACATATAGTATTTTTTTGAATCTCAGTTTCAGTATAATAATTATTTAATCTTTTTTCATTATTATGTAAAGGTAGAGAATTATTTTTATATTGGAGGAATTATTTTATTTTTTAAAACTAGTTTATTTTTGTTTTTATCATTTTCTTATTATTACAATACTAGGAATTTTTTTATTATGTTTTAAGATAATTTGTTTTTAAATTATCAAAAAGGGAGAGGTTATTTGAGTAGTTCCATGCCCTCTTACCTTTTTTTATAATTAAAGATATATTAATTTTTTTATTATACAAGTTTAATTTTGTTTTTTAGAATGATTTTGGTTTTGATAGATTTTAATTTCATATTTAATTTGATAAAAATTACCAATTTTTTATGTTAAATTTTTTACTATGTGAAATATCATACATATCGTGATTTAGGACAATGGATTGGGTCTTTCTTTTTAGAGAGTTAGTCTTACAAAATAATGATTGTAATTATTATGAAATCTTTAACAACTCTTATGTCCTTAAAATATACATTAGTTTTTTTACTCTAATAATTCATGTTTTTGGAAGGTATTATGAATCTTATAAAATAAATTTTACACTTATATTTTTAAAATTACTCTTCTATTTTTAATATTTATTATTATTATTTAAATATTAACTCTTATGAAATGTATATATTATGAAATTTCACTAACTGGTTGATAGAAATTTGGTAGTAACTCTTATGTTTTGGTGGAAATGACTCTTATTCTCGATACATGATATTAAAATATCATTATTGTAACAAGACATGTTTTGAGACAAGTTATAATTACAAAGATATTTGATTTTATGTGTTTACTAGATGGGTTGATATTTGAACCAAAATTTGGAATGAAATTATGAGAGTTGAAACACTTAAATATGTCATTTATAGGCATAGTTAAAATCATTATGGGTCCCTCGGCTATCTTGTTGAGTTTTTGGAGCACCAAGCTTCGAAATATCATGTTTGGGTGCTCTGAAAATTGTGCATGATTTGTCTTAAACCATGTGTCACCAAATAGAAAATCATGTGCCTTATAGAGGTGAGAATATGTGAATCGCATGTCATGCACATGGTTTACACAAACCATGTTTATATCTTGTATTTTTAGGGCAACTTAGGAAGTACCTAATCATTATTCATCACACGGTTAGTTCATGGTTATAGTAATAATGTAGGTGATTCATGTGAGGTGGGTTTCCTTGGATGTGGTTGATGCACAATGGGAACATGTTTTTCCAAACTATGTGGTCAAACCATACAATCCATTTTTGAGGTGTAAATTACAAAACTTCCCTTAATGATTTTATTTTTTCTTTTCCTTTCTTTTTCCACCTTCTTCTCCAGTGTGGGCCTCTTTCTTGCATTTAATGGGTATCTCCAAATCCTACTATAAGATTTCCTGGATCTCCCCTATCCAAATTCCAAATATAACTATATTAGTCTCTATGGATTCTCATTATTAATCTCTAGAGTCATTTTAAATCATTATTCATTTAGTTTCCTCTCGACCAAGTTATCGAGGTGCAAGATCATTTTCCCTATTTTTAGGGTAGATGTTTGTTTCTAAAATTTCATAAAAAAAAAGGTTGAATAAAACATTTATATTGGATGAGTGTAACATCTTAAGAATTAGGTATGTGGTATATGGATTTTTCTTAATGTTTTTCATTGTTTAATAAATAGTATCATTGCACCCCATGCTGGCCATTGGCGTGCGATGTCATAAAATCAGTTCCCATATATTAAATTGACATATGAACCCTGTATTAATCATTTTGTGTATTGTTTAGTGATTTTAGGTTTTCAATCATGATCGTGGACACCTTGTGTGTGAGTCGACTTATATTTACCTTTTTGTTATTAAATAAATAAAATCCAAGAATTACATCTAAGCATTCAACTTGGATTAATAATGAAATTTCACTTTTTATATGTTTGAAAAATTGATGATGGAACCTTATAAGATATATGTTGACCCATATATATTCATTCATTTTAAGTTGATAATTTTCATTAAGTTTTTCTTTTGATGAAATAAGTTGTGCCTTTGAATGTTTTGTTTAATTATTATTAAATTAATTGTTTCTAAACAATGCCCACTTTTTATAATAAAACCCCTAGAATGAGGTGCACTGTCTTCAAATTTGAAAAGTGATGATTATTAATTTATAATGTGATTGGATGTATTGATTTGGTAATTCTTGTATAATTGAAGCTTTAAAATGTAATGTTCTTCTATTTATTTAATTTTATGCCACAACCATTGTGCCTTCAAGGTGTGTGTCCTATTACAAAATTGAATGGACAGGCTGCTCCTATCCAAATGGCTAATGGACTAAGATCATCCAAAGGGCTTAGAAAACATTATATATGGGATTACTCATGTAAGTAAATGACCAATTGACCATAGTTCCTTATGAGTTCCTTCTTGACACTTCAAATTGAATTTCCATGGTTTCAAAGACTCAATGTCATATTACATTGAATAGTTTATTCATGGTGTCTTGTTTTCTTTAAGTAAATTGTTTGATATAAATAAAATTGATTGTTCATGATTGTTTTCCTTCCTTATATGAATATAAATTTTGATGTTAATTATAACGGTTGGAAATTCTATTAAATTCATTTCATTATTACTACATTCTATAATTAAAATGTGATGCCCTTATTATTAATTGGGATTAACTGATGAAAAGAATGAGAGATAATTTCTTGTAGATTATATCAATGTGATAATATGATTAAACTGTAAATATGTTGTGTAGTGATGGTAACTGATCTAATGATCATGGAAGAAAATCATGATCCATTACATTGGGTGTTTATTCATGGCATCTCACACCAATGACACTATGTAAGACATTGGGCTGAGGTTCCACACTCCCTGTTTTGAGTGTTGAAATAATGGCTCACTCAATATCTTGAGTTTCATTCAAAATTCCTCACAATCTATTGGGAAATAGGTCGTGTACCCTATTGTTTGATATCATAGGCTCATTTATACTAGTTATATATGACTGAGTTACCCCTAGGCCAACCAGCAACAGGTAATCCAGGTATATATCCACTTACGTCCATATGTAAATAGTTCATATAGGTGGATGTGATATATAACAAAACTATATATATAATTATTAATATATATATATATATATAGTTACAGGTCATAAATATCTTTTTGGATATCATCTAAGGTTGTTAGAGTAAACTAGGTGTCCTTTTAGAACTTGATCCGATTGGTTTTTATTTATTTCTTTATTAAGTTCTACTTATTGTTATTTTATTCTTACCCACACACTACTTTACTTTTTATTCATGAACTGGATTCAATCATAGACACCATGGGTGGTAACTAACTATGATTTATCTCTCAAACCTAGATCAGGCCTCCAATGCACTGGGGTACCTAAGTAGACCTATGTTCGTAGGACCATAGACTCTTTTGTTATGTTGTGTTTCATGTATGCCTATACCTGGTAGTTAGGAGTATAGGACCAAGATGGGGCTCGAGTTGCTTATGAAGATTACCCTTGGGGGACTTTCTATATTTTCATTATTTTTTTATTGTATTGTTTCTTCGTGCATGTTCTATGTCTACTACTTTTTGATATGTATCATCATTAAGACATGAATTTATATTTGGTATATTGGAATTGGAATTTTTTTTATTCAGTTTATATTATTTTTCTACTACTATGTCTTACGTTTATTATTTCTTTCACTTTTTCTATTATTTATTATCTGATACACTTATATTCTACTCTCATTATGAGGGTATTGTCTGCCCATTATCACCACCATACACCCTCGTCGCTAGTTTTCAGCCTCTGGTTTATGGGGAGGTGTGCTTTATTCCATGTGACACACCATTCTAGATACCATACTAGATTTAAATTGATTCAAGATGTTACAATGTGGTATCAAAGCTATTTATTTTCCTTTTTCTTACTATTATGGGGTGGTATAATGGAGACTAGGAATGTGCTGTCACTTGGTAAATAATTGTGCCTATGATTGATCACTGCATCCATGGGGAAAAGTAAAAGTTTCTAGGGGTAGGATTTCTATTCATCTCGTTTTTTATTATATTTTATATGATTTAACCTTCAAGGAATGGTTAACATTCCATTTCTTTTTTATTTATGGGATTTATGTTATTATCCTCTAATCCTTGTATGGAATAGATAAATCATTTCATACATCATTATAGGGATATAAAAGATTCATGAGACATTTTTATGCAATTAAATGTGGTTTTATTTGAATATTTATTGCATGGTATGATTGTGTGCCTTAAATGTTATGTTATGATTTTTTCTTTATATTTTATATTTATATAACATGCTTAGGTGGTTATCTGCAATGGTCCCTATTTATCTACCATGTCACTCTGTATTTATTTCTCCTCATAATATGCATTGTTTTTATATTATTATGTAAAAGGTTTCATGGGATGAATTTATTGGTAGTGATTAAATGAGAACCATTGTATAGTTGTAAGGTGTATGTGTGCCATATAATTGGGAAAATGTAACATGTATACTCAGACTATCTATGAGCATTATATATATTTAGATACCTCTCTTAAAATGTAATGTCTTATGAAGTTAAAAATGTAAAGTGAAATTGCATTTGATTAATGGGAGGAAAATGCCGATCTATAAAGTGTATGGGTGATTTAGGGATTTTAATATGGTCTCTGGTAAATTTGAGAAATTGTATATGACCATCTTATATTTTAAATGGTTATAATATAGAATATGTTTTATTTTAGTCTGTAATAAATTGTTTCCCTCTATAAAGGCTTGTGACTTTATCATGTGGGCATGGATACCATGTGATTATCATTATAAATGCACAACTAGACCCAAGTAGATCAGTTAGGGAATGTTTCTTATGATATAACCATCTATCGTTGTTTTGAAACATTAATAATTAATCAAAATCAATTGGGTTGAATTCTAATGAACCCGGGTTGGCTTAACAGGACCCCCATAGGTCACCTTTTTAGTTACTATTTGGTATAATTAAAATTAATTAATATGATAAATTACCTAATTTATCATAGCATTTCAATAAATTTTACTGATTAAATAAAGGTGTTTAATAATACTTTCATTTTTTTCTTGGTGTTTTATTTTAAATCTTTCAATTGTGTCCATATTGGATGTGAATCAATGTAATGGAATAAAAATCCTTCCTTAGGTGGTGTCCTTCATTTAAACCCTTCTGTAAGGGTAGTTTAATCTTATAATTGTGTTTCCTTGGAAATAAAATCATATTTTTTTTCCATAGGCCTTTTATTTTTTAAAAATGCATTAAATTATAGGCATAGGCCCAGTGATTTTTTTTTATATTACCTATTGACGGCTTCGATTCTTTTTCTCTTTAATATGGATATACTATGGTAGGTATCACCCTTATAGTTTAAATTCCTTGTTTTTTGTATGTTTTCTAACATTATGTGTTTTTTGGGAGTCATTATTCCTAGTAGGACACTTAGATTCAAAATGACAAATTTTGGATGGGTGGTCATGGTAACCTTGACTTATTTATGGACATGGTCATCGATTAATGCATAGTTTCATAGGTTTATACATGATAGGGGAATGGTCAGCTACTTCATAGGTCTAGTGACCCTTTCCTCTTTCCTTGGGTGACTTGGGAGGTTGTCAGACATTTTTACAGACATTTGGGACAATACAACTTGAGCCAATTTTTATTCATGGGTCATATGATACATGATTTCATATAGTGGAAAGCCAATAGAAAGTGTCAAGGATGTGAAATCATACTTCAATGATTTTTAGGAAATAAGAATTGATATATGTGGTACCCATAATTTTCCTTGATCTTATAAAGATCTGGTTATGTTTGGTGGAATCATTGAGCATTGAACTGTTGAGTACATTCCCAGGTCGTCTCTATAGTTGATTGACATGGTCGTTAATGGAATGATGTTTTTCGCAATGCTCTGGATGACATTTTAATGTGGATCGAGTGTTTTTACATGTTTATCAGGTTAGTTTTTTCCTTATTCCAAATTTTATGAAGTATGTGATCGTGACTCAGAGGAGTGACACACAAAAAAATATTTTGAATCTGATCTAGTGAACTTATTTTAACACCCTAAGGTTTTGAAAATAAATATTGAATGCTTTTTATAATCTATCCATTAAACACAACTTTTCCTATAATGTGCTTTAAATTTCAAAAAACTATCATCTAGAGTTGTGACAAGTAATTCATTTGAAGTCTGATAGAACAAACATGATTTATGGTGAATAGTAACATGACCTTATGAATTGAAATATTAATAGTAATATGGCCCTAATGAATTGTAAATAATGATATTATTTTATTTTCGTAAGGTAAAAGGATAATGAGATCTTAATTAATTTTTCAATGTGATATAAAACTAATTATAACTTAAAATTGTAATATTATCAAATTACCAATGATTTTATTTAAAAATTAAAATAATAATATTTAGAAAATTATTTTTGAAAAATGGAGTTCATTTTTTAATTATACATGTCCAAAAATGGTAAGGGTGGTTTTTTGGGATTTTTATAAAAAACTTGAATATTTCATGAATAGTAAAAAATACAGTTTTGAGTTTTCAGTAGTTTAATGACATCATAATGACATAATAAAATCTGGTAGAATTTTGTACAATAAAATATGACATGAGGTGTCCCACTTGGCTAAAACCATGGCCCAATACTATGGGAAATCCCATTTTATGGCAAAAACCACTAATAAAGTGTCCCTTTGAAATTATTCAAAAACTCTCTCTCTCTTTTACTAAAAATACCCACTCATCCATTCGGTTTATTTCATTCCAAATCTCTTATCCTCTAATATCTGGTTGTTTTACCTCCCTATAAGTCCTCCCATTATGTTCTTAAGCCACCAATGTCCCAACCTTCATGTTCTAGGAGTTACTCTACGAGGTAAGGGAACCATTCACCCTCTTCATTTCATCAACACTTCTTTTTTGTTATCTCTTTGAATCTCCACTCGCATATATTAGGGTTTCATGTTCTTTATTCCTCATACTGTAATTTTTATTTTCATATGTTGAGACACCCTTTTTCTTATCAATTCATTTTATTAAATTTTAAGCGACGTCGTTAGGCTGCCGAATTTTCATAAGGGATCCCTCAATTTTCATTTATATTCAAGTTCATTTATTCTTTTCTCCTAACCTCCTCTATCTAAATGACCATGATAACTCTATTATGATCTATATATTGTAATTATTTCATGTAAATAGAATAACCATCATTAATATTCTAACTCCCACCCTTTTATTTTTATAAACGAAATCAATGTCCAGTAGGATCCAATTCATAGCCTTTGTACACGATGAAGTTTCATTCTTACATTTCTCATTCTTAAATGGTCATGAAACCATTTATATGGTTGAACTAGAATATAATATATGTATTATAACTAAATTAATATTCTATAACCAATATATGTACATATTATTAAATCATGAGACCAAACTAGTTCTTAATAATCAAAATACTGCCTAAATAATCTAAGTGAATATCATTAATGATTCGTACATTATCCATGAATCCAAATGATAAAAATGACAATTAACACTTATCTATGTTCATAAATTATATCTAATTTAAATTCTGGATATTTAGGTCAATTCCACATGAACTCTATTACTTAAAAAAAAGAGCCGATTATGAAAATCATGAAAACGAACACTCTGGAACGACAGAATTCGATATTATAAATTATCAATAAGAACATAAATGAACTAAACAGAATTATGATAAACTAAATAAATGTATAATATATTATTAATTAAGTTATTAATAAGTCTATTTTTGTATTCTAGGACCTTAAGTTCAAGAGGAGAACACATTCAGACATACGGTAAGTTTTTTTTCACCCGAACATCCATTTGCATTCGGGTTATTTTCATTTTCTAATTTCCTCAATGAAATTTTTATGTATTTTTATATACACATCATAAAAACTGTGTGAGTGTTCTATATATGTACACCAAACAGGATCATTCCTTATTTTAGGGATAGTTACCTGTTTTAAAAGGATCATTCAAAATTGATTCTAAAATACAAGCTCAATTCAAGAGAATATCTCAATTTCTTACCTATATTCAAGTGCAATATCTAATCTATTTTTGGAAACCATTATATATTTTTAAAATAAAATATTTTACTAAGAAAATAATATCTTACTTAACTTCGGATTTTATACAATTATTTTTCAAAAATAACTCTTTTTTTCACAGTGAAAGAGGATTTATTTCAAGAATTACTCGAAGATTTTAAAAGAGTATCTTCATTTATATCAACAATTTTGTTGATTATTATGTATTATTGTGATTAATATTTCTTGGAATTATCTTCCATATATAATTTAATGGTTTATTATTATTTTGTTTGTGGATGTTCTATCATAAACCATTCACCAATTTACTCTGAATGGTTAGTGTTTATGCTTAATGTTCGAGGAAAGTTATTTACATTTCATATATTAGTTTAAATGTGAATGTATATGTTGTTTATCTCTGTCCATATAAATAATGCATTGTACATACTAAGTTTCGGTTTGGACCCACTATAGCCCCTAGGTGCATTGGTCAGTCTCATGGGACAAAATACTATCTTGGCACAAGTCTTAACAAAATAATTATTTATGGTCTTGGCACGAGGCATTGAGGGTATGGTTATGTTGTCCTGAATTATGCATTACCTCATTATAAAAATAGTATTGATGGTTAATGTGGTTATTCAACTAGTAGAATACCCCTGACTATGTTATATTATGGCAATATTTACTCTACTCTTATTCATGCCATAGTGTGATCAATTTTATTATTTGTTAAAGGCATATGTTTTTAGTTATTCAACATGCCTAATGTTTATTTAATGATATCATTTGCATTATTTCTTACTCTTACTGATTTTTTGAGCTCCCCCCTTTACTATGTTTTATTTTCTTATGACATTAAGAAGTTTCTTATGAATGATATTCTGAAATAACCTAGGAGTTATGGATGTTGTCTAAGGAGTTTCTATGTTTTATTTTCATTTCAAGTTGTAAAGTTGAAATTTTATAGGAATCTTGTTTCCAATAATACTAAACTACTTGGCCCTTTGGGATTCTTATTCCTTGTTTTATGCCAATATAATCAAATAAGGCACTGGATCTGAGCAACTAGGGTCGGGTCCGTATAGTTGGTATCAGAGGAAGTTTTGTAGAAAACATGGAAACTTGATTTAGAAAATGTTGATTAAGGAAGATTACCTAAGATAATATTTCAGGATTAACATACAAGAACGTCTTGGTGTTTTTGTAAGTAATAGATTATGTGGGTAATTCATGAAATACATCCTTTTATGGATACGAACAGGTAGAGAGGGCTCTGGAACATATGTACCTAGGAGTGAAAGCTCCGACAAGGAGTTGTGGGATTGACCTAGGGTGTCTTGTTACACTCCAATAGGCCTTACTGCCCTATGGGTTACGACACCCCCAGGGGATATGCTTAAGATAATTCACATTTTCATTACTATCTAATATGAAAGATTTAAATGTAATTTTTTCCTCATAGAAACCATATTTGTGATTATAGGATTATCCATGTGTATGATTTCAATTTATACTAGGTTAAAATTATATATTATGATTCATAACCTAATATAGTGTATTAAATTATCTAGAAATGGCTCCTAGTTGAAAGAATGGAAATTGAACGAACGCACGTGTCCCCTTTAGGGATTTCCCTCCAATGTAAGATAATGATGTTGGATCTGATGTTGTGAATGGTTCTGAGAAACTTATATCTATACTGGGAAAACATAATCAGGTTATGAACAATAACCTTACCCGCATAGAGCATCCGGATCCACCACGTGGTGGAGCTATGTAAGACCACTTTATGTGACAACAACCTCCATCATTCAATGGGACTACAAACCCATTTTTTGCAGAACAGTGGATAATTTCCCTAGAGTAGATATTTCTCACATTGTAATGTAACTAAAGAGAGAAGTTCATCATGGCAGTTTATCATCTATCTAGAGATGAGGATCAGTGGTGGTCATTAATCCAAAACACAAAGGAGTGGGTGGAAATAGAAGAGATGGAACGGAGGGATTTTAAGGAAATATTCTTAGATAAATACTTTCATCATGAATAGCGGGCAAATATGGAAAAGTAGTTTCTGAATTTGAAGTAAGAGGAGGATGAAAATGTTTGCAAGTATGAAGAAAACTTTACAAGGCTATCAAGGCATGTTGTGGACTACATATGTAATACAAGGAGAAAAATCTATTTATTCTTTGATGGTTTGAAACCATTCCTTCAAAGGGCTCTATTCTCCCAGAATTTCTCATCATATGAAGATATAGTCTCAAGTTCTATCAAGACAGAAAATGAATTCTCTAATTCATATGACTTTAAGGGAAAGCAAGAGACGAAGAGTGTTATTGTAAACTCTAAGAAAGGAAATAAAAAATTGGAACAATGGAAGAGTTGAATTTACATCATATAGTAATTGTGGGAAGAAACTCCATGGAACTTCCCTAAAGGGAATGGGAGTCTATTACAGGTGCAGAGAAAAAAGGCCACCTATCTCGGGATTGTAAGGGGAAGAAAAAAGCTACCAATGTTCTGTGCTACAATTTCAGGGATATGGTACATTATGCACATTAATTTCCTAAGATTCATAGAAATGTTTCTTAAAGAAGTCCAAGGGAGAAATCCCAAGATTAAGCGGTCATAACCGTAGAAGTATAAGTTCCTAATGAAGTGGTGGTAGGTACATTGATCGTTTCATCAAACTTAGCCAATGCTTTATTTGATTCTAAGTCATCGTATTCATTTATATCTTCCCATTTTTCAAAGAAAATTAGATATCTCCAATTTGATTTAATAAATGAGTTATCAGTCAAAACCCTTAGTGGATGTATCATTGCATCAATGGTGTTTCAGTAAGTCCCCCTCATGACACATAAATGTAATTTAGTTCCTGACCTTTTCATCATACTAATGACTAAATTTGATATAATTATCTTTATGAATTGGGTATAAAATTATGAAGTGAAGATCTATTGTATGAAGAAAGAAGTTACAATTTTTGATAACAGTGTGGAATCCCTTATCTATAGGGTAGAAATATCACTATTTTATTCCCATCTAGATCCACCACTGGTAGATCTACAAACATAAATTATTGGGGATGAAGGGAATGAAATAACTATAGGAGAGGAAAAGAAGGTTCAAATATACTATGTTCCTATTTTTCAAGAATATATTGATGTCTTTCTATAGAATTTACCTAGACATCCTCCAGAACTGGAAATTGAGTTTCCCATTGACTTAATTCATGGTTCAAGGCCCATATCAAAAACCCCTTATAGAATGGCCACTTTAGAGTTAGTGGAGATTAAGAAACAACTATAGTAATTGAGTGATAAAGGATTTATTCACCCTACCATTTCTCTATGGGGATCCCTTGTAATTGTTTTTAAAAATAAATATGGGTATATGAGGTTTTGTATTGATTACAGGTAAATCAATGCTATTACAATAAAGAATAAGTATCATCTTCCATGAATTGATGACTTATTTGATCAACATCAGGGAACCCAATATTATTTGAAGATTGACCATAGATATAGATATCATCAGTTGCTTTTGAGGAAGGAATAATTTCTAAAAACAACATTCTGATACAGGTACGGGCATTAAAAGTTTATAGTAATTCCTTTTGGACTAACTAATAAACCATCTTTTTTATGGATCCGATGAATAAATTTTTCAAGGAATATATTGATGACATTGTGGTGGGTTTTTGTGGATGATATCCTACTATAATCTAAAATCTATGAAGATCATGAATATCATTTGCGTGATATTTTAATGACTCTGAGAAAAAATGAATTATATGGGAATTTTAGGAAGTGTGATTTTTGGCTCCAATCAGTTTCCTTTCGGAGCCACATTGTCTCTAAGGATGTAATATCTGTAGATATTGTGATGAAAAAGGTTGTTCAAGAATGGACTACTCTAATGAACATACCTGAGGTATGTAGTTTTAATGGTTTGGCAGGTTATTATTTGCGTTTCATCTAGAACTTCACCTATTTAGCCAACCCAATGACCAAGCTCACACGAAAAAGGGTTAAGTTCATATAGACAAAATAATGTGAAATTTGTTTTGACGAATTGAAGAGGAGGTTAGTTAATGATCTGATCTTAACCCTACCATAAGGGAATGATGGGTTTGTTATCTATAGTGACTCATCAAAGAAAGGACTTTGTTGTGTCATTATATAGAATGATTGAGTGATTGCCTATGTATCTAGGAAGCTAAAAATTCATGAACAAAACTATCCAACTCATTATCTTGAGTTATTAGTGGTAATATTTTCTTTGAATATTTGGAGACATTACCTTTATGGTCAAAAATGTGAGATATATACTGATCATAAGAGTTTGAAATAAATATTCTCACAGAAAGAACTCAACATGTGATAAAGGGGATGGATTGACCAACTCAAAGACTTTTATTACACAATACACTCCCACCCGAGGAAGGAAAATAAGGTAGAAGATTGTTTGAGAAGAAGGGTCCATGGAATTATGAACAATATGAGAGTTGAAAGGAATCTTATGTTCATGGATATAGTAAAGATGGATATGGGAATTATCAAGGAAGGTAACACATAATTATTTTTTCAAATGGTTTCCAAAAATTCTTTACTAGAAAGGATAAAATGTTCTCAAGATGACAATGAGGAGTTTCAAAAGAAAATTGAAGCTATAAATGATGGGAAGTTGACTGAATTCGCATATGAAGGTAGAATTTTAAAATTTAGAAAGAGAATTTGTGTTCCTGCTATTCCTGAGCTAATGAGAGAAATATTGGATATTTATCATAGCTCTAATTTTTCTATAAAACTATGTAGAAAAAATATGTTTATAGATCTAAAGGAAAAAATTTTGTGGGAAAACCTGAAGAGGGATATTGCAAATTACATGTCGAGAAGTTTCATTTTTCAATAGGTGAAGGATGTAAGACAACGTCCTGGAGGAGTCATGCAACCCCTTCCTATTCCTATGTAGAATTGGGATGATATTATGATGGACTTTGTGATTGTGATACAAAATACTCCATGAAAGAATGATGTGATATGGTTCATTATTGATCATCTTACAAAATCAGCACATTTTCATACTATAAGAGATGATTTTACACTTGAAGATTTAGCCATAATTTATATTAATAAAGTTTTAAGACTTCATGGTGAACCTTCATCAGTTGTTTCCGATCGGTATCCCTATTTTACATCACGATTCTGGAAGAGTCATTAGAAGGCCCAAGATATTGATCTTCATTTGAGCACTACCTACCACCCACAAACTGATGGACAATCATAACGGACTATTCAAAATTTAGAAGACATGTTGAGGTCTTGTTCACTTAATTTTCAAGGCATGTGGGATTAGTATTTACCTCTCATAAAATTTTCCTATAACAATAGCATCCATTCATGTATTTAGATGGCACCATATGAAGCGTTGTATGGAAAGAGATGTCGTACACAAACTTTCTTGGATGACGTTGGGGAAATAAAGCTCATAGGCCTAGAACTTATTGAGGAAACAACATAAAAGGTGAAGATTATCCAACACCATGTAAAAAAAGATCAAACTAGGCTAAAGAGTTATGCTGATAACCAACGAAAGGACTTGTAATTTCAAGAAGGAGATCATGTTTTCTTAAAGGTATCTCCATGAAAGGGTATTATACGATTCGGTAAGAAGGGAAAATTAAGTCCCATGTACATCAGAACTTTTAAAATTTTGGACTAAATTGGAGCCATAGCTTACCATTTGGAAATGCCGCAAAGTCTCTCTAAAGATCACAATGTGTTCCATGTATCAATGTTAAGGAAATACTTGCCAGACCCAATACATGTACTCACCTATGAAGAAGTGGAACTTGATCCCAATATGTCTTATTATGAAGATCCTATCAAGATTCTTGATACCAGAGAACAAGTATTGAGAAATCGGAAAACTTGTCTGGTAAAGGTGGTTTGGAGGAACTATAAGATGGAGGAAGCAACATGAAAGTCTAAGGAGCATATGTTGAAGACATACCCGAATATTTTTATGTAACATTTTGTGAATTTTGAGGATGAAATTTTTTAAGGAGGGGAGAATGTAACACCCTAAGGTTTTGAAAATAAATATTGAATGCATTTTATAATCCATCCATTAAACACCAATTTTTGTATACTGTGTTTTGAATTTTGAAAAACTGTCATCTAGAGTTGTGACCAATAAGTCATTTGGAGTCTGATTGAATAAACTTGATTTTTGGTGAATAGTAACATACCACTATGAATAGTAATATGACCCTTATGAATATTAAATAATGATATTATTTTATTTTCTTAATGTAATAAGAAAATGAGATCCTAATTAATTTTTCAATGTGATATAAAACAAATTATACCTTAAAATTGTTAGTTTTCAAAATAAAAAATATTTTTAAAACAACTAAATTAATAATATTAGAAAAATATTTTTGAAAAATGGAGTTCATTTTTGAATTCTACATGTCAAAAAATGGTATGGTGAATTTTTGGGATTTTTCTAAAATACATGAATTTTCCATGAATAGTAAAAATACAATTTTGAGTTTTCGGTAGTTTAATGACATCATAATGACATAATAAAATGCTGGTAGACTTGTGTAAAAACATATATGACATTAGGTGGCCCAATTAGCTAATACCATTAGTAAATACCAGGGTCAAGCCCGTAGTTTGGAAACAACCACTAATAAGGTGTCCCTTTAAAATTATTAAAAAACTCCCTCTCTTTTTCTATAAATACTCACTCATCCATTTGGTTTATTTCATTCCAAACACATCATCCTCAAATATCTGGTGGTTTTACCTATAATTGAGTCATTCCAAGGTGTCATTAATCCCCTAGGGTTCCAACCTTCAAGTTCTAGGAGTTACTCTACAAGGTAAGAGAACCTTTCACCCTCCTCTTTTCGTCAACACTTCTTTTATGTTATCTCTTTGAGTTTCCATTACCATATATTGGGGTTTGATATTTTTTATTCCTTTTACTATAATTTTTATTTACATATGAGGATATACCCTTTTCTCGCATCAATTCATTTTATTAAATTTTAAGCGACGTCGTTGGGCTCCCAAATTTTCATAAGGGATTTCTCAATTTTCATTTATTTTCAAGTTCATTTATTTTATTTTTACCTCCTCACCTAATCAATAAAAATGACCATTATAACTCTTTTATCATCTGTATACTAGATTTATTTCTTTTTAATGGAATCACCATCATCAATATTCTTACTCCCACCCTTTTATTTTTATAAACAAAATCAATGTCCAGGAGGTTCCAATTTATAGCCTTTGTGGACAAAGAAATTCATTATTCAATTTATCAATCATTACTAGTCATGAAACCATTTAGATGGTTGAAAAATAATATAAAATATGTATTATAACAAAATTAATACTCAGTAACCAGTGTATGTACATATTATTAAATCATAAGACCAAACTAGTTCTTAATAATCAAAATATTGCTTAAATAATCAAAGTGAATATCATTAATAATTCATCCTTATTCCATGTAACCAAATGATAAAAACGACCATTAACACTTATGGATGTTCATAAATAATATTTAATTTCAATTCTGGATATTTACATCCATTCCACATGAAATCCATTACTTAAAAACTAGAGAATCGATTATGAAAATCAAGAAAACAAAAATCTGGAAAGATGAAATTCGATATAATAACTTTTCAATAAGGACATAAATGAACTAAACAGAATTATAATAAACTAAATATATTTATAATAATTTCTGAATTATGTTATTAATAATTATAATTTTATATTCCTAGACATTAATTTCAAAACGATAACACATTCGGACTTAAGGTAAGGGTTTTTCCACCCGAACATCCATTTTCATTCGGATTATTTTCATTGTCTAATTACCTCAATGAAATTATTATGTATTATTATATACTCATCATAAACTTCATGTTAGTTTTCTATATATGTACACAAACCTAAATCCTTCCTTATTTTAAGGATAGTTACATGTTTTAAAAGGATCTTTCCAAATTGTTTCTAAAATACAAGCCCGGTTCAAGGGAATATCAAAATTTCATACGAATTTTCTAGCGCAATCTATAATCTATTATTGGAAACCATTATATTTATAAAATCATTCATTTTAATAAGAAATAAATATCTTACTTCACTTTTGGTTTTATACAATGATTTTTCCAAAATAACTATTCTTTTCAACGTGAAGGAGTATTTATTTCAAGAATTACTCAAAGATTTTATAAGAGTATCTTCATCTATTTCAACACTCTTATTTATTATTATGTATTATTTAGATTAATATTTCATGGAATCATCTACCATATTTAAATTATTGGTTTATTATTATTTTGGATATGGATGTTCTATCTTTAAACCATTAACCAATTTACTATGAATGGTTAGTGTTTCTGCTTAATGCTCGTGGAAAGTTAATTACATTTCGTATATTAGTTTAAATATGAATGTATATATTGTTTATCCCTGTTAATATGAGGAATTAATTGTACATACTACGTTTTGGGTGGGGCCTTCTATAGATCCTCGGTTCATCGGTAGGTTTCATGAGACAAAATACGATCTTGGCACAAGGCCTTGACAAAATGATTATTTATGGTCTTGGCAGAAGGCCTTGAAGATATGGTTATGTTATCCCGCATTATGAATTCCCACATTATGGAAATATTATTAATGGTTCATATGGTTATTCAACTATTATAATACCCATTATTATGTTATATTATGGAAATATTTACTCAACTCTTATTCCTGCCATAATGTGATCAAATTTATTAATTGTTAAAGGCATGTGTTTTTAGTTATTCAACATGAATATTGTTTATGTTATGATATCTTCCAAAGTATTTCTTACACTTACATATCATTTGATATTTCCCCTCAATTATGTTTCATTTTCTCCAGAAATGAATAAGTTTATTATGAATGACATGCTGAAATAACCTAGGAGTTATGGATGTTTTCTAAGGAGTTTCTATATTGTATTTTCATTTTATGTTCTAATGTTGAAATTATGTATGAATATTGTTTCTAATAATACTAAACTACTCATTCCTTAGGGATTATTATTACTTGTTTTATGACAATATAATCAAATAATGCACTGGCTTTGGGAAACTGGGGTCGGTTCCTTACACATATGAGTGGCTAGTTTGTCTCTCTTATTTCTAAAACTAGGACACTCTTAGGGGGCGATTGTCATGCCCGTTTTGGGTGATGTGTGTCCTTATATGTATAAGGAACAAGATCGGTGAGTAACATGATCAGTGAAGACCATTTGAAAACTGTTAATGTGTTTCAAATTCCCTTGACGATTAATATTTATAAATCATGTCAGTGCTTGCTCAGAAACATGATTTTGATGGGATTGGTTTTGTATGCAACCACTAAGAAACATCATCAGTTTTGGATGACATTTTGAGGTAAAGTATTATGATATTTTAATGTTAATTTGTTGGAATTGGAAGTTTAACTTCATTAAAAGGATTAATATTAATGGTTCAACTTCTCTTCTTTCAGTTTTCTTGGTTGGTTGGAAACCATTAAATTCCTCTTACTATACGCTTCCTAAAGAGATGAGAATGTACCATATCTTGAATTCATCCTTAATGCACTAATAGAGAATCATTATTACACCATTCTAATGTTTTAAAACATATTGTTTTTCATAATTGATCTCTATCAGATTTTTGGTCAATATTGATGGTTGTTAGCAGACATCGTTAGTCCTTGGTGATACTTGGGTTCCCGTTTAATAACTCCTCGGATGGACTCCTAGAAAAAATGGATTTTCCATTGACTTTAACACCAAGTGGATACCTCTCTGGGATCATTAAATGATATTTTATGGATGCTTGGGATTTTTATCGACATCTCACTTGTAATCATGGAGTTTGGACAATATTATGTTAGTCCCTTGGACTCCAGTTCTTTGATAATGAGGTTATCTCGTTCATATTTTTGAGATTGGAGGTGATGTTTAAATGGTGATGATATATGTGGGTTGGAGCTGGGTTACCCCCTTGTTCTTTATGGAGGATGAAATATTTAAAAACTATGTGTTGTTTTGATCAAGTAAAGACACTTAAATCCTTCTATGGGCTTCGGTGAATTTCTATATAGTAAACATGAAATTCCTTGGAAGAATTCATTGTGGTTCAGTTTGTAAAATGTCATTCATCTAAGAAGTGAATTGGATAGTGGTAATCAAGTGGTTGATTTAGTTGTTATACCTCGTGTTTGGTGTATACGGTCGAGTGGAATCGATTTAAAGCATGTATTCATTGTTATACCTCTTGCATGACTATTTTTAATTATGTTAATCAGAATTTGAATATTTATTTTTGACAAGGTACCTAATGTGACCTTGAATGTAATCATTTTATCCTAATTAAAGGAATCACACCATTAGAATGAGTAAAATTCATAGATTCTTTCTTTGTAAGTCAATTCCAATGGTGGAGGTACCATGGCTCATAATTGGATCCTTTCTAAATACTTGTAGTGGAAATAACCATCGATAAGAAGTTTAAAGAGATGAAAACATCATTGTGTATCTAGATTAACAATATTAGGTATCCTCTATCTCAATGTTTCATTTGTAAATTGGGTGTGGGTTCAGGCTTTGATGGCATAATTGTCATATGATTAAGTGAATTCTTGCAGGTCTGTTGGGTGTTTGTAAATGAAACGCAACCATTTGAATAGGACTTCATGTCCATTATAGGTCAAGTGATATTTTTTTGTTTCCTCGAGGATTACCAAGGATAAAAATTTATAATGTGGGGAGATTTTAATAACTTGTCTTTTGAGATGAGGTAAAATTCCAGGGAAATTTGAATTTTGGAATTTACTTGATGGTATGTTTTTTGAACTGAGATTTAGAACATAATTATAAGAATTTTAACACTTTAATATGTTATTTTTAGTCTAGGGTAAAGTCCTAAGGGGTATCTTGGGTGTCTCATTCAATTTCAGGAGTGATGGGATCTTAAATATAATGTTTGGGTGCTCTAAAAATGGAACATGGTTTTCTTGAAACCATGTATCCCACAGTTTCAGACTATATAGCTTTTAGAGTTGAGAAAATGTGAAGCCCATGGGTTATTCAAGGTTTACTAAAACTATGCACCCATCCCACGCGGTTAGTGATACTTAAGAATTATCTCTATTTACTGTTCATCGCACAACTAGTTCATAGTTTGGGTAACTATGCAGTTCAACCATAAAAGTTGGGATTCATTGGCAATGGGTGCCACATGGTTTGTCCAAACTCTATGATTCAGTTTTGAAGGTGAAATTTTGAAACTTCTCTAATTGATTTTATGTTTTCCTTTTTCCTTTTTTTTCTAACTTCTTCTCCAGCGTGAGCCTCTATATTATGCATTGTGGGTATATCCAAATCATAACCTAGTATTTCATGGATCTCCTTGATCCAAACTCTGAATAGAATGTCTTTGGTATCTATGGATCTGCATTGGTAAATTCTTGATTCCTTTTTAGTGGTTCTTTTATTAGTTTCCTCTTAGCAAAGTCATCAGGGAGTAAGCTCATTTTCCCTATTTTCTGTGTGTATGTCTATTTATTTTATTTATTCTAAAATAAAGTGAATCAAACCTTGACATTGGATGAGTGTAACATCTATGCATGATGTAGGTTATATATAGATTTTTCCAAGGTCTTTTTATCATTTTATAAATGGAATTTGTGCTCTGCACACCATCCATTGTCGTTCGATGTATTAAAATTGGTTCCCTCATATTAAATTTATATACTCACCTTTTATTACTCTTATTGATACATTTTTAGTGATTTTAGGATTTTAATCCTAATCTTGGACACCCCATGGGTGTGTCGTATTATATTTATCTTCCTGTAATTAATTAATTAATTAATTGGAACGGTATGTAAGAATTATTCTTGGATTAATAATGAAATTTACATTGGTAGGCTTTTTGTAAATTGACGATGGAAAATTATAAGCACCATGTTCATCCATATATGTTCATTCATTCCAAGTAGGTAGTTTTTCTTTAAGTGATTATTTTTAGGAAATGAATTATGAATTTTATTGTGATGTTTGAATATAATTAAATAAATTATTGACAAAAAAATCAGGATTTTAAAATAAAACCCCTTGAATGAGGTGTGATGTCTTCAAAATGGAAAACTGACGATTAGTATTTTATAATGTTCTTGTTTGTATGGAATTTTTTTCTTCTTCCATTATTGATGTTATAAAATGAAATTTCCCACCTTTTATTTAATGTTTTTTGGATCCATTTTTTCTTCTAAGTTTGTGTCCTGTTTATAAATCAAATGGCTCAGTCACTCCTGTCTAAATGACAAATCGACCAAACTCCTCCTAAGGGAATGGATTTCTTTATATATGGAGTTACCCATGTAGCTAAATTCTAAACTAACCATGGTGCCTTCTAATTTCCTTCTTGAACCTTTAAATTGAATCACCATGTTTTGATAGACTCAATGGCATGTTAAGTTAAATACTTTGTTCATGGTTGATTGTTTTCATTAAGTGAGTTAATTGGTATAAAGGGAATGGAAGGTTAATTATGGTTTTACTTTCATGGATGAATTAACCATTTTGGATGATTTTTAAAGGGTGATAATTCCATATCATTCATTTCATTAGTAATAAATTCTACAATTTAAATGTGATTCCATTATTATTAATTGGGTTTAATAAATGAAAATAATAAGAGGTAATGTTATATGGACTCTACTAATTTCATAATATGATTATGTCCAAAATGGGTTGAGGAATGGTGGTAAAGGATCTGTTGAGAATTGTGCAAAATAAAGCTCCCTTACATCAGGAGTGGACTCATGGTTTCTCACAACACTGATACTATATAGGACATTGGGCTAAGGTTCCACACTCCCTATTTAGAATGTTCACATGGTGGCTCACTCACCATCCTGAGTGTCGTGTATGACGTCTCACACTCTATTGGGATATAAAGATTACACTATTTTTCTGGAAGTTATAGGCTTATTTAGACTGGTTATGGATGACTGAGTTATGGTCAGTCTAGTCAGCAACTAGTATTCCATGTATATGGAAACATACATCTGCACGAACATGGTTCATATATGTCGATGATATATATAAATATAAATATATAATTATAATTATTTATATACATAAATATATAGTTACTAGTCAAACATCTCTTTCTAACCATGAGATGATTAGGAACAGTTATCAAGGTTTCCTTTTGGAACATGGGCTTATGGGTTTTTTAATTTATTTATCACTAATTATTATTATTCTATTCATACCAACACACTATTTTACTTTTTATTTATTGACTTGATTTAGTCATAAACAATATGGGTGGTAACTTATTGAGATTTATATCTCACACCCTACTTGATCTTCCATTTTACTAGGGTACTCGAGTAGACCTTATGTTCATAAGAACATGGACTCTAACTTGTGTTGTTTAGTTTGTTCATGGGAGTTAGGAGCACATGACTGAGGTAGAGCTTGGGATGCTTATGTAGATTGTCCTTGGGGGCCCTACTTCCTTTTGTTTATTTATTTTAATGTATTATAACTTGTTTCCTACTAAATTTATTATTTTTTATTTATGTATCATCATCAGGACATGATTGCATCTGTTTTATACTAGCATTGTCCCCCTTTTTCATTTAGTTTATATTATTCTTCCACTAATCAATCTTATATTTATTAATGATTTCGCTAGTTTCTTATATTTATTATCTGATTCACAACTGTGCTACTCTAATCATGATGGTATATTCTCCCCACTATCACCTCCTTACACCATCACTACTAGTTGGCATAGTCTGGTATATGTGGAGGAGTGCTGGAGGCCATGTGACCCACCGGTTTTGCTACTGTATTAGTGATCATTCAGGTCGGGGTGTTGCAATTATATAAAAAAAATTATATAAATATTGCCATTAAAATTTCAGAATATCATACTCCCAAGAGTGAAATTACTATTATATTTTCTGAAGAACTATATCTAAGTTATATTATTATAATATGATTCTGACATAATGATATCTTATGTTTTAATGATATGTTATGAGAATAGAAATGTATAGAAAATTTCTACATATGTATAGAAGGTTGAGATATTTCAACCATCATTAAAATCCCATGTTTATTCATAATTTTGATATTATGACACACTACATATTAATGTGGTTTGTTTTTTTATTTCTTATTATATTTTAAATTTCTTATTTTGTTATAATAATTTAGTTCATATTAATTTTTTTGAAGTGTTTGTTACACAATGGATCTAATCACAAGAGAAAAAAATTAATCGTTATTTATTGTTGATTAAAATTATATTTTAGATGATGTATTATTCATAAGTTTCCATAGGTTATAATGGTATGTGATGTACTATCAAGATTCACCTGAGTATGCACCAAATAAGATAATATTTTCAAAAATGGAGACATATTATATTGACACGCTAAATTATTATAGTTTATTAGTGTTACCTTATTTTATTAATAACATATTATTATTTTGTTCCATATGATAATTTTTTAACTTAAATGTATTAAAAACATATCAATAGAATGTTAGGAACCAAATATATCTCATATTTTATAAACCATGAATTATCTACCAATTTCCAAGAATTTAGAAAACATAATAGATATTTTTTTGGATGATTTATATATAAATAAAGATCTAGGGAAACTGGTGAATAATAATAAATATATTAGAGTTTTTTTCACAACTAAAATTCTACTAAAATCTACGATGAAAGAATCATCTTATTGGAACTCATTATAATATGTGATCAAGCTATAACATTTTTTCTTGTGTTCAACTATTTATCATGTTTCTTTCTTTATTGAGTTATATTTTATTTATCATTTCAATTTCATTATATCTTTAAAAAATTTATGATTTTCACTCATAAAATAATGATATCATTGTGATACCATAACTGTAAAAGGTATGATTTGTGTTTTTATGTGCATCTATATATAAAAAGTCATTTGTAGTGAATTGTTACTCCCTAAAAAAAGTTAGTTCATATTATTTTGGAAATAACTTCATTATAAAAAAGGCATGTTGTAATTGGGTTGTAAATCCCCTTGAAAATTGAAATTTTTTCTAAATAAAATTTACCTTCTAAAGTAGATAGAAGTGAAGAGTATATATAGGATAATTTTTTATCTGAACAATTATATAAATTACTTTTATTGTTTATTCATTTCTCAGGGAACTTTAATTTTCTTATTAGTTAAACTATAATTTAAATTCTATATAAATTTTAGATTATTAGATTCACCCCAAACTATCTTAGCCATCTATATCAAGGAAAATAGATCATCTATTAAATATTACATGTAGTTAATAAACTCCTCAATAGAGGGTGTCTTTGAGTACCATTTAATTATAAGGGGTTCCTAAATTCATTCAACTATAAATATATTCTCCTTGGTTTCTTCTATAGTACCTCTATAATATACTTCCACTAACCATGATAATTTCCATTACAATTTAGAAATCACACTAGATAGCCATTTTTTATCATCTAATTGCATTTCTTAACAAAGTATGCCTTACAATTATCCTTTTAGGGAATAGGATAAAATTTAACCAAAATTGATTATGTTCACCAAAACATATGTATGTAATGAAATGAAATTTCAACAAAATAATACTACAACACAGATTTCATATCCAAGATTAAAGATAGAAAGATTAAATTGGTGATAAATTATTAATAACTAATAACATAGTATAAAAACAATACATAGAGATGTTTTTGTATTCATGATATAAAAATTTATCAAAACAATATTGTTTTTGGAGTGAGAGAGTGAATGAATATAAATAAAAAAGTATAGAAAATATTTATAGAGGTTCAATAATTCTTTACTCCAATCATCATACACCAAAACATAGATAGTATTGAAATGTATTGTGTTTTTCATTTTTCATGTTCAAAGGAACAACCAAAATATATATTTTTTTGAACTAGGAAATACAAACTGAAACCATTCATTTTATATATGATTGTATAAATAGTTATTACCATTATATATAAATTAATTTTCATATTATATAAATACTTAATATAATATGAAAAAGAATAAAAATTTTAAAACAAAAATTATATGTTTTTTGTGTTTGTTACAAATGTTCAGCCTTTGACCCTTTTATGATACTAAAAATAATATATTGTTGGTATTCAAGTACTATTTTCTTCAAATATATTCTCAATTACATCATTAGTCAATATTTATTTATATTTGTTTATATATTTTAAATCCCAATAGTAGATTAATTTTCATCTACATAAAATAGGCCTTAGTCTTCTTTGAATAATAAAAACCTTAACGGTCCTTCTTCAATGATCACTTCCTGTTGTTTGATCATTAAAAAAAGAAGATTATAGTTTCCATTAAGCTATTATCATAGGTTCCATGAAACACATAATTAACATATTCCAATTAAATATTTAAAAATAATAATATATCAAGTAAAGTGTTCATTTTTTTCAATATAATTAATATTTACAACATTGTTCGCACCCCTTGTTTATACTAATTCCATTAATCATGTTGTCTAAAATATATCTTTGTATGGTTTTAAATTTATTAATTTGTCTCATGACCTTATGATACATTATTCCCACGATATCATTATTTGTGTTATCCCTATGTGTGTTATTTATATCATAATGTTTTCATTATATTTCATTATTATGGTACATAATCCATGAAATTTCATATGTTCTGTAATTAGAATTCACTCCTCTTCTAAAATCAGGAATTATTATTATGGTTCATTATATATGAGGTAATAAATCTTTATAAACATGGGAAAGGTACTTAATTATGAAATAAGATAATTATATTATGATTACTCAATTTGAAATGTCCATAAGAAGAGGATTATAAGAACAGTGTGCCTTAATAAGTAATATAACAAGTATTGTTTTTTTCAAACTCAAACACAATGTATGATAGTGTTATATGGAGAGCCCCCCTTCTGATATTTAAATGTAAATTCATTTGTGGATGGATCAAATCTTGGATATATATTGGAGACTTATTATAATATTTTTATAATAATGATCATACTATGTAAGATGTTATTGCATAAATGTTTTGTGTTTATACAGACAAGATCTTGTTCATTATTAATGTTAGTATCATACATATTCGATTATGAGAATGATTAAATATATGAAAATATAATTCATGTAGAAATCTAAAACAAATATCTACACTCAAAATCCCATGGGACTAATAACCATACGATGGACTATCTTTACAAATAAGTGATTTTATTATGGAATAATGCTATCTCATTCATAATTGAATTTCAGGGATGAATATTATCTGAAAAACATCATGAGTAACTTGATATTTTAGAACCCTTAAAGGGTTGATAAAAAAATTATTGGTTGTAATTTATTATGAACATTTTTTCATGGTATAAAGCATTGATTATATTGGTCTCTACTCAAAATTAGCTAAAAAATTTAATTTATTTCCATTTTGGGGTGACTTTATTTGATATGTATTCTCATAGGGTATCATATGGGTATTGGTAGTAAACAAATTTAACCAATTTCTTCCACTTTATATATTTTTATATGGGCCCCTGATATGTTAATTTCCATTTAGTGAACATGGATGGAGGAAATAAGAGTATGATAATGTAGTGGATAGTTCTTATCATTTATTACATGGCCATCATAAAAATATCACCCATATAAATGGTTGTAGAAACTAGGACATTTTACACAAAAGAGTGTAAATAAAATTATAATTAACCTAGGGTAACAAAATTGGTATTATAATAATGATATATTTTTAGTCATGATTGAGGTAATAACCGAAAATATAGTTAAGGTGAGAGAATTGTGGATAAATATAGAGGGTTTGTATATCACTTAATAATACAATTTTGCAACATTATTGAAATATCCACTATTTGGATTGGTTAACATGAATTATAAAACTATTTCCTTTGTTTTCATTTATATTTGAGTGGTGATATTGATTTTTACCCGGATTCATGGTCCAATGAAAATCAAAAATAACATACTACATGTAATGAATATTGTTAACTATGATATCACTATAAATTTTCCACACATTGATGTGTGAATGTTGTTGATATTTTTTTTCCTTGTGAATTAATATCGATATATATATGGTTATCTTAAAAATATTGATTTTAAAAACACTATATAAAATATGATATAATTGGATGTCATGAAACAAAATATAAAAAACTGGAGAGATATCTGCTTTTTAAGCTTGATATTATCGAATTCCACATACACACACATATATATATATATCATGTATACTATATTAAGTAAAGAAAAATTGTTAATGGCATCTAATGTGATCAAATTATTTTTCGTGGCCTTATTTATGGTTTCTTATTAATGGTAGGGACTGTGAGTGTAACAATCTTTATTATTAAGAAACATATTGTTTCCATAATATTTATGTTTATAATTATAAACTATTTATTTTCTATATATTTAAATAAAATGAAATATATTAAGAAATGATTCAAACGATATATGAATTAAACTAACAACCTTTTTTTATTTATATTAAAACATTACAAAAATATCACATGTAAATAAGTATTATAGACCAATGATTATTTCTCACCATGGATTATTACAACCTTTAAAAGTGTATAAATTAAAAGTAGACAATTTATATATAAGAATGAGGAATTAAACACTAAGAGATCTTATAGATCATATTCACCCATGAGTATTAACATTTCCCAAATAAACCATATAATGAAGAATAACATCATCAAGTGGGGAATCGTATTTTGATATCTAAAATTAAAACTATGGAAATGTGAAATGTTGATAAAGAAGTGTGAATAGAATGAATGAATTTTTTAAATCTATATATTGAATTGAATCAAGTAAATATAAATATTTCGATTGGATATACATATATACAATAGGTATACTGAAGATTTATATTTAAAATACGGGTATAGCATTGCGCCAAAAGAAAAAATTGAGTCATAAGTATAAACTTTCTTGACTTTTCCTTTCATTGGTTTTAAAAACACAAACATATTATGAAAATATTATTTTACTAAATTTATATATTCTATGTTTTTTATAATTTTTTTAGAATACATACTTTTCTACTGAATGTAGATATTTTTTTAATATAGAAAAAAATATAAACTATTTTTTAATATGAGCCATCAGAATGACTTAATGTATAGCCCATTTGACTGGATATTTTTTTCCCATTGAGTAGAATAATTTTATATCAATTAGGCAGACCAGATCTATATCTATCAGACTGACCAAAAATAAAATCCAACATAATGACCATTGTTTAGTTCATTATATTGACAATATTTAAGTTCATCGAACACTTATAAGTCTATAATATAATTATGCGAATCATGTCTATCAAAAAATTATTGTAGCATTGTAATGGTACATTCAATAAAGAATTAGATAAATATGTTTTTCTAAGATATCAAAGGAAGAACACATGCCCTCATTTAAACCAACTCTGAGAATCACGAAAAATATTACCATTGAAGGATCCATATAAAAATAAGTGAAAATTAGGTTCTAGGAGATAATTCATTTTTAATGCAATACTTATAACTCCCACATTTTTTAACATATGTTTTTTGGGTTTTCTTTTATTTTAACTCTATAAAATATAATTCACCCCATGTATCCATTATAAACTATTACAGTCCCAAAATTAGTATCATATAAGGTTCTAATTATTTACATGTTTATTTTTTACTTATTTATATACTACAAGTTATTAATATTTTTAAAATTATTTGTTTATAAATTTTTGTTAACCTTATTTGATTTTTAGAGAGATTTTCTATTTTCTATAGGATGGAAAGATTAATTATTGGAAATCTAGAGTATTTGAATCCTATAATACAATATATATTTTTTGGTAATGATTATGAATATTGGAGAGATATAATGAAATAATTTTTTATTAATACGGGTGTGGATAATTTTTTATGTTAACTTAAACTACTAAATTCTAGAGAATGAAGTTTCTAATATTACAAATCATAAAAAACAAGAATATCATTTTAATTACATAGTTAATAATACTATATTATATTATATTAAAATAATTACTTGTAATCATATATCATCATGTGAATCAGATAATAGTATTTGGAATAAGTTAGAGGTAAATAATTTTTTAACTTCTAAATTCATTAATGTAAAGAGTGCTATGCTTACAGCTTATTATCTAGATTTTGATTTTCTACCCAGAGACAATATTTATAAAATTTTATAAAGGTTTATGACTATTGTAAATAGCTCAAAATATCTTGTAGATAAATATCTTGAATATATGAACGTTGTTGATAAAATTGTTGAGATAATTCCTAAAAAATGGGAATCAAATTGAGATGCTTTGGATGAAACTAGTTGGATTAATAATATTACACTTGATGATTATATTAGAACCCTTATATAGTATGAGGTTAGATTAAAAAGGGATTAAGATAAAATGAAAAATAAAAATGGAGTATTTTCTTGTGAAATTGCATCAAATAAACCTAGTAAAGTTCAAAATTTTGAGATTATTGCAAAATATTATAAAAAATGAAATGCTTAATGGTTCATATATTAGTTTATCTGAATAGACAGTAAATGAACTTGTTAATCCTGTGAGAAGAATGAATATTATAGTTGGGAAGAAATATTTTTAGAATATAAAATAAAATTCATAAGGATAAAATTGATAACAATTATTCTAAAAAAGTCATATGTTATGGATATAAGAAGGCCATACATATCAGAAAAAAATTATCCTATGCTACACAGAAAGGATAATAAGGAAAGAAATTCTAATTGGAATTCCAAAATGTTATACCAAAAAAATAAATATATTAAATCGTCATATAATTGAAGGGTATATAGAAGATATAGTTATTATATGAACCAATTAGACAATGAATATAAATAATAGAAATATATTGTATTCTTTACAGAAATTACAATGGTTAAAAACTGATTCATGTCTAAAGTAACTACTAAATCTCTTACAAATCTTACATGAAATGCTAATTAACCAAATGGTAATTTTTAGAATAATTCAACATACTAGGATGAAAAATATTCTTCGTATGATGATGAAAATAACACTTTAACATGTTCTAATGGAATTTATTGATTTTTAAAATTACGTTAAAATAAAAATTGTAATATTTATAACAAACATAATGTTTCTCAAAAACACATGTGTAATAAAATTCAAGAATTTGTAATTTAACTACCAAAATAACATATATTTATAATTATTAAGATAAATTTAATTTTAAGAAATATTTTATCTGAAAAGAACTTGAAAAATATATTTTTGAGAAACAATTATGCCAAATTATATTGTAAAAGTTTTTTTAAAAAAAATCCTTCTGATAATTAAAAAGTTTTTGTAAAAGTATATTCTGAATTTCTAGTTTGAAAAATACTTTCATATATTTTACACTTATAAAGGAAAATTTTGATAAAATTAATAATCAATTTATACTTCACAGATATATTTCTAAATTTGTTTTTTCTAATATAAAATCTATTTTTATTAATGAATAATTTTTTCTAAAAAGTGATCTATTTCCCACTAAATAACAAAGTGGTGGTTGTAGGAAGAATAAATGTTCTTTCTATAAAGATTAATATCTTGGATTTTTAAATGATTATTTTCTAAAATAATTAACATCATCCCAACATGGTATGGTTGGAAAATTGAGGATTCATAAAATTTAACTTTTTGATAATCCATAATCTAAGAAGGATTGGGTCCTGAAGTGAAAATGTTGTTGTTTTCTAGAAAATAAGAAATGTACGAACAATAAAATATTTGGTACTTTTATAGTTTTTTCTACAAACCCATGAATGGAATTAAAAACTTATTTAAGAATATTAAAATTATTGAAGGTGGAAATTTTACTTTCATAGATAATGTTAAATGGAAAATTATTAAAATTGGAATCATTTCTATTCATGGAAAATAATTAATTTCAACTGTTTCAAATATCATAGGAAGTAATCGCATGGTTATTTTTATAAGACAACTGTTTGATGAGGGATATCATGTGAATGTTAGGAATGATAAATGTTTTTTTCATAGTTTTAAAGATAAATTTATTCTTTATATCAATAATCATAAAAATGTTTACACACAAAACATATAATATCATACGAGCTATGATCTACTGAGTCTTAGTTGAACAGAAGGCCAATATTTGTTATAAAATATAATATTATGAAATTTTAATCTTATAACTTTAGTTATGTTTTCTATGAATGTACTAGTTATGGATTTATCATAAATTAGATTTGATACTTTAAAATTATGTGATCCTTATCAATTTGGAAAGTAACATAAGTAATGTGTTAATTCAATTAGTGAAGTTTCAACATCTAATGTTATATAGTCAGTGAACATGGTATTTTTTAGTCCCACACAAACTATAATTATTAGTGGAGAATTCTATTTAGGTGTTTTATTAGATTATTACACTAGATAAACATGGGTCTATTTCTAAGAGTACAGACCAAATATTTTGTTAACTTTTATAGACACACACATAAATGACTGAAACTATTCCTTAAGAACATAAAAAGTGATCATGGTGGATAATTATGAAATTCTGATTTTGAATCATTTTATAGTAAAAAATGTATCATATATAAATTTCCATCAACTATAACTGTAGAGACAATTTTTTTAGTCGAAAGAAGAAGTATAATTTATCATGAGATTACTAGAACCATGGTTAGTGAACATCCAGTTGCTAAATATTTATGGGGTGAAGTAGTTATTAATTATTATTATTCTATAAATCTTTTTTTGATAAGACCTTTTATTAATAAATCTCTTTACATGTTGTGAACTGGAAGAAATATGAAACTTTCTAACATAAAATTTTTTGTATGAAAAGTATTCATTGTGAATACTAAAATAACATATATAATTTTTCTCCAAAATTTTATGAAGGAATATTTTTTTGTTATTCTATAAATAGTAAGGCATATAGGGAATTTATTAAAAATTCAGGTAATATTAATAAATTGGTACATGTTAAATTTAATGAAATAATCATTTTGTTTTCAAACAACCTCAACCCATATGTTCAAATGATACTTCAAAAACATATTTTCATCCTATTTTAGAAATTTATTCTAGTTGTAGAAAAAATGAAGAATAAATTAATGAATTTAAAATTTGGAATATTTTCAACATCTTATTGAAGAATATTTTTTTTTAAATAAAATAAATCAATTTTTTCTTCTAAAAAATCCTAGTGATAACATAATTGGTGATATAGATCAATTAATTAGAACTAGATGTTCTTTGAGAAATGAAATTAAACATTTTCATTTTTTTCTAAATTCATACCAAATACTCTGGAAGAATATTTATTTAATGAATATTTGATAAAATCCATGAAATATCAACTCAATGAATTTTATAAGAATCATGTTTGGGCTCTGGTTGAACGACCTAATTATACTTTTGTAATTAGAGTAAAATGATATTTTTGAAAAAATAATGTGATGTAAATGGAATAATAGTTACAAATAAAGCTAGACTTTCTATTAAGGGATATAATAAAAAAGGGAATATATTTTTAAGAAACTTATGCACTCGTAGTTGGACATGATGTTATTTGTATATGTATAGCTTGTAGAGAATTTTTAAACATCAATTTATTTTAAATGGATGTGAAGTGTGCTTTTAAAAATATATATAGATAGGATTAATTTATTTTTAAAAACCACATTCATTTTTAAAATAATAAACATCTAGAACATTTTAATGTTATGAAGGAACTCTCTGGACTTAAATAAGCCTCTAGATCCTTGTATAATAGATTGATTGTATTTTTTTTACAGAAAAAGACTTTCTTAAGGAAGTTGAGGATCCAACTCTTTATAAAATAAGTTTCTTAGGACATCACCACTGTTCAAATTTATTTTTATGACATTATATTTTCTTCCCCTAAAAAAATATTTAATAGATTCTTTTTTCAATTTTTTGAATTATGAGTTTGAAATGAGAATGATGGGAGAAAATATTTATTTGTTTGATTTTCAAATTTCTCAAGAACTAGAATGAACTTTTTTTATCTCAACACAGGTACCTAAAATATATTATTATGAAATTTGGAAGTGAAAATAATAAAATTTTTATTCATCATATCAGAACCTCTAATATTATAGATAATAATTAATCTTGGAAACAAGTACATTAAAATATTTTTAGATGTATGATTGGTATGTAACTTTACAAAGAAGCTAGTTGTCTCAATTTAATGGATTAGTTGTGAATGTGTGTTAGATATCATGAAAATCAAAAAATTTCCAATATTAATGATTTGAAATGAGTTTTTCATTATCATAAAAATCTATGGATTTGAGTTTATTTTACACATTTAGAAATGATTTTGATTTCTTAAAAATCAGATAGTGACTTTAATCGATGTAGAAATTTTATAGGAAAAGTAATTCAAGAAAATTTCATTTTTTATGAAATGATTTATTTTATTGGTCTTGTAATAGACAACACTCAATATCACTTTCCATTATTAAATAAGAATATGTGGAAACTGGATGTTTTTGTGCTCAAGTGTTTTGGATGAAACACACACTCAATGATTATAGAATGAGGTTTAGAAAAACTCAAATATTATGTGATAAAACTTGTTTCATTGCATTAATTAAAAACTCAGTAATCACTCATAAAAAAATAACATGTATATAAAAAACCATTTCCTTTAGGATCACACAAAAAAAGGATATATCAGTTTATAATTAATCAGAAAATAAGAACAACATGTATATATCTTTACTAAACACCTTAGTAATGATATATTTGAAAACATTAAATTGAATCTATAAATGATTAATGTTAAATGTTAATTCATATATACTTAATAGTTTCTAATATACTTATATTAATAATCCCTTTCTCAAAGGTGGAGTAATTATGTTGTAGTTTTCTAAATAAAGTTTTTTCCACTATTTTTAGTTTTCATAAAACTATTGTTTTATAAATTTTAGTTTTCTAAATATTTTATTTTTCTAAACACATTATTTCTATATATTTTAGTTTCCCATAATATAAATTTTTATAGAACACTTTTTGGAATAACAAATTTCCTATAAGTTTTTTTGGCACAATTTTTTAGAAAAACATTAGGTACAATATTTTTTTATAAAGATTATCATGTTAAATTTCTTTTAAAAAACCAAGAATAATGGTTTTATGGATAAAAATTTCATACCAAAAGTACATTTTTACTCTAATAGGTACCCTTATAAACATTTACTATTTTTAAATTTCCCTTAGTTTTATTTTTATACTTTGTTTTATATATTATTTACTTTTTACAAAGTGTCAAATATAATAGTTTTTTTAATCGAAAAATATGATAATCTAATGAATGGTATTATTTAAATAAAATTTGAGAGTTTAAAATTTTAATTAAATCATTAAATGATTTAATCTCAACCTTTATATTAAATTATAGTTTTCAATATGAGCCATTAGATCCTTGGATGATGAATGATTTCACCCATGACTATATATAAGTAGTGGTTCACCCTTGTACATCATCAATTCTCAGTACATATTCACATACATTGGATCTCCATTTATTTCTTACTCCAAAAGTTGGAGATTTATCCATTTCACCAGTCAAATTATTGGAATTAGTTTTAGTCACATGGCTTTAGAAGAATATGTCATAAAGTGAGAAGAAGTAAAATAAAGGTCCTTTGAGATGTCTTGGAAATAAAAGTATGATTCTTTGTTAAAAATAGTTATTTAATTTAATGTTTGGGAAAATATATGAGTTTACAAAGAAGAATTTTATTTATACTATCCATAAATAGTAATATAATTCTATTCTATGGTTGAATTATAAATATAATATGATCTAGATGTGATTTATATCATCCTATTTGATGAAAGTTGTAATCTCACATTTCAACAGGTTGATAAATTAGTTGAACTTCATTAGAAGTTAAAGTGTACCTTCCATTACACAAGATTCCAGATAATCGTGTTAGTTTTGACAAATAAAATGATGAATCCTCCTTGTTCCTTCTAATGAAAAATTTATAATGGTACATCACCCAACTCTAAATGTGAGAGTGGTAACTCTATAGATGCAGGGCTGGTTGATTCTGAAGAAATTTGATAGGTATATTCTTAAATTTAATGATATTTTAATAGTGTAATTTATTATAAATTTTAGGCAGATAAACGTGGTGATGTTTATATTTAATTCAATTGTATCACTCAAGAAAAATCTATCAAATAATTTAATATCATGTTCTCATGTTTTATAAATAAAATATTGGTAATCTATAAAGAGTTTTTTAAGATGAATAATAAATATTCTCTACTCAAGGAAAAGGTTTCATTAGTTGATGAAGAAACCCTAAAGATGATGAAACTAGTTTTTTTAATTTAAAATATATATATTATAATTAGAAAATTCATAGTCTAGTGTAGAAGTTATGAAAGGGAAATTATAAGTTAAATAGATAAGAAACACGGATTTGTCTCATTATAATTTTCAAAAAAAACAAAAATCGATTTCTGATGATGAATTTAGTAATATGATGGATCATAAATCTCATAATAATCGAGGGTATCCTAATTTTAGACAACATAAAGTATATTTTTTTTTCAAAATAATGATATTAGTTTCTATGAAATAAGAAAAGAATCAGAAGAATCAGAAAATTCTAGATGAGTCAATGATTATGAAAACCATCTTTAAAGGGGTAGAAAAATAAAAATCCAGTAAACCTCTATCTATTTCACCATTATCTATAAATCAACGAGTTCCATATTCTAGATCACTTCTTTATTATAATTTAGTATTTATTGAATCTTTGGTATTCATAAATTTTATTGAAAATTGAACAGGTAAAGAAGTTGATGAAGAAGTTAAAATTGAAAAATCAATTGTGAAATCGGTAACAAAATCAATTAAGAGGTATATGAAGGAGAATGTAAAAAAATATATTCATATGGTTGAAAAGGGACTTTTAAAAAAAGATAAGCGGTTAGAAAAATATCTTTAAGTATAATAATTAGAAGAAAGAGAAAAGAAAGATAGATTAGTTGAGTCATCTTCAACATCCAGTTTATTATTAAAAATCGAAAAGAATATAGTTATATATGCTTAGGTTGATGGGAAATCATCAACACATGAAGAATATGAAGATTAAAATTTTTATACTAAAGTATTAGACAAGGAAAAAACAAATAGAGAGGTTGATTTACTGAATGTTTCAAACAATGAAAATGTTGTAGGAAAAGAGAAACATGATGTTGGAATTTATCTACAAAAAATTTTAGGGGATTCATCATACTCATAAAATTCTTCTAAAACCTAATAATAGATATGTATATATTATATTTCAAAAACATTGAAACAGGTAACAAATTCAATTATATATTGTCCTAATATTTAAGCAAGGTGAATGAAGAATTAGAATATTTTAAATTTAAAATCATAGTCATTAAAGTTGTTAACTGAATTAGTTGTTCAAAATGTGGTGAAAATTAAGTGTTATAATGTAAATTCTAAGGAACATAAACGATTATTCAACTATATGGTAAAGTTTATGAGAAACATTTAAGGATTCTTAAAATAAAATTATGTTTATCTTGTGGAAGAAAATAAAGTATTGTTTAATATTATAAATTATTTGGAGAATTTATTATCAGGTGTTTTAGAAAGGTTGATGTTTATTTAACTATTAAATGATATATCAGACTATCATAATTATGAAACCTCATTGATAAAATATGAAATTTATAAGATGAAACATGATAATATCATTATCTAATCCTTTATAGAATAATGTCTATGGATTGTAGAATAAAACAATAAAATAAGTGTTCTTGAAGGGGTGGCCCTAAGTTTAAGGGCTGTGAATTGGAGTATCTCGGTCGTGGAAGAGAGGATATCAAATATTGAGTCTTTAATAAATGAATTTGAGAATAATAAAGAGGATTTTAAGAAGATAAAATAAATTTTCATGATGTTTTATAAGAAATACAAAACATTTTTTTTCTAAACACTTAATGTATTTTGAACATTTTTCAATGAAATATATTTTTCATGACTTATTATCCAAATACATTATATTTGAAAATTTTATTATTATACTTGGATAAATGTTCAATATTTTATATCTCAAAAGAATTTTTGTTTAAACACAATTTTTTCATTTTATAATTTCTATCATTTTAGGATAATATATTACTTTCTATATTCTTTTTTTCAAATCAAAAAGGGGGAGAAATTATATAAGGAACACAAAAAATCAGAGGAGAAATTATCCAATGGGGGAGAAATTATCTAAAGGGATGAATTTTATTGAGTGGAAGAATCTAAAGTTATAACATTCCAATCATAATAAGATTAATAGAAAACGATTTTTTCAAGGTTAAGGGATCTAAGATCAGTAAATAGAAGATATTTCTTATGAATAATTCCATATAAGTTCTTAAATGTATAAAGGGTTGTAATTTTTTTAAATTTAATTTTTTTTGTTTATATGATTTTATTTTTACTTTACAAAATGGAATATATTTTTTGTTGAAAGTTTATCCTTCCAACATTTTCATTCCTTTATTTTGAAAATCCCAAACACTTTCTTAAAAACTCATTTTACTAAAATTATATATAGCAAGTGTTTTAGAATGTTTTTGTAGAAAAAAACCTCTTCTACTAAATGTAAAAATATTTCTAATATAAAAAAATATAATATTTATTTTTAATCAGATCCATTAGACTTATATAGAGTCAGGTCTATCATACTAATTAGTGTTTTTACCATTGAATTGAATTACGTTATGTCCATCAAACTGACCAAAGTCATATTTATCATATTAACTAAAAATAAAATCCATTAGGCTATCCATAGTTCATATCATTAGATTGATTATATTTAATTCCATTATGATGACATTATTTCATAATCCAAGTATTGGAATTATTAATATCAGATGAAAGTTATAATATAATTTGAATGTTTCTATCAATAAAACAATAGATAAAGACATTACTCTAAGTTGTTGAGTGATGGACATTCATGTCCATTACCAATAATTTTGAGATTCATATAAAATATCACCTTTGAAGGATGAATATAAATATGATAACATTTTAGGAGTTGGGAGATGATTCTTTTTTAGTTCGACATGTATGATATTTTTCTCTGCCTGAACATATCATTCTTGCACTTTGTAATGTTTTGAAAAAAAAAATCAAATGAATATATATAAGGGTTATATATTCATTATGAATTTATAATTATGGATTCTCTTATTTGAATAAAGGTTTAGATTGATGGATTCTAGGGAAACAAAGATGGGTGATTCCGATCAAGCTGATAAAGGGCCTTATTTTTCAATAATGAAAGAGAAGATATTGTTAATTTATTGAGGAATTCTAGGGTTTTAGAATACATGGTTATTTTTATAATTGAATCAAGTGATTTCCTGATGAAATAAATACCATTATATTTATTTTGAAATTTTTTTGTATTTTAATACTAGATTTCTGACTTCCTTAACTCTTAAAGTTACATAATAGAATTACTTTTATAAATATAATAAGTCATTATTACTTTTTTAAAATATTTCATATTACTTATTTCTAAAAGATTTATATTCCACTTTTAAATTTAAATTAGAAATTTTTTTACTAATCATTCTAATATATATTTTATTGGACCATATGTGAGCTCAATTAACAACATTGATTTATCATATTATTTTTGAATGTGATACAAACACACTAATAATCTGATGATTTCTCAGTCTTGAATTTTTAACAAAAATAAGTTTTGTTTTTTGTGTTAGTTTAATTTAATAAATGACAACTCACCCCCCACCCTATTGTAGCCATCAAAAAAATTTATGATCCAACACACACCACCTATATCTGGTTGGATATGTATAGGGACAGAATCATCAGACACCATCAATTTATGTGGCCCCGCTCAATGGATGGGGTGACTTCCAATTGATATGGTCTCACAGGTGGTGGTGGGATGTGATTGTGGGTTGATTGTTTCTATTTATCTTAATTATGGTGAAATCATTCTACTAGTGGTGGGACATGGAAGGCAACATTTTGTGGATAATGAAGATAGTGGCGTAGACTGTCAAAAAGTGGGGAATCATCTCAAAAATCAATGGAGAAAGCATGTACAAGTGTAGTAGGGCTAAGAATAGGCTGATGATGGGATTCCATGGGAGGTGGGTGAGGGTGAGCCATATTTGAAAATATATAGTGGTTCCCTATGATGATATGAACAGGTTATGATGATGGGTTTAGCAATATGGGCCTTCGAGAATATTTCAAATGCGCAAACGTTCATGTAGTGGTGGAAATCAAGTCTAGATAAAATATATGTGGCATACATGCCAATTTAATATATAAAACAAAGTTCTATAAATTCTTTTTATCCATTTGGGAGGATAATGAGACACTAAGTATATGGGTGGGTGGGTTGTCTTTGTTTTTTGGTTGTATTGCACCCTAATATCTTAAATAAATAATAAATAATGGAATAAAATATATGTGTTTATGTAAGATAATTTTATTGATATTAATATTATAAAAGTTTTTAATATTGTATTTAAAAAATTAAAATATGTATATTAATACCAATGGATTAGTAAAATTAAATTTTAAAAAATTAAATTTTTAATTATAAATGTATTTGCTGAAGATTATTTAAAATAAAAGTAATATTTTTTAAAGAAATGTATTTTTATGATATGTATTCTTTAATAAACTTCAGTAAAGAATGATTTTAACTATCTTTACTTATAATATTTGAAATATAAATAAACTAACATCCATCCAATATATAATACTAGGTATATAATAAGGATAAATTTGTTTTACTCTTAAAAATGAATTATTTTCTAAAATTGATTTATATAAGATATATTTAAAGAAATTAAATATTTTATAGATGACATATATTTATGATATCAATAATATATTAAAATAAATATAATTAGTATTTTAGGGGAAATAAATGTATGAATAGTTAAATATTGTTTTTAAATAATAGTTATATTCCATTAGAATAGTTTTAAATACTTTCTAATGTTTTTATTTTAAATTTAATTTTTAGAGTTTCAATTTTACCAAATAAAAATATTATTTATACTTATAATATTATTATTATTATTTAGGGATAAATTTTTGTAATTGTTTTAAAAATATTAATTTTTTAGTGACTAGTACAACATATATTTTTTAAATATCATGACCTCTTTGAATGTATTAGTATAAAAGTATGACTGGAATATTTATGAAACTATTTTGTATTCCAAATTTGTGTTTTATAAGAGAAATATTACATTTTAATATATTTTTTTAGTATAAAAATATATGTTTTATATTTTAGAAAACAAGTTATAATATTCTCTAAAAAATTAATTCAATATAAATTTGTTATTTTAAAATTAATTTTAATCAATTTATGAAATTGGGTAGAATAAAATATTTAATTGGAAGCTATATATTTTATAATAAAGACTATTTTATTTTTTAGTTATAAAAATGAATTAATTAAGAAAAAAAAAGTTGTCGTTGAAAAATTTATAAGGTTAAAAAGGGTTAACAAAATGGGTAAAAGTCCAAACATATTAGAAATAACATTCTAGTTGATTGGTTGAGGTTTTGATTTACTAGAACTTATCTCAGTTTTATTATTGTCCATTTTTTAATTTTCTTAACATGTAAAATTTGAGCCCTCATTATATTAAGATGAAATAACTATAGAAATTACATTCTCCTCAGTTATAAAAGGGGGTTTCAACACCCCATCAAGAAACTATAAATGGAATTTTATTAAAGAAAAAAGAAAAACAATACAGGAAAAAATACAAACAAAAAACACAAAACATCCATAAAGTATGGCTATGGTGAAAAGGAAATCAAATAAAAAAAACACCCAATGAAATAGGGTCTGATCTCGAAGACAAAAAGAAGTTGCTACATAAAGAATCCTGCAACGGAAGTCTTCAAATACCCTCTGAAAGAGCGTGATCGCATCAACACCAAACACTCAACAACAAAGAAACCACTCCAAAGAATCATTTAGATCTAATGAACAACCTATCGAGGAAGCTCGAGCGGCCCAAGCCTGAAAAAACCCCTTCACGCCAAAGGATATTATGGCAGGCACACCATAATTTGGGAAGACCGCTGCAACTAACTAGAAATTGGGAAACCGCCAAAACCATGATGTCCAGCTCATTCAAAGTCAGGTTCAGCTCCATGTGAACTCATAAGCTTCAAATCCTTTGTTGTCCAAGCCATTGCCATTAAGTGGCATGAACCATCCATGAGAAATCTGATGGTGATTTATTTTCTAGATTCTGCCAACTCTACAAGATATGCTTTAGTTATTATGGGTTATGTTTTGAACTCCTTACCTTTAAAGTAGTATCCATGATTTTTCCAGCTTTAGGGGGTCTCCCTAGTTTCCTTTTCGAGCTTTGAGGACATTTGGAGCCTTGAAGCAGGTCATCAATGTTTACAGCTTCAGGTATCCCACGTGTACTGGACACAATCAATGTGTCCAAATTTCTATGAATAGTGGAAGAAATACTTGCAAGAGTTGTAACATTACTTTTGGAAATAGAATCATATGAAGTAGTTTTACCAGAAATTGACGTAATCAGAGAGTTCGGAATGTCTTGATCATCAGAAAAAATGATAGAATAGACCCCTAGAACAGAAGTAGAGATGTTGGAAATGCAGGTCTGTCCATATTTGATAGTAGCAGGAGGATCATGGTTAGAGACATTTTCATTCTGAAAATTTTCATGATTAAAACCTGCTACTTCAGAAGATGAATCATTTCGGATAGTATTCAATAAACGAACAGCCTCCTTATCATCCTGTATGAATACCACAAGATCAAGGATATCATTGTAAAAATCCTGAAATAACTGATTCTCCTCATCTTCATTCTATGATACTGCAACGAGATTACAAAAATCGTTATAAATTTCAGTAAATATTTCATTATCCTCCTTACAAACCCATTCAGAAACTGGGTTACCAGATTGGATAACATTGGGTTTTAGTTCTATAATATTCTCTTTCTCCTCTGTTATATCATCCCATGACACTTTTAGAGATGAGGAAGGAGCAAAGTGAATGGACGTGGGAACTTTTGTAGTAGAAGGAGCACTTTGCGTTTGGACAGGGAGGACTACTGATTTTTTGAGAATTCCTTTTTTCTCAGTAAAGACAGCTTTGTTCTTTTTGATCATGTTAACTTCAGTCCTTTCTGAAGCTCTAGGTGAAGCTTTAGCATTTCTTTGAATTGTCCTACAGTTAGAAACAGTATGCCCCACGATTTTGAAGACATCACAAAAATATGGAACATTCTCATATTACAATATAATATTTGACTTGAATCCATCAGAATTAAACATAATGCAACTAGGTATTTTGATTTCCAAATTGATGTCCACAAGGACTCTAGCAAAGAAACCAATTTCTACATCCAGGGTACGCTGGTCCAACCTAATTGGAGTGCTGAGACATGATGCAATATCATTTAGAGTTCTTGGATGCCAATACACCCAGTTTAATCCATGCAACCTTACCCAAATTTGTGCATTTGATTGCTTGAAAGTGAAAGTATTAAAATGGACATCCCATTCAGATAATCTCAGGACTCCAGGTTTGAGTTGAAGATTGCCCAAATTCCAAACTGAATTCAAAGATTCAATGGAATTGAATATGATGTAAAAATACCCTTTACTAATTGAGATTAATTTCCAATCCCTCATACCCCAACAGTGTGACATTCTATTTTTGAGATCAGTATAAGACCAAGGTTTATCCCCTTTTGAGTAAATCATACGACCAAGTATGGAGAACTTACAAAGATCAAGCCTTTTCTACAACGCATCTGAATCAGTAACCACTGAAAACCCACCATTCTCTAACCTGGTGATGTTTGAGGATTTATATGAATCCTCCTTTGTAGGATTTAAAGATCCCAGAAGAGCCTCTACAAAAGACAGACTCTTTCTTCGTAAATTTGAAGAATCCTGAGAGCCCGAGGGCTTGAAATCTTCCTTCAAGGCATGCCGATTATCCTTGAAGGTCGTTTCCCACTCCGGGTTGAACGATTCCACTATAAATATTTTATTCTTCTTTTATATTTATTTCAAAATTATGTATCCTAATATCTTCATTACCTAAGAGTCCCTCAAGGTAAATCTAAATTTCTCAACATGAGTACTAATCATTACCTGGCATCTTTTTCTTTTCTAACATATATTTCCAAATATAATTTCATCATTCTTAAATAATAAAATCAGTATTTTTTCATACTGAATATTATTTTTATTAGGTAATAATATTTACCCACCTTTCCCCTTTCCAATTTAGATAACTAAAAACTAAATTTATCATATGTTATGGACCGCCACCTCTATGAAAAGTAAAGTTTCACTTTACTTTACCACCTTACATGGATGATACTGATATTGAATTTAATAAACAATTATGCAATTAATAAATTTCTTTATAATCTGAAATAATATACCATATTATACATTACTCTCATTCTAGAGGAAATTAAATCTTTATCCATGAGTATGTGTGGACTAATACCTCCATAAAATGGTGCACTCCATTATTCATCACCAACTTTCATGGTTGGTCATGTAAATTGGTTTAATGGATAAATATTATTTTTATGAAATTATAAGGATTCATGGAAGATTAATTAGACAATATTTAATCAATATGAGAAACAAATGATCATTATAAATTCATCTCTCTAAAATTAGTGTACAAATAGGGTAATCAATTTATTCATATTGTATAATAAGTTCATATCCCTATCCTATTCTCATATTTCTCTTTAATTATATTTTTTCATTTTAATAAATTCTAAAAAAATGTCATTATGCCTCAAGAATAATGATATTATAATTCAAACACTTCATAATCATCCATTAATTATGTAATCTTCATGTTTTGGTTGATCTGACAACCTACTTGAACGATGATAAAAATTAATATCACGTATGAATATTAAAACTTATTTACTGATAATATATGATATAAATATAAAAAAATAAGGATTTTATTTTGATTATATAATAGTATCATTAATGTTAAACTCTTGAATTAAGATACTAATGTATGTTCGTTAAAACCCCCTGAAACACGGTCATCAATGATTTCATCATTAAGGATCATCAGAAAAACTACTATAGTAAAAAAATTTATCAACAAGATTAAATTAAAAAATATATGATCTATCAATGATAAATTTAGTGATAGTAATGCTGAATACCATCACTATTACAAACCCTGTTCAAAATGATCAATATTACTCACACCCAATATTGAAAATAAATATTGAATAACAAATATACATGTTTAGAATAATTAAAAATGATTTTTATAAATATTTTTAACTCTTAATAAGGTTATAATAAGATTATGAAGATATTTATATCTATAATAGAATATATTCAATGATTTTAGTGGAATTAATGAACTAATTTAAGGGTTTATTTGTAGAATTTTCAAATCTATATGACATATTTGATTTTGTGCACCATATTTTTTATATAGTAAATACACAAACCATTTGAGATTTTATTTCATGAATTAAATTTTAAAAATTTTCAATTAATTTTAGTTTAATTATCCCTATATAAGATTATTTAACTAAAATTCTTCTCAGACCATTAGTTTTTCCTTCCCAATATTGTTTTCAAATAAATATTATTTATAAATTATAATCCATTTGTATAAGTAGGCTCAACCATGTGGGAGACACAACTCTGAAATACAATGTGGTTCAATGTGGTTGTGGGGATTAATAGAAAACATACAAATTGCATGGGTATCGCATGCTCATATGGTCAGTGTATACTTCACGTAGGGTTTCTAGGGGACAATGAAGGGGTGTGGTACAACACAAGGATGGAAATGTGTGTGTAATTGTATTTTGATTTCTAATTTACTAATAAATAGATAAAATAATAAGAAAGAGTTTTATTATAAAGATTAATTGTCTCATCTATAAGAATGATATGGGATGAGATCTGAATGTACACACTATTAAAACATTAGAATCTTATAAAAAACATAATCCACATGATTAAGAAAATATCTGTCTTTGGATAAAATTAGTGCGTTATCTTAAATCTTTAATTTACCATTACACATTGTCTACCATTATGTGAGACCAAAATTTACTTGAGTGGTATTAGAAAACTGACATTCACACCACTAAATCATTCATCATCTATCCTTCGGATGATCAAACCATGATAGATCAAGACAAGATCGAATAGCCTGAGGCATTACATACATACGATGAGTTGAAGAATTAAATTAACAGTAAGAAGTAGGAACATGTGAATTAAAATATTATCTTTTCATGATCTATTCACTTGAAAAATAGTGAACCTTTCATCATTTAATGATATTTTCTTGGAAAAACTTCATCTCAATAATCCTATATAATTTTTCAAGTGTTTACCCACTGTGGTGTCCTGTGATCATGTGAAGCTGATCATGTGACTGCATATCCACTCCATTTCACATAATGAATACAAGACATAAATCATTTCAAAACTTTGATGTTATACTAAGATCCTCATTAAATTGAATAATTAACTTTCTTAGTGTAATAAATGTAACTAAGATGGTCAATACTCTTTTATAAATACCAACATACCTAATATATGAGCCATTTATGAAATATTAAAAACCTCTAGAAAAAAAAGACTCTATTTTAGTTTCTTATGAATTAGTTCATGTTATTATTTCTCAAATGATTCATTTATAAGATAGAAGGAGATCTCATGAACCTCCCAGGTTACTTATAAGAAGAGAATCCATGTAACTGTTTATGCAATGAAGTAATTTCCCACAATCTAATTGGATACACAAAAAATGAATACAAGCATTCATTTTTCACGTGATTTATAAGAATAATGAACCCATGGAACATCATCATCATGTGACAGAAAGGAGAAGAACCCATGATACATACTTTCCATAATGATGGAGGGGATCTCCTATGAGCATCTTTAATTTGAAGTAGTAGGATCTTACATGACCACTTCACATGAAAGATAATAAATTCATTGTATACTAACTAATATAGGAAAAATAATATGAATAAGAACTTGAGTTAACCTGTGAATTAAATAATGTGTATGTATGATTAATAATGAGTGTCATTTCTCTATTCAAAAAATTTCATCTATATTAATGAGAACATGAAAATTCATTAATTATGATAATAAGTGTTAAACCAAGAAGAAAATAAATATTGATATTAAAGGGGAGAAATAGTTTTCACATGATAATTCCATACATTATTAAAATACATTAATGAGATTCTATGAGATTTTCAGTGTAGTGTAATTAGTGATTACAAATAATCAAATTCAAAAACAAGATACTAAAAATAGGGAATTCATTCATTGGAGTCAAATTTCTTTTAGTATATTTCACTACAAAGGATATGGAACTTTTTTTTACCTCATATGTTGATGAAGATGTATCATATATGTTTTTCAGTTATTTTTCTATAAAATAACCAAGCACGGTGATCAAGATTATTCCTTGGAAAATAATTATTATATATATTTGAGGACAACCTTCAAATATTGGATCACATATCTTTAAGAAGAAGCTATGAATATAGAGTGTGTTCATTGGCGTAAAGGGTGATTACATGTGTTGATCTTACCAGACAACGCAATCTCAAAAGTGTAAAATCAAGGATATTGAAGAATAATATACTAGATTTGGAAATTATTCATTTAAATTAATCTTGAGTAAAGTTGAATCCATTGAAATTGTTGAAGATAAGATTTATTCATTAAAATAAAATCATATGAATGGCATTATTATTAATAATTCAAATCATGAAATTAAAGAAAATAAGGTGAAAGAGCATGAAACCTTTATATGGTAGAATAATAAAGTTCATGATGATAAAGTTATAGTGATCAATAAATAATGAGAAGAAATATTGAAGTCATTATAGGATGATCAAAATATCATATAAATTAAATATATGAATCTTGAAGTAAAATTCATTAATTCTTTAAATATTGAAGATAATTCTTCACAATAAGAAAAAATAATAATTTTTTCTCTAAAATATGTAGTAGAAAAACATCTAAGGATGATTTTTATCCTAAAAACATTCATGTGGTGGAAATAATATATTGAAGTAATCTAAATAATAACTTCAAGTAGTCTCTAAGAGAAAGGTACCACACACCTATATAATTTAACTTTTTCTTAATTATGGTTTTTCGATAGTGAATATTTCAAATAGAAACCAGTGAAAAGTGGATGATGAAAGGTAATAAAGTTATTACATCCAAATATTTAGTGAAGAAATATCAGATAAAAAATAACCTAAAGTATCTCATATAATGAATTAAAAGAAAAAAAATAAAGCATGTTAATCATTCTAGATTGTTACACCAAAGAAAATATTAAGATATGTTGGATACTATTTGTATTGTGAGAGATTCTGGTACATATCAAATGAGTTCCAGTATATTATGATATTATATCAAAATTAAAAGATTCCTACATAAAAGGGACAATGTATAAAAGATGAAAATTTGTCTGATGAAAGAAACTAATATTCCTGCAACAAATAGATTTAATAGTTTTAAGAATGCCAATGGATATTTCAATGCCATTGGTCAGAGTGAATAGGTATGTATGTATGTATAAATCATTCAAGAATGCAACTAAAATAATTTATATAAAAATACTATATAAGATGAATACTATAGGTAAGGATACCCTAAATGAAAATCAAAGTGAGACTGATACTAAAAACTAACCCAATAATTTCAAAGGGAGTTATATAAAAAAATAGAATAATCTACATATTTTTTTGGAACAAGAGGCCACACCATGTATTATTTTGAAAATTCTATGAATATAATAATTATTCAAAGAGATATTAAGAAATAAATGGTAAGACCATTTTATGAAAAAAAAGGAATGAAATATTAAATATGGCTCCTAATAATACATGTGGAACTACCAATAATATTGTAAATATTCCCAATGAAAAACTAATTATTTGACTATATGGTGTAGAAAAAGAAAATTGAGTGAAAGAATAACATGAGATTCCACAAGATGAAGAAATATTTCATGATATCTTGTCAAAAAATTATGACCTTAAAATCTCAAATGTTTTATTCAGAAAATAAAGGAGTTTCACAGTGGATAAATAATTCTCAACTACTCTCATTGAAAATAAAAGGATATCCACGATATTTAAATATACATTTTTTATATTCATTACTTTATGATAATTCATGATGATTAAAATATTTAGGGGGATAACTGGGGAAGAAATAATATTACTACATCCACAATATGGAATAATTATTCTAGGATAAATGGAATTCGCCATCATGTTCTGATCTATCTACTGATATATTGATGATTATTTGTTTAAAAAGATCTGAGATAAAAACTAATAATTATAATAAATCAATCATATATGATCAGCATATTTTAATTCTCAAACATGGATGAGGGTAGAGTAATAGCCATTCATAAGAACATCTTATATAAATTTCTATCTTGATGGAGTAAAGCTTAAGATCATCCCTTGTGCAGGAGTATCAAAATAAGTTCTTAGAGTATTATATATCATTAAAATATGAAATATCTGGAAGGTAATTATTCAAAAATTATTTTGTAAGGTATTTATTCTTACTCTATCATCCCTTTTTCAAAATATGAATAGAATATCTTAATATAAATGGGTGAATTTGAATAACTCAAAGACATAAAAAATATAAAATTTTGGAATAATGTTATAGACCGATTTATTCATAATTTTAAACCTATTATACATGAATAATTATAATATATTTGTTTATATGAGTGTAGGAATTTCTAGTATAATAAATAATGATAATTTCCATTAAATATTATATCAGAAATTCTCTTCTCACATTGTATAAATTAGTATCATCCAATTACTATCAACCAGAAAATAAATGGATACTATATAATAAATAATACATGTTGTAGTATATTAGTTGGTATCATAGTCTAAATTTAACATGGATAGCATTAATGTGTAAATTAGACCGTCTTTTTTCTATATTAGGTTAGCCTTAGTGGAATTACAGTGGAATGATTTGTGGGTTATTTATTAAGAAATAATAATACCATCCACTCTCAAGAACTTTTCATTTGTTATAAATAAGAGATAAATAAGAAAATAAAAAATGGGAGAATAATTTAATAGACCTTATTGAAATCACATTTTCATCATTTTTAAATATAATAGATAGAAATGGGTGATTGAGGATCCTAATTTTTGTTATTTTTTAGTTTTTTTCAATGATTAAGTAAGTGATCATTAAATTGATGTTCATATGAATTAAAGAAGGATACTTGCATGGATGTGTGTTTTTGTGTTCTCTATATTGGTAATGTGTGAGGATTCATCTTCCCATGGATTTCTGGGAATTTCATTGTGAATGACTTTATATGTATCAATGTTTACTTAATAATACTTCTAAGTAGTTTCATTTTTTAGGATGATCCATCAAAAATATGGTCAAAGGTCACATATTACATTTTGGATACGGTAAATTTAAATTATAAATATTTTTTAACTATTCATAGAGTTCTAGGACATGTTTAGATTACACTAGTAGATTTCATATTTTCTAAAGTATTTAAAAAATGTGGAGATTGGGAAAATATAAATTTTAATACATAAATTTTTAGATAAAGGAAAACAGTTTCCTTATAATTTCATGAATAATTTTGAGAAGTGGAATTATAAATAAAATGAAAAATATATTTATATTTTTTAAAAATACCATTTTGAACAAGAAATTTGGTTGGAATTCATTTTTCATACATGGTAATTACCTTGTATATTTTGGGGATTAAAAAAATTGTCTAACCAAGTAATATAATTATGGAAACTCAATACCCCACATGTGGGAGTGTGCTCAACAACATGGCAGATCCATTTAGGAAAGCCAGTATGGCATCAAGTGGGTAAGGATTCATAGCACCCACAGGGAGTTCCTAAGGGGTTGTATTAGAATTTAGTGGGCTCATAGAACACGTAGGGTTCCCTAGGACCACACAAGCTGTGGTGTGGCCCAATTATGGGATTGTGTGTGTGAGTCTATCTAGGTTCCAACCTTGAATCCATCTCAAGCAAGGTGTGGTAATGATTTTTTTTATAATTATGTGAGAGTTTGTTCGCAAGATTGATGTGCAATGGGATCCAAATGTAGACAATATTCATGCATTAAAACATATGTTTGGAAAATAATATGTATGATAATTATAATCTTAGTTGTCTGATCAAATCCACACATCATGTTAAATATTTAATTTTTCCTTCCACACATTCTACTCTTATGCGATATTGACTTTTACTAAAGTGATCTTTAGATAGATAAACTCCACCTGAATCAAGTGTTCTACATCAATTTTTATGATGAAAAAATATTTATAGATCAAGATGAGATCAATTTACTTGAGCCCTTGAATACATGTTATGAGTCGAAGAATCAGAGAAGAAGGAGCTTATACTACATGAAAAGTCACTTTACTTGAATTCATTGAAGAATAAGTTGAAAAACGTATATCAATTAATGATTTCATCATGGGAAACCCTTGTCACATTAATCCTATATTATTTTTGAAGAATTTTTCCACTGAGTTATCGCATGACCAAGTGAATTCGATTAAGATATTGTGTATCCAATCTACTGCCTCATGAAGTAGTCAAGACTTTTAGCATTTGAAATCCTTGAAGATGTGCTGAGAACATTGGTGCATTAAATAAAAATAAATTCGATATAAAAATTTGAGTTTAAATATTGGATGCACATTTATAAATTTTGATTTATCTATACTAAGATCCATTTATGAAATATGGGAGAGCTCTCTGGATAAATAGATGTTGCATCAGTCATGAAAAAATAAATTCTCATGAAGAGTTCTCACATGATCCATTCATATAGATAAAATTGATCTTTCAAAGCACCTATGTTATGTGAAAGAAGAGCCTCCACATAAATTCTTATGAAAATTTGAAAGATTCCTCAATCCATTAGTCTGTGAAAAGAAGAATACAACCACATGAATTGTTCATGTGGATAAGAATAAGAACAAACATGTGGGCTATCATAGTCCCATAAAATAAAAGGAAATGAACCAATGAACCCCATTTGATTTCATAAAAGAGAAGGTATCCCATGTGAATTATTCATGTGAAGTATCAATATATCATTCTAACCCTTCACATGAAGGATAATCACATCCATGAATACCTACTAATACATGTTGAATGAGAAGATCTTGAGTTAACCCACATGTGAAATAATGTGTATGCATGAAGGTTTGTGATTGTTATTACTCTATTAAAAAGTAAGAATTCATTTTAATGAGAACATGATAATTCATTCATGAAGAAAATAAGTGTTATAACATGAAAAAATATATATTGGTAATTAAACAGAGAAATATTTTTCACATGATAATTTCATGCATGACAGAAATAAATGCATGAGATGATGTGAAATGTTTAGTGCAGTTTAATCCATGTTTTTAGAAAATAAATTTCCTGGATAGGATATAATCATACATTTATTATTTATATTTTGTATCAATAATTTGTAATATATCATTGTAATTTTATATCTTATATTTCTTATCGACAATGTAATGAACAATATAAAATTTCCCAATCTACTTTTTTATTTACTATCCTTTGGATCATGAAAGAGTTCTGATATATTCAATTTATATTAACTTTATATTAACTATATTGAAGAATAATTATACGAAGAAGACAATGTTTTTTATTTATTTAGATAGCCCATTTATTTTATTGAAATAGAGGCATCTATTTCGTTGGAGCATTCAGATGATGTTGATTAGAATTATTCTTGTCCACTAAAGAAGACTTGTTATATGATTCTAATCACCTAATAAGAGGCAAGAAAATATCATGTATTATTTTATTCAATGTTAAAGTTCTAATTATACCATGTTAGTGATTGTATAATGGTTTCAAGTATATCCCCTTTCATGGTATTTCATTGATAATTTATCAGAATATGTTTGTGAGTGGGATAATAACCTTTATACACTGAGGACATAATCATTCACATTTTAGGTGAACCTCATTAAAAAATCCTAGGGTTCTATGTGCATAATTATATTATGTGCATCATTTATAATTATAGATGAATAATAATATATAATCATTCATAAAATAAGTGATAGATATATAATAAGTGATAAAACTTTTTAATTGATAAAACTTCATCCCACACTGATTTACCCCCTACCCCCTCGACATGTTCATCCCAAACATATCCTATTATAAATATATTTATATGATAGAAAATAAAATAAAATTACCTTTTAAAAAATCAGAGTTATATGTTGATATAAATATATCATAACTAAAATTAAAGTATAATAGGTTAAAATTATGGAGTCATTGGATAAAACATCTTTGTATTGAGTTTTCAGATTCATATGATCATCTACTCTTTTATTATTAGATATTACCAAAACGATTTTGTTTTAGTGTTTGGTTGGAATCGGTATTATGAAAATGAAGTTGAGGAAGGTATGTCTGTAGAAACTCATTAAACTTATCTATTGAGGCATATATGTAATAAAGAGTTGTGAATAATATAATAAGTATATTATGATGGTAAATTTAGGATCCATATACATCTATAAGATAGATAGTTTTGTACCAATTCTGAAGCTATATCTTGAGTAATAATTACTTTTTATATTCCCTTAGATATACAAGTGAAGAATTAAACTAACCACACTTTATTAATACATATTAAAACATTGGAAATAATTCGTATGAAAATAATTATTATATACCGTGTATTTTTACTCGCCATGGATTATTACATCCAGTAAAATTTCATAAATTAAAAAGAGGAAAAAAAGGAGAAGAATAAAATTGTAAACACTAGGATATCTCTAGGAACATCTTTACCCTTTAGGTCCACCAATTTCCAAATAAAACCAATTTTGAAGGAGGTCCACATGAAATGATAAATCATGTTGTGATATCTAAAATGAATACTTTGGAAATGATAAATCTGACTTAAGAAGTGTGAAAGTAATGAATGAGTTTACTAAAGATATTTATAGGAAGAAAATTTATTTATTTTAAATATAGTCATTGAAAATGTGGTAATTTAAAATATGGATATGAGAAATATGTTCATGGGATATACATGTATCCCATAGGTATATGGATGTTTTTTATTATTATTTGTAAAATTAATAAAATTCAGGAATTATAAATAATTTAATAATAAATAAAATATCATTACTTATATCAGTGAATTGCATATTATTATTTATGTTATTATTTTTAAAGTATGATGCGCCAAGATTATAAAGTTCGGTGAATTATTATAATATCATTGATTTATTAAAATAATGTTCTTTAATATAAATAATTAATTGTTATTTTATTTGGTGAAGATAATTTAATATAAAAGTAATCTATATATAATAAATGAGTTTTTGTTATTTTCAACTATTATTTAAAAAATATTTATTTTAATGAAATGTATTTATAATATTTTTAAAAAAAATAATCAATCATCCACCCAATATTTATCCATAAGTTTTTAATAAGGATGAAATCATTTTATACTTTAAAATTAATTGTTTTTCTAAAATTAGACTTTATGAGTCTTATTTAATGAAACTAAATATATTTATTATAACATATATTTATGATATAATAATATATTAACACCAATCTAATTAATAATTGATAGGATATAAATTAAGAACATTAAAAAAAATTTAAATGTATTTTAATATAAAATTAGTTTTCAATATAATTTTATGTTTTTATTTAAAGGATAAATTTTACAATTTTAATTTTTAAAAGTTTTGATTCATTATTTTATTTATGAAAAATATATATATTATATTATGATATATTTTTGGAATTTTTCTAGAAATATTGATTTTTAGGTGAATAGAGAAAAATATCATTTTATAAATATATGGAATTTGTGAAAATTATTAGTACATAAGTATTATATAGAAATTTATTAAACACTTTTATTAAAAAAGTTTATATTTTACAATAGGAATTGTATATTTGAAAAATATATTATTTTACAAACCTGTGCTGGATATGTTAAACATTGGTTACAGAATTCATTAAACTTTATTTTAATAAATTATATATCTATTTTTTGAAAAAAAAAATTTCTCACTTTTAAAAAGTAGATTTAATAAAATTTAATTAAAATTTTAAATTATATGGTCTTAGTTTTGTACGGAGAAACATTTTTTTAGTCATAAAAATGAAATACTTTGGTAAAAACATGTTTCCACGGTATAATCTAAAATTGTAAAAAGGGTTAACAAAATGGGTAAAAGGCATATCATCATAAAACATGTCTCTAATTGAATATCTTAAGAGTAGATTAACTAAACATTATTTAAACTCCATTATTTTTAATTTTTTATTCTTTTTGAAATTTAAAACATGTTCTCTCTTTATATTAAATTAAAATAATTTCAAAATTTTCATTCTCACTACTTATAAAAGGGGTTTTCCACCAAACCTTGATGAAGACTCTAAATTTTGGTTTCCACTTAAAAATATACCCTTTTACTTACCATACATCCCTTTTCCACTAATTTTGGAATATGGTCATAAGAATTCATATTATTACCTCCATTTATATGGAGTCCTTCAAGGGAAAGCTCATGTTCTCATCATGAATCATAATCTGTCCCCAACTTTGTTTTATTTTATTTATAAATTTTATAAATAAAATATTCTAATTCCTATGTAACAAAATCATTATAGTTTTATTAATAAATGTTACTATTCTTATGGAATAATAATTATCCACCTTTCACCATTTCCATTGAGAGGGAAAAAACATCATTTGTGTGTATGTACGGACTACCGCCTCCACAAATCATCATGTTTCATATTCCTGCACCACGTTAAAGTGATCATTATAATTTATAATTTAATAAAAATTAATTAAATTTACAGTCATTTTTATGTTCTAAAATAGTAAATCATATTATATATTTTCTACATTATTTGGAAATTGAAACCATCTTCCATGCATATGTACGGACTAACACATCCATGGAATGGGATATTCTATTTTCCACCCCTAAATTTAACTGATTATTATGATAATATGTTTAATGTAGAGATATTATATAAGGCCCCAGCCTTAAACCATACTTAATCTTGAGTTATTACAAGATTTGTCTATTAATGAATTAGAGAGTGTTTTAGAGGCTTAAAATGAAAATAAATCGAATCTTAAGCATGGAATACACTAATATTTTTAAAAGATTGTTTTACTGCCTTTTGATGGAAAACCATTTTTGAATCTATATTTTGACAATTTTATAAACTATGTTTGTCAAAATAAACTTATTCTTTATGATTGTGACATCAAAATTTACTTTGTGTGAATTTTTGGTATTTTTCGTACAATGTTCATTTTTTAATGAATAGTGAAAAATACTGCATTTTACATCAAAACTGCTTTTTAATCTAATTTATTTATATGATTATATTATCTTTTTAATTGGTTTTGAAGTGAAATTAGAATATATTTTTACCATTTAATCCAATGGTGGTCATTGGAATCAATTTCAATTTGAAATTGGACTTAAACTGGTGTCAATCTTTTGATACTTATTGTTTCATAAAAACACGCTATTTGCTCTGACAGCGAGAATTAATTATTAAATTAATTAATGTGACTTATATGTTTTTAATTTTGTAAAATATACATCATTTTTGAATTCGTAATATCAAATATATCTTAGGGTGAATTTTTGGTAATTTTCTAAAAAACATCAATTTTTGATGAATAGTGAAACCACTAAGTGGTACTTATAAAAACTGATTTTCCGTTTAAATGAAATTTTGCAATAATTTTGTTTTGAATTTCAAAAATCTGACATACATGGTTGTCATTAAGAATTAAAATATGTTTCAATGAGATTAAAATAATTTTTTGGTGAATAGTAACTTATTAAGTATTTAATCGCGATTAGTGGTAATTAGTGTAGTTTAAGGTAAAAATAATGCTTTAATAAAATGAGATGAGCTTGACACAGGTCCTACCCTAATTGGTTGTGTCATGGCCGACCAATACAAGCCATGGGTCAACTTGGGGACCCCATGGATCCACTTTGGTTGGGAAATGACATAAATAACCTTTTATTTAATGTAAAAGTAAAAATGACACAAACATAATATGTTTTGCGAAAACAATTTTTACATGGGGTTATAAAGATCAGATATTTGATTATAAATAGTCACTGGAAATCTAAAAAGATTTCCTACATCATATTTTTTTATTTATAATTTTTAGACTTTAAATAAATTAAATTATTTATGACATCATGATGATGCAGCGATGACATCATTATTTAACGATTTAAATAAAATGGAATGATAATGTAAAATCTAAGACCTACACATGGCCAAAACCAATTGGACGAGTGGATTTCGAACCCTTATCACCTTATCCTCGAATTATATCAATGTGGGACCTTTTGAATCCGAAACGCATTTTAAAATAAAGTAACTTATCTTTACTTTCCCAGAGTGCCCCTCCTCTCCTCTTATAAAAGGCCCCCACCTCTACCTCATTACCCACACTCCCAAAGCCTTTGGCTTGGCCAACCCCTGCCCATTTTGTCTCTACACTTCCCTCTATTACTCCTTGAAGCCTCACTTTGGACAGAATACTTCCCAAGTAAGCCTTTGAGCTCAAACCATAGGGAGTTACCCGATTTTAAGGTAAAGTCTTCACTTGAGTTCGTTTGTTTTATTTTGCTTATCCAACCCCCTAAACTCTTTTTATTTATTTATTTTGTAACAACTCCAGTATCTTCAATATACTAGGATGTTGTTATAGGAAGTATTCAAGCTACACTTACACACACCTACATCTAATGGTTAAAGAACATACGGTTTCCGTGGATGGTGAATTTATGCCTCCCGAAACGATGATTGTTCAACATTCTTTCAACACCTTAAAAGGTGGCCATTAAGATGACAATATATTTATATATGATATATAATATTTTTATGTTTTCCTTAAGCTTCTGTATTTTTCTTTTTGGTCATACCTTTATGGTTTCCATTATGGGTAAACGCGATATCTTCATGTAAGGAAGTGCAGACTACAGCCCCCTCAAAGTGATTTGATTCGTTAAATACCATATGTGGGACGTATAAAGGATGGAACTATGATATTATATATGATATTATACTGGAATTATAAAATACCTTTATATCATTATGATTACATTCTATAAAATACGAAATAGAAATGAAAGTAGCGGTCATGCGTACGTACGGCTTACCGTCTCCATGAACGGTGCATTTCATTTCTTACCTCTAAATGATTATGTAATATTATAAATTCATGCATGTACTGGATATATAGGACATATATGATATCTACATCATGAATACCATTATGGATATAATGGATACATGAACAACTTATAATTATAAAGGGTTTATTTTTGACTCAAGTACCAATAATCGTTAAAATGAATGTTATTAACTTAAATAATTACATAGTGTTCATGACATGGTAATAAGTGATATAAAAGGAATAATGAACTTGAAAAAGGTTCTTAAGCAAGTAGAAATTAACTCAAGTCCATTATTCAGGACATTAAAGAATGATCGAGTCAAGTTGGACCCAATTTATGGGACTTCATCTCAATCTCCTTTCATTGAGGCATATTTTATTTTATACACAACTTTCTTTTATATGGTGTATAAACCCCTTTGACTTTTACGTTTATTAAAAAAGAATCGTTTTTATACGAAGCGTTTACTAAACGACAAAAGGGAATGTTTTTGTCTTATGTATGCGGCGACAACGACTTCTCCGCCGTCGTGACCGTTATTTGAGTTTTGGCTTCCTCTACAAGCCATACCATCTTTTTAAAAGAAAAATAAATACCATGATTTACTTTTCTTTTATTTTGGTATCGAAAATGGTTTTCATAATGTTTTAATATCAATGTGTTGTATTGATATCTTATGATTGAAATGTGGGAATGTTATGTTTCCTTTATGCGTGTTTTATGTGATATTATTATGTTGAGATTCTTGGCCATTATTATGAAAACGGGTGGTTCCGTGATAAACTAAGGGCGGGTGAGCCCGATATAGCTCTCCAATGCATTGGGTAACACGAAGGAGTGAAACGTTAAGGTTTCTCCGAAGAGATTTAGGGAATATACTGTGATGGGTATTCCAAATGTAACCAAGAGGGTTACTCCCTACGTAAGAATGTTATGAATGCCTCAAGTTACCTTTATGTCTTATGATTTCTATGATTTATTCATGATTTGATGAGGTATATTAAAGTGCTTATGTTTTATGGGTAAAGTATGATTTCATTCTTATGTATATATTTACCCATGTTTCCTTTCGATATTTTTATATCCCTTACTGAGCCTTTTATGCTCATCCCAAGTTTTTTTTGAAATGTTTTTCACAGGTCAAGGGAAAGGTACATGATATGAGGATAGTGTCAAGGAAGTGTAAAGAAAGAATCCATGTTTATTTTAAATATGTTTCCATTGATGGGAATGAAGAATACTATCTTTATGTAACCACTTTGTTTATATGTGGAATGTAATGCAAGTTTTATGATCTAATTCTCTAAAATTATAAACCCGAAAAGATCCTCTAACATCCCAAGTAAGTAATGAATAATAGATATTTTTATCGATGTCTGTTAATGAACTAAATAGTGTTTTATAGGCTTAAAATGAAAATAAATCCAATCTTAAGCATGGAATACACTAATATTTTTAAAAGATTGTTTTACTGCCTTTTGATGGCAAACCCTTTTTAAATCAATCTTTTGACAATTTTATAATCTATATTTGTTAAAATAAACATATTCATTATGAGTGGGTCATTGAATTTTACATTGGATAAATTTTTGGTATTTTTCTAACAATGTTCATTTTTTAATGAATAGTGAAAAATACTGCATTTTACATCAAAACTGCTTCTTAATCTAATTTATTTATATGATTAGATTAGCTTTTGAATTGGTCTTAATGTGTAATCTGAATATCTTTTTACCATTTAATCCAATGGTGGTCATTGGAATCAATTTCACTTTGAAATTGGACTTAAACGGGTGTCAATCTTTTGATAATTATTGTTTCATAATAACACACTATTTGTCATGACAGCGGGAATTAATTATTAAATTAATTGATGTGACTTATATGTTTTGAATTTTGTAAAATAGACTTCATTTTTGAATTCAGAATATCAAATATATCTTAGGGTGATGTTTTGGTATTTTTCTAAAAAACTTCAATTTTTGATGAATAGTGAAACCACTAAGTGGTACTTATAAAAACTGATTTTTCATTTAAATGAAATTTTACCACTTCTGTGTTTTGAATTTCAAAAATCCGACATACATTGTTGTCATTGAGAAGTAAAATGTGGTTCAATGAGATTAAAATAATTTTTTGGTGAATAGTAACTTTTCAGTTCTTAATCGCGATTAGAGGTAATTAGTGTAATTTAAGGTAAAAATGATATTATAAAAATATGAAAACACCATGACACTTGTCCTACCCCTATTGTATGAGTCATGGCCGACCGAGACAACCCATGGGTCGATTTAGGGGACCCTATGGAGCCTCTTGGGTGAGATAATGAATTTAATGTCTTTTTTTAAATAAAGGTGAAAATGACACTAACATTTATTGTTTTACTAAAACAATTTTTATAAGGGGATATACTAATCATATTTTTGTCTATAAATACTCTTTGGAAAGATAAGAAGATATCCTACATCAGGATTTTTTTGTTGTAATTTTTAGACATTAAATAAAGTAATTTAATTATGACATCATGATGATGCAACGATGACCTCATTAATGAACAGTTTAAATAAAATGAAAAGATAATATAAAATCTAAGACCTACAATTGTCCAAAAACTATTGGATGGGAATATTTCGAAGCCTTATCATCTTATCTTAGAAATATATCAATTTGGGACCTTAGAAATTCGAAACACTTTTGAAAATAAAATAATAGTTTCATGATTTTCAAAAGTGCCCCTCCTCTCCTCTTATAAAAGGCCCCCACCTCTACCTCATTTCACACACTCCTCAAGCCTTTGGATCGGCCATACCCTGCCCATTTACTCTCTCCACATCCCTCTCCTCATACTATAGGATTACCTTTGGGCAGAATCCTTTCAAAGGAAGCCTTTATGCTCAAATCAAAAGGAGTTACACTTATAAAGTTAATTCATTCTCTCATTCTCATTTGTTTTATTTTGCTTCTCCAACCCCCTAAACTCTTTTTATTTACTTCTTTTGTAACAACACCAATATCTTAAATATACTAGGATGTTGTTATAAGATTTATTCAAGCTACACTCTCACACAACTACATCAAATGGTTAAATAACAAACGGTTTCCGTGGATGGAAAAATTCTGCCTCCCGAAACGATGATTGTTCAATACTCATTTAACACCTTCAAAGGTGGCCATTATGATGTCACTATTTTTATATATGACATATAATATGTTTATTATTTCCTTAAGCTTATGTATTTTTCATTTATGGCATACCATTATTGTTTCCATTATGGGTAAACATGATATCTTCATATTAGGAAGTGCGGACTACCGCCCCTGAAAGTGATTTGATTCGTTAATACCATATGTGGGATGTGTAAAGGATAAAGTTAATGATATTATATATGTTATTATACTGGAATTATAATATACTCTTATATCATTATGATTCCATTCCAGAAATACGAAATAGAAATGGAAGTAGCGTTCATGCGTACGTACGGCTTACCGTCTCCATGAACGGTGCATTTCATTTCTTACCTCTAAATGTGATGTAATATTATAAATACAAGTATATGATGAATATATATGATATATATTTTATCCAAATCATTAATATAATTCTAGATATAACGAACTTTTGACAAAATTAACAACATGTAAGTGTAAGAAGTCTATTTTTGACTTAAGAACCAAATACCGACAAAATGAACATTATTAACTTAAATGATTACATGATGTTCATAACATCGTATAAAAGGAATAATGAACTTTAAAAAGGTTCTTAAGAAAGTGGAGATTAACTCATGTTTATTATTCATAAGATTAAAGAACGATCGTGTCAAGTCGGACCTGAGGTATGGGACTTCGTCTCAATCTCCTTTCATGGAGGCATATTTTATTTTATACACAACTTTCTTTTATACGGTGTATAAACCCCCTTTGACTTTTACGTTTATTCAAAAGGAATCTTTTTTATACGAAGCGTTTAATAAATGAAAAAAGGGAATGTTTTTGTCGTACGTATGCGGCGACAACGACTTCTCCTCTGTCGTGACCATTATTTGAGTTTCGGCTTTCTCTACAAGCCATACCTTCTTTTTAAAAGAAAAATAAATACCATGTTTTACTTTTCTTTTATTTTGGTATCGAAAATGGTTTTCATAATGTTTTTATATCAATGTGTTGTATTGATATCTTTTGATTGAAAGGTGGGAATGTTATGTTTTCTTTATGAATGTTTTATGTGATACGATTATGATGAGGTTCTTGGGCATTATTATGAAGACGGGTGGTTCCGTGATAAACTAAGGGCGGGTGAGACCGATATAGCTCTCCAATTCATTGGGTAACGCGAATGAGTGAAACGTTAAGATTCCTCCGAAGAGATTTAGGGAATATACTGTGATGGGTATTCCAAACATAACCAAGAGGGTTACTCCCTACGTAAGAATGTTATGAATGCCTCAAGTTACCTTTATGTCTTATGATTTCTATGATTTATTCATGATTTGATGAGGAATGTTAAAGTGCTTATGTTTTATGGGTAAAGTATGATTTCATTCTTATGTATATATGAACTCATGTTTCCTTTCCATGTTTTTTTATAACCCATACTGAGTTTTTTATGCTCATCCCAAGTTTTTGAAATGTTTTTCACAGGTCAAGGGAAAGGTACATGATAAGATGATAGAGTCAAGGATGTGTCAAGAAAGAATCCATGTTTTATTTTCAATATGTTTCCATTTATGGGAAAAAAAGAATACTATCTTTTATTGTAACCACTTTGTTTAAATGTGGGTTGTATAGCATGTTTTAAGATCTAATTCTCTAAAATTCTAAACCCGAAAAGATCCTCAACGTGTAATCTTGTGATAACTCAAGATTATGTAAGGTTTAAGGCTGGGGCCTTATAGTTGGTATCAGAGGTCGGTTTAGATAACTTTAGGAGTAAAAATTATATTAAATGATTATCCAAAAATACTTTTTTTGAAATGATATAGCATTTGAAGATTACCATGTTGCTTCATATAAGACATGTTTGTTCAGAATGGTTTTCCATAGAGGAAATAGGGAAGAAGTGCTAGGAAGCTATGCAGAAGGAAATAACCTTCCAAATCAGCATACTGAGATGGTCATAATCAAAATTGAGTAGTTTACTGCAGTAATGGCTCAGTTGAATCAGGTGATAAGTGGTGGTTTTCATTGATGATATTTTGGTGTTTTCTAAAATTAAAGAAGAGCATGAAAGACATTTAAGGGTTATCTTGCAACCCTTAAAAGAAAATAAACTATATGGAAAATTCAGCAAGTGTGAGTTTTGGTTGCAACAAATTTCTTTCCTTGGTCATATTGTTTCTAAAGATGGAATAACTGTTGATCCTGCAAAAACAAAAGTTGTGGAAGAATGGCCAAGACCCAAAAATGTAACCGAGATTCGTAGCTTCCTTGGTTTGGCAGGCTATTACCGAAGGTTTGTTAGAAATTTTTCACGGTTATCTAGTCCAATGACTAAGCTAACTCGGAAGGGTGTTAAGTTTATCTGGACAAAAGAATGTGATGATTGTTTTCAGGAATTGGAAAGAAGATTGGTGAATGCTCAAGTTTTGGCACTACCTTCCAGGAATGGTGAGTTTGTTATATACAGTGATGCTTCATTGAAAGGACATGGTTGCGTCCTAATGCAGAATGATCAGGTAATTGCTTATGCTTCACGACAGTTGAAAACTCGTGAGATAATTACCCTACACATGATTTGGAATTAGCTGCTGTTGTTTTCGCTTTAAAAATTTGGAGGCATCATTTGTATGGAGTAAAGTGTGAAATATATTCCAATCACAAAAGTCTAAAGTATATATTCACTCAGAAATAATTGAACATGAGACAAAGGAGATGGCTAGAATTAATCAAGGATTATGATTGTACAATTCATTACCATCCGGGAAAAGAAAATAAAGTGGCTGATGCTTTGAGTCGAAAAAGTAATGCTTCATTAGCTATGTTGCGTTTGGAACGTGATCCTTTAGTTAAGGATTTGATGAACTTTGGCATAGAAGTTGTTGGTGTAGGAAGTTCTTCTTTTTTGTTTCAGGTATCAGTGAGATCATCTCTATCAGATAGAATCAACAAGCACAGAAGCAAGACAATGAGTTGCAGAAAAAGGTAGAGTTGGTTCAGAAAGGTAAGTTGCCTGAATTCAACATTGATAATGATTGTGTTTTGAGATTTGGGAAGAGATTGTGTGTGACTTGTGATTCACAGTTGATGAGAGAGTTGTTATGTGAAGCTCATAGTTCTTCATTTCTAGTTCATCCTGGCATTACTAAGATGTACAGAGATCTACGGGAGTATTACTGGTGGGATGGAATGAAAAGAGATATTGCTGATTTTACTATGAAGTGTTTGACTTGTCAGCAGGTTAAAGCAGAGTGGAAGTTACCGAAAGGGATGCTTCAGCCTTTACTAGTGCCAGAGTGGAAATGGGAGAATATATCCATGGACTTTGTTGTGGGATTACCGAAGACATCTCGAGGTAATAATGTAATCTGGGTTATTGTTCATCGCTTGACTAAATCTTCTCATTTCCTTGCTATACGAGAAACTTTTTCCCTGGATCAACTTTCCCGTTTGTATCTTAAAGAGATAGTCAGGTTACATGGAGTTCCTCTCTACATTGTATCTGACCGTGAGCCCAGGTTCACTTCTATCTTTTGGAAAGGCCTTCAGAAGCTGTTGGGTACTGAATTAAATTTTAGTACAGCTTTTCATCCTCAATCAGATGGGCAGTCAGAACGAACAATTCAGACCTTGGAGGATATGCTCCGTTATTCCTCTATGGATTATCAGGGACGTTGGGACCGACATCTTTCTTTGGTTGAATTTTCATATAATAAAAGTTTTCATTCCAGTATACAGATGGCACCATTTCAGGCATTATATGGGAAACGGTGTCGAACTCCAGCTTTCTAGGATGAAGTGGGTGAAAAGAAGTTGATGGGACCAGAATTGGTAGAAGAGATGGCAGAACAAGTTCAGCTGATTCAGAAGCACATGAGAACAGCTCAGAGTAGGCAGAAGAGTTATGCGGACAACATGAGGAAGGATCTATCTTTCGAGGTAGGTGATCATGTTTTTCTCAAGGTTTTTCCTTGGAAAAGTTTGATGAGATTTGGTAAGAAAGGGAAACTGAGTCCAAGGATCATTGGAACATATGAAATTCTGGAGAGAGTTGGATCAGTTGCATACCGGGTGGCTTTACCTCCGAGTTTATCTCAGGTACACAATGTTTTTCACGTTTCGATGTTGAGAAAGTATATGTCAGATACATCTCATGTTTTGAGTCCAGAGGTAGTTCAGCTGAAAGAGAACCTATCTTATGAGGAACAACCGGTCCAGATTCTTGACCACAGGGAGCAAGTGTTACGAAATAAGGTGATTCACTAGGTGTTGGTTTTTTGGAAAAACCACATGATGGAAGAGGCAACATGGGAATCTGAAAATGCAATGAGGGATAAGTACCCTCATTTATTCGATAAGTAAATAAATTGTGGGGACGCAATTTTCTAAAGGGGGGAAGGATGTAACATCCCAAGTAAGTAATGAATAATAGATATTTTTATCTAGGTCTATTAATGATCTAGATAGTGTTTTATAGGCTTAAAATGAAAATAAATCCAATCTTAAGAATGGAATACACTAATATTCTTAAAAAATTGTTTTACTGCCTTTTGATGGCAAACCCTTTTTAAATAAATATTTTGACAATTTTATAATCTATATTTGTCAAAATAAACATATTCATTATGATTGGGTCATTGAATTTTACATTGGATAAATTTTTGGTATTTTTCTGACAATGTTCATTTTTTAATGAATAGTGAAAAATACTGCATTTTACATCAAAATTGCTTCTTAATCAAATTTATTTATATGATTAGATTATCTTTTGAATTGGTATTAATGTTTAATCTGAATATATTTTTACCATTTAATCCAATGTTGGTCATTGGAATCAATTTCACTTTGAAATTGGACTTAAACGGGTGTCAATCTTTTGATACTTATTGTTTCATAAAAACACGCTATTTGTCATGACAGCGGGAATTAATTATTAAATTAATTAATGTGACTTATATATTTTGAATTTTTTAAAATAAAATTCATTTTTTAATTCAGAATATCAAATATAGCTTTGGGTGATGTTTTGGTATTTTTCTGAAAAACTTCAATTTTTGATGAATAGTGAAACCACCAAGTGGTACTTATAAAAACTGATTTTTCGTTTAAATGAAATTTTACCACTTCTGTGTTTTGAATTTCAAAAATCCGACATACATGGTTGTCATTAAGAAGTAAAATGTGGTTCAATGAGAGTAAAATAATTTTTCGGTGAATAGTAACTTTTAAGTTCTTAATCGCGATTAGAGGTAATTAGTGTAATTTAAGGTAAAAATGATATTATAAAAATATGAAAACACCATGACACTTGTCCTACCCCTATTGGATGATTCATGGTCGACCAAGACAACCCATGGGTCGATTTAGGGGACCCTATGGAGCCTCTTGGGTGAGATAATGACTTTAATGCCTTTTTTTAAATAAAGGTGAAAATGACACTAACATAAAGTGTTTTACTAAAACAATTTTTAGAAGGGGTTATACTAATCATATTTTTGTCTATAAATACTATTTGGAAAGATAAAAAGATTTCCTACATCAGGATATTTTTTTTATAATTTTTAGACATTAAATAAATTAATTTAATTATGACATCATGATGATGCAACGATGACCTCATTAATGAACAGTTTAAATAAAATGAAAAGATAATATAAATTCTAAGACCTAAACTTGTCCAAAAACTATTGGATGGGAATATTTAGAAGCCTTATCATCTTATATTAGAAATATATCAATGTGGGACCTTATAAATTCGAAACACTTTTGAAAATAAAATAATAGTTTCATGATTTCCAAAAGTTCCCCTCCTCTCCTCTTATAAAAGGCCCCCACCTCTACCTCATTTCACACACTCTTAAAGCCTTTGGCTCGGCCATACCATGCCCATTTACTCTCTACACATCCCTCTCCTCATACTAGAGGATTACCTTTGGGCAGAATCCTTTCAAAGGAAGCCTTTAGGCTCAAATCAAAAGGAGTTACACTTTTAAAGGTAATTCATTCTCTCATGTTCATTTGTTTTATTTTCTTCTCCAACCCTCTAAACTCTTTTTATTTACTTATTTTGTAACAAAACCAGTATCTTCAATATACTAGGATGTTGTTATAAGATTTATTCGAGCTACACTCTCACACAACTACATCAAATGGTTAAAGAACATACGGTTTCCGTGGATGGAGAAATTCTACCTCCCGAAACGATGATTGTTCAATACTCATTTAACACCTTCAATGGTGGCCATTATGATGTCACTGTTTTTATATATGACATATAATATGTTTATTCTTTCCTTAAGCTTCTGTATTTTTCATTTACGGCATACCATTATTGTTTCCATTATGGGTAAACACGATATCTTCATTTTAGGAAGTGCGGACTACCGCCCCCTGAAAGTGATTTGATTCGTTAATACCATATGTGGGATGTGTAAAGGATAAAGTTAATGATATTATATATGTTATTATACTGGAATTATAATATACTCTTATATAATTATGATTCCATTCTAGAAATACGAAATAGAAATGGAAGTAGCGTTCATGCGTACGTACGGCTTACCGTCTCCATGAACGGTGCATTTCATTTCTTACCTCTAAATGTGATGTAATATTATAAATACATGTATATTCTGAATATATATGATATATATGTTATCCAAATCATTAATATTATTCTGGATATAATGAACCTTTGACCAAATTAACAACATGTAAGTGTAAGAAGTCTATTTTTGACTGAAGAACCAAATACCGACAAAATGAACATTATTAACTTAAATGATTACATGATGTTCATATTATGGTATAAAAGGAATAAAGAACTTGAAAAAGGTTCTTAGTCAAGTAGAGATTAACTCAATTTTATTATTCAGAAGATTAAAGAACGATTGAGTCAAGTCGGACCCGAGGTATGGCACTTCGTCTCAATCTCCTTTCATTGAGGCATATTTTATTTGATACACAACTTTCTTTTATACGGTGTATAAACCCCTTTTTCTTTTACGTTTATTCAAAAGGAATCTTTTTTATATGAAGAGTTTACTAAACGACAAAAGGGAATGTTTTTGTCGTATGTATGCGGCGACAACGACTTCTCCGCTGTCGTGACCGTTATTTGAGTTTCGGCTTCCTCTACAAGCCATACCTTCTTTTTAAAAGAAAAATAAATACCATGTTTTACTTTTCTTTTATTTTGGTATCGAAAATGGTTTTCATAATGTTTTTATATCAATGTGTTGTATTGATATATTTTGATTGAAAGGTGGGAATGTTATGTTTTCTTTATGCATGTTTTATGTGATACGATTATGTTGAGGTTCTTGGGCATTATTATGAAGACGGGTGGTTCCATGATAAACTAAGGGCGGGTGAGCCCGATATAGCTCTCCAATGCATTAGGTAACGCGAAGGAGTGAAATGTTAAGGTTTCTCCAAAGAGATTTAGGGAATATACTGTGATGGGTATTCCAAACGTAACCAAGAGGGTTACTCCCTACGTAAGAATGTTATGAATGCCTCAAGTTACCTTTATGTCTTATGATTTCTATGATTTATTCATGATTTGATGAGGAATGTTAAAGTTCTTATGTTTTTATGGGTAAATTATGATTTCATTCTTATGTATATATGAACTCATGTTTCCTTTCCTGTTTTTTTATAACCCATACTGAGTTTTTTATGCTCATCCCATGTTTTTGAAATGTTTTTCACAGGTCAAGGGAAAGGTACATGATAAGATGATAGAGTCAAGGATGTGTCAAGGAAGAATCCATGTTTTATTTTCAATATGTTTCCATTGATGGGAAAAAAAGAATACTATCTTTTATTGTAACCACATTGTTTAAATGTGGGTTGTATTGCATGTTTTAAGATCTAATTTTCTAAAACTCTAAACCCGAAAAGATCCTCAACGTGTAATCTTGTGATAACTCAAGATTATGTAAGGTTTAAGGTCGGGGCCTTATAGTGATGTAACATCCCAAGTAATTAATGAATAATAGATATTTTTATCTATGTCTATTAATGAACTACATAGTGTTTTAGAGGCTTAAAATGAAAATAAATTCAATCTTAAGCATGGAATACACTAATATTCTTAAAAGATTGTTTTACTGCCTTTTGATGGCAAACCCTTTTTAAATCAATATTTTGACAATTTTATAATCTATATTTGTCAAAATAAACATATTCATTATGATTGGTACATTGAATTTTACATTGGATAAATTTTTGGTATTTTTCTGACAATGTTCATTTTTTAATGAATAGTAAAAAATACTGCATTTTACATCAAAACTACTTTCTAATCTAATTTATTTATATGATTAGATTATATTTTGAATTGGTTTTGAAGTGTAATTAGAATATATTTTTACCATTTAATCCAATGGTGGTCATTGGAATCAATTTCACTTTAAAATTGAACTTAAACTGGTGTCAATCTTTTGATACTTATTGTTTAAAAAAAACACGCTATTTGTCATGACAGTGGGAATTAATTATTAAATTAATTAATGCGACTTATATGTTTTGAATTTTGTAAAATAGACTTTATTTTTGAATTCAGAATATCAAATATATCTTAGGGAGAATTTTTGGTAATTTTCTGAAAAACTTCAATTTTTGATGAATAGTGAAACCACTAAGTGGTACTTATAAAAACTGATTTTTCCGTTTAAATGAAATTTTTCCATCATTTTGTTTTGAATTTTAAAAATCTGACATACATGGTTGTCATTACGAAGTAAAATGTGGTTCAATGGGATTAAAATAATTTTTTGGTGAATAGTAACTTATTAAGTTTTTAATCGTGATTAGTGGTAATTAGTGTAGTTTAAGATAAAACTAATGCTTTAATAAAATAAGATGAGCTTGAAACATGTCCTACCCTCATTGGTTGTGTCATGTCAGACCAAGACAAGCCATGGGTCAACTTGGGGACCCCATGGAGCCACTTTGGTTGGGAAATGACATAAATAACTTTTTATTTAATGTAAAAGTAAAAATGACACAAACATAATATGTTTTACGAAAACAATTTTTACATGGGGTTATAAAGATCAGATATTTGATTATAAATATTCATTTGCAATATAAAAAGATTTACTACATTATAGTATTTTTTTTATAATTTTTAGACTTTAAATAAATTAAATTATTTATGACATCATGATGATGCAGCGATGACCTCATTATTTAACGATTTAAATAAAATGGAAAGATAATGTAAAATCTAAGACCTACAATTGTCCAAAAACTATTGTATGGGAATATTTCGAAGACTTATCATCTTATCTTAGAAATATATCAATGTGGGACCTTATAAATTCGAAACACTTTTGAAAATAAAATAATAGTTTCATGATTTCCAAAAGTGCCCCTCCTCTCCTCTTATAAAAGGCCCCCACCTCTACCTCATTACCAACACTCCCAAAGCCTTTGGCTCGGCCAACCCCTGCCAATTTTGTCTCTCCACTTCCCTCTATTACTCCTTGAAGCCTCACTTTGGGCAGAAGACTTCCCAAGGAAGCCTTTGATCTCAAACCAAAGGGAGTTACCCAATTTTAAGGTAAAGTCTTCACTTGAGTCCGTTTGTTTTATTTTGCTTCTCCAACCCCCTAAACTCTTTTTATTTATTTCTTTTGTAACAACTCCAGTATCTTCAATATACTAGGATGTTTTTATAAGAAGGATTCAAGCTACACTTACACACACCTACATCTAATGGTTAAAGAACATACGGTTTCCGTGGATGGTGAATTTATGCCTCCCGAAACGATGATTGTTCAACATTATTTTAACACCTTTAAAAGTGGCCATTAAGAGGACACTATATTTATATATGATATATAATATGTTTATGTTTCCTTAAGCTTCTGTATATTTCTTTTTGGTCATACCATTATGGTTTCCATTATGGGTAAACGTGATATCTTCATTTAAGGAAGTGCGGACTACCGCCCCCTCAAAGTGACTTGATTCGTTAAATACCATATGTGGGACGTATAAAGGATGGAACTATGATATTATATATGATATTATAATGGAATTATAATATACCTTTATATCATAATTATTCCATTCTATAAAATACGAAATAGAAATGAAAGTAGCGTTCATATGTACGTACGGCTTACCGTTTCCATGAACGGTGCATTTCATTTCTTACCTCTAAATGATTATGTAATATTATAAATGAATGCATGTACTGGATATATATGACATATATGATATCTACATCATGACTACCATTCTGGATATAATGGATACATGAACAACATGTAATTATAAAGGGCTTATTTTTTACTCAAGTACCAATGTTCGTTAAAACGACCGTTATTAACTTAAATAATTACATAGTGTTCATGACATGGAAATAAGTGATATAAAAGGAATAATGAACTTGAAAAAGGTTCTTAAACAAGTAGAAATTAACTCAAGTTTATTATTCAGGACATTAAAGAACGGTCGAGTCAAGTCGGACCCGAGGTATGGGACTTCGTCTCAATCTCCTTTAATTGAGGCATATTTTATTTTATACACAACTTTCTTTTATACGGTGTATAAACCCCTTTGACTTTTACGTTTATTCAAAAGGAATATTTTTTATATGAAGCGTTTACTAAATGACAAAAGGGAATGTTTTTTTCGTACGTATGTGGCGAAAACGACTTCTCCGCCGCCGTGACTATTATTTGAGTTTCGGCTTCCTCTAAAGCCATACCTTCTTTTAAAAGAAAAAAATAAATACCATGTTTTACTTTTCTTTTATTTTGGTATTGAAAATGGTTTTCATAATGTATTTATATCAATGTGTTGTATTGATATCTTGTGATTAAAAGCTGGGAATGTTATGTTTCCTTTATACATGTTTTATGTGATATGATTATGTTGAGGTTCTTGCGAATTATTATGAAAATAGGTAGTTCCGTGATAAAATAAGGGCGGGTGAGCCCGATATAGCTCTCCAATGAATTGGGTAACGCGAAGGAGTGAAAATTTAAGGTTTCTCCGAAGAGATTTAGGGAATATACTTTGATGGGTATTCCAAACGTAACCAAGTGGTTTACTCCCTACATAAGAATGTTATGAATGCCTCAAGTTACCTTTATGTCTTATGATTTCTATGATTTATTCATGATTTGATGAGGTATGTTAAAGTGCTTATGTTTTATGGGTAAAGTATGATCTCATCCTTATGTATATATGTACCAATGTTTCCTTTCCATATTTTTATATCCCTTACTGAGCTTTTTATGCTCATCCCAAGTTTTTTTTGAAATGTTTTTCACAGGTCAAGGGAAAGGTACATGATATGGTGATAGTGTCAAGGAAGTGTCAAGAAAGAATCCATGTTTATTTTAAATATGTTTCCATTGATGGGAATGAAGAATACTATCTTTATGTAACCACTTTGTTTATATTTGGAATGTAATGCAAGTTTTATGATCTAATTATCTAAAACTCTAAACCCGAAAATATCCTCAATGTGTAATCTTGTAATAACTCAAGATTAAGTAAGGTTTAAGGCTGGGGCCTTATAGTTGGTATCAAAGGTCGGTTTAGATAACTTTATGAGTTAGAATTCTATTAAATGATTATCCAAAAATATTTTTTTTGAAATGATATAGCATTTAAAGATTATCATGTTGCTTCATCTAAGACATGTTTGTTCAGAATGGTTTTCCATAGAGGAAACAAGGAAGTAGTGCTAGGAAGGAATACAGAAGGAAATAACCTTCCAAATCAGCATACTGAGATGGTCAGAATAAAAATTGAGCAATTTACTGCAGTGATGGCTCAGTTGAATCAGGTGATAAGTGGTGGTTTTCATTGATGATATTTTGGTGTTTTCAAAAAGTAAAGAAGAGCATGAAAGACATTTAAGGGTTATCTTGCAAACCTTAAAAGAAAAGAAATTGTATGGGAAATTCCGCAAGTGTGAGTTTTGGTTGCAACAAATTTCTTTCCTTGGTCACATTGTTTCTAAAGATCGGATAACTATTGATCCTGCAAAAACAAAAGTTGTGGAAGACTGGCCAAGACCCACAAATGTAACTGAGATTCATAGCTTCCTTGGATTGGCAGGCTATTACTGAAGGTTTGTTAGAAATTTTTCATGGTTATCTAGTCCAATGACTAAGCTAACTCGGAAGGATGTTAAGTTTATCTGGACAAAAGAATGTGATGATTGTTTTCAGGAATTGAAAAGAAGATTGGTGAATGCTCCAGTTTTGGCACTACCTTCCAGGAATGGTGATTTTGTTATCTACAGTGATGCTTCATTGAAAGGAATTGGTTGCGTCCTAATGCAGAATGATCAGGTAATTGCTTATGCTTCACGACAGTTGAAAACTCATGAGGTAAATTACCCTACACATGATTTGGAATTAGCTGCTGTTGTTTTTGCTTTAAAAATTTGGAGGCATCATTTTTATGGAGTAAAGTGTGAAATATATACCGATCAAAAAAGATTAAAGTATATATTCACTCAGAAAGAATTGAACATGAGACAAAGGAGATGGATAGAATTAATCAAGGATTATGACTGTACAATTCATTACCATCCGGGAAAAGCAAATAAAGTGCCTGATGCTTTAAGTCGAAAAAGTAATGCTTCATTAGCAATGTTGCGTTTGGAACGTGATCCTTTGGTTAAGGATTTGATGAGATTTGGCATGGAAGTTGTTGGTGCAGGAAGTTATTCTTTTTTGTTTCAGGTATCAATGAGATCATCTCTATCAGATAGAATCAAGCAAGCACAGAAGCAAGACAGTGAGTTGCAGAAAAAGGTAGAGCTGGTTCAGAAAGGTAAGTTGCCTGAATTCAACATTGATAATGATTGAGTTTTGTGATTTGGGAAGAGATTGTGTGTGCCTTGTGATTCACAGTTGAAGAGAGAGTTGTTATGTGAAGCTCATAGTTCTCCGTTTTCAGTTCATCCAGGCAGTACTAAGATGTATAGTGATCTGCGGGAGTATTACTGGTGGGATGGAATGAAAAGAGATATTGCTGATTTTACTGTGAAGTGTTTGACATGTCAACAGGTTAAAGCAGAGCGGCAGTTACCGAAAGGGATGCTTCATCCTTTACCAGTGCCAGAGTAGAAATGGGAGAATATATCCATGGACATTGTTGTGGGATTACCGAAGACATCTTGAGGTAATAATGCAATCTGGGTTATTGTTGATCGCTTGACAAAGTCTGCTCATTTCCTTGCTATACAAGATACTTTTTCCCTAGATCAACTTTCCCGTTTGTATTTTAAAGAGATAGTCAGGTTACATGGAGTTCCTCTCTCCATTGTATCTAATCGTGATCCCAGTTTCACTTCTAACTTTTGGAAAGGCCTTTAGAAGTCGTTGGGTACTGAATTAAATTTTAGTACAGCTTTTCATCCTCAATCAGATGGGCAGTCCGAACGAACAATTTAGTCCTTGGAGGATATGCTACGTTCTTACACTATGGATTATCAGGGAAGTTGGGACCAACATCTTTCTTTGGTTGAATTTTCATATAATAACAGTTTTCATTCCAGTATACAGATGGCACCATTTCAGGCATTATATGGGAAGCGGTGTTGAACTCCAGCTTTCTAGGATGAAGTGGGTGAAAGGAAGTTGATGGGACCAGAATTGGTAGAAGAGATGGCAGAACAAGTTCAGCTGATTCAGAAGCACATGAGAACAGCTCAGAGTAGGCAGAAGAGTTATGAAGACAACAGGAGGAAGGATCTATCTTTTGAGGTAGGTGATCATGTTTTTCTCAAAGTATCACCATGGAAAAGTGTGATGCAATTTGGTAAGAAAGGAAAGCAGAGTCCAAGGTTTATTGAACCATATGAAATTCTGGAGAGAGTTGGATAAGTTTCATACCGAGTGGCTTTACCTCCGAGTTTATCTCAGGTACACAATGTTTTTCACGTTTCGATGTTGAGAAAGTATATGCCAGATCCATCTCATGTTTTGAGTCCCGAGGTAGTTCAACTAGAAGAGAACCTATCTTATGAGGAACAACCGGTCCAGATTCTTGACCACAGGGAGCATGTGTTACGGAATAAGGTGATTAAGCAGGTAAAGGTTTTGTGGAAAAACCACATGATGGAAGAGGCAACATGGGAATCTGAAAATGCAATGAGGGATAAGTACCCCCATTTATTTGATAAGTAAATAAATTGTGGGGATGCAATTTTCTAAAGTGGGGAAGGATGTAACATCCCAAGTAAGTACTGAAAAATAGATATTTTTATCTATGTCTATTAATGAACTGGATAGTGTTTTAGAGGCTTAAAATGAAAATAAATCCAATCTTAAGCATGGAATACACTAATATTCTTAAAAGATTATTTTACATCCTTTTGATGGCAAACCCTTTTTAAATCAATATTTTGACAATTTTATAATCTATATTTGTCAAAATAAACATATTAATTATGATTGGGACATTGAATTTTACATTGGATAAATTTTTGGTATTTTTTTGACAATGTTCATTTTTTAATGAATAGTGAAAAATACTGCATTTTACATCAAAACTGCTTTTTAATCTAATTTATTTAAATTATTAGATTATCTTTTGAATTGGTTTTGAAGAGGAATTAGAATATATTTTTACCATTTAATCCAGTGGTGGTCATTGGAATCAATTTCACTTTGAAATTGAACTTAAACTGGTGTCAATCTTTTGATACTTATTGTTTCAAAAAAAACACGCTATTTGTCATGACAGTGGGAATTAATTATTAAATTAATTAATGTGACTTATATGTTTTGAATTTTGTAAAATAGAATTCATTTTTGAATTCGGAATATCAAATATTGCTTAGGGAGAATTTTTGGTAATTTTCTGAAAAACTTCAATTTTTGATGAATAGTGAAACCACTAAGTGGTACTTATAAAATCTAATTTTTCCGTTTAAATGAAATTTTTCCATCATTGTATTTTGAATTTCAAAAATCTGACATAAATGGTTGTCATTAAGAAGTAAAATTTGGTTCAATGGGATTAAAATAATTTTTTGGTGAATAGTAACTTATTAAGTTATTAATCTCGATTAGTGGTAATTAGTGTAGTTTAAGGTAAAAAAAATGCTTTAGTAAAATTAGATGAGCTTGACACATGTCCTACCCTCATTGGTTGTGTCATGGCCGACCAAGACAAGCCATGGGTCAACTTGGGGACCCCATGGAGCCACTTTGGTTGGGTAATGACATAAATAACTTTTTATTTAATGTAAAAGTAAAAAAGACACAAACATAATATGTTTTACGAAAACAATTTTTACATCGGATTATAAAGATCATATTTTTGATTATAAATATTCATTGAAATATAAAAAGATTTCCTACATCATAGTATTTTTATTTATAATTTTTAGACTTTAAATAAATAAATTATTTATGACATCATGATGATGCAGCGATGACCTCATTATTTAACGATTTAAATAAAATGGAAAGATAATGTAAAATCTAAGACCTAAACTTGTCCAAATACTATTATATGGGAATATTTCGAAGCCTTATCATCTTATCTTCGAAATATATCAATGTGGGACCTTTAGAAATTCGAAACACTTTTGAAAATAAAATAATAGTTTCATGATTTCCAAAAGTGCCCCTCTTCTCCTCTTATAAAAGGCCCCCACCTCTACCTCATTACCCACACTCCCAAAGCCTTTGGCTCGGCCAAACCCTGCCCATTTTGTCTCTCCACTTCCCTCTATTACTCCTTGAAGCCTCACTTTGGGCATAAGACTTCCCAAGGAAGCCTTTGAGCTCAAACCAAAGGGAGTTACCCGATTTTAAGGTAAAGTCTTCACTTGAGTCCGTTTGTTTTATTTCGCTTCTCCAACCCCCTAAACTCTTTTTATTTATTTCTTTTGTAACAAATCCAGTATCTTGAATACACTAGGATGTTGTTATAAGAAGTATTCAAGCTACACTTACACACACCTACATCTAATGGTTAAAGAACATACTGTTTCTGTTGATGGTGAATTTATGCCTCCCGAAACGATGATTGTTCAACATTCTTTTAACACCTTCAAAGGTGGCCATTAAGAGGACACTATATTTATATATGATATATAATATTTTTATGTTTTCCTTAAGCTTCTGTATTTTTCTTTTTGGTCATACCTTTATGGTTTCCATTATGGGTAAACGCGATATCTTCATTTAAGGAAGTGCGGACTACCGCCCCCTCAAAGTGATTTGATTCGTTAAATACCATATGTGGGACGTATAAAGGATGGAACTATAATATTAAATATGATATTATACTGGAATTATAATATACCTTTATATCATTATGATTCCATTCTATAAAATACGAAATAGAAATGAAAGTAGCGTTCATGCGTACGTACGGCTTACCGTCTCCATGAACGGTGCATTTCATTTATTACCTCTAAATGATTATGTAATATTATAAATGCATGCATGTAATGGATATATATGAAATATATGATATCTAAATCATGAATACCATTCTGGATATAATGGATACATGAACAACATGTAATTATAAAGGGCTTATTTTTTACTCAAGTACCAATGATCGTTAAAACGACCGTTATTAACTTAAATAATTACATAGTGTTCATGACATGGAAATAAGTGATATAAAAGGAATAATGAACATGAAAAAGTTTCTTAAACAAGTAGAAATTAACTCAAGTTTATTATTCAGGGCATTAAAGAACGATCGAGTCATGTCGGACCAGAGGTATGGGACTTCGTCTCAATCTCCTTTCATTGAGGCATATTTTATTTTATACATAATTTTTTTTAGATGGTGTATAAACCCCTTTCACTTTTACGTTTATTCAAAAGGAATCTTTTTTATACGAAGCATTTACTAAACGACAAAAGGGAATGTGTTTGTCGTACGTATGCGGCGACAACGACTTCTCCGCCACCGTGACTATTATTTGAGTTTCGGCTTCCTCTACAAGCCATACCTTCTTTTAAAAGAAAAAAATAAATACCATGTTTTACTTTTCTTTTATTTTGGTATTGAAAATGGTTTTCAAAATGTTTTTATATCAATGTGTTGTATTGATATCTTGTGATTGAAAGGTGGGAATGTTATGTTTCCTTTATACATGTTTTATGTGATATGATTATGTTGAGGATATTGGGTATTATTATGAAAACGGGTAGTTCCATGATAAACTAAGGGCGGTGAGCCCGATATAGCTCTCCAATGCATTGGGTAACGCGAAGGAGTGAAATGTTAAGGTTTCTCCGAAGAGATTTAGTGAATATATTTTGATGGGTATTCCAAACGTAACCAAGAGGGTTACTCCCTACGTAAGAATGTTATGAATGCCTCAAGTTACCTTTATATCTTATGATTTCTATGATTTATTCATGATTTGATGAGGTATGTTAAAGTGGTTATGTTTTATGGGTAAATTATTATCTCATCCTTATGTATATATGTACCCATGTTTCCTTTCCATATTTTTATATCCCTTACTGAGCTTTTTATGCTCATCTTGAGTTATTACATGATTACACATTGAGGATCTTTTCGGGTTAAGAGTTTTAGAAAATTAGATCATAAAACTTGCATTACATTCCACATATAAAAAAAGTGGTTACATAAAGATAGTATTCTTCATTCCCATCAATGGAAACATGTTTAAAATAAACATGGATTCTTTCTTGACACTTCCTTGACACTATCATCATATCATGTACCTTTCCCTTTACCTGTGAAGAACATTTCAAAAAAAACTTGGGATGAGCATAAAAAGCTCAGTATGGGATATAAAAATATCGAATGGAAACATGGGTACATATATACATAAGGATGAGATCATACTTTACCCATAAAACATAAGCACTTTAACATACCTCATCAAATCATGAATAAATCATAGAAATCATAAGACATAAAGGTAACTTGAGGCATTCATAACATTCTTACATAGGGAGTAACCCTCTTGGTTACATTTGGAATACCCATCACAGTATATTCCCAAAATCTCTTCGGAAAAACCTTAACGTTTCACTCCTTCGCGTTACCCAAAGTATTGGAGAGCTATATCGGGCTCACCCGCCCTTAGTTTATCACGGAACCACCCGTCTTCATAATAATGCCCAAGAACAACAACATAATCGTATCACATAAAACATTCATAAAGGAAACATAACATTTCCACCTTTCAATCACAAGATATCAATACAACACATTCATATAAAAACATTATGAAAACAATTTTAAATAACAAATAAAAGAAAATTAATACATGGTATTTATTTTTCTTTTTAAAAGAAGGTATGGCTTGTAGAGGAAGTCGAAACTCAAATAACGGTCACGGCGGCGGAGAAGTCGTTGTCGCCGCATACGTACGACAAAAACATTCCCTTTTGTCATTTAGTAAAATGATTCGTATAAAAAATATTCCTTTTGGATAAACGTAAAAGTCAAAGGGGTTTATACACCGTATAAAAGAAGGTTGTGTATAAAACAAAATATGCCTCAATGAAAGGAGATTGAGACGAAGTTCCATACCTCGGGTCCGACTTGACTCGATCGTTCTTTAATATCCTTAATAATAAACTTGAGTTAATTTATACTTTCTTAAGAACCTTTTTCAAGTTCATTATTCCTTTTATATCACTTATTACCATGTCATTAACACTATGTAATTATTTAAGTTAATAACGGTCATTTTAATGATCATTGGTACTTAAGTCAAAAATAAACCCTTTATAATTATAATTTGTTCATGTATCCATTATATCCATAATGGTATTCATGATGTAGATATCATATATATCCTATATATCCAGTACATGCATGCATTTATAATATTACATAATCATTTAGAGGTAAGAAATGAAATGCACCGTTCATGGAGACGGTAAGCCGTACGTATGCATGAACGCTACTTTCATTTCTATTTCATATTTTATAGAATGGAATCATAATGATATAACGGTATATTATAATTCCAGTATAATATAATATATAATATTATAGTTCCATCCTTTATACGTCCCACATATGATATTTAACGAATCAAATCACTTTGAGGGGGCGGTAGTCCGCACTTCCTTAAATGAAGATATCGCGTTCACCCATAATGGAAACCATAAAGGTATGACCAAAAATAAAAATTCATAAGCTTAAAGAAAACATAAACATATTACATATCATATATAAATATAGTGACATCTTAATGGCCACCTTTGAAGGTGTTAAAAGAATGTTGAACAATCATCGTTTCGGGAGGCATAAATTCACCATCCACAGAAACAATATGTTCATTAACCATTAGATGTAGGTGTGTGTAATTTTAGCTCAAATACTTATTATAACAACATCCTAGTATATTTAGGATACTATATTTGTTACAAAAGAAAATAATAAAAAGAGTTTAGGGGGTTGGAGAAGCAAAATAAAACAAAAGGACTCAAAAGAAGACATTACCTTAAAATCAGGTAACTCCCTTTGGTTTGAGCTCCAAGGCTTCCTTGGGAAGACTTCTTCCCAAAGTGAGGCTTCAAGGAGTAATAGAGGGAAGTGGAGAGACAAAATTGGCAGGGTTTGGCCGATCCAAAGGCTTTGGGAGTGTGGGAAAAGAGGTAGATGTGGGGGCCTTTTATAAGAGGAGAGGAGGACACTCTTGGAAAGTAAAGATAAGTTACTTTATTTTAACAAGATTTTCGGATTCAAAAGGTCCCACATTGATATAATTATAGTATAAGGTGATAAGGGTTCTAAATCCACTCATCCAATTGGTTTTGTCAATGTGTAGGTCTTAGAGTTTACATTATCTTTCCATTTTATTTAAATCGTTAAATAATGAGGTCATCGCTGCATCAACATGATGTCATAAATAATTTAATTTATTTAAATTCTAAAAATTATAAAAAAAAAATACTACTATGTAGGAAATATTTTTAGCTTTCCAATGACTATTTATAATCAAAAATCGGATCATTATAACCCCATTTAAAAGTGTTTTGGTAAAACATATTATGTTTGTGTCATTTTTACTTTTACATTAAATAAAAAGTTATTTATGTCATTTCCCAACCAAAGTGGCTCTATGGGGTCCCCAAGTTGACCCATGGCTTGTCTTTGTCGGCCATTACACAACCAATTAGGGTAGGACATGTGTCAAGCTCATCTCATTTTATTAAAGCATTATTTTTACCTTAAACTACACTAATTACCACTAATCGCGATTAAAAACTTAATAAGTTACTATTCACCAAAAAAATTATTTTAATCTCATTGAACCACATTTTACTTCTTAATGACAACCATGTATGTCAGATTTTCGAATTTCAAAACACAATAATGGAAAAATTTCATTTAAACGGAAAAATCAGTTTTTATAAGTACCACTTAGTGGTTTCACTATTCATCAAAAATTGAAGTTTTTCAGAAAATTACCAAAAATTTACCCTAAGCTATATTTGATATTCCGAATTCAAAAATGAAGTCTATTTTACAAAATTCAAAACAAATAAGTCACATTAATTAATTTAATAATTAATTCCCGCTGTCAGAGCAAATAGCGTGTTTTTATAAAACAATAAGTATCAAAAGATTGACACCAGTTCAAGTCTAATTTCAAAGTGAAATTGATTCCAATGACCACCATTGGATTAAAAGGTAAAAATATATTCAGATTAAACATTAAGACCAATTCAAAAGATAATATAATCATATAAATAAATTAGATTAAGAAGCAGTTTTGATGTAAAATGCAGTATTTTTCACTATTCATTAAAAAATGAACATTGTCAGAAAAATACCAAAAATTCACACAAAGTAAATTTTGATGTCCCAATCATAAAGAATAAGTTTATTTTGACAAACATATCTTATAAAATTGTCGAAAGATAGATTTAAAAATGATTTGCCATCAAAAGGCAGTAAAACAATCTTTTAAAAATATTAGTGTATTCCATGCTTAAGATTGGATTTATTTTCATTTTAAGCCTCTAAAACACTATCTAGTTCATTAATAGAAATAGATAAAAATATCTATTATTCATTAATTACTTGGGATGTTACATCCTTCCCCCCTTTAGAAAATTGTGTCCCCGCAATTTATTTACTTATCGAATAAATGGGGGTACTTATCCCTCATTGCATTTTAAGATTCCCATGTTGCCTCTTCCATCATGTGGTTTTTCCACAAAACCTTTACCTAGTGAATCACCTTATTTCGTAACACTTTCTCCCTGTGGTCAAGAATCTAGACCGGTTGTTCCTCATAAGATAGGTTCTCTTCCAACTGAACTACCTCTGGACTCAAAACATGAGATGGATCTGGCATATATTTTCTCAACATCGAAACGTGAAAAACATTGTGTACCTGAGATAAACTCGGAGTTAAACCCACTCGGTAAGCAACTGATCCAACTCTCTCCAGAATTTCATATGGTCCAATAAACCTTGGACTCAGCTTTCCTTTCTTACCAAATCTCATCATACTTTTCCAAGGAGAATCATTCAGAAAAACTTGATCACCTACCTCGAAAGATAGATCCTTCCTCCTATTGTTCATATAACTCTTCTGCCTGCTCTGAGCTGTTCTCATGTGCTTCTGAATCAGCTGAACTTTTTCTGCCATCTCTTCTACCAATTCTGGTCCCATCAACTTCCTTTCACCCACTTCATCCCAGAAAGCTGGAGTTCGACACCGCTTCCCATATAATGCCTGAAATGGTGCCATCTGTATACTGGAATGAAAACTGTTATTATATGAAAATTCAACCAAAGAAAGATGTTGGTCCCAACTTCCCTGATAATCCATAGAGCAAGAACGTAGCATATCCTCCAAGGTCTGATTTGTTTGTTCTGACTGCCCATCTGATTGAGGATGAAAAGTTGTACTAAAATTTAATTTAGTACCCAACGACTTCTGAAGACCTTTCCAAAAGTTAGAAGTGAACCTGGGATCACGATCAGATACAATGGAGAGAGGAACTCCATGTAACCTGACTACATCTTTAAGATACAAACGGAAAAGTTGATCAAGAGAGAAAGTATCTCGTCTAGCAAGGAAATGAGCAGATTTGGTCAAGCAATCAACAATAACCCATATTGCATTATTACCTCGAGATGTCTTCGGTAATCCAACTACAAAGTCCATGGATATATTCTCCCATTTCCACTCTGGCACTGGTAAAGGCTGAAGCATCCCTTTCGGTAACTGTCGCTCGGCTTTAACCTGCTGACAAGTCAAACACTTCACAGTAAAATCAGCAATATCTCTTTTCATTCCATCCCACCAGTAATACTCTCGCAGATCTCTATACATCTTAGTACTGCCTGGATGAACTGAAAACGGAGAACTATGAGCTTCACATAACAACTCTCTCTTCAACTGTGAATCACAAGGCACACACAATCTCTTCCCAAATCTCAAAACGCAATCATTATCAATGTTGAATTTAGGCAACTTACCTTTGTGAACCAGCTCTACCTTTTTCTGCAACTCACTGTCTTGCCTCTGTGCTTGCTTGATTCTATCTGATAGAGATGATCTCACTGATACCTAAAACAAAACAAGAGAACATCCTGCACCAAAAATTTCTATACCAAAGTTCATCAAATCCTTAACCAAAGGATCACATTCCAAATGCAACATTGCTAATGAAGAATTACTTTTTCGACTCAAAGCATCGTCCACTTTATTTGCTTTTCCCGGATGGTAAGGAATTGTACAATCATAATCCTTGATTAATTCTAGCCATCTCCTTTGTCTCATGTTCAATTCTTTCTGAGTGAATATATACTTTAAACTTTTTTGATCGGTATATATTTCACACTTTACTCCATACAAATGATGCCTCCAAATTTTTAAAGCAAAAACAACAGAAGCTAATTCCAAATCATGTGTAGGGTAATTTACCTCATGAGTTTTCAACTGTCATGAAGCATAAGAAATTACCTGATCATTCTGCATTAGGATGCAACCAAGTCCTTTCAATGAATCATCACTATAGATAACAAACTCACCATTCCTGGAAGGTAGTTCCAAAACTAGAGCATTCACCAATCTTCTTTTCAATTCTGGAAAACAATCATCACATTATTTTTTCCAGATAAACTTAACACCATTCCGAGTTAGCTTAGTCATTGGACTAGATAACCGTGAAAAATTTCTAAAAAACCTTCGGTTATAGCCTGCCAAACCAAGGAAGCTACGAATCTTAGTTACATTTGTGGGTCTTGGCCATTCTTCCACAACTTTTGTTTTTGCAGGATCAATAGTTATTCCATCTTTAGAAACAATATGACCAAGGAAAAAAATTTGATGTAACCAAAACTCACACTTGCTGAATTTTCCATACAGTTTCTTTTCTTTTAAGGTTTGCAAGATAACCCTTATATTTCTTTCATGCTCCTCTTTACTTTTAGAAAACACCAAAATATCATCAATGAAAACCACCACAAACTTATCCAATAACTCATGGAAAATTCTATTCATTAAGTCCCTGAATACAGCAGGTGCATTGGTTAGCCCAAAAGGCATTAATACAAATTCATAATGGCCATATCTCGTACGGAACGCGGTCTTCGGAATATCTTCCTCCTTTACCTTCAGATGATGGTACCCCGATCTCAAGCCAATCTTTGGAAAAAACTGGGCTCCCTGGAGCTAATCAAACAAATCATCGATATGAGGCAAAGGATATTTGTTCTTAACAGTGATATTATTCAAGGCCCTATAATCAATGCAAAGTCTCATGGAACCATCTTTCTTTTTAACAAATAAAACAGGAGCACCCCATGGTGATGTGCTAGGTCGAATGAAACCGTTCTCTAATAAATCGTGCAATTTCTCCTTCATCTCTAAAAGTTCAATTTGAGCCATTCGATAAGGGGGTTTTGAAATTGGCATAGCATCAGGAACTAAGTCAACAGTAAATTCAACTTCCCGATCTGGTATTATTCCAGGCATCTCATCAGGAAAAACATCAGGATACTCATTTACCACTGGCACGTCATTAATCTGAACAGTTCCCTTGTTTTCAACAATGTGTGCAAGGTAACATTCATTTCTATCTTTTACAAGTTTCTCGGCCTCTTGATAAGTTATCAACAGTAAGGTTTAATTCTTGTACACAAACTGAAAGTCTTTCTAAAAAGAAACTTCTTTATCTCTACAGTCAATCTTAGCATGGTAAATAGAGAGTCAATCCATACCCAGGATAACATCAAACTCTACTAGAGGTAGAACAATAAGGTTTTCAATTAGGTTCTTTCCATAGATAAGGATAAGAAGATTCTTATAAATTCTTTTTTCCTCAACATTCCCCCCAGGTGTTTTTACCAAATGTTCAGGAGTCATTTCTTGAGATGGTATTCCCATTTTACTAGAAAAGGTTTCAGAGATGAAAGAATGTGTAGATCCCGAATCAAACAACACACTGGCATAATCTGAAAAAACAAACAAAGTACCTGATACAACTTCATTTGACAGCCCGACATCTCCTGAAGTAGTTGCAAAGGATTTCATCACCCCTTTTTTCTTGTAGTCTAACTGCTTCCCATCACTCAAGCTCTTTGTCGGACACTCATTTGCATAGTGACCCATCTCATTGCACTTATAACATTTCACTAATTGTAAATCGAATTTGGTCTTAACTTTACCTTGATCCTTTTCAGTGCAATCATGAGCCTTATGTCCCATCTTACCACATCGGTAGCACTTTCCAGAACTCAGAAGACATTCCCTAGCATGCCTTTTTCCACATTTATCACAAACTGGAAACTTAGTTTTCTTACCATCAGACTTTTTTGAAGAATTCTTACCTTTCTCCTGCCACCTCGGTCTCTTCTTCTGTTGGTTTTTATAGAACACTTGATCATCGGTAAACTCCATTTCCACCTTCTCAGCACATCGAACAAGCTTTTCATAACATTTAAACTCACGAGAAGCTAATGCCCTTCGATATTTTGGCTTTAATCCTTAGTAAAAATGATTGATTTTACTATCAAGGTCTCGGATAAAATTTGGAGCATACCTTGCCAATAGAGTGAACCTTTCTTCATAGGTAGCCACTGAGTCTTCCTCTTGCCTCAATTACAAGAATTGCTTTTCCATCCTAAGTCAAACAGCCTTAGGAAAATACTTCTCAAGAAACGTACCTTTGAATTCATCCCAGTCGAGAGCATCAATCTCATCAGCGTCCCTGATATTTTTAACCATCGACCACCACTGATCTGCCTCACCCTCCAAACGGTAAATAGAAAGACTGACCTTTTGATTGTCTAAACACCCCATGACATCGAAAATCTTCTCCAGTGCTTTAATCCACCCTTCAGCTAGAACAGGGTCAGATGATCCTCTGAATGATGGGGGATGTTGCTTCATGAAATGTTCCACCACTGACATGTTCCTCTGCGGTTGGTCTGGCTGATCTCGTGCATGGATACCACCACCATTTATAGCCTGAGTCAACTGCTCCATTACGGCAACAAACTGTTTAGTTCCAATTCCAACCATCTCAGGATGCTGATTCGGAAATTTATTTCCTTCTGTATTCCTTCCTAGCACTGCTTCCCTGTTTCCTCTACGGAAAACCATTATGAACAAACATGTCTTAGATGATGCAACATGGTAATCTTTAAATGATATATCATTTCAAAAAAAATTGGATAATCATTTAATAGAATTCTAACTCCTAAAGTAATCTAAACCGACCTCTGATACCAACTATAAGGCCCCATTCTTAAACCTTACTTAATCTTGAGTTATTACAAGATTACACATTGAGAATATTTTCGGGTTTAGAGTTTTAGATAATTAGATCATAAAACATGCATTACATTCCACATATAAACAAAGTGGTTACATAAAGATAGTATTATTCATTCCCATCAATGAAAACATATTTAAAATAAACATGGATTCTTTCTTGACACTTCATTGACACTATCATCATATCATGTACCTTTCCCTTGACCTGTGAAAAACATTTCAAAAAAAACTTGGGATGAGCATAAAAAGCTCAGTAAGGGATATAAAAATATGGAAAGGAAACATGGGTACATATATATATAAGGATGAGATCATACTTTACCCATAAAACATAAGCACTTTAACATACCTCATCAAATCATGAATAAATCATAGAAATCATAAGACATAAAGGTAACATGAGGCATTCATAACATTCTTATGTAGGGAGTATCCCTCTTGGTTACGTTTGGAATACCCATCAAAGTATATTCCCTAAATCTCTTCGTAGAAACCTTAACGTTTCACTCCTTCGCATTACCCAATGCATTGGAGAGCTATATCGGGCTCACCGGCCCTTAGTTTATCAAAGAACCACCCGTCTTCATAATAATTCCCAAGAACCACAACATAATCGTATCACATAAAACATGCATAAAGGAAACATAACATTTCCACCTTTCAATCACAAGATATCAATACAACACATTGATATAAAAACATTTTGAAAACAATTTTCAATACCAAAATAAATGAAAATTAAAACATGGTATTTATTTTTCTTTTTAAAAGAAGGTATGGCTTGTAGAGGAAGCTGAAACTCAAATAACGGTCACAGCGGCGGAGAAGTCGTTGTCGCCGCATACGTACGACAAAAACATTCCCTGTTTTCGTTTAGTAAAACGATTCGTATAAAAAATATTCCTTTTGGATAAACATAAAAGTCAAAGGGGTTTATACACCATATAAAAGAAGGTTGTGTATAAAATAAAATATGCCTCAATGAAAGGTGATTGAGACGAAGTCCCATACCTCGGGTCCGACTTGACTCGATCGTTCTTTAATGTCCTGAATAATAAACCTGAGTTAATTTCTACTTGCTTAATAACCTTTTTCAAGTTCATTATTCCTTTTATATCACTTATTACCATGTCATGAACACTATGTAATTATTTAAGTTAATAACGGTCATTTTAACGATCATTGGTACTTGAGTAAAAAATAAACCCTTTATAATTATAAGTTGTTCATGTATCCATTATATCCATAATTGTATTCATGATGTAGATATCATATATGTCCCATATATCCAGTACATTCCTGCATTTATAATATTACATAATCATTTAGAGGTAAGAAATGAAATGCACCGTTCATGGAGACGGTAAGCCGTACGTACGCATGAACGCTACTTTCATTTCTATTTCGTATTTTTTAGAATGTAATCATAATTATATAAATGTATATTATAATTCCAGTATAATATCATATATAATATCATAGTTCCATCCTTTATACGTCCCACATATGGTATTTAACGAATCAAATCACTTTGAGGGGGCGGTAGTCCGCACTTCCTTAAATGAAGATATCGCGTTCACCGATAATGGAAACCATAAAGGTATGGTCAAAAAGGAAAATACAGAAGCTTAAAGAAAACATAAACATATTAAATATCATATATAAATATAGTTACATCTTAATGGCCACCTTTTAAGGTGTTAAAAGAATGTTGAACAATCATCGTTTCGGGAGGCATAAATTCACCATCCACAGAAACAGTATGTTCATTGACCATTAGATGTAGGTGTGTGTAAGTGTAGCTCAAATACTTATAATAACAACATCCTAGTATATTGAGGATACTGGAGTTGTTACAAAAGAAAAGAATAAAAAGATTTTAGGGGGTTGGAGAAGAAAAATAAAACAAAAGGACTCAAAAGAAGACATTACCTTAAAATCGGGTAACTCCCTTTGGTTTGAGCTCAAAGGCTTCCTTGGGAAGACTTCTGCCCAAATTGAGTCTTCAAGGAGTAAGAGAGGGAAGTGGAGAGACAAAATGGGCAGGGTTTGGCCAATCCAAAGGCTTTGGGAGTGTGGGAAAATCGGTAGAGGTGGGGGCCTTTTATAAGAGGAGAGGAGGGCACTCTTGGAAAGTAAAGATAAGTTACTTTATTTTAAAAAGAGTTTTGGATTCAAAAGGTCCCACATTGATATAATTATAGGAGAAGGTGATAAGGGTTCTAAATCCACTCATCCAATTGGTTTTGTCTATGTTTAGGTCTTATATTTTACATTATCTTTCCATTTTATTTAAATCGTTAAATAATGAGGTCATCGCTGCATCATCATGATGTCATAAATAATTTACATTTTTTAAAGTCTAAAAATTATAAAAAAAATACTATGATGTATGAACTCTTTTTAGATTTACAATGTCTATTTATAATAAAAAATATGATCTTTATAACCCCATATAAAAATTGTTTTCGTAAAACATATTATGTTTGTGTCATTTTTACTTTTACATTAAATAAAAAGTTATTTATGTCATTTCCCAAACAAAGTGGCTCCATGGGGTCCCCAAATTGACCCATGGCTTGTATTGGTCGTCCATGACACAAAAAATTAGGGTAGAACATGTTTCAAGCTCATCTCATTTTATTAAAGCATTATTTTTACCTTAAACTACACTAATTACCACTAATCGCGATTAAAAACTTAATAAATTACTATTCACCAAAAAAATTATTTTAATCTCATTGAACCACATTTTACTTATTAATGACAACAATGTATGTAGGATTTTTGAAATTAAAAACAAAATGATGGAAAATTTCATTTAAACAGAAAAATCAGTTTTTATAAGTACCACTTAGTGGTTTCACTATTCATCAAAAATTGAAGTTTTTCAGAAAATTACCAAAAATTCACCCTAATCTATATTTGATATTCCGAATTCGAAAATGAAGTCTATTTTACAAAATTTAAAACATATAAGTCACATTAATTAATTTAATAATTAATTCCTGTTGTCAGAGCAAATAGCGTGTTTTTATAAAACAATAAGTATCAAAAGATTGACACCAGTTTAAGTCTAATTTCAAAGTGAAATTGATTCCAATGACCACCATTGGATTAAATTGTAAAAATATATTCAGATTAAACATTAAGACCAATTCAAAAGATAATATAATCATATAAATAAATTAGATTAAGAAGCAGTTTTGATGTAAAATGCAGTATTTTTCACTATTCATTAAAAAATGAACATTGTCAGAAAAATACCAAAAATTCACCCAAAGTAAATTTTGATGTCCCAATCGTAAAGAATAAGTTTATTTTGACAAAAATAGCTTATAAAATTGTCAAAAGATAGATTTAAAAATGGTTTGCCATCAAAAGGCAGAAAAACAATCTTTTAAAAATATTAGTGTATTCCATGCTTAAGATTGGATTTATTTTCATTTTCATCCCTTAAAACACTATCTAGTTCATTAATAGACATAGATAAAAATATCTATTATTCATTACTTACATGGGATGTTACATATTATGTTTATTAAATTAACTATTACTCAAGTAAGATAAATTTTATAACTAATAAATAATATGAGAAACAAATGATCATTGTAAATTTACTCTTCTAAAACAAGAATACAAAGATAGAAAACAATTTATTATTACTATATAATTGTTCTGAATCCATTAAATATTCTTTTAATTCTCCTTAATTATGTTTTATAAATTAAATAAAAGTAGAACAATTAATTATCCCTTTGTTGTAATGATGTAACGCCCCGACCCCAGTTACCCAGAGTCGGTGCATTATTACACAACATTTGCATGATCACAAAGAAATCATGTCTTGAAAGACCGATCAGTTTAGTATTATTGGAAACAAGATTCATACATAAGTTCAACTTTACAACTTGAAAAGAAATACAACGCGAATTTATTCCATTGGAAACATCCAAGCCTCTTAAAATTTCTGCAAGTCACTCATAACTAACTTCTTCATATCCTGGGAAGATGAAACATAAGAAAGGGGTGAGCTCAAACACTCGGTATGGGTAAGAAATACAGTAGAAGATAATAGAAATATTAAGCATGGTGAATAATTGAAACCACATGCCTTTACTAATAATAAACATGAATAATTTTATGCCAGGAATATGAGCTGAGTAAATAATTCCATAATAAAACATAATCATTAGTATTCTACTAGTCGAATGACCACATGAACCATATATATTAATTTCATAATGAGGAAATGTATTATGTCGGGCATTCTGAAACATTTTGTCAAGGCCTCGGCCAAGATGTCTAAAAATGATTAAGGCCTAGGCCAAAACCATATATCAAAATTGGGAAAGGGTCTCGGCCAATTCCACATCTAGTTGTCTCATGAGACCTACCAATGCATCGAGGATCTATAGCAGGCTCCACCCGTCACTTACTAAGTCCAATACATTCCTCATATGAAAAGGTTTAAACATATCATAAACATTCGTATTAAAACTAGCATATGAAATGTCAATATTTGAACTGTAAAGCATGAATGGTATAAAAATAGCACATCCACAGTCAAACATATCACAAAACTTTCAATACAATATGGATGTTTTGTATCATAATAAATAAATTTCAAATAAACTTAAAATCCATCAAAGGATGTTGACATAGTTGAAATCAAAACCCTTTTTAGAGAAATTCCTCTTTCTATTTGGAAATCATTTAAGGGTCACATAATTATAAAGAAAACAATTATTTTTATAATATTCCTATAAGATTTTAAGGTAATCTTTTATGATGTTATAGCGGCGGAAAATAGTTGCACACGTCGTATAAGTTAAAAAACATTCTTACCTTAAATTTGTCGAAAAAGTCAAAAAGTACCTTGTTTGGATAATTAAAAAAAGATTCATTTCAAAACACTTAAGGGTATAAATGAAATTAACCCATTTTCTAGTAAATAGTAAAAAGGTTTTGAAATACATTTTTAAGAAACATGTATGTGGATGATAAAGAGGTCCCAGTAGATAATTACTTATAAACAACCTCAGATAATGAATAGATTATAGAATTAACCCTTACCTTGTAATTTACCTTGGTCGAGGGTAGGTTAACCTCATGTATAATGGTGAAATAATTATTATTAAATTATTCAAGAATCATATACATTAACATTATATCATATATGATCTTTTAACATTTCTTTGTTAATTATATCTTAGTATTATCGTTGTTTCGGGTGTTAACTTACTCGTTTTATTTTATATGTTTTGTTACATAAGACACATTTTTTATGGATAGTTTGTATATTATTAATATCCATAATGATATCAAGTCCTTAAAAATTATTTTTAATCATAAAATGTGAATTATACTTGAATGGATATGATGGGGAATGAATCTCATCGAGTTCGTGGAGACGGTAGTCCGTACGTACACACGAGAAACAATATCATTCTTTTGATATTAAAATAATATATAATTGGATGTTATATAATATATAAAGAATAATTATCATGTTATAATTATTATTTAAATGAATTACACATCATTATCATACCCATCAAAATAATATTGTTTTGAATAACAATTATACCACGACGTGGAGATGGTAAGCCATGCGTACGCACGTATGGTGACATGTAATTCAAAGGATGGATAGAATACTGAATATGGTTGTACCATATTTATAATAACATCACAGTATATAGAAGATACTGAAGTTGTTATTTTATAATGGGAATAACAAAGAAAGAAGAAGTGGAAAATGAAAGGAACATGAAAGAGGGTGGTGAAATCATTACCTCTTCTTCGGGTTCTTCCTTTTGATTTGATCAAAATGGATCCTTAAGTTGGCTTTATGACTAATGGAAGGTCTCTAGGATAAAGTTAGGGAAGTTTATATGATATCAGGGAAAGGTTTGGCCGAGCCAAAAGGATTTTATGGTATGAATTAGAGAGAAGGGGGAGTACCCTTTTATAAGAGGGGTGAGGGGCACCTTAGAAAAAACTTAAAATATTATTTTATAATAAATTCATATTCAGTTTCTAATGGATCCAAACAGATTTATTTCATGTATAAGGTGATTATTGGTCTAAATACACTCAACCAATTGGTTTTAGACAGGTTTGGGTCACTATATTAACCTTATCTTTTAGATTTAACTCTTAGTTAATTAGTTTGACATTTACCTTGTATCTTTGTATTTTTATATTATTTGGTTAATAAACTTACTATAAGATACCGAGAGAACCCCAAGTGGTTCCTTAATGACATACCTATCATAATATAAGTCCTTTGGTTGAACCTTAAATTTTTAGGAATATTATATCAATTGATAATATAATATTTTTTTAAAAAAAATCTTTTTTGTCAATTTTGAGACTATTTAATAATTGATTTTTTTTAAAGTCTTAAAAACTTTATTAATTCTAAAAAATTTCATTTAATCAATACTAACATGACATATTAAACAATAAAATTCTTTTATGGCATAAAAACTTTAAATTATATTTATTTTAACATTTATAATACCAATTATTTGATTCTTTCATTAATAAGGAAAATACTACATCATCATTGTGTCATAAATAAATTTACTTATTAAATATCTAAAAATTATAAATAAAATACCATTATGTGGGAAATATTTTTATCTTTATAATGAATTTTTATAGTTGAAAATATAATATATATAACCATATGTAGAAATGTTTTTCTAAAAGATCTAAGCTTATTTCATTTTTGTATTTACTTTATCTTAATTAATATAAAGTGTCATTATCACATACAAGTGGCACCATGGGGTCCCAAGATAGACCCAAATATGCCAATAGTCGGACATGTATCAACCAATAGGGTTAGGATATGTTTTAGGGTAATTTAATATTATTATAATATTATTTTTTTACCCTTATTTACTGGATTTACCCTTTAACCATGGTAAATAAATTATTTAACAAAGTAATTATTCAAACTTTCTAAAAATAAAAGTTACCTATTTACACAATTTGGAAATCCTGATTCTAAATACGGAATCCATTTTTCTAAATTCAAATTACAGAAGTGGTAGAAATTAATTTAAAATTAATTCTCGTTGTCAAAACAAAAAACGTGTTTTTAAAAAAATAATAACTATCAAAAGATTGGCACTTTCTTATGTCCAGCTTAAATGTAAAATTATTTCCAATGACCAAAATTGGATTAAATGGTAAAAATATAATCTTATTATACTTTAAAATCATTCAAATTCATAATTTATCACTATTAATTATTTCTATTAAAAAAGTTGTTTTTAATTAAAATTTAGTAATTTTTATTATTCATCAAAATATGAAAGTTATCAGAAAAGTACCAAAAATTCACCCTAAGGTAATTTCGATATTCCAAATCCAAAAATGAAGTCCATATTGAATGAAAAAATTTATAAAATTTAAAAAGTGGGTATTACTATTCATAACGGTTAGTTTGATTGGTTATGGGGTGTTAGAACTCAAAGTTGTGTACAACACACGCTGTTGTATTATTCAAAGAGAAGCGTATCATGGAAGATTGGGGGTGTCACATTCTCCCCTCCTTCAAATAATTTCATCCTCGAAATTTCTAGAATAATACTATATAAAAAGACTCGGGTGGTTCTTCATCATAAGTTCCTCAGGGTCCCACGTTGCCTCTTCCATCTTATTGTTACTCCATATAACTTTTACGAGACGAGTCATCCGATTTCTCAGCACTTGTTCTCCTATATCAAGAATCTTTAAAGTCTCTTCGCAACAAGACAAATCAGGTTCACGTTATAATTCATCGTAGGTAAGTAAATGCATTGGGTAAGACATGTATTTTCTCAACAGTGATATGTGGAATACATCTTGAACTTTGGAGAGATTTGGAGGCGTTGCCATACGATAAGCTACAGCCCCATTTCATTCTAGAATTTCGAAAGGTCCTATGTACCTGGGACTCGATTTACCTTTCTTACAAAAATGTATAACCCCTTTCCATGGAGATACATTCAAGAAAATATGCTCTCCTACATGAAATTTCAAATCCTTCCTTCGGTTATCGGCATAGCTCTTCGGCCTACATTGAGCTGCGTTGATGTGGTCTTGGATTACCTTCACTTTTTCCATCATTTCCTCTACCAATTCTGGGCCTAAAAGTTTTCATTCACCAACATCATCCCAACAGGTTGGTGTGCGACATCTCTTTCTGTATAACGCTTCATATGGTCCAATCCGAATAGTTGAATGGAAGCTATTGTTATAGGAAAATTCCACCATAGGTAAATATTGATCCCATATACCAAGAAAGTCAAGTGAGAATTATCTCAACATGTCTTCTAAGGTTTGAATAGTCCATTCTGATTTTACATCCATTTGGGGTGGTAGGCAGTTCTCAAACGAAGTTTTGTATCCAAGACCTTCTGAAGAACCTTCCAGAATCTTGATGTAAAACGTGTATCACGATCTGAAACAATTTATAGGGGTACTCCATGAAGTCTCACAACTTCATTAATATATATCCTCTCTAGATGTTCAAGTGGTAGATATTATCTTATAGCAAGAAAATGTGCTGACTTGGTAAGATGATCAACAATGAACCATATTGCATCGTTCCTTCTAGGAGTCTTTGGTAGTCCCATGACAAAGTCCACCATAATATTATCCCATTTCTACTCCAGTATGGGATGAGGTTGCATGACTCCTCCAGGTTGTTTCCTTCTAGATTTCACTTATTGAAAAACCATACATCTTGTCACTAAATCAGCAATCTCCCTTTTCATGTTGTCCCACCAAAAATATTCCTTAAAATATCATTACATTTTGGTGCTACCATTGTGTATAGTGAAATTCGAACTATGGGAATCATCCAACAATTCTATTTTTATATCAGGTATATTGGGAACACAAAGTCTCTTCCCAAATTTCAAAATTCCTTCTTCAAACACAAAGTCACTCAATCTCCCATCATTCACAACTTTAATCTTCATTTGAAACTCTTCATCATCGGTCTGAGAACTCTTAATATTTTATAATAAAGATGGTTTGGAAACCATTTAAAAAAGAATTGATGTTTCACCATCCATGGTTATTACCATGTCCATCTTCACTAGATCCATGAAAATAGGATCCCTTTCAACTCTCATCTTCTTCAAGACTCCATGATCCTTTCTGCTCATAGCATCTTCCACCTTATTTTCCATCCCCGGGTGGTAGTGTATCGTGCAATAATAATCCTTGAGTAGTTCAAGACATCACCTTTGCTTCATGTTGAGTTCTTTCTGTGAGAAAATATACTTCAAACTCTTGTGATAAGTATAAATCTCACATTTTTCACTATAGATATAGTGCCTCTAAATCATCAAAGCAAATATTACAGTTGATAACTCAAGATCATGAGAATGATATTTTTGGTCATGAATTTTTCGATGTCGTGATGCATAGGAAATTACCCTATCATTCTGCGTAAGGACACAACCATGTCCTTTTTTTGAGGCATCACTATAAATAACAAATCCATCATTCTCTGATGGTATATTCAAGATAGGAGCATTGACTAATCTTCTCTTAAATTCTTTGAAACATTCTTCACACTCTTTTGTCCAAAATAATTTAACCCCTTTACGTGTGAGCTTCGTTAATGGGTTATCCAATTGGGAAAATTCGAGAAAAAACATCAATAATAACCTGCTAAACTAATAAAACTGTGTGCCTCAGTTATACTCGTCGGTGTTGGGCATTATTGGATTGATCATGTATCAGAATGATCACTGGAGATTCCATCCTTAGAGACAAAATGGACAAGAAAATAAATATCCTGAAGCCAAAAATCACACATGCTAAACTTCCCATATAATTCATGTCTTTTAAGAGTCTTCATAATAATGCGCAAGTCCTTTTCATGACCTTCGTAGCTTTTTCAATATACCAAGATATCATTATTAAATACCACTACAAAGTCATCAAGATATTCCTTGAAAACATTGTTCATTAAATCCATGAAAACATAGGGTGAATTAGTCATCCCAAAAGGCATTACTGTAAAGTCGTGATGCCCGTACCTAGTTTGAAATGATGTTTTCAGAATTTCTTCCTTCATCCCACAAAACTAATGATATTCAGATCGAAGGTCAATATTTGAAAAATATTGATCTCCATGAAGTTGGTTGAATAAATCACCAGTGCGAGGTAGGGGATACTTGTTATTTATTGTTATTGCATTGATCTCCCTATAGTCGATACATAACCTAATAGATCCATCTTTCTTCACAACAAAAAGGATAGGGGCTCCCCATGGAGAAACACTAGGGCGAATAAATACCTTATTACTCAATTCCTCTAGTTGTTTCTTTAGTTCCACTAATTCCACAGTTTCTGTTCTATAAGGGGTCATCGATATGGGTTTTGATGCAGGAATTAAATCAATGGAAAACTCAATTTCTCATTCTTGAGGATGTCTAGGTAAATCTTATGGAAACACATCAACATATTCATTCACAATAGGTACATCATCTATTTGGACATTCCATTCCTCACCCATAGTTATTTCATTCTCTTCCTCCCCGATAATTGAATTTAGTTTACGTACTAGGGTTGGTTCTAGATAAGAATCAGGTGGTGATGATTCTTCTCTAAAGATAAGTTGTTATTTATCATCATCATCAAAAATAGTAACCTCCTTCTTCTTACAATAAATTTTTGCATCATAGTCTGAAATAAAATCTATTCCAAGGATTATATAAAATTAAATAATGGGTATGATGATGATATCAACAGATAAAGAACATTTATATGCCCAAATGGGAACTGATTCATGAAACTTTGTGGAAATGATACTTCCCTTATGAGTTTTCACTGACAACTCCCTTGTTAAATCAAATTGGAAATATTCAATTTTATTAGAAAACTAGGAAGATTTAAAACAATGTGATGATCCAGAATCAAATAAATCATTTCCTAGACTTGAGGAAACCATTAAATTACCTGCCACCGCATATTTTGAAGCTTGTACCTCAACAGTAGTGATAGAATAATCTTGGCCTTGATCCCTTGTCCTTTTTTAAGGTAAGCTACCCTGACAATTATAAAATTCATTTTCATAATGTATCATATCCCTGCAGTTGTAGCATTGAACATTGGTAGCGTCATTATTTCCCTTACAATCACCAGCAATATGGCCTTTCTGTTCCCATTTGTAGCATACTCCTTTTCCTTTTAGACAAGCACCAGGGTTCTTCCTTCCGCAATTATCACAGGGTGGAAATTCAATTCTTCCCTTCTTCCATGTTTCCTAATTTCCTTTCCCAGAGTGTTCAGCAGATCTCTTCTTCTCTTTCTTTGATTTAAAGTTATAAGACTTAGAGAATTATTTTTCTGTCTTGATAGTACTTGAGACAATATCTACATATGATGAGAAGGATTGTGATACTAATTCTCGATAGAGAAATGGTTTTAACCCATCAAAGAAACAATCAATCTTACTTCTTCTATTACGTATATAATCTATTTCATGCCTTGCTAAACTTGTAAATTTAGATTCATACTTTGTGACGTTCTCATCTTCCTTTTGCCTCAGGCTTAGAAATTGTCTTTTCATATCCACTCGATGCTCATGAGGAAAGTATTTTTCTAATAAAATTTCTTTAAACTTTATCCATTCCATATTTGATACTTACTCTTCATCCTTTTTGTTTTGAATCAATGACCACCATTGATCATTATCTCTAGTAAGGCGGTAAACTGCCATGACAACTTTTTCCCTTTCGCTACTCCTCAAAGCGTGGAATATTTTCTCTAAGTAATTTATCCATTGCTCAGCCACTAATGAATTTGTACTCCCATTTAATTTCGGTGGTTGTTTCCTCATGAAGTGATCTAACAATGATCCTCCACACTGTGGATCAGGGTGCCCCATATGGGTAAGATTATTATTCATAACCTGGGTGAGTTGTCTCAATATGGTGATAAGCTAATAAGCACCAGTTGTATCACTATCTCCACTATAATTATCTTGAGCAGGAGGGAAATCCCTACATGGAGCGCTTTCATTGGTAGAGTTTCCATTCCTTCCACTAGGCATCATTACTAAATATTGGCATACACTAGATTAGTTTATGAATCGCAATACATAAATCCAAACTTGTAAACCACTAAACATAAATTGAACAGTTTATGGATATAATCCATAATCAAAAAAATGTTTTCTTTGAAGAAGTATATACTCATAATCCCTTCATAATGGTTTGTAAAGAAAATGAGAATTATCCTAAGCATATCCTCTGAGAGTGTCGTAACCAAGAGTGCAGTAAGGCCCATTGTCTTGCACTAGTTCCCATTCGAGTCTAGCTCTAAGTGGTGTTTTCAGGGTTTACACCTAGGTACATCTGTGGTAGAGCTTCCTCTACCTGCTCGTATCCATACAGGGATTTATTTCTCAAAAAACAAACTAAATCTCCATAATACCAAAATTCTATGATGTTATTCTATACTAATCCTCAAAGTCTATCTTAGAGCTATGTGCTCTAATCAGAGTTAATCTAAATCTAGTTTCCAAGGATTCTACTAAACTTCCTATGATACCAACTGTAATTCCCTGACCCCAGTTACCCAGAGTCGGTGAATTATTACATAACATTAGCATGATCATAAGGAAATCATGTCTCGAATGACCGATCAGTTTAGTATTATTGGATACAAGATTCATACATAAGTTCAACTTTACAACTTGAAAATAAATACAACACAAATTTATTCTATTAGAAACATCCAAGCATACTAAAATTTCTGCAAGTCACACATAACTAACTTCTTCATATCCTGGGAAAATGAAATATAAGAAAGGGGTGAGCTCAAATGCTCATTATGGGTAAGAAATACAGTAGAAGATAACATAAATATTTAGCATGGTTAATAATTGAAACCACATGCCTTTACCAATAATGAACATGAATACTTTTATGGAAGGACTATGAACTGAGTAAATAATGCCATAATAAAACATAATATTTGGTATTCCACTAGTCGAATGACCACAAGAACCATCAATATTGTTTTCATAATGAGGAAATGTATAGTGTCGGACATTCTGAAACATTTTTTCAAGACCTCGGCCAAGACGTATAAAAATGATTAAGGCCTTAGCCAAAACCATATATCAAAATTGGGAAAGGTCCTTGGCCAATTCCATGTCTAGTTGTCTCATTATACCTACCGATGCATCGAGGAGCTATAGAGGGCTCCACCCGTCACTTAATAAGTCCAATACATTCCACATATTAAAAGGTTTAAACATATCATAAACATTCGTATTAAAACTAGAATAAGAAATGTCAATAATTTAACTGTAAACAATGAATGGTTTAAAAATAGAACATCTACTATCAAACATATCACAAAACCTTCAATAAAATATGGATGTTTTTTATCATAATAAATCAATTTCAAATAAACTTAAAATCCACCAAAGGATGTTGACATAGATGAAATCAAAACCCTTTTTAGAGAAATATCTATATCTATTTTGAATTACTTTAAGAGTAATATAATTATTAAGGAAACATTTATTTGAAAATATTCTTATAATCTTGTAAGGGAAGCATTTATGATGTTATAACGGCGGAAAATAGTTGCACCCACCGTATAAGTTTAAAAAACATTCTAACCATAAATTTGTCAAAAAAGTCAAAAAGTGCCTTGTTTGGAAAATGACGGAAATATTACATTCAAAACACATAAGGGTATAAATGACTTTAACCCATTTTCTAGTAAATAGTAAAATTGGTTTGAAATACATTTTTAAGAATCATGGATGTGGATGATAAAGAGGTCCCAATAGATAATTACATATAAACAACCTCGGATAATGAAGATATTGTAGAATTAACCCTTACCTTGTACTTTTCCTTGGTCAGGGTTAGTTTAACCTCTTATATAATGGTGAAAAAAATTGTTATTAAATTATACAAGAATCATTTACGTTAATATGATATCATATATGATCTTTTAACATTTCTTTGTTAATAATATCTCAGTATTATCGTTGTTTTTGGTGTTAACTTACTCGTTTTATTTTATATGTTTTGTTACATAAGTATTGTTTGTTATGGATAAGTTCTATATTATTCATATACATAATGATATCAAGTCTTTAAACATTATTTTTAATCATCAAATGAGAATTATACTTTAATTGATATAATGGGTAATGAATCTCATCGCGTTCGTGGAGACTGTAGTCTGTACATACGCATGAGCGACAATATCATTCATTTGATATTAAAATAATATATAATTGGATGGTATATCATATATACAGAATCATTAAAATTTTATATTTATTATTTACATGAATTAAACATCATTATCATGTGCATCCAAATAATAATGTTTTGAATAATAATTACACCACGACGGGAGACGGTAATCCGTACGTACGCACGTATGGTGACATTTCATTAAAAGGATGGATATAATGCTGAATATGGTTGTACCATATTTACAATAACATAAAATTATATAGAATATACTAGAGTTATTATTTTAGAATGGAAATAACAAAGAAAGAAAAAGTGGAAAAATAAAGGAACTTGAAAGAGTGTGGTGAAATCATCACAACTTCTTTAGGTTCTTCCTTTTGATTTGATCAAAAGGGATCCTTAAGTTGGCTTTCTGACTAATATAAGGACTCTAGGATGAAGTGAGGGAAGTTTAGAGGATATTTTTTTAGGGTTTATCCAAGCCAACAGGATTTGATGGTATGAAGTAGAGAGAATGGGGAGTACCCTTTTGTAAGAGGGGTGAGGGGCACCTTAGGTAAAACTTAAAATATTATTTTATAATAAATTCATATTCAGTCTCTAATGGCTCAAAACTGATTTATTTCGAGTATAAGATGGGGATGGGTTGAAATACACTCAACCAATATGTTTTAGACAGGTTTGGGTAAATATATTAACCTTCTCTTTTAGATTTAACTCTTAGTTAATTAGTTTTACATTTACCATGTCACTTTGTATTTTTATATTATTTGGTTAATAAACATAATATAAGCTTCCAATAGAACCCCAAGTGGTTCTTTAATAACATACCTATCATCATATAGGTCCTTTGGACGAACCTTAGATTTTTATGAATATTATATCAATTAATAATATAATATTTTTTTTAAAGAACTTCTTTATGTCAATTTTGACACTATTTAATAATTGATTTTTGTTAAACTCTTAACAACTTTACTAATTCGAAAACAAAATCCATTTAATCAATCATAACATGTCATATTAACCAATACAATCATTTTTTGGCATCAAAACTTTCAAATTACATTTATTTTAACATTTATAATACCAATTATTTGATTATTTCATCAGTAAGGAAAAACACTACATCATCATTGTGTCATAAATAAATTTAATTATTTAACATCTAAAAATTATAAATAAAATAAAATTATGTATGAAATCTTTTTATCTTTCTAATTAATATTTATAGTCTAAAACATAACATATATAACCTTATGTAAAAATTGTTATTCTAAAATATATTTGCTTTTGTCATTTTTGTATTTACTTTAACTTAATTAATATAAAGTGTCATTATCACTTACAAGTGGATCCATGGGGTCACAAAATCAACCCACATGTTACCATGGTCGGAAATATATCAACAAATAGGGTTAGAACACTTTTTAGGGTAATTTAATATTATTATTATATTATTTTTTTACCCTTATTTACCGGATTTACAATTTGACCATGGTAAATAAAATATTCATCAAAGTACTTATTCAAAATGTCTAAAAATAAAAATTACCAATTTACATAATTTGGACATCCTGATTATAAATATGGAATAAATTTTTCTAAATTCAAAACACAGAAGTAGAAAAAATTAATTTAAAATTAATTCCCATTGTCAAAAAAATTGTTTTTAAGAAATAATAACTATCAAAAGATTGGCACTTTCTTATGTCCAGTTTAAATGTGAAATTATGTCCAATGACCCAAAGTGTATTAAATGGTAAATATATAATCTAATTATACTTTAAAATCACTCAAATTTATAATATATTGCTATTAATTATTTCGATTAAAAATGTAGTTTTTAATTAAAATTTAGTAATTTTCACTATTCTTAAAAATATGAAAGTTATTATAAAAGTACCAAAAAATTCACCCTAAGATAATTTCAATATTATGAATCCAATAATGAAGTCCATTTTGAAAGATAAAATTTATTAAATGTCAAAAATTGAGTATTATTATTCATAACGGCTAGTTTGATTGGTTGTGGTGTGTTAGAACTCCAAGTTGCGTACAACACACGCTTCTGTATTATTCAAAGAGAAGTGTATCGTGGAAGCTTGGGGTGTTACAATGATATTACAACTAAACCACATCATAATTATCCATTAAACATGGAATGTTCATGTTTGGGTTTTTCTAACCACCGACTCAAACAATGCTATTAAATAATATCATATATGACTATGAGAACTTAATTATTGATAATATAATATAAAATTAAGTTAATAATTATTTTATTTTGGTCCAAAAATTGGTACATTAATATTAAAGTCATTAATTATCATAAATAAATCCATTTATTAAAAATCATTGAAACATGGTTATCATTTATTTCATCTTTAAGGATCTAAAAAAAATTTATGTAATGAAAGTATAACATAAAAAATTAATTGAACTAGGAATAATGAACACTAAGAGGAGAATGAATAAATTAACTACTATTACAAAACTAATTTAAAATAATCCAGATTACTCACACTGAATATCAAAATATATAAAAAATAACTAATATAAAACTAGATAATAATTCTAAGTGAATTTTATAAATTTTATACATGAATTAGTTTTTTATGTGGGTGATGAAAATATTTGTTTTTGTTATTTAGGAGATTGAAATTCTCTTCTAGAATTTTGGAATTAATGTAGGGTTTCTTTGTCTAATTTTCAAATACATGAGAAATTTTTTATTATTCATACCAAATTTTTTTAATATAGTGTATACAGTTACCATTTGAGATGTAATATCATCAATTATATTTTATTAATGTTTTTCTTAGAAGAATTTCAAGCTCCCTTTTTAAAGTGGTTTTTATTAAAAAGATAGTAAAATGATAAGGGTTTAATTTATAATCTTATTTTAAAATCAAGATTACCTTCAATGATAATTCATATAGATAATTTTTATTATTTCTCTAACCCATGATAATATTGTTTGGTTATTCATTGGGTTTTACATGTCTTAAAAAAATTCCATTTCCACCTAAGTCATATTTTACCTGAACTATTTCTTCTAAATGAAACTGATATTATCTCTCTTTTTTTCATAAACCTCTCATTTACATGTATATATTAATTTAATTATTTTGTTGACGTTATTATCTATGAATAATAATTTATTAAGGTTATTTTTATTAATTTAATTTTATAAAAACATAAAATTAATTTTAATGATTTTAATAAGGGTTCTTTTCATCAAAGTATGAAACAAGCCACTTTTTAATGTTTTCTATGGGAAAACATATTTCCTACATTTTTTATTTTTATATAATAATTTCACTCTATACATTCTTGATTCCTAAATGAAATTAAAATCCTCAATGTTTTATAAAATATTTATTATTTAAAAAAATATTTATAAAATATCAAGAAAATTATTTATTCACAAATTTATTTTTCTAAAGATCTAAAAAAGTTCCTTTTCACCTACATCAACATATTTGAAAATATTTTATGATTGATCATGTATATTCAAAAAATATTACTATTGAAATTTTTTCGGTGAATGTATTATGAAATGTTCTTTTTTATCATAGAAATGATATATCATTGGCTTTGTCTTTTCTAGTAATTGAATATTTATAATACAAATTTTTTTTCAATGTATTTTCTCTTTGAACACTATATATTTCATAACTTTAATTGATGAGTGTTCACATAGATTCCATTTATATATAGATTAGTAAAATTATTGACATAATTGTATAACCTTTATCTATGTAGTGTAAATACCATATTCTCTATTATCATGATTTAAGGGTATTTACCTACAAAAATGATTGATATTTTGGATACCCATTTATTTTCTATAGTTATATCATGTTATTATTATTGATGTAATTATGAATTTTTTCCATATGTGATTCTATTTATAAATTACAAAAAACACGTCATCTTTTACTAAGTTCTTTATGATATGATAAATGATTGATTTCAGGTGGAACTCATTTGTATGGATGATGATGGGTGGGGTCCTACATTTATCTCCATTGAATTGGTTAAATATGAAATATCATGACATAGAATGGAATGATCATAAATATTTAATTAATATAAACATGGTTATAATAAGTTCACTAACATTTTAATGCATGGTAATAATTATTTTGTTTAAAAAGATAAGGTATAATGAGTTTTCTTACAGAGTATCTTTGATTAGGATTATACGACCTTTTTATGTTGTCATTATTTTGGAATATGTTACCTCCCATGTTTATGACTCGTTTCTATGATATTTTGTAGTTTTATGTTATACTCCCATGATTTGAGACTATGGATTTGTGTATATTATATGGGTTATTTTTTATTTTTCCTCTATCATATTTGGTAATTCCATGATATGTTCTTGTGAAATATCATGACTTACTAAATGATTTTTTATCTATTCTTTTTTGGGTATGAATTTGTTATATATTGTTTTACTAATTATTTTCTTATCATATTCCCATATATCATATTAAATTTTTATCAATTATGTTCACCCTTATTTATCATCCATGATAACCCATTTCTTATGTTTCTAATTCCCCAATTTGTAAAGAAAAGTAATACATATGATTTGCCTAAAATAATATATTGTGCTTTTAAAATGGTGTACATTTTTAAGATCTGTTATGGATTAATAATATGATTATATAGTTGGAAAATTTCCATTAATATAAGATTAAATAGGTTTTGTTAATTAATATATTATAATAATTCTCAAAAAATATAAATCCATTAGATTTTGGGAATGTACTATAACAAAATGTTTATTTAATTTATGTGATTATGAGATGGTCACATATGTGGGTTTTCATATTGAGATTATCTACGAGAGATATGTGGTAAAATAATTTAATCTATGAAGGTGGATTTTATGGTGAGTATTACAAATTCCAATTGAAAATAAATCTAAATATTTTGAGATTTTATCACTATATTTGGTGAAAGAACTGGTGAAAGGTTATATACTAAATTTCCTCATTGGTGTCCTACGTTCTTAACAGTTATTAGATAAAACTAGAAAGAGGATATTCAAATGAATATATGACCATGCCCTTTATTTTAAATTTATATAGGTGAGTAAATGTTGTGGTGATATTCATGATTGATCATATGAATATTGTGAAGGGTATTAACACTGCCTAAATGATAATTTTCTTTATAACATGGAATTATAATTATGTTGTTATTTGGAATCCAATATTTCTGTATATTTTTTGACATTGTACATAGATCATATAATATTATTGCATGTGACATTATTGATGATTTCCCACAGATCAGGATTATCCTTTAAGTTATTGATTTTAATAAATCTATTTGAGGTTATAGAGAATTTTTATATTTCAGTGTATTCTACTACACTAAAAAAATTATATACGGATTAGTATATATAATTATTCAATAATGTATAAAAAATATGGTGTTTTATATGTTCTAAAATTTATCAAACATAAAAGACTTTTTTGTTGTAATTAAATATTTTTAATCAAGTAATATATAATCATTATAATATTTTATTGGTGATTTCATATATGATTGGTAAAGTGTATATAAAGATCTATTAATCATTAATATCACAAATATCCAAATATATAATTTCTTATATGTGTTATATATTAATATATTCTTATATTATAACTTAAAAATCATGGGATAATATGTCAAAGGTATGGAATTTAATTCATATATTATTTCAATGGTTGATAATGAAGGGGTGACTAATTTTTAATGTTTTATTGTATATATAAAACTCAATAGAATTTTTTATAGATATAAGACTGATAATATTTGAGATCATTATAGGAAATATGGAATCCAAATGAGATGTTGGCATTCCACAACATCATATTAATATTATTATCCTCCCTTTATAAAAATATTATTTATTTTAAGAATGAAAATAGTAAAGGTGTTTCAAAGGAACCATCATGGATTCTTATTGGGAAAAAATTTTCTTATGGTGATAATATTTATTTTCATTTTATTCGATTAATTTAATTTAATCTGATATTTACTAAATTAAACTCCAAAAATATTTAATAGGGTATGATAAGAGTTATGTATTGAAGATACAAAAAATTAATTTACCCTGAACAATGGAACCTAAAAGGTAAATGAAGATATCATGAAAATTTGTGCTTGAATTGAATGTTTTTAATATATTATTTCTTTAGAAAATATGTGTAAATTAAGTTTAAGTTGTGGGATTTTTTATTTTTAAACTCTTAGAGGGACCATTTTGATAAATAGATGGTTTTCTATTTAACTTAAATCATTTTCCCTTTAATTTTAGGACCACAAAAAACATAGAAAGCTCAATGGTAAAATAGTGGGAACATTTTGGTAATATATTGAACCTACATTCATAAATTTTATTAAGGAATTTTTAGAAATTTTTAATTGATTATTAAATATAGTTTTTATTAATATTTATGATAATATTAATAATATGTTTATTATTAATGGATTCCAGATAGTCATTGTCAACTCAATATATAAAAATTTGTGAAATATTGTATTTAATTGTCCATAACCCTTCCTTGTACTATGCTCATCCAAAAAGATCCACCTCTATAATCATATCAGCAGTTTTATCAACTGGTAATAGGTGATAAAAGTATATAAAAACTAAGAAAAATCATAATGGATGATCTGCCCCCTTTTTCACAAGATCAATTCATTCTTTGAATGTGGATATTTTTCTAAAATGATGTTTTTGCACTTGAGGTGGTAGAAAATGATTCAACCATTTTCCAGATGAGAATTAATATTCCATGGGAAGATTTTGATGATGGTTCTGATCTGGTGGTTTCATGATACAGAATATGGGAGGGAACTTCATTATAATGAGGATCCTAAACTGGGGTTCTTGGATTATCCCCCTTTGATAGTATAGGTCATAAAATTATGGATTTAATTATTTATTTAATCATGATATGATCATTAGCTATGAAATATTCATAACTCCTAGATGGTCGAGTTCTTGAGTAGTTAAACTGGGTAAGATCTTTTCTATATTCACATAGCATAGTGAAAACCCAAAAGTGAACTACGTTGAAAGTATTATGTGACATCTTTATATGTTTTTTATTTTGAGAAAGGATTATCCTGTTTGGGTTGTCTAGATAAAATACCTTGTCACAAGGTAAATAAGGACTAAAATTAATGATCGAAGTGCATAAATTCTACCCAAATAGACATTTAGAAACCTTACACCTATTATTAAGTTACATAAATACACAAAAGGGAAACATGTAGTGTTCTAAATAGACACCATGCTAATTAATTTATATCTCAAAAATAAAAATAATGCATTTAATAACTCTGTGTTTATATAAGGATAAAGAATTATACATTTTAAAAATTTTATATAGAATTTTTATTGTGACGTTATTAAATACATTTCAAGTTAATTCAAGTGATATTTTATAATTTCAATTATTTTAACACTTATCTAAATTAAATATTAAGTCAAAAATATTCTAAGTGAATCATTATCTTTGTTTTATTGATAAAAAACATAGTGTTTTGTTGTGTTGTTTTATATGGATGTACTATTACATAATTTTTTTTGAAAATAATATTTTTGATATTCTCATACACGATTGATGTTTGGTGAGAATCAGGAAACAATAAAATCACATCTCCAAGTCAAACCCCTAATCTAATATAATACCATGATTACCCATTCATATTTATGATTCAACATGGAATGTTTATTTATTAATTATTCTATAAAACTGATAAATTAAGAAAATTCATCAATTTTGAAGAGATTTTTTATAACTGTAAAAAATATATAATATAGAAAACCTTGTATGATGTTATAGTTATATGATATCATTATTATCACCCTCATTTTCTCAACAATATGTGACTATCATACTTAGAGTGAGAATTTATTCCAAATTGTATTTATCTACTAGTTTCCCAATAAAAAAGGGCAGATAACACATATTTGGAATTACATTAGATTCATTTTTTATCATATAAATCAAATTGATATATTATAAGTGAAGATATAGTCGGTTCTAATTTCCCAAAAAGATGATTCCTCCTCAATTGTGGTATTATTGATATTTTTTAGTAATTTTGAAGTGCTATATTACATTCAAATAACATTGGAATAATTTTAAACAGTCTAAGAAAAATTAAAATTATTTATTTTTTAAAATACATAATGTTATTTTTATGCCATTTCATTTTATGAAAACACTCATTAACCATGGTTGTGGTTAAGTTGATTGAAAATTTAAGACACGCGTAGTTGTACCACAACATAGTTTGGATGGGCTAGCGTTTTTTCAGATCTCACGGTTTGATGTTAGAAAATAGTTTATCTCCCCATTTTTGTAATCCCCCAACCTGAACCACCAAAAAAACATGTGATCAATGATGTTATGTTACTTAGGGAGTTCCTTCCCATATTCTAGATAAATCCTACTAGTGTTAAGGGCTAACAATTTCCTTGGAGAGACTATACCCTAAAAATAAACCTAATGGTTTATGCTTAAATTATACCAAAAATTCGACATGACCCCTCTATATATCCGATATCCCATAACCTTATAGAAAAATAGAATGCGACAAAAATGGGCCACTTCAATCAAGAATAAAAATTAGGAAACAATCTCTATGATTCATCAACCATAACATAGCAGGAACAATAATGATTTATGGAATAATAAGAATTAGTTGTAAAAATGGTAAACTAGCATGTATAAGCTAAACCATAACTGAATATAAATACACATCATCTAACCCATCTCAAATAACAAAAAATCATATACTAGAACATGATTTATTTCTGATTTAACCATGTGTCATGATCTTTGAAATACCTATGTCAAAGGAGAAAATATGAGAGCTTTCCCATGTGAATTAAACCCCATTTTAGGTACATAGTATGGGGTGTGTGCAATGACCTGGTAGGAATCAAAAATAAAATATCCAAATTTATTGTTGTTGTGATCAAGTGGATATGCATGAATTACATATATAATGTGCATAAGTGTACATTAAATACATACACTTAGAAACATAACATTTAATGAATATAAAATCACACAATTAAAGTTGTTTGGTTCCATACAGGACCCCACGATAAATGATATTTCATGTTTTTGATTCATGATGGATAGAATGTATATCAGAAACTCAGTAAACCATACATCCAATGGATCATACTTAACACTTATTTCATGGAACTATCATGAACCTTGTCGTATACCTACATACTCAAGGTGGTTTATCAAGTCACCTTAACCCAACCCCACAAACTTTGGGGAGGTCATCGAACACACTGAACCATCCCTAACGGTTCTTGGAAGGTCATAGTCAATCTAGTTATCCCATCCCCATAGACTCTGGGGAGACCATACTCAAGTTCATTGTCTCATCCATACATGTACTAGGTAGGCCATAGTCAAAATTTCAATCCCATCCTTATAGACTCTAAGGGTTCAAAATAAATCACACTGACCAATCTCTATAGAATCTAGTGAGGCCGCAATAAGAATATATAAAAAATATAAAAGAATATATGAATACCATCTCATAGATCATACACAAATCACCAAGGAACTTATTCCTTAGGAATCAATTTCATGTCTTAGACAAATTTTATACAAATCTTATCCATTCAAGTGTATTTTCACATCCATCTGCAAGAACTATATCTTTGATACCACAAAACAATTACTCACCAAGCTACTCAAAAAAACACAAGAATCGTCATGAAGAAATAGATTTATCATTAGGATACGCACACAATTCACATAATCATTAAATAAAACACATTCTAGGAAGTCATAACCACACAGACATTAAATAATATTTCATCACCCACATAATGTCAAATAGAAAAAAAATTGCAAAAAATCCTCTTGGTATTAAATTTTTAAAACATAGTCAAATGACTTTTTGAACCATTATATAAGGCCTCACAAGCCTATTTACTACCCCTGGTACCTTTTCCTAAAATACCAATATGTTCAAAAAATCATCTTCAGATATCAATTTAAAAAATATTTCACTAATGACTAATTTCATTTGATATTCAATATCAATTAAATCCTTTTTTTAAATGATAATTTTTAAAAGAAACCATTTTCCCTTTTGAAATTATAATTTACCAAACCCTATCACAAAATACATTTTTTTTAAACTAATTTGTTTCACTTTTCAAAACCTAATGCATGCCTCCAGACAATCTTTAAGTAGGACATCAGTGCATGTTTAACCAAGGTCACATCCTCAAACAGTTTAACAAGAAATATGGTCTATGTAGACAATGAAGATGATAGGTGCCCATCCAAACCTTATAGAGAAACTCACAAAAAAAATAATCAATATAAGGCATGTACACTAATGAGGCATGTGAATATAAAATAACTGAAATACCAAGATACAAAGTAAGGTAGATGCCCTCTACTACAACTAGAAGTCCGATAAACTCATCCTAGATCATACTGACCACCACCAAGACCATGATCATTTCGCTCATCCATAAACTCCATTTAGATTAACAACTAAAAAATTAAAATTAAAAATTAAAAAGAGGAATATCTAAATTCTTACTCACTAAGTTGTATAATGACACTATAATCACAAGAGATAGGGTGCAGGCTACTCCTTATACACCTGCTGAACATAGATGCAAAAAAATCTCTATTTTATAAAAAAATATCAATGAATAATTTCATAAATAACCTCCAATATCACAAATTAATCCAATTGAATAATAGATGTTTCATCACATGATGAATAAAGACTTGTTTTCAGCCTATCGGTATACCCTCTATGATCCATACAAAAAATCTATGACATGCGCAATGATTTATCCATGCTTTAGAAAAATCATTCATTTGAAACCCAATTCATCAATATTAAAATTAGATGAGATAAAAGTGTAGATTGTGGGGGATATATCTTACCAAAAACCACATGATGAAACATATATTGACCAACTAGATTGATTCCACTATATGGAATAAAAGAGAAGATCCATGGGGGGCCCTCACTCTCCATCAAATGAAAACAAAAGAAAACATGAAGTCTTTTACAAAAAAGGACCCCATAGATAAATATTTAAAAAACTAAATAATATGATTATTTTTATAATAATAATATGAATCACCTTAAAATAAAGGGCATACCAACTCTTTCTGAATATTTGTGGTGGAACCCATATGGTCGCACTGTTAATGGTATGTTTTTAGTAAATATATCATCCCGTCAACTATAGATCTTCCCCATTATCATCTCAAACCCTTGGTTCATCCCCGAAGGACTAAAATATTTCTAAAACAAATAATTGGAGACATTTAGGATCTTAGAAACCTATCATGAGCGCTCTTTATCCAACAAACCATTCACCAAATGAAAATTTTAAATTTTTTCAAGAATTTCTTACCCTTAATGACTTAAGTCATTAAAAACTCTCCATAATAATATTTTCCATAATTAAGAAGCTATAATAGACCTATGAACATGAAATATTACCAACCATGATTGTGATTTAATGAATCAATCATATAATCTCATCCCTAAATGCCCAACACACTTGTGTTGTGAAATTCCAAACAACAAGCACTTATGTACTCAATTTTCTCCAAATGTCATGTTTTATTATTGAATCACAACATAAATTAAAAAAAACCTTTATAATATGATTCCCAACTCACCACATCTATTTCTATGAAAAACATCATTCAGCCCTTCCCTGGATGAAATTTCCCCAAAATTTATCAGACTCAACTATTAATTCATCATCACATTACTTAACCACCTGATTGATCTTGACACCTGAATTCATCAATTAATCATCAATAAAACCCATGTTGAGTCCCCACTTATATCTAAATCCATGAACACATATTCCCTTTCTTCCCTAATTTTTAATTCCCCTAACTAACACCTTCAATATGATTCATTACACGATTCACTCCCTGAATCATGTCACAAATCACAGTTCACCCCTAAAATAGGTGATGAATCATGATTCACCTCAAAAATCATGTAATAAAATGTGGTTCACACCAAAAATTACTAATAATAATTAATTTACTTTATAGGAATTGATAAATCATCTATACTTTCACACCATATCCAAAACCCAACTATCGATGCAATTCCTCAAATGTTTCTTATGTCGACCAATCCAACTTCCATGCTTACTCGTGAACACCAATGTTTCACTAGTCCTACTCACCATCAGATAAGAACACACTTATTTCCATCATGTTACCAACACACAATCTCCATACTACACCATATCTAAATCTATACTTTAGTATTCTCCATAAAACCAAATCAATTGGATCCACCAACACACTAGAATTATGATTCATCCTTTCAATTATCTTCTAGGATACATAAATGTAATAAAAAAATCCAAACAATAGGTTCTACATTTATTTATAATCCATTCCTTTTTCAGTCCCCAAAACAAACTAGACACTCCAAAATAAAACTTTACTGCATTTCAATGCATGATTCACCCACTTAATAACATGATGAACTAGGTTTTACCCACTAAAACAAACATTGAATTGGGGTTAACCCCTGAAACAATCCATGAACCCAATACCAACCAATGAAATTTTTTCCAACAGCCCAAGTCTTTCCCCACTAGTTAGTTTCATCAGTTCACACATGAGCTTCAAACATAAAACAATGCATCCCTCTAAAAATATTGGGTTTGACTGCCCCAATCAATTCTAAAACATTGAAGTGTCTATAATTGTTTCATCCTAAGGATTATGGTTATATAAAACATAAGAATCTAGTACCAATAGATGATTCAAACATGTGGCTCTCCTAAAAAAATTAATCACTAATAGAAAATTAAATTCAACCAGTCCTAACCAGAAACCCATAAAATAAACATGAGGTAGTTCCATCCATCAAATATTTAAAACTAAAATAAAGGGATATAATACCTAAACACATAGAAATTATAATTGGCTAGTATGTATAACATAAAATCCCAAGATAATATAATATGAGCCTCTCAAAAATGATCCCCCCAAGACTCCACAAGAGGATCCCTTGAAATAGCCACAGTATTCCAACCAAAAGTTTAAACTAACATATGGGTGTCTCTTTTAATACAATTGAAAATATAATAAACATATCTACATAGGAACCAGTTTCTCTCTACATACCGCATCAATCTATACTCACAAACGCTTCCACCTATCTCTGTGGTTTCAAATAAACCACAATGTATAATATGAATAATTAATTCAAGCCTCCAGGTGACCCCAAAAAGATAAATCAATCCAATAAAACCAGTTTACAAAGTAACCAATAAAATATTTTAAAAAGTCCCTTTAAAAACAATTTTCACCCACCAAAAATTTCCTAGGTTTTCAAAAGTCTCCATAGTATCTATTGGTCTTCACTAAAAAATAAAATCACAAAAACACATGGCACGACTATCCCATTTTATAAATCTATTCCTCTTTTCAAAAATTAATTTTCAAAAAAAAATCACTTTGAAGTTGTCATGACCAGTTCCCCAAGGCTCGTGTCGTGACAACCCCAAACTGCCTTCTATAGGAATGGTGTTGGCGACTAGCACCAGAAAATCATATCCCTAAAACTAAGAAGGCATTGACTTTTAACTTGAAAACTTACACATCCAAAAACACAACAAGATCCAAGAAAAAAGTAAACTACATAGCAATAAGGGTGTGTACATAAAGAAAAAGGGGGCTAGAATATATGCCCCACTATAAAGTACATGTAAAACTAAAAAAAGATCCCTTGAACACCCGCCCAAGGATCCTACAAGAAGGGTAGGTACGGATCTAGTACGGTTATCTCTACGGTACGTCTCATCTAATGGTCCACTGCTGATTAGCATCCAGCCCTAGAACCCACAGCCTAGATCAATGATGTCTGTCATCTGCACAAGACACATCAAGGTACCGGCATATCCTATGCAGGGGTGAGTATAACAATACTCAGTAGGGACCCCGAGACCCCCGAAGGTCTCCTAGAATCCCCAAAGGATAAACCATAATGAAAGACCTCAATCTAAAAGAATGAAGTAATAGTCATCAACCCTACATAGGTATATGCCCATACATATACCTAGGTTATTCGTATATACTCATCTCACATATGACGGAAGAATACCACAATGGTAACACCACGAAGGTAGAAGTACCACACAGGTAACACCACGAAGATAGAGGAACCACATGGGTAACACCACGAAGGTAAGTACAACAAAGGTAACACCACAGAGAATAATACCATTAAGGTATCACTAAACAGATGTGTACCACAATGGTAAAGACTTATCCCACACCAAGTATAACATAAGTATGGATGTATATATGATTAGTTGTATTTCTAGATCATCTTACTTCATCGAGAAGCTCTGCTGTTGACCCACACAGGATCGAAGATGACCCACACAGGATCTGAAAATCACCCACACAATATCTCGAGATGACCCACACATGATCATTATGTGCTGACCCACACAAGATCACTGACCCACACCGGATACGAATATGACCCACACAGGATCTGAAGATTCTTCAAGTACAACCAACCACAGGGTTCCCACACTAAGCATGTTTGATTCCGAGAGGTTCCACTCTTCAAGCCATTAAATGATACTAAAACTACAAAAAAAATCCCATGAAAAAGTATCACAAATTTCGGTCACATCAATAGGGTCCCAACGTGACTGACGACGTGTCAATAGGACACTCGGTCTGAAAGTTATTAGCATTTCCATTTCGAGGGCCCGGTTGGATTCGGGTTCAATCCAACCCAACCATACTCCAAATTTACCCAAAAATTGAAGTGGTGTATACCATATGGACTCTCTAGATACAAGGAACTTGGTTCCATAGATGGTTCGTCAAACGGACGTCTGGTCCTCACGATATGTCCAAAAAGGTATATCTAGGTTCAGTTGGGCTCGGGTCCGGTCCGACCCAGTCGGACCTCCTCACCATGGGCCGACTCGACCCAGTTCTGGTCTCCCTGACCTAGTCCGGTTCTGTACTGCTATGCATGTCCTGCTTAACTGGGTGTGGTCCAACCGGCTACGTGCAATCCTCTGTGGTGGGTACCACCCTAGATGCAATGGGGGGTGAGGTGCCCCGGTATTTCGAACAGTCCATTGGACCGTTCGGCTTCGGCCGACCCGGCGGCCCCAAGTGGAACTGCCTCCTTGCTTGCAGGACCTGCCGAAGGGGTCCCGCTAGGTGGGACGCAGCCTGTCGGCTATCCTCCCAGTAGTGCAATGGTGTCTCTATCCACCAGTGGTCGGCCAGATGTCGGTCGCCCTCTAGTTGTACCGCCGCGGCTAAGCAGCTGTGACCCTCACCTCTTCCAGTGGCGCGGACAGGTGCCGCCCTGCCTCCACACAGACGTCCTGTATGCCAATCTCCACCCACTTCTCCTCCCTGAACAACGGGTCACAACCTCCTCCACTAATGGTGGCGCGGACGTGTGCCACCCCGGTTCTATGTGGTCGGCCAGTGTATCGGCTGCCGTCCTCTTCGGCTGCCTTCTCAAACAATAGTTGGTTGTTTGGCAGCAGCCCTCCTCTTTTGTGGGTCACCATAGCTTCATTCTAAGCCTTAAAAAATATACATACCACATATTCGCGATCCTCGGGTCAAGATCTCTGCATCCTTATGTCGCGCTCAACAAAACATTGTGTTTTTATCACGCTTAATTATTGGGAATTGAATAATGCATGAAGAACGTGTGAAGAACAAATAGAAAATATCAAGGTATTTTGGCGGATCAATGGTTGTGTTTGTGTGGCCATCATCATTGATAATTGAGAATATGAATAATCAACAAAAAGATAATTATCATATCTCAAAATATACCCCTACCTCATTCGTTAGTTGGAGTTGGCATAAGGAAGAAGATGAAGATGACGACGTTCTTCACCCTCACAACACGCTTCTGATCCAAGCTCATACGTTGTCGTCATCAGAGGTTCATTCTTGTTGGAGGGTGCTCTTCCAAAGGCTCTGCCAATTTTCCTCTTTTCCAATAATCCCCCACCATGATAGGTGAGGATCCAAATTTAATTGAGTTAATTTTATTAATTGAAATAATGTTGGCACATTAATTGGGTGAATTCTAAGGGTTTCCTTACATTAAAGGGGAGTTTGGGTGGTCCCCACCACTAAGATTCAAAATGGAGGTTTCAATAAAGAAAAATAAAAAGTTATTTATTTTATTTTTCTTCTCCCATGAAAATAAGAAAAATCTATCTTCCACCCTCGACCTACTGTGGTCGAGGTGAAGGTCTTCTTAAGTGAATATCAGTGATGCGAGTTCAACGGTGTCCTCAGATTTCAATTCCAAGCACTGATTCCAAAATTTACAAAACGCCGCTGACATGTTCACATAATGTACCCGAACAGAAGTTAGAAAATTCATTCTGGGCACACCGGAACTCAGAATCACGCACCATCAATTTTTAAAGACTCTTAATATTACCATATATTTTGAAAAAATTACATGGGAAAATCTGGGTCTTTACGTTCTCCCCACCTCAGGGATTTGCATCCTTGAAAGCCACAACACAATCTAAGGAAACAAGTTGGGATACTGAGCATGAATCTGAGCCTCCCACTCCAATGTGCTCTCTTGTAATTCTCATTCTTCCATCATACAAGCACCTGAGGTATCGATCACCCATGAAGGACTCTCCCCCATAAATCCTCAATCTCTACTGGAACCTCCTAAAATGTCGCCCCATCATCGATGTCCAGTTCACCCCAGGCAATGATGTGCGAAGGATTGTATACATATCTTCTCAGCTGGGATACGTGGAAAAAATTGTATACCCAATGTAACTGAGGGGGAAGTTCTAGGCGGTACGCTACCTCACCAACCTTGCTGAGGACCTAGAAGGGTCCTATGAACCTCAGATATAACTTGTTTCCCCAACCAAATCTCCACAAACCTTGTCAGGGTGAGACATGTAGGAAGACATGGTCACCATCCTTAAACTCAAGAGGTCTTTGTATCCTATCAGCAAACAACTTCTATCTGCTCTGTGCAATCCTCATCTGCTCCTGGATGATATACACCTTCTCTATGGTAGCTTGTACCATCTCTGACCCCCTGAGTGCTGACTCCCCAGGGTTAGTCCAGCACAGAGATGATCTGCAAGGTCAACCGTAAAATGCCTCGAATGGTTCCATTCGGATTTCGGAGTGATAAATGTTGTTATATGAGAACTCCACCAAGGGAAAGTGATCCTCCTAGCTGTGGACAAAATAAAGGATGCATGCATGCAACATGTTCTCAAGGGTCTGAATGGTCTACTCTGTCTAGACATCCATCAGAGGATGGAAGGCGTTGCTCAACCAAAGCTATGTCCCTAATGCCAACTACAACCCCTTCCATATCTGGGAATTAAAACATACATCGTGATTGGAGACAATCGTAGAAGTCACTCCATGAAGCTGTATAATCTCTGGTAAGTAGAGGTGTCTAAAGATATCTAATGATCCCTGCTCTCTGATAGGTAGGAAGTGGGCCGACTTAGTGAGTCAGTCAACGATCACCCGGATTAAATCATGACCCCTGGACATGTGTGGAAGTCCGGTCATGAAGTCCATGGAAATCCAATCCCACTTCCACTCTGGCACCTCTAGTGGCTGAACTAAACATGCGGTAACCTGATGATCTGCCTTCACTTGCTGACAAGTGAGGCACCATGAGAAAAACTCTTCCACTGCTTTCTTCATTCCCATCCATCAGTGATGATGCTAAAGGTCTAGGTATATCTCCACCAATCCTAGATGTACCTCTAGAGGGGATGTATGGAACTCCCTCAACACTTCCTCCCTAAGCACCATCGGTACCATAGTACGTCCTATGAAGAGGAAAATGTGCTCCCCACCTTTTTAAAATCCATCAGGTGCCTATACTTTGGATATCTAGCCACGTCAAGCCTCGTAGTCAGCATCCCCAAGCTATGCCTCCCTGAATCATTGAAGGAGTGGGGGAGTGACTGTTAGAGACTGAACATAAGCTAATCCATCTTAATCCACGTAGGATATCTATAAAGAGGCTAGCTGCTTCATCGCCTCACTCAGTAATTTTATACCAGATCTCCTGCTGAGTGAATCTGCTACTACGTTCCCCTTATGAGGAGTAAAGACTATCTCGAAGTCATAGTCTTATAGGAACTCAAGTCAATGTCGTTTTCCCATGTTTTGGTCCTTCTGAGAGAAGATATACCTAAGACTCTTATGATCATAGTAGACTATAAAATTCTCACCCATTAAGTAATGTCACCACATCTTCAAGGCAAAGACCACTGTTCCTAACTCCAGGTCATGGGTAGAATAATTCTACACATGTTGTCTCAACTGTTGAGAACCATAAGTGATCATTGCTCCCTCCTAAATCAAGACACATCTAAGCCCAGTCCCTGATGCGTTTTAGTAGACTATGTACTCAATGCCCTCCTCTGGTTGCCTCAAGATGGGGGCACTCGTCAGTATCTACCTCAGCTCCTAGAAACTCTGTTGGTATCTCTCTGACTACACAAAGGATTTCCCCTTATTTTTAAACACTGATAAAGGTTCCACAACTCTGTAAAAGTCAGGCACAAACCTCTGGTCATAACTGGCCAAACCCATAAGACCCCACACCTCTATCACACTCCTGGGTGGATCCCAAGAAAGAACAACCTCAATCTTCGTTGGATCCTCCGCAACTCCAAACTCAAAGATGACATGTCCTAGAAAGTGGACCTCTAGAATCTAGAACTGACACTTCAAGAGCTTACCATAAAGCTGGTGTACTCAATGTCTGTCCAGAACTATCTGCAGATGATAGGAATGCTCCTCCGCCATAGCTGGGCATATCAGGCTGTCCTCGATGAAGACTACAACAAGGAAATCAGGGTATTGTTGGAAGATCCTATTCATGAGTCCCATGAACAATGCTAGAGCATTGGTCACGCTGAATGGCATAACCATGAACTCATATGGGCCATACCTACATCTGAAGGTCGTCTTCTATACATCCTCATCTCGTACCATGAGCTGGTGATAGCCTAATATAAGGTCTATCTTCATAAACCATCATGCTCCCTTCAGCTGGTCAAAGAGATCATCAATCCTCAGGAGTGGGTACTTGTTCCTCACGGTCACTTAGTTCATGCGCTAATACTCCACACAGATTCACAAACTATCATATGTCTTCGTGGAGAACAAAATCAGGGCTTCCCAAGGAGAAACACTGGGCCTAATGAACCCCTTACTCTGCAAGTCCTCAAACTGTAATATAGCTCTTGATGCTCTGTGGGAGCTTTCCGATATGCTGGTGTATATATCTATGTCATCCTGAGATAAAATTCTATATAAATGTCCACTTCTCTGTGAGGAGGTAGACCCAGAACATCATCAGGGAAAATATCAGCATACTGGTCCACCACAATAGGATAGCTTGGACTCTCAAAATCAACTGCTTCGAGGGTAAGGCTAGCCAACTGATGTGTGATCAGCTGCACCCTCCTCCAGGTAATTCCATCATGTACTTCAAAGGTTCCCTTCTCTTCCGTAAAGGAAAACCTTCTCCCATACTTTTGGACACACCACACTTTGTTTCTAATATAGTCAATCTTAGCTTGGATTGTGGATAACCAATTCTTACCCAAGATGATGTTGTAAGGAATTGATGTCGCTACTAGAAGATCCCAGCCAAAGCTCTTTCCTCCTAGAGTATGATCACACTGCCGACACCAGTTTGTAATCGTCAAATCCTCTTCTATAGGAGTCTCTAGCCATAAAGACCGATCCAACGACTCCACCATAATCATAGAACTCCAAACAAGGGTCATGGAAATAAAATATTGACTTTCACCCATGTCTATATGTAATACAGCCAAGGTGGAGTAGACACAGATCATACCTTGTATCATCTCTGGAGCATCGTGGTCATAGGCCTCAGCCACCTAGAGCTGAGCTCCTCCCTGTCCACCCTCTCCCTGTGGTCGGGGTGGACCACTTGGTGGTGGTGGCAGTAGGACCTCGTATCGCCGCCCACCTCCTATTGCACTTCCAACTCCTCTTCCACATCTGCCTCTGGCTTGCGTACCTCCTCGGTTGAATCCTCACCTCTACCCAGGCGGTCCTTCGACCATATTTTGGTCATCTATATGATGGTTCAGATAGTCATGAGCCATGAGACCCTTCCCGTCACACGAGTAAAACTACATCATCCTTTCCTGTAATGCTCTATCTTGAGAGCCTCGCACAACCGACCATGTATCCTACGGTTTTCCACCTGTAGGTTTGGTCATCTTGGACCACTGCATCATCTGTATGGTGCCAGCACCAGATGACTCCGCAACATGACGTCTGGTGGTGGATCTCACTGTCGATGATTGATCATCAAGGAAACTCTCCACTAAGATTTCTCTCTCTAACACCCTTGTATGCGTCGAGATGGTGAGAGAAATCATCAAATCTCTAATATATCATCTGAGCCCCTGCTCGAAGGTCCAAGCCCTGAAGGAAGGGTCCCACACCATGTTAGTGGAGTAGCGCGAAAGTTCAGTGAACTTCACTGAACACTGAGCCATGGTCAAGTTTCCCTACTGCAAGTGGAGAAGCTCTTATATATGCACTGAACGTATGGTTTCCGGGACGAACTCTGCCCTGAAAATTTTCTCAAAGTCCACCCAGATGATAGTGACCTCATCGTGACATGGAGTATCAATCTCCGCCATTTTCCAGCTGATTACTGAAGAATACTGGCGGCAAGGATCCCCATGAGATCAGCTGGTGTCCCTTCCAGTCAAAAAACACTAACCACAGCCTACATCTAGTCCTCAACCGCCTGTGGATCTATCTCGCACTGGAACCTTGGTGGAATCTGGTGTTGAAACTTGTTAAATGCACTTAAGAGGATTTCACCCTCTGCTGCTGGGGCTGGTGGCAGGGGCTACCCAATGGGTAGTGGTGCTGATGGTACACCACCTGATGGTAGAACTGCCAAAAGACGGCCTTGAATGGAAGAATCATCGCTCGATGGGCTTTCATCACATACTCTACCTAGAACCCTGGCTAGATGGATTTATGGAGGCATCCTAGAAGGAAACAGGTGTTCCCTGATCATTAAGTTAAACCTGGTGAGATGACTCAAAGTGATCACAAGGAAAACTTTTCATAAACACACACACATTCAGTTTTTTCATACACCGAGTCAGAAATCAAGAGTTAGGGTCTTGGTGTATGGATACGTTGGTCGCCGCACAAACACTAGATTCCCCAAACTAAAAACCTCACTCCTAACAAAAATGGCATATCTATAAAGCTGGGAAGTCATTGCCTTTTAACCAGCAAACTTACACATCCAAGCACACAACTAGATAAAATCACAAAGTAAAATATATATCTATAAGGGTTAGTACAATTAGAAAAAGGGGGTCGGAATATAAGCCCGGTTAAAAAGTACAAGTAAAACAAAAAATAGCTCCTGTGAACACCTGCCAAGGATCCTACCTGAAGGGTAGATACAGATCCTGTACGGTCCTCTCTACGGTACATCTTGTCTAATTGTCCACCTCTGAGAAGACTCCAGTCCTGGCACCCACAGCCTAGATCAGTGATTTATGTCATCTGCACAATACACAGCAAGGTGTGGGCATATCCCGTGCATGGGTGAGTATAAAAATACTCTTTAGGGACCCCAAGACCCCCAAAGGTCTCCCAGAATCCACAAAGGATAAACCGAAAATCCAGACCTCAATCTAAAAGCATGATCAATAATCATCAACACTAATTAGGTATATCCCCATACATTCACCTAAGTTAAAAATATATTATCATCTCACACGTGAGGGAAGAATACCACAAACGTAACACCATGAAGGTAGAAATACCACACATGTAACACCACGAAGATAAAGGTACCACATAGGTAGCACCATGAAGGTAACTACCACAAAGGTAACGCAATATATAATAATACCATAAAGGTATCACTAAACAGAAGTGTACCACAAAGGTAATGACTCATCCTACACCATGTATAACTTAATTATTTAAGTATAGATGATTATTTGTATTACTAGATCATCTTACTTCGTTGAGAAGCTCTGATGTTGACTCGCACAAGATCAAAGATGACCCACACAAGATCTGAAAATGACCCACATAGGATCTGGAGATGAACCACATAGGATCAGTATGCGATGTCCAATATAGGATTTTTGAGCTCTGACCCACACAGGATCCGATGATGACCCACACAGGATCTAGAGATTCTTCATGTACAGCCAGCCATAGGGTTCCTGCACTAAGCATGCTTGATTCTGGGAAGTTCCACTCATAAATCCATCAGATGATAATTAAATAGCCATGAATTTCTACAAGGAAGTATCATGGAGGTCTGTCATGCTAATAGGATCCCAACGTGACTGACAGTGTGTCAATCGGACGGACGTTCTGAAAGTTATTAGCATTTATGTTATGAGGGCCCAGTGGGATTCGTGTTCGATCCCACTCGACTATACTCCAACATTATCAAAAAATAAAGTGGAGTACACCAAAAGAAGAATCTAGATACAAGGATCCCATTTCTATAGACGGTTCATTAAATGGATGCCTGGTTCTTAAGATAGGTTCAAGAAGGTGTATCTGGTTCCAGTGGGGCTCGGGTCCGGTTTGACTCGGTCGGACCGACCCGGCCTGGGCCGACCTGACCCAGTTCCGGTCAACCCGAACCAGTCTGGGTCTGGCCTAGATGGGATGGACCATGGAGGGCTCGGCCCACTGGGCCATGTTCTGGTGCGTCCCTCAAAGGGGGCAGCTCGGCCGGCTGGGCGTCACCCGCTTAGCACCACCCTCTCAGTGTTGCCCACTTAGCTGCGTGTGGTCTGCCCAGTTGAGTGTGGTCTGCCCAGCTAGGTGTGGTTCACCGTGGTGGGGCTTTCCCTATATGCTCTAGGGTGAGGTTCCCCCCGATATTCTGAACTATCAAATAAACCGTTCGTCTTCCGCCAACCTGATGGTGCCAAGTGGCGCCACCTGCTGGCTTACAGGACCTACAGGAGGGGTCCCCCTCGGCATGATGCGGCCGGCTGGAAGACCAGCCTTCTATCCTCTCAGTGGAACGACGACGCCGATTTCCACCCGTGGTCGGCCGGATTTTGGCCACCCTCTAGGTGCACCACTACGACTAATCATCCGTGGCCCTCTCCTCTTCCGATGGAGAAGATGTGTGTCGCCCTGCCTCCATGCGGCAGGCTGACATGCCATCCAACATCCCCTTCTCCACCGCAGCTGACGGGATGCGGCCACCTCCGCCAAAGGAGTCTTGGACACACATCGGCCCAGTTCCACATGGTTGGCCAGCATGGCAACCGCCGTCCTCCTCCATCACCAGCTCAAACCGCGGTCAGCCGGTTGTCAGTCACCCTCCTCTTCCGTAGGTCACCGCAGCTTTATTCTACGCCCGAAAAAATATATCGAACACATATTAATGATCCCCTGGTCGAGATATCCATGTCCATATCTCGTTCTAAATAAAACATTGTGTTTTTAGCGCACTTAATTATTTAGTGTTGAAGAATTCATGAAGAATGCACGAAGAACAAATAGAAAAGATCAAGGTATTTTGGAGGATCGATGGAAATGTTCGTTTGGCCATTGTTATTGAGAATTGAGAATATGAAGAATCAAAAAAAATATAATTATCATATCTCAAAATAAACCCCCTACCTCGTTCATTTATTGGATTTGGCATGAGGAAGGAGATGAAGACACAGACATTCGTCACTCCTACAACACGCTCGCGATCTCAGTTCATGTGTCTTCCTCGTCGGAGGATCATTCTTCATTGTAGGATGCTCTTTCAAAGTCTCTCCCAATTCACCTTTTTCCAATGATCCCCCACCATGATATGTGAGGAACCGAATTTAATTGAGTTATGTTTATTAATTCAATTAATTTTGGAACATTAATCGGTTGAATTCTAAGGGTTTCCTCACTTAAAATGGGAGTTTAGGTGGTCCCCATCACTAAGATTCAAAATGGAGGTTTCAAGAAACAAAAATAAAAAGTTATTTATTTTATTTTTCTTCTCCCATGAAAATCCAAAAAACTATCTTTGATCTTTGACCTAGTTTAGTCAAGGTGAAGGTCTCCTTAAAATAATATCAGTGTTACAAGTTCAACGGTGTCCTCAGATTTCAATTCCGAGCACCGGTTCCAAAATTTACAAAACACCTCTCACGCATTCAGGGAACGTACACAAAAAAAGTTCATAAATTCATTCCAGGCACACTAGGCCTTGTAATCACACACCATCAATTTTCCTGATGTCATAATATTTCTATATATTATAAAAAAAATTACATAGAAAAATATGGTTCTTTATAGATGTCGGATTTTAAAAAAACATTATCCTTATATTTTCTAAATAATAAAATAAATAACTCATTTTAAAATCATTATCTCCATGAAAAATTTAATGTAAAATGGAATTATAAAACCATTTTATGCAAACCTGGCTCCACTCCAAAAGTTTCTTTTTTCAAAAAATGGTTTCTCTAAAAAACCATATATTCCAAAAACAATTTTTCTATAGTGGTAAATAATCATATGAAAATATATGTGACAAGAAAAAAATCCCTATTTTCCTTGGTAATTATAATTACTCCTTATAATATATGTGATAATATAACATTTATATTACCAGTTTCTTCAAATAATATGGAATCTAATGAGGCATCTCATAAAACAAAACCACCCATAGGCACATGTATCATTCCCCTAGAATGACACTATCATCATTCATAAACAACTCACTATCTTTCAAATGATCCCTTCTACTCATCTTGATTCTCATCCATCCCACATTGGGAACCTCACTCCAAACCAACACATTATTCATCTTAGAGTTATTAAACATAAAAATATACATCCCCAAGAAACTCAGGTTTCAACTAGTGTCATACTATATAGGCATGTATATATTCTACCTCCCAAGTTTTTAATACCTAAATCTACCTCTAACTATACTATCCCATGTCATGGAATGATCTAATAAGATCTTGTAATGCCTGGCCTAGGATGCACATACAACTCCTAAGTGGGGATGTTATGTGACCTCATGGGAACATCTCCATATTCTAGAGGCTTCTGATCAGTGTAAATGTCCTATCATAGTCATGTGGAGTGTATGACCTCAAAAAAACTCAAGTGGTCATTCCCAAATTAAACTAAAAATCAGCACAACCCATCAATATTTTGAATTTCCCAAAATATTGTGGATAAATAAACTAGGATCCCAATAGAGGCCTTTAGTCCAAAAATAAAAGGTAGGAAATATTATATTTGATGCATCAACCACAACATACAACCAATAGTAATAAATCATGGCATAATAGGTAATATATATAAAAGGGAACATTTTCTTATATATACAAGACCATAATAGAAAATAAATACAAAGAATACGAACCAACTAGCTAACCATCATGTTTATTTATCAACATCCACGACCTTTTAACTAAAACATGTTCCTTTATCTATGAAATACTAGTGTTCTGATAGGTATCAAGAGATCATACCAATATAAATAGAAAGTCTTATCATGTATGATAGCAGGGGTGAGTCAATGACCTAGTAGGAATCCTTAATACCTGAACCAAACAAATTATTTCTATGATCAAGTGGATATGTATTCAATAAAAATATATGAGTTGTTCTTTTTCATTAATCACCCCAACCCAAAAACATAACATGTAATGTGCATACAATAACACAATTCAGGTTATTTTCTATAAACCAGAACCACAAAAAACATGTCCTGAGATTCTTTGTATCCATGTTCAAAGGAATTACAATAAAAACATTACAATACATAAATCCCACATTCCATGTCATTCACTCAGATCATAGCCTCATCATAGACCTTGACTCATCCCCATATACTAATGGAGGTCGGTCAAGTCCCCATGACCAATCCAGAAAAACTCTAGGAAGCTCGTAAAAAACATTGAATCATTTATAAGGGTTCTTGGGAGGTCACAATAAAATCCTTCATCCAATCCTCATAGACTCTAGGAAGGCCATAGTCAAGAACATTGGCCCATCCCCACAAAATATGGGGAGGTTATACCCAAGTACACTAGCTCGTCCCCACAGACTCTTGGGAGGCCACATCAAGCTCATCAGCCCTCCTCCACATACTCTGGTAGACCACATTGAGAAAATTCATGAAATAAAAAAATATGCATCCATTATTACAGATCACCATATCATCATCAGGAAACTAATCCCTCATGAATCAGTACCATGTCTCAGACACATTCGATTCCCATTTCCATAGTCGAAGTGTTCTATCACATCCATCTATACCAACCGTCATTTTGATACCCGGAATAAATTCTCATGTTGATAAACAAAAACACATGTATCATCAAGAAAGAAAATTGTTATAATAGGGATAAAAACACTAAATGCATCATCGTACAACAATCCACATGTCAAGAATGAAGAATGAATATTCTCTTCAATCAGACAAGCTTAGGAAAATATCGCATCACCCCACTAGTTCAAACAGACTAATACCTCTTAAAAAAGGCCTCTTGGTCTTTTCATTCTAAAACCATATGGAGTCCTTATTTGCACCATTTTAAAATTCATCACATGTTTATTTACTCACACCAAATATATGACCAAAATCTATGAATGTTTCAAAACTCATTTTGAAATACCATTATTTTTTTCATAAATTCCCAAATTTTATTAAAATTTCTATCTTAATAAAATACTATTTTTAAAATGAAATATAAAAAATAAACCATTTTAACCATTTTAAAATCAATTTAACCAAATCCCATTCTAAATATACATTTTTAACATAAATATTTTTCACTTTTTTAAAACCAATGCATTCATCTAATTAATCCATAATGAATGACACCAAATCTTATTCTACTAATGAAACAACCTCAAACCATTTAGTAATATATATGGTATTAGTATTATATTAGTTCAACATGATTCCATCCAATATTTATGTGGAAATATACACAAATAGGAACTATGTAAACAAGAATAGTAATCAAACATGAAAATATAAAATAACAAAATCACCAAGATATACAGTAAGGTAATGGACCCATACTTCAAACTATAGTCAAGTAATCATATCCCTTTTCATACCAAACACAATAGAGTTAACGAAACCCTATCTCAACCAAAAAATTATGAAATTAATTAATCTCACAATTAAAACCAAAAAACCAAAATGGAATATTTGATGATAAACACATCTGGCGGTCCAATGAAGTTTCAATCGTAAGCGATGGGGGTGATCTTGTATAACACACCCCCAAACCTTGACTATAATAAATCCTCAATTTATAATCATGATTTTTTGTCCAATTTCATAAAAACCCACTAAATTTCATAATTAAATAAACAACTAAACATAAATTTCATTAAATAATGACTGATGGCTTATTTTCAACCTCTTAGGACACCTTGTACGAGATGCAAGAAAAATCCATATCAAGTGCAATAATTTCACCATGATATGAATAAATTTTTCTCTTAAACAAAAAATATTGGAGAGATAATACGAGAGGGTGGGGTAGATATTTCTAAGAACCATGTGATTAAACTTATTTGGACAATCTAGATAAAATCGACTAATGGGGAAGAAAAAATCAAAGCCGATGGAGACCCTCCCACTCCATCAAACAACCAAAAATGAAGTAACACCAAAGGGGGTTTCCAAAATAAAACACCCAGTAAAAAGACCAAAAATATATAAAAAGGATTTAAAAAACTGTCAACCCATTAAAAAGGGTTTAGAGCATGAAATACCCCCATTCTGAGGTTACAGTACCTCCACCTGAATATTGACAACATGACATATATAGTCTTGTTGTGAATGGACCATTTTTTATAAATCTAGAAACTCATAGACACACAATCTACTCATTAATCCTCCTAAATGCTTGACACATATTATGATCCCAAATACAAGTCTAAAACACCGGTTTGAGACATTTAGGTTATTAGAAGCCAAGCTCAATCCCTAGTTCTCCAAATGAAACCCCCACCAAATAAAAAGATCAAATTCCTTTTGGAATATCTGACTCTTAAATATATAGGTCATTACAATATTTAACTCCAATGGATTTAAATTTTTAAAACAAAATAGGAAATCCCTATAAACTCACATCATGGAAGTTATTTATGTGTCCAATAAATAGGATATGTTTTCAATATTTTATCTTGGTTTGGAAATAAATTAGATAATTTTATTCATTATAAAAAACATATTATATTATTATACCATGATGTAATTAGTCTAGTTATAAAAATATATGTTTTTTTATATTTTTAGGATATAATTTTTAAATTCTCAATTTTCTATTTCACTATTCTCTTTAGGAATGTTTCATTTATGTTTTCAACAATTAATATTATTGGGATTTGATTCAATTAATTCATTTTTTGTACTTTTTTATATTTAATTTCCTTATGTTGTTATCAATTCTATGTTATTAATATAATTAGTTTATTCATGATTAAGTATCAATCAATCATTAGTGGATAATTTTTTAATAAATAAGTTGTACATAATTGAATGGTGGTTACTTAATATTTCTAGCAATTTTTCTACAATAAATATTTTTTTGGAATTTAATATTATATAAATAATTAATTTCAATATAATTCATAAATAATTATTCTTCAAATTGAGTTATTAAGGTTAAATATCCAATAGAGTTGAGATAATTTATTTACAACCAAAAATTTCAATATATTTTTTCTTATAAAGTGAAATTTAATGTTCCTATTTTCATTTATTTATTTTATAAAATAATTTATAATAATTTTCATTGAATTATAGGATTTTATCATATAGAAATAAATTATTTTTGAATGATATTTCAATAAAAATCATTAGTTTTTTATAAATAATGGAGATAATATATTTCAATAGAAATACATCCTTTGAAATTTATTTCTTACTTGAGTATTTATTAATATATTTTCTACGAAATAAGAATTTAATTTTAGTAATAAAATTGGTTCTTTTTAACTATGTGTTCAAGGGATAAAGAATTGTAACAATTCTTTTTTAAGCATTTTTTTGGTGCACTCTTCGAAATAATCATGGCCTTTATCTATGTCCACCATAGTAGTTTTAGTTGTGATTTGAGAAAATAAAAACTTATAAGCATTGAAAAACATTTGAGTTAACATTATTTGTAGTCATACAACATTACTAACACCATTTATATGGAATAAGGTTAACATAGAAGCTTCAAAATTCATGTTTATTTACCCAACTCATTTCTCATTTATTTTTAAAAATTATCTTCTTTGTTCATATGCAGATGGGATATTTTCCCCTTCACGATTTAGTAAGTTCTTGAGTGGGATATCAATTAATTGTTCAAACATCATTAACTTTATAGAATATCTCTATTATAACATTTAGACAACATCATACCTTTTAATTCATCAACAAGTATCCATGGAATAATGACATTCCCCTAGTGCCAAGATGATATTCATGTAAATTTATCACATGAGGATAATCAACAATTATTTCAACAATTTAGGATAGTAATAACAATCATTGAATATAGTCTATTAATGATCATCAGGGCCACCACATTCATTTCTCAACCAAGCATTCTAGAGAAAAATATTCAAGTTAGTCTAATTATAATCTAAATTATTCACAATGTGGGATAATTTAGATGAATGAAATATGGGGATCCCCAAGCACACATTTCGAATTTCCTCAAGATAAATATTATTTTAAAAGATTATAATTTAAATGGATTCCATAATATTGAAAAATTCATATATTTAAATGTGGTTATGTAAAATAATTAGTTTAATAAGATTTTAATTAATTAAATTACCACTTGGGATGTGAGGATGAGAAAAATAAAAATAAATATTTCTTATGATCCAAGATGGTGATGTTTTTTGTTATCATAAAAAAATTACCGAATATATATAGAATAATCATTGGAGGTAGAGTGTAGTTTTATGGAGCTCTCATGAAAGTCCATGAACCACAAATTTTATGTCTAGATCCAAAATAATATGTCGTATTATGGTTTATAGCCTATATCCTGAGAAATTATTGACACATCCATATATGAATGAAAGATTAAAGAAACACTAAAAGTGATAAGATACATCCAAAATAAAATCTATTGAAATGGTAGCATTTTAAAAAGTTATAGGACCATTGAGGATGTAAATATATCAAGTGGGGTAAACTACTAAAATTGATTCAAAACTAAAAGTTTTTTTAAATAAGATAGATATTTATTATATGGTGGAACCTTAACTTCCAAATTCCACACTTGTTTCATGGTCCTGTGATATGTGTGAGGGGAAAATTCTTACCATGTGTGTCAAACAATATTATTGGAAAACAAACCATTCATTTTTAAATACGTGGATTACAGTAGGTATCCACAATAATTTTATAATCATTATAGGAGGATGGTAAATAAAAATCCAAATCCAGGTTATAATCAACAAAAATGTGGAGAAATTTTCTATAAAAAATTAAGCTCCACAAATGTAAAAACATAAAATATATGGATTGAGGAAATTATATTTAACATTTTTACCCATAAGGCCTTTATTTAATAATCATGTACTGTAGTTCTAAATAAAAAATATAGTGTATTCCTTTATTTTGAGGATATGATTACTGTATAAATTTATAAAATTATTGAATTAAATAACAAACTAAGAGAACTATTTTATGAACCATTTATATTATCTCCAAAATTTTGATCATAATGAGGTGTAATAAATTAGTATATTATCATTTAACCTGGAAACAATCCCATGGGGAATGTGGGCATACATCATAGTATGAGAGAAATATGGGAAAAGAAGCTAAAGTAGGATATGAGAGAAGTTACAGATGATGAATATAAATATGTTAAAAGAGGTTAAAATAAATATAATTTTTTTTTTAAAAATAGGTGTGTTGATAGTTAGATACAAACAAAAAAACAAAAGATAAAAATTAAGAGGAAATGTGAAAGAAAGACATAAATCAAAGGTTGTGTAATCAACCTCTCTCATTGATAAAGAGGATGATTCCAACAGTGGGAGAAATAAAATATAATATTTCCATTGATATCTTCAGGAATATATATATAAATATTCACTCAACCAGTGAAATATCCCATATTATAGAATATGTGAAATTATTAAATAGGAACATATCTAAAAAAAGTAAATTATAAGATTTTGGAGTTATATCCCTTAGTGAAGATCAATTCACTATGTGTCAATTGAAAATTCAAAAAAATCATATATATTTAGGAATCCACCCCATCCTATGAAAAAAATCATACATATTTGGAAAGGAATTATTATATATAGTGGAAATAGTTAATTTAAGTCTTGTATCTAAGATTTAAGATCATTAATTGGTTAATGTTAAAACAACATTCATTATAATTGATAAATTGATCACTCAGTGAAATATAGATGATGAATTATTAAATACATTCTCTTCAATGTGGGAAAATTTATTTTTCCCAAGTAAATTATTATTCTTAATAGGAAAAAATAAGTAGATGTTCCAATCATCAATAAAACCTTATTCATAGAAATAATAATTTTGTTAATCAATGTGAATCTAGAATAGTTTATATTAAATGTTTTTAATAAATATTTTAACTATTTTATTTTGAAAGTCATCAATCATGGAATAAAATATAATGTATTTCAATATATTTTAACATATGAATGTTATTTTAATATATTTCTTCTTCAAAGGAATAAATTGAAAAGTTATGGAATTTATATAGGATATACTAGGTGACATGGTGTCAAATAATAATTCGAAATATAGTAAAGGATATAGAGATTGTTAATGGACCGAATAATTAGCAATACCAGAGCTCAAATGACTACTATACACTTTAAGGTACTAATTTTTTGGGGGAAATGAAATATTTTCACGGATTATTATTGTAGAATTGTCAGAGGAGTTAGATAAATAACTATTACAAGTGTTAAAATGAGGAAAAAGTGATATTTTATAGTATTTAAAACATTAAATTTATTAACCCTGTAATTTTTATATATAATGTACAATTATAATTCTGGATCAAGCCAACTAGTTAATCAAAATGAATATTTACCCCCTAATAAAAAATTTATGAAAAATGAATCCATGAAGTTAACAAATTCAAGGATTATCATATCTATTTTATATATTTAATGGGTTATCACAATTTATGTTATGTATTATATCGGATTCATGACCACATATAATAATGAATACATATAATTTATCCAAACAAAAAAAACTCATGTGATGGAAAGTGCGAAAATTATTTAATGAAAAAAAAGTATAATAGAAGGACAAAATTAACATGAATTCATGGATAAAATTACAGATAGTTAGGCCATATATAAATTTTAATGTTTTTAATATAGTTATTCTATATAAAAACAAATAATAATGAGTGTTTTAAACTAAGAAAAACAACATTCACATGTTTTTTATAGAACCATAACTTAATATCATATGATCGTTTTCATATACTATGTAATGGAAATAATTAAAATGTGGTATTTCTAATTTTTTTAGAGACATGGGAAAACTTTTTAAGAAATATTTAAGTAAAATTATTTAGTATAATGATATTTTTTGAGGTATTCTTTTATAGCCTTAATTTAGTACCCACAAGATGCAAGAATAAGTTATTAGATTTTAATTAAGAACTTTTCCACTTAATAGTTCAATAGGGGATAATCCTTAGACACCATATTTCTAAGAATGGAATATAGGTTGAACCAATAAATGTAAAAGTGATACAAGAGTTTCATGACTCAACCACTATGCAAGATATTGATAGTTTATTTTTCACATGTGGCTTTTTACTATTAAATTGTCAAATATTTATCTAAGATAGTTTATCCTCTTACTCGCTTATTATTGAAGTAAGTTATAATTAATTTTTATTTTTAGTTAAGGGGATCATTTATTGATCTTCAAGTAAACTTCATACTTTCTCTAATCATGATATCTTATAACTGAGCATATATATTTAAACCCATGTATGATGAAATAAATTACATTGAGGTGGAATATTTAATGAATCATGACAATTATATGTTTTTATCAGTATAATATTTAAGACACAAACTAACCAAAACCCAAATAAATTACACTAAAATGAAGGAGAAAATTATATTATTGGACTTATCGTCTAAAAAGTTCAAACGATATCTAGTACATTACAATGTAGCTTTTTTATAGATTTCTTCACTTTAGCATGATTTTAATAATAAGGATTTTAATCCATGATTTATTTAATGAATTCATTATTTAAAAGAGATTGAAATAATAACAAAAGATATGGTGTAATAACATATTATTTAGAATGATAATGTATTGAGAATGATAATGAAGAATGTAGAGGAGGGTGATAAAATAAATATTTAGTATATATTTCAATATGATTATTTTTCCTACTCGAGCTAACAAACACCTTTATGGTTTGAAAAAAAATGAATAACTTAGTGAATAGATCAATGTATTTCACCCTTCACATATCTAAAAAAGAGGAGTCTTTGGATAATAAAATACAATTTATTTGTATAAACCATTATTATTAATGAAACCCATATATAGAATCCTAAAATGATTTGTACATGAATCTAATATGAATATAATTATATAATTTTTATATTCGTAAACTACCATAAGACATCATGGTCCCAATTAATTAGTTCAAAAAACCATAAAAATAAATTATTTATCATATACTCGTTAAATAAACTTTAGAATACATTATTTTTTATTAAATTCAAACAAAATGAAAATATTGAAATGTAATATGATATTCCAAAAAAATACATTCTAGAAGTAAAAGTATTTGTTTTCGGGATAATACTTTCTTTATACCCCATCAAAAATATGTTAGTATAGTGTAAATTCTTTTGTGTGTGGATTATGTTTATAAATGGGTGATAACCAATGAAACAACACAAAACATGATGAGTTTCATGATTAAATTTTTAAAAAGGATTGTTTTTATCAGTTTGAAATTTCATTTTTTCTCATTTGTGAATAAATTTATTTCTCAAATGATAACTTTCTAAATGTATAATCAAAGAAAATAAATTTTTATATAATCAAATAACCCCTTGTGACCCTTAATCAAGTGGCCATGTGAATTTATCCAATTGAAATATTAAACAAAATCTTCAGCAAAAAATGAAATTTAATGAAAATGATTGGTGTAAAAGAAATGATGATGTGTTTTGGGCTTAAAAGATATCCTTTAAATCACTTATTAGTACATTACCATTCAAGATGACATATGTGAAACCCAATGTGAGATAAAATATTATTTTATTATGAATATTATTAATATGGAAGTATAAATAGATTGAAATAATATATAATGTCAGGTGGATAAAATAAAAGAGATTAGAAGAGCTATCATTGAAAATACATCAATTTTTAAGGAAAATAATTATAAGTGGAATAACCGAAAAATCATATGAAGATAATTAATAATTCTAGAAAAGATACTTTTTATTATTTCATTATTTAAATTGTTTCCGCATAAATTTATGTTACACTGGTCAAGTCCTTTCAAAGTGATACCAAAATACCTAAATGGATTCACTTGGATTAAAAAGGAGAATAAAACATTATTAAATGTTCATTGATAAAGGTTAAGGCTATCCATATAGAAAATTAATGAAGGGGTTATTAACTCCATTTAATTTGATTAAAGGACCTAAGTTACCTCAAAAAAATAATTTCATTTTAGGTATTTCAATAGACATATTAATTTTATTTTAAGAAATATTAATTTTTTTTCTCTAAAGGTGAATCCTGGGAACTAAAAAAACTAAATCTCAAACCATTTAATTTATAAAATAAAGTAGTATAGAAATTTTAAAAATAAAAAATATATTTTAAATGTAAAGTAAAATTTTAAGAAGAAGAAAAAATAATATTCTATTTTAAAAAATAAAACATTTTACAGATAACCTAGCTCAAACCTATGGCTGGAAAGTAATAAAATCATCCTTACCATATCGACTCTTGTAGTTATTTTACTAACCTAACCCAAAAAATGTGGAATGGTAACATCAAGGTGAAACTATAACGCAATTTTAATGGGAAATATGAACCATAAAATTACTATAATGAGGGATCTATACATGTTCCATTGAAATTATTTTAAAACTTTTAAAACCCAGAACCATACATGAGACCACCACCCCCTTCCATCACTATATTTCCTAAAATAACATTAATTAATGTCCAAACCCATTATATTATGCTATATTTTCATCAAATAATGGAATACATATATTTTTAAAAACAAATTCTCAAAACTAAGACATTAATGAAATCATGATTGTTATTTAAATAAAATTTTCCCTACTTTTAATTAAAATCATGATATAACACTCCTAAATTTTCTTAACCATTTCTTATAATAAAAATACTATTTTTTCAATCGATTGATAGTCACTAACCACAATGTTTTATGAAGGCCATTATTCCTTCACATAGACACACAACAACTAAAAGGATGGCTAGTTATCCATAAGAAAAATATTTCATCAATATTAAAATTCTCCCATTATAAAAACATCCCATGAAAAGAGTTTTTAAAGGCCTCCCACAAATGTTAACTAGAAATAAAAAATATGTATACCATAATTTAAAACCAAATCATGGATAACTTATCTAAAACCCAACCTATGAATTCTATATGTTTTTATGATGAGAAAGACAAAACCAAAACATGTATTGTTATAACTGTTTCTAGCAATCCTATATTCCAAGTGTTAAATTAATAAATCACATTTTTGTGGCAAGTAAACTATATTTTAGTTTTTATCGCCTATAAAAAAAATTAAATAAAGAAATCCCCATTCAACTATAACTACCTCATTATTATATCATATTATCCAAACTCTATATCTAAATATTAAACAATTTTGTCTTGATTACATTAATTTTCTCACAATTATTCCATCATTTAGTACCATCACAACACCAACCCCTTCTATTTAACTGAATAAATACCACAACCATTCACCAAAATCATTACACAGCGTACCCCCAGTCATTATTTTAATACATCCAATGATAAATTCAACACCATGTCTTATGAAATTGGTGGTTATAAATATCAGAGATCCTATAAGATCTTTGAAAAGATAAAAGTCGCACATCCACCACTAATCCTCAAGTGGCCTTAATTCATTAACCAAACACCACCAAATATCCCTATAAAGATACTCAGAACTAACCATCCCATAATTCAAACACCCTAAACTCAAACACCATCCAACCAAATCCTACTAAATAGAAAACATTAACCCACTTCATATCCTTTATCCACTATATAATAATATATATATTTTGAATGTTCTAATCCATCAGTTATTGATATCCACTTTAAAAACATATAGTAAACTAATGTTATGGAGAACTAATAATTTATTATAAAGTTAGTATATTATTAATATATTAATCAATTTATTTTTACTCGAATTTGTTTACATATTTTGGTAAGGGATCAATTGATGAAACTATATTAAAAATGATAATATATGTATGGAAGAGGACCCCTGGAGAATTTATATTGGATTTTTCAACATAATAATATATGACCAGTAAACTATTTTCTATTGATTAGGGTAAGTAAAATTTCATCTAATAACTATATTTTTTTGGGTGGGAAATAGAATTTATTATAAAAGGGTTTTCTAATTTTATGATTATAATAAATTAGTTATCGATATAATAAATGATGCATTCTTTCTCTAATGATGGGAACTGATGGGATAAAAAAAATCCCCTCATGAGTCAATAAAATTAAAAAAAATACAATTGATGGAAATAACCATGAGAATTATACATCGATCCATAAAAATTTATTTGTTATCTAAAAGGGATATCAAGGGTTTGGTAACCAAATTTTCGATTTTTATCCTTTAGTCTTTCCTAGTAGAAGAAAACCAAAAATATGTAAGGATCTAAATTCTATATTTTCAAGGCCTGAGTTATAAAATAAAAGGAATAATTACAAGATGAAATTGTATTAAAAATATTGAAAAGTAATTAATATTTTATTTAGTCTTCATCGCATGTAATATTTATGGAAAATTAATTTGATTAATTTTCACAAATTACATAAAATTGGTGTAGTGGTTAATGTGTGAAGGGGGAATCTGTTGAGAGGCCCTATCCCATTATACTGTGATTATGAGAAGTAGTTCTAGGACTATGATATAGAGATAAATGTTTCTTTATTTAGTGGTTTAATTATAGATCACTAAATAAGGAACCCATTATAGGGTTATATCATTTAAACTTTAAAATAATTCTATGCTAAAGTTGGATACCTTTATAAAATTTTAAACTGCAATATAAATTTATTAAGACTCTTGGATGGGAAATTTTGGATTTTGTTATGTGAATGTACAATGAATCCTTGGTCCCTATACCCTGAGGTGCCCAAATATAATTTGGTTAATAATATTGTTTGCTTAAAATAGTTATTTTCTTTCTCAATGATTTAAAGAAGATACTATATCAACTATGACACCCATGAAAGCCACGTAATCAATGATTGTTCCACTGAGGTAATCCCACATTTGAAATAAATCATTTCACCCATTATAAAAGATTATAATTCATATTATGAGATCATTACTCCCTAAATTATGGAAATATTAAAAAATTTAAAGAAATTACATTAACATAAATATAAAAATATGTGGATAAAAATGTTATAAGAAAAAGAGGAAATTCAAAAGAATAAAAATAGCAATAAAAATATTATGATTTGATATAAATTAAAAAAGGTTGAATTTTTATTGATTATATAATGAAAAATAATAAAAACATTATAATTCATGATCTCAATAAAATCCCTAAATTAGCATCCCCTCCTCATACACTGGATGAGATAGTTATTATTATACCTTTATCTTATGATAATCTATAAACTATTAAAACATATTATATTCCTAATAATGTTGTGGTAAAATTGGTTGAGAGTAAAACTGTAACATCCTTGGACCTATGGACACTATATCTAGTTCCTTGAACCAGGTCACCACATTACCTCAGGCGCGTCTCCCCATACGCAAGAGTATCTCGATTAGATGCATGGGTCTATAGATATGTGATGGGAGACTATTACCTCCTATCAGAGTTAAGACATAAAAGTAATACCATCAATAGGTAAAATACACCACGTGAACAATAAATAATGATCATGTAGAAAAATCGAATAAATAACCAAGTATAACATGCTACAATAACTTGATGTGTATCCTAAATTTCATGAAGTCATAAAATGAAAGTCCAAAACTAAGACTACCTTAAGATCCTGAATGCAGACTCAATCCCCAACCTTGTTCTGACCTCCCATTATCTAACCTTTCATTATATGCACAAGCCAAACCCCTGGCCTATATCATTAACCTTTACCAGAAACATGTAGTTTTTGTTTGAGTCCCCAAGTGCCATGGTAGCCCGATCAGGGTGTGTGTACAACTCAGTAGGCCACCACCAATAGTGTCTAAATTAAAAACCAATCCTTACAAAAGTGCATGAAGATAATCATAGTGAAATAAAAAAAAATAAAGGAATGTATATGTAAATTGATAAAATATTAATTAACCCTTTAACTAATAAGTAATCTAGGGGAAACTAACCAACTAAACTAGATCTGGTCACACAAAAAACATAAGTCCTAGCATAAGGTTTATATACTATTAATCATAATGTGGTACTAATAAAACCAAATTAATTAATCAGCTTGCCTCATAGCCCCAATCTAGTAGTCACACAATATCCATATTTTTGGGAAGCATATATCCTCAGTCCAATTTACTAAACCCACAAAATACAACAATGGTACTATATCATTAGTCTGGTCTAACCAAAATATGGATCATCGGTCCATGATTTAGGTGCATAGAGTCTCAGTCTGACATCCCAACTCATACAACACATATTTGGTGCATAGGTCATTAGTTTTGTCACCCACAACATAGAGCCTTGGTCCATAAGTTAGGTGTGTAGAGCCTTAGTCTTGGAACCTTACTCAATAACCTTCCATTAATCCATGTTCACATGATTCTTTAACCACTTGACAACTTTTCCATTACAAACCATTTCTCATTAAAAAAAATATACCATTATATAAAACACTTTATTATTCTATAATAACAACTATACCAAAAATAATATCAATTCCATTTTATAAACCATGTTAAGACGACAACAGAATTGTAATAGACTCTATCTCAATAACCTATATATAATTTAAATTTCTAAGGTCACAAAAGACCATTTAAAGTAAATCATTGCATAAAAAAAACTAAAAAATACTCATTTTAAATCATATTCAGGCCACCCCTTTTTAAACATGGGTCTTCCTCTTTGAATAATGAACCATGCCCCAAGTATTTCATTTCCATTTCCAACCATTTCAAATAATCATCATGTAATTTCCATAAAATAGAGAATTATGCCCACATTTCACATCATCATTTGAAATATATAAATAATCCAAATTTCTAAATCACCTTGAGGACAACATAACCTTTAATAAATATTTACCACTTCCAAAACATCATATCTTCCATTTAAAACACTAATCAGGCCAAAATTCAGACACATTATTTAACCCATTTCAAAATCCCATTAGGAATTTTTTAAAATCTATCATATAAACAATTAAATTTACCCTTTATACAATCCCACATATATGGTTAAAATTTAAAACCCATTCACATTCATATTTCCTCTATCAAAACAATTTCCAATTTATATCACCATTTTAAAGGGTTTAGCATACCCCATGGGTATCCCTAGGTTTGGTCTCACATCATTAAAAAACCCAATAGGGTTTGTGGGGGGTCTCACACCTAAATACATGTTTTAAATCTCTTTCCATAACCCAAGCCATAAAATCGAATCAATAAAATGAATTATCTCAACTATACAAACATAAAACATAACAATGCTATGGGAAAAAGATTTAGGACAACCTACCTCATGTATCTTAATGAACACTTGCTCAAAATTCACCCTTGATTTGAATTCAAACATCTAATAAATCCCCAACATAAAATCGTATTGAAATGTGATGGTTTTGGGGTTTTATAAGATTAAGAAAACACACACTAAGAATATTTAATAAAATTGATGAAATGGAGTTGAAGATGTACCCAAATCTTCAATTTTTGAAAAACGATACTTGAAACGCCCAATAATCGAATTAGAATCACCCATGGAGGTAGAGGGGGATGCTGGTTCCTCACCCATGATAGATGGGGATGAATGGGGTGAAAATCAGGGATAACAGATTTGATATTCGGAGGGAAATAGTAAAATTACACTGTATAAGTGGCACATGGTTTGGCCTCATGGTTTTCAAAACCCTACGCCAAACATGTGGTTCCCTCTATCTAAGAAGAAATAGGTTACACTGCTTGCCTAGTTACCCACCTAATTTTAAAAACCATATGGTAACCATGTATTTGAAACTATATGGGGTATCTCAAGGACCACTATTTATTTGGCCACCCTACATGGCTTTCCCTAACTATGCACACCCTTCCACATTCATCATAGTTAATGGATGTGGTTAATACTAATGGTGCACCAAACTTGCTGTTAACACAAATCAGCCACGTTTCCATCCCTTTCAAGCTCTAAACCCCTTGAACACCACTGATACATTCCCTACTCCAGGAAAACATTCCATAACCAAATATTCAATTCTAGATGTACCTTATCTCATGGTTGGGATCATACAACCTCCCCACCTTATAATGACTCGTCCTCAAGACATGTTCAACAAGAATTATTATCCCTTTATGAAAAAGGGTTGATCCTTGGGGAACATCATTTAAAATTCACTTATCATGAGTACTACTCAACATTTCCAGGCCGTCATGATATTTGAACCACGGATTGATCTTACTAAAGAATTGTTTTCATTGATATCTGCAACAAGAACCAACTTCTCCTCAAAGGAAACATCATCCTCAACTCAACATCATCAACACTAAACACATACAAAAATCAAGGCACCGCTTTCAAGATCACAACACATGAAAACATCATATATAGAATCAAACCGTCATAGAAGATACAATCTCTATGATTCCATCCTAATACTCTCCACAACTCATGGGCCAAATGAATTAGTGCTATCTTTCCCCCTTTATTAAAATTTATAACGGTGAACCAAGATTGGATTCTCCCAATTGAACACATGATTTCCAATGAAAATCCCCTGACCCTTTTTAGTCCACAGCTATGTCCTACAACCTCATTCCACAACCAACACTCAAAGTACAACCCAATAATTACCCTCATCTCAAGGTACTCACTTGATCAAAACTCAATCCAATTCTTTCCACCAAAATGGAAACACCAGGATGACTCTTACCAGAGTCCATCCAACCTGAAACACTAAAAATGTTATCAAATGACCACTTAATTGGTATTGTTCTTCCCCCACCATACAATTTATCTTACCATCACCATTGAAAATATTTTCAGAACTTCAACTCAACTTCCACAACACACCTAATGCATTTCCCAACTCTCTATTCACAAAAACCCACAAGATCTCCACCAAACACTAGAATCTATCCTTAATATAAATACCACCCATAAGGGAAATCCATATTCCATCCATTGTAGACTAATAAAAACATGACCTCTTTCAATTTATCCTTCATTCTCAAAACACACTTACCATTTTAAACATCAAACTGAAGGTAGATTATAACTTACCATATCCATTACTTTCACTATACCATGTAATCCATCCCCATCTAGCTTGCCCCAAAATACTCATCTTCCACCATCTAGGTATCTAATTCTCTTCTAAGCAATCATCTTGGTTCACTTCACCAATCCAAATTCCTAACATAAACACCACCAATGCCCAAACAATGACTATAGTAAAAAAATTTCTTCCTCTAAATACATTTCCATATTCAAAAGGTGATTAAAAATACAAAACATCCACTAAAGGTGGTTTACAACTCACCACTTTTACTGATTTTCCTCACTAAGCTGATTTCACCCTTGTCAGTGCATCCAGGAATATGAAAGTTCACTATTGGTATATCACTACATCACATGACCAAAATGTCTCCACACTTAAAGATATTCTCAGGTCACCCAAAGACCAATTTGATTCTCTTCCCAACTTTTCATTGGGTTTTAACACCCAATATCTATTACCATGAACTATTTTCATGGCTTGTCTCTCCCATTGATGACTATAACACAAGTATCTTGGATTTCCTTTAGAACCACCCAAGCCTAAATCCAATGATTGGCTCAATCAACCACCACATCTAATGCCACCATGGCCTTACCCGAGAAACTCAAACATGTCCGTCAAGTATTTCTCCTTGAAAAATCAATGTCACCACATCTACTCAATGGTTTTATCTAAAAATATGTAACTAACATAATTCACGACACCATAAGTGTGTCATTATCACTGCTTTTGTCAAGAAATCTTAATCGACATGGATCACGATTCAATCATAAGATGAACCACAAAAAATTGATGTGGTCATCCAAATTATACTAGAACAAAAAAACATCACCAACTATTTATTCTCATATTATGATGAAGGAATCCCTGAAATTCCTCGATACATATTCCATCTCAAGGACCTCTCTTATAACCAGTTGATGGTGTACTTCTCCACCATATGGATCCCACACACATAAATCACGATGAGAGTATCCTCCAAGAGGCTCCATTTCTATCCAAAACAAATTTTTATAGCTAGGATAAAATCCATATACATCATAGCATTCTATAGACGATATAAAGATATTGGGAACGGTCATCACAATCTAAAATTAAGTTAAGAATTCATTGAGGAATTCTAACAAAACTATCAATCACTACTTTCACCTCCTACCACAAGAAAACCTTAACATACCAAAATTATTGGCCTTACCTACTCACCATAATTTCATCAACATTCAATCACCACAACCATTGTGGAATTTCAAACCAATACCCAACACCACCTCATGACCCTCTTCTAAGCAGTCATGATACAACATTCAATGTAGTACCATTTTCATCACACCAAAAAATTCATTATAACATGACACTTATGATTTATATAGAATCAAAATGACCACTACATCGATCCACAACCCAATAGTCTTGTGAAAAACCTTTTCTTTCCATTGTGAACACATCGAAAAAATAGGAACTTATCATGAGCCACGTGTTCTTTCGTCCTCAATAGACTCAATGCTTTCCCAATGTCCCACCTAATAACCAAACCATTAATATGATCAATCCCTACCATGTGAACCCCCAACCATGGATGTCATCTATAACAAAATTTTTCATACATGCTTTGGTTTCATTACCTTGTCCACCCTAAATCAATATTGATTCCCCCAGACTATCAACTCAGAACGACAACTCGATTCACCTCACCAAAACAATCAACCTTACCAAATAGCCCTCTTGGAAGGACCCTCACTAGAAAACACTCTTCATGTAATACTACCAAAGTTCAAAAAATCTACATGTTCCATACACACCCAAATGATATAGAAACCCAAGTCGTCACCTCTCCCAGGTCACCATAAAAGTTAAATGATACAGACTCCATAAACTAGTGTCATCCCTAAAAAATCAATTAGATCTCCCTATATGCCATATAAATCAAGATTCAAACAACCTGATGCTCATGGGGATAAATCCTACCCTTTTTCCAAATAGACTATGTCTAATGCACAAAGAAACCATTTACTTTAGGTCCCACACCAAATATAATCACACAAGTACAACAGCACCACAAGCCAAACACCCACCCTAGAGCCAAAAATACAACTCATAAGGTCTCAAACCAAAATATTCACCATATCCACATTAATAGACATCATTTCAAAACTTCATGGTCACAACCTAACAAAATACACGAACTTGCACATCCAACCCCATCATGGTCTCACATCCTGTAACACAAGGTCTAAAAACCAAGGCACTCTCACTATAAAAACCACTAATACACAAGGTCAACAAATAATACATGGGATACCCACCACTGGTGTCCCTAATGTTCCATCGTTTTCCTTTTCCAATTCTTAATTAAACATTACCATTTATAAACTAAGGTTACACATTTCAAAACATTCCATTTCAAAACCTGAGCATTTACAATTTCTAAATCCTTTTAATTAACCCATAATTTCAAAAATAAAAGATTTATTCCAATTCATATTTCAAAACATTTTCATTAATGACCATTTCCAAGATAGATCAACTAGATTAAGCCACATGTAGAAACCACACTATTAGCATGTGATTCCTAAAAAACTATCAATCATAAGAAACATATAGAAAACATATCAACCCTATGTGCCTATTATGATGCATGAAATCACACCCTATATCTTGTAGTTCCAGTCCAAGAGATAAAAACATATAAATCAATAACGTCACATCCAAGTTCACCACTCTATTTGGAAGTATCAACCAACCATAAATGAATAAAAAATCATTTCCCACCTTTAGAAACATGGTTTTTCCTCATATGTGAGGCTGTATGCACCCAAGAAAGATATCATTACCAAATCCTAACAATATTGTTGTCTCCTTTCAACCATACACCAAATAGTAACACAAAGGCCAAGGCTCTAGTGCCACTATGTAGCATCCCCATCCTGTTGGGCACTAGATCTGGTGTCCCGAGTCAGGTCGTCACATGACATCAGGCGTGTCTTCCCAGAATCCAAGGGTTGCTGACTAGCATCTCAATAATATAGATATGCGCTAGGGAGAATATACCCACTTATCAGAGTCAATACATAACAAAAATAACTTTAACAAGTAAAATAACCCATAGGAACAACAAATAATCAATATAAAAACTCCAATAAATAACCAATTAGTACATGCTAAAAATTCTAATGATTAACCTACATGTCAGGAGGTCATACAATTAAATTCTGAAACCAAATCAACCAAAAGATCTGGAATGTGAACCAGAGCCCAAACCTGGTCCTGGCCTCCCATTCTCCTACCTATTAGCCCATGCACAAACCAAACACCATGTCTCTATCCTGAACCTCTACTAGAAACAACTATCTTATTCTTGAGTACCCAAGTGTCAGGGTGGCCCAATTAGGGTGTGAGTATAACTCAGAAATTCACCACCAATGGTGTCTAAAGCAACAACAAATTATTGTATTTGTATATGTAGATAACCAAAGTGATATAAATAAAGAATGAAACTGAAGGAATGTACATTTCTATTGATAAATTGTTGAATGACCATTAAATCATTCATTTATCTAGGGGAAACTAACTAAACTATATTTGGTCACATAAGAAGCATAATCCATGTCATAAGGGTTACATAGTTTTAATAAAAACAGGGCACTCCCTAAACAAATAAACTAATCAACTTTCCACAAAGCCTTATTTTGATAGTCACACCATGTCCATATGTTTGGGAAGCATATAGCCTCATATTGATTTAGGCGCATAGAGCCTCAGTACGATAACCCAACTCATACAAAATAGAACCGGGGCCAAGAGAATCAATCTTTCCACCACAAACGTGGAGCCTCAATCCATATGATAGGCTCATAGAGCCTTATTTAGATAACCTAACTCAACAAACTTCCACTAATCAATGTGAACATGCTTATATAACAACTTTACACATTTACCATTGTAATCCATGTCTCATTAAATGCATATACATTTATAGAAAACACACCCTTATTCTATAATAACAACTATACCAAAAATTACATCAATTCCATTTTCATAAACCATGTTAACATTCCAATCAAATTTTCATGGATTCTATCTCTCAAACCCATCTATAATTTCAATTATTGAGTTCCAAAGAGAACATTAAAACTAAATCGTGGAATAATAAACAATTCAAATTACTCATTTGAAATCATCTTGAGTTCACCCCTTTTAATAAATTGGTCTTTCTATTTGAATACTAAACCATCCCCCAAGGATTTTATATAAATTTATAACCATTTAAAATAATCATCAAATATTTTTTTCAAAAAGGGAACCAATCCATCATTTCAAATCTTTATTTAAAATATATAAAGAAAACCAAATTATAAATCATGTTGGGGACAAAGTCACATTTTTAAAACATTTCCCCCTTTAAAAATATCATATTATCCATTTAAAAACCTAATTGGGCCAAAATACAAATTAGTTATTTAACCAATCACAAATTCCCAGTAGAAGTTTTACAAAACCCATAATATAATCAATTTAATTTACCCTTTAACAAAGACCACATACTCTGTTTCAATTTACATCTCATTATCTTTCATATTTTCCTTATCTCAATGTTTACCAATTTATTACTACGTTTTCAAGGGTTGTTCATACACCATGGTTATCCCTAGTCTTTGTATCACGTCATCAAAGAACCCAATGAGATCCATGGATGGTCTTCCACCTCAATCTAATGTCGAAATAACATTCCTTAACCCAAGAAATAAAGCCATAGCAGGATAGTGAATTAGAAAAACTATATACACATATAACACATAAAGAATATGGGAAAAGACTTTAGGACCACCAACGTCATTTTTGTTGATGAAAGCTTGCAAATACTAGAACCTTGATTCAAAATAAAACATCCATCAAATCCCCAACATAAAATATATTGGAAAATTGAGGGTTTAGGTTTTAAGAAGAAAATGAACCTTCAAACCAATACTCTTATAGAAAATGGAAGAAAAGAGGGTCAAAGTATTACCCTTATATTTGATTCATACTAATAGACAATAAAAACACCAATGAATAGAAGGATATTGGTATATGAGTAGGAAGGGGGTATTGATTCATCACCCAACATAGAGGGGTTGAATGGGTTGAAAATTCTAGGAAGGTAGATATAAGGTTAGGAGGGAAAATGAAAAAACTCTACTTTTTATGTTTTACATGATTTGGCCGCATGGGTTTCAAAACTATTTACCAACCATGTGGTTCCCTCTATACAATATGAAACTAGGCCCATAACTTACTTGGCTACCCCAACTCATTGAAAGATCATGCGGTACTCATGCATTCACCACTGTCTGTGGGGAGCTCAATCCACACGGTTTCCCAGGCCACCCTAAACGGTTTCCCCTAACCATATCTACCCTTCCATAGGATGCATTATTATGGTTCACCATTACTAATCACCAAGATTAAATTGTGATCTCAGCATATATTGGTCACTTTTCCATCTTTTTCATGCTATAGACCCTGAGAACACTCTCAAGATCTTCCCTTCTCAAGGAAAACATTCTGTAACCAATGATTAAATCTAGGTTATACGTTATCTCTAGGTCAGGATCTTACCACACGATATTTAATTTCATAAACAAAGACTATAATTTTAGTTTCATTTTTGATACCACTAATTAAAAAAGATAGAATCCATTATATTAGTTTCATAGCCTAATTCAATTACCCCTAAGGAAGTTCATCCAGTTATACCTCTAACACTAGATTTGGTTGCTCCAACAAAGAACTTTATAGTATCCTTGAATGATATATGTAATTACCCGACCATAATACAATATAATAACATAGAAATATATTTTTATGAAAAAATTGGTCAATGAATATACAAAATTGGAACCGAAAATTGTCATAGAAAACCCTATAATTTACATAGAGAAAGTGATAAAATAAAGGATGTTGATTCCCATGTTAATCTTTTAGAATTTTAAGATTTTCATTTTGAATATGTTTTCTATTTTTAAATGTTAAATACTATTCATTTTTTTATTCTCAAATTTCATTATAATATCATTTACTAGGCTCGAATAAAGATATAAATGTATATTTTGTCTCTTAAATAACATAGTTTTATATTTCTTATTATCATATCATTATGAAGAATTTATAGACACCATAATTAATATATAATTTATTATAGTGAAAGTTATTTATTTTCCCAGATAATGACCTCAATTTCAAACAGGATCAGGAAAATATGATGTCTATAAAATCCAGTAAGTGATTTTTAACATTTTACCATTCCTTTCCTATTTTTAATTTAAATTATAATATATGATTTTACTTTAATCAAAAACATTAAGAATAATGTTTTATTTGAAGTATGGGGGTTATTTTAATAATAATTTAGAATTTTTTCACAAAATAATTTATTAAGGTAATGATTTTCTTAAAAATATTCAAAAAAAATAAAAAAATTAAAATGATCATGAAAATATATTCCAAGAACCACATGACATTTTTTGAAAATAAAATAATTATTTAATTCTTGGGTTTAAACATTAAATTGTTGACAAATTTATTCACTATTTCTAATTTTAATTCATTGAAATTAATATTAATTGACTAATTTAATATTATTCAAGAAATTATTAATAACCCGATTTAAAATTCCTATTCCTAAGAGGTATATAATTCCATTTAAAATATTCTTTTTAATTTAATCCTTCTTTAGATATTATCAATATATGAAAAATCTTATAAAAAATTATCTTTATATATTTCAAAAAATTAGAGTTAAATCAAAATAAGATTATTGAAAAATTATTTATTATATATCCCCTAATAACATTGAAATTTTATTTTTATTTTAACCCTCTTGAATTTCATATAATCTTTCAAAATATTATAAAGAAAACTAAGTTATAATATAATTTTTCTATTTCCATTTCTTCACATTTAGTCATTCTTAATTATTTTAATTATCATGTTTTATGGTCTATTTCAATGCTTCATGTGTATTGTATGAAAAGATATATATTTAAATATAGTAAACTGTAAAGATTTGGATATTAAAAAAAAGGGAATTGTTTTTACCTTATTTTATTATTTTTGACGACATAATTAATTTTATTCTATTATCAAAAATTAAAATATTAATTTATGGAGAATATATAATAAATGGAAAATTAGCATTGATTTCATTACTGAAAATTGTGAATATGTTAAAAAGGGATGGAATTGGGAAGGCTGATTCTTTCAAAATAATGAGTATGAAATTTACATTAAATATGAATTTCCAATCAAGAATCATACTTAAAAATTTAAACCTATTATGCATTATTAATTTTTTTCAATCATTATCCACCGACCCTTAACTATAAAATAACCATAAGAAAATTAAACTTGATTAAAGTTATATAATTTTTAAAGTGGAGATTTAGAAACCATGAAAGCATATTGATAGAGTAAAAATTAATGTTATTGAGAGTAAATTTGTTCAATTATAATATTTATAACACAGTAATATGTTAAATTAATTATATTATGTTTTTATGTTGTATATCGCATGAAATGATGAGCATAAATAATCTACAAAAAAAATATTTAAATATGGCCACTATAACTTAACCATTTAAATTGAAGGTATATATAGGAATAACCACAATTTTAAATGTATATATAATGTTCTTAATTAATGAGAAATTATTGACTAATTCTTACTAAATAATCACAAAAATTTTAGTAAATTTATTTTATGCATTAAATTTTGGTTTCCTTCAGAAACAATTATTCCTTTTTGAAAGATATTTATATATTTAATTTTTTATAATTTTTTTGGTGTTATTTTATAATAATTATATTATTTTTTAATAAGAATATCACATTTATATTAGGGATAAATTTACATATTTTCTTGAAAATTTTGGTTTTACAAAGAATAATTAAAAATAGTTATTTTTTGATAATAGTTATTTATTTTCATTAAATAAAGATATTTAAAGTCTAATAATATTTTGGAATTATTAGTAAAGTGAAATATGATCATTTTTATTTATATTAATTTAATTATTTTTATTTTATCAATACTTTTCAATATTTTTGTATAAATATATTTGTATACTTAAAACTATTTTTTGAAAACTGATTTTAAGTGCATAATGTTTTTACAGTTAAATTAATAAATATGACCCATAATGAAAAATGATTTAAATGAAATTTATAGGTTATATATATAAAAATATTAATTTAAATATATTTAATAGATATTACTAGTCATAGTGTTAATGGAAAATCATTATTTCCTTGAAAAATGTATTTTCTTGAAAAAACCACTTTTGGTCACACCTTGTCACTATAGTTTCAAATAAGAATACATCAATTATTTGAATTGACTGTTAATAAATATATTTAATATGGTTAATCATGAATTCCAATTTTTTTAAATAGGCCCATTTTATTTTTTGTCGTTATAAATTGTAATTAAAGTAAATAATTATCACCACTGTTAGGGGAAATCGGGATAGGGACTAAAAAATAAACATCAAACATGATTTAATTTTATTTAATTATTAAATTTCATCCAAGAAAATAAAAAAAATTCAAGTATGTCCTTTTTTCCTTTTGAGCATTATTTTTACCGTTATATTATTTTATTTAAAAAAAGTTAAAAATGATACTTTCTTTCCTTTAATTCTTATACAATTTTGTAAAAGGCTTAAATACAATCTAAGTATGATTGTAAATATTTATTTTAAATTTATATTATTTTTTATCATGGTAAGTTATATTTAATTTTTAGTAATGATACAATTACATTTAATTCTTATACAAGGATGACATATTATTTATTCAATTAATATAAAAATAAAATAATTGATTTTGAAAATGATAAAAGTGATATAATTTTAATTAAATTATATATTCCATGAATTGTGAAGATAAATATATCATTTTACTCATTTTTTTAATTTATTTTATTTTAATTCCATTACTTTCATGTTGTTATCAAAGTTAAATTAAATTAATAGTTCCAAAAATGACATTAATGGTATTTTAAAATAGAAAATATTTTATTAAATGATATAAATTTTATAAAAATTATATACTCAACCAATTTATTTTTATATGGGTTATAATATAAAAAATATTCCATTTACTATCCTTTTTTTATTTTATAGTAATTATCTTGACCTCCAATGAGTAAAAACATTATTATCATGAGAACTGTCAAAAAGGATTAAGGTGGGTTAAAACAAAAATATAAGGGTAAAACCTGATCTAAAAATGTCAAAATTTTATTAGATGTTACAATTAAGAACTATACTCATATTATATTAGAAATATATAATTTTGGTTATATTTTTCAATGATAAATAATTTATATTAATTTAATACTTTATGAAATTTGGAAAGTGCTCATCTCCTCACTTATAAAAGGGCACATACTCCCTTTTTTCTTTATAATTAAAAATACATTTGGTTAGTCCAAGAAATTAAAAAATATATTTATTTAATCCATTCCCATTTATTGGCGTGTTCTTTTATTTTAAACCCCTTCTTTGGAGTGATTTGGATTAAAACATAATGTGGTTATCCGAATAAAAGGTATCGTTCTTAAGCGAGCATTATTGTTTTATTTTTTCTTCCTCCTCCTTAAAATAATATCCTAAATGATGATAAAATCAAACCAATGCCTTTAATGTACTTATATATTGTTATTTTAATGGTATTTATTATATCAATCAAATATTCTATCAAATGGTAAACAAAACTGTTCCTTTTTTGTATAACGGACGACCGCCTCATAAACTAGTGTAATTTATTTTCCACCACCACTGCTCATGGATGGTATTAATGATGTATTTAATATATATATATATATATATATATATTCATTATATATTTAACATTATTTAATGACAATATATCATATAATTTCTTACCTTTCGAATAATTTAAAAATGATAACATCATTCGTGCGTACATGTGGATTTCTACCACTGTAATACAATGTGATTAGTTTTTTGTAACTACAAAAAATTAATACAATATATAAGTATATTTAAATAAACAATAAGTTATTTATTTTATAATTATCATTATGGAAAATAATATTTATTCTATTTCCATCATGACTATCAAAAAATGGAAAGATTACTCATAAATACATATGGCTTACCATTTTCATAATTGTAACATAGACCATTTTCATAACCTTATTTCATGGTTGGTTTAAAAATTATAATTTAAGTTTAAAAATCATAACTATTACATTTTAATTATTCTATATATGACAAAAACATGACCTATTATACCAAATTTAAATTATCGATGTCATTTTTGACATATAAATTGAGTGTCGTCAAAATGTCTGTTGTGAACTTAATTGACTGTGTAATTAAATATAAAATGCAATTATATAAAATAAAAAGAACAATAAACCAGAAACAGGATTTCAATAAAGTAAATTATAAAAATAAATTTATTATTCATGAAGATAAATAACTTATGTGATAATTTGGACTTGAGGTAAGGGGTTTTATAACTCAATTAATTTTTATTGGGTATATTAATTCTTAATTGTCTTTTATATCCTAAAAATATGTGTATAATTAATGTTTATTATATTATAGTTTATTAACACTTTTTTTTTGGATTTTAATTTTATACACATAATCAATTCATTTATTATTTATTGCTTCAATCATATGATGTTTGTGAGAGATTTCATCTCAAGTTTCACTACATTGAGACATATTTGGTATTATACATCTATCTATTTATATGAGGTGTTTATAATTACCATCTAATATGTAATTTAACTTTTTTAATTTATATTTATTTTTTTAATTTTCATTTGAATTATTCCATTCTTGGATTATGATTCAAAAGTTACCAGAGTTGTAACGGTTTATTTCACAATATCATCATTATTCAATATTGTTTTTGTTTTTGTCTCTATTTTATGAATTATTTTATATTTCTATATTAAACCCAATATATTTCGATATCCTATGGTTATTTCTTTAATTTATAATTTTTCCTTCCCTTTTCAACTTTTTAGGTTCTCAACATAGTGAAATGGTGTTTTTATGGAAAATCGACTCATTTTTCTACTCAGAAAGGAATAATTTTCTTCCATACCTATATTTTATTTCAAAAAAATTTAACATTATTTTTAATATATTCCAATGACTTATGAAATAAATTTTTAAACATTTTTTTATTTTGAAAAATTAGTTTAATATGAATCATCTTTTCCTTTTTAGAAAAAGTTATGTTTTATATCATTAGGGATAATATAAAAGTAGACATTACTTTAAAATAATCAGTAAGAATATAATTATCCCCCTATAATTACTAGTCATTGATTTAAATTTTGTTTAAAAATTTTATCAGGTTATTTTCAAATAATTTTTGTTCCCTAACATTTTGGAAATTTTAATTTTATGAAAGTAATTTTCAATGTTAAAAGGGTATTTTAATCATGATTGTTTTATTGTCTTTTTATGTTATTTCAATTAATCAATGAAAAAAACCCTTAAATTAATTATAATAAAGGGTTATATGTTGTAATGATACCATAATTATTCCCTATATATATGGTTTATTATTCTTTTGACTAGGGAAAGCGTTGTCATTCACCTTCTGGATTAATTTTGTAGTCATTAGCTTTACACTAAAAAATTAACTTTCTTACGATCATTAGACATTAAATTTTCCTCAAATAAATATATTCTATATCATGTATATGATTATTTCTTAGACCGTATATATTTCCTATATATAGTGTTTTACTATCAGTGTTATTTGATTGAATGGGTAAATCCTTAAAAATTGTATTATTTACCCATTATAGATATTTTTTGATAAATAATATTGTTTATGGATTTAATTTATAATTACATGTATGATAAATACATTAGATATTTAGTTATGGGTGGGTCGCACTAACAAATACCCCTCGATGTATTAACAACTCTGATGAGAAAAAGTAGTAAGCTATAATTAAATTGTTATCTGCTGTATACTGACCCATCGATTAAACTGTCTTGTTGTAAGGTCTTGATGTTATATATATCATGATATATAATATATTAACATCCAATATTAAGGATATATTTCATTAAGAATTTAGATACTATTTTTAATGAGATTATTATATTGATATTATCCATGGATACATTTCATGCCCACATTATTGATTAAATGGAATGTGTTTTAAATTATTTACATTTCCATATATATTATTACTAATTTATTCATAGATTATTCAATTTTACATAACAATTAATAATAATCCAAGCTCCAACATATTTTTTTCCTATCTTTGAGATATGAATAAGGGGTCTTTGATTGAGTTCAAGGATGCATAATATTTACTTACAATATTATTTATAAATTATATTTTCAAATATAATGGGATGCTCAAGTATGTATATATTTTACCAATACTAATAAACTATTTTTCCTTCATGATATTATTCAAGGTTTCTAGTGCTAATATAATAAAGTAACGACCGACTCTGGTATACCGTGTTTAGGAATTTAACGATTGGTATCTGAGTTAGATTCATACAAACCATGGGAAATATATTCAAAAAATCATAGACTATGGATCATAACTCTATTACTAACTTAGAGGATAAATCTTTGTTTATAAAATCATCCTAAAATTTTGGTATGGTATAGATTATTTGGTTTTACTATAAATACATCTCTATATGGATAGTACAATAGGGTATGGTTTTGGAGAAGTTGTATCTTGGTGTAAAAACAATGAAAAGTGTTAGTTGGGTATAACTTGGACATTATTCTGGTCAATGGTGAGTATTCACTTCCTATATAGCCAGTTTTACACTTCCATAGGATATTATTTAGTTAATTAACAATTTCATTATAGCCCATTACGAATTATTTTTATAAATGATGAAAATGAATGACTTAGGTTAAATATAAGGTGTCATAGATTAAAAATAAGGCCTCCTGATTTAGATATCCTATAAATGATAATGTGTCTTCCCACTATGATTATTTTTCCTCACACTATTTTTTTTAGTTTTAGTTGGTGGTTTGAACCAGGAGAAATCATGTTAACAATGAATGCGATAAACAATGTTTTGATTTTGAGCAAACAAATTATATGATTACTATAAATAAATATTTTTTAATTATAACTAATTAGTTATCACACATTAACCAACTCTCAGGCTCACTAAAGAAGAGAAGGATGGAATCCTCTAAGATATCAGATAGTAGAGATCGTGGTGGAAATAAGACTCAATTTTTCTTTTATCTAAGAAATGTGTATGGAGAAACCCTGGGGAGTGTCTCAAAGTAAGGGGAAGATGTTTTCGATGTGTAAATAAAGTACATAGATTAATGAATTTATAAGGATTTTAATTTATTATGTTCATGGAACATAGTAATTATCCAAGTCAATTCCATAATCCAAGGGTTAACTCCTAGGACAAGGAATGACCTATTCCATGAAAATCATTAAAGTGAAATGATTGAAGTCTTTATGTATTTGGATTTCATAAATATTTTATATAAAAGTGAAATAAATATTTTTTTTGGTTATAGGAATCATGAAACATCTATAGATTGTTTCACATTAGTTTTCCTTTAATAATTTGAAATCATATATTGAACAGTGATAATGAACTATAATTTTTATTTAATGTTAAGGTAATATTTTATGGAAAACACATGATTTGGGGAATATAAACCATAATATATGCCTCATGTTGAGGTAATAATTTTTAGATGGGTTAAAGTGAAGGTTGAAAATGATAAATTAGATATGATAGTATTGGTGACCTTGAAAATTATTAGTTTTTTCATAAAGTAAATTATGAGTGAGTTTAATAAATTTTCAGATTCATGGAATATATTTGATAATATGTGATTTTATTTAAGTAATTTGGTTAATGTTTTTTTATGTAGTTATCTTTTCATTGAGATTTTATAGTGATCAAGTTATTCAATAATTCATAACGTTTCATTAAGAGTTACTTTATACAGATTTGCGGTTTAATGTTAAGTATATTTTTTAAATTTGGTGACCTTCTTTATAAATTATTACATTTTAAATTTGGATAGATTTATTTTATATTTTTTTTAAGTTAAAATACTTATGAAATGTATTATGTTGAACAATAGGTGTTACTATTTATTTTTTACATATTATTGAATTATATTGGAGATTTTATGTTAACTATTTTTATTTTTCAAAATATTTAGAGTTATATAGAAAGACTAGTCACTCTATTATGGATCTTATTATTTTTTAAAATATACTTTTAATGCTTCATTAATAAAAAAATTATTTTTGATACTAATTTTTTGGAATAAGAAATGAATTGTTAATTGAATAGAACACAACAAACTGATTAAATTAGGATTATGAAATTAAAATATATTATGTAAGTATATTTTATCATGTTCTATAACTTGATAGAAAAATAATATATTATAATTAATAAAAATATCTTGAAATAAAAGTGTCATACGTTTACCTTCATTTTCAATGAATCAATGGTATTTTCACCAATTACAGATTTATAACTTTATGTTCATTAAAATTCTCCTACCCATGTCTTTTGTCACTCTATTAGTTTTTTTGTGTTAGTTTTATCCTCCATGTCAATATTTTCACATCCCATTAATTTTAACCTATCTACAAACATGGTTTTTTTATTCTATATTAACTTCATATTTATCTTCCCATATTTTCTTATTTTATGTGACTATCATATTTATCTTCACCTCTTTATGAAATTCAAAAAAGTGGCATTCCCCTCATGTATAAAAGGGTACCTCTTATCCACTTCTCTTCACACTGAAAATGAATTTTTCAATAAATACCTAACCAAATACCTTACTTAATTCACTTACCACGTCCTATAGTGGTTGGTTTTTTTATAAAACTCCCTTATAAAATATTTTGGTGAAAAAATAGAGGTTTTACAAAGAAAAGGTATCTTTCTTAACCAAGAATTTTTTTAATTCTTCTTCCACCTACAACATATCGTATTCAACCATGTTGATATAAAAACATCAATATCTATCATAAAATGAGATATTTTTGTGTTAATTTTATTCCCTATATCTATATATTATTCCATCAAATGTGAATGAAATTGTTCTTCATATGTACGGTGGACTACCACCTTGCAAACCAATTTAACTCATTTCTCATCACCACCACTCACTGATGGTTTCAATGGTGGATTTAATTTATATATGATATTAATTAAATATTTATCATTCATTAAGAATAATATATAACCTAATTTTTTACCTTTCTATTCATTTAAAAATGATAATGTTGTCTGTGCATACATTTGGATTACCACTGCCATGAAGCGATGTCATTCATTGATCACAATGACATCACATTAATACTCTATATATGTGTGTATTTAAAGAAAAAATATGTTCTTTATTTTATAATTATCAATATAGATAAATAAAATAATACTTCTTTTCATTCTATAATGATCGTTTAAAAATGAGAACTTTGCTCAAGCATATGCATGAATTACAATCTCCATAATTGTAAGGTAGTACATTTTTCAAAGCCATATTTCATGGATAGTTTAAAATTTATAATTTATGAATAAAAAAAATTATTTGTTCTTATTATTCTCTATATTATGGAACAAATACCTATTTTACCATAGTCAAACTAATGAAGTCATTTTGGACATATGACCTAAATATCGTCAAAACATATGACGTGATCTTAATTGATTAAGTAATTAAATAGAAAATGGTATTAAATAAAATAATAATAATAATAATAAACATGATATAAGTTAATTATAATGTTAATAATTAGCATAAATTAATTATTCAATAACATAAGGAATGTATGTGATGAGTCGGACCTGAGGTAAAGGGTTTCATAAATCAATTTTTTTTCATTGAGATATATAAATTATTTATTGTATTTGATTTTATAATATTAATTTTGTAATGAATTTTATTTATTTTATTATGTATTTATACTTGTTTTATGTGGAATTAAATTTAATACCCATAATCAATTCATTGATTAATTCTCACTTCCACGGTATGATCTTTGTATGATATTTCATCTCAATTTTCACTTCATTGAGACAGATGTGGTATTATAGATATATTTATTTATATGAGTTTTATATAATACACTATATAATATTGTATATAATTATTCCATTTATAGTCATGGTATTTAAATTTTCACTTGTAATATTTCTTTCATGGGTTTATGATTCAAAACATTTCACAGTACTAAGGGTTTATTTAACAATCTCATCATTATTTGAGATTATTTATGTTAAATATCCAATTAGAGAATTATTTTATATTTGAATATAAAACACAATATATTTTATTCACCTTTGGTTATTTCTATAAATTATTATTTTATCTTTCATTTACCACTCTTTAAGTACTCAAGATACCAAAAAGACGTTTTTATGGAAAATCAAATTGTTTTTATACTCATGTAGTGATATTTTTCATAAATATCCATATATTAAATGAAATGTTTTAAAAAAATATTATTAATATTCTCAAATTATTTATTAATGTCATATATACCCATGTTTTTATTTTTACGGAATGGTTTAAAATGAATCCTCTTATTATTTATTAAATAAGCTAGTTTTTGACTTTTTACTGAAAATGTGAATGGAATCCTTATTCTAATGTACTTTTCATGAATATGATTTTTTCCATCAACATGAACACTAATTTAATTTAATATTTATTTACATGTATACGAGTTTTCTTTTAAAATAAAATCTTGTTACAAATTTTCAGTACATTTTTAGTTTTTAAATGTGATTTTCAAACTGAAAAGGGTATTTACCTCCATAATGTTTTAATGATATTTTTACAGTAATAATATTCATCATTCAAAACAACCAATTATTTTACTTATAATTTATTAGTGAAATGTTGTAATGATACCTTTATTATTGTTTCTCTATATATTTTAGGATTAGTTTGACAAGGGAAAGTGTTGACCTTTACTTTCATGATTATTTTTGTAGTCATTAACTTTCTATTGATACATTCAATTTTCTTGTGAACATTGGGAATTAAATTTCCCTTAATTATCTATACTATATATCATTTATATATTTATTTAGTAAAATATATATCATTTCTATATATGGTGTTTTACTATAAAATTTATTTTTTTCACTGGGGAAAATCCTGAAAAATCTATGTTCTTTACACAATATAGATATTTAATGATAATTCATATTGTTTATTAATTTATTTAATCCTTAAATATATGGTAAGTTAATTTGACATGCATTGGTTAATGGGTATTGGTTATAGATATTCCCTCAATACATCAACATGTCTCATTAGGAAAATCAGTAAGGTAACATTAAATGGATTTCTAGTTTTTACATACCCATCCATTAAACAGTCTTGGCATAAGGTCTTGATGGTATAGATATCATGATATCTGAGATCAGGATGAAAAATATTAATAATTTATTTCCTTGATAATTCTGATATTATTATCCATGATATTACTCAATTGATATTATCCTTAGATGCATTTCATGCTCAATTTATTGATTAAATGAAATGTATTTTTAGTTATTAACCTTTCTATGTTTATTATGACTTATTGATTCATTATATATTCTATTGTACATAAGCATTACTTACCAACTAATATCACCCTTTTTTGTTTCCATTCCTTGGGATATGAAGAATGAATATTTGAATGAGTTTAAGGATGTATAATATTTACATTCACTAAGTTTTTTATTTTATGTTTTAAATTGTAATGTGAGATTCAAGTATTTATCTATATTACCTAGACTACTAAACTATATAGTAATTTGGGAAATAATTCCTTGTATCTGGTGAAAATGTAATAAAGAAACCATCATCTTTGGGATACCAAGGTTAGGGTATTTACAATAATCATAATTGAATATAATTCCTTATATGTTAAATCATAACGTGATCTTTAATATTAAATAATAGTTTGAAGATTAAAGTGAAGGGGAAGAGAATATAGTCAATTGAAGTCAATTACGAGGAATTTAGAATCACCTAAGAAGATTTTTATCTGTGATTTATATATTTTCTAGCTGATTGATTATCAATTTACCTATTTTTGAGAGGTTTTCTATGTGATTATTATTGATATTATTTTCTTGAGGATTAAAAAAACTAAGTGTTTGGTAATTTGATATTTTATTTTTATACATATTTTTAATGAATTTTTATTATGATAGTGAAATAATTTTTTTAAAATTGTGTTATTCTAGAAATTTTAAAGGTTATTATAAATTTTATAAGGTATCTAGACAACATTTTAAGAATTTTATGAAAACAAGGAAAACCCATGAGGTGGTGTTCATTAAATCATTTCATGGTATTTTCATACATCTAAATTTAATAAAAAAACTAAAGAACCCTTTTGGAGTGAAATTGGTTATAAAATGAATCCATGAACAATGGAACCAAATCTTAGTTTTTATAAGAAATCCATTTTTCAAAGTGTATGGTTTGAAAATAAAAAATAATATATCTCCTAGTTTTCCTCTCTATAGAATATACAAATTTCAATTCAATTGGGGGATCCAGATGACACCATGTCATAGTGATTATTCCTTGCAAGTATATAAGATACTTTTTAAATATTTTTTCTAGGTGATGAAATGAATTTATTAATTTTTATTTAGTATATAAAAATTTAATTGTATTTTTATTATTCTAAGGTTGGTGATGTTTTATAAATATTTATGCTTTAGATTTTTTACAAATATAGTGTATAAATTAGATGTTTTCCCTTGTAATTTTCATATATATAAGGTTTCATTATTGTTTTAATTATTTAATCATAATGATATTTTAAATAATTCATTCTTATAATGTTTGTTTTATTAATGATAATTATTTATTTTAGTTTTCAATACTTAGTTTATAAGATGAAAAATTAATTTATGGATAAGAAACATCCAATCAAGAGTGGAAAGTATTGTATGTATTTATGTGAAGAGTAGAACGATGGTAACTTAGGTATTCTAAGAAATTCAATCACAAAGAAGATTTTTTAATAAGGAATTATCAAGAGTATTAATTCCATTCTAATTCAGTAATAGTTATTTTATAAAGAGATTTTTTAATGGAGGATATTCAAGATAATTTAAAGAATTTAATTATAAACAACAATTTTGATGAATTATTTTATTATATAGTTAAATTTAATACACTTATTTTTATATATTTATTTGATTAAATTATTTATATTAATTTATATAAAATCATTTGATATGATTATTTTGAAATTTATTAAGATTTAAGAACCTTTCAATGAATTGATTTAATATATTTATAAAAGAAATATATATTATATTATAATGGAAAACTAACCAATGAAAATGATTTTGTACGTCTAGTATAATGATAAGATATTCGTTAAAATTATGAATTACTTTTGAAAATAAATAACACAATTCATTAAGATGTAATCAAGGGTTTCCAATTGTAAAGAATGAATTTTTACGGATTATGTTTTTTATTAGTGGGAATGATTGAGTATTTTAAATACACTACACCATCATAGTTTCATTCATGAGTTTAATATAATAATTTTTATACATTAACACTCGTTAGAGATAATGATGTTAACAGCACTGCCACTGGATGTCCTGGTACGATAATTATCATTGACCAATATCCTTGTAGTGATGAAATTTTTGATATATTATTTTGTGACCGTCAAGTGAACTAGGGATATATAGATTATGGATTTATTTATTATGAATGGTGCTATCAGTGATTAGTTCTATAATTAATTATATTTTAAATGATTATCCGAATGGATACTTATCAATTTGAATAAAATTATACCCATGGATTGATAAAGTATTATCTTAGATGTTCCAATTTATTTCATCAACATCACTTTTAAAGAAGAATACCTCAGATTATTCTTAAAGATACCCTAATACTTGGATGTTATTTATAATTTATATCATTGAATAGTGTATTTTTATAGAATTTTTTTGCATTCTAGTATCCAAATCTATACAATATGATCCATCATCATCTAACACTTATAGTATCATCATTCTTTTTTACATCAATATGAGTAAGACTATGGGATCCTCTTTGAAATGATACATGGAGTTTCAATTTTCATTTAAATAAAATTGGGCCATGAATTCTGAGATCCTTCATGATGACATTGTGAAATCCATTTATATGATGTTTTTATCAGTACATTGAGATACCCTATTTATTCAATGGTGTGTTCAATGAATTATCTAGTAAAGTGATGTACCACAAATAAGGGGGGTTGAATCAGTGGTATTGTAGTTTTGTAATATGTTTTGAAATAAACCAATGATAACTTTTTAGAGTCCGATACCAACAACACAAAATATTTTTACAAGTTTCTCCCCTAAGTAGGGTGACTACGTCCTTGCTATGGTCAGGTTAATCTGAGCCACATATTCTATATTAAAATCAATTAAAAATAACAAGTGGTATGATTAGGTATCACCATAAAACCAATAAGGGTATGTATCAACCAAATCCTGATACAATCATCCAAATCCCGATACAATGTCTCCCAAAAAAATATTATACTGATACACACCAGTTTTATAAAAAAAAAGCACAACCAATTTGAGAGATATTTAAATATTTACCTATAACACAAAAATAATCTTTCTCTTCAAGCCATTTTAATACGACAATACTTCCCTTGCTCACTGATTCTAGAGACTATGTATCTAAGTATCAATAAACTGAAACACACTATTTAATACTTCAATTGATTCACACAACTTATTCTTTGGGAAATAATCATGGAAACTCATACTCAAAAATAATATATGGATGAACTGTCTCTGCATGTAAATTCCCCTAGTTGATTTTATGACACATGCATACACTATAATTTGTATCAAATGAACACACTGGATGCTCATGTTTCTTTACATAGGCGTGTCCACACCTATATTCCAAGGTCGGCATCATTATAGCTGGTTGGATGGGTTTAAGATCAACCTCCCACTCAACGATGTATGTTGCTTCCTTGGCTATAAGGCTAGCTAGGGCCTATTTTTTATATAAATTCCAATAGAAAAACTTACTTATACTACCATATAATTCAAAAAAACTCAAAAAACTCAACTTCCAAACTCATAATTCTCAATATAATATGTGTTAAAACCACTAAACACATGACACAAGTATTTCAGAACTACAAACCATCTAAAAAATTCATAAGACTTAATGTTAACAACAAATACAAAATTCTCAATGACTTCATGGATTCTTTAATATCTACCTTTGGATTTATAGTCAACAATATTAATTCTCTTCAAATTCAAAAAGATATTAAAGATTAAAATGATCTCCCCCACAAACCTTTTACATTCTCCCCCCTTTTTTGAAATAACCACAGCTCCGTATTAATAAAGGATAAGAAGTTAATTAAATATTCTTCTCCCCCTTTATATCATAATCCAAAAGCAAAGTGGGAGGTACACCTTAACACTCTCTAAGTGATAGGGGAAGGCTAAACATGGAGTTTCAGCCTTATTTACTCAAACATTTCTCTCAACATAGATTTAGTGAATATATCATTTTTATGATATTTTGTAGAAATTTATTCCACCATAACATCTCCATTTGCAACTATTTCTTTGATAAAATTATATTTAATATCAATATGTTTTGATTTGGAGTATTGCACTAGATTATTTGAGAGATTAATTACACTCTGATTTATCACAGATAATTCTCAATGTTCTTTCAACATTTTCCTTTAAATGTTAAAGTTATTCTTTCATCCATAACATTTTAGTACAAGAATTAGTATTAGCAACATACTCTACTTAGGTTGTACATAAAGTCATATAATTCTATTTTTTACTGTTCCAAATTACACAAATTTCTCATAGAAATAATTTTCCCCAGATGTTGATTTACAATCATTAAAATCTTGGACCCAATAATCATCAGTTAATACTAGTAAATTCAAATCTACACATCTTTTATAAATCAAATAATAATTTATCTTTCCATTGATATACCTAAGAATTATTTTAACAGCGATCATGTGTGACTATTTTGGATCACTCTGATAGATAGCACATAATGTTAATGCATATACAATATTTGGTCTTGATGCCATAAGATATAGAAAGCTACCAATTAATTTTCTAAAATACTTTTAATTAACAATTTTTCCAAGTTCATCTTTGATAATTTTTACACCTACTGTAATAGTTTTGGAGACTTCCTTCAACATTTCGATACTAAATTTCTTCAATAACTTCATGGAATATTTATTTTGTGAAATAAATATATACCTCTTATTTTGATGAACTTATAGTCCTAGAAAGAAATTCATCTCTCTAAGAATCGACATTTCAAAGTACATCATCATTTTATTAGAAAATTCATCACATGCACATTCATCATCACCTACAAAAAATTATTTCATAAACATACACAAAAACAATAAGTGTACATATTTTAAACTCTTTTACATAAAATTTTATATCAAATTTTTGTATAAAAAGGTTTAATTACTTTAGGCAACTATCTAGTTTGTAATTCCAAGGATGGGGAGCATATTCCAGTTCAAACAAAGGCTTTCTTTGGATTTCCCACTCTAGTTACAATAGTATTAAGTATAAATCCATTAGGCTTCTCAATAAAAACTTCTTATTAAACTTCCACATTCTATAATGTAGTCTTAATATCCATATGATAAACATTGTAGTGTTTGTGAGCTGCAACTATAAGAAACATTTTGATATCCTCCAATCCTACCACGGGTGAAAAATATTCCTCGAAATATACACCTTACACCTATGAATAACTCTTATAGATTGGCCCAACTTTATTTCTTGAATCATCACCTTTCATATTGAGTTTATTTCTAAACACCCATTTTGTTCCTATTTTATTTTTTCATTCACGTCTAAGAACAAGATCCCACGTTTTATTTTTATTGATTTGGTTTATCTATTCATTCACATAATTTATCCATTCCTCATATTCAATACCTTCTCCAAATTACTTTGGTTCAATATGAGAAATAAGATCTATTTAATTTTCAATTCTCATTCTTCCTCTTTTCTGTACTAATGCTTTTTGACTTCCTATAATATTCTCTAAATCAATATGTTTTTTCAATTTCCGATGCTTTATTTTTTCTATTTTATAATCTTCATTCTCATCACTGGTTTGATCTGAGTCAACATCAACTATCTCTGGTTCATGAACAACATTCTTTTCATTTTATTCTCCAAAAATCTGTGTTTTGTCAACATCAATATTTTCAAAATCTTCTACATTTATTTAGTCAAAATTGAATTGATTTTCAAAAATATTCTCATCAAAACAGTATATTAAGTTGTTCAAACATTTATTCCAGCATCTATATCCTTTTCTATAAGAAAGATAACCCATGAAGATCCCTTATTTATCTTTATCCTTAAATATTTCCAAATTTTCATTCTTGATTTTTATTAATCATGGACTACCAAACACTTTAAAATATTTCATAGTTGGATTAGTATTGTACCAAATCTCATAAGGAATCATGTTATAATAATGTATTAGTAAACATATTTTTTTTATATGAACAGTTTTACACACGACTTCTCTCCATTAGATATATGAAAGTTTATATATTGCTAGTTGTGCTACCCATTTCAACCAGACATCGAGTTTTTCTATCTGCATCTCAATTTTTTTAGGAGTATAAGGAGAACATTATTGATGTTTAATTACATGATTTTCAAGATATGATTCAAAATCATTACTAGTGAACTCCTTACTATTATATGTTCTCAGTTTTTTTATATGGATTCCCAGAACATTCTCTCTTTGTCGTCTTTAAAACTTGATCATGTCAATTTCTTCTAACATATTCTTAATAAAAAAACATTCATCATCCATGTGAAATCATTAATGAATATTATAAAATAGATTTCACTTTTATTAGACTTTTTTCTCATAAGTTCATAAAGGTTAGAGTGAATAAGGTAAAGGGGTCTAATAGGATAAATCTCAACTCTTCTATGAGTTTCATGTATAATCATACCCTTTTAACCGGTTTCACATACATTTTTTCTTTATATTTTTAAGTGAGGAAGATCCCTTTCCACATTATTCCATTTAATCTTACTCTAATTTCATTGACCAAGATGGAAAAGTCTTCTATGCTAAAAATTGTTTTCTTCTTTCAAACTCAAGTAATAAGAACATGTAGCATCACCAATTTTCGTTATTTCACCCTTGATGATAACATTCCCATATTTTTAATTTTTTATGATGCAAGAATCTTTCGTGAAAATTACTTCGTTACCATAATCACAAAGTTTTATCATACTAAAAAGATTGTGTTTAAGCACTTCAATAAAAATAACATCTTAATATTTTAGTTTATGGGCTTCAATTTCAATAGTACTTACACCTTTGATTTTCAAATAACTTTAATTTCAAAAATTAACCACTCCCTTATTGTGTTCTTAAATTTTATTCAAGATTTTTTATCAACTATTAGGTGAGAGTAACAACCACTATCAAGAATTTGTGGTTTGTATCTTTTACTACCCTTCAAAGAAACTTCTACAACAAGAGATTTTCCATCTATTAACACTTCCTAAATTAGTTTAATATTTATATTGTTAGAAACCTGTATTAGAAGAATAACCACAAATTTATCATATTTATGACCCTATAGATCACATCTTTTAGAAATTTCTTCTAAATAGTCATATCTATTCTAAAAAGGTGGATTTGTTGTACTCTTCTTGATTTCCTCTTTCTTAAGGGATATTATTTTTATCTTATCAGATCTGCTTCCAAAACACTCATATCAGCTTCAAGGAAGTGACATGTTGTACCAAAAAGAATAGGTTTTGTCCACTAAAACATGACAACACCAGAAATACACATTAAATCAGTAGATTAAATATTGTTTAAAATTCAATATAGAATATTGTTCTTGATATATTGAAATAGACTGATATTTTCTCTTTCTTGAGGTGATAACCTCCTAAGAAGATTTCACATCTTTCTTTTGAGTAGAAGAATTAATACCCCTATATTTAGAAGCCCAGATTTACCTATTGTTGTCAATATAACCTGAATTATTAGAAATAATAGATTAACATTAAATTTTATAAAAAGAAGATGTGACCAGTTTCTTTGGGAAAATATTCTCAAATGCCTATGACATTTCAATTTTAACCTCGTTTGATTTGTTAAAATCCCCGCTGAAATTCTTCAATGAATTTTCATCTTTGAGATACTATTTCTAAATATTATCTAATTATTTATCATTTAAATATAGTTTCTCACAAAGGTTATTCAACATTTTTCTTTACTTTGCAACTTTCAAAATTATATTACTAATCTCATAAATGTGATCATCTTCTCTTTTAACATGTTTCTCTAACAATATAATTTATTTCTTGTGTTTTTTTCACTTAGAAAGCTTCAATATCTGATTTCAACATATGTACCATATATGACACTTTATCTTGTTCTTTATCACCACTTTATGTTTCATCATATTTCTCAATTTGATCTATAATGTTTCTAAATTCTTCTATAGCCTCTTCTTTAGAAAGACTACTAGATGAATAAAATTCTTTATCTTCATTACTCAGGAATATTTTTCTTTTCCTTTGAAACTTTTTCTGGTATTCACCTATTTTTTGTAGAATATTTTGTATATTTTCCCCATTTATTTTTCTGAGATCATTCAACATGATCATCACTATCATATTCCGCAATTTTCTTCTTTGGATAATTGACTACAAAATTTCATATTCCTCTATGATTAAATCATTTTAGGTGAAAATTACCTATGTACATAATGTTGACCTTTTAGATGTATCTTGAGATAAGTGACATGATTTTCTGGCACTCATAATCCTACACCTATTAATATTCAGATTCACTAGAGTAATTATTATTTTTATCATTATCATTTATTATACTCATCGATTTGAATTCCATTTCTTCCTTATCCTTTTTTTTAAAACTGCAGCCTTTTTCATCTCATAGTTGAGTAAAGTATTGTAAAACACATCAAGATACATGTCTTCTATTTCTTCCAAAGCTGAAATCTTAAAGTCAATTCTATCTAGAAAGTTTATCATTAACTTATTAACAATATTTTGATCCTTAATATTTTATACAAACCCTCTAATATGGCTAAAAACTTCATTAACTCGGGTAAAATAACCATCTAAAGTCATCTTCCGTCATTCTAATATCTTAAAATTTTACTCTCCAAATTTGCAACTTGGATTTTTTGATCTTAAATTTTCCTTCATACATGTTTTCAATTTTATCCCATATCTCCTTGCCTATTTTAAGTCACATCACTTTAGTAAAGACTTTATTAGATAAGGATGATAAAATTTCATTTCTGTCTATTCCATCAACCTAAATATTTATTTTTTCACCAAATTTAATGGGATTATATTTTTATAAATGAGGAAAACTGATGATCACTACATCATAAATACTTAATACTTATGATAGTAAAAAATGAATCATTTATTTATTAAAACCATAAAATTTCTTTCCATCAAATATTATAACATCGTTACAGTTGACTGAAGTCAAATTCTTCATCACTGCTTTGATGGATCCATCAAAGGTATCCCCCTCTGATACCAATTAAAGTATATAGTAATGTGATATGCCACTGATAATGGGGGGTTGAATCAGTTTTATTATAGTTTAATAATTTCTTTTCTTTGAAATAAACCTTTGATGACTTGTTAGAGTCTGATCACGACAACACAAAATATTTTTACAGGGTTCACCCCCAAGTAGGGTGACTACGTCCCTGCTGTGGTCGGGTTGATCAGAGGTATATATTATCCAATAAAATAAATTAAAAATTACAAGTGGTAAGTTTAGGTATCACCCTCAAACCAATAAGCGTAGGTATCAACCAAATCATGATACAATATCTTCGAAAAAATATTATACTGATTCATACCGGTTTTACAAACAAACCCACATCCACTTTGAGAAATATTTCAATCTATCCCTACAAGAAAAAAATAATACTTCTCTTATAGACACTATAATACAATGATACTTAACTTTCTCACTTATTCTATAAACTTTGTAGCTAAGTATCAATAAAAAGAAACACACCATTGGATACTACAACTAATTCACACTAATGATTCTTCTAGAAATACTCATGACAACTCATACTCAAAAACAAATTATGCATGATATTCCCCTCTGTGTAAATTCCCCTTGTTGATTTTATGTCACATGTACATACTATACTTCATTTGAAATGCAAAAACTATATGTTCAAGTTTCTTTATGTATTTAACATTCAGACGCACCTTTCACACACCTTGATTGCATAACTAGATGTAATATCTTCTTACGTGAAAACTCAAATGATGGAAAGAAAGTTCTTATTAATGAGTGACTACACATGATGTATCAAAAATATTTACACAAATTAGGTGGAAGAACATAGGGATACAAAGCTTCCTAAATGATTTAGTTAAATAATCTTTCTTTGCGTATCATTATGAGTGAGAATGTACAGGTCAAGAACTCGTAGGAATCAGTTCTCTGGAATGTAAACAGAAATAAAGTACAGAACCTTACATTGTAAAAACACTCCTTTTTGTGGTTCCCTATGTCTCTCTATAGTAATCACAAATTCTTCAGGATGAGAGAAAACCAAAAACAACAAATGGGCTCTTCCTCAAATATTTATAGGTAATGAATATCACCTCGGAAGCTTTTTTAATCTCAACCAACTACTCAGGAACATACACCACCTCGTTTTCATGAGTACTATAGAACATCATCTCCCAAATTGAAAACATCTACATAAAGATCAAATGATTGTTTGGTCCTCATTTGATTATGAAACAAATTTTGCAACAGTGCTTCAATCATTTTAGGATCAGCAGGATACTCGGATGGAGCTCAGATGGCATGACAGAAATATCGTTGATGTCACTTGATTCTCTCAAAGAATGATAATACTCGTGTGAGATAGAGGTAGAAGATGAAATTAGAATGGAGATCTAATATCTTGAATAGTCTCCATGTTTTTTAAAATATTTCATGGTTGAAGACTCGGCTAGATCAATATGATGGCTATGACATTTTAGATCAGTTTATCCAATGGCTCTGATTCATTACGCATACAAATTGTTTATCCCATGTTGAAAAAACCGTGTTTGGATACTACCCTATATACTCAATGAAAAATTCATTCAACAATAAATTCCATTCTCCCTCTCCGGTATTTCCCCTTTACCAGTTCTTCTATGAGCTCTCTCCACACCCAAATGATTACTTCATCATTTCACTCCTCATGGCGGTGCACATTCACTTATGTGTGTCTCATGTAGGAACTTCCACACAAATGGGCCATGGTTGGCCTCATTCTAGCTGGGTGGCTTGGGTTAATCTCAGCCACCCACCTAGTGGTGCGTACCTATACCCTAGCTCACTGGCAAGCCATGTCCTCTTTTTGTATAAAGACCATTAAAAACGTACTTAGATTACTATATAAAGCCAACCAACTCAAAAACCCAACTTCCAAACTCATAATTCTCAATGAAATAGGTGTCAACTCCACTAAACGCATGACACATATATTTTAAAACTACTAACTATCTCAATAATCATCAGACTTAATGTTGAAAACAAATACAAAATCATCAATGACTTCATGGATTCTTCGGTTCTCTAATGGCTAAGGTTGTGTTCATTTTTATAATTATTTTGGGGTTCATAACCTCTAATGTTATTTAACATATGGGGATTAATTTATGGTTAGATGGTATATATTGTTTTCTATGATTTATACTCTAAAGTGATATATTTAATGATTCCTATGATGAGGTTGTTTCCCCTTAGATATATGTCCTTGAATATCTTTAAGGTGGAATTGGATTGGGAGGAAATTGATATATATATATATATATATATTTATATATAAAGAATTCATTTTCACATATTATTATGTTTTAAAAATCTATGATTTGGAATTTTTCAATAATTAGGTTGTCCAACTATTATATTATACTCATATAAATATATGGTCACTTATTGGGTGACATAATCATGGTTTTGTAGATGTCTTACTTTTATATGATATCTTATTGGTCATGGAGTAGATGGTGTTAACCAATAAATGATTTCCAGTGGTGATTTTCAATGATGATCTGGTGATGTAGTTTTCAATTGGAGGTTAAAGATTTTATTAAAGAAAATTAATTTATAGAAATATTTTTAATATTAGAGTAATTTCATTATTGTTTATATTTTGTTTTAGAATAATACCAAATTGTATATGATGGTTATTATAGTAAATATTCATGAATTATTTTTTTACATTATGTGTGTTCATGATATAAAGAGTTTTCTGTAGTGTTTTAGAGAAACATTATTATAAGTTCTATGGGATAGTTACTCTATTTATGTGTGAAAAATCTCTTGGTGACTCTCATCAACCCTTAAGTATTTTTATTATCTTATATAGGGTATTAGTGTCATAAAGTCAAGTAAATCTCTATGAATCACTCATGGATGAAGGAACTAGTTTTTTAAAAAAATATATAATTTCTATTTTCATCCATGAAACTATAGAAACAATTTTATAAATCTGTTGTAATAGTTATATATGTAAATTTTTTTAAAGAATTGATTTTACATATTTGTATTTTTTCACATTTTTAGAACTGATGAAATATTATATTCTAGTTCACTAGTCTTATGGAACTGTTGTTATGACCCCCCCCCCCACCAATTTTACCCCTCCTAGGATAGCAATGAGGGAAGGGAGAAGATGAAAACCTATGTATGACCTAAAGTATTCCCCCGGATGGAGACTAGCACCAAGGGTAAAATAAACATACATATGGGAGTCATTACCCTCTATGAGACATGTAGAAGAGAGAGATAAGATAGATACACCAATTTAAACCTATTAATATATATATATAATGAAATCACAAGTGAAAACATATAATTTCATGCAATTCTATAACATCTGGATGGAAAACTATAAGTACCAAATGGTAAATATGGAAGTGACCATGTAGCCCAAACAGGTCCTACAAAACAATGATCTATTAATATCAATACTTATATCTAAAATAATCTATATAACCTAAAAACGCTTTTATATATGTAAGCCTTTCATAAAAGTATGCTCAGTAGGGTCCTCCTTGGAGCCTCTTGTGTAAAAGATAAATAAATAATTCTAAAACACGGTGATCAATAGTGAAACTAACTCATCACTGAAACATGTGTTCTAATTTCACAGCCTCGCCATGGATAACACACACCAAGTATCACATATAAAGAAGAATATAATATAGTAATGAAACATCAAGGTTACCCCACTCCCTCTTCCCTGATGGTTTTTTTCTATACCCCAACATCACATGTCCTGAGCCATCTCTCTATAAAACAGACCTTCCCGAAGACACCTAGGAATGGTGTCACAACATGCACCTCATGCATCACATCATCACATCATACCATCCAAATATCCATATATATAACCAAGTAGTTTCCAAGATCCACCAAATCTCGTATGATGTGTATCAAACATCGGGAATTATTCTTCAATCCATCATAGCCCTTACACCTAGTAAGGTACCACAATCCATCACAACCAATACACATCATACGTATAATTATAATTTGTATTCTATATATAGTAATACATGTGTTTGAAATAACTACATGACATCATATCCCTCTATACACATGTATGGGGAAACTAACCACCATGTATACCATTATAAGTAACTACCAAGAGAAGAGAGTGGTGTTATAAGGGGTAATCATCCATCCACCCCCCCCCCCCCCCCCCCCGCCCACATGATGTTGGGAAAAACACTCTTCCAGAGTCCACTGGGTTTCATTCACCCTAACCAACATGGGTGGCTTAGCGTATGATGTCAAAGAATATATAAGATTTAATATATCTCACAACAAAAAAATGGGAATAACCTTGTCTTAGAATCAATTATATCTAACATCACTCGGACTCCTAGTTGTAACTATAAAGAAAAGATGTCTTAAGAATTCAAAAGAGAAACATTAATTTCTTATATCCCTTTTATCATTTCTTTCTATTAATTAATTCGTCATCCATTAAATTAATCATTAACATTATTTCATGATACATTATGAACATCGTCAGAGTAAAGTCTATTCCCTCTTTGAATAATCCAAATTAAGCCCATGGTTTCCCAAGAGTAACATCATTTTATCATTTGAATCCCATCAACACCAACCCTTTGGGTCAAGAATTATTTATTCATTATCAGTATCATTCGATAATACATGTGATCTAGGAAAACCATCCTAAGATACCAATAAGGGAAAACATGAAACCAAGTACATCCAACTACCTCCAGTAGTGGGGAAAATAATTTAGATAAAATAAGAAAATTGACCATCATTAATTAAATAGCTTAATAAGTGATCATCCCAGCTATCTGTATCACATCAATATGTAATCCTAACTTCAACCTGTTATATCATCTCTTGGGCCATACCCAATACCCACATGCATATCCCAATGAAACTTTCTATTATATGTTTAAATTGTTTCCACATCATCTGAGACTCCTTGACCACATATCACATCATCCATCCCTGTCTCATCCATCCCAGACTAACAACACATTCAGACCTCCCAACCCCATATCACATCACATAGTAAATCTCACATCCTGATCACATCTCAAAGGCAATAGGAACAACAGGAATAGACGATAGTGAAATCTAATCCCTAAAACAAGGCTTCCAACCTTCACATATAGACGAGCTCTCATAGCTAAAAACTCAAGGCACATTGCATTCTCAAGAAGATGGGAAGGTCAATCCCTAGAACATATCTTTATCAATCAATCAATTTTATTCTATGTTGAATTAATCAATTTATTATTCACATGTTGCAACTATTTAAATTCTATGGACTCAAGATATAACAAGATATAAAAATATAAACATGCTCTTAGAATTAAAAAAATTTAAACAAACTATGAGATGAATCATTCTAAATTAACATGAATTTTTATTTCTATAAAAATTCTCAACAAAAATTGTCATGATTCACATGTTTTATCTATTCAATTAATCACATGGAAGATTATTTTAAATTAAACAATTTCATTGAATCAATTTTATTACCATAAAATTATAAGAAACGCTATATTAAAAACATTCTTCTTTTTAATTTATTAAGAAAAATAATTATCAATTAATTTTGTCTTTACATACTTTACAATATTTCACATTATACTCAAATAATTAGTGCATGGTAACAAAGAATATCAGAGATTTCACACTATATAGAAGATCAAGAATTAAACCATTATCATGGTATAAATCACGTCAATAATTTTTAGGTTAATTCCAATTTCCATCCAATGGGATAAAACATGATCAATTTATGATTTCAAGTAAATATAAGAAAATAAAAGAATTCCCTACCTCAAATGAATCAAAATTCTTCATTAAATAATGGAAAAACACGGTTGAGAAACATGGATATGATACACCATCACATGGAAGAAATAAAAAGGTTGAATTGATCAAATATCTATGATAAAATAGGTAGAACATACCTCTTATTACCATATATCAAAGTTGGGAAGCCAAGAATTGATCCCCATCAAAGGAATCTCAAAGAACCTGAAGAATAATCTAAATATGACATGAAATTTGGGATTAAGTCCATAGGGTTTGATAAAATTTGAGGCCCCAACTATTTATAAATCTATGATGCATAATGGATTTACATGGTGTGAAGCATTTTCACATCACGTAAATGTCAGGCTTCAGATCTCATCGAAAAAATGCATCACCTCAAAGCAACTAATCTCGAATTATTAAACTTTTTGAAAAACCCAATGAACCATACTAAAAAAATCCAAGAACAAATTTTAGGCTATGAACTATATCTATCACAAGTTGTGAACTAAGAATACATGACGTGAAATACTTGCACACCATGTATTCTCCTTGCTTCTATCTTTTAGAAGTGGAACACCTCTAGACTGATTATAGACTTGTTTTGAGAACTAAGAGATTTGAAAAGAGGAAAAAGGGTATAAATGAATGGACTTGTCTTATTATGTTAGATACCTCTCAAAAAATTATCATCCTTTATAATAAAAAAACCCAAACTAGAGAGAAAATTAAATGGGGTCATCTGAACAGCCACCCCATGAGATAGCTGAAATAATCTCACCATCACTGGACATCAACCACCTCATCAAAGAAACATTGAAAACCCACATAAAAAATAACAACCACCTTATAAATAGACTATTAAGGGAGATACCTTTCAAAATTAGAGTTAGGTTTCCAATATGGAACAAGAGGGAACCATCTCATAAACCAGATGGGTCAACACCCACATGAGCCCAATGATACAAGAGAAGATATTAACATAAAATATATTAGGGAACTGATTGGAAATCTATGAATTACATTCCTAGGTACTCTCCTCCAGGCCATTGTGTCACCACAAAACATGAAAAAAGGAAATATCACACTCATGAAACACCTTCTCTTTGTGGTTCTGGATCTCTATAGTCCACTCATTAAAGGTTTCATAATTTTCAACATTGATCAGGCACCAATCAATGAATTGAGAGTCATAATGGAGATAACGATGGAGTTGTGATAGGTGAAAAGCACATTGTATCTAGATCATTTATGGGGTAAGTACTACTCGATATTTCATGGCTCCAACATGATCCAACACCTTGAAAGACCCAAAAACTAGGTATAAATCTTACTCCAATGACCAATCCTTCTCTTCCAATGATGAGGACTCACAATCAAGAACACATGATCTATATAATTATACTTATGAGGTCTCCTCTTATGATTGGCATAGGATTTTGGATGATCTTCTTCCTCTTTCATCCTCTCAAAAATTTCTTGAACCATCTCTATCATATTTTGTATCAGTTTCAGTTCGATAATTGATGTGTCTCTAACCCAATATAGTGCAACAAAAAATGGAATGTCCCATGGTAAAAATCTTCAAATAGTGTTATGCCAATGGTGGATTAGAAACTATTGTTATAAGAAAACATTGCCAAGGGTAGGTGACTCATCCATGAACCTCCAAAATCCAGGACCCAAGGGACAAAAATGTCTTCAAGAGACCTGATGGTCTACTCTGTAAGACCATCCTTCTATGGATGAAAAAACGTTCTACATCCTAAATGAGAGAAAAAAACATACTGAAAACCTCTCCACACCCTAGAGATAAAATGTGGATCTCAATTAGAGATGACCTTCCATGGGACTCAATGGAGTCACACCACTACCTATAGATACTACCTCAAAAAACAAATATTGAGATCAACTCCCTGATCACTATAAAGTGGGATGAGTTCTCCAAACCATCCACTATCACCCATATAGCATCATATCCTCTTTGATCATGAGGTAAACCAATAATGAAGTCAATCATGATTCATCCCTCTTCTGCTGGGGAACATCTAATGTTTGTTGAAATCCATCAGGAACATAGTTCTCCATTTTTACCTTTTAGAAGATAAAATAATGATAAATAAACTTTGTAATTGAACACTTCAACATAGGCCACAAAAACTGACCAATCTAAGATTGTTTCATCATTTTCTCACTGGGATATGGAACCAAAGGTGATCTAAGGGACCCCCAATGAACCATTCCATGCATCACTAAAGAAACTAAAATCCATCCCTAGAACAACACCAGGTGTTTTTCATCCTCAAACCAACCATCAATGGAATCACCAAAAACAACATGGTTTCTCTATACCTCTACCTCATAATCCCAAAATTGCGACTCCTTTACCTATTACACCAAATAATACTTCACTATCATCTATAATGGAAGTATTTTTCCACCAACCTCACTCATATCCAGATTAATAATCGATATTTCTTCCATCACTTTCTAAGAATCTCAAAATTCATAAATGGAATCATTATATGACATTTTATAGTTTATCAAATAAAATATTTCCCTTTCATAGAATATATGAAATCTTAAATTTCTAATCATGTATTAATTATATCCACCAGCACCAATTTAATTTCATGTCACACTAGAAGAATACATACCTAGGGATCTTATGGTTAGTAAAAACCATAAAATTCCCATTGATGAGGTAATTTTTCCAAAACATAAAATCAAACACAAATACCAAAAATTCATGATCATGAGTGGAAAAGTTTTTCTTATGGGGACGTAACTGAGATTAACCATATGAAGAAACTGATCTATACTATATTATAACACAACCCTAACCAATAATCAAAGAATCATAGAAAACCTCATATTGAACTCCCTCCACTGTAAAAAAATATGTCTAAATTTCTAACCAACTTCTTCTACATGGAATCAAAAGCTTCCTGACATTGGTCAGTCTAAAAGAATACCAGATCTACTATTGTCAAGGTAGTCCAAGGTGTCAAATCCTAATATAGTTTGGCTACATACATCCTATAATAGCCTACAATCCCATGGATAATCTGCACCTCTATCATTTTATAGGGTGTTCCAAAGTCACAAATTCCTCTTTCTTCAAAGGATCCACTACTACTCTTTGTTGGGACATAATATTAACCATGAAATGGACCTCATGATCCTTGAACTCAAACTTTAACAACATCCAAAATATGTTCTCAGGATTAAGAACTCCCAAAATGGAATTCAAATGATCTTTATGATCCTTCTAAGAAATGATGTATATAAGGATTTCATTAATAAAACCCACAACAAACTTATATAGGAACTCTCTGAACACTTCATTCATCAACCCGATTAACATTGATGAAGAATTCATCACACCAAACATTATCACAAGAAACTCATAATTCCCTTTATGACAATGGAATGTAATATTATTAATATACTTATCCATCACCCATATATGAATATATCATGATCGCAGATTAATATTTGAAAACCAACTTTATCCCGTAAATTGATTGAATAAATCATCAAGCCATGGAATATGTAATTTTTTCATTACTATCATTTGGTTCAAGTGATGATTATTCATACAAAGTTGAAAACCACCATTGGAATTATTTACAAACAAAATTGGTTCACCTTAAGGTGATACACGTGGCTAGACAAAACCTCACTGTAACATATTGTAGAACTATACAAGAAACTGTCACAAATCCAAAGGCCTAATTATATAAAGAGACATTAACATAAGATGCATTCTTTTCATTATCTCAATCCCAAACTCGATCTCCAGTTGACGGGGTAACACTACAACCTCATGTGGAAATATATCAGTGTACAATTCAACAAACCTAGTAAACACCAACTGTTAAACATATAATGAGGGAAACATTAACTCATCCATCAAAGAAGACAATGAGAAAACTTGAATCTGACCCATCTAAATGTCTCTCTGAGAAAAAAAAATGTCTCATGATCAGCATCATGAAACAAAAATTCACTCTTATATAAATCCATGATATCCTATACTGAACAAAACCAATACATGTTGAAGAATATTTCATATGGTGGTATCCATGAACTTTGAAAATCTCCCTAGGATTAGTTCTACCCCATCATGAGCTCACAGTCTCTATATACTTTATAAAGTCTACCTTGATTTCCAACAGGCATATTCAACACCAATAGAACTAGAAACCTATATAAATAATTTCTCAAACCATATTTGTGGGTAGTTTATATAATAGAGTGTGTAGCTCTTGAATTAAAAATAATAATGTACACATGTAGAAAACAAACAAAGGGTACCTTGAATGACATACGGACTTCCCAAAATTGTCAATTCTAAAGAATAAAGCTAACCATGACCTGCTTCATAACCTCTATGACCTTGTTGAAAAACACCTCCATGGCCAAGCTCTTCTCTCTGGGTATGAATAAAATATCATGGATATACTCTTCCTACCTTGTTTCCTCTCTATTGATCCCAAATTGGAATACCCCGCTACTACTTCCTTGGCTAAAACTATAACAATGGTGGAACCTAAATAGTAACACCTAGAACATGATGAATGCATAAAAATATAAGGAACTATTTCAAAAAAAATGAACATGGCCTCTTTAATAAGAACACAAGTCATTTCCTTAGTAAAGGTCGAAGTGTTGTTTCCCCTAGATAAACAAGACGATGAGGTTTGAGACCTACCCTCGGCTGACCGGAAACTCTTATGTCTAGGAAACAAGAAAACCTATACCACTACTCTTATTTATGATAAATTTGGATGAATCCCCTCTCATGAATATATGGTTCTATCCATAATCCCCTCAATGACCTGTCATATCACCAGAACCTCATGATACATCTTTAGCATGAACATAGTGAACTAGCACTAGATGTCGAGTTGAAAAGGTTCCTCAAAATACCATGACCTAGTCTCTTCATCTTGAAATAGGTTTAAAGCACATCATAGAGGCATCCTGAAATTGATCCCAAACACTCTCTCACTATAACTCCTCTATCAAATGGAATGTAGATCCTAGATATTGTCCACATCCATGGTCGAAGAAAGAAACTATTTTAGGAACTTGTATGGTAACTTCTATAATGAGACTTCTAATTCCTTAAGATCCCTAAGAAATAAGAACCACCACAGCCTCACTTCTCTAAATAGCATTGTTAGAGCCAATGAATCCTAGTGCTCCTTCTGGGCATAGATTGAACTAAAATTTATATCAACCTCCTTTAACATGTTCTGTGTGATTTAATTTGAAATATATCCCTCATACATTTGCAGAAATTGGAACTGAAACTCTCAATGTTTCCTCCTTCATGTTTTTTAATCATCAACATCCACTCTATAGAGATTTACTAGAACCTCCTACTGGCCATTTTTAGCATGACCTCATTAAATAAATCAACCTAGAGTTATACTTATAAAAATAATAAATAGTTAGAGATCATAATCCTTGAAAATGGAATACATAACCATTATTAATAAATTATATGTTATCTTGTTATTAATTTATTATATTACAAGGTATAACCATTTCAAAAATATACATAAATAATAATGATGCATGATCATTTCCTAGGTCTCTACCCTACATCTTGTATCACTCCATTTGGTATGTTCTTTAAGTTAAAAGGTATGTGCATTAGATCATAAGGGGACCTAAATACCCATCTCTTAGTCAGCCTATCATGTTTTCATCACTCACTAAACTTATCTCACATCATTTCCCTACTAACCCAATAAATCTCATAAATTCCTAACTCCAAAATCCATCATATCCCACAAACTGAAACTTTTGTACCATTATATCCTGACCCCCTCCCCAAAAATTGTACCCCTCTTATTCCATAAATGGGGGATGTGAGATGGTGACTTCCAAGTCTCACCTCCAATAGGCCCTGATATGAATAATATCACTCAAGGTATAATAAACATGAATATAGGAGGCATTACCCTCTAACATAACATGCACATAACCTATTATTAGAGTAAACTACATCTAATGTCACTCATACTCCCGACGTCACTACTATGACTATATATCCTATAATCACAAAATAATTTAACATATTTTGATTAATTTATTATTTTCTTTTATCATTTAATTATACTATTAATTAATTAGACATTAAATTAACCATTACCATTATTTAAAGAAACATTATATAATTCATCGGAGATAATTCCAATCCCCATAGGCATAATCCAAACCAAGTCCATGGTTTCTCAATAGTAACATAATTTCATCATTTTAATTCCATAAAAACTAACCCCATGGGTTAATAATTATATATTAAATATTAAAATTATTTTATAATCCATGTACTATAGAAAACCCATCCTAAGAAACCACTAATACAAAACTTTCAACCAAGAACATCCAATTAACTCAAGCAATGGGGAAAGGAATGTAAATAAAACAATCAAACTGGCCATCATCCAATAAAAATATTCATAAGTGAGAATCTGAGATCTCAACATCGCATCAATGGGTAATACCTTCTTTAACCCATTCCAAAATCTCTGGTTCCATCCTTGATAGCCACATGCATACCCAATACATTTTTTCATCAGAGGCATCAATTGCTGCCACATATTCTGAACCACCCCACCCACAGATCACATCATCCATCCCAGGATCATCCATTCCAATATCATAACACATCTGATCCTCCCCAACCCATATCATATTAGATAGTGAATATTACATTAGAATAATATCATTAAGGAAACAAGAAAAAAATTAGAGAAAATATGGAAATCTAGGCACCAAAAAATGACATCCATCCTTAAATGGTAAACAAGGTATCATAGTTCCAAAATCAAGGCATGTAGGCTTCTTAAAGAAGATAGGAAACTAAGGCCCTAGAAATAATATTTATCAATAAAGCATTTATGATTCTATATTAAATTAATAGATTCATTATTCATGGGTTAACAATATGGGAAACCAAAGATGTCGAGCTATAATAAGCTATCAAAATCTTAACATTCCCTTAGCATTAAACTATTTTCAACTAATTTATAATTCAACCATTCTAAGTTAACTTTCATTTTTATTATTATCAACATTATAAATAACCAATATCATTCTTAAAAATATTTATCAATTCCATTAATCTCATGGAAGATCATTTTAAATTATACATATTCGTTACATCAATTTTATTTCCATCAAGTTATAAGAAACATTGGATTACAAACGTTCCTATTCATTAAGTTCATAATCCAAATAATTGTCAAATAATATAATCTTTACAATATTTACCATTTCTCACCTAATAAATAAATCATAAATTCATAAAAACAGAGCATATCATATATATCACACTATTTATAAAATCAAGTGGAAGACCTCTATTATGGTATAAAGCACATCACCATGTTTTCGCTAAGAAATTATTTTCTATTATGGTTCAATAATTATTAGTTTAATTTACATTTCAATATAAAGAGCAAAAACATGATCAATTTTTGATTTTATGTAAACATAAAAGAAAAAAATAATCTCATACCTCAAATCAATCAATGTTCTTCACATAAAAATGAAACAACATCATAGATCCTGATCGCCTCTCTCGTACAAAACTTCATCCCTCCAAGGAGGACATAGCACAATTTTTCCAATAAACAACCAAGAAAAAATCCATTAGAAACATATAGATGATCTATCATTGCATGGAAAAAAGAAATGTGAGGAAACTTGTCAAAAGCCCCATGAAAAGAGGTAGAATAAGCCTCATATCACCACAAATCATAGATGGTAAGCTGATAATCGATCCCAATCAATGGAATCCCAAAATTCACGAAGAGAGGGTTTTTTATCACTGGAAATTTGAGAAGAAGATCATCAAATTTTAGAAAACTTGCGGCCCTTCTACTTATAAATTCTTATTACATAGTAGATTCACAAAGCATGAAACATTTTCACATCATGTAAATGTCAAACCTCAGATCTTGTCAAAAAATGCATCACCTCCAACAAATTAATCATGAATTGTTAAATGACATGTAACACCCTATGAACTAACCTCAAAAAAAAGATATGAATAGATTTTAGGCCACAAACCAGCTCTCACACAAGTCATGAACTATGAATAAATGGTGTGAAACACTTACATGTTGTGTATTCTCCCTTCTTCTATATTATAACATCTAGACACCTCGAGACCCATTCTAAGCCTCTCTTGAGCACAAAAAGTTTAAAATGATGAAAAATGGGTTGTGATACATGGATTTAGGTCCTTAAAAAGGTGAAAATAGATAATTTATATCCATGTTGTAGTAACCATGGTTATAGTCCCATTAATTATTGATTGAGTATAGGGAACCACTTCCATGGTTCTTACAAACCATGGAGAGAGGGAACATGAAACCAAGGTTTTGAAACCAGAGTTCAATGAATTCCATTTATTCCATTATCTTGTGATTTTCTCTGGTGTTGTTCCACCATCAATTTGGATATCACCTTCCACCATCATATATTATTTGAAAGTCATTATATGGAATCAATATTGATCTATTGATTCATCTGATACCCATTTATCCTTTTTTATCTTCCTAACATGCCTCATTTAGCCTTGTTTAATCATCACGCTACAAATAAAATAACAAAGTATATAGATTTATATTTATTAATTTCCGATTGATGTAAATTTTTATTACATCATCATTGAACATGATGTTATAAATTATTACACCATCAAGTGATATACATCCCAAACAACATTGACTATCTCCTTGAAATTAAAATAGGTATTTTGATTTTATTATCATTATCAAAGATTTATAATAGTGATGTTTCCTTATTTAAACACTATAACAATGTTTACATCTTTAGCATATTAATAAGGATGGTTAATTGGATTGGAAATGTGTAGAGTACTCACATATTAATATGAAAAAATCATTAAAATTTAATATTTATTAAACTGATTATGATTTTATTGTTGTAGATGTATGTTTAATGATAAATTTTATATTAATTTGTTGATAAATTTTATGTAAATTTTTTATATATTTAAAAAATGATAATTTTTAGTGTTATGTTGTTTTTTGACTTTATAGAGTTATTTTATTAATATAGTGATTAGTAAATTCTCATGTAATGTTAATAATTTCATCAATGATTTATATCCATATAAAATGGATTCATATCACAAATTATTTTTTATTTATTTGAATAATATTATGTTTTTAGTTTTTTATATTTATAAATAATGACTTGGATTAAAATTATATGTGATTATTTACATATCATGAGTAATATTTTTTATTTTTTATGAAAAATATTTTTTTGGATATATACTTTTAATAGAACAGTTAATTCACATAATTTTTATATATTTTTAGTTTTTATTTTAATTTTAGTACCCTATAATTATGTTAATTGAAATTTATACAACCATGTTATACAAAATTGTGTCTGATTTAGACAAAAAATTATAATTGACATGTACATACTTGTAATTATTATTCTATTTTGGCTTTATATTTAATTGAACCTAAGTAATTTCAAATTAATTGAATTATAAAAAGTATAGTGTAGTTTTAATCACAATAGTTATCGTAAACATAAAATATTATAGAAAATATTAAAGAATATTATTTTTGTTAATGTAAAAGTGATTGATTTAATTTGGAGATAATTATGTTCAAAAAAATATATTTAATTATTTCATAGCCAATATTTAATCCAAAATATATTTTTTCCAATATTGAAATATAATGGTATTATATAATTAGCATTTTCATTTTCTAAATATAAAATTATATTTTTTATTATTATATTTATTATTATCATTGTATTACAATAATGATAGTAGAATAATTAAATTATTGTATTATATATCTTGAAAAAATATTCCATAATTATATGTTTAGATGTCAATCATTATTTATAAATGTATACATTAATTTTTTATCTAGTATTTTGTAGTTTAAAATTAAAAATAATCAAATTTCAACGCTATATTTATAATAGTTATTTATTTATATTTAAATTTTTTTATTTTTAGTTTTCATATTTTTAAAAAATATAATTGATTGAAGTGTTATAATATTATTTTAAACTATATATTTTTCCAAAATTGTTCTAATTAATATATATGTTCTTTATCGGGTGTCCAGATGAGTTTTAAAATCTATTTGAAATATTTTCTGATTTTTTTAATAATGGATTAGTAGGAAAACTTATTTGAATCCCAGTAATGATTATTTTGATATAATATAGTTATATCTTGTAGAAGTTAGTTTTCATAATTCAAATGTTTTTTTATAATCTAATTATGATGTATAAAATTATAATTGGGAAAATTTTCAACAACGGGTTAATTTAGAGGGACGTGATAAGGATAGTTTAGAAGATATCACATTTAATCAGTTTCAATTTTTTTTATTTAGTAGTACACTTAGAGCATGATCTTGAGTAATGAGTTTAAATTTAATGATAGATTTTTTATAAAAAAAATAGTAACAATGATGAAATTGATATATTTTATGTGTTTACTAATGATATTAAGGGTATTGAACCAACCTGGGTCAACAAGAGAAGCCACCCTGAATGGTATACAACATGGCGAGATACAATTAGGACCACAAGTCTCATGTATTATTGAATAATCATCATATTAAACTGTGTAATAAAGGAATACATATCCATGAGACACGCAATTCAATAAAAATAGGCCAAACCCTAAATATAAAACAAAATAAACAAAATAAGTCTTCAAGTGATCATTCATCACCACCAAACCATCCCACTATGAAGGAAAAAAATGACAAGAGAACCTAAAATGGTAAATGATTCCCTACCCTTTACTCAAATCCTACAAAAAGTATCTACATCCACCCAAAGTAAAAATTAGGTTGTAAGCATAGAGCCCAATAGGATACCACCATAGAATATATATATATAATTTTTAATATCAATAATACACAAGTTCTATCTTTAAAAAATAATATAATTTATAAATTATTTTCCTATATGAAATCATTTTTAAAAAATTAATTCATTTTCCATAAATGCATACCATCTTCACCAAATCTTGGAATATATCAAAATTTGGTAAGAAATGGAAAAAATAACCATCAATACACCCTAAGAAAAACATGTGAGAAATATCGATAAAAAATATATCATGCGATAAACCATGTATAAATGACAAAGCACGCCATTAAGGCACTAGACTATGGGAATACATACTAGACCAAAAATATTCTTAAACCCAGAATATGTTGGTTCCAACTGATATCTAGTCCTACTAAAATCTTTCAATATACTAAAACCTCTAGTGAATTAAACACACTATAGTGATAGGTCTATTTCTCAAATCACCCAAGGTTCCCAATGTGCTAAGTTTATCAAAACAATTTTTAAATCTATTGTCACATTTAATAAAACCTTTTCATATCAAGGAAAATAAATTTTTAAATAAAATATATTTAAAGTCATGAATATTTTCCAGAAATGTATTTAAAATGTCAAATCATGAATTCTATTACAATAAACCAAAATAATTCACATCAAAAATTCAAATTCAAGAATTATAACCACTTGCATAGATACAACTACCTTAAGAATGTAGGAAATATAGAAACCTTAGACAACAGAGATTGGAAAAAAAATAAACCATCAAAAGAAAAAACAAGAAATAAAAATGGAAAGGATTGATATAAAACACCATCTGATCACAATATGAATCACAAGTGTACCAATTCTACTGTCGTGACCAATGAAAATGAATAAGTAGGAAAACCACTTACTAGGGATATGTGATACATGCACCATGGGGTTCTAACACTAAACAGAGAAATATGGAAGGATGGATACCACCCAAAATCAACCTAGATATCAAGTAGGGTTCTTATTCACCATATAACATAAGGTTTATGTGTGCATTGTGGTTCAAATGGTTATACCTGAATAATTCATATTGTAAAAACCTTTCACTACATGAATTCCATGAATTCAATTATGTCAAAACAATTAGTTTCCTTAGGTAATATTAAATCATAATCTATCCATTCACAACATGTAATGGCTTAAAGGATTTTAAATTTTTATGCAATGAGAAGCACTCACATCATCATCCCCATAATAATTTCACATTATATAACCCATTAATGATGTGAATATGTCTAGTAAGTAGTGCATAGTCTAGTTTACTACAAAAAATATCCAAAACACTTTTTGATGATCTAAAAAGCTTGGTATCACCATATAAATCCCCTTAAACATTTATACCTAGAATTGATTAATTCAAACAATAATACATCCCCATAATTTGTGTCATTTTCCCCATCAAATGATCTCTATCTTTGAGAAACCTGAAATGCACCAAAAAAATGGAAAACCAAAACAAGATTCTAATCAAACCTGAATAAAATTAATAGGGTATTAAAATCTACCCAACATAAACAATTTTTATCCTCATAAAATGCCCCAAAACCTAGATTCAAAAAAATTGAAGGCCACTACTTCCTCATAAATAATTTCTGCTCTCATGTCTCATTGTTATCATATCTTCACTTCCATATTATACATACCAAAAATATATATTACCCATAAAACCCTTCCCTTATTGATCCATAATCTGAACGGGTTTCTTAACCATAGTTGTGTTAGACTCAAGATCAATATCCCCCCACTTAATAACATGGTAAGGATCTAATCAATACCACCTCAACCAAAAAACATTGAATGAAACAAGGAGATAATTCAAATTATATGGTATGTCCAACCAATATTCCACTTTTCGTGGCCATCCAACGATTTCAATGGGTCCCACTAACCTTGGTGCCAAATTACCATAATCACCCAACCAATGATGTCCCAAGCGAGGTGGAACTCTCATAAATACCTAATCATGAACCTCAAACTTCAACAGTTGATTATCATAGTTCACATTTTTGTATGAATCTATGTTGTGAGTAAGATCTTATAGATCAACTACACTTTTAATCTTCTCCTGAAAAAGGCTTCGCCCAACAAATTACCACTCTCTTAACTCTTCCTATCACAAGGTTTATCTATATAGACACCAATATAAACTTAAAAGGGTGCAATTTTTATTGAGGCCTAATAACTATTATTATAGAAAAACTTCACTAAAGTAAAATTATTTTCCTAAAACCACTAAAATGAAAAATACAAACCCGGATCATATCATGAAGAACATGTATGTACCTCTCAGTATGTCTATATGTCTATGGATGATATGTTGTAATAAATTTCAATTGGGAACCAATCGCATCCTAATAACCTTTCCAAAACCTAGATGTGAAACATGGGTCCCTATCATAAAAAACACAAAGGGAACCCCATGAAGTATCAAATATCATTAAAAAATAATTCCTCAAGATATTCAACTTTCTTCCTCTCTAGGATAGTGAGTAAATCCACTTATTTCAAGAGTTAATCAATGATCTCACAAATAAAATCCTTCCCCTGAGGAGTTCATTATAAACCAATAATGAAATATATAGAAATATCATCCCATTCCCATACCAGAATGGGTAAGGGAAATAGAAAACTGTAAGAACTTTGTTGCTTTGCCTTAATTCTCTATCACGTAAGACATTGTAATACAAAATCCACAATCGAACGTATCATCCCAGAACACAAATATTGATGTCTCAAATCTGGATACATCTTAGTAGTACCTGTCTGTACTGACCAAAAATAATAGTTTCCACTACCCATTAAATCATTTCTAAAATAAAAAGGATCAACCAACCTATTTTGAAAAAATAATGTTCCATTGGGAGACCAAGACCACTCGCCCGAGGTCTCCTCACTATAACTGATTATGCTCAAGCTATATAAATCACGGACCGATATTTTCTTGATACCAACCAACTCATCAGAATATTATTAAACCTTCATCCAATCCAAACATACCTACCATCCATATTATTAAATTTACAATCTCATATCTACAAACAAACTCAACTTAGAACACTCTTCTGCTAATTCCTTCATTTCATGTGTCTTCAATTTCCTTCTCAGTGCATCAATGACCTCATTTCCATTCACATGAGTATAACCAACATGAAACTCATAAGTATATAGATACTCTACCCATCATATCTATCATAAGTATATATCTTTATGAGTGAATACATACCTCATTCACTTATGATAATTATATAGAGTAAAATGCTCCCAAAAAAGATAGTGATGTCACATTTTGAGTTCTTGAATAACCAATCCCATATCAATGTCATGGATAAATTAGTTCTACTCATAATGAAATAACTGGAGAGAGTTTTAGGCTACCACATATCATAAATACATCATGAAACACCCCAATCCATTCTATAAGCACCTTAGAAAATATTATAACCCAAACCTGGTTCCAAAAGAATCAAAATCAGAGCTGAAGTCAATCTCATCTTGAGTTCCTCAAAAGATCTCTGAAATTTTTTCAAACATTATATTATAGTTTTTAGGTATTCCTAAATACCTATGTTTATCATTCTTTGGCTGGGATATTCTTTGGGGTTTTCAGAATAATTTTTGAAATTTTGGAAGGGAATTTTTTGTTGTGCCCTGTTGTTGTCGAGTTTTCCCAAACCATGCAAACCTAAGCATGAGGATTTTCATGTTTGGGGAATGGTCTTAAAAACTATGTTCCAACCAAGGAGAAACTATTCAACCCCATCAGTTGTGGTGCATGGCAAGGCCACACTATTTTTCTAACCATTTGTCCCGTCCCATCTCATTATGTGTATAGGAAATGTTTAATCTGAAATTTTGTTTCAAAATCATGATACCCTTTTTTAGGTCTCTAATAGGCCTAAAATATCCCTGTAAAATTTATTATTTATTAGAATCTCCCAATAAATGATTTCATCCCCTCTAAACCCTTCCATAAGTGGATCTAAGCTATGCAAATGATGTTCGATCTCTTCCTAGTAGTTTTCCTCTTCTAGTTCTCTTCCTCCCGCTCTCTCCTCTTTCTTTTCAAAGGTTTTTTAGATCCCTATATTATATGAAGATATAATCCACATTGTTTTAGATCATGAATATAGTTATTTTTTTGGATCTTCATTGTCTATGTTCTTTGTTAAATTTTCTTGATTACGGTTTTTTGTTTCAAGATATTGTGATCCTTTGGTAGGTGGTTCTGTTATAGTGGTTAATTTTTATTAACCCTAAGTTGTTTTATTTAAATTAAACTGTTTGATTTTAATGTATTTACTTTCAATTTGTTTATTAAAAAACCAAATCCATTGAAATAGATATTTAAAAATTCTTTTTGTATGAAATTAGGGAAAACCCCAATTCCATTGAATTGGGGTGTGTTATAAAATTTGATGGAAATTTTTTTAGTTAAATTATGGAATTTTATTGTGCAATTTGAATTGTGAAATTTATTTAACGAAATTGATTTTAAATTCATATTTGAGAAAAAACCCCTGAAATTATTTTGATGGAAACCAAATGGTTTTATCTTTAAAATGGAATGATTTGATTAAACCCCCATTTTGGTTTTTAAAATGATAATTGGAATATTTGAAATGGGAAAATGGGATGAATTATATTTTAAATAGTTCTAAAATAAATTTCCCATAATTGATTATTATTAGGGAACATCGATTCCTAGATAGTTTGTGAGTTATTGGGAAAACACTCTTTTGACACTTTTTAAATGAAACAAAACCTAATTATAATGGGCATATCTCTAATGGTATGGTGATGGTTACTCTTTGACCAATGTATGAGGGATATATTTATACACATATTGTCATGATTCACCTTCTAGTGTGTGAGGATCCCATAGCATGGAACTATCATACCTTTTAGAAGATGACCATGTTTCTTATATGTTTATCTTTGAAATATATGCCATTATTATTTATAAATAGTTTCACATGAATTAGAAAATTTATATAAGGTGTTTAATATTACATTTTTATCAAGACATTTTTTTAAAGTATTTTCATTTTTTTTATATGTAATGAATTATTTTATTTAAAATATGAATTTGAAATTCCATTCCTATTTATTTTAAATTGAAAGGTTTATTTGGTTAATTAAATGTTGATTATCATTATAAAAACCATATTGAGACCCTAATAAGAATTTATATCACACCCTACCTATGACGTAGGGTGTTTGTAGATTATCTTCTTCCACATTAAAGAAAGTTTAAGGTGCCACTTTGAGGTGGTTTTAGATATTGATCCTTAGGCTAGGAGAGTTTTGTCTGGTAGGAAATGGTTTGTTATCATGTTTTTTGGTATCTTTTGGTTTCACTTTGGGTTGTTATTACATGTTTAACTTCTGGTACAGTTGTCCCTGTAGAGTTTTCTTGTATGAATACTACCTCGTTTATCTTAATTTCATTGTGTTTTTAGTAAATCAGTTCCCACTTTCAGATTGTATGGTGTCATGTTCTAGTTTCTAACCCCTAAGGATAGATAATACCCTTCAGGCTATGTGAGGACTGGCTCAGTTATTAGGTTACCATGGTTCCCAAGTTGGTTCATGAAAAAATGGAATCAAAGAAACATATTTAATTCAATATTGAAAATTTTAATGCTATTATGACATTGGACCAACCACATAATGTTTTTGAGATTCAGATCTTCGTGGGTTTAGTTTGGTATTATTTAAAGTTCATTAGGGACTTCTCATAGTTGGCTTATCTAATGACTATTCTAACTCATAATGGAGTGAATATTTTTTGGCATGAGAAATTTTATAAATCTTTTGTTGATCTCTAAGTCATTTTGAATATAGTAAAAGTGTTTAATCTTCTATTAGTCAAGTAGGGATATGTGGTTTTTTGTTGATGTATCAAGTTCTGGATTGGGATGACTTCTTATATAAGGTGATCAGGTCATTTATTATGGATATCATTAGGTTAGGCTATATGAAAAGAATTATCAAACCGATGAACTATAACTTGCAGTGTTGATACACACTTTTACGAGTTAGTGGCACTACCTTTTTGGAGAAAATTTAATCATGTATTCTGACCAAAATAGTTTGAGTTATATCTTATTTCAAAAAAATTTGAATCTCCTCCATATGAATTGGGTGGAGTTCATAAAATGTTTAAAATTTTACATTTCCTATACCCCAGGAAAAGGGAATGTCCTCATGAATTATTTGAGTGGGAATCTTTTGACCCATGCCATAAATAATCTTTGGAAGAGTGAAACTTGATGGATCACTTTTAAATGTTTTTTTATTAGAGTCCAGTAATTAGGGTTCAAGGTTTCTTTGGCTAGTTTTTCGTCAAGCTCTACTCTTATCTAGATGTTTTTTAAGGAAAAATATATTGATGATGAATTCCTTAGTATTATAGACACTATTTATAGTTGACAGAACATACCTGACTGGTCATTCTCAACAAAGGGAATTATAATCTATCAAAATATTTTGGTTGTGTCAGAATAGGTAAGGAAATTTGTGATGGTGGATTTCCATAATTCCTAATGGGAAGTTCACCCAAGAACCCTGAAGATGTTATGTGGCATGCGTCGTTAATTCTGGTGTCCGTTTATGAGATGAGGCATTGCTGATTTTTTCTCTCATTTTTTATATGTGCTAAAAGGTCAAGCCCAAGAACCTAAAACCTTAAAATCTTCTTTATCCACTTCCAATTCCAACTTGGAAGTGGGATGAGATCTCTATGGGATTTGGGGTTGGTAAGCCTCGTAACTGGAGAAATAAGAATGTGATATGAGTTGTGGTCAATTGGATGAAACAATCAGCTCACATTATAACTATTCTTGATAAAACTAAGGTTTAGTAGTTGGTAAATCTCCATGTGAAAGAGATTTTTCATTTTCATGGATTTTTATATACTATACTCTCTGATAGGGATCCTCAGTTCACTTTTATCTTATGGATATGACTTTAGAAGGCACATAGATCATAGATCTATTTGAGTACGAACTAAAATTTTCATTCAAATCTCTTAGTAGAATATTCTATACATATTATTGAGGATATTATATGCACCTACGTTAATGACTTTGGTGGAGCTTAGAATGATCATTTAGGTCTGGTTGAGTTTTCTTATAAAAAATTTACTAGTTTGCAATCAAAGCAGCTCATTTTAAGTCCTTGTATGGCCAACGATTCAAATATTTATTGTGTTGGTTGGAGATTGGTGAAAGTTCCTTGCTTGGACCAAGATTCGCTCAAGAGATTATAGAAATGATTTAGTTTATATCTCAGTTAATGGTAATCGAACAGATCTAGTATAAGTATTATACTGATCACCATCACATACCATTAGAATTATAAGTTGGTGATCATGTGTTCTTGAAATTTTCACCTCAGTTGAGTCATTGATGTCTTGAGAGTAAAGATAAACTTCAACCTCATTTTTAGGGACTTTTTGAGGTTTTTGAGCAGGTGGGAAAAGTGGATTAACATCTAGCAATTCTACCACAGCTAACCTTGGTACATAACATGTTTCAAATATCTCATCTTTGAATGAATCTATATAATCCATCTAATGTTAATAGATAGTGTGATCTTGATGTTGAACCTAATTTATCCATGAAACAATGTCCTGTCAGGATAGTTGATTCTGAAACAAAGGTTCCTCATGGGAGGACAATACCTTTGGTCTGAGAGCTATGGTAGTATAATTATGATTCTCATAATATGTGGGAGAGGGATGCACTAATAAGAGAGCAATGGATTCATTTTTTTTTGTCATGGAAGCTACCTGATAGGATTTTTAGGGATAGAAAGTATCTGTGGTGAGGAGGTTGTAATATCTTGTTAGAGATTTCATGTATTACTGAATCCATATTTTTATCATACTTTGGATGGGTTTTTTATGGTTGTTTCGGTAAATTTTTTGATATTTTTTAAGGGATTTTGGGTTGTGCATGGTTGGAACACGGTTTACCAAAACAATGTGCCCTGCCAATACAAAGAATTCTAACCCATGTAGTGATGGTTTGCATGGATGGAGCTTGGTTGGAGCTTGGTTTGAAAAACCATGCAACAACCCGGGTAGTGATGGTTCACCCACTCTCTCCTCTTTACAATATATAGTTTAGTAGATTCTTTTGTTATTAGAGGATCTAATCCCAATCGTTTTGGATCATTAATCTAGTTTTGATTATCAGATCCTCATTTTCAATGTTCTTTATTGTTGTTTCCTGACTAGGGATTTTCATTTTGAGATCTCATGATCCCAAGGAAGGTGGTTCCATTATGATGAACAATTTTTATTAACCCAAAACTAATTGATTCAAATTCGACTATTTTATTTAAATGTAATTTATTTCAATTGGTTTATAAAAACCCAATTCCATTGAATTGGGGATTTTAAATTATCTTTTTCAAAAAAAATTAGAAAACCACCCTATTACATTGAATTGGGGTGTTTTTTGAAATTTAATGAAAATTGTTTAAATTAAATTGTGGAATTTAATTATGGAATATGAATTGTTAAATTGATTTGATGAAATTGATTTCAAATTTGTATTTGTGAAAAAATGTCTTGAAATGATTTTGATATAAACACATCAATTTGATCTTTAAAAAGAAAAGATTTGATTAAAAACTCATTTTGGTTTTTAAATTGAAATTTGAGATATTTGAAATAGAAGAATGGGATTAATTGTTTTTAAAACATTTTTAAAATAAATTTCCCATCATTTATTTTTATTAGAGGACATGGAAGAATAATTAGTTAGTGAGTTATAGGGAAAAAAAATTTGACACTTAACAACTGAAACAAAACCTAGTGTTGCATGTCACATCCATGATGGGATGGTAATGAGTCTTCTTTGACCAGTGTATGAGGGAAATGGGTATACACATGTAGTCGTCAATCACCTTCGAGTGAGTGAGGATCATGTAGCCTCAAACTAACATACCTTTAGGTAGATTACCATGTTGATTTTTTGTTTATATTTAAAATATATTCCATTATTTTTTGTAAACATTTTCATATTCCTTATAAATTTATAAAAAGTTTTTTATATAAAATGATTCTCAATCCATTTGTTTAATGTATTTCCATCCTTTCAAATGTAAATCATGATTTCTTTTAAAATATGATTTTTAAATTCCAAACATGTTTATTTAAAATTGAAATCTTTATTTGGATAATTAAATGTGTCATCTTATTTTGGAATCCTTGGTGAGACCCTACTGGCCTTTTAGCTCACACCCTACCTATGCCTTCAGGTATATTTGGATTATCTCCTTCCATGTTTGAGCAAGGGTAAAACGCCACATGGAGGGGGTTATAACTATTGATAAATGAGTTTGGAGATTTTTTGTTGGGACTTGGGTTATTATCCTATTTTATTATATATTGTGGTTTCACATTGGGATATTATTTTATATTTGACATTTGGTAGAGTTTTCCATGTGGAGTTTTCTTGTATTGATACTAACTTTTTTATCTATATTCCATTGTTTTTATGTTAAATTGATTCCCACTTTCATATTGTATGATGCCAGGTGCTAGTCACCAACCCATGGGGACCGATAATTCCCTAAGGTCTATGTTAAGACCAACATGGTTATCAAGTTACCAAGGTACCCAGGCTGGTTCTTGAAATTTTTCATTCCACTCAAACTTTACACAGCTATGGTTAAATCTGTCGTTGGTGATGTAATATTGCAGAGGACCTAAACAAACCACCAATAATAACCATCAAACCATAATAATATTTGTCTTGGAAACACATTTTAGGGCTGATCCTCTGAAATAACTACCTAAACCCTTTTAGGATCTACTAAGACACTCTTCTTTGATATGAAATACCACAGCAATTTACTTCTTGAATCCCAAACATGTATTCAAATATTTTTCCATACAAATGATGTTCCCTCAATGTTCTATGAATTATATTTAAATGGTCAATGTTCTATACCTATAACTTAGTGTAAACCAAAATATCATCCATGAACAAAATAAATAAAGATTCCAAGAACCGATTAATGATCTGGTTTAATAATTCATTTAACACCTAGGGATTCGGTGAGACCCAATGGCATAACAAGAAACTCAAAATGAACAAATAGGCTCCTAAATGTAGTCTTATGTATATCCACTTTTCAGAATCTCAACTCGTGGAACCCTAAATAATGGTAAAACATTGTAAACAAATTAGCCCCTCTAAATTGATTGAAGAGATCAGAAATCCAGGGAAAGTTATATTTGATCTTGACGATCTCCAGATTTAACTTTCAGGTCAAGTGTCAGTTGACTGAAGGTCAACCTTTGATACAAATTTATAACGAACCAACCTGATTCAATGAGACAAAGAACCATGATTATTCCACCACATGGTGAGCTATATAAATGAACAAAATATCTCATTTATAACTAAATAAATGTCAAAATAAAATTCTGAATATACATATTCATGGCACATGCATGTCAAGACAAAGAGTCCAAACCATAATGATAAAGTAGACCAGACTAAAAAAGTCTCCCTTTGACCATTCATCACTACCAAATCATCCCACTATGATGGAAATGAATGAAAAGAGAACATGGAATGAAACATGATGACCTTACCTTTACCTGAGCCTTACAAAGAGATGTCAAAAACCTCCAAAATGAAAAATTAGGGTGTGATCATAGAGCTCAGTAGGATACCACCAAAGAAACTATAAAATTTGTAATATAAAGAATACCAAATATTAATATTTATAAAAAATCCAATTTATAAATAATTTTAATAAATGAACCCATTTTTTAAACATTTGTTCATTTTACAAAAATTCATACCATATTGTCCAAATCAATGAATATGTCAAAAATATGTAAGGATAGGAAAAACCAACCATGGACACACAATCAGATAAACATGTGAGAAAATATCAATGATATAATCCATCATGTGGTAAATCATGTATAAATAAAAAAGCACACCATAAGAGATCTAACCTATTGAAATATTTAGTAGACATATAAGAATCATAAACCAGGAGAATTTTGGTTACAATTGATATCGCGTCTTGTCACAGTCTTTCAATATCATAAAAACTCTATTGGCATTACATAAACTATAGTGACATGTATACATCCCAATACACCCAAGGATCCCAATGTGATAAATGTTTCAAAACCATTTCAGAATCCATGATCACATTTAGTAAAACCTTCCCATATAAAAGAAAATATGTTTTTAAATCCAAATACATTTAAAACAAGATTACTTCACAGAAAAATCCTTTCAAATTTCAAATCATTAAATTTCATTAATTAACCCAATGTAATTAGCAACAACATATAACAATTCAAGAATTAGAACCACTTTCATATCTATACATATCTCACGAATGATGAAAACATATCTACCTATGATAATGGAGATTGAAAACCAATAGAAAATACTTCAAAATACAAGGAATAAAAGGAAATTTCAAAGGATGGATAGAAAACACTAACTGATCACAATCTGAGTCATAAATGTATCTAACACCACTATTGTCACCAATGGAAATGAATAAGTAGGAATACCACTACCAAGGGATATATGATGCAACCACTAAGGGATACAAACATCGAAAAACATGATTTGGAATTATTAATATCAACCAAAATCATCCAAAATCACTCAAAATCTTCAAAGGGAGGTATGTGCATAGTATAAAAAAAGGTTTATTCATGAAGCAAGGTTAAAACTACTAAAAGAAAAGAACTAATATCATGAAACCCTTTTTTTGTGTTAACTCCTTGAATTTCAATAATATCAAAAAAATTATCTCGAGTTAAATTAAATATTGATTGATCCATTCATGATTTGTAAAGGATTCATGGATTGTAAATTTTCATGCTATGAAAAATACTTATGACATATTCTCGACATCACATTCACATCATGTAAACCATTCATGATATATATATATATCCAGAAATTGTTGAACTATCTAGTTTCCTGTATAAAATATTTTAACCACTTCTTGAGGATCTCTAAACATATAGAGAAACCTCTAAACACATTTACACATTTATACCCAGACTCCATTAATTCAAAAAACATTCATCCATATAATTTAATTAATTTTCCCCCATAATGTCTCCTTACCCCTGAGAATCCTACAATGCACTCAAACAAAAAGGGAAACCAAAAAAAGAGTATAAGACTACCAAAAGGAAGGTAAATAGGTTTTACGTTAATTAATTTATGTATACCAATTTTTATAATATGATGAATTTAATTTATAGTGTTATTATTCTATAATAGAATAATGTATAGATATAAAATTAATATGATCTACTACTATCTTATTTTTTTAAAGGAATTACTTATTTTAGGTGAAACAAATACTAGAAATTACTATGATGTAGATAATATAATTTATTATTTTTTATTTTTTTCAATAAAATACATTATTTAACAAAAAAATTATTCTATATATTAATGAAAATGAATCACCAAGGGGGTTTATGAAATGATGGAAGTATAATAAATATATCAAAACATCTCATATACCACATATTTTATGTTTCTCTTTCCTATAATACAAACACATAGTTGATTATTTATATAAGAAAAATGGAGGAATACATAATATGTAATTAGGATAGAAATGAAACCAACGGGGAATTTTTTCACATGATATATAGATTATCATGGTTAGATTTTAGTATAAAATATCTTTATTTTTTATCAATGACATGGAATGTGATATTAGGGTTATCTTAAGATGTGTTATGGAATTTAATATTAGGGTAATATTATGATGGGTTATTTGACACCCATCGTGTCACAAACATATATTTATTTTAAGCTTTAATTTTCAATTTTTTCAGAGTATCCCAAGTTGGAAGTCAAAATTATAAAAAATGGGGGAAACAGACCTAGTTGCACATTAAGTTCACATTTAGGGCTAACCATGCTCCCAAAAATTTGAAGTGGTGTGAGGGTATTGATATATCTATTTTGTATCTATATATTAATATGTTTTCATATTAATTTTAATTGAATATTAATTGATTGAAAATGATATACATGCATGAGATTAATGTTTTATCTATTTTTAGAGTAGGATCAAAAAGTGGATCAATTTGAAGGAAAACCTAGAAATTAATGAACATAAAGAAACTTAATTCCAAGACATGAATCCAAATAGATGAATATTCACATTGAATGATTTTTTATCATGATGTCTGATGACAAAGGTATGTTTTTAGATGCTCTGAACTCAAGAACTAGGAAAAAATGAGGTTTCTAGCACTGGAAATACATGTTTCACATCATGTATCATGTACACATCATGTAAACTACACAAGGAATTTAATGTATATAGGTAATGAAGAGGAAAAATCATAATAAAAAACATTTTCTATACTTTCCAAGATGTGAACATACATTCCACACTGTGAAACTTACATGATAGACCCAGATATGACTGTTTTAACATATATTTCAACGATGAGTTTCCCTTTATGGATTTAAACACTATGTATCATTGGGTTTGATATAGGAATACCCTAAAAATGACTTAAATGATTATAGATAGTGATTCAAGACAAAATTAAGTAGATCTATTTGAGTTTTTGGGATTCAACCACTAGGAATCTAACACTAGGGTTTTGACTTAAAGTTCATCATAAATTAGATTTTCTACTATACTTTATTATTTACTTATTTTAATTTAATAATTTTCTGAATCTTAGTTTTATTATTTAATTTTCTTTTCATTCTATTTTATCTATTCTCTCCCATTTTGTTTTTTTTATTTTTCAGTAGTGATCACCCAATGATTATTGGATAAAACTGTAGGGGAGAGAGTAATCAATCAAAATGGGTGCATACCAAATTATTATATTTCATTATTCACTTTAGAAATGATTTTATTCAGTTTATATTTTTTTTGAATTATTATACTCATATATGTTCTTAAATCATGAACTATGTGGGTTGGGTGGAAGATAAAACCCAACATGATAAATGTAATCAATTAAAAACACTAAATTATATTATTCATCAACATTTTATGATCTGATCCAAATTCATCATGGTATTTTAGTTCATCTATCCATGACTAATTAATGTTATATGGTATATTGATATTTATTTACTGTTTCTTATATTGATAAAATCGATTTATTGTGTGGCCAATGAGTATTATAATTTTTTAAGTCTATTCATGATTTCTTTTTAGAAAAACCACCGATGGAAGTTTGTTTCCCTCTATTCTTCTATTTAGTATTTCTCTATCTACATTTTAATTATTTAATTATAATAATTTAATTAGCTATAATAAAATAAAACCAAAATTGTTGAAACCACCATTTTATTCAAAAGACTTCTATTGTGTTTCCCACTCTCTGTGGGATCGACCACTTACTTCCACATTACTACTATTTTATTCTTAGTGTGGTTCATGTTTTATATAAAACATAATTTTATTTTTCTAGAGGATTTAATGACATCCTTCAGATGCATTAGAGATTCTAGTGGAATTTTTTATGGTCATCGCATAACTCATCAAAACATGTGAAGTATTTAGGTGATTTCATGGCTCAGATTTTAATGGGGTCACATTCATAGTTAGTGCATGGTTATCCTAAATGATGGACCAAATCATGAGATATGACCAGTTTAATTAAAATTACTTAATTTAATATCCACCATTAATTAATTTAACTAATTCTATCCTCTATATACCTAATTTTCCTAACTACTCATACCATTGCTGTGAATCAATATTCACTTGGATTTTGTGGAACCTCTTCCGTCAATATTTTGGTTTCCATTATGGTAACTTCAATTTCACTATAGATTTATCCACCTACCCTATTATCTTTCCTTATTCCTCAATTCCCTTTATGTATGAGAAAACTTAATTTCAATTGAGGCCAAACCAATAGTTATTAATAGGGTTTAATGATATTTGTATTTCTTTTTTAGGTTCATGAGGATCCCTCTTCATTTCCTGTGATTTTAAGTGAAAGAGACAATGTTTTATCATACTTGATGTATTTGTCTATGCCTACCTAATTTTACCTTATCATAAATCTCATTATTAATTTTTCATTTTGTTTTATTATAATAAAATTATTATAATGATTTATTGAGGGTATCTATAAGATTTTTGGTTTAGATTATTAGAATTTTTTCACAATTATTTATGGTTTCAAATGGGTTTTTTATTAAAAAACTAGTTTTACACCCCAAAATAATTCAATAAATTGTTTCAAAGGATGTTATAGATTTAAAAAAAAATTCAATGGGTGTTTCAAAAATGTATAATTCGTGGAATTTTTTTTCTTACTTATGAGATTATGGGTATGGAATTATGTATGTGTTTGATGATTGCAGGCATAAGGAATACATTGGGTGAGTTTGGAACCCATAAAAATACAAACCTTGTATAAATTTTATAAAGGATTGAGAATTATACCCAATTAAAAAATTTAATATATTGGGATGGATTAATACCTTGAGAATACCATGTGAACCATTGGAATCTTTAGGTTCAAATATTCCATCAAGTATTCCTTAAGTGTGTCCTTGTGTCCTTAAACCCCTATGTCTAAGGAAATGATGTATGTATTGGGACTATTGGATAAGTGTTGTTTCTTAATTGCCATTTCATTTTTTATATTCCTCTTTCCATGTTTCCCTCAATTATGCAATATGATTTCCTTTTTCATTATATCTATAGAACATAGATCATTTTAAAGAAACTAATGGTTTCCATGAAAAATAATTAATGGAATTTTAAATATTGTTTTCAAACAAGAACTAATAGTTTTCTTTGAGAAATACATTATTTATATTCTTAGTGGAATCCTATGGGAACTTTCATTACACACTACATATACCCATGGGGTGTATACATACTGTTTTATAGGATACTGGTAAAGGAAAAAGTGACAGGTAGTTTAATGTTGCTTCTTGATTCTCATTTCACTTCCTTGGTATAGTTATGGAAATGAAGATAGGATATGTGGAGATTTGTCTCATGGGAGTATTTTTGGGATTCATGGTGGAATTATTTTTTATTAATATTGGTCACTTTATAATTGAATATATTTTTCTTTATTTTTGTATACGAATATTTATTTTCATTTTATCTATATTCATGGCATGATGTTCATGAGTTATTAAGTTTTCATTTTTGAATTGTTCCCTATTTGGTTGTTTCTATATTTTTGAATCTTATTATTTATCTACAAGGGAATACCACATTTGAACATGTCATACAAGATTATCTGGTGGAATCTGTGAGGGATCAGATTCCCAAATATCCTCCCATTTCAAATTCTAACTCTTGGTACTAATTACATGGATTTTGGTGGTATTTTATAAGAAAGAGAGGTGTTCCATCAATTCAATGTCCCATCATTCCCCGATGGAGGGCATGGTTCTATTCATTTCATCATTTATTGTGTCCTGAGTAAAATAGACTAAGAAACAATGTTGGGAGAGTGTGTAGTCGTAGGTGAGTAGCACTGGGGGAGCTTCTATGTGTCACAAAAATAGAGACATCTCCAATCCCATGTCGGAGGGTTTGGTGTGGGAAATGGCTAGGGAATTGGCAAACTGCCTTTGAAGATATGATAATAGTTTCATGAATTTAAGGCCACCATGGTCATGTTAGAGGTAGGGGTAATAGTCTGTATAGAATTTGAATAGTTGAAATAACCTATTTTCTTTATGGATCTTGACTGATTCAAAATGTATAACATGTGTTTAATAACCTATGTTGTTAGTTTCTGATTTTTTGTTTAAGAGATTTATTAAAATGAATAATATATGCTCGTAAACAAATTTATAAAATTATTTTGATTTTTTTAACTAATAAAATTAATCAATATCTAGATATTTGTTGGGTAATTAAAAATAATAACAATATTTTTATTATAATTATTATTAATGTCAAAGGAGAAAATAAAAAAACTGATTGTGTAATTAAAAATTATGTTTGTGTAGAAAAAATGGTTGGGTTAATATTTATTGGTGGTCAAAGTAATAACTGTTGTATTATTAGTTGTCCTAATTAAATTAAATTGTGTGTGATTAATATTTTTTTACTATTATGGGTTTTTAATTAAAGTTATTTTTGAAATTTTTATGTTGGAAATGATGGAAGACATTTAATAATAATAATTATTATTATTATTATTATGAAATATGGAAAATAATATTTTCGCATAATAAATTAAAATGTGTATATACATATATATACATATATATACATATTTATTTATAATTATATGAGTATATATAAATTTGTGAATACATGGTTTACTTTTAATATATGTGTGTGTGGGTTAAATATAAATGTATATATATATATATATATGCAGGTGTATATGTGTTTATGTGGATGTGTGTGTGTATAATGTGTATATAAATTTATATGTATGGCATTGAATATATATTTAATTGATGGATAATTATTTTCTAAGTGGAGAGAGATAAAATAAATAGAGTTAAATAAATGAGAGGGATATAATATAAATAAATGATGGAAGTATAATGGAAATAAAATAAAAAATTATGACATAATTAATTGATGGATGAAAAGGGGGCTTGGGGTGTGACATGGAGAAATTATGTAAGAGATTAAAGGGTCATGTATATAAGGAATGAGGATAGAGAATAAATTTATAAATATTGAATTTAAAGAAATCTAAATGATAAAAAATTATAAAACATGTATTGGTAAGGGGTTATTCCTAACATAATGTCCAATGAATCCATTCCCATGTCATGCCTCTCTCATACCTATCTCCATTTATCTTTCTCTCCCACTCTCTTATGTTATTTTTAATTATTATTCTAAACTTCACCCTTTGATATTTTCTCTAATACTAATCGTATTAACGTGTCATCAGTACCATTGGTTTCATCTAGATGAATAGAAAATAAAGAATTGGTTTGTTTCGGGAGGTACAAATGTATTTTATTTATATATAAATTAATATATTTTCCACATTTTAAGCATAAAATATTGTGATAATTCTAATAAAATATTCATTCATTAAGAAACCATTCTTAGTGGTGTAGTTGGGCTCATTTAGTGACCCATACCATTTATCATCATTAGACCTAGGGTAGGAAACCCCTAACTTTAGAACATGTTATATAAGGGTTCCTAGCAAGATTTTTGGTATGCGTGATTCACCCATGATACCATTTGTTTAATGATTGATCTTATGAGGTGCATGTATGTAGCTCTGATATCTATGATTATGTTTCTTGCATATGGGTTTTGAGAATTAGGATGCTTTCTTTATATGATGTGATGTTTGATCTGTCATTTGTATCCTATATCGTATGTATTATTATTTTGTCTTCTACAACTGAGCATGTATGTGGATCCTAATAAACTATCCCCTGAGTTTGAATTGTAAAATGATAGGTGAACATTCATTGGACTATCCCTTCAAGGGGTATGTGTTAGACAGGTTTGAGAATATACCATTAACATGTATCTGTCAGGAAATCAATCAATGTTCTTTCTTATATAGAGTTGAAGAAATAAGATTTGGTATCTGAGTACCTGACATATTTATTGTGCTTGTGTGATATATTTATACTTCTCTGTAATTTTTAACATTAATGTCATGAACTGGTATATCATATTCACTTATGTTAAGTTATATTGGTGGTATCCTACTAAGTCTTGTTCTCAAGCCTAACTTATGATTTTTTGTGTGATTGTAGGTTTCATAAATATGGATCCAGTGAAGGGAAAGGACCCTATAGTGTACGGTTGAGCATGTCAAATAGAGGATGTAGGAATTGTTGTATGTTCTTTAATGTAACATGTTGGACCCGAATAGCCACTCGAACATTGATAAACGGGTCAAGTGTTACTAACATTATGCGCACCTCCTCAAATGCCAATGGCGGACGACTAGAATCAAGGGTGTAAACAGGTATAGTGAGGAGGCTATACCCTATCGAAGGAAAATAAATTACTATTCTGAGTATAATATTAAATAATAGACTCTACAGACTTGGACCAGACTTGAATAGTGTAATCACAATCAATTTCATATAAACTAGTAAAAGCAATATAGAAACAAACACATCACGATGTAACAAAACAGCATATTGAACACCACTTAAAACAACTATTGAAACAACAAAGAATTTATTCAGAGAAGGTCATACATGTCAATAAAAATGGCACCCATGGCTAACCAATAGTAGCTACAAAATAAGTAAGCATGCTAATACAAGATAAAAATTTAAAAATAAGTAACTCCAGTTAGGAATGACCTTAGGGTCCATGAAAAATCTCCATGAAACTACTACTACGATCTAGATCCTAAAGCTGATCTCTTTCCTACACTAAATCCATAAATTCTACACGTGTCTTGAAGGGCCTATGTAGGGAGTGAGATGAATCTTAGTAGGATACCACCCAATGGTGTGTACCTAGTATAAGTGTTTAAGTAGAAATGCATCAATAAGTAAAGTAAATAGTATGATGCACAATGTAAACACAACCTCCACTAGTGCCCAACAACCACCAAGGAGTGTCACCTGCTTTGGCCAATGCTGGAATATCAGTCATGTAACCAGGCACCATGTGCCTCCTAACACCACGTTTCTCAAGTACTGATGTCTCTATGGCATGCCCAAGCAGTTTTAACCCATCACCATGTGCCTCCTAACACCTTGTGTCTCTAGTACAGATGTCCTATAGGAACTCCCATGTAGTAGTAACCTGACAAATGTTGCCTCCTAACACCTCATGTCTCATGTACTGACCTCTCGTAGGCACGCCCAAACAATCTGAAGGCTCCTCACCTTCTACGCGACTTCTGCAGAAAGCACCCCCAAACCATAATCACCTAACTAATACAACGGGGGCCTCTACCCCCATGAGTATTCAAACTCACCTCATCATGGAGTCATTAATGTGCACATGACCCCAAGTCATGGGTGAGCGGTAATAACCAAATATAGAGCCAAAGCCACAACCTCTCGAGCACCTTGTTCCCCTATGACAATGTTGCTCAAAATCAGATGGCTTTTCCAACCATGTAACTCAGGTCATGCCTAACCTGATAGTCACACTGCCTCAATCAGACATCTACGTAGCCCAATCCTATGGTCCAACCACCCAAATAATAAAGTCCAAGCAAATCTTGTGATCAGAATCACTCAATATTATATGGGACACACCCAACACAACCTAAATGTTCTAGCATATTCAATTCTGCAGTTACATATTTATCACAATTAAAAAAACAACATAAAATGGAAAAAATATATAAAGAATTGAATTGCACTAGCCCAACGGCTATAACACAGTAAAAATGTGGTCTTTAATGACTCAAATAATCCTAATCATGCTTTAACACATTAAACATACCAGTTTAAAAACAATGAAAACCAATTATAAACATTTTGGAACCCCGTGCCAAAAATGTCCCAATGAGCGTCGGCCTCTAGCCCGACCTTGCTCAAGAAATTTAGGCAATAGTGCATTCCCAAAGGCATCCCATGGGTCTAACAATTAATTCAATATGAAATAGAAAATAAAATTGGTCCCTCTCAAAAATATCTAAAGACGCACCAAATGTCGAGCCACCCAAATGTCCATGAAAACACAAAACAAGGTATGAACCACCAACCTCATTCTAGTACGATGATCCAACTTAGGTATCAGCCTCTAATTCAGTCTAAAACATGGTGGATCTATAAAACTATCTATAAATATTAACCCCCTATAACTCAGTTTAGAATAGAAATAAATGCTATGGGTCAAGAAGAATCAAGGACATACTAAGGGGGTTCCAATGGATCAAATGGTGTGTGAAATGGGTTTCAGACAAACAATCGGGACGGGTTTCTTCCTTCGGTATTTCTCCTCACTCAAACCCATCGAGTGTTCGGCCCTGAAATATAAAATGACTTTACTACCCATTTTAATGAAAAAAAATTACAGAGTGTGTATATATGAGTACACACCACGTGAATCATTTTACTATTCCTAAGATGTCTGAAATTTCTCTGAGGACCTGTCGACCTGACTAGACGGTGTGTAAAAGGTCATACATGGTGTGTCATTGGTTTTTATTCTCTAACTCATCTACATACCCACACATCATGTATAACCCTTGTACATATCCAGACTACTCAGAGTTTACTATGAGTACATGTCTTGAACATGGTAAAAACTCTGTACCCAGCCAACACACCTACACACCATGTACTTCATTATCACACGACAAGGGTACACGGTGTGTACTAAGAAGTACACAGCGTGTAACTGGGAAATTTCCCGAACTACCCATTTTTCCCCTGTTAACTCAAAAAAACTCAAAGAAAAAAATGAAAAAGAAACTCGTACAATAAAGTAAGATCGAGGATCTTAAAAAATTCCCCCCTTATTGAAATTAATCCCCAAATTTCCCTTCTAAGGGTGGTGAAGAAAACTACAGACCAAATTGGCCCAAAACTCAAATCAAACAGAGGTCCGACAATCTATTCTCAAACTCATGGTCCTACTGTGATGCCTCATCACCCCTGTACCTTATTATGGGATCTTGTGTCATTCCTGACACCCAAATGTATCATTCACTGCATTGGTTTCTACCTCCATGAGGTCTTAGATCCCATGGATGCTCAAAACAGAACCCGGTGCCATGCACCTCAAGTAACATGCTTCCTCGATTCCCCTATGCCCATGGCACTTCATGTAACATGCATCCTCGATGCCCTAATATCCAAGTCACATCATGTAACATGCATCCTCGATGCTCCTAATTCCATGAATCTCATACATGTTAATAAATATATCATGCACTCAAAATGGTGCGAATCCCACTGACTAGCATCTAGTTAGTCCAAATAAATCATGTGAACCTCATTCACTCAAATCAGACATGCCTACAAAGGAAATTCCAAAATAAAAATCACAAAATCATGGCCATGCCTATGGCGTACCTCTGACCGTCATCGGCTCACCATCCTGCTCAGCCCCTAGCCGCACCATGGTGTCCACCTAGCCTGAATTATGACTGATTGATGCATGAACTCCCATCAGTTTTTCTACGGTCACTGGCCACTGACTCCTCAGTAGGGTCCTACTGTCTCTGCCACGTCCTACGTGTACTGTTGATCCTCAACTACCCTCACCTGGTACCAATCCTAAATCAACCACAGACGAAATTGTCTATCTTGGTCCCTGCCTATTAGCTGTCTAAGATAGATTCCTGCAAAACCTCTCAAGATGTTAGACAAGTCCACATGCTCGACACTCCTTTAGAGGCTTATCATATTGAATCCGAATATTCCCTAGTTTCCCACACTGAAAGAAAAAAACTGATGAACTTGCACGAGGTGTTCTAGCTTGGTGGTTGGCCTGACTGTCCTGTTGAAACTCATCCCGAACTTGATTTGTACTATTTGAACCATCACTTGAAGCCACTGACTAGCTCAAATAGTATTTTTTTCTATCATGTTTCTCTCATTTATGAGTGCTTGATTCACTGCCCCCAATAACATGCTCAAACTAAAGATGTTTACATGTACCTTAATAGAGATCCATAAGCCATCCTTGAAGCACCTCACCCTTGAGGTTTCATCACTTTCTATCTCTGGTGCGAAGAGAGACAGCTTAGTAAAGGTAGATTCATGGTCTATGATGGACATGTCACCCTACTGGAGGCACAAGAACTCTTGATCTCTCTCTTCCCTTAGTGTCTCTGTGAAAACGTGCTCAAAAAACATGTCGTCGAATACCTTCCATGCCAGTCTATCTTTTCTGTAAGTCTGAACCTGAACATCCCACAAATTCTTTGTCAGTCCACTCAGCATGTACATCGCTAGCATGACCATCCACCCTATAGGCATCTCTAGCTGCTCGAAGATCATTTTCATTCTATATGTCCCATTCTTAGCCTCCTGTGGACCACCCTCACTCTGGAAAAGTTGTGGGTGCTACGACTAGAACTCACGTGTTAGATATTCCATGGAGGGATTTGTACCCCACGCACCTCTGTCAATACCCTACAAGACACGTACAAGACTAGAAAAGAGATGCTCTTTGATCCATGGTCTGAACGCTACCAAAATCAGATTTTGTTCCACTTGTACTGAATCCTAAACCTGATCCTGACCCTAATCTTGTACCTGCAGCTCATGCTCTGCATGTCCCTCCAGTTTCTGAACCTGATCATGCTCCTACAGCACTGTACCATCATCCACCTGAAGTTACATTGAGCTATCTAGGAGGAACCCGTTGAATACCATAAATGGTCGGACAACCCACATATATAACAATATATATATATATAATGCAGATGAGGAAAGGTGTAAATAGGCAGCGTATAAAAACTACCCTTACTCTCCCCCCACCGTAATGATGCCCCATGGCATCCTGGCCTCACAGCCTCCTCCCCACCCTCCACAGATCCAAGTATCAAAAGTTTATTGGGCCATGCTGATCCTGACAACCATTGTTGCCTCAAACCGACAACCGGGTCGCCCAATCATGATAGCCACAAATACTCAAACCGACGTCCCAAACACCCAATCCTGGTGATCAACATCAACGCATTAATAGTACCAACATTATCACATAGTAGTTAGGCCCATATGTCATACCACATGAAATTTTACATATTTTAAATCATGGAATATTAATTTTCAATAAACAATAAATTCTATCATGAATTTCACCTTTCACATTTCAAAAGCATCTATATCTTGGAAATTGATATTATTCACATGGTATTATAACTTCATAAATCATATGGGTAGTTGTGAAATTTAAATACCCTAAAAATGTTCCTATAAAAAGCCAAACAATCATGCCTTTTCTTACCAGGACAAGGTCCAATTTCTCCCTTACCTCACCCGGTTAAGGGTCACATATCACAATCAATAACATCACATACCAAGTAATACACCAAGGTGGAAATTATATAAACAATAATCTAAGAAAAAGAAAAATAGAAATTCCCACCCAAGGAAACTTGGTTCATCCCTCATACCTGGGGCTATAGGAACCCAAGAACAAGTTAGAAACCCAGTTCCAATAAAAAATTATTTCTAGTCTACCATATCCCAAATAGTAAAACCATCAGAAATAAAAAGACGGTCTCAATCACATTAGTAGTCAGTCAAAAGTTGCTACTCAATCATAGTCAAGAAATCCTATGATACCACTTTTAACGTCTCAGACCCGAACATGCACCTGAACTATGCTAAATGGGTCAGGTGTTACTAACCTTAGGCACACCTCCCCGAACGCCAAATGCTGTCGACTAGAAGCAATGGTGTAAATAGGTATAGTGGGGAGGATATACCCTCTTGGAGTAAAATATGGTTCAGTTTTGAGTATAATATAAAATAATAGAATCTAAAGACTCCAACCAAGCCTGCATAGCGGAAGCATAATCAATAACAGATAAACTAGTGGAAGAAATATAGGAACAAGCATAGTATAATATAATAAAACAACTTGTTGAACACCACTTATAAAAACAAATGAAACAATAAATAATTCATTCACAGAAGGTTATACATGTGAATAACAATAGTTCCCATGGATAAACAATAGTAGCTACAAAATAAGAAAGCATACTGATATATGAAACAAAGAAAAAGAAAGTAACTCCATCTAGGCATGACCTCAGGGTTCATTCCAAATCTCCATGAAACAGCTAATATGATCCATCTCCTAAAGCTGATCTCTTTCCAGCATTTAATCCATAAAGTTTACATGCTTCCCGAAGGGATAGTATAGGGTGTGAGATGAATATTAGTAGGATACCACCCAATTATGTGTACCTATTATAGGTTTTTAAGAATGCATGAATCAATAAGGAAAGTAAACAGTACGATAAACAATTTAATCACAAACTCCACTGGTTATCACCATCCACTAGGGAGCATAAACTTCTTTGGCCAACACCTGAATCACAGTCACGTAACTAGGAACCATGTACCTTCTGAAACAGTGTGTCTCATGTATATACATCCTGAAGGCATGCGCAAGTAGTTGTAACCTGGAACCATGTGCCTCATGACACCTCGTGTCTCTAGTATCGATGTCATGTAGGCACCCCCAAGTAGTAGTAACCTGACACCTTGTGCCACCTAACACCTCTTGTCTCAAGTATCGATATCCCATATTCATGCCCAAAAAATATGAAGGCTTTTCACCTTCTACTCGGCTACCATAGCAAGCACCCCCAAACCATAGTCACCTAACCACAACTATGGGGGCCTCTACCCACACGAGCTATCAAAACCACCTCATCCCAGAGTCATCTATGTACACACGACCCAATGTCATGGGTGAGTGGTAATCAACAAATATAGGACCCAAGTAACAACCTCTCTGGCACCTCTTTCCCCTGTGACCATGTCGCCCAAAATCTGATGGCATTGACATCCAAGTGGCCTCAGTCATGCCCAACCTGACAGTCACACTGCCTCAATCCGATGTCTACAATGCCCAATCCCATGGTCAAACTCCCTAAATAATCTAGTCCAAGCCCAACCACAAATCAGAATCACTTTAGAATATACATTCCATGCCCAACACAACACAAAGGTTCCAGCATATGCATTTCAGCAATTACATATTTATCACATTTAAACAAATCACATAAATAGGAAAAACAATCTTAACAGTTGAATTTCACTAGCCGAACGGCTATCACATAGCATCATTGAGGTATTGAATGCCTCTAACAAGCCTAATCATTATTTACCAAATTAAACATACATGTTTTTAAAAAAAATCACACTAATTATACGCAATCTGGCACATTGGGCCAAAATTTCCCAATGAGCATTGGCCTCTCGCCCATCTTTGCTCAACAAATTTAGGTAATAGGGAATTCCCAAAGGTATCCCATGGGCATAAAAATTAATTCAATTTGAAATATAAAATAAAACAGGTCCCTATCAAAAATATCCAAACACGTTCCAAATGTTGTTCCACCCAAATGTCCATGAAAACACAAAACAGGGTATACACCCTTACCTCATACTAGTATGATGATCCTCCTCCGGTATCAGCCTCTAATTCGGTCTAGAACACGGTGCATATAAAAAATGAGCAATAATTCTCAAACCCATATAACTTGGTTTAGAATATAAATCAAGAGGAATGAATCAAGAGGAATTAAGGCCTTACCAAGGGGGTTCCAATGGATCAAAAAGTGTGTGAAATGGGTTTCGGACAGACAATCCGGAGGGGTTTCTTTCTCTAGGGTTGCTCCTCACTAAAATCCATTAAGGTTTCTTCCTAGAAACATAATATCAAACTAATACCCATTTTAATGAAAAAAATAAATACACAGTGTGTATATATGAGTACACGTCGTGTGTATCATTTTAATATTCCTTAGAAGGATGAAATTTCACTAAGGACCTACCAACATGACTGCACGGCATGTATGAGGACGTACACAATGTGTCCTTGGTATTCCCCTCTAACTCGCTGACATACCCACACACCATGTACATCCCTCATACACAGCGAGACTACTCAGCCTATACAAAGAGTACACGGTGTGTACATGGTAAAAACTCTCTACTCTGCCAACACACCTACATGCCATATATAGCCTTCTCACATGGAAGGGGTACACGGTGTGTACTGATAAGTACATAGCATGTAACTTAGAAATTTCTAGAAATTCTCAGTTCTCACCTGTTATCTTAAAAACAACACAAAAAACATAAAGGAAAACAAACACGTACCTTAAAGTAAGAACTGGGTTCTTACACTCATTATGGATTTTTCTACAATTTTTTAGATTTGTTATCTCATACATTGATCCACAACCTATGTGGGTCCCTTTTCTAATTTTGGTTTATGTATCTAACAGGCCATGCTCATATTTCACAATTTGTACCTTTATTTATTCAAGTACTCTAATGATTATTTATTTATAGATTATTCATTATATTTTTATAACTTTCTTTATTTTACTTTTATGTTTACCTTGTACATTTCTGCTACTTAGAAACCTCATGTGTATGGGGAGGCTTCCATTAGTTCATATTTCATTCCATCTTGGACCAAATGGTTTGGTTTGGTGTGTTATAAAGTGGTATTAGGGAACCAATTTCACTAACTTGTTTATTGTTTTTCATTGATTTAGGATATGGTAGATAGAAGATAGGATGTTTGGTATTTCAGTAGGGAAACTATTTCATTATATGTAGAACATTGTATAGTAGACCTCCATGTTTCATTAAAGTGGTATTTTTTGTTTTGTCGATCAATGTTACCTTTTCTTTAATTCACCTTGGGATGTTTATTGAATTTTTGTGTTTTCATGAATCATGAATATTAATGTTGGTTCATATGTCATATACATAATTACAAGAGACATTTTGTTAATTCAACATGAGCATGCCTATTGGTTTTAATATTAATGATTGTGATTATGGTGAAGATATTGGTAATATAGGCTTCAGCCTTGAATAAGTGGTATGTGTTTTTTGTGTTCATTTATTTTCTTGTCATTTTTTTTATCAGTCTATGTGTTTTATCAGTAAAATTATGCATATAACTGAAATTCATTTGAATTTAATAAATACTTTTTACCATGTCATCACTTGGTATAAGTGGTTGTTTTTAGGGGTTTTGATTCAAAAAGTTATTTTTGAATGAATTGTATTTGGGAAATGGTTTCCATAAGTTTGAACGGAGTTAGAATGTATGTATTAAAAATTTTGAAAAAAATATTTTTATTTTAATGTGAAAACTCCAATGGTGGGGAGTACTGCTTTTTTGACCCGAATCACTTCACGAGAATAAGATTAATTATTCTATGGTTATTATAAGGACATGTCTCATTATTTTTTAGTTTTTTTAGTTTCATAGATTTATTAAAATGGAGAATATATGATTTTGAAGATATATATCAACTTTTTTTTTGAACAAATAAAACTAATCATTGTCTGAATATTTATTGTGAAATTTGAAATAATAAAAATCAATATATTATTATTATTATTATTATTATTTATGTCAAAGAAAAAAATAAAATATTCATGTCTAATTAATGAATTTATTCTGGTGGAAATATTGGTTGTCTGAATATATATTAGTGGTCAAAGTAATAATAGTGATATTATTACTTATCCTAGATAAATGAAATTGTCTGTAATTAATAAATAATTACTTACTTGTATCATTATTTAATAAAATTTACATTGAAATGTTTATAGTGATAATTATGAGGGATATTTAATAACAAAAAAAATATAATTATAATAATAATTATTATAATTATTATTATTATTATTATTATTATTTAATTGGGAAAAATAATTTTTTCTATGATAAAATAAATGTCCACATTCAAATATATAAATAAATATGTATGTTTATATATATGGTAAGATATTTAAATTTTGTATACCTGGGTTAATTTTAATATATATATATATATATATATGGGTAAAATATGTGGGTGTGTGTGTGTTGGTGTATATATATGTGGGGGGTTTATATATGTATATGCAGGTGTGTGGATATATATATATATATATATATATATATAATTTCTGTGTGTATATATACAAATAAATTTTGATATATATTTAATGAATTGTTAAATGGGTTTTAGGAGAAGTGAAAGAAATAAAAAAGTGAAATAAATGAGGTGAACAGAGGATAAAAATGATTTAAATTTAACGGAAATAAAATAATATATGATGAAATAATTACTTGATAGAGTAAAAGGGGTCTTGGGGAATGGAATATAAAATGTATGGACAAGTTTAAAGGTCCATGTGTATAAGTATTGAGGAGATATAGTAAAGAAATAATTGCTGAATTGAAAAAAATAAATTAAATGAAAAAAAATAAAAAAAAATTGTATTGGGAAGGGGGTGTGCCTACCATCATGTATAGGGGAATTCCTTACATTATTAGGCCTCTCCCATCGTTATCTCCATCCCTCTCTCTCTATCCCTTTATCCCTCTTACTTATATTTTTTTATTTTGAAGTTTTCTCTTTGAAAATTTATTTGATACTAATTAGATTAAAGAATTGATGGTACCATTAGGTTCATCTCAATGATTAAAAAATAAAACCTTAGTTTTTTTAAGGGTAGTTAGGTGCTTTATTCAAATATAGTTTAATCCATTTTTTTGAATTTTAAATATCATATATGGTGATAATTCTAATAAAAGATTAATTCATTAGGAAAATTTTCATGGTGGGGTAATTGGACTCAGTTAGTGACCCATCTTTTCAATCATCATTTTACCAAAATTAAGAAGCACCTTATATAAGGGTATGTTTTATATGGGTATGTGGCATGATTGTTGGTGGGTGTGTTTAAATTTTGATAATTATGTTCGATGCATGATCACATGACATTTTCATGTGAATCCCTGATATCTATACATGTGTTTATTGTGTATGGATTGTAATTATAATTCTACTTACTTGACTTGACATGATTTTTGACATTTCATTTGTATATTTTATTGTAAAATTTGTTCCTTTGTCTTCTATAGATGAAATTGTAGGTTTATCCTAATGAACTATCCCTTGAATGGGATGTGTTAGATGAAGGGTAGGCATGCATTGGACATTCCCATCAAGAGGATGGGTGTAAGAAATGTTTGGTTTTATACCATCAAGTGGGATGTATCAGGTATTTGGTCGATGTTTCATCTGGCATGGAGATGAAGTAGGTGGATCCAATCTTTGAGGACCCATCCTATTGATTGTGCTTGTGAGATACATTTTTTATTTTCTATGTCATTTTAATTTAATTTAATGAAATAGTATATATTATTCACTTATGTTAAGGTTCATTGGTGGTATCCTACTTAGTATTTTACTCACACCCTACTCAGAAATTTCTGTTCACCTATAGATTTCATGACCAGAGATCCAACAAAGGGTAAGGGGCCATTGTTGGATGATTAAAACGGTTAATTGGAGGATGCAGACATTACTGGATGATCTTGAGGATGGATGTTTCTACTATTTTTTATCTTTTTTATATCATAAATTTATCCACCACCAATAGGGAGACATTTTCTTGTTTAGTTTTATGTTTCTGATATTCAATACTAATATTACATCAGTTGGTACATTTATTCATGCATATATTCTTATGGTTATTTATTTATTCAGTATTTATGATAAATATTATTACTTCCTTTAATTTACTCTATTGTTTAAATAGTACTATGGTAATTGGATTTGCACATCACTCCTTCTTCCCTCGCTGCAATTCAATAACCTCTTATGTACAAGGAAGGGCTTATGGGTCATGTGTAATTTTGGATAAGAACCAGTGGTTTGGTTTAGGGTTTTATAGTGTGTTATGTTTTCATGGGTTTGAATTTTTTTGATTCATTATTTACTCTGTTAATCAATCCACACCCCTCTCTTCATCGTCTCTTAGATTTTCAGATGCTCCAGACGAACCTAGGGAGTAGTTGGTTCATTTTCTTGTTTTTACAATATTGTGATTTAAATTTTCACTGGGTAAGTGTTATTTTAATAACTTTTAAACTTTGATAATCCAATTTAATATTATAACCCTTTATTCATATATAATAAAGAAATCTAGTTTCTAAGTACCTTCTCCACCACTTTCTTCCACTCATTCTTACTTTAAACCAGAGGTTTACTATGAAAAACCCTTTATTTTGGGTAATATATATGTTTGGTTGGTTGGAATCTTACTGATGTTAGGTTATTGGGATATTTTATTCATCATTTTCATGTTTTCTTGTATAGTGTTTGAACTTTGATCATTCGTTATTACTTGGAGAATTTTTAACATCTAAATCGACATAAGGGATTTGTTTCTTATCCTTAACATAATTTTCAATCCTAAATTTAGCATTGATTTATCTTGTTGGGTATTGGTGAAATTATCCTTAATTAATAATAAAATTGAAATTGAGAATGAATTTTTTTTGTAACTATATCATGTTAATGATCTGCCTCTTGGATTCCTATATAGTGTTCTATATTTTCTTATTATGTTGTTTAGAATGTTCGTTATGTTCTGAAATTGGGTATAAAATATAAATATGTTATTTATTGTTTTCTAAAAATTAAATAGGAATATTTAATTTTTTTCTTTTATTTTGTAATTTATGGAAATAGAAGTTATTTTCAAAACATGTTAAAATAATAATTTCTTAGTGGTTGATAGCTAATGGATTCGGTTGTATGTGGTTATAACCTCTAATAAACGAATTTTTTAATTCAAGAAAGTAATAAATTGGTTGTTTAAAATGTTAATTATTTGGGGATGAGTGATCCCCTTTTATTATGAAGGATAAATTCCTTGGTTTTAGGTCCTAGTTTACTTGCTATCAGTTTATTCTTTTCTTGCTACCTTTTGTGTTTTCTCTAGATGAGAAGAATTATTATGTGACATGATTTGAGCCTGGGATGGATAATTGTTTTGAGATAAATGGGTGGGGAGGCCTGGTTTTTTGGAATAATTTTTCACCTATAATGGTGGGATGGATGGTTACGTGCTTAGTGGTATTAATGATGGAACCTAGATTGATGGAGTGGGTTGAATCTTGGCTTTCCCACATTTTATTATAATGGAAGATGGGTTGATTTCCTATTGATGAATCTGTTTTATAGGCTGGATGTTCAGGTTAATAGTTATAAAATTACTTTTCTCTAATTCTTAACATAACTATATTTCTTTGGTTTATGCATCTTTTATGGTAGCTTAGGATGAGTTTTAGAGTACTTGGAATTATGGAATGATAATGAATGATAAATAATTTAACCCATAGGGATAGACACTTAATATAATTTTAATTGTTGATAGGTCTGTAGAAACCTTATATAGTTTGGATTATTCCTGGATGGAATGGTTTTCAAGTGGTAATTAATGTAATATGAAATGTTTAATATAGAATTAAAAGATATTTTCTTGAAATAGTTGTGTCCTTATGGGATATCAAGTCCTTAGCATCAGTAGTTAATTGTCTTAGATACAATAACAGAAATTAAGGTTAAGGATAGGTAGTTTACTATAATGTGGTATTATATCTATATAAATTATTAGTTTATGTTGTTTCATATTCTACCATACTCATGGTGGTAGGGTGATTTACATTAGTGGACTCTTGATGGCGTTTTCCCCAACATCCAGGTTTGTGAAGAATAGATAGATGACTACCCCATCTTTCTAAGGGAACTTCTCCTAGTACTATTTTGTGTTGGTATGAATAGTGGTTACCATTTATATATATGATTATAGGGGTTTGTAAAGTATTATGGTTATTTTTCACACATTTCCCTTTAGATATAGTATCCTAATTATTATTATTATTGGTTTATTGTGTATATTCTATGATGGATTGAGGTATAATACACAATATATGGGCTGTGGTGGATCCTATAAATTACCCAGTTAATATCTGGTGATGTGGATGTGGATGATGATATAATTAAATTCATGTGTTTCCAAATATGATACAATGTACCTGGTATTTTTTATAAGTATTATTAAATAGATATATATGGATCTGGATATGCGATATTGCGGCATAGAGAAAAAGGAGTGGGGAAGTGGTAGTAAGGTACCATCATTTGATATTATGTTGTATATTATATTATTACTTTTATATGATACTTTGTGATAAATCCATGGTGAGGTTGAGAACTAAGCACATCTCTTTACCTGATGAGTTAGTTTCACTTGTTATTCCCTGAACTTTCTTATGATTCCATTATCTTTTGCATTAGAGACTATAAGTAGGATCCTACTAAGTATACTTATTATTCTTACCCAATATATATAAACTATATTTATGTCTTCAAGATATGTTTGGTGATCCGGATAGACATTACTATCTCATGGTATTATTCAAAATCTGTTAGGGATTTGATGTCACTTTTGAGACTTTTTCTTTCGGTACATGTATTTACTTTTTCTATTATTTTGTTTGTATTATATTATATTATTTTATTAGGATTAATAATTAATTTTATCCTGAGAAGGAGTTTTCTGGTGTTACTATCTTATCTTTTATTCCATAGGTTCTTATTAAGTAGTAATTTATCCCGTTTTTTTGTATGAATTCCCTCAGTACTTATCTCCAAAACATTTCATATTGGAGGCAAGATTTATGATTAATTATCTATCTTCTCTCATTGTTCTCCCAGGTTGGTTACCTTCGGGGTGATGGGGTCAAGACAAAGTAGTATTAAAGGATCAGGTTAAGGAATAAGATAAAGGTTTTAGGTAGGACCTGGTTATGATGGCATGGGTTGGTAGGGAAATTGTTTCATCTGAACATAATATGTGATGTAAACAAGGGATACCGCTATGACATGGGTATTTAAGTCCTCATATGATATAATTGGATAACGTTTGTTTCCAATGAGCCTTCTAAGTTAACTGATATTTGTTTTGGGTAGAGACCTAGGATAGGATCCTCTATCATTCTTTTTTATGAATATGTTTGAAATGGGTAGAGTTAAGGGTTAGGTTGAACCTTAAATAATTGATATTAAATTATCCAAATTCCATTTTTATTGGTCCCTATACATTTTTTATTTTGAAGGTATTACATCAGGAAGATTTTTTCATTAGGTTCAATTTAAATATATTTAGTATATTGTGATGTAAGATTACTATAATGTTTATGTCATCGATGATGAAACTTGGTGAAGGAAACTCTAAGAGTTTTAGTATCCGAATTCTCATAAGTATTATGGATCCATTTTGGATTCAATGATAGAGGACTAGTTAAAAGAGGTGAAAATATCGTTCAGGTCAATCCATGTTCTTAAGGAGCACTATGTTACATTGGTGGTGGTGATGTTGAATGGGGTATCTAATAAGTGGTTTTTTTCTTCCTTAGTAATTGTAATGATTTTAATGTTTCAGGGATAAATTAGTAGATTGAATCCTAGTCATGTTTCATTATTAAACTATGAGGTTAGCCATTCATTAGGATTATCTCACCCATTGACTATGGAGATCCATTGTGTAGGTGTTTTGGATTATCTTTAGGAACCCTCTTTGATATTATGCATGCATATTTCCAATTAAGGAGGCTATGGTGTGGCATTTCAATGAGGTTTTACAACCATAAATCCTATTCTAGGTTACCCTATTTATGATACCAACATATCATGAAGTAGTGGAAAGAGTATACATTATTTAGAGGATACTTGTTAGAACCGGATCATTATAATAAGGTAGTCATCATGACTATTCACATAGAATAGCTATAGTTAAGGGTTTCTAGTTTCCTAGATGTAAGTGTTTTGGAAAAACCAAGGGTAGGTTTCATCCCTCTTCGTATCATTTCTCTAGGGGTGGAAGATCTCAAGCCCCTACCAAATATTCAAATGTTTCTTTTTCTTATAAAATCTAAGGCTATCACGAGAATGAGTTATCATCTATTTGGATCAGGAAGTGTACTGAAAGTGTTCTACTACATGTTCTTCCATTTCAGTAGATTCATATGACGCATTAGTAGTCGTATGTTTCATTCATTGGTCTGAATAGGGGATATATGGTCAGTAGAGTATGGATACATGATGCTCCTCATCCTCAAAGAGAATATCATGTCCATGGATGTGGTCATAATCAAGGTTAGAAGGGTTTTTGTGTATGTTTTTGTAACACCCCGAGATTTTATGAAAAATATTCTTTTAATTTCATTAATGTCTTGTGTTATATTCTACACCAAGATTACCTTGCGCTATACGCAACACCGTATTAGCTTGCAGTATACGCAACACTATTCTTGGATCATGTTACACACAATTTTGATAATAGTTATTCTACGCAACATTGAGTATATATATATATATTCAATATATAAATGAAATATGGTTGGATTCTGTTATACAAAACAACGAAGGATTCTTTCACAACACACAACCCTGACTTGGCTTGCATTACACGCAATCGCGACCTTCCTCGATAGCGTGTGTTGTACGCAATACCGGGTTTTAATAAACAACGATATATTATTATAATATTGTCATGAACTAGCCGTTATGAATATTATTAACTAAATTTTTAATTTTATAACATTATTATTCATCTTACACATTTTCTAGAACATGGTATAGAAACCAAATAAATTTTTCGGGTAAAATAAGTATTTTTCAAAAAATGCAGTTTTGCCGCCTTTTGATGGCGCACCCACTTTAAATCTAGTTTTTGACATGTTTATATGTTCAATTTGACAAAATAAAATTCTTATTTTGAATCAGGATATAAAAATTTACATTAGATAACGTTTTGATATTTTTCCGATAACTTTCATATTTTAATTAATAGTAAAAACACGCTATATTTTAATTAAAAACAACTTTTTTCATCGTAATATATTATGTGGTTAAATTATAATATTTAATGGTTTTAAAGTATAAATAGAATATATTTTTACCATTTAATATAATGTATGTCATTAGCATTGATTTTACCTTCAATTCGTAGGTTAAATCAATTTAATCTTTTGCAATGTTTTAAAGAAAAACCCGTTTTCTTTCAACAACGGGATTAATTTTAATTTAATTTCTGCATCTTTTGTGTATTGAATTTTGAAAAATGGATTCCATATTTGGAATCAGTGGGTAAAAATTATGTTAATAAGCTACTTTTTATTTTTGGGCATTGTGAATAGTAACTACGGTAAAATTTATTTACTATAGTTAAAGGTAAATCGGGTAATTAAGGGTAAATATAAGATTATAAAATTACCCTAACACTTGTAAAAATCCTATTGGATGGCTAAAAGTATACCCATATAACCTAAGGGTCGGATTAGATTTATTTTATGGACTTTTTTCCATGAAAATAATTTAATTATTATTAAAACCAAAGAATGTGACAACATGTCACTTTCTTAAATCTTATAAGTATAATAATTTTACTTTAGTGATAAACTTCATGAAACTTCGAACATGAATAGTATCCAGAAATCTAATACAATTATCTACATCATAGGAATTTATTTATAATTTTTAGGGATTAAATAATTATCATTTATTATGACACAAAGATGATGCAGTAATTGTCTTATTAATAAAATATTGACATAATTGATGTTATAAATGCCCAAATAAATGTAATTTGAGACTTTTTATGACTTACATTTCTTTTCTAGGTTAATATGACATGTTATTGTTGATATAAGTAACTTTTTTAGAACTTATCATTCTGTTATGAATTTCATAAAAATCATGTACCACATAGTGTCAAAATTGACATAAATTAGTTTTTAAAACAAATATTATATTATTAATTGTTATTTAATTCCTAAAAATCTATGGTTCGGCCAAATGACTTAGATAAGGATATATATATTAATAATAAACAACTTGGGGTTATTTTTTCTTGTTATGGTATGTTTATTAACCATATAGTGTAAGAAAACAAAAAGACACGGTAAAAGTTAAATTATTTAACTTAGAGTTAAATCAAATTGATAAGATTAAAATAACAACCTAAACTTGTCTAAATCCTATTGTATCAGAGTATTTCGACCCATACCCACTTTATCTTCGAAATAAGTCCCTTTGGAACTATTATAAACCGAATTTGACCTTAATATAAAATAATATTCTGAGATTTTCCTAAGGTGCCCCTCTCCTCCCTTATAAAAGGGCACCTCCTCCCCCTCTTCCTCACACCACTTTGAGCCTTCAAGCTCAGCCAACCCCTGCCAAAATCTCTTCTCCACTTCCCTAGTATCATCCTAGAGGTCCTGGTCTTCTTCAAAGACCATCCTTAGTTCTTTAAGTGGAGGTTAAGAAAAGGCGCGTCAAAAAGAGGTAATATCCATTACCGATCTTTTTCAATTTCATTCTTCTTCAACTTCTTCTTCTTTAGTTGTTTCATGATAAAGTAATAACATAAGTATTTCTTATATACTGATATGTTATTATAAATATGAAACAACTATAATTAACCTTCTATCCATCCTACGGAAAAAGGAAATCACCATGCGTGTGTACGTACGGAATACCGTCTCCACGCCGTGGTGTAATCTATTTTCCGCCACCACCTTAATTGGATGGGTATAATGGTGTAATGAGTAACTATATATGATTATTATAAAGTGATATTGATACTGAAATAGTATACATACACTTAAACACAAGTTCACGATCATGAGAACGATATCATCGCTCGTGCGTACGTACGGACTACCGTCTCCACGACGCGATGAGATTCATTCTCCACATTAACCATTCATGAATGATTATAAAGTATATATAATGAATAATAATGAAATATATGACATGTTAAATCTAATTTATTTATGTATATATATATATGTACGTAATCTACTTACTTCCATTCAAGACAATAAGGAAAGGAAAACAGCGTTCATGCGTACGTACGGACTACCGTCTCCATGAACGGTGTGTTTCATTTCATTTATATATCTATTATATATATATATATACTGAATATATATGATATATAAATCATGTTTTATATTCTGGAAGTAAGTAAATCATGATATAAGTAATAATAATGTCAAGAACAACAAGTCCAAACACCTACGATAAATGAAACGATTTTACCCAAAACGCTTCTTTAACATGGAATTTACAAAAGAACGTGTAATATAAAGTCATAAGTGAACCATATATGATATCATAAAAATGAATATGATTCTGTAATAAGTTAATGATATTATTTAAATCATTATACAGGAGGTTCGGATACGTACAAAGCATATCGGACATAAGGTAAGGGAAATATCACAATCTCATTTTTATCCGAGATTGTTTGTACTTTGGTATTTAATGGTGTGTATTTTATCATCCAAATCCATGTTTCCTCAATATGTAATATTATTTCCATTCATCTAAAATTTTTGAAATCCAATTTTACCCTTCGGTGAGTTTTTAGTAAAATATATGAAAGGATTCTTTTGTCGTTTTTCGTACGAGGTACTTTTTGACTTTTTCGACAAAAGTACGAGAAGAATGTTTTTTTAACTTATACGGCATGCATGGATTTTTAAAACATTATTTCCAAAAATATTCCTTTACAATTTTTCAAGTTTATTTATAATCAACTTCTTTTAGTTTATAATCGTACGACGTGTTAAGAAAAGAAAAGTGTTTTTGAAGTAGAAAGGATATTTTCCTCAAGAATGAAGTTCAAGTGTTTTATCAAAATTATTTTCCATCTAAGATAATAAAGGGTTCTGTTTTTATCCCTATTATTACATTGATTTGATTATGTTGTGATGGAATTATTTTTATGAATTCCTTTATCGTATATGAATTTTTTTATGATGTCATGATGTTTAAGATTCCCATTTTTATTATATGGGTTATACAATGATGTATGGTTTATGATTTTGTGGCACACATAAGAATGGTATCATTATGAGAGGGGTGGGACCTATATATCCCTCCGATGCATTGGGTAAAGATTTTATATCTCATGAGATAGACATGGCTGGAACGGTAGGTTATATTGATTCAGTGAAACAGGACTGAAACGAGGAATGAACTCGGTTCAGAAAGGGTCTTTGTCCACTAAGATAGTCTTGGAAATGAGTCTTGACTAATATGAAATGATTATCTATGATTATGTGTATATGCCACAAAGTTTCATGTTTTATGTTATGATTATTGGGATTACATTTCACTACTATGATTTATCCCATGTTATGAAATTATGATCTTTTTTGCAGGTTAAGATTTCCAAAAGTTATGTTCTTATGTATATGATGTGATTGATATTTCTTTTGTTTACCCTTACTGAGCATTTGAGCTCACCCTTTTATGTTTTCTTTTCCCCAGGATATAAAGAAAGGTTTTAGGTATAAAAAAAAGGAAGATCTTTATGGGAGATGTTGAAGATCTTTCACCACGATTAGAAATTTATATTTCGAGTTTCCAAAGACACTAAACTATTACGGTCCTTGTGTGTGTGTTTTTGTTATGTAGTAAGTATTACGCAAAAGTAATGTAATGTCCATGTACGTCAGGCTTCGGGTCTCTACAGTTGGTATCAGAGGAATGGTTTAGTCAACCTTTGGAATCTAGGATGCGAAAATGTTAGTGAGATCCCTAGAGATATTTATAAGGTATGTCTAGGGATGTCCCTAAGGATAAGTATAGGTATAGGATATAGTCCTAGAACTACGGTAACGATCTTAGAATTTAACCTAAGATGTTCAATATTGAGGGTGCTCCCCCTTTACTATGTTGTTTTACCTAGCATAATTTTTTCCTCTCACACTATTCTTTTTGGGTTTTAGAAAATGGCTGGAAACAATATGATTCATGATAATGGAGGATATGATGGACAATGGAATGATATTCTTCATGAGAAACCAAATCAAATGGGATTTGGAAGTCCAAACATCATTGTTATGCCGAATCAACAATCTCATAATATGATCAATAAAGTAAAATTTGTAAAGTTTCCTGACTCGGCTAATAAGAGAAAGATGGAGTTTCATGATGATCAGAGAGGAAAGAAAGTTCAATTTCCCCTATGTAAATCATGTGGGAAGAGGCATCAAGGAGAATGTTTCAAGGGAACTGGAAGATGCTTTGGGTGTGGAAAAGAAGGACACAAAGCCAGTAAGTGCAAAGGAAAAGGTTCAGTTAACACTATGGATGAGGATAATGGTATTGCTACGACATCAACAATGGTTAAATGTTTTAAATGTGGAATGTACGGGCATTATGCAAACCAATGACCTAAGGGAAAGTCTCATGAAGAGAATCAGTATGGTCGTATGGTTAGTATTTATGTTGATGATGATGAAGAAACTACAAATGATATGTGAGATGAAAGAATTGATGAAGCTCAGTCAATGGTTTAAGAATGTAGTGGAATGATTACATGTTTATCATGTGTAATGTTGTATAAGTAATCTCATGGTACTATGGAATAAAGAGACATCAAAGGATTGTTACACTATTGTCTTTCCTTGAGTTTTTAAAGTGTATGATTAATGGTACCAGTATCCATGAACGGTTATTCAGATATTTTTGGAATGTAGATGATATGCGCATAATGAAGGGATAAGGAGAAAATTAAATGTTTGATAGTATTCATGAGCTCATGGCTGATATAAGGAGAAGGTTATGTAATGGACTGAGTATATAGAATTTTTGGATTTTGGTATGTGGAAAGAGTTAACTTTTGACAGCATTCATGTTTTCACTAAGGTTTAATGGGTATTCATTTTTCAAGAGAATACATAATTAAGGTATTCACATGATTGGAATATGACCAACAAGATATATGGGGGATAAATGATGGTATTCACATGCTTGGTTGATGACATTTCAAGTAATCGTTTTCTTTATACTATAAGCTTGGACTGAAGTATTTTAGATAATCCTATAGATTGGAATGGATTATGTTGGACATACACTACTGGAAAAACGGGCTATACCCACGGTTTTGGGAACCGTGGGCTGGAATGGCGTCGGTATAGGGGTCTTGACATATACCCACGGTTTGGGGAAACCGTGGGTATAGGTGTGCCACACACCAGCACCACGTTGTACAGCGTGGCAATCACATACCCCACGGTTTTCAAACCGTGGGGAGTTCAATTCTTTTCAAAAAATCGGGTCCAGCGGGATTTGAACTCGCGCCTCCCGCAATGCGCCGAAACCACACCCCGCAACTAACCAACCGAGCTCTTAATTCAATCTGTTAATTATACATATATTTTCAGATATATATTAATATATATTAACGCCGATATTCAAAAATGGATGCCGCGGGGTTTCGAACCCGCGCCTCACGAAACGCATCCCAACCGCGCTTGAAGAATGACCAACTACGCTGGGTTATTTAACTATTATGTTTTCATATATGTTTTTATATATATTAATACTATTTATTTAAATTCAAAAAAAGAATCTGCCAGAATTCGAAACTGCGCTTAACACTAGGACGTACAGAAGCGGCGCCTTGAGCAGACCACCCAACCTATATATTATATCGGAAACATGTACATATATCAGGCTATATATATTAATATTCTCTATTAGTATTCAAAAAATGAATCTCGCGTGAATCGAACCGGTGCCTCTTATATGCCATGAATATGACAGCAACCAACCGAACTAACAATTTTAATTGTTAATATATGTACATCTCTTTACTTATATTTATATTATTCATATTAGTCACCAAAAAAAATTTCCCATCCCGCGGAATTTTTTGTTCCCGCCATAACGCGGGAACAATATACCCACGGTTTTTCAAAACCGTGGGTATAGGTCTATGAAAAAAATACCCCTTATACCCACGGTTTTCAAAAACCATGGGTATAGGTCTGTAGAACGACACCTTTACCCACGGTTTTTCCAAAACCGTGGGTATAGGTCTTCAAAAAAAACCTATACCCACAGTTTTTCCAAGAACCGTGGGTATAGGTCCTGATATTATACCTATACCCACGGTTTCCAGAACCGTGGGTATAGGGGGGGTCTATACCCACGGTTTTCTTCAGAACCGTGGGTATAGACCCATTTTCCAGTAGTGATAAGTTAGTATTGTTTAAGGATAGAACTTTTGATATTATTTATGTGATTTTATAGTAATGTAGTTTTAGAAAAAGGACAACCTGCAGGACGGGCGACAACCCATCGCCTCAGACAAGGCTGTGGGAATCGAACCCACAACCGAAGTACGACTGGCCTTTATCACCTACCACTGGCCTACAGGAAGTCCCTGTTTAGTAGAAACTAGTTTTATTATATTAAGCAGTATGATATATGAAGTATAAGTCAATTTTAGGAACCATATATGATTAATCTCACTATAGATGGACTTATGTATTTTTTGATAACTTTTCTAACCTTTTGTTTGAGACAGATGGAATGACCCATCATTCTATCACATGATCTGCTAACACATCACGAATGAGAAATTCAACTTCATTTCTTAAGAGATGAAGTGGAAATTCTCCAAAGAACGGCCAATGGTGAGACTATACCAAAATAACGAAAGTATTTCTTCTAATTCCAATTTCATCAACTTTAGGGAATGATCTTGAAAACAAAAAATGTTTTCCTAGTGCTCTTATATCTGATGAATTAGATGGTACCTTATATCGTCACAAATTTATGGCTTTGTGATTGCTGGCTTTTCCATAGCCATGTTCTCTACCACTCTCCATCAGAACATGATGGTTAGATTTCTCTTCCATATCCATATTTTCACCTATGTGGAAACCCAGTGATTAGTTTATTTGGATAACCATTAAATTTCATACTTTTGTTTTTAAAGATTGGTTTTGGTATTCCTTTTTACGATGTGGGTTTCTATTAAACAAACTTTCGAGTAGTAAACCATTTATAACCCCGACGAATTTCGAGGGCGAAATTCATTTTAAGGGGGGTAGAATGTAACACCCCGAGATTTTATGAAAAATATTCTTTTAATTTCATTAATTTTTTGTGTTTTATTCTACACCAAGATTACCTTGCGCTATACGCAACACCGTATTAGCTTGCAGTATACGCAACACTATTCTTGGATCGTGTTACACACAATTTTGATAATAGTTATTCTATGCAACATTGAGTATATATATATATATATATTCAATGTATAAATGAAATATGGTTGGATTCTTTTATACGAAACAACGAAGGATTCTTTCACAACACGCAACCCTGACTTGGCTTGCATTACACGCAATAGCGACCTTCCCCGATAGCGTGTGTTGTACGCAATACCGGGTTTTAATAAACAACGATATATTATTATAATATTATCATGAACTAGTCTTTATGAATAGTATTAACTAAATTTTGATTTTTATAACATTATTATTCATCTTACACATTTTCCAGAACATGGTATAAGAACAAAATAAATTTTTCGGGTAAAATAAGTATTTTTCAAAAAATGCAGTTTTGCCGCCTTTTGATGGTGCACCCACTTTAAATATAGTTTTTGACATGTTTATATGTTCAATTTGACAAAATAAAATTCTTCTTTTGAATCAGGATATTAAAATTTACATTAGATAAAGTTTTGATATTTTTCCGATAACTTTCATATTTTAATGAATAGTAAAAACACGCTATATTTTAATTAAAAACAACTTTTTTCATCGTAATATATTATGTGGTTAAATTACAATATTTAATGGTTTAAAAGTATAAATAGAATATATTTTTACCATTTAATATAATTTATGTCATTAGCATTGATTTTACCCTGAATTCGTAGGTTAAATCAATTCAATCTTTTGCAATGTTTTAAAGAAAAACCCATTTTCTTTCGACAACGGGATTAATTTTAATTTAATTTATGCATCTTTTGTGTATTGAATTTGGAAAAATGGATTCCATATTTGGAATCAGTGGGTCCAAATTATGTTAATAAGCTACTTTTTATTTTTGGGCATTGTGAATAGTAACTACGGTAAAATTTATTTACTATAGTTAAAGGTAAATCGGGTAATTAAGGTTAAATATACGATTATAAAATTACCCTAACACTTGGAATAATCATATTTGATGGCTCAAAGTAGACCCATATAACCTAAGGGTCGGATTAGATTCATTTTATGGACTTTTTTCCATGAAAATAATTTAATTATTATTAAAACCAAAGAATGTGACAACATGTCACTTTCTTAAATCTTATAAGTATAATAATTTTACTTTAGTGATAAACTTCATGAAACTTCGAACATGAATAGTATCCAGAAATATAATACAATTATCTACATCATAGTTATTTATTTAGAATTTTTAGGGTTTAAATAATTATCATTTATTATGACACAAAGATGATGCAGTAATTGTCTTATTAATGAAATATTGACATAATTGATGTTATAAATACCCAAATAAATGTAATTTGAGACTTTTTATGACTTAAATTAATTTTCTAGGTTAATATGACATGTTATTGTTGATATAAGTAACTTTGTTCGAACTTATCATTCTGGTATGAATTTCATAAAAATCATGTACCAAATAGTGTCAAAATTGACATAAATTAGTTTTTAAAACAAATATTATATTATTAATTGTTATTTAATTCCTAAAAATATAAGGTTCGTCTAAATGACTTAGATAAGGATAGATATATTAATAATAAACAACTTGGGGTTCTTTTGTCTTGTTATGGTAAGTTTATTAACCATATAGTGTAAGAAAACAAAAAGACACGGTAAAAGTTAAATTATTTAACTTAGAGTTAAATCTAATTGATAAGGTTAAAATAATAACCTAAACTTGTCTAAATCCTATTGGATGAGAGTATTTCGACCCATATCCACTTTATCTTCGAAATAAGACCCTTTTTAACAATTATAAACCGAATTTTACCTTAATATAAAATAATATTTTGAGATTTTCCTAAGGTGCCCCTCTCCTCCCTTATAAAAGGGCACCTCCTCCCCCTCTTCCTCACACCACTTTGAGCCTTCAAGCTCGGCCAACCCCTGCCAAAATCTCTTCTCCACTTCCCTAGTATCATCCTAGAGGTCCTGGTCTTCTTCAAAGACCATCCTTAGTTCTTTATGTGGAGGTTAAGAAAAGGCGCGTCAAAAAGAGGTAATATCCATTACCGATCTTTTTCAATTTCTTTCTTCTTCAACTTATTATTCTTTATTTGTTTCATGATAAAGTAATAACTTCAGTATTTATTATATAATCATATGTTATTATAAATATGAAACAACTCTAATTAACCTTCTATCCATCCTATGGAAAAAGGAAATCACCGCGCGTGCGTACGTACGGAATACCGTCTCCTCGCCGTGGTGTAATCTATTTTCCGCCACCACCTTAATTGGATGGGTATAATGGTGTAATGAGTAACTATATATTATTATTATAAAGTGATATTGATACTGAAATATTATACATAAACTTCAACACAAGTTCACAATCATGAGAACGATATCATCGCTCGTGCGTACGTACGGACTACCGTCTCCACGATGCGATGAGATTCATTCTCCACATTAACCATTCATGAATGATTATAAAGTATATATAATGAATAATAATGAAATATATGACATGTTAAATCTACTGGATTTATGTATATATATATGTATGTCATCTACTTACTTCCATTCAATACAATAAGGAAAGGAAAACAGCGTTCATGCGTATGTACGGACTACCGTCTCCATGAACGGTGTGTTTAATTTCATTTATCTATATATTATATATATATATACTGAATATATATGATATATAAATCATGTTTTATATTCTGGAAGCAAGTAAATCGTGATATAATTAATAATAATGTCAAGAACAACAAGTCCAAACACCTACGATAAATGAAACGATTTTACCCAAAACGCTTCTTTAACATGGAATTTACAAAAGAACGGGTAATATAAAGTCATAAGTGAACTATATATGATATCATAACAATGAATATGATTCTGTAATAAGTTAATGACATTATTTAAATCATTATACAGGAGGTTTGGATACATACAAAGCATATCGGACATAAGGTAAGGGAAATATCACAATCTCATTTTTATCCGAGATTGTTTGTACTTTGGTATTTACTGGGGTGTATTTTATCATCCACATCCATGTTTCCTCAATATTTAATATTATTTCCATTCATCTACAATTGTTTAAATCCAATTTTACACTTCGGTGAGTTTTTATTAAAAGATATGAAAGGAATCTTTTGTCGTTTTTCGTACGAGGTACTTTTTGACTTTTCTGACAAAAGTACGAGAAGAACGTTTTTTTTAACTTATACGGAATGCATGGATTTTTAAAACATTATTTGCAAAAAGATTCCTTTACAAGTTTTCAAGTTTATTTTTAATCAACTTCTTTTAGTTTATAATCGTATGACGTGTTAAGAAAGGAAAAGTGTTTTTGAAGTAGAAAGGATATTTTCCTCAAGAATGAAGTTCAAGTGTTTTATCAAAATTATTTTCCATCTAAGAAAATAAAGGATTCTGTTTTTATCCCTATTATTACATTGATTTGATTATGTTGTGATGGAATTATTTTTATGAATTCCTTTATCGTATATGAATTGTTTTATGATGTCATGATGTTTAAGATTCACATTTTGATTACATGGGTTATGCAATGATGTATGGTTTATGATTTTGTGGCACACATAAGAATGGTATCATTATGAGATGGGTGGGACCTATATCTCCTTCTAATGCATTGGGTAAAGATTTTATATCTCATGATATAGAAATGTCAAGAACGGTAGGTTATACCAGTTCAGTGAAACAGGACTGAAACGAGGAATGAACTCGGTTCAGAAAGGGACTTTGTCCACTAAGATAGTCTTGGAAATGATTCTTGACTAATAAGAAATGATTATCTATGATTATGTGTGTATGCCACAAAGTTTCATGTTTTATGTTATGATTATTGGGATTTCATTTCACTACTATGATTTATCCCATGTTATGAAATTATGATCTCTTTTTCAGGTTAAGTTTTCCAAATGTTATGTTCTTATGTATATGATGTGATTGATATTTTTTTTGTTTACCCTTACTGAGCATTTGAGCTCACCCTTTTATGTTTTCTTTTCCCCAGGATATAAAGAAAGGTTTTAGGTAAAAAAAAGGAAGATCTTTATGGGATATGTTGAAGATCTTTCACCACGATTAGAAGATTATATTCCGAGTTTCCAAAGACACTAAACTATTACGGTCCTTGTGTGTGTGTTTTTGTTATGTACTAAGTATTCCGAAAAAGTAATGTAATGTCCTTGTACGTCAGGCTTCGGGTCTCTGCAGTTTTGGTTCACTACATTCTCAAGATTTATCATCTCTAAGTGATTCTGGCATCATATTACATTCTGTTTTCTTATTTTCTACTCGGGTAAATAACTTGTTTGATTCAAGAGATACATACTCTTTTATTTCACCTTCCCTACTCTGTAATTTGGGACTTATAGAAGATATTATTCTAGTGTTCTTAGTATTTACTAGGATATTTTGATGTTTATCTAATTTTTATAAATTATTTATAGAATTAGAGCTAGTTCAGGGGTAGAACCACTCTTGGGAGACTTTCTATTTTTGTATATATCCTTATAAAAACATCCTTAGCATAGAAAATCTATATTCGGTGAAGAATATCTTGGTTTTATTTATGAGTAATATCATGTTCTATGATGTTGATGGATATTTTTTCCTGATTTTTAGAGATAAAGACCCTCATATGGGTTATAGGCGTGTTCAATCCTTATCGTTCTTAATGATTGAGTATATACTCAGTTCATCGGATGGTCATCTGATAGTATTTCCAACAATTGTTGAATATTACTCATATGTATTTTTTTAAAGTGGTTGGGGAATTACCCCCTCAATGGTACATTGAGCATTGGGATAGAGTTACATCTAGGTTTATCATAGATCCCAATGTCTCTTTATAGGATAGTGCCTTCTATGTTGTAAGATCTATAGATATAGATCGATGATCTCTTGAATTTATTTTTGTTGAGCCAAGAATATCACATTGGGGTATGCTGATTTTGTTTTTGAAAAGGAATGATGAATGTCTATGTATTTGTATCGATTATTATCTCTTGAATCATGAGAATGTGAATAATTAATTCACTTTTTCATGGATTTATGATTTACTCAATTAGATAAAAGGAGATAGTTGGATCTCAAATATCGATATTAAATTAAGATATCATCATATACATGTGAAGGATGAGGATATTATAAAGACTTATTTTTAGTGGTCCAAAAAGAATTATAAGTTTTTTAATTTCATTCAGTGTGAGAATTCTCCATCTATATAAATGGGATTGAAATATTCAGTATTCTATGAGTTTCTAGACGACTTTAAGGTAGTTTTGATCAATGATATCCTTTTATACATCACATTTGAGGAGGATCACACATAGAATCTGTGGTCCATTTTGAGAGTTCTTCATTATTAGCGGCTATTTGGGAATTTCTCAAGCATGATTTTCGGGATTATGAAGTTTGTTTCAAGGAGAGTGTTTATTCCCAACATTATGTTTTTATAGATCCTTTCAAGATTGAGGTGGTTTTTTCTTGGGAAGTCACTAATAATATTTCATAGGTGTGGAGTTTCCCTAGTACAATTTTTTATAATAATATGTTCATACACAACTTATTTTGGATTATGAAACCTGAAACCACTGTGAGTAGAAAGGATTGGGTATTATTATTGACTAACTAGTGCCTGGATTCTTTTAGGTACCTGAAAGAGAAGTTCCTTTGCACCCCACTTAATTTTTTTCCAAAGTAGGGCATTCAGTTTGAGTTTTTCTATCAAACTTCTTGTATTTGGTTGGGTAGTTTTCTGTTGTATCAAAGATTGGTTGTTTCTTTTAGTAATTAGTAGTTATGACCCCCATTAACATAACTATTCCACATGTGTTATTTAGTTGGAAAAATTTGTTTTTTCCTTGAATTTTTGATAACACTACCTCATTGGTGAATGCTTTGTGGTTTTCACTGACCACAATATAATGAAAAATATTTTCTACCAACATGATTAGATATTTTGATACTGATGGTGGATGTAATTATTATATTATTATGAATTATATATTTTTTTGCACCTATAATGGATACATTTTTATTTGGTGTTCTAATAAGGAAGTCATGTAGTGATGTCATGCATGAGTTTATAGATTTATAGAGGGAGTTATAGGTGAAAACCACAATGTCTTGGTGTTGATCATTTCATGTTCTTATGAGAATTTGAGGTCCAAAATGCATTTCTAGGGATTCATGATTCACATCATGGAAATTATCATGTTTTTCTTACTATACATGATTAGGGTTCCTGGTTGGATAGAAATCATGCATCCTCCCTACAAGAGAAGCCTTTTTAGTTCATCTTGAACTATGAACAATTTGTTAGCATGAGTTTTTAATGGTTATGTCCAAACCATGTGGGCCCTTGGAGACACCATGTGGGGTCCTTGGTGTTTCTAATGTTTTTTGAATGAATTGTTCATGGTTTAGAAAACCATGTATCTAGAATGAGGTTGGATCTTTATTTTTTAACATTTATTAGTGGAATAGTTTTCAAATGGTTTTCTCAACCATTTAGTGTGTTGGTCTCACTTTTTAATGATTGGGGTGGTTTTATAGTAAGTCACATGGTTTGGAAAACTGTGTGGCCTCTCAAAAGTAATTGTACAACATTATTTTTCTGGGAGGCACGGGCACCGGTATGACTGGTGCATGATATTCCTAAACATGCATCCAAACCATGAATGTTTTATAGGTGTTTAAAAATTTAGTAAATCCCCAATTTAACTCCTCTAATTTGAGGGTTTCTCGCCACATCTTCTCCCCAATTGTATTGGCAAACCCCTGTGGGGCTTGGAGGAGCTCCACCATCTTCCTCCATTGGATTGTTACCCTCCCTTTTTTTTGTTTTTCAAAACGTAAATGAGGTGTGTTCCACCTATCTTTCCCTCCTTAGTCCTTTCATCTCTCTTTTCTCTTGGTTTGGATTCCCCCTTGAACCTTAGTTATCATGTGGATTTATTTTAGGGTTCCAATTATATTTATTGATCGGGGTTTTAGTGTCAAGGGTTTGTAGACACCATTCTTTGTTTCATGGGTGTGATCACCGTCGAAGGCGACAGATTTTTCATCTTGGATTCCACTTATTGGGGGTAGATCTTACTATCAAATTGTTTAATTTTGGATTTATAAGCATGTTTTGACTTTATAAATTCTTTTTTATGAATTCATAATAATAAATAGCATCATTTTTATGATTTTAAACCATTTAATTGAGTTTTATTCTTATCATAAATTGTTTTATAAGTGAATTACATGTTTTTTTATTAAATATGAATTTTTTTCTACGATAATTTTTTTTTAAAATTATTTATGGATTTTATAAATGGTTTTCATGATGAAAATGGTTTTTAACCTTGTTTTTGTTTTCAATGAGTTTAAATAATGGTTTTAAAGTGAATTGGATTTTGAATTGAGGTGTGGACCTCAAGATGAATTTTGAAGGTTTTGTTTTAATGAATTTAAAATGATGATTTGAAATTTTTGTGTTGTTTACCCATTTTTGAAATTATACAGTGGATGCTTTAAATGGTATTAGGGAAGATGATTAGCCTTTTATCATTTTTTGTTTTAAAGATGAAGTCCCATGTTGAATGGAAGCTTTGAAATGTTTAAAAAGAGAAGGATTGTTTCTTTGGAAAACTTAATGTGTTTAAAGTGGTGTTTTATAAAAACTGTGATGGAAATAATGGATTTGGATATGTTCTAGATTTTAAAAAATTGATCCATTGTTTAAGGGTGACTTTGAAATATTTCAAATGTTTGGGTGATTTCCATAATTTTACAAATTATGTTTGGAAAGAGTTTTATGAAATGTGAAATGTCTTGGAAATAAAATATGTGATTTGGTGTCAAAGGGCATTTTTTTACTTTGGTTTTAAATGGTGTATGTCGATGGAACCCTTGATTTCCCCTTGATTTTATACCCCTTGTATGGTTTTCTGATAACTTAGTGATTCTTGTTTCTCCCCTTATGTGGGAATGTGTTTGTTATATCGTATGTGCATGTTATGTGAATGGAGATTCTCATCCTTATGTGTTAGGGGTGAGGTTAGTTATGGTTATGGTTATAAATTTTTTGTAGACTTGGTTTATTTCACTACACCTCATTTATTTTATTGGTCATGGGATTTTGGGTCTAGTTGGTTCACACACCACTCGTGGCCCCTTAGAATAAAATAGGGATAAGTGGGGGTTATCATAAAAAGGATTCTTCTGTATGAAATTTGGATGATTGTATGGACTTATAATATGTTTATAGCTAGTTTTGTTGGTTAGACTCATATACGGTTAGGTTCTTAGCATGTTAATAACTTTGGGTAGGCCCATAACATGTTCTCTTTCTTAGTTAGTAGGTGATTTAGGGTATTTTTATATAGTGCTTAATTATATGATTTCCCCTCCTTTATTTGATAAGTAACCTTTTCTTATTATGTTTTATTTTTATATTCCTTGAGATATAGATATTTGGTGACTGATTTTTGTGATTTACCAATGTAATATGGGTTTTTTCCTTTGATAATTAGTTTTTTAGGATGTTCGTGAAAAAAAGATAAATTTTTATAGACCCTTTTATGATTGATTTTAAGTGGACCTCCAAATAGGTTTTGGTTTAAATATGGATTCTACTAGTGGAATTTAAAAAATATATTCTCATTTAAATAAAATATCTGATTTGTTTTTAGGAAATGAAATGGGTGTGTATAGATCATGGAAATTTCATAGGCCCTTGGCTTTGTTTTCAAAACATGTGTATTTTATTTTGGGAAACAAAGTAAAAATATAAATGAGTGCTTAATGGAATTGTTATGATTTCTATGTATCGTATATATATATATATAAACCTTTTTTTCTATCTTTATTTTCAAACTATCATTAGTGAACCGCCTTATGAAATGAACTTTATAGTTTTGGCAGGTTGTGGTGACCTGCTGGTATTTTTTGATCACGCCAATATTATTATAGGTTCCATGTTCTCAATTGGATATTTCCCATTCATGGTGGATGATGTGGGGTGATTTCAGTATTAGGGATAAAGTATAGTTTTCTTGGGGTTAGTTTGATGCTTGGCTCGAGTTGGTTGGTTTTCATTGGATTTTTTTCCAATTATTTTTTTCCATTCATTATCCTTATTTGCTTTATTTCTTTATTTATTTATGTTTTTTATGTATATACAATTGTGTTGGATCATTGTAGTTTTTTATGACCTCTAAGCATGTGGTTTATCTAGTTTGGTTCTAGAATTCATTTATTCTGCAATTATATCAATAATTTTGAAAAAAACTATTACCAAAGGTGTACTAGTGATGCTTGGGTGCATATCACCAACTCATGTGGATCATGAGTTTAATTCATCCCTTATAGTGAATTGGGTAAACTTTCAGGTAGAATGGTATCATGGGTCAGTTCATTACAAAATTGTATCATAGGTTTGGGTTTTCCTTGTGTAGAAACCTCATCTTCTTCTATTGCCCATGTTATTTAGGGATTTCATGGTATAATGGAGATTAGGGTTTTTGAATCTTGAGAGGTAATTGTGGGGATATTCGAGTTATCCCAACATTTCCTTGAACCTCAAGCTTCCATGGGTTGTTGGGTTTCATATTTTGAATTTGAGGTTTCTTTTAGCTATTTCTGGAGATTTTTGTTGTGATTATCATTTTTGGATCCCCTTTTACTATTGAGTGATATTGGGGACCACTCATTAGCTTCAAGTTGAATGGGAATCTGAGCTACACTATTATATCACTTGGACTAGGAAATTATGTGGTTCCTATATGGTTGAGTTTTCCTTTTGGCAATGTGTATTTCAGAGTTAACACTCAGTCAAACAAACTTTGGTGTTTAAGGAATTCATAAAATTAATCTTCTCTGACTAGCCTGTTTGGAATCCTCTTGATTATGGATTTTTCCAAAATTTTATTTCACTTCTTGGAGGTGGAATTGTGAGTGTTTTTTTACATTTTGGGATTTGTTTTTTTTTTTTGAGATTTTATGTGATTCTTGTTTAGTGCTTCTGTGTGCTTGGTTTTTTCAAACTTTATTTTGTAAAATAAATGGTATTTTGAAATCATATATTTTCAAGATGGTTTTGAGAATAATGGGCTGGGTGAATACCCATGGTTTCATGAAATGATTTATATAGTGTTTTTTCCCTTATTGTATTTAAAATGGTTTAAAAGGAAGATTGTTTTTGAAACTTTCTTGGGAAGTGTATTATAAAGGGATTCAGGTTTGAAAATATTTTTTACATTCTTAGTTTTCAAATTGTAAATGTATTTTGAATGGAATTTTTTAGTTTTCCATGTTTTGGGAAATTATTTTTGTCCATCAGTGTGGTTTAGTTTTAAATATGTTGTTGGTTTTTCTTTTTGAATGAACCCCTTGGTGGAAGGTGGTTTTAAAATTCCTTGGTAAAATAGTGGTTTTAAAGACAATATTTTCTTTTAATTGTTTTTATGTACCTTGTTTGAGAGTTGTTGTGGTGACTTTTATTCCTTCATTATAAAGGATTCATTTTGTTTTTTTTATGGGACATGATTCGAGGAAGTGCATGCCTGTGTTGTTGATGTCCCCCGATAGTAGTCAAAAAATTTATCCAGTTCTGATTCCTACCCAAAATCCAAGTGGAGTGGTGGATGTGGAACTTTTATCACATTTGGAGGCAAATAGGTGGTTGGAATATATTGAGGTTTTCCTCAATTCTACTTAGGCACATAATGCTTCATATTTGATTACTATTAATATATCATTAGTAGGTTTTAATGGAGATGGTGGAAGTCGTTGGTCCCTCCTCTGTTGTGCGAGGGATGTTTTTCAAGCACCATTTTGGGAAGGGGTCTTGAGTTCAATCCTTTTTAAAAAGGGTTTGTTGTATATAGATTTCTCTGTTTCATATTGTGATCTTGAATTTAGGAGATTTGGTTATGGTTGGATGATGTGGAGTCTTTCCCCTTCCCATGGTGTTCATTTTGGATGGTTTCCCTTTGGGATGTTTTGATGGAAGTTTTGAATTCTGATTTATGGAATATGTTATTATATTGAGGAATGTCCCCGCCCCCCATCAAACCCTCTAGGGTGTTTTGGGACTTGTTGTCTGGGAACATATCTCTTGGTGACAGTGAGTGTGACCATTATTTTGGTTGAGTATAGTGGTACTCATTTTTTGGACTTGAGAGAGACCTTTGGGTTTATAAATGGATAACAATGGTGTTTGGTACACCAGTTGAGTGTGGTATACTATTTGTTTTTTGGTTATTGTCCTTTTATAATATGAACCATGAAAAGGTGACCCAATTATTAATCCTAGGATAAAAGAACATTTCGTGAACCAAGGTGAGTTATATTATCATTCTTTTGAGGCTGATGTGGTTGTTCTTACTTCTTTTAGGTTTTAAAGTTCTTATGGTTGATAATGCGTTTCTATTGTGGCTACCTGGTTGTTCTAGGATTTGTTCCTTATAACAGTTCTTTTCTACCACCATATTAGATTAATTATAAATGGTAGGGACACCATGTTAGGTATCCAATACTTCATAGGGCTTGTTTTTTGAGGTTTTGTGTTGGTCCTGTTTGGAGACATTTGTTTCCCATATGGTTAATTAGTTTTATCATTTTTTAGGATCCTAGTTTTTGGTTTAGAGGTTGATCTATATTGAATGGTTTGTTTGGTTAAATCCTCTTGGGATCCTCCACTCTTTTAATAGATTTTCTTTTCGAGCATGGGCTTTCTAATGGTGGAAATTGGCATGTTAGTGAGTTTATGACACCCCTCAATGTCATGGTGTTGTTCATTTCATGTTCTATTGATATTTTGAGGTCCTATTTGAATTTTTATGGAGCCTTAATTCAGATCTTGGAAATTTTTTAGGTTTTCCTACTATACATGGTTAGGGTAAATAGTTTGAGGGAAACTGTGTCGCCTCCCTGTGTGAGGGGCCTTTTTATTTCATTTTAAACTATGCATGGTTTTTTATAATGAGTTATTCATGGTTAAGTCCAAAATATGTGGCACCTAGGAGACATCATGAAGGGTCCTTGGTGTCTCTGAAGTGTGGTGCATAACTTTTTCATGGTTTGGAAACCCATTCAGTAAGAATGTAGTGGGATGTATAGTTTTTCACAATGGAAAGTGTCACAGTTTGATCAGGGATTTCTCAATCATGTATTGATTTGGGATAATCATGTGAGGATTGGGGTGGTTCTATATTGAGGTGCATGGTTTGGAAAACCATGTACCTCTTAAGAGGAACTTTGTAGATTTTTTTATTTCATAGGAAGTGGAACCCACATGATTAGCACAAAGTTTTCCTAATTGTGCATCCAAACCATGGATTTTTTCCATGTGTTTAGTAATTTGGGAATTACAGAATTCCCAAACTTTATTTTAAGTGTTTTCCACCACCTATTCTCCCCATTTTAATCAATCGGCCCCTATGGGGCTTGAGGAGCTCCATATTCTTCCTCCCTTGGACTCCTTCCCTCCTTTTTCCAAGAAGATTTTAGGTCCATTCTTTATTATTTTCCCTCCTTATTCCTTCCTCTTCTATTTTTTCTTTTTTTTGCTTCCCCCATGAACCTTAGTTATCATATGGATTGGTTTTAAGGTTCCATGTATATTTATTGACGGTTATTTTATTTTATAGGTGTTGTATATACTATTTTTAGTCATGTGGGTGTGGTTATTAATAAAGGAAACATGTTTCAGGGCGTTCCAGTTAGTTTTCCACTTCTTTGAGGTAGGTGTTATAATGAAATTATTTAATTTTTGAAATACAAGAATGAATTCACTTTCTAAATTCACTTTTTATGATATCATAATTATTTATTGTATCCTTGTGATGATTAGGAACCATTTTGTTGAGTTTTATGCTTGACATAATTCATTTTATAACTTAATTCCATGTTTTTTTAAATTTCAATGTTTTACTACTATATTATTTTATTAAATTCCATATTGATTTATGAAATGGGTTTTATGAGAAGAAATGGTTTATAACCTATTTATTTGTTTTTAATGGTTAAAAATAATGGTTTTAAAGGGAATTTGGTAATGAATTGAGGCGTGAACCTCAAAATGAATTAGGAAGGGGTGTTTTAATTTATTTTATATTGTGATATGAAATGTTTGGGTATTTTACAAACCATCAAATATTTTTTCATTGATTACAATTGTTTTTTGATCAAATAATAATTTATATATCTCAAACTAATCTTGGCTAAAAAGTTGTATCACTGTGGCAGTGTGGGGTCAAACCCACAAGGACATCTCTATGTAGGAAACCTAGTGGTAAGAACTTTTTTGAAAAAGACCTCACAGTCACTATTGGGTTTGGGTTTTCCAAAGCCTATGTATCTTGGGATTCATACAAAATAATGTAAGGTTTTAGGGTCTATTTTTGGGTATTTTTAAAAGATAATCCTAAATATCTCCTGGGATAGACCTATATCTTAGGTTATGCAGTAGTGCAAAGCTCACCAATTGTTATTTTTTCGAACAATTGGATATAACTAGGATAAAAACTACTATGTGGTCATAGTTGGAAACCTTAGTGTAGGAAGAGTAACTTCAAGTCATAAATCATCACAGGTAATTATTCAGAGATTGTTCGACTCCAATTGGGTCAGTGTCCTTCGATTTCATTTCTAATGGATATGGTAGTTGAAAAACAATGAGTTTAACAACTTTTTAACTTAATTACTAGTTATAGGGTAAACATGTTTTCATTTAGATATTCATTAGGTTCAGATCCATCCCTACTCTCGACTACCAACTCTAAGTGGATTAGGTGCACAAGACTGAGTTAAACAGAAGAATGGAAATATTGAACATGCTTCATATAATCAGACAAAAATTTCATAAACTTAATTCATAATTATAATAATGTAAAATCAATTAAATATTATATTGTGTTTAGAAACAATGAAGAACATAGTATAAGATTATTATTGGAATGAAAATTTAATTGGATCTAAACATTTTATAGTAATGTGCAAAGAATGAGCCTTGGAATTGGTAAGAAGTAATAATAGAATGGTTAAATAATTAAAAAATATAAAAAAACATTTCAAAAAATGGGTGATAAACATAGAAAAAATCAGGAAAATAGTTATAGTGTGGGAGATATTCTATCTATTAGAGGTTCTATCATATTTTCCTCGCCAGATCAGTTCATGATTGGTAATTGAGTCACATCATGAACATGATATAAGTTATTTTTACATCAATTATTTCATGTAATTTAATGGTCTTTCACACTATGTACGTTAGACCTAAAATTTCTCTAAAATATTTTGATCTAACATATTGCATGGCCAATATCTTCAATGGGATACAAAATTTGATCTTTTTATGTCATGTATTGAGCTCATGTCGTGTATATCATCCTGTTTTAAATTGGAGACATTCATGATGTGTAATATGGATTCACATCATGTACTTTATTCACTCCATATACTTTAGATTCACATGCTACAAAAAAGTTTTTCGGTGGTCTGATTGTGGAATACATGTCGTGTACTTAGAATTCATGATGTGTAATGTCCATTTTTTGTGTTACAGAATGTCATCCTTTGAGTATGGAGTTCCTCTTATTTGAAAATAAAATCCAAACACAGTGTATTATCGAATAAATCGTTATAAAATATTAATGAAAAATATCCAATATATATGTTTATACATTTATCTTATCAAATTCCCCCACACTTGATCAATTGTTCACCCACAAGAAAAAATCATTTCAACCATGATTCCAAATAAAAATAAATAAATATAAAACATGCATTATATCCAGAAAATTAAAAACTAAGTGAAAATGGAAAATGATATTCCTCCAAAATTAATTATTCATGGGAAATCAGTGATATATCATAGTTATGATCTTTATTTAGATTATTTAGTCCTTTAATTTCAATTTCATAACAATTTCTCATATTCTATACCCTTTTTTTAATTTACCTCACAATAAATTTTCTCTCACCACTCAATGTAAAATAAAAATACAGTAATGATCATACCCAGAATACATGTTCCTAACAAAAGGCTTATATTAGTCCTAACATCTCCACTTTGTAAATCCAAATACAAAATTAATCATGAGGGCTCAAGCAATAAGGTTCAAATTTCTATGAGGTTGAGGGTAGGTGGATAGATAATAAAAATAAAACTCAAAATGGAGGGTAAGATCTTGAGTATAATTCATGATAATCACCAACATTACAATGAAGTAACTCCTCCTAGACAAAAATGTTGTCTTCGTTCTTCAAATAGCTCAAATTAGGTCCATGAATATGTTATGAATTCATAAATTTTAATCCATATTCCCTTTTCTTTTCTATTTATTTTTTATTTATTTTTAACAAGTCATGTCTAGGAAAGATCTCATATCCTTCACCTAACCAAATATGATCCATCCTAAGATTTATCAATCTAGTAATGGGGATTTTTTAACTTCTAAATACACAACCATTATATATAAAAAAATTATCTTTTATGGAATGGGGTATGTATATAAAATGACTAATATAATCATGAGCCATGTCATATAAATCTACTAAGAATTTCATTATACATCTCCTCAGTATCAATATAATGTGTATGAAAGAGATGAAAAATCCTTCAAACTTGTTCAAAAGAAGGTCATGAAATGTTATAAGGGTAGGTTAGGAAGGTATAATATTCTTGAAATGGCGTCATCCTAAGATAAATAATTATAGATATACCGATGGGTATCAGGAAAAAATTCACAACAAAAAATTCCTCAGTCATTTTAACAGTGTATTTTTTAGTAATAACCTCAATAATATTCCAATTCATGTTTTTATATGTTTACTTTCCCCAATTATCTCTCATGAAATATTCTTAGACAATAATGTGACAATATAGAACTATAATCCCTTTAGTAATGGGTTTGTATTAAATAACTAGAAATAACATAGGGAACAGTATCTAGTAATAAGTCATTCAAAAGTAATTTCAAGAATATATAATTTTAATTAAACTACTCGACTCAAAATTCATGCTTAAATTCTAAACTTGAATAAAAATTTACATCAGCAATCTCCAATGAAAATTTGCTTTTATTTAAATGTTTTCAATGTGATATCATGTTAATGATTTATTTAAATTAAAAATGTCTCCAATACTAATGAAAAGAAGAAAAAATCGAAGTTTAAAGCCTATAAATATCAATAACGAATCCCCAATGCTTAAAATGATATGATTTCTACACTATTCTAGAAATAGATTTAGAAGAGATAGAAATATTAGAATATACATAAATGAAAACAAATTTAGTGAGATTTAGAATTGTTAATCAAGAACTCCATGTAGCAAAATACATTCCATGGGGGAAATTATAAGATGGTTATAGGAAAATGGGCTTCCTTTAAAAAAACTTATTAACAAAATGCAGGAATTAGATAAACCATCCGTATATAGGGGTTGATTACAATGTAAGTAGAGAAAATGGTTAGGTGAAACATCAAGAGTGTGAGAAATTAGCTTAGATAAATTTATGAGTAGACAACAATGATTTTTTTGATGACCAGAGAACAAAACATAATATTAAAGAAAAACAAAGGACCGTGTAAAAAATGAAAATGTATAAAACAAAAATTAGGGGTTGCCTCCCATAAAGCACTAATAGTAACATTGTCATCCAGAAGGAATAAATAATATCGATTGGTTCCAACCATCAGATCAAATTTCATATGAATACTATAATAACTAGTGGTGGTTTCATCAAAATCAATGGGGTTCTTGGTGGGTTTAACAACCTTATGAATTGTTCTACCGAAATTCTCATGTTGAAGTAGTAAATTTCAATAAAATCATGAAGGAGGCTCCTGTAGATTATAGATATTGATATGGAGCTCCTAAAGTTGTCTTAGTATGTCATCCATATATAGATACATATCATGAAAAAGGCTATATGGTGGCCTAAGAGTCATGAATTACCATAAAGGATGAAGCTTATCTAGACATGGCTATTGTAATTCATAATTACAAAAGAAAATAATCAATCCATGTAATAAAAAGAGTTTTCCACTCATAAAAATATAAATGATACGTTACGGGAAATTGGATATAATGGAAATAAAAATTAGACATAAAAAATATCATACAACAAGGTAAGGTTAAAAAAAAAACATAACATAAGGGGAATACTCATCAGTCTATGCATCATATGTACCCTCCTGAACAGCAAGTCTCTGGATCTTCCTCATTTTATCTATCTTAGCTATAGAGGTGGGATGGTATATAAACTATCTTAGTAGGTGTCGTGGTTCTAGTAGAATGATTGATCAATGATAGAGTGGGTGATTTAGTGATCTGTATTAAGTGCATACCTATATAATTTGGATCAATAAGAGGTACCTCGGAGGAATATGAGAGGTAATATCCCTTTATTCATTAGGCCTTCTTAGCAATATACTCTTTTTGGGTTGTGTAGTCAATGATCTATAGAGGTAGGATGAATTGGGGGAGAGGTTTGGTTGGGATGGAGTTATAGTAGATGTATTCTATGGATGGGGTGGGTAGAAGTAGGGGGTGGTGGTGGAAGAAGGGTGGTGAATTATGATGGTTCGGTGAAATGTGGTATGAGGTGATGGAAAATTTGTCTCTAATTATCTATAATACACTATATAAAAGACAATATATTAGATGGGATAGGTAGTGTGGGTTAAAATGTGATAGGGGTGGTGTAGAAAAGGTGTAAATCGTTACTGAGTTTGGTTCAACAAGGAAAGGTGCCTCGAGATAAGGGGTTAGGGTAGGGTGATCTATATTCACATGATAATCCTCCATGTACTCAATGGCCCACTAGTAGCACCCCTAAAACTTCTATAATTACCCAATTTTTTGGATCATGAGGAGGTCAATAGACTTTATAATCCCAATATAGTAAAGAGGGTGAGTGGAATAGAAGATTCTTAGATGATAGGTGAGGTGAGTAATGAATCTTCCCCCCATTAGAGTACCATGATCCCTCCACACCTGGGTCTCATAGTTTAAGGAGATTTTTCTATCCATGTTGACAGTTGGTTTACCCATGGAAGATTCCAAGATTATTAACTCAATCTGAATGATTCTCTCACGATAATATCCTTAGGATATCTTGACATGAGATAGAACCTGGAATGAAATTCATAAAAAGGCACCACACAGATGGGTTCTATTCATTGTATGAGGGTCATGGAAGCTATGAGGGTCATGGGTGATCAATGACCAACTCCTCTCTGCATCCCCCTTTCTTGGTTCCAGTTTTATGGTATCGTAAGTTGCTAAAGTGATGAAATCCTTTGTGTATATACTGAGTCTGACACCAAAATATTCTAGGGTCATATCCTAAGGCATGACACTGAGTTCGAAGGTGACATGTTCTACATTGAGTTCTAACATATCTAGGTACTTGAGGAAGATCTCTAGTATGTCTCATCTCATACCTCTATGATTCTAGAGAGGTGAATCCATACCTAAAGATCAATCACCTCCTTGTGTGCATGAATATTCTCAAGCATCACCAGTTCCAATTCCTTATTGGTCTACATCAGCTTATCCTGAAGATATACCAAGAATACATGATGCTCACATGTAGAGAAATGAGTGAAGGGGTACATGTGTGGGAATTGGGTAGCATACTAGGATGAGTAAGAACTGTAATGTGAATCATCATATTCCAATAGAGTGTCCTAAGTATATAAATATAGATATGGGGTCAAATATACATGCTTCAATGGAGGTGCATGTGTATGATGCTTGGGAGATAGTATATATCCATCATGTTCGGTCTTACACTTGATGGTTTATGTTCATTCCATGATGAAGGGATGAAAATAGCAAGGAAAATATATTATTGGTTGGAAATATCAAATGGGATAAGGTGAAGAGGAGGAATATGGGATGAACCAATGGTGGGAGAGGATGAGAGGTGTCTGATGAGAGGGAGTTTGAAGCACAATAGGGGAAACTATAGGTGAAATTCTTGGGAATGAACCTAGTGTAAACTACTTGTTAAAGCCACATAGATTTTTTCATGTTTTGTATTTAATAAAATAAATTTAAATCATGGGATTTATTTTTTTTTATCCCTAAAAATTTCACATCATGTATTTTTTTTACATGATGTTAATGTTTTTTCTTTGTCTTTTTTACATTTAAATTTAAAATATTAAAATTTTAAGAATTTTGGAAGTACACCTCTAAAACATATCAAGCATTATTAAACCTCCCAAAAATCTAATATAACCTATCATGAGTTTCCACCTAGTCAAATTTTCATTTAACATATAGATCTAGACATGCTTGGATTAATATGGGTTTGAAAGTAATGACAAGCCCCTTAGAAAATTGTTCTTCATAATAAAGGGTACAAATTTTGAAACAACATCCATGGTCAAAGGTGTAGTGTATTTAACATACTTGTGATCATTGTATCCATTTTAATTAGGAGGTAGGGTATTTCTATCATCCTTACAGGTCATATAATGATCTTTATTATCACTAAGAAATATGGATTAACAATTTAATGACTCACTTCTTTTCTTGGTAATTTTTACTAAGTTGAAAAAAATTATTCTTTGGAGACTCTAAATAATAACCTTCACTAGTTCACATTGATCAACACCTTTTTAGTGGTGATAAATGGTCTTCCTAGAATTATGGGTACATCTGTTTATTCCTCCATATCTAGTATATGGGAATTAGTACAAAAGATAAAGTTACCAACCTTTACAAATATGACCTTAAGAAGTCCTCAGGGGTACTTGAATGTGCAGTTAGTGAGTTGTAATACATCAATTTTTTTAAATTCTTTGAGCCCTATATTTTTTTAGTACACTCATAAGCATTATATTTATACTTATTCCAAGATAACACAATGATCTTTTGGAATTTTAAGTCTTTATAGTACAAGGAATTGAGAATCTTTCATGGTTTCGCATCTTTGGAGGTAGCCTCCACCGAACAACTATGAGGCATTATTCATTTAAGGAGATAAATCCTAAGTCTTAAATTTTCTTCTTACTTGAGAGAAATAATTTCAGAAACATTTCATAAGTATGAATTTTCTCAATCACCTCTACAAATAGAATGTTGTTGTGTGATTTTCTAAACATCCCTAAAAAAATTATATTTACCCTCTCATTTTCATTCTCTCATTATCTATAGAAAGGGGAGAGGGGGGATTTTATGGTGGTGATGTAGTGATGACATATTCTTTTTTAGGATACTCTTGAATTAGAGATTTTTTATGCAGCTCTACTTCTATATTCTTCTCTTAATTGGATTTATTTTTTCTATCATCCCTATCTTTATTGGTTATTGAATCATGTATTTTATGTTCTTCATGATTATTTTCTTCACCTAATCATCACTGCTGAAAATCCAGCATCTTTCCACTTATAAGAACCATAAGCTTTTCCTCCTATCTTAGATGAGTCTCAATATTACAGGTAAAAGTAACCAATAATTGGTCTGAAATGGTCTTTTAGATTTTTACCACTTGGTGATCAAGGTTTTTTGGTCCACCTCTTGATTCATCAGTTCAATCTATTAGGTTTTTATTCACTAATATTCTGTTTACATGAAGGCAGTGAACAATTTCTCAATATTAGACTATGGAGGTGGGTCTTGTGAATATTATCATAGAAGATCATGTTGATACTGATGTTGTTGCGAAGGTAGAAACTATTGATCTATATGTGAAAAATATTTTTTTTGAAAATTTTTTTTGGTCAAGGAGTTGGAATTTAAATTGGGTAACTAGGTGGTCCCTAATTCCATGTTGGAACTTGACCAACCCTCTCTTGATATTAACCATGGTTGAGTTGTTTTAGCTATTTATCCCACCTTATTTAAAATTACTATTGTTGGTACTCTTAGGGTTGCTAAAACTATTGGTTTTATTAATTTTAATTCATATAATTACAATATTTTATTTATGGCTCTTGTATTCCTTCCTCATAGTCCAAATATTGGTGTGCACCTCTACGCATTTCACATGCTTAGATCTACATGACCAGGAAAGGTGGTGGAAGTGGTGGAGTGGGAATCTGGAAGGATTTAATCATCTTCATGAGATATTTAACATACATCCCTAGGTTGGAATTCTATTCCACTTGATTAATTCCACACTAGGGTGGTCCTCTATCACTCTGCCACATTCTAGTATTATGGTAAATCTCATCTAACATTGTTGTGTTGAATTCAACTGTCTTGAGAATAATTATACCTTCAGTGGAAGTGTCTAAAACAGTGCATGCACATAGTTTGAGTCCTTGGTAGAAAGTTTAAAGTTGTAGCCACACATCTAGTATGTGATGTGGGAACTTCTGAGTTAGTTCCTTAAATTTATCCTAAGCTTCCAAACTGATTCTCTATCAACCTAATAAAAATTTTGGATCTCATTTCTATGATTCCATGTTTAGATCAGTGGGAAATATTTTTCTTCGAACTTCTTATCTAAATCATTTGAAGTATTTATGGACTCAGTTTCTTTACTTTTAATAAAATCCTTTGCATTATCGTTCAAGGAGGATGGGAAGAATCATAGTAAAATTGTGTTAGAGGTTACACATTGGTTTTGAAAAGTGTCATAAATATCTAAGAAATTTGATATGTGATCATGGTGTTACATGCTTTGAAGTCCAATAAATTTTCCTACGTTCTTGATCAAATAGATGAGTCCAGGTTTGATTTCAAAAGAATTCACCAAAATTGGAGGGCTTACAATGTTGTGCGCAACACTACTAATGTATAGAAAACTATAGTCTATGATGGTGTGATCCTAATATGTTGTTTGTTCTACCTAGTTTTCAGGGGGTTCATATTTGATGTTCTACTAGTGATGTGGTTCAAGAATGTGGTTTTTAGACATGGTTAATCATCAGAATGAAGAATATTATCATTTGATCTTAGGATCAAAAGCGGGAATTCCTTGATCATTAAGGATACATGAATGAGTCAAAGGGACATGACACATTCACTAGACTTAAAGAAAGAAGACGCAGGTACTGGTTCATGTGAAATAATTAAAAAAAGAAAATGGGGAAAAATTGGGGTGAGGTAATCCTAGGTTCATATTGAAAGTTATTGTTCCTAAACATATTCATCCCTAGAAATGGAGCCAAAATTTATTGGCCTACAAGAAATTGTTGATTATATGTGGGAATTTATTATATTAGAATTTATATTTCTCAAACTACACTTGACTACAAAGGCATATCATAGTGGTTTTATAGGATCAAATACACACAAAAATCAGGTAAGTAGGAAACCTAATGGTAATAACCATTTAGAATGAATCATGATAATCACTCTTGAGTTAGGGAATTAAAATGTCAATGTATATTGGGATTAATTTAAATGAAATAAATGTTTCAAGTTCAATTTCATGGTTTAGTAAAAAGATAATCCTAAATCTAGCTTGGGATAGGCCTATATCTTAGTCTGTGAATAAGTGAAAAGGTCCCCATTTGTTCATGGTCCAACCAATTGGATCTACCTATGATGGAAACTACTCTTAGGTCCAAATATATTCGACAAACTAAGTATAGGAATCATAAATTCTAGGAAAAATGTATTGCAATCTATTGTTCCTAGCTTTCTCAACTCCAACTAGGTTAAGGACCTTCGATTATATATCCTATGGTTATTGTAGATGCAATAGAATGAGATTAAAAAAAATTAAAATAATTACTATACATAGGGTTACCACATGTTTATTTATATATTCATTAAGTTAAAATCCACCACTACTCATTATCCATAACCCTAATAAGATTATCCATGCATGATTGAATTAAACAAAATCATGTAAATAGGGAACATGATCAAAATAGTAAATAAAAAACTTAAATCAAATCAATTCACAACATAAATCATGTAAAATAAACTAAAAACTAACATAAATGAATAAAAAATGATGAACACAGTGGCGTATTTCTATTGAATGGAAAATAGAATTGGATTCAAGTGCTGGACATCAACACACAAAGAACAAGTATTGTAATCAGTAAGAGGTAACAATGGAATGATTAAACAAATAAAATAAATAAATAGAAAAAGTTTGGAAGAAATCGAAAATGAAACGAAGAGGGATGAAGGAAATGATTTTGGGCATGGGAATACTCTTATCTGTTAGAGGAATTTTCAGATTTATAATGCTCGAGTGGTTTATGATGTGTAACAGAAAGTGGTATCTTCATTGAGGCTTTCACATCGTGTAATTTGATTTCACATCATGTACTTCAGATCCGCAAATTAATTTCAATATTTTTCATCTCATGAATTTCATAGCCTATATCTTTGAAGGAATTTAAAATTTTAACTTTTCATGTCATTCATTGATCTCGCATTATGTATCTAATTGGGTTTGAATTTAGAGTATTTCCTGATGTGTAATCTAGATTCACATCATATACTCGGTTAAATACTTATACTTTAGATTCACGGGCTACAAACTAGCTATTTAGTGGTCTCTTAGAGGAATATACATTGTTTACTTCGAATTCATGATGGGTAATGTCTAATTTTGTTGTTTTCCATCATATCCCACATTGAGACATGAGTTCCTATTCCATGAAAAGTCAATCCAAAACCCAGTTTTTTTATTGAATAAAGCATGATTAAATATAAAACAAAGGCTTCAAATGTATATATTTAAATTTGGATAATCATTTAACCCTTTTTGAAACCCCAAAAAAAGTCTTGCTCAAATGGTTTTATGGGAAATGTTTGTCCCTTTGGCTTGTTTTGGTTTTCAAATTGGAATGCCCTTGTTCAAGGGTAGTGTCAAAACTTTTAAAAAGAAATGGGTTATTTGTTTGGACCACTTAAAATGTATAAAGTTTTGTTTTATAAAAAGTGTGACAGGAATAAAATATTTCTACATGTTCTATATTTTCAAAGAATATATCCCTTATGTAGGGATTACTTTGAAATGTTTCAAATATTGTGGTGATTTCCATAATTTTATAAATGATATTTGGGAAGTGTTTTAGGAAATTTGAAAGGCCTTGGAAACACGAACCATCATTTTAAAGTCCATTTTGGGTCTTTGGTTTTAAATGGTGTATGCGGATGGAACCCTTGATCACCCCTTGTTTGTGTGCCCCTTATGTGGTTTTATGATCACTATGTGATGATTTTTTCTCTCCTTGTGAGGGAATGTGTTTTTTTGTCATAATTTCATGTTATGTGTATAGATATTTTCATTATTAGGTCTTAGGATTGAGGTTAGTTATTGTTATGGTTATTCCTTGTGGGTAGACTTGTCTTGTTGCATTGTGCCTCACTTCATTTATTGTTCGTTGGATGTCAGTTACTAAGAGGAAGATCTAATTTGTTTATTTAGTTAGTTCACATGCTTTTAGTATCCCCTTATCATGGAATAAGGCTAGGTGGGGGTTTTCATTACAATGACGCTTGTGTGGGATAATTACACGATTTTATGGACTTATCATAACCTTCTAACTAGTTTGGGTGGTTATAACCATATACGGTTAGATAATAACTTTTGGTAGCACTATGACACATTCATTTGCACAATGATTATTATATTTAGAGGAGTTTGATCTAGTGCTTGATTATATCATTTTCCCTTATTTATTTGACATGGAACCACTTTTTATTACTTTTAATTTTGATAAGACATGAGATATAGATATGTGGTTCCTGTATATTGTTCTTAACCCATGTGAGTTGAGTTTTTTCCTTTGAAAATGATTTTTCAACGATTCTTGTGAAACTCTGCCTTGATTTTTTAAAGACTCTTATGTGAGTGACATAAACTGGACCTCAAAATGGATTTTATTTTTTATATGGATTCATCCGGTGGAATTTTGAAAACAATATTTTACATTTAAATAAAACATGTGAGTTGTTTTTCTAAAATGAAATGTGTGTGTATGGATATTGAAAATTGCATAGGCTAGTGGATTTTTTCAAAACATGTGTGTTTGGTTTGGTAAAAAAAGTTAAATTTTTTTGAACAGGTTTATGGAATTATTTTTATTTCCATACATCGTATATATATTTAAATATTACATTATATATTTATATTTAAAATAGAATAAGTGAATTTCCTTACAAAATAAACTACATAGTATAAGCAGTTTGTGGTGACATGGTGGGATTTGTAGCTCATTCCTATATCATTGTATGTTATAGGTTCTTAGTTGGATCCTTCTCATTCATCATTGTCGATGTGGGGAGAGTTGGGTAGTGGTGATAAACTGAAGGTTTCATAGGGATGGTTTTAGGCTCATCTTGAGTTGGTTTCTTTGTAGTGTTTTTCATTCCTATTAGTTTTGTTCCTGATTTTCCTTCCTACCTTTATTTCATTATTTATGGATAATGTTGATGTATATACAAATGGGATGGATCATGGAAGTTGGTTATGTCCAATTAAGATGCTATTTATTTATTTGTTTAGGATATATATATATATTCCATTTTTGTATATCTTATTTGGGAAAATGTTTTCCTAAAGGATTTTAGGTGATTCCCAAGTTCTTATCAATAGCCCATAGGTATTGGTAATTCCCTTCGGGCTTAATGGAGAATTGAGTTGGGTGACGGATTGGATGGAAATATGGGATGGTTTTTTATAGTGTAAAAACTCTCTATAATTCATCTTGATATGGTATAGGTTGGTGTTAGTGGATTACTTTTTCAGATCATAGTGTTTTCATTTATAGTGCAGTGGGTGGAGGAGTTTTAGTTGGGGGATTCTGAGGTAGAAGTATAGAAATATTGATTTGTTTGGGGTGATTCCTCTTATAGATGTTCTGATAATGACCATAACTTGGTGTTGTTCTATGGGAGGATTTTTGGTCATTTAATGATGTGTGAGGTGGTTCTCTATGAGTCCCACATCTCACAATTAATAGTACATCCTACCATGAAAAATATGTACCATACTCTGAGAGGTCAGTCTTGGTGGCCTGGGTTGAAGCTTTCAGTTTTAGAGTTTATGTGTGGATGTTTATCCTTCAAAACGGTTAAGGATAAACATTTTTTTCCTAATGGAATGATCCATTTTTTAGATATTCCCCAGTAGAAGCGGAAGGAAATTAAGATGGAATTATTCACAGATTAACCTTTATCTTAGGATGGTTATGATTTTATTTTAATGATAGTATACCATTTAAAAAATCATCTCACTTTTTAGTGATCAAAGATTCAATATCAGTATAGGTTTTTTCATAGAATCATCTAGAGTAGGTGGTGAGGATCCATCATATATGATTGTGATCCTCATTTTGAATCTATGGGGTATAGTGGTATCTAGAATTATTTTCATTCTCATTTATTCCTCAACACACCTTTTCACATGGATACTGATGTTTATAAAGAGTGTACCATCAATACTCTTGAATACAGGTTACATTCTTTTGTCTTCTATTTTGAAGGTTCATGGGTTAGGAACCCAATTTTTGTTGAGTTTTCTAACAAAAATATTTTTCACTCCACAATTGGTATTACACTATTTGAATATTTGTATAGGAAACCATGTTATTCTCCATTTTCCAAGATTGGGTTTGGAGAGTTAGTAATTCTCATACCAAAACTAATGAAAATCATGATAAGGATGATTCAAGAGATTTTTAAGATAATTAAGGCGGTGATGGGACATCATAAGTACCATTCCTACCATAGGAAAAGATATATGGAGTTCAACATTAGTGATCTAGTTTTCTAATGTGAATCCTCATCATTGGTAGTCAATTTTTTGCCATGGTTGTATGATTTTACCTTTATTTTTTGAGCCTTTTGAGCATTTAGTTCATGTTGGAGCTATCACATATTAGATAGTAATTCCCCAAGAAATGAGAATGATACATTATTTCATTTATGTGTCACAACATCACCATTATCTAAAAGATGATTCCCACATCATATATTATGGTGATATCAATAGTGATGATGATATGGCCTTTGAGGACTAGCTTATGGTGATCGAGGACCAATAGGAGAAGGTGATGTGTGATCATTCTATTGCCATAGTTCATCTCCTTTGGCAAAATTGTGGTGTGGAGGAGAGAAACTAGGAACATAAGTCACATATACACACTCAATATCATGATCAATTTGTTTATTAGATCTATATTAGTAATTATGTTTGGATGTTTACCTTTATCTACTTTATGTGATATTTCTCCCTTAATTGATATCTTATTCATATCCTATCTCTTTTTTGAGAGGTATCTTCCCGGTGATAGTGTTGTGTAGTTTTTTATCTTATTTATCTAATTGATATGGTTTCTCTCTCATGATATTGAGTTTTTTTAGAGGTATGTCATTGTATTTTTATTTGTGCAATGCTTCTTCCTTTTCTTTTCATAGGGTTTGGTTTTAAGTTTTGAGGGTGATAATTATTTAAGTGGTATTTGATGTTAAGGATAAATTTCCCAAATAACCCCCCCCCCACCATTTATATTTTTAAGGCTTTGTGGTTTTGAAATATATTTCGAAGCTTTTTATGGTCTAGAGTAGTGTTTTTTCCATTCAAAGGGACAATATTCCCTAGTAGAGGGAGAAAACCATTTTTTCCCTTAGTGATCCCTATCTAAAATAAGTTAGGCAACATAGTCAGGAAAGGGAACAGTATCAGGTGATGAGCGTTGGGGAAGTTCATGTGGGCCATGGACATAACAACCTCACCATGACCATGATGGAGGACATGGTGAGGAAAAATGGAAGGTAATTGTAAAAAATCCCTAGTGGATACTATGATGGGATACCATGTTAAAGGCCACCATGGTCCTGTGTGAGGCTAAAGTGATAGTCAAGCTAGAATTTCAATGGTCATAATGGCCATAATTCTTAATGGGTATTAACCAGTTCAAAGTGGAAAACTTGTGCAATGGTATGATGGTTCTTGATTGAATTTTAAATTATTTCTTTCCTGAATTAGTAAATCTATGCTCCTCTCATGGTATTTTCTTCTATTTATAGAAGCTTAATATGAAACTTGGGTGTGGATAGGTTATTTTCTTATGTTCAATCACAATTGGTATAAATTGTCACTTGGTAAGTGCTAGTTCTACCTTTTTGTGGTCTTTTATTGTCTTCCTGAAGATTATAACCCATTGATTATAGAGGATCAAACACTCTTGGTTCAAGTTAATATATCATCATCTTTCACCCTCTTGTTCATCCTTTTGACTAAATGTTCACTATTCCAAACTCTCTATTTTAGGATGATATATGAGCATGTTCAGTTGGTGGCTCATAGTGTTAGGTTCTAGAAAGTTTTAATTCATATTGGTGGTGTTTCCTTCCATAGAGGTTAACATTTTATTATCTATTATTTCTCAAAAAATGTTTAAATTATAAATCGAGGTAGTGGATTCATTGGTTATCCATTAATTAATATGAAACCTTAATTTTATCATGATTTATCTATTTGGTTAATGGTTGAATTTACCTTAATAATGATTAAACTATAAATAAATAATGATTTTGTTTTTTGTTATAGTGATTTTATGTGTTTCTTTCGTGTTAAAATTATTCCACTTGATTTTACAGATAGTGTGTTACCTTTTCTTATTCTATACTTTATCATTTTTGTTATGTTTAGAAATGGGATAAAGAACATAAAATAGTAGTCCTTTTTAGAAAAATAATAATAATAAATTTTTAATTCTTTTTCATTCTTCTTTTAATTTATGGATATGAAAGTATTCTTGTTGCATGTTAAAGTAATAATTTATTACTTTTTGATAATCTATGCCTTGGGATACCTATGTTTGTGACCTCTAATAAATTAATTATTTAATTCAATAAAATAATAAATTGGATGTTTAAAAATATATTTTTTTAGGGATGATAAATCTTGATTTCTTATAAATGATGAATTCTTTGGTTCTAGGGCCAAATTTCCCTTTTCACTGTTTTTTGTTTTTATGATGCCTTGTTTGTTTTCATTAGATGAGGAAACTTTCTTTTTAATATGATATGAGCTTGGGATAGATGATGGTTTAGTAAGAAATGGGTGGGGAGGGTCGTGTTTGTGGTATCAACTGGTGCCTATGATGGAAGGATCGATAGTGATGTGCTTATTAGTTTCAAGGATGGAACCCGGATTCATAGACTGAGTTAATGTCGGTATTTACCATTGTTTTTTGTTATAAAATCAAGGATCATTTCTTGTTAATTAATATACTTTATAGGACGTATTGTTTGGTTTCTTATTACTGTGTTTCATTTCCCCACATCTTAATGTTCCTATATTTTCAAGGTCTATTCTTCTTTTATAGTTGATTAGGATGTGCTCTATAGTACCTATAATTAAATAATGATAATGAATTTAAAATAATTTAACCCATGGGTTTAAGGAATTAATGGAATTATAAATAATGATAACTCTTGGGGAACCATGTAAAAGTTGGATTATTCCTACACGGGTTTTTTTGAATGGTAATTAATATAATATGAAACATTCAATTTATAATTTAATTAAATTCATTTGTAATTTTTATGTGCTTATAGGATATCTAGTCTTTAGCGATGGTAGTTGCATGTGTGTGAGATGATAGTTACAGTTTATTTTAAAGATAGTTTGTTTCCCATAGTGTGGATTGTGATATATATATATATATATATATATATATATATTCATATGTTATGTGATTTTATATGAAAACCCACACATGTCAATAGGGAAATTGAAACTAATGGACTTTGCAGGATGTCTTCCCCAAAATCCAGTTTGGTGAGGAACAGATGGATGATTGTCATTTATTTCCTCGCTCTCTTCTCCATGTAGTACAATGTGTTGGATGTATGGTTGTTACCTTTATCATATATGTGTGTAATGGTTTTTAATTTATTGTGGTTATTTCGCCCACATATTTCCCAAGATATAGTATCCTAAGGATTATTAGAGGTCGGTTGTGTATGGGATGTGATAGCTTAAGGAATAATACAAGATATATAGGTTCTGGTGGATCCATGAAACTACTTAGTTAATATCTACGGATGTGGATATTGATGATGAGATGATGTGGTGCAAGATTTTCATGATATGTAACAGTTTCTTAGGTTGTTTTAAGAAGGGCTATTTTTTTGAGAGAGATGGATCAGTATGTGCAATGTTGGGGTAGAGCAGAAAACTAGTGGGGAATTAGTGGTGGGGTAATTTCATTTGATATTATATTTTATATTATATTATTACTTGAATTTGATACTTGGTGAGATAAACATGGTGAGGATAGGAACATTTCATACCTATTTAGGTGATGAGTTAGTTTCACTTGTTATTCTCTAGGATTAAGTATGGTTTCCTTATATTTTTCATGGGAGGCTTTGTAGAGTATCATACTAATTATACCTATTATACTCACACTAAATATATATATACAATATATTTTTTGGGTCTGAATTAGATATTTGGTGACCAAGATAGACATTACTAGCTCTTGACGTTGTTCAAGAGCTATTTGGGCATTGAGTTCAGTGCTAAGGATTTTTCTTTTGGTACTTAAAACTTCTTTTCAAGTTGTTTAACTTTTGTGACATTATATACATGTTTTAGGATATCTTTTATATTTTATCTTGTGCAGGGGTTTTTTGGTGGTCTTATATTGTATCTCATTCCTTATATTCTTCTTAGATTGAAATATCTCTTATTTGTGTGCATCATATACCCATAGTTCTTGCCTCCAACACATGGAATTTTAAAGGCAGGATTCGGTCAACATTATCTCTCTTCTCTCATTATTGGCCCAGGAGGGTTACCTTTGGGGGGAGGCTACCATGACAAAAAAAAATATTTTTATATCATTAAAAGGGTAAAAACATTACCAATGTTCATATTTTGATGCGTGGAAGATTTTCTCTATCCCATGGTGATTTTGAATACACTTTGGGCCCTAGAAAATCCGAATTAGGTGATTTGTCAGGTCCTCTTAGTACAGTTTTTTATAGTGTTATAAAATCACTCTTTTTGTTGGTATATTAGGGGTATAATTTATGTAGTATCATCTAAGTTTGTGAGTTAATTGTGAAGTAGTGATGTACATATCTTCTTTATATTGAACATCGAGTTACCATGGGTGATCGGGATTTCTATCAGGTATCTATGTTTGGTTTTTAGATTAACACAATAATATTTGGTGTTGTTTTCTATTTTTTTACTTTTAGGATGAAATTATTCGTATTTTGGGTAATTTGGGGTTTTAAGTTCAAATGGGGAGGAAACCCATAGGATCATGGTTTAGGTACATGGTCTAGAAAGCTATATAGTACCCATACAAGAAGTTATGGAAACTTTGTAGTAGAAAATTCATGATTAGATAATGGTTTTCTAGAATTAACATCAAAACCATTCACATAGGGTAAATGATAAAATTTTCAATGTCCTCACCCCTTTGGAATTGATAATTTTTTTAATTGTTTTTATTACTTATTAAAAATTAATTGAATAGGGTTTTTATTTAATTAGTGTTTTTTGAATTAAAACTTTGTTTTAATTATGTTTTATGTTTCATGTATTATAGATTTTTCCTCTTTGAAAGTACCCCATGGGCCATAGAGATAGAGATATGAATCATTTCCAACAATCTAATCCTCCCATGGGCCCCCAACATTATTGAATTGGTCATCATGGCCATGAGATTTTTTTTCTAGTGTTTGGAGAGATTATTCACAAATTATGGACCAAGCTGATGTGTTCACTAATATGAACCCACTGGTCTTTCATGGAGATAAAGGGTATCAGGATCATAAGGAGTGGATTAAAAAATCTAGTATATTTTCCATTTTTTTAATACCCCAAATATTTATAATGCTATTTAACCAACAATATGTGTATTAGGACTAAAAATAAATGGTGGTAATATGTTATGAAATCCAATATTCATGATTATCCCACCTGGGATATGTTATTAAAGATTTTTAACCAACAATTTTACCTGAAGATACTAAGGGATGATGAATCCCATGTTTTTTTAATGTAAAACAAGGGATTCATTCAATAATATTGTATTTTATTTTATTTGACAATTTTTATTTACCTTTCTCTCAATATTATCACAAATGATTATCTCAAGAATCAATGATTCAAAATTGGATTAAATCAGGAGAATGAGTTGAGTCTCATTATTTTGTGACTACCAAACTATGAAGATGTAGTTGATAATGCTTGGATGGAGGAGAATAACATATTGAGTTTGGAAGGCCTCTGTGGTGATTCTACTAGAGTATGTGGTAGTCATATAACTTGTTTTTTCATAGGGAGGAAATGGGAGGAGTGTCACTGAATTGGTTGTAGGGAAACACACTATTCATCAAATTTCGTTCTGATATCATCATTTTGGCACAAGAAGTTGAATATTTTAGTGTGGGAAATTAGGACACACAAAGATATGGTGACAAGAGGCAACCAAGACATGACACCAATGTGGGTGTCTAGGCCACCTGCGACATTGTTTATATGATGAGATGATTAAAGTTATATTTTTTATCAATAAGGTCAGGATAAGTAAAATTAGAAGTATTTTAAAAATATAACTAAGTGATTTACTACAATGTTGAATGGGATTAAACATATGATTTATTGCTACTTGAAGAATTTGGATAGATAACTTCAATGTATTAGTCCTGGACATGTGATTATTGATGTGTTGTTCCATAATTTAAAAACAATTAATGATGATGAAATTTATTTCTATAGATGTTAATATAAGTTAAAAGCATCTAGCTAATAAGGAATTTGGAATTCAATTTTATTACTGATACTTAAAACATTAAATAAAGTGTAAAGGCTATCCAAGTGAGAATAGAATACTTTTAGAAGATGTTTTTAGTTGATTTGATGTGGGTGATAATACCATAGGATAAATTGAAGTATTTTTTTGGATATTTGAAATTGTATTAAGATTAATCTTGAATTTTGGATAAGTATTGAAATTAATATTATGGTTAAAGTAGACATCTCTTAAGGTTCAAACATTTTATCATGAAGTTGAAACATGGCCTCATAAGGTTTTATTCATCTTTATAATATTCTAATATACATCTTGTAAGGTTTATAAAACATGATCATATGGTTCGTGCAATTTCTTGTTTGATTGGGAAATATCATCATAAGGTTGTCTCTAAATTCATAAGAATTAGTTATACCTCATAAGGTTGAGACCACTATAGCATAAAGTTAATACATGTCCTCAAGATTCTTGGACATTTAATTGTAAGGTTGAGACATTGTTACTCTGAGGTTAGTATTATTTTCTCATAAAGTTTTGAAACTTCATAGGTTAAAATATTTTTAATTTTCAATTGAAATCTATAAATAATATAATATTTTTTACTACCTGATGAAAATAGTGAAATCAAACTGAGATATTTAGAACAACATATTCAAAAATAATAGGAGATAAAATTCATAAGATTCCATCAACCAATATTCAAATATTCAATTATATCAATAATTTTAAAAATATTTTAATCCAAGAAAATATTTTATGATCACTATATGAATAATATTCTTGATTTTGATATAAGTTATGTGCCCCAGTATGAAAATTCCACATCACACTACATGAATTCCTACATACGGGGAGGGAAATTCAAGATAAAATAATGGTGTGGATTTTATGGGAAGAATTAAAAGTTATGTTATAAGTATTATGTGATGATAATAAAATGATTCTATAATGAATGTTAATAAGGATGTTTATCTATATTCAGGTGAGTTTCAATCAAGATAATTAAATCTGATTCTGTTGATGGATTGAAGAAAAAATCATTACAGCTGCTGAAGATCATGAATTTTCATAAATTAAATTTTAGAAATTATTATTCACGATATTATTTTGTGAATATGTGTGTGTAGAAAATGAAGAGTAAAAGTTATATATAATAGTATTTGAGTATTCATAAATATGTTTAACTCTCTAGATTGGAGTTTCAAAGAGATAAAAAGAAGATTAAAAGTTGAGAGTCATTAAAAGTAAAAGAAAATCTATGTGTCTGCGTATTTGAGAAACTAAGAAATAAATAGATAATTGATGATATGGAATAATTTTTGGATATTGGAAGATATTTTCAATATTCTATCAAAGTTATTGTAGAACTATATATGGGGGAAATAGTTGATCCTATGAGCACATAGAGGAAGATCAATATACAGTGGTTAGAAATGAATAAAGAGAAGAGAGATGTATTTATATTTTTAGATCAAAATATTTTATAGTGGTATATTTTAATATACTTTGAGACATAAGAACTATATATTAGTGGGACACTAAGCTGATTATATTGGGTCATTCTATAGTGTAACCACTTGGGCATACAATATAGAATCCTTGATTGGGGTGACTAACAAATCATGATAAGAAGTAGAATTTTATGTCCAAACTTGAAAAGTATTGTAATTATATGACCTTTACACATCACTACAATCGATTGAGGTTGATAAAATCAATAAATATGGGATAATGGTTTTAAACATCTATATAGGTTTAATATTAAAAGCGTAATTCATAAATTATTCCACAGATTCACCCCCCCCCCCCCGACTCAGTGGTACCATCAATTTGGGAACTATAATTTGTATCAAATTCATATTATATATGAACATATAAGAATTTATAACTATATAAACCATGAAATCTATAAATATAATGGTTTTCCCAATATTCTATGGAAATAATTAACTTAATCAAAAGAGTATGATTCTTCCCTAACTTTTATCATTGCACTTGGATCTAATAGATGTACCTACAATTATATTTCCTCCTATTTCTAAATGATCTCACATATATTTCTCTAATGATTGAATTATATAATTTTAATTAATATAAAAAAATGTCATTTTTTGTCTCTATCAGAAGATGTATACACAAATTTATTGAATATTCAAAATAAAATAGATATGTGGTAAAAAAATAAATGTAGTTATGAATTAAATATTAATGTCTATAAAGCCCAAATCTATTTTTTAAGAGTATATTTTAATATAATAAAAAGATATTGATGAGAATATTTACAATTATTTTACAATGGTTAATGAGATTATAAGTAATATTTAGGTGGTTGGTGAGAAATTAAATAATTATATCATTTTTAAAAAATTAAAGAAGAACATTCCTAATTTATTTGATCCAAGAGTATTGGCCTTGGGAGATAAAAAATACTTGATAATAGATTATCTGTATAACATGTTCATTGTATATGAGATAAGAAAAACCTAAACCTTCAAAAACAAATAAATTTTTGATATAGACATCAAATCCATGAGAACTATTAAATTCATAGATGAATAGGCTATAGAATCAAGTGATTTTGAATATATAGAACAAGATGAAGAAATCAATAAAAAATTACTTCTATCAAAGAAATTCATGAAGGGAAAGTATAAAAAAAGGAAAATAAATAACCAATGTGAAACAACTATAATGACATTGGTCATTTTGAAAAAAATGATTCCCATGTAATGCGATGATCAAATATGAATTAGATGAAGATGATGGAAAATCTAAAATGAAAAAAAATATATATTAAAATCAAGAAGAGGTATTTTAGCAGTAAGAAAAGGATATTGATCAGAAAAAAGGAATAATATATCCTAAGTATTTCATTATATGATGATGTCAAAAATAAATTTATAGGAATTAAATTTATTCATAAGGTAATGAATTTTCTTCAATGACTATGGTGGATAACACTACTCCGTAAAAGGAAACATTACAAGGGAAGAAGATGAGCACACAATATACTAATGATCATAATAGAAAAGGAAGTTTGAGAAAACCATTCAATTCTAATATTGGAAAGAAAAGGGGTTTTCATAGGGAGTAAACACTCTACCTTTATATTTACATTGAAGAATAAAGTGGTTCCTCATTATTCCATTATTCTTTTCACTAAAATACAGGTAATTAAGGGATATAATTAAGTATTTAAAACACTATATAAAAACTATTTAATTTCAAGAAGTATTATAGATTCCATGGAGAATAGGAACACAGTGTATCCACTAAGTAAGAGGAAACATGAGTTGAATCTATCAAAATCAAGTGTTCCATGAAAATATAGAATTTATTTATAGAACAAAATTAAACTAAAATTTGAGGTATATAAACACTCTCCAAAATCCATTCTAAATTATGTGGATATTGTAATCAAGGTATATCATTTTGAGTAAAATGGGGTGATTTTTTACCTAAAACCATTTATGGTTTTGTTGAGTTAAATATAATTTAATTTTTTATAAATATTTTTTTATCTACCCCAAAAATAAAAAAATTATATAGTATCGCATATATGTGAGTTTAGGGACAACATTGATAACCTTGGTAAAATCACTCGTTTTTTCTATAGTAGGTTAGCCAATGTAGACATAGAGTTGACTAAATAAAGTATCTTTTCTAACAAAATCATGGGGTGTCATCCTTCCCTCAAAATTAGATTAATTTGTGATTCTAAATGAAAAAGGTAGAAGAATAATCTTTTTTATTAATTATGAAATAAGTTAAAATATTAGTTAATTAAATTATTTTTATTTTACCTTTGAATTTATTGTTAATATTAAGGAGATAAATTTAATTGACATTAGTGAAGATAAAATGGTTATTTCTAACAAATACAAAGGTGGACATTAAATTTCTCTTATGGTTCATGTTTTATTAAGGTTCCATATCACACGGCAAGACCACATGCATAAATAGAGGGAAATTCAAGAGGAAAATGTTATAGATTTATGGTAATAGTTGAAGGTGATATTTTTGGTATCACATAAGAAAAATAATGTGGTAATTTAATGAACTAGAATGCTCATGCTGACTATTATTCAAATGTGTTTTAATCGGGGGAATTAAATTTGTTTTTTTATTGATTTAAAAATGAGACGACTGCTCCTTATAAAGATCCTGGAGTTTCCAAAATTCTATTTTAGAAACTATTATTCAATATAGTATGATATTAATATATATGTGTTGTAAATAAATAGGAAAAGTTATATATAATTATATTCATGTATTGAAAAATATCCAAGAGTATCTAAGAGAGAATAATGATAGTTAAATATGGAAGTAATTTAAATTTTAAAGAGACTTGTGTGCTTAATTAGTCAAGAAATTATGGATGAACCAAATAACAAAATAATTGGAGAGAATTTTCATGATTGGTATATATATTTATGATGTCATAAATGTTATTTAAGAACATTAAATGTGATAGTTATTTGATCTAGTGAGCCCATAGAGGAAGATCAATATCGAGTAGTGCTGGATAAACTATGAATAAACTAATATACATCAATTTATCAATTAAAATATTTTCTAGTGATAATTTTTACTCTCATGTAGGACTTAGGACTGATATATTAGTTGGAAACTATGTTTATTAGACTATTATGGTCCATGGTGTAACCAAATTCACTTGTATTATAAAATTTGTGGTTGGGGTGGCTAACTAATCATGATAATGAGTAGTCTTTTACACCAAATCATGTAAACTATTGTGATTCTATAATCTTTACAGTCCAATATAATCAAGTGAGGTTTATATAATCAAGAATTATAGGATTTTTTTTCAAACATCTATAAAGGTTTAATATTAATGAAATAATTCATAAAAGATACCACTAATTCGCCCGTGTAGCCTCTTAGTGGTAACATCGACCTAGGAACTGCATTTTTTTAAGAAGTCCACCATAAGAAAGCATAACTATGTCTCCTTTTATAAGAAGTTACAACATGTTGTCTAATTCATTTAAGGGTGTGGGGTACCATTGTTAGACCAAATGAGATTCTCACATGGCTAATGTTACATCAGATTACAATGTTGAACTTTCCACTATGATAGGTAAGGTTTGGATTTCATCCACTATATCTATATTTTGATAATAGAATATCCCATTAAATTATTTCATTAAATTTTATTGATGATATTATATTTTGATCAAAGCTAATTCCATTTATGACATACCTTGACACTTGATTGGGTTGGAAGAACGACCAAGATTCATGTGTCTTGGGTGGTAAGTTTTTATTATCGATTTCATTGTTGTATGGGTTTCCATTATCCTTAAACTACATGTTTTTATCTCATTATTTTCATGGATTGGATGACTGGTTTGAAATACCAAATTAACTAATATCTCTATATATTTTAATTCCTTTATCATGATTGGAACACTTATCTCTTCCATGGTGAGTGGGATCCTACGTTAGGGAGAATGAGATGATGTGGTTGATAAGAGTTCATTTGGTTAGCTTGTGATGGTGTTTAGTGTGTATCCTAACATATTTTGAGATGATTTTTCTTGGTTTTCACCACAATAAGAGGTATATTTCTCTATTGAAAAATTTCCTAGGAAGATCCCCATCTCTTTATCTTCTTATCAGATGGCTCCCACTAAGATTAAGGAGTTGAATGTTCAGTTCTAATACTTTAAATAAATGATTTACTTGACTGTATGTGCCACTCTAGTAATCACTAATTTTATTTTCACTGAAAGAAAATTAAAACCACCATCTTTTCCTTGATTATCATAATCTAAACTGTGTGAGAGTAAAGAATAAATACCTATTTTCATAGATTAATGATATCTTAGAAAAACTTTGGGGATCCCAATGGTTTTCAAAATCAATTGTAGATAAATATACCATTATTTGAGAGTTTGGGAAGTGGATATCCCTATGAACACTTTTATAAGAAAGTATAATAATAATGAGTCTTTGGTTACGCCATTCGGCCTTATTAATGGTCCAATGGTTTTAATGGCCTTAATGAAATAGATTTTCCTCCATTAACTTGACTTCTTTTTAGTGGGGTTTTTCGATGATATCCTAGTGTACTCCAAGACGAAGGTGCATAATTAATATTATCTATAAATTATCTTAGAAACCTTTAAGGAATACCACCATTATACCAAACTATGTAAATGTGTATTTTGGGAATATAAAGTGATATTTGTTTATCATGTGGTGTCTATGAAAGGCATCTTGATGGTTTTTAATTAAATTCACAAAGTGATTTCTTGGGAGTAACCCATGAATGTGATTGAACTCAAAAGCTTCCAAGGTTTAGTAGGGTAATAAGGTTTGTTCATTTAGGACTTATCAATGTTGGACATAACTTTGATATATTTAAATCAAAAGGAGGTGAAGTTTTATTTGTAAGGGTAGTGTAATAGTTCCTTAGAGGAATTGAAATCAAGGTCGACTTTATCCCCTGTTTTTGTCCTTCAAAAGTTGGATATGGGTTATTTTATATATTAGAAAACAACAACTACATGGTTGGGTGCATATTGATGCATGGTGAGCATATAGTGACTGTGGATCTCACAAATTATTACCTCATAGGAATAATTTATCCACTCATGGACTTGAGTTAGAGTCTATGATTCATGTTCTAAAAATTTGGTGGCACTATATTTTTTTATATAAATTTATCATATATTCATATCAAAAAATTAAGAAGTATATATTCACTAAAAGAGACCTAAATCACTGGTAGATACATTGGGTGTAATGTATTTAGAAATTTAATTTTTAAAAATTATACACCCCACAAAAAGGGAATTTTCGTGGATGATACTCTGAGTAGTAAATTACCCTATCGATAAATGATGGAATCATCATATGAATGGTATGGAATCCCACCTTTTTATTACATAACTTTTCATTATATTTTATAAACATATGATCTTTAAAGTCCAGTGCATTGGAAATCAGGAACAATAAAACATGAAATGTTAAAACAATATTTTAAATCCCCTTTAAAATATTCTTGAAAAGTTTATCCTATGTATAATTACTACATATCATAACCTAGCAATATACATGAAAGGAAATGGTGAGTTGAATGTCCAGTAAGGAAAGCAAGGGAATTAGTTTACTTATGATATCAATAAGAATTTGATGAAAACCATAAGACATGAGAAATGGAAAAAGAGGCATATCATAACAAAAAAACATGAATACCAAATTGAATATGTTGCTAAAACATTTCATTTATACATTCATGAACATATCACCAAGGTTCATCCCAAGGTTTCATAAAAACATTACCAAGGTTATTCACCAAGTTATTATGAAACTTATCATCTCAAGAGATTAATTCTTTACCCAATGCATTGGAGATCTATCAGGGCGCACCCTTAACATGTATTTATTTTCATGTGATCCACATAGATCATAATCAAAAATTTCATAAATAACCCAAATAGAATAAAAAATATGGCTTTCATGTCAAAAATCGTGATGTTTAAGAAAGTACTTAAAAATAAGATCATTATGTCATTTATAACCCATGGAAGTGGAGTGAGAGTTATATGTACGAAAATTATAGAACAAAATAGATTGATTTTATGAATTCATGTATACCCCTAGAAATGAAAATATATTTGTGTATCCACATAAATAATACAAGAGAATTTATTGAGAAAAAGAGAGAGATTTTGAGATGAAAATTTTGCAGCATAACGGCTATATAACATGGTTTTAGAAAACAATAAAAAGAGAAGGTACAAAGTTATCCCACTCATAAATAACTCATGAAATAGTATACAGACTGAAAAGAATTTAAATAAGACCATGGTATGGATGTTTGAATGACATACAACATAAAAAGGAAACATGAAAAGAAAGAGAAGATGTGATTTCTTTTACGAAAATTTGGTAGCCAAACGATGTCACTTAAAAATTCAGAAAAAAATTGATGAGAGTGGAAAGGTTATCTCACCATTTGGGAATAAAATGGGAAGTAATAATGATATATAATAACATTCCCCAACATAGTAGTATGGAAACTAGAATCCATAACATAAATAAAGTCATGACTTAAAAGTGGAGGGTGAAAGAATCCCTTAGCATGAAGAGTATCTTCGAAAACTCGAAGGTTGGGACATTGGAATCTTGAGGGAACCTTGGGAGGACTCTTTGGGAGTCAAAAATACTTGAACTTATTTGAGGAGGATTTTGGAATGAAATTAATGAGGGAATAACTTGGTATTTATAGAAAAAAATAGGAATATTTAATTAATTTCTAAGGGACACCTCATCGGTGGTATTTGCAAAATCATGGGCTTTCCCATGATATTTTCCCATGGTATTGGACACTTGGGACACCTCATAACATATCTTACAATTCAAAAGTATACCAGATTTTTTACATCATGATTACATCATTTGTGATGTCATTAAACACCCAAAACTCAAAACTGTGTTTTTACTATTCACCGAAAAATCAACTATTTCAGAAAAATAAAAAAAATCCCTCTAACCTAATACCGATTTTTTAAATTCAGAAATGAAGTCTATTTTATGGAAATTATTTTCTAAATATTTTTAATTTAATATTTAAATAAATCATTATTTATTCCAAAAATACAACTTTAAAACTATAACTCATTTTGTAACACCTTAAGAAAGTAATCAAGGTCCCATAAAATTATCATATAAACATAAGACAATAAAGTAACAATATATAATTACATTTTATGAAAATGAATTTCCATTTTAAATTAATAAATTAATTATAAAATTTTAAATAAAATATTTATGACATACCAAAATACCAAAACATATAATATGATCATTTTTTCACTTTTATGATGTCTAAAATGTATTTATACATTCATTAGTGAAGTTTCTATTTTTTGGTCTATTTACTATACATTTCTATTCATTACTATTCATACGGGTATGTTACTATTCATACTTTACTGTTAACTAAAAATTAAATTGATCTTATTAGACTCTAAATTTATAACTGAACACAACTGTAGAAGACCATTTTTTGAAAATCAATTCACGTTATTTGTTATTTAAAGAATACAAAAATATTTTAAAATACCCATTTTTCCAAAATTCAAAAATAATATGGAACTTCTATAAATTCATCCAATATTTATCTAGACATTTGAAATTCACAAATTTTACTATAATAATAAGTAAAAAAATTATTTACACAAAAAGATTACAAAAAGTAACTAAGGATTTGTTACATATCCCCTTATAACACCTGCATAGGACCTAAGTGTAAGGTGTTCTATGGTGATAGAATCTTGGGGCGGCTCAGACAACATTCCCCAAGTGGGGATTTCTATCAGCTTGAACTTCTTACTTAGGTGATTCCGTTCAAGCTTCACATGTTGAAGCTCAACTTGGGAATGGTCTAGAGGAAAGCTGGAGATGCTACTCCTTCGCAAGCTCTAACAGATGGGCTTCGTATGGACCGAGTCTACTGGATGAGGCCATCGAATCTTATTTTTGTATTAACCAAGATCACTTGTATTTATAAACAATAATTGTAACGTAAAGAGTTTAGTTTCCAACAGTCATATTTACCAATGGTCATATACTAGTTGAAACCCAATGGTATCATTTTATTATACTCACTTCATTAATTAAAGGATATAGTTTGTGGAGTATAAAATGAAATAACTCACAAAATTCGGAAACAAATATTATTCAAAAGTTCGGGTCGTTACATTATTCCACCCTTAATAAATTTTGTCCCCAAAATTTTAACTCATACCCTTAGAAGATAAAAGGTGTGAGTACTTCTACCTCATAGACTCCTCTGGTTCCCACACAGCTTCTTTGAATTTTTTGTTAGTCCACAACACCTTAACAAGGTGGGTAGTCTTGTTGCGTAGACCCTTGTCTCTATGATCCAAGATCTACACTGGTTGCTCTTCATAAGAGATACCATGTTCAAGTTGTACCACCTCTGGATTTAGTACATGTGAAGGGTCAGGTATGTAAATATTCAAGAGAGATGCGTGGAAGACATCATGAACTTGTGCTATATTTGGAGGAAGTGCAAGCCGATAGACCACTGCTCCTATGCGATCAAGGATTTTATAGGGGCCAATGTACCTAGGGCTGAGCTTCCCTTTCCTCCCAAACCTCCTAAATCTCTTCCAAGGTGAAATTTGAAGAAAGACTTTCTCAAGAAAATCAAACTCCAAGTCCCTTAGATGGTTTTCGTCATAGTTCTTTAGCTGACTTTAAGCAACCTTAATGTGTTGATGGATGGCGTGGACCTTTTCTGTTATCTCTTTTACAAGATCAGGCCCAAGAATCTTTCTCTCACCAACATCATGCCAAAAAGTACAATTTATGCACCGCTTACCATATAGAGCTTCAAAGGGTTCCATTAGAATGCTCGAGTGGAAGCTGTTATTGTAAGAGAACTCAACTAAAGGGAGATGTTGATCTCATCCACCTTTAAATTCCATTGAGCATGTTCTCAGCATATCCTTGATTGTTTGAATAGTCCGTTCATATTGGCCATCAGTTTGGGGGTGATAGGACATATTTAAATTCAATTCAGTTCTAAGATCATGTTAAAGACTTCTCCAGAATTTTGATATGAACCTTAGATCACGATCAGATACGATAGTAAGTGGAACTCCACGAAGCCTTACCACTCCCTTCATGTAATTACTAGAATGTTGATCAAGAGAGAAATATTTCCTAATGGAGATAAAGTGGGAATTCTTGGTGAGATGGTCCACAATAACCCATATTGCATTATTTCCTTAGGAAGTTCTCAGGAGACCAGTGATGAATCCCATAATGATATTGTCCCACTTCCATGCTGGTATGGGTAGTGGTTCCAATACACCTTTAGGAATTTTTCACTCTGCCTTCACATGCTAACATACCAGGCACCTTGAATTGTATTCAGAAATCTCTCTTTTCATATTATCCCACCAATAATGATCACAAATGTCCCTATAAATTTTTGGGCTTCCAAGATGTATAGAGAAAGTAGACCTATGAGATTCATCCATCAGCTCCTTCTTTATTTCAGGAATAGATGGAACATATAGTCTTGTACGAAATTTCAGTACACCTTCTTGATCAATATTGAACTCATGAAACTTCCCATCCTTCACAGCCTAAAACTTCTTCTGTAACAAAGGATATTCTTTCTGAGATTTCTTGATCTTCTCTAGTAATGACTGTTGGGAAATCATTTGGGTTAGGTTTGATGATTTCCCTTCCCTTACAATTCCCATGTCCAGCATTACTAGGTCATTGGTCAAAGGATCTCTTTGAATCGTCATTAAGGAAAGAATAAATGGGTCTCTCTGGCTTAATGCATTAGTGACTTTGTTTGCTCTTCCAGGATGATAATGAATTGGAAAGTCATAGTCTTTGAGAAGTTCCAACCATCTCCTCTGCATCATGTTAAATTCTTTTTGTGTGAAAATATACTTCAAATTTTGATGGTCTGTGTATATATCATGTTTCTCCCCATAAAGATAGTGCCTCCAAAACATTAGAGAAAAAACGATCGTAGCCAGCTCCAAATCATGCGTAGGATAGTTCTACTCATGAGTCTTCAATTGTCGAGATACATAAGCAATGACTTTGTCATTTTTCATGAGGATTTACCCAAGCCGTTTTAGAGATGCATCACTAAAAATAACGAATCCTTCTCTACATGAGGGTAGAGTTAACACAGGTGCAGTAACCAATCTCTTCTTCAGGTCTTGGAAACTTTCCTCACACTCCTTTTTCCAAATGAACTTGACCCCTTTTCTAGTTAACTTGGTTAATGAACTATAAAGTCAGGAAATTTTTTTCAAAAACCTCTTATAATATCCTAGTAATCAAAGAAAACTAAAAATCTCGGTTATCATTGTAGGAGAAGAACACTCCTCTAAAACTTTTGTCTTTTTAGGGTCAACATTGATTCCTTAATTGGTAACAATGTTCCCCAAGAAGGACACTTTTTGCAACCAGAATTCACATTTTTTGAACTTTCCAAAAATCCATTCTTTCTGTAGAGTTTACAAAATACCCCTTAAGTGATTCTCATGCTCCCCATGAATTTTAGAATATATCAGAATATCGTCAATAAAAACTACTACAAAGTTATCAAGGTAGTCCTTTAATACTCTATTCATCAAATCCATAAAAATAGAAGGAGAATTAGTCAGTCCGAAGGGCATAATTACAGACTCATAATGCCAATATCTTCATCAGAAGGAATTTTTTGGAATATCTTCTTTCTTCACCCTCAATTGTTGATAACCAGATAGAAGATCAATCTTAGAGAAGAATTGATCCCCACAAAGTTGGTCAAATAATTAATCAATTCTTAGAAGAGGGTATTTTTTCTTCATAGTGATCTCGTTCAGTTCTCTATAATCAATGCATAGTCGCATCGATCCATCCTTCTTCTTCAAAAAGAGAATAGGATCTCTCCAAGGAGACACACTCGGTCGGATAAACCCCTTCTCCAAAAGATCTTAGAGTTGTTTCCTTAATTCCTCCAGATCCACATTTTCCATCCTATATAGGGTCTTTGATATAGGATGAGATCCAGGTACGATTTCAATTGAGAACTTTGCCTCTCTTTCTGGGGGGAGGTCCAGGCAACTCCTCATGAAATACGTCAATGTATTCTAGGACGATTGGGACATTTACTATCCTCAAACTCTCACTTCCTTCTTCTTATTCACCAACTAACTCCATAAATAATGATATAGGATGTTCTTATAGACAAATATCATGTTGATATATCTCTCCTTGGAAGATAACTATAGGTTTTCCATTAAAGACTACTGAGATTTCCCTGATTCTGCATTTGATCTTATCATTGTACTTTGAGAGCCAGTCCATCCCTAGTATAATGCTGAATTATAGCATGGAAATGACTACTAGATTTTCGATAATATTGTTCACACTAAAGTAAACACTAACTATTCTTGGATAATCCCACTAGGAGTCTTAACTGATAACTCTACATTTACTAAATCAGGGGTTGATTATAAATACTTTGCAAACTTGGATGAAATAAAGGAATGTGTAGAACCAGAATCAAACAAAGTACTTGTTATCTTTGAGAGAACAATAAGAGTACCTGCCACTACATCATTTGGGGCTTCAACTTCAACCGTAGTGATTGCAAAAGTATGGCCTTGTTCCCTTGGCCATTGCTGAGTCTGATAGTGATTCCCCTACGCTGCCCTCAGATTTGGGCAGTGATTAGAAAAGTTCCCCATTTTCCCACACCTATAGCATTGTACATCATGTAGGGAATGAACCATCTTCCCCTTGTTGTTAGTTTTGGAATGTTGTGGATTCACCTCACTACAACAATTCTGTGAAATGTGGCCATCTCTACCACACTTGTATCACTTCCCACTCTGGAGCAAGCAGTTCCCTGAATGCTTCTTCCCACATTTATTATACATGGGACGTTGTACTTGCTTGCATCCTTTTTCCTGATCAAAGATCGTCCCTATTCTTGGCTTCATTGATCATTTCTTGTCATTGGATTTATGAGACCATTGCATCTCACAAAAATTCAGTTCGACTTTCATTTCACTTTTCACGATCTCCTCATAGCTATCATAATCTCGATTGGCTAAATTCTTCCACAGATTAGGTCTCAGTCCACAATAGAATCTATCAACCATACTATTTGGATCCATGAAAAATCTAGAGGTGTAACGTGAAATCCTTGTGAAGTCCATCTCATATCTTCCCACAGATTAATTCTCCTTCTCCTTCAACTTGAGAAACTCCTTATCCATTTTTGTACTCATCAATCGAGGAAAATACTTGTTGAAGAATATCCCTCTAAACTCTTCCCACTCCAAAGCTTCAACTTTCACTCTTGGTCTTTTGTTTTTAATCAGTTCCCACCGATGATCAGCTTCTCCCTCTAAGTGATAAATAACCAAGGTAGCCTTCTCTTGTTCAGAACAGTATAGCACAGAAAAGATCTTCTTGATAGAGTAGATCCACTATTCATCAATCAATGGGTCGGTACATCCGCTGAAGGTTGGTATTCATTAACACATAAAGAATTCAACAAAAATTGGTTCCCTTCATGGTGATATCAGTCTCTCAGCTTGATTCAAGTTATTTCCCATAACTTGAGTCTGTTGGTTCGACATTCGCATGAAATTTTCCATTCCGGCTTTTGTCGGAGGGTCATCAGCGCATGGTCCATTGCGATCACCATTTTCATGGTTCCTCATATTTCCTACCAATTTTTAAAAGAATAAAACCTTAATGGGAAGATTATTTCATTTATTAATCTTTTAACTATAAAGGATTTTATGACTTAAAACATCATACTTTAAACAATTACATTTCTCTATAAATACCTCATAATGATTCATAAAAATCTTATGATTAACCAAACATATCCCCAAAGAGTGTCGTAACCAAGAGTGAAGCAAGGCCCATTGTCATGTACAAGGATACCCTAGGTCTAGCCTGAAACTCCTTGTTGATGTTTTCACTTCTAGGTACATTTGTGCCAGAGCCGCCTCTACTTTCTCATATCCAGATAGGGATGTATTTGTTTGATAAACCACTTACTCAATACTCACAAAAATAATTTGTAGTATTTCAATATTTAAACTTTTCTATAGGGTTATTCCTAAAGTTTTCAAAGACTAATTTCCATAAATAACTAAACTCTCCTTTGATACCAACTATGGAATCCCACCTTTTTATTACATAACTTTTCATTACATTTTACAAACATAGGATCTTTAATGTCTAGTGTCATGGAAATCAGGAACAATAAAACATGAAAACTGAAAAAAATATTTTAAATTTCCTTTGAAAAGATTCTTGAAAAGTTCATCCTATGTACAATTACTTCATCTCATAACATGAATATGTACATCAAATGAAAGGGTGAGTTGAATTCCTAGTAAAGAAATCAAGGGAATCGGTTTACTTGAGATATCAATAAGAACTTGATGAAAACCATAAGACATGATCAATGAAAAAAGAGACATATCATAATAAAAAAAACATGAATCACAACTTGAATATGTGGCTACAACATTTCATTTAGACATTCATGAACATATCACCAAGGTTTATCCTAAGGTGTCATAAAAACATTATCATGTTTATTCACCAAGGTATCATGAAACATGTCATCTCTAGAGATTAATTATTTACCCAATGAATTGGAGAGATATTAGGGAGAACCCTTAATATGTCTTTATTTTCATGTGATCCACATAGATCATAATCAAAAATTTCATAAATAATCCAAATAGAATCAAAGAAATGGGTTTCATGTCAAAGTCGTGACGTTTAAAAAAGTACTTAAAAATAAGATCATTATGTCATTTATAACCCTTGGAAAGGGAGTGAGGGTTACATGTATTTCAATTACAGAAAAAAAATAGATCATTTTTATGTATGTATGATTACCCTTGGAAATGAAAATAGATTTGGGTGTCCACATAAATAATAAAAGATAATTTTTAGAAAAAGAGAGCGATTTTGAGACGAAAATTCTGCAGCATAACGACTATATAACATGGTTTTAGAAAATAATAAAGATAGAGGGGGAAAGGTTATCCCACTCATAAATAAATCATGAAATAGTATAGGGATAGAATAAAATTTAAATAAGATAATTTTATGGATGTTTGAATGACATACCACATAAATAAGAAAACATGAAAGAAAAGAGAAGATGCGATTTCTTTTACGAAAATTTGGAAGCCAAACAGCATCACTTAAGAATTCAGAAAATCAATTTATGAGAGTGAAAAGGGTATCTCGTCATTTGGGAATGAAATGTACTGTAATAAGGATATATAAGAACATAACCCAACGTAATAATATGGAAACTAGAATCCATAACATAAATTAAGTCATTACTTAAAAGAGGAGGGTGAAAGAATCCCTTACCTTGAAGATTATCTTTGAAAGCTCAAAGGTTGGGGCCTTGAGGGATTGATGGAACCTTGGGATGAATCATTGGAAGGTAAAAAGACTATAAAATTTTTTAGGAGGATTTTGGAATGAAATTAATGAGGGAATAGTTTGGTATTTATACCAAAAAAAGGGAGTATTTAATTAATTTCCAAGGTACACCTCATCGGTAGTATTTGCAAAACCATGGGCTTGCCCATGGTATTTAACCTTGGTATTGGACACTTGGGACACCTACTAACATATATTACTATTAAAAACTCTACCAAATTTATTACATCATTATTACATCATCAATTATGTCATTAAACACCCGAAACTCAAAACTGTATTTTTACTATTCACTGAAAAATCAGTTATTTCAGAAAAATACCAAAAATTAAATCTAACCCAATACTGATGCATTGAATTAAGAAATGAACTCCATTTTATTAAAATAGTTTTTTAAATATTTTTAATTTAATATTTAATTAAAATCATTATTTATTCTAAAAATAAAACTTTAAAACTATAACTCGTTTTGTAACACCTTAAGAAAGTAATCAGGGTCCCATAAAATTATTGTATAACCATTAGAAAATAAAGTAACAATATATGATTACATTTTATGAAAATAAATTTCCATTTTAAATTATTATATTAATTACAAAATTGTAAGTAAAATATTTATGACATACAAAAATTCCAAAACTTATATTGTGATCTTTTTTTCACTTTTAAGATGTCTATAATGTATTTATACATTCATGGGTGATGTTTATATTTTTTTGGTCTATTTACTATTCATTACTATTCATACGGGTATGTTAATATTCATACTTTACTATTCATTAAAAAATTAATTTGAACTTATTAGTCTCTAAATTTCTTTCTGAACAAAATTGTTGTAGACCATTTTTTGAAAATCAATTCACATTATTAATTATTTAAAGAATACAAAAATATTTTAAAATACCCCTTTTCCCAAAATTCAACAATAATATGGAACTTCTATAATTTCATCCTATATTTATCCGAACATTTGAAATTCAAAAAAGTTACAATAATAAGAAGTAAAAAATATTTATTTATATAAGAAGATTGCATAAAGTATCTAAGGCATCGTTACATATCCCATTAAAACACCTACATAGGACCTAAGTGTAAGGTTTTATATGGTGATAGAATCTTGGGGAAGCTCAGACAACATTTCCCGAGTGGTGATTTCTATCAGCTTGAACTTCTCCCTTAGGAGATTCCATTCAAGCTTTACATGTTGAAGCTCAGCTTGGGCTTGGTCCAGAGCAAAGCCCAAAGATGCTACCTCTTTCCCAAGATCTGAAAGATGGGATTTGTATGGCCCAACTCTACTAGATAAGGCCATCAACTCTTCTTTCTATATATACCAATATCACTTGTATTTATAAACAAAAATTGTAATGTAAAGAGTTTAGTTTCCAACCGTCATATTGACCAAAGGTCATATAATAGTTGAAAACCAATAGTCTCATTTAATTATACTCACTTAATTAATTAAATTATATAGTTTTTGGAGTATAAAATGAAATAACACATAAAATTTTGAAACAAATATTATTCAAATGTTCGGGTCATTACAAATGGTGCATAATGTTCATATTTTATATGATTTATTTGGTTGTAAAAGAGGTGGTTTGGAATGATTTTTTGGCTTTTCTGTATGCCATTACTTCATTATATTATCATATTTTGATCGTACATGAGAAGTATTATGATTCTCATTATATTAGTAAAGTTATAAATGATGGGTATACCTTGGGTGTTGGGTCTTAGTCTCTTGATTATCTTATTATATTTTGAATGAGGTTTGTTGTCCCCTTAGTCTTAGGGTAGGATTTGAGGTAAGGTATACACCAGTCCAGTAGGTTCATTTACCCCTATGGGTAGAATAATTATTTAAAACACAAAATGTTTGTATTGTTGGAATTAAATTAGGTGATCGATTGTGGATTTTTTATCTCAACGTCTTACAAGTTATAGTATTAAAGTATATAATGAACCACTAGAGGGATTATTATTAGCCATTTCCACTCCAATGTGGAAGTGGGATCATATTTCTATGAACTTCATGACCAGATTGCCTGAAACTCAAAATAGTAAGTATTCTATATGGGTTTTTTATTAGTTAATGAAGTCATCCCTTTTCCTCCATATTATGGGGTTAATGAAAGTAAATAATCTTATATTCTTATATGAAAAAGTGATCATGATGCTCCATGGTGTGCCTTAATTTATCATATTTTATTTAGAACCATGCTTCTCTTCTCAATTCTAGGGAGGTATTTAGGAAGTAATGGGTGGTCATCAAAATTTTATCATAATGCATCATCCATATATTGATGGACAAACAAAGTGAGTTATTTATGTTTTTTAATATATTATTTGAGCATGTGTGCTTGATTTCAAAAATTCTTGGGAGAGACATATAATATTGGTCAAATTTTCATATAATAATAGTGACCAAGCTTCTATTAAGAAGGCTCCATTTAATTACTTATATAGGAAACCATGTCGATCTCACCTATGATGGTAAGAATTGGGTAAGAATGCCTTTTTAGGATGAGCCTTATCCAATAAATTAAAAAAAGGTTTATTTGATCCAAATGATATTGGTGACAGCTTAGAGTCATCATAAATTATATATTGCCCATTTCCAACATCTATTACATTTTTAGGTTTGTGGTCGGGTGACTCTATGGGTATCTCCATGGTTAAAGAATCATCATTTGGGAAGTCAAGGTATATTGATATTGTGTTATATCAAACCATTTCATATCATGGAATAATATAGGTGAGTAGAATATCAGTTAAATTATATATCTTATATGAAATCCGTACATGATTTGTTCCGCATATCCCAACTAAAAAACTACTATCCAGACCCATCCCATGTTATTGAGTTGGAGGGTATATAGGTGGAACCTAAAATATATATTATTAAGTAGCCTATTCATATTATGGAAAATAGGAATAAGGTGTTGTGTAGTAAATTATTTCATTTGGTCTATGTACAATGGAATTGTATCCAGGGCATCCATGAGGCATAAGAGAATGAGGCTTTGCAAAGGGAGAGTTTGTTTCACCTTTTCAATGATCTGAAATTTTGAGAACATTATAGGGGTAGAATGTGGCACAGTGTGGAAAACTATTACACCTATCATTTAAATGGTATGTAATTATTTTGAGTTGTTATTTTCATTTTAAACATTTTTCATGTTTTCAAGAGTTTGAGGTTGAAATTTTAAAATTTAGGGGAAATGACCATGGCCACACGATTAGTGAAAGATTAGTACTAACTACCCATTGAACCATGTAAAATGGGGAAAGAGGATTCCAATGGTATTTTGGATGGTTAGCACTTGAATTTTCCAACCATGTGAGATATCTAGGTAATTATTTGTCTCAATTTTATATATTTGGGTAAACTGTATAGATTTCACATGGTTCTCCCAACCATATGTCTAAAACATGAAATCTACTTAGTTTTCTAAAAATTTAAAGTTTCATTTATAACATTTCCAAATTAATCTATTTTTCTCATCCCCTATCCTATTTAATTTTAAACTGACATTTCTTAGCCAATAATATCTCTTCTCTTGGCTTCTTCCATAAATCTTAATTTAATCTAGTGGTTTATGTTAACATAACTCTTATTTCCTCTTATATTTATCCTACTCTCTTATTATCTTCTCCTTTACTTTTATTCTATTTGAGTATGAAAACCCTAGAAATAATTGATGGATAAACATTGGTTTAATTGTAGGGTTTTATTGAATTATATTGTTTTTTTTTATTTGTGAGGATCCTTCCTTCTCATTTATAGTGATATTAATTAAAATAAAAAAGGTTTCATCATATTTGAGGTCAGCGCCTCTACTTAATTGGTCATTCCATTAGAATACCTATAGTTCCTGATATTATATATTTTTTTAATTTATATAAAATTATTGTGATGATATATTAAGTCAATATTTATTATTTTTTGGTATCAATGATTTTCATTGGTGGAATATAATGGTGGTTACAAAATTCATTAAAAACAATTTTATTCCAAAAATGTATTCGATAAAAAAATTGCATGGTGTTTGAACTATGAATGAGTTTTCAATGGGTTTTTTTAAATAATTGATTTAGGAAACGGTGTTTTATTTCTTATGAGACTATTTTACGGGAATTATATATTTTTTCAATGATTTCATACACATAAGAGAACATGGGTGAGTTGGTAACCCAAATATATCCTCTAATAATTTATATTGTTTATTGGATAAATTGTATTGCCCAAATAGATAGGTTGAGATAATGGGATGTATTTTTACCCTGATGAGACTATTAAAGCACCCAAAATCATTAGGATCACATAAACTAGATATTGTTCTTAAAGGGATCCCTAGTTACCATAGGACTTTAGGTTTTATCCCATGATGTATGTATTGTGACTTCTTGATATGTATTATTGCTTATTTTCTACTTATTTATTTAGATCTAGATTTTAATCATTCCATTTTTTCCTTAGTTTTACTTTATTATTACCTTGTATAATATATTTATAGAACCTTTCTCATTTTTCATAAATCAATGGATTTCATGATAAGTTTTATTTAAAGTAATTTTAAATATTTTTTTCAAAATTGGAATAATGGTTTTCATTATGAACTAAATTACATAGATTCTTAGTGGTATCCTATTGGGATTTTCCCCACACCTTAAAAATACCCATAGAATATATGAATACTTTATTTTTTATGATAAAGGAAAAGGATAGGGTCCCATTCAGTTTGGTGACTCTTCTTGATGCTCATTTTTCTTACTTGGTATAGTAAAGGTTGTGACTGTGGGTCACTATGTGTTTTAGATTGTGTGGAGTATTTTTTTGTCGTTGGTGGTGTTATAGTTTATTTTTATTATCCACTCTAGATATTTCTTTATTTTGGTTTATTTTTTATATGTATGTTGATTGTCAATTTATCTTCATGCATGTTGTGATATTTATGATTTATTACGTAAACTTTACTATATTGTTCTATATTTATCCAATTATATATATTTTTACTCAAATTATTTAGGTTCATGGGTATCCCATATACAAAAAAATCATAATAGACTCTCTAACTTAATATATGTTATTGTTATTGGATTATGAAAGTGAAATCATTCCTAAAGGTCATATTTTTATACCCTAGTTCTTTTCACCAACTTATAGGGATTAGTGTAATGTCTCAGTTCCGAGATCCAACCAGAGGTGCCCCGTATGTCACGAACCAAGCTGGGTTGCCATTTGACCCGGTGCCTGACCCAGTCCGTGACAAGCCCCGAAGGGCGTTCCCAATCCCCACAAGCTGGAACAAGTGCCCGGGTATCAAAATAAAACTTGGGAATGATTTACCCAAGTAGATAGACATAAAACAAACAACAAGATGAATAATTTAAAACTAAAAACAGACAACCAAACATGACCTTAATCTACAATCAAAATTTAAGTTTACAACCTGAACCAAAAACCCAAAAGGAATGGAAATAAAGGAAAAACTAAAACACTAACTCAAAACTCCAAGAACCATGAGGTGCAACAACCTCAAGCTACAATCAAAAAACCAACATGAGGATGCCACTGAAAACCCTAACCACCAATGTTGTGCATGATTCCTCAACATGTAATACAAAAGAAACAGGATCTACATACACCCAAAGGTGTATATAGGGTGTGATCCCAAAGACCAATAGTATGCCACCGAGAAAGAGGTTCCATGAATAATTATTAAATGAAAAATAATTTTGCAATATTAATTAAAGAAAAGAAATAAATGCTTGAATAGTTTTAGAGAAAATAGGTTAAAAATAGTTTCAAAAGGATCAACTTAAACTAAAACACACACACACACACACTTACTTTGAAAATAACCAAAGTGTTTCAATGATGAGCATAAAATCATCAAGGAGCACCAATATGGGAGAGGAATCGTAGGTGATAGCTATATTGGGTCCCTGTATCTTCGTGTCTCGGTGAAACGTGGCTTAGAAACCACGACCCTCAGAAAAGGTGGCTTAGAAGGCCACAACCCTCAGAAAACGTGGCTTATAATGCCATGTACCTCGGAATCTAATATGTTTAGTTAGTGTTTCAATCGTCAATCCTGCCAATAAAACTAGGTCGAGTCACCTCTAGAACACTAACATGCTAGATCTAGTCTTCCCACTTAGTACCTCAGCTTCCCATTTGTTCTCACATAGTTCAAAGTTCATGTTACATGTCAAACATAAACAAACAAAATAAATGAAATGTTCTCTCTATCCAACACTATAATCATGCACACAAAAAGAATTTAAAAAAAATTCGCACACTAAAAGTACCTCAAAACTAGATCTGCATTACTTACAAAACCAATTAAAACAATTGCACATTCAAAGAAATCACTTTCATTTTCAAACACGCCACTAATAGAATTTATTAAACAAATTCTACACATTTTTCATGAATTTAATCACCAAAAACATTTACACAATTTAACAAAAACAATTTTTCACCCATTATAATTATTTAATAAAACAACACAAATTTTCATAAATAAATTTTTGAGATAAAAACAATGCTTTACACACTAGACCGACCCAAACCCCATTACATGACCACACGTACACAATGCCACCTTAGGAACACAATCTACATCATATATGTGATTAATGAAACCTCCCACATAGCTAAAAGGACCATTACAACAGTTAAACAAACCGCCAGAAAAACTTTCCAACCCATTTAAAGAAATACATCACACAACTAGAACACCAAAAATCCACTCAAATGTTATTTTAAGATAGAACGCATACCGACGCCACACCAAAACACCAATTTCACCCTTTATACATCCTAAATTATATTACACAAAATTTATAAAATAATGGTGAATAGTCCGACATGGGTTTTCACAACAACAAAATTCTCATATCATATAAACACACTAATAAACATAGTAAGACATACTAAACCTTAATTAAAAATTAAATCACACCAAACAAACTAATTATTACGTTAAACTCACAATTAAAAAAATACTAACAATTAACCAGTGATGAGATTTCAGTGGCAAGTACACATATTATAAACATGCTCCCAATTAAGTTCATCTAAAAATCAAATCTCATAGAAGATCGACTTCTCACTACAATAATTAATTAAATAATATTCTAAATTAATTAAACTTTTTAATTAATTAATTAGATAACAATTAAACATGGAACCACCTACTATTGGTATCAAAACCCCCAATTTCAGTTCGAAACTTCATTTGATCTCCAACCACGCAACAACAAAATCAAATTGAACCCTAAAATCAATTCATTGAACCAAAAACATCAAAATCAAACCAATTACAAAATAGAATCTAATCCAATAAACTATCAAAGAATAAAATCAACTAAACGAAGAAAAAAACCTGTGACGAGGGAGAGGGAGACTAACTGGAGCTTAAAGGATGCTTCTGAAGATGTGTTGTACCAGAAAATCCATCCGAAAGGGAGATGCAGCATGGGTCCAGGTGAACAGAGGAAGTGGATCAGTGCGGGTTTGAGGATGGGGCATGGTGTGGTTCAGCTGGCCGGAGAGGGAGGGTGACGTGGTGCAGCTGTCTGGAGATGGAAGAGGAGGGAGGTTCATCAGGATGGTTTTTTGGGTGTTTCGGCCAAGGGGGGTCAGGGAAAGGGAGGTCGTGTGTGCGAGAGGAGGCCGGCGGGGCTGTGGTGCGCTGGTTCGAAGGGAGGGCACCGCATGGGAGCTTCAACGCGAGGGATGCATGGAATGTGCCTCACGACGGACCGAAGGGAGGGGGAAAAGAAAACGGAATGGAGGGAGGGGGAGGAAATGATAGGAGGGGGAAATGAGAAGAAATTAAAAACAAGAGAAAGAAAAAAAATAAATAAAATAAGGAAAAAAGGGATGATGAAAAAAAAGAGCAATTAAAGGAAAATAAAAAGAAAAAGTAAATAAAATAAAATAAAATGTAAACAATAATATACTTAATAATAAATTTTTTTATTACTAATAATAAAACTAATAATAAAAAACCAAAATAATAATATCATTATTAACTGTGGTTGGACACCATGTGCGGTTGCTACCGCGGTTGCGACCGTAGTCGCGTGCGCTGTCGTGTGCGCGGGTGCGGTTGTGCGCCTGTGTAATAATAAATTTAATAGAAATAAAACATTATTTTACTAAGGATAGAAACTGAGCATGGTCACGTGCATGGTCACGCACATGTATAAAACCCAAAAAAAATTAAAGAATAACTGGTTCAAACCTCGTCTCAAAGGTGAGGTCCAAAATAATTAAATTTAAATGAAGCATCAGTCGGGGTGTGACAATTCTCCCCACCATGACACTTTATACCCCCATAAAGTCCCAAAATACTAGACCAATCCAATATTCCCAGAAAGAACGCGAAGACACTTTAAACAACACCTCAATCGCCTGAAGACCAGGTATTCAAAACACCCATGACCTGAAACTTCAAAAATCTCAAAAACCAGAATCACCAAGAAAAATAAACAACAATAAGGAATTCACCTCCAATAATATCTACAACATGAAACACCTTGACCCCTAACTTAGGGATCCCTAGGGCCACTCGAGTTCACCAAGAACACTCGTCCAGTGACCGACTACCCAAGCTAACCAATTAGCATGAACGAGGTCGGGTGAAGTAGAAGTAAGGGGGTTGCCCTGCCAAGCGCACTTTGAAAACAGTGTTTTTCCACAAATAATCCCGATGGTGGTCTCCCCACCATAGTAGTATTCTTGTCCAAAATTGGCTATCCAAACCAAAATGACTCTCAAGCCCAATCAATCCTTTAACACTTGTTGGACCCTCCACGATCCCTATGTTAAACCAAACCAACATAGGAGGAGATGCAGGTGAGACCCGAAGTGGGTCTCTACACCATTTTAAATTTTTCCTAGCACCACGACACCTGTGCCGACATTCTCAGTTTACTTTGAGCAATACTGAATGAACCCTTCATCATGAACCCACCAACATGGGTTGTCTGGCACGGATGATTCCTACCTTGGTCAATATTCTGCCACATGAGATAGTCTTGATAACAAAAACCCCTAACCAGGAGGCAAACTAGAAAGGTGTGCATCAAATTCACAAGACATGAGTATCTCCAAAACGAGTACAATTTTGATTCATAACCGACCACAAAAAGGATCATAGAGCACGCCTGCTGCTTTATAAGAATATGGACTCTCCAAACCACTTTATAGCCCATGAGGAACTCCCATAAACTAAGACTCCAACAAGGATACATAGCCTTAATATCCATCAGAACAAAAATTAAGCCTCCAGAGATGATATCAGAATAAGGAAATTTATTTCATCCCCATCCTGTCACTTCGTAATTATGTTGGACCAATATCAACCCATGTCTGGTGATTTTTTACTACGCTCAAGCTTCACCCTAATACCTATGGATAAGGCCCTGATGTCTGAAGCATCTACCGCCACACATTCACAAGTTGACCACCTCTGACTGGAACTTCCTCCACTGGAAAAGCAACTTGCATACTTCTCCTCATGTCCTGAGTGGCCACATTGTCAATATACCCACTAAGATTTTCAGCAAACGACTTAGAGTGCCCAACTGACCACACTAGAGATAAAATATTGAGCGGTCTATCAAACGCATGACACAAACTAAGGGGAGGGGAACTCCAAGAATAAGTCCCACTAGTTAAAACTCCTCATCAGATGAGGAACCTTCACTTACCACAGTATAAACAGGACCAACAACTTGTACGGGTTTTAAACTGATGGTTCCACACTACCTCTAGGGAAATGGAACTAGCTTATCATAAAGGCCAACACACATCATTCTCCACATGTTGACTGGTCGAGTACCTACGAGATCACCCACTTCCCCTCACCTTCGCTTCTTTAGGTGCAACCTCAAGATGATGTAGACTTGAATATTTCTCAAGACATCTTCATTCATAGAGAAATGAGATGATCACTATTTACCGGTCTAGTCCCGCTCCTCCAAACACACTCAAGACAACTTACACCTACACAACATTTATAGTTCCTCAAAAACTGAACACTCCCAACTTTGAAAATAATTCAAAAATACTCACCTGACCTCAACATCTACAAAAAGATAACACAACTGAGAAGAACCCAACTCTTCCACTCCACTTGGAGTCTGGGCTGAGCCAAGAACTGAGAGACCTGATGGAAACCCATGAGAAATTTCTAGGGGTCATATCCCAAACAAGAAACCCAAAACAACCATCCACGAATCCAAACACATCAGAAAACAAACATCTATATAACGGACACAAATCGAAAAATTCTAATTTAAAACATCAATTAATTTTCAAAGAAAAAGGAACACCCACTTGAAAAACCAAACACAGAACAACAAAGACCAACAACTCATTTGAACCAGTAACATTCACTTCGTACTCAAAAACATTTTCCAATACCAAAATCATTTAATAACAAAACCCATTTTAGAGAAAACCCCACTTTTTAGAAAACAAGAAGCGGCCTTAAAAATCAATCCATCACCACGGATATTCCATGATGCCTCGTAAATATGAATCTTTGTGCCACTCAGGCACCCATCCACATGATCCCCCAACTATCCATTAATCACCTTCATATGCACATGAGAGCACCCATAAAAAACCAATGGAAAAGAAACAAGGCTCTTCCGCTTTCAAAACAAAACGTTCCCAATATTCCAAAACTACCATTTTCCAAAACTATTTCAAAAACTCAAGACAGTTTTTCAAAATTCATTCCATTTATAAAACAACCCACTTCAATTTCAAATAACCCAAGACATCCTTTTAGAAATTCAACTTTCAAAAATCAATGCCAAATTCCAAAAACAAGGTCCAAGAGAAACGCTCCCCAAAAATCATATCAAACTTGCAGCAAGAGAAAAATAAGAGCAACCCCAAGGTTCAATTTTCTTTTAAAAGAAAACACTTTCGCACCAACCCAAAACGAAATCAAGACATCCTGAACACTAAATCACCTAGACAGAGGACTAGTGGTCATGCCTAACCTAGATACATGGTTTAGCAGACCATGCCCTAGGCAAGTGCCAACCACTAGGAGTGTCGAACTGTACAATCGGGCCTCACATGGGTTGCTACTCCATGTGAGACCGTGCGCAGTATCAGTTTACTTCTATTGTCATCCCCCATCCACATAGAGTGAAGCCAAAACCTTTATCCCACACTACCCCTGGTTACTTGAGTATTGGAATGAGAAATATTTTGCGACGCTGTTCTCGCACCTACCCGTCGAGTACCAATAGTCATATCCCCGCTCTACCTAACATCCCAAATAACAAGAACACAAACCTCCTCTGATACCGTTTTGTCACAAACCAAGTCGAGTCGCCATTTGACCTGATGCCCGACCCGGTCCGCAGCAAGGCCCGAAGGGCGTTCCCGATCCCCAAGGGCTGGAACAAGTGCCTGGGTATCAAAATAAATCTTGGGAACGATTTACCCGAATAGATAGACATAAAATAAGAACAAGATGAATAATTTAAAATTAAAAATAGAAAACTAAACAAGACCTTAATCTACAATCAAAATTTAAGTTTACAACATGAACCAAAAACCCAAAAGGAACAGAAATAAATGAAAAACTAAAACACTAACTCAAACCTCCAAGCACCATGAGGTGCAACAACCTCAAGATACAATCACAAACCCAACATGAGGATGCTGTTGACAAACCGAACCACCAATTTTGTGCACGGTTCCTCAACCTGATATACAAAATAAACGGAATCTACATACACCCAAAGGTGTATGTAGGGAGTGAGATAAATTCCCAGTAGGATTCCACTAAGAAGGAGGTTCCACGCATAATTATTAAATAAAAAATATATTTGAAATCTTAACTAAATAAAACAAATAAATGCTTTAACAGTTTTAGAGAAAACATGTTAAAACAACAGTTTCAAAAGGAACAACTTAAACTAAAACACACACACACTTACTTTGAAAATAACCAAAGAATCACACCTATGAGCGTAAAATAACCATGGAGAACCAATATGAGAGAGGCCTCGTGGGTGTTAGCTAGCTAGGGTCCTTGGATCTTCGTGTCTCGGTGAAACATGGCTTAGAAACCATGACCCACAAAAGACATGTCTTAGAAGGCCACAACCCTCAGAAAAACATATGTTTAGTTAGTGTTGCAATCGTCAATCCTGCCAGTAAAACTGGGTCGAGTCACCTCCAGAACACTAACACACTTGATCTAGTCTACCAACCTAGTACCCTGCCTTCCCATTTTTGCACACGTAGTTTAGATTTCATGTTACATGTAAAACATAAACAAAAAAACAAATGAAATGTTCTCTCTATCCAACACTACACTTACACACACAAATACCATTTAAAAATAATTTGCACACAAAAAGTACCTCAAAAATAAATATGCATCAGTTACACAACCAATTAAAACAATTGTACAATCAAATAAAACACATTCATTTTCAAACACACCACTAACAGAATTTATTAAACAAATTCCACACACGTCACATGACTTTAAGCACCAAAAACATTGACACAACTTAACCAAAACAATTTTTCACCCTTAATAATTATTTAATAAAACAACCAAAATTTTTATAAATAAATTTATGACATAAAAAACAATGATTTACACACTAGACCGACCCAAACCCCAACCACACGTACACAAATCCACCTCAGGAAAACAATCTGAATCACGCATGCGATTAAAGAAACCACCCAAACAGATTAAAAAACTATTACAACAGTCAAACAAACAGCCAGAAAAACATTCCAACCCATTTAAAGAAATAAATAACATGACTAAAACACCAATGATCCATTCAAATGTTTATTTAAGATAGAACGCATACTGATGAAACACCAAAACACCAATTTCACCC